>OX365951.1:29172898-31672898 GCA_947247005.1 Spisula solida
CGGGGTGATGTGGTCTAACATCGGGGTTATTTGCGACCCAGGTATAACAGTTTAAACTACATGTAGATATACCATAATCTGACCAGACACCAAGGAATTGTCTGACAAAATCAGTGTGGGGCTTCGCGACAGATATTTGTCATTAATCTGATTTTGGGCCAACTTTCTACCAACATCAAATGATCATCGTCTGATATGCCCGTCCGGCACATTTTGTCCGGGAATATATGCTGGGACTGTCGTGCACAAAAAAAACCAAGCCTAGGCTTTGTGTATTACACATCGGATACATGGACATCGTTTGACGTCCGGGTTGATATTGTCTGACATTGGGGTGATTTGCGACCAAGGTATTACAGAAGTTAATATTACATGAAGGTTACCATAATCTGACCAGTCCCAGGGAATTGTCAGGCAAAATCAGGGCGCGGCTTAGCGACAAAGATATTTTTGATGATAATCGGATATCCGATATCTGGCCAACTTCCCCCCCTCGACATCAATGATCATTGTCCGATATACCTGTCCGGCACATTTTGTCTAGGAATATATGCTATCAGGAAATTGTCAGGCAAAATGAGGGCGCGGCTTAGCGACAAAGATATTTGTTGTTGACAATCCGATATCTGGCCAACTTCCCCCCGACATCAATGATCATCATCTGATATACCCGTCCGGCACATTTTGTCTGGGAATATATGCTATCAGGAAATTGTCAGGCAAAATTAGGGCGCGGCTTAGCGACAAAGATATTTGTTGATGACAATCGGATATCCGATATCTTGCCAACTTCCCCCGACATCAATGATCATCGTCCGATATACCCGTCCGGCACATTTTGTTTAGGAATATATGCTATCAGGAAATTGTCAAGCAAAATCAGGACGCGGCTTAGCGACAAAGATGTTTGTTGATGACAATCGGATATCCAATATCTGGCCGACATCAATGATCATCATCTGATATACCCATCCTGCACATTTTGTCTGGGAAAATATGCTGGGCCAGGCATGCACACAAAATATACCATGCCTTGCCATCGTGTAAACATTGGATACATGTCATGGACATCGCTCGGCGTCCGGGGTGACATAGTCTGACATCGGGGTGATTTGCGACCCAGGTATTACAGTAGTTTATACTAGATGTAGATTGATATACCATATTAACTAACATTCACTGAACTCTCACCTCAGTCACTATCAACTGAAGTATAAAATAAGGAAAAGATTGCTGTCTTCTATGCTGAAATGCCATTTTCATATCGGGATGCTATATTAAAACTCAATCTGTCATATCATATCAGATAATATGATTTCTATAGTATCTGATGAAATAGGCCTGTCTTTAGTGTTTATATATAATTTCTGATAAACTATGTTGATAGCATTTGAACAAAAATACTTGATACAAATACAAACATTCTTCAGTCATTTACAGCAAATAATTAACTAGAGCTAACCAACAACGCACATATATATTATTTTTACGCTCGTCTTATGTCACATATACAGGTACTCGTCTTATGTCACATAAACAGGTAAATATAAAAATAAATTATATACGTCAAACTGTCAATGCCGAGCGATTTGTCGACGACGATCGATATCATATTCAGTAGCCATAATTATCGGGACCCTTATTATCTACTAATAATTAATAGCTCGATTACGATAAAACAAAATATTTCATATATTAAATCGATGCATTAAACCACACCGATATTCGTCAATACTTAAGTTAGTCTGTATTCTAAATGAAAATATTTGTTCATCTGTTTGATTTCGGTACGGAAATGGATTTTCGAGTGTTCGCTAAAATTATGTCGGAAATCGGTAAATAATTTATAACTTAAGGTTGAAATGATTTAGCCATCGAACCCTTAATCGCAACCAATTGTTGTATTAACCCAATGATATTACGAGCCTTCTTTTCATACAAATACCATACTGAATACAATAAATTGATTGAAAAAGAATCGAACACATCTTAATGTAAACAAGGAATACACAAAAACTCGATACGCATGCGCACTCGCTACTCGGTTGCTCGTTACGCATGCGCACTCGCTGCTCGGTTGCTCGTTACGCATGCGCACTCGCTGCTCGGTTACTCGGTACGCATGCGCAGTATACGATACATTCCTACACGCTTGCTCGGTTAAACGCTTGCACGGTTACTCGAACGAAAAACGATCGCAAAACGCTTTAACGCGGGACAAAAACGCTGGCGGTACTGTATGTTAAAATCATGATGTACCTGAGTGGCATATTGTTTAAATATGATATTGGCTACATTTCACCAGGCTATATTTAAGGACGTTAAACGCATACGATTTATCCAGACGATATTGTATAAGCGCGCATACATTGTCCGGTAACATTTATTAACTACCGTTCCATAGCGATTGCTCGGAATTATCTCTCAACTAAAAACATACATGACATAGACACTTACGTATACAAAAATGTATGCGTATTGATAAATATTCTCCTTAATCGGTCTTCACATATACAAGGAAAGTTAATTGCCTGTGGGAGTTCTCCAATGTCTGATTCATTCACATTTCTCCCCAGTTATCCTCTTTTTACAAATTAGAATTAATTGAAGTTGAAATATCAAGGTTGAGAACTCACACAATAGGCTTCCGGGATGAACCAATCCCCAAAAATAGTGATAAATAGATTACTATTATATTTTTAATAATCATAAACTCGTTAGATATCTCCATATTCCGCATAATAGTTCCGATGAAGGATTATGCTGTTTCTATATACTAACCTGCATTACTCTCTGACAGAACTCATGATACCAATACGAGAGTATGTTAGTTCCAACTGGGGTTAGGCGGTGTTACAGTCCGGTAAATCATATAAAAATGAACATACATCGGACAGAACGGAAAAGAGGCGTGTACGTATTGAGGTATTCAAAATGAAAAATACAAGTGCAAGAAGAATGAGTGTTACGTGTTCCGAAGCTAACTGAGGTATTCTTACTGACAAGCTTGAACAACCCTTTTCCCGGTATTCTTTTAATATTGCTTGAACGATTTTACCGAAAACCGTTCGTTACCATTTGTATTTGTTCCGGTTACTTTCCTTGTAGAATGTCCGCAAATACATAATGGCACTTATTTAATTCATACATAGAATTACAAATCCACGAAATTTATGATACATGCTATTAACATAGCATTCAATGCAAAATATCTTCCGTAAATCAAACTTAAATGCATTGGTCATAATTACTTTCCTGTTATTAGAGAACACAATAAATAACTTATTCCCTGAATATCCATAATTTTTATACCATCATGGCTGTTAAAATATACCAATCTAAGCGTTTTCTCTGTAGATTTAGTAACCATATTAACTTCAAACTATGACGATGTTAAACAATACTAAGTCCACATTAATTAATATCAAGTGAGTATTTTGTATTTAATTTATTGTTTCTGTCACCATGCGTTTATTGGTAGTTCACTTTAAATGTTAAATTCGACCGAGTAAGTTTTACATAGGGCGTTTTTGTTTGCAACAAACCTGGTTTGGTTTCCAACTGGTTTGTCAAACCGTCCGTTTGTTCAGTAAAACTGGTTTGAAACGGAAACAAGGTTTGCCATTTGTTTAAAACATTCTCGAACCGGTTTGTCAAACCTTCCAAACTACCTCCGGATGCGGTTTGATCGGTTTGATGCATCCTAAATTACATGCAGTTGAGCGCGGGAAAATGGCCTACCATGTTGACCATTACTGAATCTCTTAGTACACAATTTCCTATCTGGTCAGATAAGCTATGGTCAGATTTCTACGCTATACTTACGAATTTACAATGTTTTAATCTAACGTAAAGAGAGCAATTTCAATTATATACCATCCTAGTATTCAATATATCAACCAAATTTCCAAATATCACAGCCTAATCAGGGAATAACAAAAGAGAAGAGATAACAAATTCATTCTTTGTTCTTTTTTTTCTTTATAAGCGTGTGTTCCTGTTAATATAACAAGACCATAGTACAGCTCTTTTCTGTTGCCTTGGAGATTAAAATGTTTCTTCAATCTACCCGTGTGTTTGCCACTCAGTTTAAATCGAAACCAGTCTTAGTTTACTGTCCAACGTTTAATCAAACCTAAAACCCAAACTGAAACCGGATATTTCCAACAAAAGCGGCCATAGTTACGTATTGATTATGAAGTGCATTTTTCAGCAAAACATTTTATACCGGCTGCTCGGTTGGTTCAGGTGGGCATTCTGCCTTGTATGTTTTTAATATGTGCTCGGCTGGTTAAGTTGAGTGCTGTCTTTCCTGTCTTACTTAATACTTTCTTTTAGCATGTACTTTTCTGAGATAATTGCACGCATTAAGAATCAATACATGTTTAGTTCCTGTATTCCCATCGAAGGTTTAAAGAAGAAATCAACTTGGCTTTTAATTTCAAATGAATATTGATGGTAAACCATATCTGCGCGAAACACCATTCTCAATAACTCCATCATTTTAATTCACTAACAGTACATTGTATTGATTATCCCATAGACCGTTTCTGTCGCTTTGGCGTGTGTCATTTGTGAAGTTCAACTTTCTGAGGCCGGGTTTCCCTCACTCACGTATAATCAAATAAATCTTTCAAGGATATACTGGCATTTGTTCCGAAATGTATGCATCGGTTCAAGTCATATACTGCATTATCATTCTTTTGGGAACTTATTTAATTCAATATGTCCCAAAATGTCAACGTACATAATACAACCGATAGACTATAGTAGTCTCGTAATATAGCATAACGTCGGATTAGTAGAACATTTAGGATATTCCATAATATTATATATCCTCGTTAAATGAGAAAATGGGACAGTAGAATTTATTTCATATTCAATGCGAATCCATTTCAATATGTTTTCATCGCTGGCGGCTTTGAGGTCGTAGACAGCACAGGGGCTCTGTTTTATCAAAGAACTTAGTACGAACATCTTAGTTGCATTCAAAGTATAGCCTTTATTATTAACGCTAGCAAGTTGTGGTCAATTTATTTTTAATGTTGATACTGTTTCTGTTCATGAAAACGTACACACCATATTATAATTATGCTTCTAATATGTAGTTGTTATAAAATTACAAAAAGTGTTGGAATTAACGCGTAGACTTAAGATGTCCGTGAGCTTTTATTAAAACAGAACTAGCTTTATAAGGCGATTCGGGTAACAGTGTTGGTCTATGATTGTTGCTTGCCTTGTAGGATGACATATATAATCCAATTGTTGAAGAAACTAGAAATGATCGAATTATTGTCAGCAGGGTCGGTAGACTGTATGTGTATATTCGATAAGAACACCAATAGTGATTCCTACGCCGTTTATGCAGCTTGACGCTCACCAATGCTGTCAATTTGTGTAGAGTTAGATTTTAGCTGTGGGACTATGCAGTTGACACTTGGAGATAATGTTCACATTCCGACATCGAGTTCCGTATAGGTTGCACATTGTGCAATCGCTGCATCACTAAAAACTATTCATGACACTAAGGAGAATACCAGGGATGAAATGTTCAGGTTGAGTTACTGTCACGAAGGTTACGTCTTTATGACTTCGTTGACGTCAGACTTGTGGCGTTAGTATGCATCATGTATATGTAAATATGTCAAACACAGTTGTGTGTAATGTTTTGAAATTTGGCTATCGTGTTTATATTAGCGTTATGTGACTATGTGTAAATTGCGTTGTATTACTTACATAGTTCACGATTAAATAATATCAGTGATATTTCGTGTAACGGTTTCAGCAGCGCTAAGAATAATTCATTGCCTGACCTAGACATTTTGTAAACATTTGAACAGACAAATAAATGAATGGGCACTAGACAAATACACTCTACGTGACTTTGTATGATATACTCCGTGTTCTGTAAACATCATGATATATGTGTTATTTGGGAACTGGCATATTGGGTGAATGAAATATCATAAAGACAATATAAGCTACAATTCATCAGTCTGTCTTCTAAACAAGAACATTACATTCGCATATCATACAAATATAGAGTGTCGTAAAGTTATACAGGTTATAAATATTTCGGTTACACTTGACAAAACTTTGGCAGTATTCCATCTTTTCAAGTTTACCAACTCAACAATGTATCAACACGATTGTTATGTCTTTGCAATCATGGAATGTTTTTTAATTCACACATATGGGCGCACCCGACGTATAACCATTATATTATACCAAATGTATGAAGAAACTTTAACAGATAAATTACAAACCTTTTATTTCTTTCCAATGGAAGATTAAGGGACACGTGTGCTCATTCGATGATACTGCTATTGAACAAGTTTTACTTGCGAGCATTTATATAAGCGACCGAAATAGAAAACAATAATGGAGAATTATGCTGGGAGAATATGGATGGTGGTCAAGATAAATGGTGATTTCTGGTTATAAGACTAACTTGTGTCGTCGTAATGAAGCTCTATGGCTTTCACATTTGTGAAACTTTTAAGTAAGTAAGTAACAATGTAAGTAAGTAAAGTCTTTATTTTACGAGTCTAACATATTTACAATAATGCAATCTTCCATATGAGACTCAACATACCCGGTATATACATAAATATATAAAGAGGTACATTACATCAAATACAAGTTTACAAATATAAATAACAACATATTAATTACACAGAAATAATAGGACAGCACTATATTGTACACAGTACATTGTATATGTTTATGAAAATAAACATTTTATCACTGACATTTGCAAATAGTAAATAGGCACGATAGAAATTGGCATAATGATATTGAACTGAAAATATATTCACATGATGGGTCTGTTTGTTGCAATGCATAACTATTGGTATTTCAATTTGATGTATGCATTTTGGAATTTATGTATAGAGTCTGATGCTCGTACTGATTTTGGTATACATTCCAGATTTTTGGTCCCGAGTAAAAGGCAAGTGATTTTCTAGAAAATTTAAATTTTGGTGATGGTACAAACAGTTCTTCATTTGTGACTGATCTAAGATTACACGGATTAATTAGGTTATTTTGTTAAATTCATGCATGTATTTTGGAACCTGATTATTATTGATTGATTTGTACACAATAATTGATTTTTTTATATTCAACTCTTTTATCAAATTTTATCCTTTGAAGTTTATTGAAAATAACTTTAAAGGGAGTGTCAAAGTCTTTGACATCAAGAATAATGCGTGCTGCCCTTTTTTTAAATTTAATGATTTCGTCAATGGATTTTTTGTCTGTGTTAGCAAAAAATTGAACAGCAATAATCTAGGTGTGGGAGGATGTAAACATTAAAAACATATTTTCATGTTGGTACATCTAAGTATTGTTTGATTCGCATGAGTAGATAAAGTTTTGTGTTGCATTTTCCATTTGAGTTTGTTATCTACATTGATTTCAAGAAGTCTTTCACTTTCCGATATTTCAATATCATGGTTCTGTAATTTTAATTTGATGTCTATGATGCTGGATTTGTTGGTTGGTTTTGTTATATACATATGCTTTGTCTTTTGTGCATTGATTATCATGGAGTTTTATGTGCACCATGAATCTACAATGTCAAGATCAGATCAAAGGGCTTGGTGAATGTCTTGAATTGTATCTCCTGATGCTGATAGTGTTGTGTCATCCACAAAGATGTATGTTGTTGAAGACTTAACATGGTATGGTAAATCATTTATATAAATGAGAAATAACAGGGGTCCCAAGACTGAGCCTTGTGGAACACCTGCTATTATTTCAGCTGGGTCTGAAAGTTTTGCGAAAACACACACTTTCTGTGTTCTGTTTGTCCATGCTATACTCTCTCATGACATATGGTAATGTATAAGGATTTTGTGGTTGACAAGGTCAAATGTTTTGGACAAGTCAAGGAGCAATATACCAACAAATTTTCTATCATTTATTGCACTGATCCAGTTACATTTGTATCAACTATTTTTGTAAGTGCAGTTTCACAAGAGTGTTAGGCTCTTAATCCTCATTATGAGGTGTGCAACAAGGAATGCCTTTCAAGAAATAGTTTGAGTTCATCAGAGACGTGTTTCTCAAACAGTTGTGATATGAATGGAAGTATTGAAATAGGACGATAGTGTTTGGAAATGTTTTTCATTTATGCTCATGTTTATGATGGATGCAAGAGGTTTCGCTATTATTAGAGATGCTGTTTTCAGAAACTTGCCCGAACCGGCTCGTGCTGCTTTATATCGGATGATCACTAAAATTTTAGAAACGGAACACACAAAATATCTTATCACCCTCTTGTCTCCAATGCAATGAAAGACATATTCTTATGTTTTTTTCAACTAAGTCTTTGTTATTTACGCATCGCAGTTTGAGTTCGAAATAAATAGAACACCATAATTCCATACCTATTGTGGCACTCAGACAAAATATCAGATTACAATTTCTGTAGTTTGTCTACACTGTTTAGGCGTCTGTAATTCTCGTAAGGTGTCAACAAATGGGGGACTCATCAATCACACAGCGTCGTTATTTTTAGGCCTTCAGACAGAATAAAGATGATAAATAGTCAATACAGTCATGCAACATGAGATATTTCGAAAAGAAACGTACATCGACCATCTACTTATACATGTAGCATACGCTTGAATGTACTGTTTTATCCAAGCACTTTTAAAATTCTTAAACTTACGCTAAAATGGAAATTTTAAATTATTCCTTTAAATCTACTAGCTGTGGGCAAATATGATTGTTTTATGAGATCTTTTATTGAATCATCATTCATATTGAACAACAATAACATCAATTGAATATAAACGTAAGTTTAAGATTTCCATAAGTGTTTTGATACAACAGTACCCTAAGTCCATGAGCCACCAATAGACCCCCTAGGGATTTTTGGTCACCATATTTTTCTGAAAGCATATGGTCCCAGGAGTATTTTCCGAAAGTCTGCACTTTGGTCATTGGGGCGTTAAGATGTTTTTGGGTAAAACGTCAAAAAATATAAACGAAAAGTACGATTGTTTGGAATTGGTTGACTACAATCTTATTTATTATTTTATTTTAAAATAAATCCCTGTAACAGGTAGATATAAACGTGTTCTATCTAGACTGAAATAATCATATGCCAATACTGCCATCACATGTTCACACGGGAATTAAATGTGAAGCATAACATCTAAATCTTATTAATTTGATAGTTTACCCTACGTCTTCGTTCAATCAAAAGCCAGAGAGTCTAGGACCAATTTTTCGTATAATTTTTAATTGGTTCAGTAACTAGTGGTTCATGAAGTAAATACATGTTTTCGGAAAAATTGGCTGTTCCCAAATATGGAAAACTAGACCCGCCTACCCTCTCAATGTACTGCTATTCTATCTGCAACTATCGGCTATTCTAACACGATCTGCGGATTAATCCATATACGCATAGAGCAAAACAGGGCATTTATTAGTACCGCAATAAAACATGGTGTCACATTGGCTGTTACTATTTACGCACCGTGTCACGTGACATATGTATGAATGAATGAACGTAAACTTTATAGTAAAAATCGATAACAAGAAAAGTTGCACGAGTATCCAGTGTTACAGCTATGACGCATCTATTTTTAGAAACTCTAATATACTCTCGAAACTAAGTTTCATAAAAACTTCCGATAATCAATTATTTTATAATTTTCATTTCATGACTTATATACCATATACGTGTTATTAAAATTGTTTCAATGTTTAAAAATTGTTATTTCCTGTAGAAAAATACGATGATCGTTTTCATTAACGAGGGGGGTAATTGTACCAGCTAATAAGCCATTCAATTTCAGCGTGAAATTCAATTCAATGTCAAATGGGTTAAAATGAAATGCGCCCAGTTAAATAGTCCAATATTATATCGTATCTAGAATCAAAATACGAACTCCTGCCCGTGTTAAATACGCGAACAGATTTTTTTAAATATACATGCAACCTTGTCTAATTTCACACTCATTACTCCATACACATGCTAGAGTTTCTACGAGATCCTCTTGTTTGTACAATGTAAGTAGGCCAGAGTTTCTATGTACCACGAGTTTCGAGATTTCCATATTAGTATGTATAATGACGTACTATTAAGTTAGGTAACTGTGAGAGTGACGCTTTATTGTATGTGTACCGAAAAGATTATAGCCATTGCCTGAACGAGCGAGTACAATGAATATAGTATTTTAATTTAGCATTGAAATTATAGAAGTTGGTGAATATCCGAGTTTCTAACTAAATTTGATAATTTTGCGAGGTTGTTTTGAACCACTCGGCATCATGACTAATTGCGTTCTGTCATTTGTTGTGTTATAATGCAATTCACCATGCGTACGTCAATAACACCATTTAACAACCATTCAAATTCGCGCCAAAATCTAAAGTCAAATATACATTAAAATTAGTTTCCAGTTTACTATTTATCGAAGTGAGTATACCACCTGGCCCCGGTCATGCGTTAGTAGATTGCCATAGTCACATAAATAATTATGACCAAAACGTCTGATGAAATCATTCTTGAAATTGACAATTAATTACATGTTGAAGTTTGTTTACGGAAAGTTTCAGTTCAAAATTATCATCATGGCCAAAATTATAGTATCAGTCTGGTTAATTCTGGATCGCCCCTCTTATAATGATGTTTAGGTCAGAGTTTTTATTTTCTTGGGTAACTTGATTCCGTGTTTTGTACGTATAATGACATATGAAGGCCCGAATTTCTATGTTCCGCGAACTCCGAGATTCCCGTGTTGTGTATGTATAATGACGTGTGTAGGGCAGAGATGCTATGTTCCACGAATTCCGTGATTCTCGTGTTTTGTACGTATAATGACAGCCCTGCGTTCAAGGAAACAATACTTGACGTACGTATCGTACCTGGGAGGGAAATGTGATTGGTTGAACCGTCTGTTTTAAAAAAACTATTTTTCCCGTGAGCCAAATTTGGCTAACCATATCCGGAGGTGGTGTGCGTATATTTGTGTAATGAAACAAAATGGCGGACAGAGGCAAACAAAAAATCCGTGCATCCGTGCATATTTCGAACTAAGAACGGAAAAACGGGAATTAGTACTTTCAAATTGTATGCCGCAAACGAAGCGTATAACGAAGGATTATATCGACAACAACCCGTGATTGTTAAACATGTTTGCAGGTTACTTTCCTTGAACGTAGGGCATTTGAAGGCCCGAGTTTCTAAGATTCGCGAGTTCCGAGATTCCCATGTTTTGTATGTATAATGACGTATGTAGGGAAGAGATGCTTTGTTCCTCGTTTTCGAGATTCGCGTGTTTTGTACGTATGATGACATATGTTGGCCAACGTTTCTATGATCAATGAGTTCCGAGGATTTCGTGTTTTGTATGTATAACGACGTATGTAGGTCAAAGTTTCCATGATCGAAGAGTTCCGTGATTCTTGTGTTTTATACGTTAAATAACGTACGTAGGTCAAAATTTCTATGTTCCACGAGTTCCTCGAATCCCGTGTTTTCATACGTATGATGACGTACATGCATGTAGAACAGAGATTTTATATGTTCCAGATTCCCGTGTTTGGTACATATAATCACGATTGTAGGCTAGAGTGTCTATGTTTCACGAGTTCCAAGAAAATGGTTTAAAGTGACCAAAAGTAATACATAACTTCATGGCATCTGCACACTATAGATAAGCAGGTGAGGATAACTAATATATAGTGTAACAATGCTCTGCATATGAAATGTTGCAACTTTGTTGTGTAATTTGTATTTGTTTGTGTTAATGTTGTATTGGACAAGCAACAACTCAAGAAAAAGTCTGTGAAACAGTTAAGTGCAAGTCGGTCCGATACAGGTTTTTAATTGATTATTTCCATGTGCATTCCATAATTAAAGCAATTTCATGCAATTCCATAACTCTTTTATTTCCACCAATTATTTCATTAAATTAATAGTTTCCTAAATTCTTCCATCATTTCATATTTCTCATTTATGCTGATGAAATAATATCATGGCCTTATTAAAAAGAAAATTAATTGCGCAGTTTAAATAATTGATAAATCATGTATGAAAAAAACTCACAGTTGTTTGATTAAAAGGAGATTGAATTGTACTGCAATTTATAGTAATGAGGAATCGAGGATACTGTAACGGTTGTTAGGTGCAAATATGGAGGTAATTGGATAATTATGCACAAAGTAAACCTTGTAAATTGTCATTAGAGTAGAATGGCATATATAAGGCCAACACATCACCCTTAGTGGTGAGCTAGCTTTTCACTGACGGGATTTGTTGGTGTCTGTCCGTCCGGCACGTTACAAATGGTGGCAGCGGTGGGATGAAGTCATCTGCCAGACCGGAGTTGCCTTACCCACGTATTTCCCAGGCCAAATATCGGGACGAGATTTCACGGAGGGCGGAGTAATGTAACCGTTGTTATGTGCATATATGGGGGTAATTGGATAGTTATGCACAAAGTAAACCTTGTAGGTTGTCATTAGAGTAGAATGACATATATAAGGCCAACAAATCGCCCATAGTGGTGAGATAGCTTTTCACTGACGGGATTTGTTGGTGTCTGTCCGTCCGGCACGTTACAATACCTATGAAAACAAATGACAACGCAGGAGTTCGATGTTTAGTAAACCAAATGCATTAATCAATCTAAGGGACATGTAGTCTAGTTTTCTCTTTCACAATGTTTTGACTTAATTATTTGATCCGACAACAGTGATTTCGCCGTTTAACTAAGATCCTCCTTGCCACACTATTGTATTTTGAAATGTTGGGCATGTTACAACATACAAACAGCAGAGTTACAGTTTCCATAGAACATTTTGGAAAGGTTAAGCCCTAATACAACCTACCTGTGTACATGGTCATAATAGCTAGCAATCAACTGTCCGACACCTACATCCCAACTAGCTATTTCTGTATAGGAAGGGCAAACAATAATAATGCAAACAAACTGCAGGTTCCATTAAATTACTTTACACATGACCCCGCTTGATAAAAGACCAGAGTCAATTCAATAGCAACATTGGGAAGAACATTTGCATTAGAACTTTGTAATGGGCATTTTGTCGTGTGCTCATAGTCAATGCTATTTCTATTTTATGTGCTCAGCTGTTTTGGTTGACTGATGCCTTCCCATTCCGATTTGTCATTATCTTTGTGCTTGGACATGTGCCAATTCCTAGTTCCAACCTAGTGCACCACAAAAGAGCACGACAGATTGAGGTACCAACTTGTGTACCAACAGGGATTAACAAGATCAGTAGGTTTTCACTGTATTCCTATATGGACATATTGGTTACCAGAAATAGAATTACGATTCGACAAGCATCAGCATTTAACTCAAAGATAAAGAGTATCATATTTCTTCTCATACGACAACTAAGATATAAACTCAATATATCACAATGTCTTCCTCTTGAGATTATATATTCTGACGATACATAATTACATGTACAAACTAATGAAACAAGAATACGTACATGTTATAGTTTCCGTTAGGAGAAACAGGAATATATTGCTTTATACATGTCTATTGTTCTGTCTGTTGATCAATAGCCGAGGAGACGACACGGAGATGATTCTCTATCTTAAAGCGATGGTAAGAACAAGACCAACAAATCTTGTTGATATCATTACCATCCTACATAAACAATACTCGCATATCTGTTTTGACTATCAACGAAATGTAAACCACACAAACTCAATTTGTTGAATGCGATTGTACAATATGGCATAAGTTAAGGACTGATAACCTCAGACTGGAGCAGTGGCATAAATCACATTGTCATATGTGAACATATGTAGTATGATACTGAGATTTCTTTATCCATCGTAATTGCATAACATGTGGCCATATTGAAATGCTTGAAGTGATTTGGCTATGTATGAGCACTTGATCAAGCATCAATACCCGATTGGCTGATGTCTGAGTCTGGCTTTCTACATCAAGTTAAAAGACGCGTTTTGTTGCTAGGCAGTGGTACCAGACTACATCTTATAAAGTTTTTTTTCAGCGCTAGCTGTCTAGCAAGATATTTGACCTGACTTTGGTCACTTTAGAAACCAATGAAAAGTTTGCAAATGAATTAGGAGTAAATATATAAAAGAGCCTGATGTGTTATTACACTTTGAAAATTACATTGCAACCCGATTTGTAATACGTTTTCAAAATGTAATAAATTTTTGCAATCACCTCAAAAGTGAGGTATTTATTACAATACAGGTTTAGAAGTGTTATTGCACTTTGAAAATAACCATGCAACCCGTTTTGAAATAAAGTTGCAAAATGTAACAATTGTTTGCAATCACCTCAAAAGTGAGGTAATTATTACGAAACGGATTGGGAGTGTTATTTTCAAAGTGTAATAACACTCCCAACCCGTTTTGTAATAAATAGTTCACCTTTAAGGTGATTTAAAAAATTATTACATTTTGAAAACTTATTATAAAACGAGTTGCATAGTTAATTTATATTGTTATGACACATTCCAATCACTTTTTAATAGTTATACCACGTTTGAAGTGATTTTGAAGATTTACTACATTCTGCAACTTTGTTACAAAACGGGCTACAAACATTTTTCAAAGTGTAATAAGGCTCTCAACCCGTTTTGTAATAATTATTACAAAGTGCAACTTTATTACAAAACGGGTTGTAACAAAGCGGTACGCGGAAACGCAGTCAGCACCGAGTACCAATGTATATAAACTGTTACATACATGTTTAAGTAGACTTAGTAAGGCTAGATTAACAAGTAATAAATAAACAAGTTGAATTCAGACTTAAATTTAACAACCGTTTAGGCCATAATTATGCATTGCTTATTTTATATGCAATGTACATTCATTAGAGACGAAAATGTATGGTTCCTGCACCAATATTTGAGCAAGCACTGGTTGAGTCTGTAGATGGGTACAAACATTCGTTCCCAACACATCAATGCTAATAGATCTTTTTTTGTGCTAATTGATCTAAACACACGACTACTTAATATATGGATGTCCCTTAGTATTGGGCCTAACTAAACTAGATACAAAGTTTCCGAGTGCTTTCAGATGAGCTGAGTTGGTGGTTAGGACTACTTTTACGTACAAATGAACTGAACTTATAATAAGAAACGGCGAAATTTCTAAAGCTACCAATAACTAGATGTACTATATAGCTAGACACATGTTTGACACCATAGTCTTCGTTTGGTGACAATACGTTCTCCTTCACGACGGATATGTCTCGCGCAATTAAATGAAACTATTCACTAGCCTTTGGGTTTAACTTTATATTAAATTGAACGAAATTCCTAATACCAACAACTCTAGAGATGACCTGGAGCTAAAACGTGCAAAACAATAGCTATTATTGGGATACGTCATTATTCGGTGCTACAGAGGTGAACTGATGCACGCTAATATCGATGCTACTACGAGTATAATATTAAATTGCATTCCAATATTGTGTTCTTTAAACGTAAACTATATCTAATTTTGTTTTTATTAGAACAACTCGGTGAAAAGGCACCACTCGGTGCAAAGGCAAACACATATGTCAGATGTCAGGCCCTGTTGATTACATCGAATGAACTTAGTATGTTGTAAGAATTGACAATTTGCTACGTGTTTTCATAATTATCACGTTTTCATATGCTTACGAAGTCTAAATGTGTTGTCTTGTCCAGCTGTGATTTCAAATGCACTGACAAACCCAAAGCCGTAAATAAAAAGACAATGTTACACAACGCTTTGTAATATATGGAACAGTAGTTGGGTCTTAACCTAACCTACTTGGCATGATTCCAACTACGCACATTACATTAATAATTTGTGTAAAAAAGAGCGAGGAAACCAAGACACAAGCACACATCTCGGGAGAAAAATAAATTAATTTATTTCAGTTGAACGCTAAAATATATTATGTTTTATACGTTTACATATTAAATGTGTGGTCTGCTTATATTGAAGAGTGTTTGCAACCTTTTAATGAGCTGTAATTGCCTATTTTGGAACAACGTATACTTGTTCCAGTCCTCTATATCATCACACTAATTTATTCTACATGACCAAGGTGAACATACAAAAACAGAAGAAAACGAGAATGGTTATTTTCCAACCATATACAGGGTGTTAAAAAAGTTCGTTCTCAATGTTTAAGTTTATTAACAGTTTATTTTTCTGACCTCAGAAGACTGTACAATGTTCAGGTTAAAATCCAGAGGGTTCTACCAATGTTCCAATCTTACTGGCATTAATTGAAGCTATCAGAGTAAGAATTTAAAATTGCCTACCGCATACATAGCTCACACAAAACTTGATATGAATTTAAATTTTGAGAACAAACATTTTTAACACCCTGTATATATTTATTTAAAAATTGTTGACACATCATTGTAATAATAAAACATATCTGCTTATAATATGGCATTCGGTGTTTTAATACTGGTACAGTAGATAAATAGTCTTACTCAAATGCCAACCAAATAGTCTTACTCAAATGCCAACCAAATAGTCTTACTCAAATGCCAACCAAATAGTCTTACTCAAATGCCAACCAAATAGTCTTACTCAAATGCCAACCAAATAGTCTTACTCAAATGCCAACCAAATAGTCTTACTCAAATGCCAACCAAATAGTCTTACTCAAATGCCAACCAAATAGTCTTACTCAAATGCCAACCAAATAGTCTTACTCAAATGCCAACCAAATAGTCTTACTCAAATGCCAACCAAATAGTCTTACTCAAATGCCAACCGCTGGATCGTTTCGTGTAACTATGAAATGTGGAAATAAGAAAGTACCAAACAATATTCCAGAATAAGTTAATGTATTTTAGGGCGATATATATAACTCTCGACACCTCACTACTGATGGTATCCATCGCAACTAGGATGATATGATATACGTGTTGTTTCTTTTACGCTGAACATAGATCAAATGAATTATTGGTACCATTTTATATCAGTTTATAGTTTTTGATAGGTCGCGGTCTAGGATTGGAAGCCGGGACCTCCCTCATTCGAAAAAGATAATTGGAAATTGAACAGGGAATACAGCGCTCAAAAGAAACAGCCGCGAACAGAAAACGGAAATAACACAAACCATTTCCTGTTAAAAAGCTGTCCCACTTTGAAGACGAAGCCCTACCACTAGAATTTGAGATTTGTTTGTCTTTTGTTAATAACATGTGACAAGTTGCTGATTGCAATACCCACGAATCTGAGGGTTAAAAGTTATATATATATATCATAGTACGTATTGACCCAACGTAATATGACAGGTTAGGACCAGGATTTACGCAAACACTCCACAGTAATAGTTTGAAATCGTAAAAGTGCAATAATGTTTGAACTACCGAACAGTTTAACTCTCTCCCATTACAAATCGTTTATAATTTATAGCAAACCACGAGGGGTATTAAGAGAACGAACCATAACGAATTTGGAGACCGATATATCAGTATGTACTTCTTCCATGTACTGCCCTGACACTTGATAGGCAATCGTTTGTATTCAGCAGCATGGCATTTTGACTTAATATCTGATACAATGTAGGAACAGCCGTTGACCCAAACAACATTAAACGAGTATACAATAATATGTCATTACATATTAACAACATAGTTATATTTTATAGGCATTGTGCAATGTTAAAATTCAACAACAACATACGCGTAGTCCCACACATCAGAACTTCCGGACTAAACATAACGAAACATTTACAATAAATTGTTATTCTTCTTAACTTTTTATGACTTCAATCAGTTGTAACTTAATAATCATTCAGCTGGGGCATTTAGATGGTGTAAAGTGTGTCTTTCGGCTGGGGGCATTCAACTTGTTGGGGCTAGGTCGTGCAGCTAAAGCGCCCGGCTTGTTGAGGCTGGGCCATTGAGCTGGGGCATTGAGCTTGTTGTAACTATGCCATTAGGCTAGGGCATTTAGTTTTTATTGCTGAAACTAGGTCATTCAGCTTTTTAATACAGTAACTGTTATTCTTTAGCGTTTTAAGACTTCAGACAGCCAAAACTAGGTGTATCAGCCTTTTTACTGTTGGAACTAGGTCACACAGCGTAACAATATTAAACGTAGTGGTTAGATTACAGAAGGTAATATAGACATCTAATATAATGTTTCATTGTGCTAACAATACAACATGATCACATTAAATCATAGATGGCTGTGTCATATTGTTTACAAATTGAGTAATAAGTATTATAAAATATCCAAATCATACGCCTTTTTACTATTGAAACTAGGTCATTAAGCAAGAACATTCGCCTTTTTGATCGCTGAAACTATGTCATTCAGCTATTTGACAAATGGCACTTTGGGCAGTTCATTTTCTCGTTCAGTTATGTTTGGGCATTGTGCCGTGTAATTTTGGTATGTGATTTTTCTATTGATGTTTTCGGTGCTCGGCTGGATAAGTTTTGTACCACCTTCCCTGTCCGACTTTCTCTTTTTGAAGTGTACTGTACATATTTCTAGGTAACAGTATAGTTGTGTTGATTACTGAAGATAACATCATGTCTTTTATAGAACATCATACTAGTATATTACCAGGTAATTGTATATAGTAATTGTATATGATACGATGACATGCAACCGAATAGCATTTGATTGTCACCCGTAGCGATGTTAATGCCTTACAGTGGATTGTTTCTCCATATTGTACTGCTTATGTATTTATTAAGTAAATAGTTAAAGTAGAACGCTCCACGAGTTTATAATTTGGTCGAATAATTTACAAATGTAACCTAATAAAACAATGTTACTTTCATTCAGAGAGTTTGTCAATTGATTAATGTTTATTTTCGTATTACCTTAAAAACCATAATTGTTCTTTGTGAGTAATTTAACCTTGCGACGCTTTGCTTTTTAGTTTCAATCCATTTTTAATTTGATCTTAGTTTGTTTCCTAAACGCTCTCATAAATTTTCATTACCATTAGAATAAAATGTGCCACTGAATTATGAAGTCGACGAAAAAATTATTTGTTTTAAAAATAATGCATTAATCATATTTATAAACAAAATGGTATTGTGGTATTGGTACAATTCGACGATAATAATAAAATTAGACCCCCAGATGTTTAGGAGAAATCCTAGATCAACGAACTCTATTCAAATCATGAACATTACTTCTGTCTTATTGGAATAAACCGGTCAGTGTTACATTGAATCATATTGTGTTGACGCTGTGTGCTTTAGTGCATTCCGGTCGTGAACACAGGCTTAAATGTTAACTACATGAAGAATGTATGCGTTTAAGATATAAAAAATACCCGGAAACCTCTTGCTCTTCATTTTCAAACACAACTTAATCCATGTTATAGCTTGACCTTCTTATCCTCTTTCAGTAATTGATTAGTTCGGTCTCATCAGTCTCAATGAACTCTACAGTCTTGTGGAGACGTTATTGCTTCGTGAAGTATGATTGGCTGGTCTCAAAAAGCATCCGTTCGAGAAATTCAGCTTCCATAAGTACATAACGCGTGACAGTGCATTAGGTATACACATGTTTCTGTGTCACTGAGAGTGACTGTCAATTAATTTTCAATGTTCAATATACTTTGCCATTAACTCGCGTTAAGTACCGCACGTAAAATAATCATAATCCCGGAATGGAAAATATATGCAAAATGTTCTGCGAAACATCAATGGCAATGCTAACAATTTTACTTCTACATGTATGTATTGTCTTGGTCATTTCATTTCAATAGCCTATACAAAGAATAGTGAAATGTGTTCGAACATCGCGTTCTATCCATTTGTATATTGCGGTGGTCTTTAATTAAGGTTTTACCATAATTTCGTCGTTTTTGGATGATTGTGACCCACTTCGTATATGTTTCTTAAAGAATGTTTCTTTAATATTAAATTGCATTCTATAGTGGTTAAAATTGAAACATCATATCTAAATTATTTCCCAGTAATATCAACTAACCCACAGGAAAACGCAACAGTATGATTAAACGCCTTGTAATGATTAAAACATGCAATGGTTCAATCACTGTCGTAACTATAAATGCAATGCATACTCATCTAACCATATTCAAATGTTGTTAACCTATGTAATTGTACACAGAACATTAATAGGGCATAGTTCATCATCTGAGACATGTAATGCAATCGCACTATGTACATCCATTGGGAAATGAGATAGAATTACGGCTTTTAAAATGTCTCTATATATCGATATATGGCTTGAATCTACTTGCATTTTATCATAAAAGCCGTTAGAGATTTTAAGTTTAATATTATATCTTGGAAAGCATCATTACGATATTTGATGTTGTTCTGATAAAGCCTGGTTCTACCCCATGGCTATAAGTCGGTTTTAATTGATTTATTGTTGGTGACATCCACAGGTCCTAGTCAGTTGCGTGATGGGAGTATCATCTAGTACACAGGTTTGATAGCATTGGGCTAAAACTATTTAAAATCATATTGATTTGATTAGTGAAAATTGGTATAATACCAAATATGTTATCTATTATAAATAAATCCTTACTTACTTACTTACTTACTTACTAGTGATCAAAAGTGTGAAACAATAGAGAGAGAGAGAGAGAGAGAGAGAGAGAGAGAGAGAGAGAGAGAGAGAGAGAGAGAGAGAGAGAGGAGGGAGGGAGGGAGGGAGGGAGGGAGGGAGGGAGGGAGAGAGAGAGAGAGAGAGAGAGAGAGAGAGAGAGAGAGAGAGAGAGAGAGAGAGGGTGGTTAAAATTTATATACAAGAGGGTGTCCCAGTCCATCGTGTACTGTGTAAATAATTTTCTTTGGTTGGGTCACATGATTATGACTTTGTACCTTTTTATAATTATTCAATTGTTATAAGAATTATTTGTAAAAAGTATACGGATATGTATATAATGCATAGTATCCCTGATTAACAAACCGTGTGTACGCAAATGCGGCGCAACCAATTCAACGCGACGTGTTTCGTTTAATATATGTTAAGTAATTTTGGCATTCTCAAACATTAGTCATTGCGCGTCGGCATGTGCGCAATGTCATGACATTTTAGTGTCATACAATGTAACAGTCAATTGAAAAAGAAACATTAATTGTGCGAGAAATACACATGTTTGAATAGTCACTCTTAAAATAGAAACGTGCCAGAATTGCGGCGTCAGCAAAAGATGAAAACACCTGTAGAACAACAATACGGTTTATAGTTTTGTCTGGAATGACGTCGAAATATAACATAAGAACCTAAACTGCACTGGCATATATTTAAAGTAATATGTCTGGAACACGTTTAGATAATTGACATAGAAGATTAAGTGGTTAAAGGGACATCAGCGGGTTGGACATCCACCTTCTCTACTGCGACTTGTACCACAACTGTTTCATTCTTCTCGCGGTTGAAGGCGTATGTTCGGGTCAGGTGTTTCCGACGATTGTGTCAGTTATACGGCATGTTTAGTGTACATTAGACTACGAATGGCAGAAACACATACACATGTCATTTAAACCGGCTATAACACAGAAACACTGCATACTACGATGTGGAACCCGAGTATAAAATGGCGTGACTATTGAACAATATCGTAAAATGCATTATAGAATGATAAGGCTCATCAACATCAAACGCTTGCAAATAAACACCAGCATTTCTGGATCTAGTGAAATTCGGTGTATACGTTGCATATACATGTACACAATGTAACAGCAAACTTATTTAGGTTTCTGGAGATAGCAACATATTGTTTATTATAAACATCACATCATTATGAGTGGATGAAATGCACAGGCTAGTTTTCAAAAGTGGGCGCTACTTATGCCGATCAGCAATTTTCGCAGCAAATTTGCTCGATCGGGCAAGTAATAAGGGAATCATCGAATTGCCCGATCGGGCAATAACCTCTTCTGATTATCATAAAGTTGTATACCATACGTTGTACTCACTTACTCATACAACCAAATAACATTTGACGAACACCAAACAATCGGGGCGTGCATGCATTGTTGGAATGCAGTTTTCACGATTTAGTCAATGTCTTTTGTACATAAATATACATTGGTATGATCGATATGAGTTGCGTGGTTTATGAGTGTGCACGTGCGTCAAATAATTTAAAATATTACAAACTCCAGCTGTTATGTGACTTCATTCAAATATTTCGTCAATTGATTAACATTTATTTTCCCGTGACCTTTCAAGCATAATAACTGTTCTTTAGGATTAATGTAATTTTGCGATGCTTTGCTTTCTAGTTTCAATCAATTTTCAATTTGATCTTAAATTGTTTCCTAAACGCTCTCATAAGTTCTCATTACCGATAAAATAAAAAAGTGCCACCGAATTATAAAGTCGACGAAAAGATTATTTGTTTAAATAATGCATTAATCAAATTTGAAAAAAAGAGTTATTTGTCTTGAATGCGACGAGGTCTTGTTACAATGCAAGATTAATAATATTAGACCGTCGGTTGTTTCGGAGAAATCCAATATAAACGAACTACTATTCAAATCATGAACATTTTTTCTGTCTTCTTGGATTAAACCTGTCATAGTTACATTGATACACAATGTGTGCAGTTTGTTTCCTCGAGGAGTCGGGTATATTAATCGGTAGATTTACAAGACCTAGTGTGTGCATACACTGCAAATTGTTTCCTATAGGTGTGTTTCTAGGTTATGCATGAGTATGTACTTTAATCATAGAGTTTGTACAGTAAATCCCCCTGTTTAGGTACCAAGTTGAAAATTTACCTATAGTGAATATCTTTTTATAAGAACACAATCTACCAGAACCCTTATCTCTTATCATTTATAAACATGGCGAGTAATCTTGGTTAGCCCACCATTGGAGCCATATTACAGAGTAACCTCGACCTTTGTCCAATAATTATGTATTTAAGTACATGTATCATCGGTGTGCGACTACTATTTTCATTTAGGAACGTAACCAATGTGTGCAACATTATTTGCTGGTCTATAAAAACCTCAGGCTGAGAATCTAATTGTCCACTTTTGATAACTCTTCACAATGATTTGACCATGCAATAGAAGGCGAGCTATATGCAATAATACTGAGCTTATATTCCAAAATTTGCAATAATACTGAGCTTATATTCCAAACTGTGCAATGACACTGAGCTTATATTCCAAACTGTGCAATAATACTGAGCTTATATTCCAAACTGTGCAATACTACTGAGCCATATTCAAAACTGTGCAATAATACTGAGCTTATATTCCAAACTGTGCAATACTACTGAGCTTATATTCAAAAATGTGCAATAAAACTGAGCTTATATTCCAAACTGTGCAATAATACTGATAATCTATTGGCGGGGGATATCAATTTATTCGAATTTGCTTCTTGATTAATAATTGTGTCAATCAGGCAACGCTTTGACAGTACTAGTTGGTTAGGCTTTTGGTACTTTCAGCCGGCAGCTTAATTCACGAGGCATAAGGTAGTGTTTGGTTAAGGTAGGGATGTATGACTTGTTTTTTTATATGTTCAAGGCATATATATATTTATACAATACTATAATATTCACAAACTATATGATACAGATACACATTGCAATTTGCTCTGAAGCTTGTTGAGGTGATGTATATTGTATGAATTTCCAATGGGAGTTGATTGGTTAATTTGGCAGTTAACAGAAGTAAAGTCATTGAAGTTACCCCTGCTGGTAAATTTATCAATTCATTCATTAGTTGTTTTGTTAGATATTTTCGTAGCACAATATTTCAGGCAGCTTATGCTCATTTTGTAGTTGGTGCATGTTAGTTAGCGGTTTTTTAAATGCTTCGCAAATTAACATGATTTGGGTGGTCGCAAGACCAATACTTTGTGTTTAGATAGAGGGTGATGTGCCTCATGCGCTTGCATATTCATGCTCGGATAATCATAAATACATGCGCGTCCAAGTATTCCATAGTGTGAAATAGAATATAAAATCAAAGGCTATGATATAACAGTAGCGCTTTGTAAATCGGAGTTTTAAACTCTATTGTCACTATTTCAGCACACGTAGCAAATATCTAGACCTAATGTCAACTAGTAATCCCACACTACTGATATACAAATACTGCCTAAAACAACACACCTACATGTACCAGTACATTGTTACGACCGTGTATTTCATGGCTTGGAATTATTATAACCAATAATCACCAATTCCCTATGCGTACCGCAGCATTTATGCGATAGGATACGAATAATCCAGAACATCTCAGTGTAGTAAATGAAACCACTTGAAATGTAATCCTATTTGACGTTTGTGAATTTACTGAAATAATGTTATTTCTCTCCCATAAATTGCATTCCACAAAGACAGTAATACCAAAGTATGACAGCCGAACAACATGTATTATTGTGTTATCTTTGAAACATCGTTGATTAGCTACATTTGTAGAAGATTGTACGAAATCCCGATAAACTATGTTACCACAAGTGTGGCGTAACTATATAAATATATATTTGAGATCTAGGAGAACTTTCTATTGAAAAGTCCTATATAGACGTCCCCATCGCACAACGATTACCGTTTACCGGGTTGATTACCATTATTGCTTACATCATCACTGTGAGTGTTTGATTTTGCGTGAAAACCGTGAAAAATCCTCAAAATACTCCGCATAGGCGTAATGAGGGTTACCTTAGCAACCATAGATTTCAGCATGGAGTCACTGTAATCATGAATATCCAGGGAAACATTGCTAATATATGTTATTATTTCCAGCTAAAGTCTGTGTAAAATCGAACGGATCAAAACAAAATTCGTATAAGCATTTCCTCGTTATGTATTGATCATCCCTCGTAGTTTTACAACTCATGAACTAACATCTTTTTATACCGATGTGTCACTTTCATTAATTACTGGATTGGTTGTTTCGGTGTTCGATGTAACTTTAAACAGTATTTGTTGCTGAATGAATTAACAGGTAGTTTTTTCATAATATTTGATTGACTTTGTATGTATGTGTACAGTGTATTATCATCAATTATAATCAATTAAAACACACCCACTTTTCCTCGGTGTTGAATCAGGGGTTACCAGGACAACATCCTAATGTGTAGTGATTTCGAATATTACATGTTCTATTAAAAATCTCTAACGGAATTCCTGATAAAATGCGAGTAGATTCAAGCCATATCAATGTTTATCGAGACGTATTAAAAGCCGTTTAATTCTACCTCATTTCCCAATGAGCGGGAATATAAAGTGCGAGTGTATTAAGTTTCTCTCTCTCATATGTTATACTATACCATAACACTGGTTTGTATACAATTACATAGGGTAACAACATATGATATTGGCATTAAAATTTTATACTTATGACAGTGATGTAACTATTGCATGTTTTAATCACCACGTTAAGAAGTTTAATCTTACTATGTTGCATTTTCCGATGGGTAAGTTGATATTACTTAGAAGTCATTTAGATATGGTGTGCTAATTACATGAATAACAATAATAGAATGCAATTTCATATTGAAGACGCGTTCTTAAAGAAACGTATACAAAGTAGGTCACCATCTTAAATTAAAATACAGGTAAATCTCAATTGAAAACAACCTCGAAATTTAGAACACAATGTTCAAATACAATAAACATGCTCCTCTTCATCAAACATAAAAGTGCTAGAATAGCCATTGAGGTTGGAAAAGTCATATTTCCCATTCCTGTATAAAAATATTTTTACTTTCGTGAACACTATTAATTTAAAAGACCACACAACAATTGACTTTCCGTGACATGAGCACATAATAGATATTAAACATATTTGTACATGAATGTTTTAAGCACTGTCAAATAATTTTGCAAAGCTATGAACTATTGGAAGCGAAAATTCACAAGCCGAGGTTTCTTATACACTAGTCAATCAGATGTCCCGAAGCAGGTACATGTACTAGTACGTTTCCGTAGATCATAGAGGTTTACGTTGTTAAGACGGAAATAACATTACTAAAAAGTTGAAGGTCAACCTATAAAACAGAAGTACTGTCTGTTCAATAAGTAATACTAATGAGAGAACTATCCCATTCAAAAGAACAGGGGGGGGGGGGCTTATATTTTATACAATATTATAGATACCTTCAAACCAGTATTTTATAGCGTCTAGTTAGTCGAGTGGGTAAACATGCCGCTAAATATTTTTGAGATTTTTTTCAATATAGCCACTGGTTCGACACACATTCAAGTTTCATAAATTTTAAAGTTGTTATCTTTTTTTACAAATACCTTATTTTGCTTTTGTAACTATTATAATAAAAAGATACACGTAGTAAGGTATGTAAATCTATTTGTACATTATGCTTTTATTAGTTATCTATCAAGTTGTATATTTTCAATTATTTTATTTTATCTACAGTACAATAATCATACAAATATATTATATATTCACTGCAATATAAAAAATATCAGTTGAAGTATCGATTCATAAAAGAAGTACATATAGTATTATGTAACACTTTTAAACATGCATACATGTAATAAAAAAATTAAATTGTGGGGATCGAACCTACAACTCGGGATAAAATTGAAGTTTTAAGAAGTGTGCGCACCCACTAAGCAACAGCGCCTTTGGTGTATGGAATGCGCTTTTAACACAATTTGATATCGACCCCATTGGAAATTTACCTGTCGGGCGAGTTTATGTTTATAACGATTCTCGTTTGACTTTGAACGCGCTATATTGTTCATGAAAGGAATATCGGCTTGTCGGTCTGTGGTTTTACATAAAACTCCGACATTCTAATTTTATTAATTGTTGCACTGGAACAAGGCAACATCGCGACGAATAATTTATTTTCAAATCGGATTAATGAATTATACAGAAAATTAATCTTTTCGTCGACTTTGTCATTTGGTGGCACATTTTTCTATCACGTTATCGGTAATAAGTAATCATGAGAACATTAAGGACACTTTTGGAGTGTTAGTCATGCTTTCACATGCTTGAATGTCGCCACTGACGATGATGCAACCATATGACAACTGACAACCGATTCTCACATGACAGAGAAAGGACTCCGTAGAATTCCTGATTCGTAAACTCATGTTAACAGGCATCACTTAGTAAAGTTTGCTCATAGTCAAGTACCAGATAACGTCTTTCCATGGATTACATAGATGCATTTTCGTCCAGGACACACGTACTAGAGTAGCAGAAACGTGTGCATTCGACCGAAGTAACATGTAAAGGATAGAGGGTCAAAATTTAGCAGGATCAGATACAATATATAAGGGTCATGTCAAGCAGACTAATTACTGCTCATTCCACATGTAACATACATGGTAATCGTAAGAATAGTTTTTGTGGTACGATAACGGTAGTTATACAATACCGTGAATAAACGATTATTTTAGTTCAACAATTCTAATGAGGAGCACTACAACAAACCGTATTTCCATTGATATTATGATGGATCTCAGAAGTTGCTCAGATTAAGGTGGAAGTAGGGTGTATCGATGTGTATCGATGTGCGTAACGTGGCTTATAATCACGGGCATAACATATGTATTTATTTAATTCTTATTTTTATTATAGCGCTTTTCATCCTCTGACACTATTTAAATGTTCTAGTCAATGGCAGAACCGCTAATACCGCTCATAAAGCTCAACATTAGAATGTTATATGGCAGTCCCATCACTAATAAGAGTGATGCATGTAGCCATAGAGAGATAGAGATAATTTAACGGTTTTCATGTGAATAAGCCAATTATATTCTGTATTGACGTGTCAGTGACAGTGTACGGCATGCAGAAACTTTTCCAGTTCCATCCGATTAGAATCTAACTAATAAACTCGATTGCTCGCTCGATTTCACGTAGTCAAAATGACATAGCTAAGGCGATCATATTATATTATTCGCCTCAAGTAAGACTCGAAAAAGTCCTAATTTTGACTGATGTTAGAAAATAATGTTAGAAGTTGCCGACACGAAAAAATCGTTTTGTCATGGAATCACACCGCTTTAAGCGAACTAGAAAATCAAACCTTAGAAGAAGTGACAAAATTGGATTAAAGTTTTAGAAAAGTAAGAATGTTTAGTCCAATAAATGACACTTGGAGGTGGGGGATTTATACACATCTGTTAGGCTATAACAAAGTACGCACAGCTCAATTGTCTATAATTGTACTGTCTGAATTCGGTGTTTCAACAGGGAAAACTAGTGTAACACTCTCAATTAATGGGTTCTTATACGATCGCATAATGTACTACAACGAAAGGTGTAATACAAATATTTTTAACTCCGAAATTCTCATTTGTTTGTGCGCATATTTGTGCGCATATTATGAAAGCATTGTGTACAGTCTGTTTGGTTTTCGTAGGTAAATATAAACATTATTATTATTGATGTGTACAAAACAATGTATGTTTCTCATGGGCGCCTTGATTTGGCTATTGCTAGATGCTATTGTATTTAAACGCTTTCGTGTTTAGATTTGGTACACTTACGTCTCGAAACAATATTCGATGTACGTTAACGTTATTTGGCATAAATTAGGTTTATCCAGCCACACTGACAGTACCAAGGACAGTATTTGCTGCGTGTTATCTTGGAAGATGCTGGAAACTGTCAATGACTGTAAAATATGTTATTTGCGTGTGTTTCAAAATAGATTTCCCTGGAAACATTGTTCACGACAACAATATAATATTATCGATGTTAGACGAGCCTCCTTAAGGTCATACTTTAATCAATTACTACAATTATTATCTACAAGTGCATCCATTTTACGCTGTCGGATTTTAAAGTTTACCAATACTGGTGCGTAATATTTGTCATTGAATTATGGGAGAACGAAATCTATCTTCGATACAATCGTTAACGTGTGCGTTCATAATGTTTTGTAACACAGTTGTATTTGTCACAGGATACTAACATCATGTAGTAGTTGTACCTGAATTACACTAATTTCATAATCATACACGACAGACACATGGTGTAATTAGTTGTGTTGGAAGTGGTCACCGATTGCACGTACATGTGGTACCAACTGAAGGCAATGTTCAAAGCATTCTGGATGAGAGGTCTGTTGTTCAACCGACACCATAAACAACCTTTGACCATTATACATTTATAACATTTCTTCTATAAACTTGATAATGCTCTACGTAGTAATTACCTTGGCTAACTTTGTACAAACAACGGTGATGCAACGACAACGGTTTGATTCTATATGAGTGATGCCTCGATGTCGACATATACAGTACATGTATATATGTTTGTCGACATCGAGGCGTCACTCATATAGGATCATATTATAGGACCGATGCCATTGCATAACCGCTTTTCGTACAAAGTTAGCCATGGTAATTACTAAGTAGCACATATTAAACTTATGGAATAAATGTAACGACAAAAGTTGAAAATGTGAAATGGTCATAGGTTTGTTCATACTGTCTATTGAACAACATATTTCTCCAGGCTAGACATACCATGTTCTTCTTGAACATTGAATAAAGATAGCCAAGGTGATAACACATGTCAAGTTTACGGAAGAAATGTTATAAATGAACAATGTCCATAGGTTGGATTATGGTGCCTGTTTGCACCATTTGTCTCATCCGGGCTGCTTGGGCTAGGCATATCATGTTCCTCATGGACTTTAACCAAAGTTATAATGTCTAAATGTACATATAGTTGATAAACATTTCCAACACAGCTAGTTAAACCATGTGCCTGTCTTGTCTGATTGTGATCCCCGTAGCTCAATGGTTAACGCGTTTGTCGTCTAATCTTGCAACCCGGGTTTAAATCCGGGTGGAGGCACACACACATATATATATATGCATCCCATATTTCAACAGAAATCTGACTTGCAAATAAAGGCTATGCTCGGCTCGGCATTTTGTGAAATCGGTATAAAACAAGTACAACTACTACATGGCGTATGTTTCCTTTGGCAATTGCCATGGAACACTCTGTGCACACATTTTAACGATTGTATCGAATATAGATTTCGTTCAGCCAAAATGCAATGACACATATGGCTTTTAATTAATTATGTTCCAGTATTGGAAAATTAAAAACAACATGACGGCATAAAATGGATGTATTGGAAGATAATAATTGTATTATTAGATTAATGCATGGCATTAATGAAGCTTGTATAATATCATAATATTGTAGTGTGCTCATGTTTATATGGACACACGCAATGAACATATTTAACAGCCATTGACTGACGCTAGCCTCATCCACGATAACACGCTGCCAATACTGTCCTTGGTACTGCCATTGTGGCAAACTAAACTTAAATCATGCCAAGTAACGTTAACGTACATCGCCAGATTTTCGAAACGTAACTGTGCCAACATTCAAACACTGACGTTTTTAAATCCAATAGTATCTAGCAATAGCCAAGTCAAGGCATCCACGAGAAACATACATTATTTTGTACACAGCAATAATGTTCATATTTACCTACGAACACCAAACATACTTACAAGTATTCGCACCCACAACTGAGGATTTCGTCCTTAAATATGTTTGTATTAAACGTTAAGTTGTGGTACATTATGGGATGGTACAATGTATAAGACCACAACAATTGAAAGCGTTCCACAAGTTTGCACTGTTGAAACCCTTAAATGTGACAGTACGTTAGACAATTGAGCTCATTTAATTAAATATATTACGTGCTTATTTGTTATAGTCTAACAGATGTGTATAAAACCCGACCTCCACTTGTCATTTATTGGACTAAACATTCTTACTTTTCTTAAACTTTAATCCCATTTCGTCACTTCTTCTGATCATAATATTGATTTTCTAGTTCGCTGAAAGCGGTGTGATTCCATGACAGAACGATTTTTCGTGTCGGCAAATTATAACATTATTTTCTAACATCAGTCAAATTGGGACATTCTGGAGTATTACTTGGGGCGAATAATAGAATATGATCGCCTTTGCTATGTTATATTGACTACGTGAAATCAAGCGAGCAATCGAGCGAGCAATCGAGTTTATTAGTTAGATTCTAATCAGATGGAACTGGAAACGTTTCTGCAAGCCGTACACTGTCACTGACACGTCCATATGGAATATAATTGGCTTATTCACATGAAAACCGTTAAATTATCTCTATCGCTCTATCGCTACATGCATCATTCTTAATCGTAATATGACTGCCATATATGAGCGGTATTTGCGGGCCTGACATTGATTAGAACATTTAAATAGTGTCAGAGGAAGAAAAGGGAAATAATAAAACTAAGAATACAATAAGTATATTATGCCCGTGATTACAAGCTACCTTATGCACATCGATACACCCTACTACAACCTTGATCTGAGCACATTCTGAGCTCCATTATTATATCAATTGAAATATGGTATGTTGTAATGCTCTTCATAGCACTCATTGAGCTAAAATATTCGTTCATTACGGTATTGTATTGCTACCGTTATCTTACCACCACAAATGTTCTTACGATTACTCTGTATGGTATGCAACATATATCTCGCAAAATAACAATGGCTTTATATATAATTCCTACGCGTCAGAACTCAAAACCATTGTATAACAGCCGGTATACAACGGTTTTTCATAGTTTATTTCTTAATTCTATAGTGTATATAGTGCGGCCAAGATATGATGGCACAATAACATTGTGTAAACGTCACTGGTTGGATTAGTCCATATCAAAACGCGGGTAAGTAAATAAATAACGATCATCTAAGCGCTTGTTTAGTTATTTTAACTTATTTAATTAAGGATTAAGCTCGTTGTGTTTATTATATAGTCTAGTAGTAATGTTTCTAATCTCAACGCAGACGGGCGCCCGGGTTCGAATCCCATTAGAATCTTTTTTTATTTATTTTTTCGGGAATTATATTTCCGCACACTACACGAGTGTATTAACAACTAGATAAACTGTGTAAACTGCACACTATAAAATGGAGCTCGGACTTAACGTATCGTTTTAACGTAGCAATGACGATACATTGTGTCTAATGTATTAGACTTCTGCACACTTGAGGCATCAATAGAACTACCAGTGAATCCGTTGTCCTGTCAAAGGAAACAAACTACCGCGAATACAGGGGTATCAGAATGGACGGTTTCACGCATAAAGGCGACGAAATTGCACAACGGTGTAAGAAAATCAAGACGTAACAAAATCTCACCGGATTCTTTTGATGAAGATGATAATGACAGTAATTTTGACGAGGCGGATGGTGATAGTGATGATGATTTTGCAGATTTCTAAAATAATTATTGCACAAATACTGCTAATGAACAATGTTAATTCATATAATTTATATTTACATGTATACGTACAGAATATTAATTTATAATTGATTGTTCTAGATAAATATAATAAAATATCAAGTAATAAGTATACAGAATAGAGAAAGTATACGAATGAAAAAAAATGTAACAAGATAATCAACGAGTAACGGGATATACTAAGAAAAAAAGTTTACTAGAACTGAAGAATACAAATCATTACCAAAAAATGCACAACAGTGAGTCTCGAACCAGTAACCTCCATCCATAATATTATTGTATTTCCAACGCTTTACCAACTGCGCTAGCGAGGCACATGTAAAATCGTCTCGTATATTTGCTCATATTGCGAAACCGTTATACAAAACAAGCGTTTATTGACCATGACTGTAAATAAGCACCCCCTTCTGTCGAAAATGAACCCATTCGCTAATTAACATGTGTACATGTTATTGTGCCATCATATCTTGGCCGCACTATAACAAATATCGGCTTTGGAATATCCGCTTCTATTAGTTCACATCCCTGCAAAATTGTGTGCTTGTGCTATGAACATTCATGTACAACATTTTTAATATTTTTAATATGTATGTTGTGCTCATGTCGCCGTTTGTCAACTACTGCGTCGTCTTTTCAATAAATTAAGTAGTAAGATAGTAAAAATAACCGTATGAAATTGCATTATATAATTGTTATAATTGAAACACCATATCTAAATGATTTCCTACTGATATCAACTTACCCACCAGAAAAACGCAACATAGAAAGATGAAAATCCTTGTAATAATTCAAACATTCAATAGTTCAATCACTGTCGAAAGTATAAATGCCAATGCCATATGTTTTTACCCTATGTAAGTGTATAAAAACCAGTGTTATGGTATAGTACATCATAAGAGAAAGAGAAACTTAATACACTCGCACTATAATTTTCCGTCCATTTGGAAATGAGGTAGAATTAAGCGGCGTTTAATATCTCTCTATATATCGATATGGCTTGAATCTACTTGCATCTTATCGCAAATGCCGTTAGAGATTTTAAGTTGAATATGTTATCTTGCAATCATCTCACAATTGGGTGTTGTCCTGGTAACCCCTAGTTCAACCCCGAGGACGGTGTATGTTTTAATTGATTATAATTGATGATTGTACACATACATACATTGAAAGTCAGTTGTACTCGAATATTATGGAAATACTACCTGTTAATTCATTCAGCAACATGAACACATACTGTCAACTGAAACTGAAAGTGACATATCGGTATATAAAGATGTTAGTTCGTGAGTTGTAATACAATGCTTGCACATAAAAGTACACATTATATATTTTCGTTACCCATACACTTGTAATACAGTACAACAAATTTTGTTGGCCGACAGGTACACACGATTTGTTTTTACAGCATTCACATACATGTACGATCATGGGTACCGTGATAGCCTTAGATCCACGATTAATTCCTATTTTGTAGCTCTACAATTACTATAGTAAGATGTAGTTGTCTTGTCTAACCAGAGGTTCTGTAGCGTTAACAAAATGGTTTAAAGTCATACTGAAAGTTCATCAATGGTCTTTGTTGCTCATGGACAATGTTTACCACTATATACACCGGATGCTTGTCCACTGAGGACGCGTTGACTAGATAGGAATCATGTTGACATCCCGTCCTTAAAAGATCTAACTTCAAAGAATTTGACAACATTTACACGTGCGTAATTGCGTACAGATTCACCAGAACATCTCAGTGTATTAAATGACGCCATTTAAAATGTTATCATCACCAACGTTTGTGAATTTACTGAACTGAGGTCATTTCTGTCCTATCAATAGAATTCTGCAATGGCAGTGATATCGTAGTATGACAGTCGAACAAGAAGAATGATTGTATTATCTTTAAAATATCATTCATTAGCGAGAATTACAAGAAGTTGGTATCGAAAGCTAGATAAAACTATGTAACCGCAAGAATGGCATATCAACTACAACCTTGTAGGATACATAATCTCCATGCATATTTGTATATATCAAGACCGCAACCGCATGTCATACAAAGTTACCCGTGGTGATAACACGTGTCAAGTTTATGGAAGAAATGTTAAATATATTCATATGTTGGTTCTCATCCGGACTGCCTTGGTTATGTTTACCATGTTCTTCATGGATTTTTGCTTTAGTCAGCTTTTATAAAATGTGTCCAAAAAACGTGGACCTATGTGAAACATTTGTTACTGTGTCTCTTTTATCAATAACACATTGTCAACATGACAAATCAGTAAGGGATAAACACAGCTAAAAACAGCTTATAATTGTGATTAGTTAGTCCAATACCTCCAACGTTTACAACCAGGTGTTTCAGAATATTCGCATACAGTGAACAAGGAAGTCCAGCGTGTTACTAAAGATAGATTTACTTGCCGACGCCTAATGACGTCTCAACTCATGTACATGCCGATCCCTAAGTCAATGATAATGGGTCTGCACATACATTAATGTTCATCACTTAAGGCAAACAGATTCACAATAGGGCTTATGTCCGAGCTATATCTAGGCTACTTGCCCTTAGGCATGAGGTCAAATGTAAGTTCTTTCTTGCGAACGTATCCTTTATTTATTGCATTGTTACAATGTTATTAGCCCCGAAACATCATTACATTGGTACAAAATAAACTAAATGGCTCAAACAAAAATGTGGTGCGTTTGTAAGCTCATAAGTGTGAATGGAAAATATATAAGAGCTAATATGCCCCCAACGTATGTTTTATCGACTTCACACTTTTTGTGATGAAGTCACGACATAACATTAATTAATGACATTTTTGAACGGCCCATATATACAATGTACCACCTAACAATAAACAATGATCCCCAAATGCCACACTGGCTCTTTAAGCAGACTTAAACTACTGGATAGTTATGTACTTACATCATCTTATAATATGTTTGTTGCGTTTGTGCGTTTCGTGCTAAGCTATTTGTGTTGAATGTTATTCCCTCCCTGTCATATATGCCTTTGTCTTATTGCAATGTATTTTGAAGAACTAAATAGCCCAACGCCCCTGTGTGTGCAGTAATTATCTGCTAGAGATAAACAAGCATAACAAAATACATGGAACACAACACTTGATCATTGTATGAACTAATCATTATAGAGCTGATTTAGAGCTGATTTCAAATTAATGGCAGAAGTTTGAAATAACAATTTCATCAACCAGATGTTTCTCGTTTGATAAGACATCGAAATTAATCTAAGTTGTTCTATACGTTAATTTCATATATCTAGATAGTTTCATTTTGTTTTTAGTCGTTTCTTTAATGTTCTCATTATTCATATTAAGGTATCGATAACATTAACTGCAATGAGGAATCACAATATCAGGGAAAATGTATCTAGTTTAATTAACATGTTGTATTCAAAAACAGCATTTATCCAGAGGGCTCAATTTTACAAAGGAAATTAGCGAATTTTTGAAATATAAAAGAGTAAAAGTAAAATGTCGGGGAAAATGTATAAATAATTAATTATTTTGTCATCGAAAAGTTAATTGCTAGTAGACATACTCAGGGTAAGTCCAAATCACTCAATATAAACAACTAAGGTGGTGGTCTATTTTTATCATACAAATATCAAATATTATAGGTACAAAATATACAGGCATTTTCCTGAATGAAAAATCCTAACCTATACTTCACGTAAACGTATATTTACGAGAGTGTACTAAAGAGATACGTGGGGTGTCACAGAATAGCGTATAATCACGTTATAGCATGAGAACTATCCAGTATTGTATGTCGAAATTATAATAAACCTTTTGAGAATTTATTTCTTGACAAACTAACAAAATTTCATTACATATTATCTTAAAACCTACATATTATGTACATTTTACGAACGCCAGGTGAAGTCAGTCGCGTCACAAAACGTCAACGTCAACACTGGCCTACGACGTCATGCTATCACAGTTCTCCAAAGTACTTCCCTTCGTGAGCAACACACTTTTAATATTATATGCCGATGTTGTAATAAACCATTTGAGAATTTATTTCTTTACATACTATCAAAATTTCATTAATCGCTTTTTAAAGTTGACAACTTGAATTGAAGATTTGTTTAGGTAGTGTCGGAAACAATCTGACAATCCTCCTCGATAGCCTAGTGGTTGAGCGTTCGCTTCGAGTGCGGGAGGTCTCGGGTTCGATCCCTGGCCGCGTCATACCAAAGACGAAATAAAAATGGTACCAAAATTTCCCTTGCTAGACGCTCAGCATAAAAGGAAACTGGCTTCTCTTCTCTCATACCCTCGTGGCGATGGATAACATCAGGAATGAGGTGTCGAGAGTGATTAATATAAGTTGGAAAATTTTGTTTCACAATCGACCTTAAATAAATTAGTATAAATTAAATTAAACAATCTGACGTAAGTGTTTGCTCAGCTCGGTCGCTCTGTTCTACTTCGTTCTATATGTCAAAATGGTGTTTCTAAACAACAACTGTATTCATTTTACGTGTGCCTTTCTTCAATTGCGTTGTCCAGAATAATGACACCTCTTTCAAAACTTCATTTACACTGTACATGTGTCTGTCGAGTGTTTTTTTGCGTGATGTGGTCGTCCTATGCATCTGTTCCAGTATTCTGTATCTTGCTCTAGACATGTTTGACTGGCTGAAGCGGCAGGCGATCGAAAGAGGATTTTGTGTTTTTGGAGCTGTTCAGTATTGTCAGCTACTTTCCTCAGCAATTACATGGGCGAACATGGGTGATCAGGAATTATATTTTATCTGTCCGTTCGCAGTGTACCATTGATCAGGTTGAAATAATACACCGGGATTCGATTGATATGATAAATATAGGTCACACGCCACCTAATAAAATTGTTCTTCAGTTCAATGTAAAGTGACACTAGTCGGCCCATGATTGTATCATGTAAAACTCTATGGTCAGTTGACACACATAAAAAATTATATCATTGAAAAGAAGTATGTTTCAGCTACAAAATAGGACAAACAGCAGGGGTCATGTTTAATATAAGAAAATATTTTTACAGACGCGCTGACTGAATCGATGATGGTTTTAACCTAGTCTACTTTCAATATGACAAATATGCCAAAATCTCAAAATATCCAAGATGAAACAGATTCATTACCTTATATGCATGTATACAGTGCCTTTAAACTCAATAATATGATTCTAGTTCGATTTTGTCAAGGCATAGCATCATTTCCAGTCAAACAGAAGTTTTGGTATGGACTATTTGGGTGTATCCGATTTTGGTTCGCGTACTGTATGCATTTAGTATAAATTCACCGGTTCAAGCATATACTACATGTAGCATTTAAACATGGGCTCTCGGAAACAAATAATGCTTTCATATGGTTTGAACGAACAATCTTATAGAAAATCTAATCATCGTAAATATACCACAATGTTCCTAGTGTGATCGGTATAGGCGATTGTACTTGTATAATAACAGACCATTAATTGACGACACTAATTTTAAAGCCACTTCACGAAATGATATGTAATTGCAGTCATACAAACTGACAAACTTTATTCACCCGTGATTTGGAAGGATTAAGTTATTCTGCGTTCATACAAGGGGAACTACCCTAACAAACACTTAAGAGACACAATACAATAAAAATAACACGTATCACGCAGGAATCATGTCTTTTTGAAATAATGGAATGTGTATACATTGTTACAAGAAAAAGATGTGAAAGTCAATCTACTTGGGATTATCTATCGATAAGACTTGACTGTGTCCATCCGTTGTAATTGAGAAAATAGAGCAATGTGATGTACAGGCGGACATTTGCATACGAACCCATCGAAAAATTCAAATATTGGACTAGATACTTGTAATAAGTCTAGATTGCTGGCAACATGGATTTAAACAATTAAGTCAGATTGGGTTATATATATATGTTAGAAATTATCACTAGTAAGAGTACATTGTCATAAATTGTCGTCACCACTGCAAATTCCGAAGCTATAATTTTAGCGTTTTGAAATGTTACAACAATGTGATTGTTAGGTTGAAGCGATCGTCTAAATGTATGGTCGACAAAGCACCACATTTACTGTAGCCTCGGTGTATTGCAATTATAGATTTTTTTTATTCTTGTAGGTTCGGCATTTCGGAACATCTATATATGAAACATTTCATTTTACCGAAGCTACGAATTCTTTTCTCAAAACCTTTGCAAGACAACACCAAAAATGTTACAACGCCCACTGTATATATTCAAATGAAAGTTAGAAACATGTTGCTCCTGAAAATTAACAATGATTTTAGCTTCTGCATTTTCAAGTGGTGTCATGGGTACAACTATACTGTACTGTACTATACTTTACGGAAATAATCATATAAAGCATATCTCTGTGTTCGTCTAGTTATCAGCCAACCATCTTTAGTACATATTAATATTTAAACAGTATGAGCAATCTGTGGGCAATTTATAACGCTTTGAGTGACACCTATCAAGATACATAATAGTGTAAACTTAAAGTGATTTGTGTTTTATTTCTAAATCAATATACAACAATAACGTAATCTCGGCATCAGGAGTGGTTATTCTAATCAACATTATGTCTTGAATACGACCGTTGATTAAAGTATTAAATTCAGCAATGTACATAGTTTTATATACTTTGGATGATAAGTTAATAATTTATCAACAGGTTACTTACTTGTACAAATGTACGTGGTTTTAAAAAAGAGAACATGCTTTTGTATATGCAGTGGATAGTGCGACCGGCCAACAATAATTGATCCTATTATATTGAGATTATGTTACAAATGTAGGTAAGCGTCATACGTATTTATAGAGCTAGATAAACATGGAAAAATTAACAGTGCTCGGTCTGGATGATTGATTTGGAGGGTTTGATCGGTTTGATGCATCCGAAATTACATGCAGTTTGGGGCGGGAAAATAGCCTACCATGTTGACCATTTCTGAATCTCTTAGTACACAATTTTCTATCTGATCTGATTAACTATAGTTAGATTTCTAAGCTATACTTACGATTTGACAATGTTTTAATCTAACGTAAAGAGAGAAATTTCAATTATATACCACCCAAGTATTCAATATATCAACCAAATTTCCAAATTTCACAGCCTAATCAGGGAATAACAAAAGAAAAGAGATAACAAATTCATTCTTTTTTTTCTTTATAAGCGTGTGTTCCTGTTAATATATCAAGACCATAGTACAGCTCTTTTCTGTCGCCTTGGAGATTAAAATGTTTCTTCAAACTACCCGTGTGTTCACCATTCAGTTTAAATCGAAACCAATTTTAGTTTACTGTTCAACGTTTAACCAAACCTAAAACCCAAACTGAAACCGGATATTTCCAACAAAAGCGGCCATAGTTACGTATTGATTATGAACTGCATTTTTCAGCAGAACATTTTATACCGGCTGCTCGGTTGGTTCAGGTGGGCATTCTACCTTGTATGGTTTTAATATGTTCTGTGCTCGGCTGGTTAAGTTGAGTGCTGCCTTTCCTGTCTTATTTAATACTTTCTTTTAGCATGTACTTTTTCTGAGGTAATTGCACGCATTAAGAAGCCATACATGTTTAGTTCCTGTATTCCCATCGAAGGTTTAAAGAAGAAATCAACTTGGCTTTTCATTTTAAATGAATATTGATGGTAAACCATATCTGCGCGAAACACCATTCTCAATAACTCCATCATTTTAATTCACTAACAGTACATTGTATTGATTCTCCCATAGACCGTTTCTGTCACTTTGGCGTGTGTCATTTGTTAAGTTCAACTTTCTGAGGCCAGGTTTCCCTCACTCACGTTTAATCAACTGAATCTTTAAAGGATATACTGGCATTTGTTCCGAAATGTATGCATCGGTTCAACTCATATACTGCATTATCATTTTTTGGGAATTCATGTAATTCAATATGTCCCAAAATGTCAACGTACATAATACAACGGATAGACTATAGTACTGTAGTCTCATACTATAGCATCAAATCGGATTAGTAGAAAATTTAGGATATTCCATTATATTATATCCTCGTTAAATGAGAACATGGGACAGTACAATTTATTTCATATTCGATGCGAATCTATTTCAATATGTTTTCGTCACTGGCGGCTTTGAGGTCGTAGACAGCACATGGGTTTTGTTTTATCAAAGCACTTACGAACATCTTAGTTACAAGTATAGCCTTTATTATTAACACTAGCAAGTTGTGGTAAATTATTGAATAATGTTGATATTGTTTCTGCTCATGAAAACGTACACACCATATTATAAGTATGCTTCTAATATGTAGTTGTTATTAAATTACAAAAAGTGTTGGAATTAACGCGTAGATGTCCGTGAGCTTTTATTAAAACTGAACTAGCTTTATAAGGCGTTTCGGGTAACAGCGTTGGTCTATGATTGATGCTTGCCTTGTAGGATGACATATATAATCCAATTGTTGAAGAAACTTGAAATGATCGAATTATTGTCAGCAGGGTCGATAGACCATATGTGTATATTCGATGAGAACACCAATAGCGATTCTTACGCCGTTAATGCAGCTTGACGTTCACCAATGCAGTCAATTTGTGTAGAGTTAGAATTTATCTGTGGGACTATGCTGTGGATACTTGGTGATAATTTTCACATTCCAACATTGAGTTCCGTATAGGTTGCACTTTTTGCAATCGCTGCATCACTAAAAACTGTTCATGACACTAAGGAGAATACCAGGAATAAAATGTTCAGGTTGAGTTACTGTCACGAAAGTTACGTCTTTATGACTTCGTTAACGTCAGACTTGCGGCGTTAGTATGCATCATGTATATGTAAATATGTCAAAAACTGTTGTGTGTAATGTTATGAAATTAGGCTATCGTGTTTATATTAGCGTTATGTGACTTTGTGTAAAATTGCTTTGTATTACTTACATTGTTCACGATTAAATAATATCAATGATATTTCGTGTAACGGTTTAAGCAGCGCTAAAAATCATTCTCTGCCTGACCTAAACATTTGTAAACACTGGAACAGACAAATAAATGAATGGGCACTAGACAAATACACTTTACATGACATTGTATGATATACTCCATGTTCTGTAAACATCATGATGTATGTGTTATTTGGGAATTGGCATATTAGGTGAATGTAATATCATAAAGACAAATTGAATATAAGCTACAATTCATCAGTCTGTCTTCTAAACAAGAACATTACATTCACATATCAAACAGAGTATAGAGTATCGTAAAGTAATACATGTTATAAATATTGCGGTTATAGTTGACAAAACTTTGGCAGTATTCCATCTTTGCAAGTTTACTAACTCAACAATGTATCAATGCGATTGTTATGTCTTTGCAATGGAAGTTTTTTTTAAAGTCACACATATGCGCGCGTTTGACGCATATCCATTACATTATAAAAAAATGTATAAAGAAACTTATTGCAGATAAATTACAGATCTTTTATCAAAACGATGTGTATTTCTTTCCAATGTAAGTTTAAGTCACACATGCGCGCATTCGATGATACTGCTATTGAACAAGTTTTACTTGCGAGCATTTATATAAGCGACGGAAATAGAAACAATAATGGAGACTAATTTATGCTGGGAGAATATGGACTTGTGCCGTCGTAATGAACTTTTGCCTGGACGTTTATTTTTTAGGTTTATGTTTGGATAGCTACATGTTATTTACATTTGTAAAACTTGCCCGATCCGGCTCGTGCTGCTTTGTATCGGATGATCACTAGAATTTAAGAAAGGAAACACACACAAATTCTTATCACCCTCTTATCTTCAATGCAATGAAGGACATAATCTGATGTTTTATCAACTAAGTATTTGTTATTTACGCATCGCAGTTTGAGTTCGAAATAAATAGAACACCATAATTGCATACCTATTGTGGCACTCAGACAAATTATCGGGATTACAATTTCTGTGGTTTGTCTACATTGTTTAGGCGTCTGTACTTCTGGTTAGGTGTCAACAAATGGGGGACTCATCAATCACACAGCGTCATTTTTTTCAGTCAAAATAATTATGATAAATAGTCTATACAGTCATGCAATACGAGATATTTCAAAAACGTACATCGACAATCTACTTCTAGCATACACTTAAGTGTACTGTTTTATCCAAGCACTTTTGAAATTCTTAAACTTATGCTAAAATTTAAATGCTAAATTATACCATTAAATCCACTCGCTGTGGTCAATTAAGATTGTTTTATGAGTTCTTTTATTGAATTGTTATTAATATTGAACAACCATAGCCTCAATTTGCGGCCGTTAAAGAATTTAATTATGAACGTAAGTTTAAGATTTCCATAAGTGATTTGATACAACAGTACCCAGGACATCAACGTGTTTCTTTAACCTCCATGCTCTATCCTCCACTATGTGGAATTAAGGCCATTTCATCGGGTAGTTTTTATCCGATGATGAGCCCAAAAATAATTTTGTTTATGTGAAATAAAAATGTATGCCGCGATATTTTTTAAGGTGACATGGTCTTTTTAGCAATAACGCTTTTCAATAAAATGACCACAAATCCCGATATTTCGCAATGCATTGATTTTTGAATAAAAATTGATATTTTTCGTATTAAAATCATTTCAACACATATCATTCAAACTTTTCTATATACTTTTGGTATTGATAAGAAAATTAAAACTTTTTTGACAATACAAGAATTGTCATAGTAAAAGGGGGTAGTCCTAAGTAATAAAAAACGCTCATTCGAAATTGACACAGGTAACCCAAGCAATAGTTCCTAATTTTACGGAAATTGAATGAAGATGTAGCTTCTATTTTACACATAGTGCTTTCACATTTTATTAATCTGTGTCTTAATTTTAACCACAAATTACCCTTATTAACACTAATCCTAGATACTTTCTATTACAAAAAAAATGTACGACAAACACTTTGCCCAATTTTATTGACGATCAATTGCAAACCGAAACCTCTATTCCTGTAAAAGCAGAAATGATGCGCATAAAGTACCCGTTGAAATGTCCATATGTAAGAATTTTCGGTTGTATGATTTCTCAAATGTTCGGTTTGTAAACAAATGATGTCACGAATAACAAATAATTGGAACCAGCGTACGATTACAATTGTAAGCGCTCAATTTAAACTGAATGAGATTCCATTCATTTATTAGATCACAGTGTACATGTATGTCAAGTAAACACATTGCATTATGATTAGAAGGAATTTTGTCAGTTTGTAGGGAAAAAACAAACAAATTAATCGAAATTAAACTGGTTCAACCTATTCGTTATGCTGGTTCCAACGCTCAGCGACCCACGCGGCACTAACGTATCAGGCTTGGAACCACCATTCAAATCGTCGAAATATTTTGTAAATGTTGCAAAATGAGTTGACACTTCGTCGGTTCTGTGCTATATTGTTTCAGTGCCATTTTTGAAAAAAATGAGTGTTATATACCATTGGAAATGTTTTTTATTGTGACATATTTATGAATGAATGAACGTAAACTTTATAGTAAAATTCGATAACAAGGCAAGTTGCACGAGTATCCAGTGTTACAGCTATGACGCATCTATTATTAGAAACTCCAATATACTCTCGAAACTAAGTGTCATAAAAACTTCCGATAATCAATTATTTTATATTTTTCATTTCATGAAATATATACCATATACTCGTGTTATTAAAATTGTTTCAATATTTAAAATGTGTTATTTCCTTCAGAAAATTACGAACGTCGTTTTCATTAACGAGGGGGGAAATTGTACCAGCTAATAAGCCACTCAATTTCAGCGTGGAATTATGTTCAATGTCAAATGGGTTAAAATGGAATGCGCGCAGTTAAATAGTCCAATATCATATCGTATTTAGAATCAAAATAAGAACTCTGTGATTTAATTTTTCCGCATCCGAACTCCTGCCCGTGTTTTATTCACCGACAAAATACGCGAACAGAATTTTTGTTTTAAATATACATGCAATCTTGTCTAATTTCACTCTCATTACTCCATACATACGAGGGGTGATCAATATATTCGTGGACTTTCCTTCTACCTTTTTAACTATTGATTCTAGAACAATGAAATTACCAGGCAGTATAGATATATCAATTATCTAGCGTTTTAATTAATAAATTATATTGTGATGTCACAATGTACTTAATGGCGTCACTTATTGTGACCAATGTGCAGCGCGCGCCGGCGAGCGTGACGGACAATAAATAATCACAGAGCAACGGCATTTCATTAAGATTAACGCCTGACTTGAAAAATCCTTGCGATAGCTCGAAGATGACTTGACCAACATGTATGGGGATGCTTTGCACTCCAACTCAGTGATCTACGCATGATTCGACGTTTATGTGATTGTAGGGAATCTGTTAAACTGACGCCATTGTAAAATAAGAATAAACGGAAGAATTTAGGCAGAGTAAGGGATACGCCTCATTAATTTCTGAGAAATAAGAGGCATTTTTTCTGAACGATATGTTCCTGGCGAACTCTACGATCAGTATAGACTACAAAACAATAATCGTTCATTCCATTTGAAAGGAGTTCTTTGGAAATTGCGCCCTAAACTTGTTAGGTCGTGATTCCTTCTTCATCGGGATGATGTTACCGTATAAAGCCAACCGCTTTTTTCAGAGTTTTAAGTGCAGTAACGCAACGAGACAATTTCTATTCCGCCTTACATTTGAGAGTTGGCTATATATGACTTATTTCCGTATTAAAAGTAAATAAATCGTATACAGTGGGTCGGATATGAGTCCAGAAAGGAGCTCGGTGTTGCTCAAACGGTGACGTATAGAATGACGTCACGTGACGCCTGCCTCACGCACCCATTACATGAATAAAACTTTGTAATAGGTACATTCGGTCGGAGATATCCTACACTGAATAATGCTTATTTGCTTTTGAGCCTTGCTGACAAAACAAAATTGCTAGATGAAAAGTCCACGAATATATTGATCACCTCTCGTATACATGTACTAGAGTTTCTACGAGATCCTCTTGTTTGTATGTAGGCCAGAGTTTCTATGTTCCACGAGTTCCGAGATTTCCATATTAGTATGTATAATGACGTACTATTAAGTTAGGTTACTGTGAGAGTGACGCTTTATTTTATGTGTACCGAAAAGATTATAGCCATTGCCTGAACGAGTATTTTAATTTTGCATTGAAATTATAGAAGTTGGTGAATATCCGAGTTTCTAACTAAATTTGATAATTTTGCGAGTTTGTTTTGAATCACTCGGCATCATGACTAATTATGTTCTGTCATTTGTTGTGTTATATATTCACAATGCGTACGCCAATAACACCATTTAACAACCATTCAAATTCGCGCAAAAATCTGAAGTTAAATATACATTAAAATTAGTTTCCAGTTTACTATTTATCGAAGTGAATACCCCCTTGTCCCGGTCGTGCGTTAGTGGGTTGCCATAGTAACAGAAATAATTCGGATCAAAACGTCTGATGAAATCATTCTTGAACTTGACAATTAGTTACATGTTGAAGTTTATTTCTGGAAAGTTTCAGTCCAAAATTATCATCATGGCCAAAAGTATACATGTGGCATCAGTCTGGATCGCCCCTCTTATAATGATGTTTAGGTCAGAGTTTTTATTTTCTTGAGTTACTTGATTCCGTGTTTTGTACGTATAATGACATATGAAGGCCCGAATTTCTATGTTCCGCGAACTCCGAGATTCCCGTGTTTTGTATGTATAATGACGTGTGAAGGGCAGAGATGCTATGTTCCACGAATTCCGTGATTCTCGTGTTTTGTACGTATAATGACATATGAAGGCCCGAGTTTCTAAGTTCCGCGAGTTCCGAGATTCCCATGTTTTGTATGTATAATGACGTATGTAGGGAAGAGACGCTATGTTCCTCGTTTTCGAGATTCCCGTGTTTTGTACGTATGATGACATATGTTGGCCAAAGTTTATATGATCAATAAGTTCCGAGGATTTCGTGTTTTGTATGTATAACGACGTATGTAGGTCAAAGTTTCCATGATTGATGAGTTCCGTTATTCTTGTGTTTTATACGTTTTATAACGTACGTAGGCCAGAATTTCTATGTTCCACGAGTTCCTTGAATCCCGTGTTTTATACGTATGATGACGTACATGCATGTAGAACAGAGATTTTATATGTTCCACGAGTTCCGAGATTCCATTGTTTGGTACATATAATGACGATTGTAGGCTAGAGTGTCTATGTTTCACGAGTTCCAAGAAAATGGTCAAAAGTTACCAAAAGTAATACATAACTTCACGGCACCTGCACACTATAGATAAGCTTGTGAGGATAACTAGTCTATAGTGTAACAATGCTCTGCATATGAAAAGCTGCAACTTTGTTGTGCAAATTGTATTTGTTAGTGTTAATGTTGTATTGGACAAGCAGCAACTCAAGAAAAAGCCTGTAAAACAGTTAAGTGCAATTCGGTCCGATGCAAGTTTTTAATTGATCAATTTCATGTGCATTCCATAATTAAAGCAATTTCATGCAATTCCATAACTCTTTTATTTCCAACAATTATTGCATTAACTTAATAGTTTCCTAAATTCTTCCATCATTTCATATTTCTCATTTATGCTGATGAAATGATACCATGGCCTTATTAAAAAGAATATTAATTGCGCAGTTTAAATAATTGATCAAGCAAATATGAAAAAACGCACAGTTGTTTGATTAAAAGGAGATTGAATTGAACTGCAATTCATAGAAATGAGGAATTGAGGATACGTATGAAAACAAATGACAACGCAGGAGTTCAATGTTTAGTAGACCAAATGCATTAATCTATCTAAGGGACATGTAGTCTAGTGTTCTCTTTTACAATATTTTAACATAATTATTTGATCCGACAACAATGCTTTCGCCGATTAACTAAACTCCTCCTTGCCACAACATTGTATTTTGAAATGTTGGGCATGTCACAACATGCAAACAGCAGAGTTACAGTTTCCATAGATCATTTTGGAAAGGGTAAGCCCTAAAACAACCTACCTGTGTACATGGTCATAATACCTAGCAATCAACTGTCCGACACCTATACCTCAACTAGCTCTTTCTGTATAGGAAGGGCAAACAATAAGAATGCAAACAAACTGCTGGTTCCATTAAATTACTTTACACATGGCCCCGCTTGATAAAAGACCAGAGTAAATTCAATAGCAACATTGGGAAGAACAGCTGCATTAGAGCTTTGTAATGGGCATTTTGTCGTATGCTCATAGTCAATGCTATTTCTATTTTATGTGCTCAGCTGTTTTGGTTGACTGATGCCTTCCCATTCCGATTTGTCATTATCTTTGTGCTTGGACATGTGCGAATTCTTAGTTCCAACCTAGTGCACCACAAAAGAGCACGACAGATTGAGGTACCAACTTGTGTACCAACAGGGATTAACAAGATCAGTATGTTTTCATTGTATTCCTATATGGAAATATTGGATACCAGAAATAGCATTACGATTCGACAAGCATCAAAATATAACTCAAAGATAAAGTGTATCATATTTCTTCTCACACGACAACTTAGATATAAACTCAATATATCACAATGTCTTCCTCTTGAGATTATATTTTCTGACGATACATAATTACAAACTAATGAAACAATAATAGGTACATGTTATAGTTTCCGTTAGGAGAAACAGGAATATATTGCTTTATAAATGTCTTTTGTTCTGTCTGTTGATCAATAGCCGAGGAGAGGACACGCATATGATTCTCTATCTTAAAGCGATGGTAAGAACATGACCAACAAATCATGTTGATATCATTACCATCCTACATAAACAATGCTCGCATATCTGTATTGACTATCAACGAAATGTAATCCACACAAACTCAATTTGTTGGATGCGATTGTACAATATGGCATAAGTTGAGGACTGATAACCTCAGACTGGAGCAGTGGCATAAATCACATTGCCATATGTGAACGTACATATTGTAGTATGCTACTGAACTTTCTTTAACCGTCGTAATTGCATAACCTGTGGCCATATTGAGATGCTTGAAGTGATTTGGCTATTTGAGCACGTGATCAAGCATCAATACCCGATTGGCTGATGTTTGAGTCTGGCTTTCAACATCAAGTTCAAACACGCATTCTGAGTCAGTGGTACCAGTCAACATCCTATCTCGTCTTTTTCAGCGTTTAACTTAGCTGTCAAGCTACATCTTTTACCTGAGTTTAACCACTTTAAAAACCAATAAAATGTTTGCTAATGAATAAGGAGTAAATATATAAAAGAGTCTGATGTTTTATTACACTTTGGATATAACATTGTAACCAGTTTTGTAATACATTTTCAAAATGTAATAAATTTTTGCAATCACCTAAAAAGTGAGGTATTTATTACAATACAGGTTGAGAAGTGTTATTGCACTTTGAAAATAACCTTGCAACCCGTTTTGAAATAAAGTTGCAAAATGTAACAATTGTTTGCAATCACCTCAAAGGTGAGGTATTTATTACACAACGGATTGGGAGTGTTATTTTCAAAGTGTAATAACACTCCCAACCCGTTTTGTAATAAATAGTTCACTTTAAGGTGATTTCATAAATTATTACATTTTGAAAACTTAATATAAAACGGGTTGCATAGTAAATTTATATTTATTATGACACATTCCAATCCCTTTTGAATAGTTATACCACATTTGAAGTGATTTTGAAGATTTACTACATTTTGCAACTTTATTACAGAACGGGTTACAAACATTTCTTCAAAGTGTAATACGGCTCTCAACCCGTTTTAGAATAATTATTACAATTTGCAACTTTATTACAAAACGGGTTGTAACAAAGCGGTACGTGGAAACGCAGTCAGCACCGAGTACCACTGTATATAAACTGTTACATACATGTTTTAAGTAGACTTGGTAAGGCTAGATTAACTAGTAATAAGGAAACAAGTTAAATTCAGACTTAAATTTAACAGCCGTTTAGGCCATGATTATACATTGCCCATTTTATATGCAATGTACATTCATTAGAAACGAAAATGTATGATTCCTGCACCAATATTTAAGCAAGCACTTGTTGAGTCTGTAGCTGTGTACAAACATTCGTTCCCAACACATTAATGCTAATTGATCTTTTTGTTTTGCTAATTGATATAAACACACGACTACTTAATATATGGATGTCCCTTAGTATTGGGCATAACTAAACTAGATATAATGTAGTTGTCGGGTGCTTTCAGATAAGACGAGTTGGTGGTTAGGTCTACTTATACGTACAAATGAACTGAACTTATAATAAGACACGGCGAAATTTCTAAAGCTACTAATAACTAGATGTACTATACGAGTATAGCTAGACACATGTTTGACACCATAGTCTTCGTTTGGTGACAATATATATACGTTCCCCTTTACGACAGATATGTCTCGCGCAATAAAATGAAACTATTCACTAGCCTTCGGGTTTTACTTTATATTAAATAAACGAAACACCAATCATTTTCCTTAACCCAACCACTTTTCCTCTAGAGATGTCCTTGAGTTAAAACGTGCAAAACAATAGCTATTGTTGGGATACGTCATTAGTCGGTGCTACAGAGGTGAACTGATGCACGCTAATATCGATGTTACTACGAGTATAATATTGAATTACATTCCAATATTGTGTTATTTAAACGCAAACTATATCTAATTTTGTTTTTATTAGAAAAACTCGGTGAAATGGCACCACTCGGTGCAAAGGCAAACACATATGTCAGATGGCAGGCCCTGTTGATAACATCGAATGAACTTAGTGTGTTGTAAGAATTGACAATTTTCTATGTGTTTTCATAATTATCACGTTTTCATATGCTTACGAAGTCCAAATGTGTTGTCTTGACCAGCTGTGATTTTGAATGCACTGACAAACCCAAAGCCGTAAATAAAAAGACAATTAAAGCTATAGTGTCAAATTGTAATGCGTTTTATGTGTCGCCAATTTTTTCAATTTAAAAAAACCTTCGTTATTGCCAAGTAATAAAGTGTAACAAACTAAGAAATAACTTGTTTATGACAAATGAAACATCATTATGTATACCGTAAAAGACTAAATAAGACTATAGAAACGCAGGCATATACGTATTATTTATTAAATCGCGAACACCGTGCATCATAAAATATTAACCTTTACTCAAAAGTAATAGCGTAAAACTTTCGTGATCATAAAAGATGCACATTAATACTAAAGCTGACTCCTGATAGGTTATTTGCACAACCAGATATATCAACTTGATGTAATAAAAACGAAATTTATGTTTAATACAGTGTTATACATTAAACTAATTTCTGTTTTGTACACTGTTTAAACCTTCGTGATTTAAACTTTCGTTGCCAAAATTCGAAACTAACGCTAAAAACGCAGAAGATTATAATTATATGACTTTTTGTCAGGCCTATTTGAAGTGTAGACTTACTTGAATGCGAAATTTCCGAAAGATGTCGTAAAACTTTGCTTGTATTTCCAAATAGAGCTGTGAGTATTTTTACCTTACTTTCCAACGAAAATATTTTTTCAAAAAGATTGACTGAGATAGTATCTAACTATGATATTATTCGCACAATGTAACGTTTTTTCTAAGACATACATTAACATATTAAGAGAGTACGGCTTTCTTTTTGTATAACAATTGTGTTTAAATCTATGAAACCTTCGTTATCCTGCGATCACGAAGGCTATATCACTGCATTTGGTGAGAAAAGTTATATTATAAGGTGTATGTACACATTTTATTTGATTGCATTAAAAGGTTTGTTACATGGTTATGAAATTGGTACCATTACCTAATTTGCAATGTGTTCTGTTATTATTTGTTGAAGAGCAAACCGGGCTACGGTAAAATATATAATAGTCTTCGTGTTCTGCAAGTGATTGTTAGAACAGTTATCCTAGTATATATACGCAATATCAACCTAAGTATTGCTATTGCATAGACTTTGATCATTTGTTAAGTTTTATAGTGCATTAATATAATTACAGCCTTACGGTTTGGTTTATAATTACGATAACGAAGGTTTCATAAAGATAACGAAAGTTTAATTTATTATATGCGTTTTTATTACTATGACTAAGAGTAATGCTGAAATCCAAACGGTATATTGTAAGCGCCTGAAAGAACAAAACAATGAAGACTACCTATGACTGAAACGAGAGAGAATGTGTCGTAATTATGTACGTTCCTCTAAACTACCAGAAAGAAGGTGAAAAAGGAGAAACAAACAAAACAGAAAAAGCTGAAAATGACAGATATGAAGACGTTAGCAAAGTACAAGAAGAAAGGGAAACCGGCATTGTGATTGAAACAAAATATGCAGTTGGTGACCATGTTACTGCTGTTTGCAAAGACAGCTTGTTTATTGATAACATTGTTAATCAAGACGATGGAAGGCATGAAGTGAATTTTATGAAAACAAATACGCAGTTTTTCTATTGAACTAGACATAACGACATAGTTTGACGGAAGTCTTGTTAAATATTGATAATAGTAGATGCACCAAGGGCTACTCGAAAGTCAAAGTCATTGTTAAAAAGTAGTGATAGTGACAGATAGTGTATTTTGAACATGTATGCGGTGTATACTGAAAAGTTCTGATGTCGCTAACCTTCGTTATCAGCCAGGTTGTTGGTGTTGACGTTTTCAATTAGCCTGTTTGGTATCATGTTTAAATTTTGTTACAAAGTGCCTCTTGTACATTATAGCATGCTTATTAATGTACTTACAACTCAGATACTTGCCAATGTTCCCAAAATAATTGTTAACATGTTATATTCTGATTCTCGGGAAACCTTCGTTATCATTGTTATTTTACCGTCTGTTCCATGTTATAAGTATGTTACATTATGAAAATGATATCATAACGTGTTTTGTGGTAAATTGAAATCAGAAACATCCTAGAAACGTGTTTTATGTTTGTATACGTTTGCCAGTTTGACTTTTAAGTGTTGTTCTGATTAATTGCTAACATTTTAGGTATGACTTTGAAATAAGTTTTCTTCAACTTTTTAATATGAAAGCACTAAATATTTATTGTAAACGCATGTTATTCATTGTTGTTCTAGTTCATCCTAGTTCTGAACATTAAACAATTCTTTAGATTAAAAATATGTTGCTTCTTTTGTATTTATACATTATAACACAAAACCTTCGTTATTATTTGGTTTATTGTTAATGTTTGGTCTACTTTATAAATTATATGTAGATGAATCGAAAATAATGGTTCACTTTAATTCTATATACGATGAACAAGTTGCATTTGGGTTGATGCGCGATCACACAATCAAGCATTGTCTGTTTCGATGAAAGTTAAAGCAAGCACATACTTATATTTATTTAGTTTACAGGCAAACGATTAGTGCAAATATATCGGTAGTAATTCAAACTTGTTATTTAATCATTTCGTTCAGATCTGACCAAATTTTGAATCGCTATACATCATAATTGCGATATTTTTGATATAGTATGTCAATTAAGTGCAATTAACATCATTGGGCTGTGATAACGGTGGTTTTTAAGTACTCGAATTGGTTTCTACCTACCTGTGTTTGCATGATTATAACATAAAAACTACGAAAGTGTTGCATTCAAGATTTTCGGGCATGGTTACTTGATGATATATCAAACTTTTAAGGTAAGTTTGAACTGAATAAGGGAGGTCGCATTTTTAGTTTTTTTCTTTACCATTTGGACCTAGTTATTGAAAATCAGTGTTTTACAAACTGCTTTGTAATATATGGAACAGTAGTTGGGTTAAGTTGTCTTAACCTAACCTACTTGGCATTATTCCAACAACGCACATTTCAAAAATAACTCGTGTAAAATAGAGCGAGGAAACCAAGACACAAGCACACATCTCGGGAGAAAAATAAATTAATTAATTTCAGTTGAACGCTAAAGTATATTATGTTTTATACGTTTACATATTAAATGTGTGGTCTGCTTATATTGAAGAGTGTTTGCAACCTTTCAATGAGCTGTAATTGCCTATTTTGTAACAACGTATACTTGTTCCAGTCCTCTATCTCATCAGACTAATTTAATTTACATGACCAAAGTGAACATACAAGAACAGAAGAAAACGAGAATGGTTATTTTCCAACCATATACAGGGTGTTAAAAAAGTTCGTTCTCAATGTTTAAGTTTCAATAGTTTATTTTTCTGACCTCAGAAGACTGTAAGACTGTAGAGACATAGTCTTAATCAAATGCCAACCACTGGATCGTTTCGTGTAACTATGAAATGTGGAAATACGAAAGTACCAAACAATATTCCAGAATAAGTTAATGTATTTTAGGGCGATAAATATATAACTCTCGACACCTCACTACTGATGGTATCCATCGCAACTTGAAGGATATGATATGTGTTATTTCTTTTTACGCTGAACGTAGATCAATTGAATTAATGGAACCATTTCATATCAGTTTACGGTCTTTGATAGGTCGCGGTCTGGGATTGAAGCCAGGACCTCCCTCACTCTTAAAAGATAATTGGAAATTGGACAGGGAATACAGCACTCCCTTTCCTGTTAAAAAGCTGTCCCTCTTTGAAGACGAAGCCCTACCACTAGGATTTGAGATTTGTTTGTCTTTCGTTTATAATATGTGACAATTTGCTGATTGCTATACCCACGAATCTGAGGGTTTAAAGTTATATATATATCATAATACGTATTGACCCAACGTAATATGACAGGTTAGGACCCGTATTTACGCAAACATTCCACAGTAATAGTTTGAAATCGTAACAGTACAATAATGTTTGAACTACCGAATAGTTTAACTCTCTTCCACAATAAATCGTAAATTTATAGCAAACCACGAGGAGTATAAGGAGATCGAACCATAACGAATTTGGAGACCGATATATCAGTTAGTACTTCTTCCATGTACTGCGCTAGACACTTGATAGGCGATAGCCGTACTCAGCTGTATGCCATTTGATACAATGTAGGAACAGCCGATTATAACTTAGTTGAACCAAACAACATTAAATGAGTATACAATAATATGTCATTACATATTAACAACATAGTTATAGGCATTGTGCAATGTTAAATTCAACAACAACATACGCGTAATCCCAAACATCAGAGCTTCCGGACTGAACATAACGAAACATTTACAATGAACTGTTATTCTTCTTAACTTTTTATGACTTCAAACAGTTGTAACTTAAAAATGTAGTAATCATTCAGCTGGGGCATTGAGCTTGTTTAAAGTAGGTCATTCGGCTGGGGGCATTCAACTTCCTGGGCTAGGCCGTGCAGCTTAAGTGCTCGGCTTGTTGAGGCTGGGCCATTTAGCTAGGGCATTGAGCTTGTTGTATTTATGTCATTAGGCTGTGGCATTTTATTGCTGAAACTAGGTCATTCAGCTGAAACTATGACATTTACCTTTTTATTACTGTTATTCTTTTAACATTTTAGGACTTCAGACAGGTAAAACTAGGTGTATCAGCATTTTAACTGTGGAAACTAAGTCTCAAATCGTAACAATATTATACACAGTGGTAGGTTTACAGTAGGTAATATAGACATCTAATATAATGTTTCATTGTGCTAACAATACAACAAGATCACATTAAATCATAGGTGGCTGTACAAAGTGTATCATATTGTTTACATATTGAGTAATAAGTATTATGATATATCCAAATCATACGCCTTTTTACTATTGTAACTAGGTCATTAAGCAAGAACATTCGCCTTTTTGATCGCTGAAACTAGGTAATTCTGCTATTTGACAAATGACACTTGGCCAGTTCATTTTCTCGTTCAGTTATGTTTGGGCATTGTGCCGTGTAATTTTGGTATGTGATTTTTCTATTGATGTTTTCTGTGCTCGGCTGGATAAGTTTTGTACCACCTTCCCTGTCCGACTTTCTGTTCTCTTTTTGAAGTGTACTGTACATATTTCTATGTAACAGTATAGTTGTGTTGATTACTGAAGATAACATCATGTCTTTTATAGAACATCATACTAGTATATTACCAGGTAATTGTATATAATACGTTGACATGCAACCGAATAGCATTTGATTGTCACCCGTAGCGGTCTTTATGCCTAACTGTGGATTGTTTCTCCATATTGTACTTCTTATGTATTTACACATTAGCATTAAGTAAATAGTTAAGTAGAACTATCCACGAGTTGATAATTTGGTCGAATAATTTACATATGTAACCTAATAAACAATATTACTTTCATTCAGAGAGTTCGTCAAATCATTAATGTATATGTTCGTATTACCTTAAAAACCATAATTGTTCTTTGTGGGTAATTTAACCTTGCGACGCTTTGCTTTTTATTTTTAATCCATTTTTAATTTGATCTTAAATTGTTTCCTAAACGCTCTCATAAATTCTCATTACCGATAGAATAAAATGTGCCACCGAATTATAAAGTCGACGAAAAAGTTATTTGTTTTAATAACTCATTAATCAGATTTATAAACAAATGTTATTAGTCTTGAATGTGAGGTGTGGTATTGGTACAATTCGACAATAATACATGTAATAAAATTAGACACCCGGATGTTTAGGAGAACTCCAAGAGCAACGAACTCTATTCATATCACGAACTTTACTTCTGTCTTCTTGGAATAAACCGGTCAGAGTTACATTGTATCATATTGTGTTTACGCAGTGTGTTTTAGTGCATTACGGGCGTGAACACAGGCTACAATGTTAACTACATGAAGCATATATGCGTTTAAGATATCAAAAAAATACCCGGAAACTTCTTGCTCTTTATTTTCAAACATAACTTAATCCATATGTTATAGCTTGACCTTCTTACCCTCTTTCAGTAATTGATTAGTTCGGTCTCATCAATCTCAATGAACTCTAAAGTCTTGTGGAGACGTTATTGCTTCGTGAAGTATGATTGGCTGGTCTCAAAAAGCATCAGTTCGAGAAATTCAGCTTCCATCTGTACATAACGCGTGACAATGCATTAGGTATACACATGTTTCAATATACTTTGCAATTAACTCGCGTTAAGTACCGCACGTAAAAAAATCATAAAACCGGAATGGAAAATATATGCAAAGTGTACAGCAAAACATCAATGGCAATACTAACAATTTTACTTCAGAATCTATAAGTATGTATTGACTCATTTTATTTCAATAGCCTAGACAAAGAATAGTGAAATGTGTTCGAACATCACTTTTTATCCATTTGTATATTGCGGTGGTCTTTAATTAAGGGTTTACCATACTTTCTTCGTTGTTATATGCTTGTGACCCACTTCGTATATGTTTCTTAAAGATTGTCTCTTTAATGTTAAATTGCTTTCTATAGTGGTTACACTTGACGCATCGTATCTAAATGATTTCCGAGTGATATCAACTCACCCACAGGAAAACGCAACAGTAAGATTAAACGTCTTGTAATGACTAAAACATGTAATGGTTCAACCACTGTCATAACTATAAATGCAATGCATACTCATCTAACCATATTCAAATGTTGTTAACCTATGTAATTGTACACAAAACATTGATAGGGCATATTTCATCATCTGAGACATGTAATGCAATCGCACTATGTACATCCATTGGGAAATGAGATAGAATTCAACGGCTTTTAATATGTCTCTATATATAGATATATGGCTTGAATCTACTTGCATTTTATCATAAAAGCCGTTAGAGATTTTAAGTTTAATATTATATCTTGGAAAGCATCATTACGATATTGTTCTGATAAAGCCTGGTTCTACCCCATGGCTATAAGTCGGTTTTAATTGATTGATTGTTGGTGACTTCCACAGGTCCTAGTCAGTTGCGTGATGGGAGTATCATCTAGTACACAGGTTTGATAGCATTGGGCTAAAACTATTTAAAATCATATTGATTCGATTAGTGAAAATTGGTATAATACCAAATATGTTATCTATTATAAATAAATCCTTACTTACTTACTTACTTACTAGTGATCAAAAGTGTGAAACAATAGAGAGAGAGAGAGAGAGAGAGAGAGAGAGAGAGGGTGGTTAAACTTTATATACAAGAGGGTGTCCCAGTCCATCGTGTACTGTGTAAATAATTTTCTTTTGTTGCGTCACATGATTATGACTTTGTACCTTTATATAATTATTCAATTGTTATAAGAATTATTTGTAAAAAGTATACGGATATGTATATAATGCATAGTATCCCTGATTAACAAACCGTGTGTACGCAAATGCGGCGCAACCAATTTAACGCGACGTGTTTCGTTTAATATATGTTAAGTAATTTTGGCATTCTCAAACATTCGATTAGTCATTGCGCGTCGGCATGTGCGCAATGTCATGACATTTTAGTGTCATACAATGTAACAGTCAATTGAAAAAGAAACATTAATTGTGCGAGAAATACACATGTTTGAATAGTCACTCTTCAAATAGAAACGTGCCAGAATTGCGGCGTCAGCAAAAGATGAAATCACCTGTAGAATAACAATACGGTTTATAGTTTTGTCTGGAATGACGTCGAAATATAATATAAGAACCTAAACTGCACTGGCATATATTTAAAGTAATATGTCTAGAACACGTTTAGATAATTGACATAGAAGATTAAGTGGTTTTCGGGACATCAGCGGGTTGGACATCCATCTTCTTTACTGCGACTTGTACCACAACTGTTTCATTCTTCTCGCGGTTGAAGGCGTATGTTCGGGTCAGGTGTTTCCGACGATTGTGTCGGTTATACGGCATGTTTAGTGTGCATTAGACTACGAATGGCAGAAAAGGGTCCAATGACATCGTATGCACGCCTTATACTATACAATACTATCAAGATGGGCAAATGCTCTGCGGAATGACGTTCTATAACCTTGACGTCACTGTGCGCCGCACTTGCATACCATGCGTTTTAATAATGTGAACAGAAAATTACTTTCATGACACATTTTCATGAACATCCGGATACCTACTCGGAACATATTTATTATTCCACAGTGAAAATTTTAAACGAAATTTTTTAGTATTCGAATACATTTTGTGTAATAATTAAAGTACATGTACACGATTTATTGAAACAAACCATCGTATGTCATGAAAGGGTTAAAGTAATATGATAATATTGTAATTCTTGTACTACGGTGCTAGCTTGAGTTGTCATCGGATGTTTAAGATTGTAGAGCACAATGCCATGTATATATTATACGCTCTGCTAAACAAATTGAAGTAATTATCCCTATAATGCCTGTTATAACGTTTAGACAATGCAAGTCATTGCCACATTATTTCTTGTTTTTGTATTTATGTTGTGTTGTAATAAATTTAAGGAGGTACGCACGCCTTTTATTTAACAGTCTACACTAAATTATGCACTACGTATTTTATATATTAAGTAGATACGTGTGAACAATTGTAGTGACATGTGATACGCCTATATACTTTTAGGGAATTGCATCGTTCTCCGCCCAATCTTTAAACATTCAAAAAGAAAAAGTTAAATATATTATATTAATGCACCATCAGTACGATAAATATAATTTGTTTAGTAATACGTTTATTTGCCCTCATTGTATTTTTTGTTCTTGTTTATCACTGGCAAATCGAAATTTCAATTTCCACGCATACTCACTAGGTGGCGCAATCCTCCTTAATCGTAACTTTCATCCTACTATAAAAGCATTTAAATTGGCTATTGGAATAGCTAAAACACCGATCGGTGCGTCAAGATTAGTCAACAGTAAAACATTCACTACGATACAGTTCTATCAGTGTCGTTTAACCTAACACAATGTATCACAACCTTTTAAATGTCTATAATTGCGAAAGTTTAACGCAGAATACGTAGGATAACACCAAAAATATAACGAATTTGAGCCCTAAATAATAAGATATCAACACATACACACGTCATTTAAACCGGATATAACACAGAAACACTGCATACTACGATGTGGAACCCGAGTATAAAAAGGCGTGACTATTGAACAATATCGTAAAATGCATTATAAAATGATAAGGCTCATCAACATCAAACGCTTGCAAATAAACACCAGCATTTCTGGATCTAGTGAAATTCGGTGTATACGTTGCATATACATGTACACAATGTAACAGCAAACTTATTTAGGTTTCTGGAGATAGCAACACATTGTTAATTATAAACATCACATCATTATGAGTGGATGAAATGCACAGGCTAGTTTTCAAAAGTGGGCGCTTCTTATGCCGATCAGCAATTTTCGCAGCAAATTTGCTCGATCGGGCAAGTAATAAGGGAATCATCGAATTGCCCGATCGGGCAATATCCTCTTCTGATTATCATAAAGTTGTATACCATACGTTGTACTCACTTACTCATACAACCAAAAACATTTGACGAACACCAAACAATCGGGGCGTGCATGCATTGTTGGAGTGCAGTTTTCACGATTTAGTCAATGTCTTTTGTACATAAATATACATTGGTATGATCGATATGAGTTGCGTGGTTTATGAGTGTGCACGTGCGTCAAATAATTTAAAATATTACAAACTCCAGCTGTTATGTGACTTCTTTCAAATATTCGTCAATTGATTAACATTTATTTTCCCGTGACCTTTCGAGCATAATAACTGTTCTTTAGGATTAATGTAATTTTGCGATGCTTTGCTTTGTAGTTTCAATCAATATTCAATTTGATCTTAAATTGTTTCCTAAACGCTCTCATAAATTCTCATTACCGATACAATAAAAAAGTGTCACCGAATTATAAAGTCGACGAAAAGATTATTTGTTTCAATAATGCATTAATCAGATTTGAAAAAAGAGTTATTTGTCTTGAATGCGACGAGGTCTTGTTACAATGCAAGATTAATAACATTAGACCGTCGGTTGTTTCGGAGAAATCCAATATAAACGAACTACTATATAAATCATGAACATTTTTTCTGTCTTCTTGGATTAAACCTGTCATAGTTACATTGATACACAATGTGTGCGGTTTGTTTCCTCGAGGAGTCGGGTATATTAATCGGTAGATTTACAAGACCTAGTGTGTGCATACACTGCAAATTGTTTCCTATAGGTGTGTTTCTAGGTTATGCATGAGTATGTACTTTAATCATAGAGTTTGTACAGTAAATCCCCCTGTTTAGCTACCAAGTTGAAAATTTACCTATAGTGAATATCTTTTTATAAGAACACAATCTACCAGAACCCTTATCTCTTATCATTTATAAACACAACATGGCGAGTAATCTTGGTTAGCCCACCATTGGAGCCATATTACAGAGTAACCTCGACCTTTGTCCAATAATTATGTATTCAAGTACATGTATCATCGGTGTGCGACTACTATTTTCATTTAGGAACGTGACCAATGTGTGCAACATTATTTGCTGGTCTATAAAAACCTCAGGCTGAGAATCTAATTGTCCACTTTTGATAACTCTTCACAATGATTTGACCATGCAATAGAAGGCGAGCTATATGCAATAATACTGAGCTTATATTCCACATTTTGCAATAATACTGAGCTTATATTCAAAACTGTGCAATAATACTGAGCTTATATTCCAAACTGTGCAATGACACTGAGCTTATATTCCAAACTGTGCAATAATACTGAGCTATATTCCAAACTGTGCAATAATACTGAGCTTATATTCCAAACTGTGCAATACTACTGAGCTTATATTCCAAACTGTGCAATAATACTGAGCTATATTCCAAACTGTGCAATAATACTGAGCTTATATTCCAAACTGTGCAATGACACTGAGCTTATATTCCAAACTGTGCAATACTACTGAGCCATATTCAAAACTGTGCAATAATACTGAGCTTATATTCCAAACTGTGCAATACTACTGAGCTTATATTCAAAACTGTGCAATAATACTGAGCTATATTCCAAACTGTGCAATTATACTGAGCTTATATTTCAAACTGTGCAATACTACTGAGCTTATATTCAAAACTGTGCAATAATACTGAGCTATATTCCAAACTGTGCAATTATACTGAGCTTATATTTCAAACTGTGCAATACTACTGAGCTTATATTCCAAACTGTGCAATAATACTGAGCTTATATTCCAAACTGTGCAATACTACTGAGCTTATATTCAAAAATGTGCAATAATACTGAGCTTATATTCCAAACTGTGCAATAATACTGATATTCTATTGGCGGGGGATATCAATTTAATCGAATTTGCTTCTTGATTAATAATTGTGTCAATCAGGCAACGCTTTGACAGTACTAGTTGGTTAGGCTTTTGGTACTTTCAGCCGGCAGCTTAATTCACGAGGCATAAGGTAGTTTTTGGTTAAGGTAGGGAACATGCGTTAATTTAGGATATATGACTTGTTTTTTTATATGTTCAAGGCATATATATATATACAATACTATAATATTCACAAACTATATGATACAGTTACACATTGCAATTTGCTCTGACGCTTGTTGAGGTGATGTATATTGTATGAATTTCCAATGGGAGTTGATTGGTTTATTTGGCAGTTAACAGAAGTAAAGTCACTGAAGTTACCCCTGCTGGTAAATTTATCAATTCATTCATTAGGAGTTTTGTTAGATATTTTCGTAGCACAATATTTCAGGCAGCTTATGCTCATTTTGTAGTTGGTGCATGTTAGTTAGCGGTTTTTAAATGCTTCGCAAATTAACATGTTTGTGGGTGGTCGCAAGACCAATAATTTGTGTTAAGATAGAGGGCGATGTGCCTCATGTGCTTGCATAATCATGCTCGGATAATCATAAATACATGCGCGTCCAAGTATGCCATAGTGTGAAATAGAATATAAAATCAAAGGCTATGATATAACAGTAGCGCTTTGTAAATCTGACTTTTAAACTCTATTGTCACTATTTCAGCACACGTAGCAAATATCTAGACCTAATGTCAACTAGTAATCCCACACTGCTGATATACAAATACTGCCTAAAACATCACACCTACATGTACCAGTACATTGTTACGACTGTGTATTTCATGGCTTGAAATTATTATAACCAATAATCACCAATTCCCTATGCGTACCGCAGCATTTATGCGATAGGATACGAATAATCCAGAACATCTCAGTGTAGTAAATGAAACCACTTGAAATGTAATCCTATCTGACGTTTGTAAAGTTACTGAAATAATGTTATTTCTCTCCCATAAATTGCATTCCACAAAGACAGTAATACCGAAGTATGACAGCCGAACAACATGTATTATTGTGTTATCTTTGAAACATCGTTGATTAGCTACATTTGTAGAGGATTGTATTAAATCCCGATAAACTATCTTACCACAAGAGTGGCGTAACTATATAAATAAATATTTGAGATCAAGGAGAACTTTCTATTGAAAATCCCAATATACGCCCCATCGCACAACGATTACCGGGTTGATTACCATGATTGCTTACATCATCACTGTGAGTGTTTGATTTTGCGTGAAAACCGTGAAAAATCCTCAAAATACTCCGCATAGGCGTAATGAGGGTTACCTTAGCAACCATAGATTTCAGCATGAAGTCACTGTAATCATGAATATCCAGGGAAACATTGCTAATATATGTTATTATTTCCAGCTAAAGTCTGAGTAAAATCGAACGGATCAAAACAAAATTCGTATAAGCATTTTCTCGTTATATATTGATCATCCCTCTTAGATTTACAACTCATGAACCAACATCTTTTTATACCGATGTGTCACTTTCATTAATTACTGGATTGGTTGTTTCGGTGTTCGATGTCACTTTAAACAGTATTTGTTGCTGAATAAATTAACAGGTAGTTTTTTCATAATATTTGATTGACTTTGTATGTATGTGTACAGTGTATTATCATCAATTATAATCAATTAAAACACACCCACTTTTCCTCGGTGTTGAATCAGGGGTTGCCAGGACAACATCCTAATGTGTAGTGATTTCGAATATTACATGTTCTATTAAAAATCTCTAACGGAATTCCTGATAAAATGCGAGTAGATTCAAGCCATATCAATGTTTATCGAGACGTATTAAAAGCCGTTTAATTCTACCTCATTTCCCAATGAACGGGAATATAAAGTGCGAGTGTATTAAGTTTCTCTTTCTCATATGTTATACTATACCATAACACTGGTTTGTATACAATTACATAGGGTAACAACATATGATATTGGCATTAACATTTTATACTTATGACAGTGATGTAACTATTGCATGTTTTAATCACCACGTCAAGAAGTTTAATCTTACTATGTTGCATTTTCCGATGGGTAAGTTGATATTACTTAGAAGTCATTTAGATATGGTGTGCCAATTACATGAATAACAATAATAGAATGCAATTTCATATTGAAGACGCGTTCTTAAAGAAACGTATACAAAGTAGGTCACCATCTTAAATTAAAATACAGCTAAATCTCAATTGAAAACAACCTCGAAATTTAGAACACAATGTTCAAATACAATATACATGCTCCTCTTCGTCAAACATAAAAGTGCTAGAATAGCCATTGACGTTTGAAAAGTCATATTTTCCATTCCTGTATAAAAATATTTTTACTTTCGTGAACACTATTAATTTAAAAGACATGAGCACATAATAGATATTAAACATATTTGTACATGAATGTTTTAAGCACTGTCAAATAATTTTGCAAAGCTATGAACTATTGGAAGCGAAAATTCACAAGCCGAGGTTTCTTATACACTAGTCAATCAGATGTCCCGAAGCAGGTACATGTACTAGTACGTTTCCGTAGATCATAGAGGTTTACGTTGTTAAGACGGAAATAACATTACTAAAAAGTTGAAGGTCAACCTATAAAACAGAAGTACTGTCGGTTCAATAAGTAATACTAATGAGAAAACTATCCCATTCAAAAGAACAGGGGGGGGGGGGGGGGCTTATATTTTATACAATATTATAGATACCTTCAAACCAGTATTTTATAGCGTCTAGTTAGTCGAGTGGGTAAACATGCCGCTAAATATTTTTGAGATTTTTTTCAATATTGCCACTGGTTCGACACACATTCAAGTTACATAAATTTTAAAGTTGTTATCTTTTTTTACAAATACCTTATTTTGAACGCGCTATATTGTTCATGAAAGGAATATCGGCTTGTCGGTCTGTGGTTTTACATAAAACTCCGACATTCTAATTTTATTAATTGTTGCACTGGAACAATGCAACATCGCGACGAATAATTTATTTTCAAATCGGATTAATGAATTATACAGAAAATTAATCTTTTCGTCGACTTTGTCATTTGGTGGCACATTTTTCTATCACGTTATCGGTAATAAGTAATCATGAGAACATTAAGGACACTTTCGGAGTGTTAGTCATGCTTTCACATGCTTGAATGTCGCCACTGACGATGATGCAACCATATGACAACTGACAACCGATTCTCACATGACAGAGAAAGGACTCCGTAGAATTCCTGATTCGTACACTCATGTTACATGTAACAGGCATCACTTAGTAAAGTTTGCTCATAGTCAAGTACCAGTTGACGTCTTTCCGTGGATTACATAGATGCATTTTCGTCCAGGACACACGTACTAGAGTAGCAGAAACGTGTGCATTCGACCGAAGTAACATGTAAAGGATAGAGGGTCAAAATTTATGTTCAGCAGGATCAGTTACAATATATAAGGGTCATGTCAAGCAGACTAATTACTGCTCATTCCACATGTAACATACATGGTAATAAATCGTAAGAATATTTTTTGTGGTACGATAACGGTAAAACCATACCGTGAATAAACGATTATTTTAGTTCAACAATTCTAATGAGGAGCACTACAACAAACTGTTTTTCCATCGATATTATGATGGATCTTAGAAGTTGCTCAGATTATGGTGGAAGTAGGGTGTATCGATGTGCATAACGTGGCTTGTAATCACGGGCATAATATATGTATTTATTTATTATAATAATTCTTATTTTTATTATAGCGCTTTTCTTCCTCTGACACTATTTAAATGTTTTAATCAATGGCAGAACCGCAAATACCGCTCATAAAGCTCAACACTAGAATGTTATATGGCAGTCACATCACTATTAAGAATGATGTATGTAGTGATTGAGAGATAGAGATATTTTAACCGTTTTCATGTGAATACGCCAATTATATTCCGTATTGACGTGTCAGTGACAGTGTACGGCATGCATAAACTTTTCCAGTTCCATCCGAATAGAATCTTACTAATAAACTCGATTGCTCGCTCGATTTCACGTAGTCAAAATGACATAGCTAAGGCGATCATATTATATTATTCGCCTCAAGTATGACTCGAGAATGTTTCAATTTGACTGATGTAAGAAAATAATGTTACAAGTTGCCGACACGAAAAATCGTTTTGTCATGGAATCACACCGCTTTAAGCGAACTAGAAAATCAAACCTCAGAAGAGGTGACAAAATTAGATTAAAGTTTTAGAAAAGTAAGAATGTTTGGTCCAATAAATGCCACTTGGGGGTTGGGGATTTATACACATCTGTTAGGCTATAACAAAGTACGCACAGCTCAATTTTCTATAATTGTACTGTCTGAGTTCGGTGTTTCAACAGGGAAAACTAGTGTAACACTCTCAATTAATGGGTTCTTATACGATCGCATAATGTACCACAACGAAAGGTGTAATACAAATATTTTTAACTCCGAAATTCTCATTTGTTTGTGCTCATATTTGTGCGCATATTATGAAAGCATTGTGTACAGTCTGTTTGGTTTTCGTAGGTAAATATAAACATTATTATTATTGATGTGTACAAAACAATGTATGTTTCTCATGGGCGCCTTGATTTGGCTATTGCTAGATGCTATTGTATTTAAACGCTTTCGTGTTTAGATTTGGCACACTCACGTCTCGAAACAATATTCGATGTACGTTAACGTTATTTGGCATAAATTAGGTTTATCCAGCCACACTGACAGTACCAAGGACAGTATTTGCTGCGTGTTATCTTGGAAGATGCTGGAAACTGTCAATGACTGTAAAATATGTTCTTTGCGTGTGTTTCAAAATAGATTTCCCTGGAAACATTGTTCACGACAACAATATACATGTAATATTATCGATGTTAGACGAGCCTCCTTTAGGTCATACTTTAATCAATTACTACAATTATTATCTACAAGTGCATCCATTTTACACTGTCGGATTGATTTTAAAGTTTACCAATACTGGTGCGTAATATTTGTCATTGAATTATGGGAGAACGAAATCTATTTTCGATACAATCGTTAACGTGTGCGTTCATGATGTTTTGTTGTAATTGTCACAGGATAATAACACCATGTAGTAGTTGTACCTGAATTACACTAATTTCATAATCATACACGACAGACAAATGGTGTAATTAGTTGTGTTGGAAGTGGTCACCGATTGCACGTACATGTGGTACCAACTGAAGGTAATGTTCAAAGCATTCTGGATGAGAGGTCTGTTGTTCAACCGACACCATAAACAACCTTTGACCATTATACATTTATAACATTTCTTCTATAAATTTGATAATGTTCTACGTAGTAATTACCTTGGCTAACTTTGTACAAACAACGGTTATGCAACGACGGTTTGATTCTATATGAGTGATGCCTCGATGTCGACATATACAGTACATGTACATAGGCATCACTCATATATGATCATACTATAGGACCGATGCCATTGCATAACCGCTTTTCGTACAAAGTTAGCCATGGTAATTACTAAGTAGCACATGTCAAACTTATGGAATAAAAGTAACGACAAAAGTTGAAAATGTGAAATGGTCATAGGTTTGTTCATACTGGCTATTGAGCAACATATTTCTACAGGCTAGACATACCATGTTCTTCTTGAACATTGAATAAAGATAGCCAAGGTGATAACACATGTCAAGTTTACGGAATAAATGTTATAAATGAACAATGTCCATAGGTTGGATTATGGTGCCTGTTTGCACCATTTGTCTCATCCGGGCTGCTTGGGCTAGGCATATCATGTTCCTCATGAACTTTAGCCAAAGTTATAATGTCTAAATGTACATATAGTTGATAACCATTTCCAACACAGCTAGTTAAACCATGTGCCTGTCTTGTCTGATTGTGATCCCCGTAGCTCAATGGTTAACGCGCTTGTCGTCTAATCTTGCAACCCGGGTTTAAATCCGGGTGGAGGCACATACATATATATATATGCATCCCATATTTCAACAGAAATCTGCTTGCAAATAAAGGCTATGCTCGGCTCGGCATTTTGTGAAATCTGTGTAAAACAAGTACAGCTACTACATGGCGTATGTTTCCTTTGGCAATTGCCACGTAACATTATGGCACACATTTTAACGATTGTATCGAATATAGATTTCGTTCAGCCAAAATGCAATGACACATATGGCTGTTAATTAATTATGTTCCAGTATTGGAAAATTAAATAAAACATGACGGCGTAAAATGGATGTATTGGAAGATAATATTTGTATTATTAGATTAATGCACGGCATTAATGAAGCTTGTATAATATCATAATATTGTAGTGTGCTCATGTTTATATGGACACACGCAATGAACATATTTAACAGCCATTGACTGACGCTAGCCTCATCCACGATAACACGCTACCAATACTGTCCTTGGTACTGCCATTGTGGCAAACTAAACTTAAATCATGCCAAGTAACGTTAACGTACATCGCCAGATTTTCGAAACGTAACTGTGCCAACATTCAAACACTGACGTTTTTAAATCCAATAGTATCTAGCAATAGCCAAGTCAAGGCATCCACGAGAAACATACATTATTTTGTACACAGCAATAATGTTCATATTTACCTACGAACACCAAACATACTTACAAGTATTCGCACCCACAACTGAGGATTTCGTCCTTAAAAATGTTTGTATTAAACGTTAAGTTGTGGTACATTATGGGATGGTACAATGTATAAGACCACAACAATTGAAAGCGTTCCACAAGTTTGCACTGTTGAAACCCTTAAATGTGACAGTACGTTAGACAATTGAGCTCATTTAATTAAATATATTACGTGCTTATTTGTTATAGCCTAACAGATGTGTATAAAACCCGACCTCCACTGGTCATTTATTGGACTAAACATTCTTACTTTTCTTAAACTTTAATCCCATTTCGTCACTTCTTCTGATCATAATATTGATTTTCTAGTTCGCTGAAAGCGGTGTGATTGCATGACAGAACGATTTTTCGTGTCGGCAAATTATAACATTATTTTCTAACATCAGTCAAATTGGGACATTTTGGAGTATTACTTGGGGCGAATAATAGAATATGATCGCAAGCAATCGAGTTGATTAGTTAGATTCTAATCAGATGGAACTGGAAACGTTTCTGCAAGCCGTACACTGTCACTGACACGTCCATATGGAATATAATTGGCTTATTCACATGAAAACCGTTAAATTATCTCTATCGCTCTATCGCTACATGCATCATTCTTAATCGTGGTATGACTGCCATATATGAGCGGTATTTGCGGGCCTGACATTGATTAGAACATTTAAATAGTGTCAGAGGAAGAAAAGGGAAATAATAAAACTAAGAATACAATAAGTATATTATGCCCGTGATTACAAGCTACCTTATGCACATCGATACACCCTACTACAACCTTGATCTGAGCAAATTCTGAGCTCCATTATTATATCAATTGAAATATGGTATGTTGTAATGCTCTTCATAGCACTCATTGAGCTAAAATATTCGTTCATTACGGTATTGTATTGCTACCGTTATCTTACCACCATAAATGTTCTTACGATTACCCTGTATGGTATGCAACATATATCTCGCAAAATAACAATGGCTTTATATATAATTCCTACGCGTCAGAACTCAAAACCATTATATAACAGCCGGTATACAACGGTTTTTCATAGTTTATTTCTTAATTCTATAGTGTATATAGTGCGGCCAAGATATAAACGTCACTGGTTGGATTAGTCCATATCAAAACGCGGGTAAGTAAATAAATAACGATCAACTAAGCGCTTGTTCAGTTATTTTAACTTATTTAATTAAGGATAAAGCTCGTTGTGTTTATTATATAGTCTAGTAGTAATGTTTCTAATCTCAACGCAGACGGGCGCCCGGGTTCGAATCCCATTAGAATCTTTTTTATTTATTATTTCGGGAATTATATTTCCGCACACTACACGAGTGTATTAACAACTAGATAAACTGTGTAAACTGCACACTACAAAATGGAGCTCGGACTTAACGTATCGTTTTAACGTAGCAATGACGATACATTGTGTCTAATGTATTAGACTTCTGCACACTAGAGGCATCAATAGAACTACCAGTGAATCCGTTGTCCTGTCAAAGGAAACGAACTACCGCGAATACAGGGGTATCAGAATGGACGGTTTCACGCATAAAGGCGACGAAATTGCACAACGGTGTAAGACAATCAAGACGTAACAAAATCTCACCGGATTCTTTTGATGAAGATGATAATGACAGTAATTTTGACGAGGCGGATGGTGATAGTGATGATGATTTTGCAGATTTCTAAAATAATTATTGCACAAATACTGCTGATGAACAATGTTAATTCATATAATTTATATTTACATGTATACGTACAGAATATTAATTTATAATTGATTGTTCTAGATAAATATAATAAAATATTAAGTAATAAGTATACAGAATAGAGAAAGTATACGAATGAAAAAAAATGTAACAAGATAATCAACGAGTAACGGGATATACTAAGAAAAAAAGTTTACTAGAACTGAAGAATACAAATCATTACCAAAAAATGCACAACAGTGAGTCTCTAACCAGTAACCTCCATCCATAATATTATTGTATTTCCAACGCTTTACCAACTGCGCTAGCGAGGCACATGTAAAATCGTCTCGTATATTTGCTCATATGCGAAACCGTTATACAAAACAAGCGTTTATTGACCATGACTGTAAATAAGCACCCCCTTCTGTCGAAAATGAACCCATTCGCTAATTAACATGTGTACATGTTATTGTGCCATCATATCTTTGCCGCACTATAACAAATATCGGCTTTGGAATATCCGCTTCTATTAGTTCACATCCCTGCAAAATTGTGTGCTTGTGCTATGAACATTCATGTACAAAATTTTTAATATTTTTAATATGTATGTTGTGCTCATGTCGCCGTTTGTCAACTACTGCGTCGTCTTTTCAATAAATTAAGTAGTAAGATAGTAAAAATAACCGTATGAAATTGCATTATATAATTGTTATAATTGAAACACCATATCTAAATGATTTCCTACTGATATCAACTTACCCACCAGAAAAACGCATCATAGAAAGATGAAAATCCTTGTAATAATTCAAACATTCAATAGTTCAATCACTGTCGAAAGTATAAATGCCAATGCCATATGTTTTTACCCTATGTCACCCTTGTTACCCTGATAAAACAACATGATTGGATAATCGCAACATGATTGAAAAATGGCCGACATGAAAAATGTGGAAAGTGCATTGTTTTTGCAATATTTTCCATATAAACTATCCAGATTGTTTATTTCAATATTACATAATCAACATATGAAGAAAATGTACTATTTGCACTAAACAGTTTGCATATAGGTAATATTTTTCACTATGTAACGCCTTAAAGAATGTGTGGATTTTGCATTTGAGAATGAGTTTTGTACTTAAAAACGTTGTAAAACTCATTTATTGGACTCTATGTAATGAATATCATTTGGGAAGTATCGGCAGTTGTATAAACTATGATTTGGACGTTTCAATATTTTAAAATCTTAGATAAATTAACGCTCACCAACAAAAATTCAAACATGTATAGTATTTTTTGGATACTGACCGACGTGATTGTTAAATTTATTAGGATACTGGCCAACATGATTGTGGATAAAAGCCAACATTACCAATTGAAATCTTGCCAATGGGATTCTCAAGGTACAAATAATTGTACATTAAAGAAGTGTGCTCATGAATTGTGGTAGCAGGTTTATGAGCATACCCGATGTAAGGCATTTCACACCCAGTCTATAGCACATGCTTTTAGGACATTAAATAATCAAATCACTAAGAGTGCTGATGGGAGGCGATCTGGTTGCTGCTACTATAGCTTAAACGACTTTACACGTTTAATGTTCGTTTTCTTACTGCCGATCTTGTCTTGAATGTCAAAATAGGCATATGTGACTATATAGGCATGTTGGGTATCTAAAAAATTGTAAAAAGGGGCATATTGATGTATATGTCATACGTGTATTGAATGCGTATATCAAAAGTGGCTTTAAAATAATACTACGCGCCTATTTATCAGATTCTACAGTACCGTCTTGTAAACACTTCCATCACAGCGTGATACATCTCTAGAAAGCGGCTAGTATAGCCACACCATATGATTGCATAACATAACGATATACAATTCATTGATAAAACCATCACGTGACCCTGGTCGGAAGTTTCTAAAAACAGCTATACGGCTGGGACATTTGATAAACACGTCATTTTCATATTACGAAACAAGTTCGATATCTCCCCGGCTGAGTGATTATCTGCAAAAATATCGATTCAACGAACAGTTTCACAATAATTGTTGATCGTAGAATAAACAATTGTTGCTGATTGAATTAAATAAGTTTAAAAATTTGAAGAAACATATGTTGCAGTATTGGGAATGTTGACAGTTTCTGGAACTACTTGAATGCGGATTCACAAAGCAGCCTAAAGGCGGTCCAGGTTGCATTAAGAAATGGGCAATGGTAGTATAGAGAGGCTTATGCCTACCAAAAATGGGTACAAATGTTCACCACATCAAGACGATGTGTTATGCACAAAACCCAGGTCCCTAGCTTAAAGGTCAAGGTCACACTTAGAGGTCAAAGTTTAAAAGGCTCAAATAGGCATGTGATTCGTGTCCGCTCTGTAATTTGTCATCTCCTATTGGGTATTTATAATATTTGATACAAATGTTCACCTCATCAAGGTGATGTGTCATGTGCAAGACCCAGGTCCCTAACTTAAAGGGCAAGGTCACACTTAGAGATCAAAAGTTAAAGTTCACAAATAGGCATGTGATTCATGTCCGCCCTGTAACTATGTCATTTCTTATTGGATATTTATACGACTTGGTACAAATGTTCACCACATCGAGACGGCGTGTTATGCGCAATACCTAGGTCCCTTGCTCAAAGGTAAAGGTCACACTTAGAGATCGAAGGTAAAAAGGTTCAAATAGGCATGTGATTCATGTCAGCTCTGTAACTATGTCATTTCTTATCTTATATTAATATTACTTGCCACAAATGTTCACATCACCAAGACGAGGTGTCATGCGCAAGACCGAGGTCCCTAACTCAAAGGTCAAGGTCACACTTAGAGATCAAAAGTTAAAATTCTCAAATAGGCATGTGATTCATGTCAGATCTGTAACTATGTCATTTCTTATTTTATATTTATATTACTTGCCACAAATGTTCACATCATCAAGACGAGGTGACATGCGCAAAACCCATGTCCCTAACGCAAAGGTCAAGGTCATACTTAGAGATTAAAAGTTAAAAGGCACAAGTATACGCTTCTGATCTGCTTTGTTTTTTTGTTATTTCGTTCTGGATTTTAAAATTACTTGGTTACATTCGCATTTACACCCTGACTCAAATGTAAAGGTCACACTTACAGACCCAGCTCTTGTCTGCTGTTTAATGTCACATTTAAGCAATTACAAACTTGTTTCAAGTTATTCCATTTGCATAGCTTTATACTTAGGTGTCTGATGACAGCTTTTAGCGGGGCCATCAGTGTCCTGTGGACATATTTCTAGTTAAATACTTTTTTCTGCTATATGCTGGTAAAATTCATAATAAGTCAAGACAGGTAAATTTAACACATGTATCTAAATGTGCAAAATTCACCGGGAATAGGAACAGTGAATTGTGGGGACCAGGCTAAACGCTGTGAGCATGTCTTGAATGGTGCCAAATTGCATTTCTAATTTAAAAAAGGGGACATAATTTCAACATATATTTGATAGAGTTGCCTATTCATGTGGAGGTCATCGCGTCATGATGGTGATAAAGTATGCAAAGTATCAAAGATACTTGTCTTAGAGGTTAAAATGGTGTACATAAACTGTAAACTTTTGTATTTCTAAGTACATTAGTCCAAATGGGGCATAACATTCAACAACATGCTTGATAGAGTGCAGATGTTGTGGTCAAGATGGTTGACAAGTATGCAAAGTATCACAGCAATATGAACATGCACTTAGATATTATAGGTTAATACATTGAACGTAAACTTACAAAGGGGTAAAGCCACGAAGGGTAAAAAATGGCCCCATGTCCAGATCCTGTGAAAATGATAAATTTATACCATCAGTTGAAGTATTTTACAAAAACGGTATTTTTTAATATTTTTTTTGAAACTGTTACCATGGTAACGGGTATAATATTTTGCCAAAATATGGAAAAAAGGCTTCTATTTCCAAAATAGTGAATCGAAATGTAAGTGCGCATCCATAGAGTGATATTAAGAATTGAAACTTATCTTTATTACGAATTTGGTTGCCATGGTAACAGTTTTCAAAAAATGCCCAAAATGCACATTTATGACTCCAAATTAAATAAAATGACGTTTTTATTAAAGTGGGTGGAGTTCTGTGGAGTATATCAAAACAGCAAGGCGTATTTTTTGTAAGTTTTTATGTATCATTGAAGTACTATGTCTAATGATTGTGTACAGCATATAAAACATTGTACAATAAGCACTAAATGTATTGAGAATATGGCTAAAAGCGGGTTGAATGTCATGCCTTAGTGGCTCGATGACGAGAAGAAATAACGTTGAAGCGGTACCTAAAATCTTAATATTTAATATGGGCACAGCTCTCGACCATCATGAATTGTGCTGTAAACAATGTATTATAAAGTACAATTTCACATTTTAGTCATCTGATTTTGGTCGAGGACTGTGCCGATATTCAAAAAATGACTTATACTGGAAAAATATGGACAAAATATGCCATTTTTGTGAAAAATGGCCAAACATGGATACCAATTAGTGGACAGGTGACAGGTAAAAATCAAATTTGATGAAAAATGCTTCCCTATGCAAACAGATAAAGCTATCCACATTACAAAAATATACAAATGACACATAATAACATACTTTGATAATTTAATAATTTTTAGGCCAATTCAGACCTTTCGTGGATCTACTCCTTTGCACGAAGTTGAAAAAAGGGACATATTTACCGATAAATACTTCATAGAGTTATCTACTCCTACGTACGTGTTGGGATCATCCCATTATTCTTCTAATAGTGAAGCTACATATTAAATTCGCACTGCAGTGCATCAATGAAAATTCAATGTTGGTCAGTATCCACTTTAAAAAATAAATCATGTTGATCTTTATCCTCAATCATGTTGGTTTTTATCCATTTTTCACACATGGGTTACTTTAAATAGTTATCACGTAGAAACGGCGAATGTAAATAACTTACTCTAAACTAAGTCTGATAGTGAAATGAATGAGCTGTATAAACAAAAGATCTTAACCCAAAATAAACAACAATATATATGTTTTATAGACTGTCAAATAAATCCAACACAGATTTTTCTAACTTTTTAACGTATTGTGTATCACATTCACAAACATACGGATAAATAGTTTTAGTTTCATGGAAGGAATGTACAAGTTTATCTTCATACAGCATCAAAAGGTGGTTAAACCCGTAGATTTTGAAGAATTGGCCGAAAATGCGATGAATATGTAATAAAACATCCGCCATTTTTCAATCATGTTGTGAATATCCAATCATGTTGTTTTATCAGGGTAACAAGGGTGATGTAAGTGTATAAAAACCAGTGTTATGGTATAGTACATCATAAGAGAAAGAGAAACTTAATACACTCGCACTATAATTTTCCGTCCATTGGGAAATGAGGTAGAATTAAGCGGCTTTTAATATCTCTCTATATATCGATATGGCTTGAATCTACTTGCATTTTATCGCAAATGCCGTTAGAGATTTTAAGTTGAATATGTTATCTTGCAATCATCTCACAACTGGGTGTTGTCCTGGTAACCCCTAGTTCAACCCCCGAGGAAAAGTGTATGTGTTAATCGATTATAATTGATGATTGTACACATACATACATTGAAAGTCAGTTGTACTCGAATATTATGGAAATACTACCTGTTAATTCATTCAGCAACATGAACACATACGGTCAACCGAAACTGAAAGTGACATATCGGTATATAAAGATGTTAGTTCGTGAGTTGTAATACAATGCTTGCACATAAAAATACACATTATATATTTTCGTAACCCATACACTTGTAATACAGTACAACAAATTTTGTTGGCCGACAGTAACACACGATTTGTTTTTACAGCATTCACATACATATACAATCATGGGCACCGTGATAGCCTTAGATCCACGATTAATTCCTATGTTGTAGCTCTACAATTACTATAGTAATATGTAGTTGTCTTGTCTAACCAGAGGTTCTGTAGCGTTAACAAAATGGTTTAAAGTCATACTGAAAGTTTATCAATGTTCTTTGTTGCTCATGGACAATGTTTACCACTATATACACCGGATGCTTGTCCACTGAGGATGCGTTGACTAGATAGGAAACATGTTGACATCCTGTCCTTAAAAGATCTAACTTCAAACAATTTGACAACATTTACACGTGCGTAATTGCGTACAGATTCACCAGAACATCTCAGTGTATTAAATGACGCCATTTACAATGTTATCATTACCAACGTTTGTGAATTTACTGAACTGAGGTCATTTCTGTCCTATCAATAGAATTCTGCAATGGCAGTGATATCGTAGTATGACAGTCGAACAAGAAGAATGATTGTATTATCTTTAAAATATCATTCATTAGCGAGAATTACAAGAAGTTGGTATCGAAAGCTAGATAAAACTATGTAACCACAAGAATGGCATATCAACTACAACCTTGTAGGATACATATATCCATGCATATTTGTATATATCAAGACCGCAACCGCATGTCTTACAAAGTTACCCGTGGTGATAACACGTGTCACGTTTATGGAAGAAATGTTAAATATATTCATATGTTGGTTCTCATCCGGACTGCCTTGGTTATGTTTACCATGTTCTTCATGGATTTTTGCTTTAGTCAGCTTTTATAAAATGTGTCCAAAAAACGTGGACCTATGTGAAACATTTGTTACTGTGTCTCTTTCATCAATAACACATTGTCAACATGACAAATCAGTAAGGGATAAACACAGCTAAAAACAGCTTATAATTGTGATAAGTCAGTCCAATACCTCCAATGTTTACAACCAGGTGTTTCAGAATATTCGCATACAGTGAACAAGGAAGTCCAGCGTGTTACTAAAGATAGATTTACTTGCCGACGCCTAATGACGTCTCAACTCATGTACATGCCGACCCCTAAGTCAATGATAATGGGTCTGCACATACATTAATGTTCATCACTTAGGGCAAACAGATTCACAATAGGGCTAATGTCCGAGCTATATCTAGGCTACTTGCCCGTAGGCATGAGGTCAAATGTAAGTTCTTTCTTGCGAACGTATCCTTTATTTATTGCATTGTTACAATGTTATTAGCCCCGAAACATCATTACATTGGTACAAAATAAGCTAAATGGCTCAAACAAAAATGTGGTGCGTTTGTAAGCTCATAAGTGTGAATGGAAAATATATAAGAGCTAATATGCTCCCAACGTATGTTTTATAATATGTTTGTTGCGTTTGTGCGTTTCGTGCTAAGCTATTTGTGTTGAATGTTATTCCCTCCCTGTCATATATGCCTTTGTCTTATTGCAATGTATTTTCAAGAACTAAATAGCCCAACGCCCCTGTATGTGCAGTAATTATCTGCTAGAGATAAACAAGCACAACAAAATACATGGAACACAACACTTGATCATTGTATGAACTAATCATTATAGAGCTGATTTAGAGCTGATTTCAAATTAATGGCAGAAGTTTGAAATAACAATTTCATCAACCAGATGTTTCTCGTTTGATAAGACATCGAAATTAATCTAAGTTGTTCTATACGTTAATTTCATATATCTAGATAGTTTCATTTTGTTTTTAGTCGTTTCTTTAATGTTCTCATTATTCATATTAAGGTATCGATAACATTAACTGCAATGAGGAATCACAATATCAGGGAAAATGTATCTAGTTTAATTAACACGTTGTATTCAAAAACAGCATTTATCCAGAGGGCTCAATTTTACAAAGGAAATTAGCGAATTTTTGCAATATAAAAGAGTAAAAGTAAAATGTCGGGGAAAATGTATAAATAATTAATTATTTTGTCATCGAAAAGTTAATTGCTAGTAGACATACACAGGGTAAGTCCAAATCACTCAATATAAACAACTAAGGTGGTGGTCTATTTTTATCATACACATATCAAATATTAAAGGTACAAAATATACAGGCATTTTCCTGAATGAAAAATCCTAACCTATACTTCACGTAAACGTATATTTACGAGAGTTTACTAAAGAGATACGTGGGGTGTCACAGAATAGCGTATAATCACGTTATAGCATGAGAACTATCCAGTATTGTATGTCGAAATTATGATAAACCTTTTGAGAATTTATTTCTTGACAAACTAACAAAATTTCATTACATATTATCTTAAAACCTACATATTATGTACATTTTACGAACGCCAGGTGAAGTCAGTCGCGTCACAAAACGTCAACGTCAACACTGGCCTACGACGTCATGCTATCACATTTCTCCAAAGTACTTCCCTTCGTGAGCAACACACTTTTAATATTATATGCCGATGTTGTAATAAACCATTTGAGAATTTATTTCTTTACATACTATCAAAATTTCATTAATCGCCTTTTAAAGTTGACAACTTGAATTGAAGATTTGTTTAGGTAGTGTCGGAAACAATCTGACGTAAGTGTTTGCTCAGCTCGGTCGCTCTGTTCTACTTCGTTCTATATGTCAAAATAGTGTTTCTAAACAACAACTGTATTCATTTTACGTGTGAATAATGACACCTCTTTCAAAAGTTCATTTACACTGTACATGTGTCTGTCGAGTGTTTTTTGCGTGATGTGGTCGTCCTATGCATCTGTTCCAGTATTCTGTATCTTGCTCTAGACATGTTTGACTGGCTGAAGCGGCAGGCGATCGAAAGAGGATTTTGTGTTTTTGGAGCTGTTCAGTATTGTCAGCTACTTTCCTCAGCAATTACATGGGCGAACATGGGTGATCAGGAATTATATTTTATCTGTCCGTTCGCAGTGTACCATTGATCAGGTTGAAATAATACACCGGGATTCGATTGATATGATAAATATAGGTCACACGCCACCTAATAAAATTGTTCTTCAGTTCAATGTAAAGTGACACTAGTCGGCCCATGATTGTATCATGTAAAACTCTATGGTCAGTTGACACACATAAAAAAATTATATCATTGAAAAGCTACTAAATAGGACAAACAGCAGGGGTCATGTTTAATATAAGAAAATATTTTTACAGACGCGCTGACTGAATCGATGATGGTTTTAACCTAGTCTACTTTCAATATGACAAATATGCCAAAATCTCAAAATATCCAAGATGAAACAGATTCATTACCTTATATGCATGTATACAGTGCCTTTAAACTCAATAATATGATTCTAGTTCGATTTTGTCAAGGCATAGCATAATTTCCAGTCAAACAGAAGTTTTGGTATGGACTATTTGGGTGTATCCGATTTTGGTTCGCGTACTGTATGCATTTAGTATAAATTCACCGGTTCAAGCATATACTACATGTAGCATTTAAACATGGGCTCTCGGAAACAAATAATGCTTTCATATGGTTTGAACGAACAATCTAATCATCGTAAATATACCACAATGTTCCTAGTGTGATCGGTATAGGCGATTGTACTTGTATAATAACAGACCATTAATTGACGACACTAATTTTAAAGCCACTTCACGAATTGATATGTACTTGCAGTCATACAAACTGACAAACTTCATTCACACGTGATTTGGAAGGATTAAGTTATTCTGCGTTCATTCTAGGGGAACTACCCTAACAAACACTTAAGAGACACAATACAATAAAAATAACACGTATCACGCAGGAATCATGTCTTTTTGAAATAATGGAATGTGTATACATTGTAACAAGAAAAAGATGTGAAAGTCAATCTACTTGGGATTATCTATCGATAAGACTTGACTGTGTCCATCCGTTGTAATTGAGAAAATAGAGCAATATGATGTACAGGCGGACATTTGCATACGAACCCATCGAAAAATTCAAATATTGGACTAGATACTTGTAATAAGTCTATATTGCTGGCAACATGGATTTAAACAATTAAGTCAGATTGGGTTATATATATATGTTAGAAATTATCACTAGTAAGAGTACATTGTCATAAATTGTCGTCACCACTGCAAATTCCGAAGCTATAATTTTAGCGTTTTGAAATGTTACAACAATTTGATTGTTAGGTTGAAGCGATCGTCAAAATGTATGGTCGACAAAGCACCACATTTACTGTAGCCTCGGTGTATTGCAATTATAGAATATTTTTATTCTTGTAGGTTCGGCATTTCGGAACATCTATATAGTTATGAAACATTTCATTTATACCGAAGCTACGAATTCTTTTCTCAAAACCTTTGCAAGACAACACCAAAAATGTTACAACGCCCACTGTATATATTCAAATGAAAGTTAGAAAATGTTGCTCCTGAAAATTAACAATGATTTTAGCTTCTGCATTTTCAAGTGGTGTCATGGGTACAACTATACTGTACTGTACTATACTGTACGGAAATAATCATATAAAGCATCTCTCTGTGTTCGTCTAGTTATCAGCCAACCATCTTTAGTACATATTAATATTTAAACAGTATGAGCAATCTGTGGGCAATTTATAACGCTTTGAGTGACACCTATCAAGATACATAATAGTGTAAACTTAAAGTGATTTGTGTTTTATTTCTAAATCAATATACAACAATAACGTAATCTCGGCATCAGGAGTGGTTATTCTAATCAACATTATGTCTTGAATACGACCGTTGATTAAAGTATTAAATTCAGCAATGTACATAATTTTATATACTTTGGATGATAAGTTAATAATTTATCAACAGGTTACTTACTTGTACAAATGTACGTGGTTTTAAAAAAGAGAATACGCTTTTGTATATGCAGTGGATAGTGCGACCGGCCAACAATAATTGGTCCTATTATATTGAGATTATGTTACAAATGTAGGTAAGCGTCATACGTATTTATAGAGCTAGATAAACATGGAACATTAACAGTGCTCGGTCTGGATGATTGATTTGTTGTATCGGCAACTAATTAAATCATTCCATGATCACAGGATTCTCAAAACACTTCTATTCTCGTGTTATATGGCTGTATCGTTATAATTGTGATCTAATACGATATTCAAACACGATCTGCGGATTAATCCTTATACGCAAAGAGGAAAACAAGCTGTATATTATTACCGCAACAAAATACAACTGGCAGATTGGCTGGTAATATTTACCGCAACAAAATTCATCTGACAGATTGGCTGGTACTATTTACGCCCCGCAAATAGCAAATTTGTCACATTTGATGTGCGATCAAAAATGACAAAACAACCTAATAAAGTACATAATAAACATTGAATGAATATATTGTTAAAGTTGATTCTGCAAATAAACAAATTAAACTCTAGAAATATGTTTCGTTTCGTCTCAAAACATCAGCATATTCGATTTAAAAGTAGTCAGTGAAAATAAATATCACTTGACATATTTATGAATGAATGAACCTAAACGTAATTGTAAAATCTTCAACGAGTTGCGAATAAGGCAAGTTACACGAGTATCCAGTGTTACAGCAATGACGCATTTATGTTTAGAAATTCCAGTATACTCTCAACACTAAGTTTCATAAAAACTTCTGATAATAAATTCATTGACAATTTTCATTTCATGCAATAGATATCATACTCGTATTAATAAAATTGTTTCAATGCTTTCCTTCAGAAAATTACGAAGCTGGTTTTCATTAACGAGGGAGGTAATTGTACCAGCTAATAGCCCCTCAATTTCAGCGTAGAGTTGTGTTCAATTTAAAATGGATGAAAATGGAAAGCGCGCAGTTGAACGTGTTTACAATCGAAATAAAAACTGTTTTCTTGTTTTGTTCACGCACGTGTGATTTAATATTTCCGCATTAGAACTCCTGCCTGTGTTTTATTCACCGACAAAATACAATAACATATTTTATTTCTTAATTAACAACTACATGTAACTGTTTACACATACAGATCCTCACGTACTTGCGTTGAACCAACAATAAATCAATCGATATAACCGGGTATCGTTTTATCAAAGCACTTTCAGAACACTTAATGTTATGGACGTTTTTCTCTGTGATTCCATAGCAATAACAAACAGATGTACATGTACACAATTAATGATGATCCTCTTTTTCACATCTTATTAATTATATACGAGGGGCGCCATGCATGGACTGTAGTACTGATACTGCTGAATGATGTATAAAACAGTATATATACTTTATACGCCTGGTGTTATGTTAAAATCATGATTTACCTGAGTGGCATATTGTTTAAATATGATATTGGCTACATTTCACCAGGCTATATTTAATGACGTTAACAACGCATACGATTTATCCAGAGGATATTGTATAAGCGCGCATACATTGTCCGGTAACATGTATCAACTACCGTTCCATAGCGATTGCTCGGAATTATCTCCAACTAAAAACATACTTGACATAGACACTAACGTATACAAAAATGTATGCGTATTGATAAATATTCTCCTAAATCGTCTGATTCATTCACATTTCTCCACAGTTATCCTCTTTTTTATAAATTAGAATTAATTGAAGTTGAATCAAGGTTGAGAACTCACACAATTAGGCTTTCGGGATTAACCAATCCTACGAAATAGTGATAAATAGATTACTATTATATTTTTAATAATCATAAACTCGTTAGATATCTCGATATTCCGCATAATAGTTCCGATGAAGGATTATGCTGTTTTTATATAGCGCTATAGGATTTACTAACCTTAATTACTCTCTGATAGAACTCATGATACCAATACAAGAGTATGTTAGTTCCAACCGGGGTTAGGCGGTGTTGCAGTCCGGTAAATCATATAAAAATGAACAAACCTCGGACAGAACGGAAAAGAGGCGTGTACGTATTGAGGTATTTAAAATGAGAATTATAAGTGCAAGAAGAATGAGTGTTACGTGTTCCGAAGCTAACTGAGTTATTCTTACTGACGAGCTTGAACAACCCTTTTCCCGGTATTCTTTTAATATTGCTTCAACGATTTTACCGAAAATCGTTCGTTCCCATTTGTATTTGTTCTGGTTACTTTCCTTGTAGAATGTCCGCAAATACATAATGGCACTTATTTAATTCATACATAGATATAAATCCACGAAATTTATTATAGATCTACATGCTATTAAATTGAATATTCCTAGGCCAGTTTAGAATCATAGCATTCAATGCAAAATATCTTCCGTAAATCAAACTTAAATGCATTAGTCATAATTACTTTCCTGTTATTAGAGAACACAATTAATAACTTATTCCCTGAATATCCATAATTTTTATACCATCATGGCTGTTAAAATATACCAATCTAAGCGTTTTCTCTGTAGATTTAGTAACTATATTAACTTCAAATTATGACGATGTTAAAGGTGCTGCCTCACAGATAGGGCTAAAATTTTTGTATGACGTTATTTTCCTACCTAACAAAGAATTTATATAATAGAAAGCCACTGGTGGTTGCTTTATGAATAATTAATGGCATACAAGCAATTTAAATCACTCATGATATTTGGCACTCAGTATTTTTCTGTTTGAAAATATCGCAGAGTTTCCTTCCAAAATGTGTTGTGAATTATGTAATTCACACATGATCAAATTGTAACTTCAACAAACTAAAGCCGAAACATCTGTATTTGGTTCGTTTCGCAATTCGTTTTCATCGAATGGAAACAAATTTCAGGCAATTTAAGTGATAGTAATGCTAATTCTATAGGGTATTAATACCCCATAGAATTTTGGGTGTAAAAATGCAAAATTACTACAAAATGTCGATGTTTTCCAAGTTATTTTTATGTCAATGTGGTTGTTTATGGCATATACAGGAAACTATACCAAAATTACATGAATATTTGACAATTTTATTTTATTTTTGCAATACACCAAACAGTGAGGCAGTCCCTTTAAACAATACTTTATAATTTCTAATGCAACATTAGTCCACATTAATTAACACCAAGTGAGTATTTTGTATTTAATTTATTGTTTCTGTCACCATGCGTTTATTGTTAGTTCACTTTAAATGTTAGTTACAACTAAGTAAGTTTTACATAGGGCGCTTTTGTTTGCAACAAACCTGGTTTGGTTTTCAACTGGTTTGTCAAACCGTCCGTATGTTCAGTTCAGTAAAACTGGTTTGAAACGGAAACAAGGTTTGCCATTTGTTTAACAAATAATTGAACCGGTTTGTCAGACCTTCCAAACTACCTCCGGAGGCGGTTTTGATCGGTTTGATGCATCCAAAATTACATGCAGTTGAGCGCCGGAAAATGGCCTACCATGTTGACCATTACTTAAACTCTTAGTACACAATTTCCTATCTGATCGGATTAGCTATGGTCAGATTTCTACGCTATACTTACGAATTGACAATGTTTTAATCTAACGTTAAGTGAGCAATTTCAATTATATACCATCCTAGTATTCAATATATCAACCAAATTTCCAAATATAACAGCCTAATCAGGGAATACCAAAAGAAAAGACATATCAAATTCATTCTTTTTTCTTTTTCTTTATAAGCGTGTGTTCCTGTTAATATATCAAGACCATAGTACAGCTCTTTTCTGTCGCCTTGGAGATTAAAATGTTTCTTCAAACTACCCGTGTGTTCGCCACTCACTTTAAATCGAAACCAATTTTAGTTTACTGTCCAACGTTTAATCATCCCTAAAACCCAAACTGAAACCGGATATTTCCAACAAAAGCGGCCATAGTTACATATTGATAATGAAGTGCATTGTTTTAGCAGAACATTTTATACCGGCTGCTCGGTTGGTTCAGGTGGGCATTCTGCCTTGTTTGTTTTTAATATGTTCTGTGCTCGACTGTTTACGTTGAGTGCTGCCTTTCCTGTCTTACATTTTGTACCTAATATTTTCTTTTAGCATGTACTTTTTCTGAGATAATTGCACGCATTAAGAATCCATACATGTTTAATTCCTGTATTCCCATCGAAGGTTTAAAGAAGAAATCAACTTGGATTTTCATTTTAAATGAATATTGATGGTAAACCATATCTTCGCGAAACACCATTCTCAATAACTCCATCATTTTAATTCACTAAAAGTACATTGTATTGATTCTCCCATAGACCGTTTCTGTCGCTTTGGCGTGTGTCATTTGTTAAGTTCTACCTTCTGACGCCGGGTTTCCCTCACTCACGTATAATCAAATAAATCGTTCAATGATATACTGCATTATCATTTTTTTTGGAATTAATGTAATTCAATATGTCCCAAAATGTCAACGTACATAATACAACCGATAGACTAAAGTGGTCTCGTAATATAGCATAAAATCGGATTAGTAGAACATTTAGGATATTCCATTATATTATATCCTCGTTAAATGAGAAAATGGGACTGTAGAATTTATTTCATATTCGATGCGAATCCATTTCAATTTGCGTTCGTCACTGGTGGCTTTGAGGTCGTAGACAGCACAAGGGTTTTGTTTTATCAAAGCACTTACGGACATCCTAGTTACATTCAAATTATAGCCTTTATTTTTACATTGTAACGCTAGCAAGTTGTGGTCAATTAATTTATAATGTTGATATTGTTTCTGTTCATGAAAACGTACACACCATATTATAATTATGCTTCTAATAATTTGATGTAGTTGTTATCAATTACTGGAATAAACGCGTACACTTAAGATGTCCGTGTGCTTTTATTAAAACAGAACGAGCTTTTTACGGCGTTTCGGGTAACAGCGTTGGTCTATGATTGTTGCTTGCCTTGTAGGATGCCATATATAATCCAATTGTTGAAGAAACTCGAAATGATCGAATTATTGACAGCAGGATCGGTAGACCGTATGTATATATTCGATGAGAACACCAATAGTGATTCTTACGCCGTCAATGCAGCTTGACGTTCACCAATGCAGTCAATTTGTGTAGAGTTATATTTTAGCTGTGGGACTATGCAGTGGACACTTGGAGATAATGTTTACATTCCGACATTGAGTTCCGTACATTTTGCAATCGCTGGATAAAATGTTCAGGTTGAGTTACTGTCACGAAGGTTGCGTCTTTATGACTTCGTTGACGTCAGACTTGCGGCGTTAACTAATTCATCATGTATATGTACATACCTCTAAAACTGTCCTGTGTAATGTTATGAAATTTGGCTATCGTGTTTATTTTAGTGTTATGTGACCTTGTGTAAAATTGCGTTGTATTACTTACATTGTTCACGATTAAATAATATCAGTGATATTTCATGTAACGGTTTCAGCAGCGCTAAGAATCATTCTCTGCCTGACCTAGACATTTGTAAACATTTGAACAGATAAATAAATGAATGGGCACTAGACAAATACACTTAACATGACTTTGTATGATATACTCCATGTTCTGTAAACATCATGATTTATGTGTTATCTGGGAACTGGCATATTAGGTGAATGTAATATCATAAAGACAATATAAGCTACAATTCATCAGTCTGTCTTCTAAACAAGAACATTACATTCGCATATCATACAGAATATAGAGTGTCGTAAAGTTATACAGGTTATAAATAGTTCGGTTACACTTGACAAAACTTTGGCAGTATTCCATCTTTTCAAGTTTACCAACTCAACAATGTATCAACACGATTGTTATATCTTTGCAATCATGGAATGTTTTTTAATTCACACATATGCGCGCACCCGACGTATAACCATTATATTATACAAAATGTATCAAGAAACTTTAACAAATAAATTACAAATCTTTTATTTCTTTCCAATGGAAGATTAAGTCACACGTGCGCGCATTCGATGATACTGCTATTGAACAAGTTTTACTTGCGAGCATTTATATAAGCGACGGATATAGAAAACAATAATGGAGACTTATGCTGGGAGAATATGGATGGTGGTCAAGATAAATGGAGATTTCAGGTTATAAGACTAACTTGTGCCGTCGTAATGAAGCTCTTTGGCTTTCAAACCTTTGCCTGAACGTTTATGTTTTGGGTTTATGTTTGGACAGCTACATGTTATTTACATTTGTGAAACTGGAAGTAAGTAAGTAAGTAAGTAAGTAAAGTCTTTATTTTACGAGTCTAACATATTTACAATAATGCAATCTTCCATATGAGACTCAACAATTATACATAAATATATAAATAGGTACATTACATCAAATACAAGTTTACAAATATAAATAACAACATATTAATTACACAGAAATAATAGGACAGCACTATATTGTACAAAGTACATTGTATATGTTTATGAAAATAAACATTTATCACTGACATTTGTAAATAGTAAATAGACACGTTAGAAATTGGCATAATGATATTGAACTGAAAATATATTCACATGATGGGTCTGTGTGTTGCAATGCATAACTATGGGTATTTCCATTTGATGTATGCATTTTGGAATTGATGTATAGAGTCTGATGCTCGTACTGATTTTGGTATACATTCCAGATTTTTTGTCCCGAGTAGACAAGTGATTTTCTAGAAAATTCAAATTTTGGTAATGGTACAAATAGTTCTTCATTTGTTACTGATCTACCCTTTTTTGAAATTTAATGATTTCGTCAATGGATTTTTTGTCTGTGTTAGCCCAAATTGAACAGCAATAATCTAGGTGTGGGAGGATGTAAGCATTAACAAATTAGTTTCATGTTGGTACATCTAAGTATTATTTGATTCGCATGAGTCGATAAAGTTGTGTGTTGCATTTTTTTTATTGTTTTGTCAATGTGAGTTTTCCATTTGAGTTGGTTATCTACATTAATTCCAAGAAGTCTTTCACTTTCCGATATTTCAATATCATAGTTCTGTAATTTTACTTTGATGTCTGGGATGCTGTGTTTGTTGTTTGGTTTTGTTATATTCATATGCTTTGTCTTTTGTGCATTGATTACCATGGAGTTTTGTGTGCACCATGAGTCTACAATGTCAAGATCAGATCGAAGGGCTTAGTGAATGTCTTGAAATGTATCTCCTGATGCTGACAGTGTTGTGTCATCAGCAAAGAGGTATGTTGTTGAAGACTTAACATGGTATGGTAAATCATTTATATAAAAGAGAAATAACAGGGGTCCAAAGACTGAGCCTTGTGGAACACCTGCTATTATTTCAGCTGGGTCTGAAAGTTTTGCGAAAACACACACTTACTGTGTTCTGTTTGACAGATAGGAAGTTATCCATGATATACTCTCTGATGACATATGGTAATATTTGAGCTGGTATATAAGAATTTTGTGGTTGACAAGGTCAAATGCTTTGGACAAGTCAAGGAGCAATGTACCAACAACTTTTCCATCATTTATTGCACTGATCCAGTTATCAACTATTTTTTTAAGTGCAGTTTCACATGAAGGTTTGGCTCTTAATCCTGATTGTGAGGTGTGCAACAAGGAATGTCTTTCAAGAAACAGTTTGAGTTCATGAGAGCCGTGTTTCTCAAACAGTTTTGATATGACTGGAAGTATTGAAATAGGACGATAGTTACTTTTATCTGATTTTGTGCCCTTCTTGAATATGGGAATTACTTTTGATTGTTTTAGAGATTTTGGAAATGTTTTTTTCATTTATGCTCATGTTTATGATGGATTCAAGAGGTTTTGCTATTATTAGAGATACTGTTTTCAGAAACTTGCCCGATCCGGATCATCAGAATTTTAGAAAGGGAACACACAAAATATCGTATCACCCTCTTGTCTCCAATGCAATGAAAGACATAGTCTTATGTTTTTTTCAGCTTTGTCTTTGTTATTTACGCATCGCAGTTTGAGTTCGAAATAAATAGAACACCATAATTCCATACCTATTGTGGCACTCAGACAAATTATTAGATTACAATTTTTGTAGTTTGTCTACACTGTTTAGGCGTCTGTACTTCTGGTGAGGTGTCAACAAATGGGGGAATCATTAATCACACAGCGTCGTTATTTTTAGGCCTTCAGGCAGAACAATTATGATAAATAGTCTATACAGTCATGAAACATGAGATATTTCGAAAATAAACGTACATCGACCATCTACTTCTACATGTAGCATACGCTTGAATGTACTGTTTTATCCAAGCACTTTTGAAATTCTTAAACTTACGCTAAAATGTAAATTCTAAATTATTCCTTTAAATCTACTAGCTGTGGGCAAATAGGATTGTTTTATGAGATCTTTTATTGAATCATCATTCATATTGAACAACAATAACATCAATTTGTAGCCGTTAAGGAATTTTAATATGAACGTAAGTTTAAGATTTCCATAAGTGTTTTGATACAACAGTACCCTGGACATCAACGTGTTTCTTTATCCTCCACGCTCTATCCTCCACTATGTGGCATTAAGGACATTTCATCGGGTAGTTTTCATCCGATGATGAGCCCAAAAGTAATTGTGTATATGTGAAATAAAAATGTATGTCGCGATATTTTTTAAGGTCTCTTTAGCAATAACGTTTTAAAGAAAATGACCAAAAATCCCGATATTTCGCAACGCATTCATTATTGGATTAAAATTGATATGTTTCGTATTTAAATCATTATCATGGGTTTTAATGTACCAACACATATCATTCAAACATTTCTATACACTTTTGGTATTGATAAGAAAATTAAAACTTTTTTGACAGGACAAGAATTGTCATAGTAATAGGGGGTAGTCCCAGGTAATATAAACGCTCATTCGAAATTGGCACAGGTAACCCAAGCAATAATTCCAAATTTTACGGAAATTGAATGAAGATGTAGCTTCTATTTCACACATAGTGCTTTCATATTTATTAATTAGTGTCTTAATTTTTTACCACAAATTACCCTTATTAACACTTATCCTAGTTACTATCTATTACGACAAACACTCGGCCCAATTTTATTGACGATCAATTGCAAACTTAAACCTCAATGTTTCATGAGGTCTGAGATTCCCGTGTTCCGTATGTACAATGACGTATGAAGACTCGAGTTTCTATGTTTCTTGAGGTCTGAGATTCCCGTGTTTTGTATGTATTATGACGTATGAAGACTCGAGTTTCTATGTTTCATGAGGTCCAAAATTCCCGTGTTTTGTATGTATTATGACGTGTGTAGACTCGAGTTTCTATGTTTCATGAGGTCCGAGATTCCCGTGTTTTGTATGTATTATGACGTATGAAGACTCGAGTTTCTATGTTTCATGAGGTCCAAAATTCCCGTGTTTTGTATGTATAACGACGTATGAAGACTCGTGTGTCTATGTTTCATGAGGTCCGTGATTCCCGTGTTTTGTATGTATTATGACGTATGAAGACTCGAGTTTCTATGTTTCAAGATCTCTGAGATTCCCGTGTTCAGTATGTTCAATGACGTATGAAGACTCGAGTTTCAATGTTTCATGAGGTCTGAGATTCCCTTGTTCAGTATGTACAATGACGTATGAAGACTCGAGTTTCAATGTTTCATGAGGTCTGAGATTCCCGTGTTTTGTATGTATAATGACGTATGAAGACTCGAGTTCTATGTTTCATAAGGTCCGAGATTCCCGTGTTCAGTATGTATAACGACGTATGTAGACTCGAGTTTCTATGTTACATGAGGTCCAAGATTCCCCTGTTCAGTATGTATAATGACGTACGTAGACTCGAGTTTCTATATGTCATGAGGTCCGTGATTCCCGTGTTTTGTATGTATTATGACGTATGTAGACTCGAGTTTCTATGTTTCATGAGGTCCGAGATTCCCGTGTTTTGTATGTATTATGACGTATGAAGACTCGAGTTTTTATGTTTCATGAGGTCTGAGATTCCCGTGTTTAGTATGTATAAAGACGTATGAAGACTCGAGTTTCTATATTTCATGTGGTCCGTGATTCCCGTGTTTTGTATGTATAATGACGTACGTAGACTCGAGTTTCTATATTTCATGAGGTCCGTGATTCCCGTGTTTTGTATGTATTATGACGTATGAAGACTCGAGTTTCTATGTTTCATGAGGTCTGAGATTCCCGTGTTTGTATGTATTATGACGTATGTAGACTCGAGTTTCTATATTTCATGAGGTCCGTGATTCCCGTGTTTTGTATGTATTATGACGTATGAAGACTCGAGTTTCTATGTTTCATGAGGTCTGAGATTCCCGTGTTTTGTATGTATTATGACGTATGTAGACTCGAGTTTCTATGTTTCATGAGGTCTGAGATTCCCGTGTTTAGTATGTATTATGACGTATGAAGACTCGAGTTTCTATGTTTCATGAGGTCTGAGATTCCCGTGTTCAGTATGTACAATGATGTATGAAGACTCGAGTTTCAATGTTTCATGAGGTCTGAGATTCCCGTGTTCAGTATGTAAAATGACGTATGCAGACTCGAGTTTCAATGTTTCATGAGGTCTGAGATTCCCGTGTTTAGTATGTATAATGACGTATGAAGACTCGAGTTTCTATGTTTCATAAGGTCCGAGATTCCCGTGTTCAGTATGTATAACGACGTATGTAGACTCGAGTTTCTATGTTTCATGAGGTCCGAGATTCCCCTGTTCAGTATGTATAATGACGTACGTAGACTCGAGTTTCTATATTTCATGAGGTCCGTGATTCCCGTGTTTTGTATGTATTATGACGTATGTAGACTCGAGTTTCTATATTTCATGAAGTCCGAGATTCCCGTGTTTTGTATGTATTTTGACGTATGAAGACTCGAGTTTCTATGTTTCATGAGGTCTGAGATTCCCGTGTTTAGTATGTATAATGACGTATGAAGACTCGAGTTTCTATATTTCATGAGGTCCGTGATTCCCGTGTTCAGTATGTACAATGACGTATGTAGACTCGAGTTTCTATATTTCATGAGGTCCGTGATTCCCAAGTTTTGTATGTATTATGACGTATGTAGACTCGAGTTTCTATATTTCATGAGGTCCGTGATTCCCGTGTTTTGTATGTATTATGACGTATGAAGACTCGAGTTTCTATGTTTCATGAGGTCTGAGATTCCCGTGTTTTGTATGTATTATGACGTATGTAGACTCGAGTTTCTATGTTTCATGAGGTCCGAGATTCCCCTGTTCAGTATGTATAATGACGTACGTAGACTCGAGTTTCTATGTTTCATGAGGTCCGAGATTCCCGTGTTTAGAAGCGGACTATACGTTGGCCGAAGGCCAACGGATAAGATCCGATTTATGTTAACACCTGTGCACGTGATTTGGTCAGAGTTTGAATTCACTAATGGATCTGAAAATTTGTGTCACAACTCCGCAGTGACGGAACGTTACTTAAAAATGGCTACCAATTGAATAACAATAGTTATTTAAAATGCGATATTCTGTAGCTCATAAATTTTCTTTTATTTGTTAATGATGTTTAAAAGTATTCCAAAAACTAGAGTAGGCCCCTATCTAGAAAAGAAAAAAAACAATTATCAGTTTTCTATGGTTGCTGTGCAACCCGAAGAGATGGGACACACTCTTTTCTATAGTTCAGGAAGCGAAAAAAGTCAGCCATTTGTTTGCCCGCTTCGGAAGGAAATTTTAACATTTTTATTGCATAAACGATCCTACAAACTGTTATGAGACTCATGCTTATTCTGAGATTACGAAGTAAGTCGAGCGGGAATCGTTCCTATGTGCGAAACATCAACCAATCTTAAGAAAATCTAATAAAAACGACACATGTTCCGGTTACTTCCCTTCGCAAAGCGGTTACTTCCCTTTGCAATACAATTAGTATAAAGTCCGTTTCGGGTATTTACGTATCTGGACCGGACGGTGATAATTCCACATCGTAGTTGTAGGTTATTGTAAAGTAAGTAAAACGAATGCATTTTCGTAATTCCTCGCCGAATGTAATAAAAAATCCCTCAAAAATCGTCATAACATATTCGCGGGATAAAGGTCGCGAAAACTTATTACATGTTGTTGTTGTCGTTATTGGATACATTAAACCCCGGAATTTTCCGTCTGAATATATTTTATGTTTTGACGATTTGCAACAGGGTTTATTTAACAAGAAAAGCTGATTAAGATTAAAGATGTTTGATATTAAATCGTACATGTAATATGTTTTATTGAAATGAAAATATCCTTTTCTTTTGAACAAAAGTACTGTCTGGTATGCTCATGCAACCCATTATAAAAAGGTAAACTATCAAATTAGGCCTATTTGAAATCAGTTGTTATCTGTGTTTATATCTAATTATTCATTTTTAAATTAGTTACCCCTGAATTAAGTATACCTAGAATTAAACAAATTGAAAAACGTGCATTATCCACAGACAGATATATTTTCATTTTGATGGGGCTGACAACTGACATAGTCCGCTAAAAATATGCTGTGCATTAGTTCATATTATGTATTATGACGTATGGAGACCCGAGTTTCTATGTTCCTTGAGTTCCGTGATTCCGATGTTTTGCGCGTATAATGACGTATGTAGACGAGAGTTTCTAGATTCCCGTGTTCAGTATGTATAATTATGTATGTACGTTCGAGAGGCGATCAAGAATTATTCGAACTGTGTCGATTACTACAATACCATTTGTTTTGCAAATCATAAAAAACACAGCTACAACAAACAATGTCTTTTTGATATTTCCTAAAAATTGCAAGTGATTTACGCAAATAACAATGACACTATATATACATGAAACTGTACAGGTAGGATAACGTCGTGTGACGTCGTTTAAACATGTACATACTTCAAAATGCCTTCTTGTTTAAACAGTCATTTTTTATGCCGATACATTTTACATACCGATAAAACAATTGGTAATGGCATAATAGACACTTCTTCAAACAAATGTTAGGTTTTATAGTCAATACCGTTTGGTCAGTTTCGCAATTCACGCTAGTCAGGTCACATCTTTTTCTGGGGTTCAACGCCTGTAGTTCACAGCGTCTCCGAGCGACTCGATCAACGGTGAATCCAATGATTCATTAGACATCGTTCTATACCGCATTGAATGTCTCAGCACTGTCTTTAAACCTCAGATCCTACCCATATACGAGTACATGTCCGAGATAGAGTTGTCTCTGATGACGCGTGTCGATTAATTGTATGCATTGTAGTTGATGAATGTCCGAGTTTCTAACAAAATTTGATAATTTTGCGAGTTTGTTTTGAATCATCACGCGAACGCCAATAACACTATTTAACAAACATGCAAAGTCGCGCAAAATTCTGAAGTCAAATGTATATGAAAATTAGCTTCCACTTTACTTGTTATCGAAGTGAATACCCCCTGGCCCCGGTCATGAGTTAGTGTATTGCCATAGTAACAGAAATAATGTTGACAAAACCGTCTGATGAAATCATTCTTGAACTTAGCGATCAGTTACATGTTGAAGTTTATTAATGGAAAGTTCCAGTCCAAAACTATCATCAGGCCAAAATGATAGCATCATTCCGGTTAATTCTGGATCGCCCATCTTATAATGAGTTTAGGTCAGAGTTTTTATTTTCAAAGAGTTCCTTGATTCCCGTGTTTTGTACCTATAATGACGAACAGGTATGTAGACGAAAGTTACTATGTTCCACAAGTTCCGTGATCCCGGTGTTTCGTAAGTATAACGACATATGTAAGCCCGAGTTTCTATGTTCTGCGAGTTCCGAGAATCCCGTGTTTTGTATGAATAATGACGTGTGTAGGGCAGAAATACTATGTTTCACGAGTTCCGAGATTCCCTTGTTTTGTACGTATAATAACGTAGGTAGGTCAGAGTTTGTATTTTCCACGTTCTCGAGATTCCCGTGTTTTGTACATAAAATGACGTAATATTATGTAGGCCAGAGTGTCTATGTTCCACGAATTCCGTGAGTCACGTGTTTTATACGTATAACGACATTTGTTTGCCAAAGTTGCTAGGATCAATGAGTTCTGAGATTCTTGTGTTTATACATATTATAACGTATGTAGGCCAGAGTTTTTATGTTCCACGAGTTCCTTGAATCCCGTGTGTTAAATGAATGATTACGCGCATCAATGTAGAACAGATAATCTATATGTTGCACGAGTTCCGAGTTTCCCGTGTTTAGTACGTATAATGACGTATGTAGGCTACAGTTTCTATGTTCCACGAGTTCCAAGAAAATGGTAAAACGTTACCAAAATTACCGTAACTTACTGTATATGAATGACTCGGTTATATGGATGCCTCGGTTATATGAATGACTCGGTTATATGGATGACTCGGTTATATGAATGACTCGGTTATATGAATGACTCGGTTATATGAATGACTCGGTTATATGGATGCCTCGGTTATATGAATGACTCGGTTATATGAATGACTCGGTTATATGGATGTCTCCGTTATATGAATGACTCGGTTATATGGATGCCTCGGTTATATGAATGACTCGGTTATATGAATGACTCGGTTATATGAATGACTCGGTTATATGAATGACTCGGTTATATGAATGACTCGATTATATGAATGACTCGGTTATATGGATGCCGATTAGCGATTACCGTGGTCCATACCTCAAGTGTCTGCATCCAGAAATACGTAACTTCACGGTTTCTGCACACTATAGATATTTCAGTGAGGATATAATCTAGAGTGTAACAATGCTCTGCATATGAAATGTTGCAACTTTGTTGTGCAAATTGTATTTGTTTGTGTTAATGTTGTATTGGACAAGCAACAACTCAAGAAAAAGCCTGTGAAACAGTTAAGTGCAATTCGGTCCGATGCAAGTTTTTAATTGATTAATTCCATGTGCATTCCATAATTAAAGCAATTTCATGCAATCCCATAACTCTTTTATTTCCACCAATTATTTCATTAAATTAATAGTTTCCTAAATTCTTCCATCATTTCATATTTCTCATTTATGCTGATGAAATAATATCGTGGCCTTATTAAAAAGAATATTAATTGCGCAGTTTAAATAATTGATCAATCAAATATGATACAAACTCACAGTTGTTTGATTAAAAGGAGATTGAATTGTACTGCAATTTATAGTAATGAGGAATGGAGGATACACATGAAAACAAATGACAAATCAGGAGTTCGGTGTTTAGTAGACCAAATGCATTAATCTATCTAAGGAACATGTAGTTATACAGTTTTAACATAATTATTTGACCCGACAACAGTGATTTCGCAGATTAACTAAGATCCTCCTTGCCACAATATTATATTTTGAAATGTTGGGCATGTTACAACATACAAACAGCAGAGTTACAGTTTCCATAGAACATTTTGGAAAGGTAAAGCCCTAATACAAACTACCTGTGTACATGGCCATAATAGCTAGCAATCAACTGTCCGATACCTAGACCTCAACTAGCTTTTTCTGTATAGGAAGGGCAAACAATAATAATGCAAACAAACTGCAGGTTACATTAAATTACTGTACACAGGATCCCGCTTGATAAAAGACCAGAGTAAATTCAATAGCAACATTGGGAAGAACAGTTACATTAGAGCTTTGTAATGGGCATTTTGTCGTGTGCTTGTGGTCGATGTTATTTCTATTTTCTGTACTCGGCTGTTTCGGCTGAGTGATGCCTTCCCTTTCTGATTTGTCATTATCTTTGTGCTTTGGCATGTGCCATGTCTTGGTTCTAACCTAGTACACCTGTAAAGAGCGCGACAGATTGAGGTAACGTGTGTACATGTACCAACGGTGATTTACAAGATCAGTATGTTTTCAGTGTACATTGTATTCCTATATGGAAATATTGGATACCAGAAATAGCATTACGATTCGACAAGCATCAAAATATAACTCAAAGATAAAGTGTATCATATTTCTTCTCACACGACAACTTAGATATAAACTCAATATATCACAATGTCTTCCTCTTGAGATTATATATTCTGACGATACATAATTACAAACTAATGAAACAATAAAACGTACATGTTATAGATTCCGTTAGGAGAAACAGGAATATATTGCTTTATGCATGTCTATTGTTCTGTTGTCTGTTGATCAATAGCCGAGGAGAGGACACGCATATGATTCTCTATCGTAAAGCGATGGTAAGAACATGACCAACAAATCATGTTGATATCATTACCATCCTACATAAACAATGCTCGCATATCTGTATTGACTATCAACGAAATGTTCATCACACAAACTCAATTTGTTGAACGCGATTGTACAATATGGCATAAGTTAAGGACTGATAACCTCAGACTGGAGCAGTGGCATAAATCACATTGCCATATGTGAACGTACATATTGTAGTATGCTACTGAACTTTCTTTAACCGTCGTAATTGCATAACCTGTGGCCATATTGAGATGCTTTAAGTGATTTGGCTATGTATGAGCACGTGATCAAGCATCTATACCCGATTGGTTGATGTCTGAGTCTGGCTTTCTACATCAAGTTTAAACATGTATTTCGCTACTAGACAGTGGTACCAGTCTACATCCTATCTCGTCTTTTTCAGCGTTAGCTGTCAAGCTACAGTTTTGACCTGATTTTAACCACTTTATAAACCAATGAAATGTTTGCAAATGAATTAGGAGTAAATATATAAAAGAGCCTGATGTGTTATTACACTTTGGAAATAACATTGTAACTCGTTTTGTAATATATTTTCGAAATGTACTAAATTTTTGCAATCACCTAAAAAGTGAGATATTTATTACAATACAGGTTGAGAAGTGTTATTGCACTTTGAAAATAACCTTGCAACCCGTTTTGAAATAAAGTTGCAAAATGTAACAATTTTTTGCAATCACCTCAAAAGTGAGGTATTTATTACAAAACGGCTTGGGAGTGTTATTTTCAAAATGTAATAACACTCCCAACCCGTTTTGTAATAAATAGTTCACTTTTAAGGTGATTTCAAAAATTGCTACATTTTCAAAACTTATTATAAAACGGGTTGCATAGCTAAATTATATTGTTGTGACACATTTTGCAACTTTATTACGGAACGGGTTACACACATTTTTGCAAAGTGTAATAAGTCTCTCAATCCGTTTTGAAATAATTATTACAATTTGCAACTTTATTACAAATCGGTTTGTAACAAAGCGGTACGCGGAAACGCAGTCAGCACCGAGTATGGCTAGATTAACTAGTAATAAAGAAAGAAGTTGAATTCAGACTTAAATTTAACAGCCGTTTAGGCCATAATTATGCATTGCTCAATGTATATGCAATGTACATTCATTACAGACGAAAATGTATGATTTCTGCACCAATATGTTAGCAAGCACTTGTTGAGTCTGTAGCTTTGTACAAACATTCGTTCCCAACACATTAATGCAAATTGGTCTAAACCCACGACTACTTAATATATGGATGTCCTTTAGTATTGGGCCTAACTAAACTAGATACAATGTAGTTGCCGGGTGCTATCAAATGAGCCGAGTTGGTGGTTATGACTACTTTCACGTACTTGTGACGAACTGAACTTATAATAAGAAACGGCGTAATTTCTAAAGCTGCTAATATCTAGATGTACTATAAGAGTATAGCTAGACACATGTTTGGTACCATAGTCTTCGTTTTGTGACAATACGTTCTCCTTCACGACAATAAAATGAAACTATTTACTAGCCTTCGGGTTTAACTTTATATTAAATTGAACGAAATTACATTACCAAAGTGAACATACAAGAACAGAAGAAAACGAGAATGGTTATTTTCCAACCACATACAGACTAAGTTAATGTATTTTAGGGCGATATATATAATTCTCGACACCTCACTACTGATGGTATCCATCGCAACTAGGAGGATATGATATACGTGTTGTTTCTTTCACGCTGAACGTAAATCAAATGAATTAATGGAACACTTTCATATCAGTTTATGGTCTTTGATAGTTGGCGGTTTGGGATTGGAAGCCGGGACCTCCCTTACTCTTAAAAGATAATTGGACATTGGACAGGGAATACAGCACTCAAATGAAAATCGCTGAGAACAGAATACGGAAATAACACAAACCGCTTCCTGTTAAAAAGCTGTCCCTCTTTGAAGACGAAGCCCTTCCACTAGGATTTGAGATTTGTTTGTCTTTCGTTAATAATATGTGACAAGTTTCTGATTGCTATACCCCGAATCTGAGGGTTTAAAGTTATGTACGTGGGACGTTCAAAAATAAACAGGACTATTGTCACAAAACCCGCATGGTTGAACGAAATAAATCAAATTATATACCATTAGAAATCGGAATCCTTCTTCTTCATACTGTAAAGATTTGAACTAAAACAAATACGCGGTCCGAGAGTTACATGTGACTAAACAAGGTCACTAACGTTGACCCGGCGCACAAAAGACGTCACGCTATTTTACACGGCGTCAATGCTTCGCATAGGGCTATGAAATACGAAGTTAATAGCGATAAGGGTGATGAATATATTCCAGTACCACACTGAGCCACAAAAGTAATGCGTTGTTGAGATTCGCATGTATTTTTCAGGATCTTACATTACATATCTAGGCGAAAATCCGTACCATGAAACGTTGGTATTTTGAAAAAGTCTCGGTAAGTGACGTCACAAACGTTGTTTTGATTTCCTATTATTTCCCTGTCTTTCAAAGCTGAACAATTAACACTAAATCATTTGTGCCATTCTAAAACTGATAAACGACTTGAAGTACTGTTTCCAAAATGTAGTTACGATAATTTCATACGATTCAGAGGACGTAATCATCTTGCAGTTTACAGAACTTTGTGTTTGTCCTTTTTTCCTTACGTTCACTTTTGCGTCACGAATTTGTCACACTTGGAGTTCAACTTTTGTTTATTTTAGTACCTAACGTCCAAATGTCGTCATTTTTGCAGACATCGTCCAGCAAGTAATATGTAATGATACGGCGAAGTTTGAAACCAAACGATATGATAGTATTAAAGATACACCCCATTACGTAGTCGCCATTAAATGTAAATGTTGAACTGCGCCGGGTGCGTGTTACCATGGTTTCAAAATGGAGAATTACGAGAGGTCGTGATAGTTTAACTCGATAAATCAGATGCCGAATTTTCGCAATTGAATTCCGATTCCATATTATGTAATAATATTTGTATAATATTGAAAACTGTAGCCGTGAGGGCCTCAGTCCTGTTTATTTTTGAACTTCCCACGTATATATCATAATACGTATTGACCCAACGTAATATGGCAGGTTAGGACCAGGATTTACGCAAACAATCCACAGTAATAGTTTGAAATCGTAACAGTACAATAATGTTTAAACTACCAAATAGTTTAACTCTCTTCCACTATAAATCGTTAATTTATAGCAAACCACGAGGGGTATTAGGAGAACGATCCGTAACGAATTTGGAGACCGATATATCAGTATGTCCTTCTTCCATGTACTGCGCCAGACACTTGATAGGCAATTGTTCGTACTCAGCTGCATGTCATTTGGACTTAATATTTGATACAATGTATGAACAGCCGAATATAACTAAGTTGAATCAAACAACATTAAACGAGTATACAATAATATGTCATTACATAATAACAACATCGTTATAGGCATTGTGCAATGTTAAAATTCAACAACGACATACGCATAATCCCAAAACATCAGAGCTTCCGGACTGAACATAACAAAACATTTACAATGAACTGTTATTCTTCTAAACTAGTTATGACTTCCAACAGTTGTAACTTAATAATCATTCAGGTGGGGCATCTTTAATGTGGGTCATTCGACTGGGTGCATTCAGCTTGTTGGGGCTAGGTCGTGCAGCTTAAGCGCTCGGCTTGTTGAGGCTGGGCCATTCAGCTAGGGCCTTGACCTTGTTGTAACTATATTATTAGGCTGGGTCATTTAGTTTTTATTGCTGAAACTAGGTCATTCAGCTAAAACTATGACATTCACCTTTTTAATACTGTTATTCTTTAAAAGTTTTAGCACTTCAGATAGCTCAAACTAGGTGTATCAGCCTTTTTACTGTTGGAACTAGGTCTCAAAGCGAAACATTATTAAACGTAGTGGTTACTGTAGGTAATCTTGACATCTAATATAATGTTTCAATGTGCTAACAATACAACAAGATCACATTAAATCATAGTTTGCTGTATCATATTGTTTACATATTGAGTAATAAGTATTATCATATATCCAAATCATACGCCTTTTTACTATTGAAACTAGGTCATTAAGCAGAACATTCGCCTTTTTGATCGCTGAAACTAGGTAATTCTGCTATTTGACAAATGACACTTGGCCAGTTCATTTTCTCGTTCAGTTATGTTTTGGCATTGTGCCGTGTAATTTTGGTATGTGATTTTTCTATTTATGTGTTCTGTGCTCGGCTGGTTAAGTTTTGTGCTGCCTTCCCTGTCCGACTTTCTGTTATCATCTTGAAGTGTACTGTACATAATTGTCTATATAACATAATACGTTTATGTAGATTACTGAAGATAACATCATGTTTTTTATAGAACATCATATATTACCAGGTAATTGTATATGATACGTTGACATGCAACCTAAAAGCATGTGACTGTCATCCGTAGAGGTGTTTATGCCTTACAGTGGATTGTTTCTCCATATTGTACGGCTTATGTATTTACACATTAGCATTAAGTAAATAGTTAAAGTAGAACGCTCCACGAGTTTATAATTTGGTCGAATAATTTACATATGTAACCTAATACATGTAAAACAATATTACTTTCATTCAGAGAGTTCGTCAATTGATTAATGTTTATTTTCATATTACCTTAAAAACCATAATTGTTCTTTGTGAGTAATTTAACCTTGCGACGCTTTGCTTTTTATTTTTAATCCATTTTTAATTTGATCTTAAATTGTTTCCTAAACGCTGTCATAAATTCTCATTACCGATAGAATAAAATGTGCCACCGAATTATAAAGTCGACGAAAAAATTATTTGTTTTAATAATGCATTAATCAGATTTATAATCAAATGTTATTAGTCTTGATTGCGAGGTGGTATTGGTACAATTCGACGATAATACTAAAATTAGACCCCCGGATGTTTAGGAGAACTCCTAGATCAACGTTCTCTATTCAAATCATGAACATTACTTCTGTCTTCTTGGAATAAACCGGTCAGTGTTACATTGAATCATATTGTGTTGACGCTGTGTGCTTTAGTGCATTCCGGTCGTGAACACAGGCTTAAATGTTAACTACATGAAGAATGTATGCGTTTAAGATATAAAAAATACCCGGAAACCTCTTGCTCTTCATTTTGAAACACAACTTAATCCATTTTGTAGCTTGACCTTCTTACCCTCTTTCAGTAATTGATTAGTTCGGTCTCATCAGTCTCAATGAACTCTACAGTCTTGTGGAGACGTTATTGCTTCGTGAAGTATGATTGGCTGGTCTAAAAAAGCATCAGTTTGATAATTTCAGCTTCAATCCGTACATAACGCGTGACAGTGCATTGGGTATACACATGTTTCTGTGTCACTGAGAGTGACTGTCAATTAATGTTCAATGTTCAATATACTTTGCAATTAACTCGCGTTAAGTACCGCACGTAAAATAATCATAAAACCGGAATGGAAAATATATGCATAATGTTCTGCAAAACATCAATTAGCAATGCTAACAATTTTACTTCTACAAATATGTATTGACTTGGACATTTCATTTCAATAGCCTAGACAAAGAATAGTGAAATGTGTTCGAACATCGCGTTCTATCCATTTGTATATTGCGATGGTCTTTAATTAAGGTTTTACCATAATTTCTTCGTTGTTCGATGATGTTGACCCAATTCGTATAAATTTCTTAAAGAATGTTTCTTTAATATGAAATTGCTTTCTATAGTGGTTACACTTGAAGCATCTTATCTAAATGATTTCCCAGTAATATCAACTCACCCACAGGAAAACGCAACAGTAAGATTAAACGTCTTGTTATGACTAAAACATGCAATGGTTCAATCACTGTCGTAACTATAAATGCAATACATACTCATCTAACCATATTTAAATGTTGTTAACCTATGTAATTGTACACACAACATTGATAGGGCATAGTTCATCATCTGAGACATGTAATGCAATCGCACTATGTACATCCATTGGGAAATGAGAAAGAATTAAACGGCTTTTAATATGTCTCTATATATCGATAGATGGCTTGAATCTACTTGCATTTTATCATAAAAGCCGTTAGAAATTTTAAGTTGAATATTATATCTTGGAAAGCATCATCGCGTTATTTGATGTTGTTCTGATAAAGCCTGGTTCTACCCCATGGCTAATAGTCGGTTTTAATTGATTGATTGTTCGTGACATCCACAGGTCCTAGTCCGTTGCGCGATGGGCGTATCATCTTGTACAAAGGTTTGATAGCATTGGGCTAAAACTATTTAAAATCATATTGATTTGATTAGTGATCAAAAGTATGAAACAATAGAGAGAGAGAGAGAGAGAGAGAGAGAGAGAGAGAGAGAGAGAGAGAGAAGAGAGAGAGAGAGAGAGAGAGAGAGAGAGAGAGAGAGAGAGAGAGAGAGAGAGAGAGAGAGAGAGAGAGAGAGAGAGAGGGTGAAGTTTATATACAAGAGGGTGTCCCAGTCCATCGTGTACTGTGTAAATAATTTTCTTTTGTGTCGTCACATGATAATGACTTTGTAGGTACCTTTATATATTGATTATTCAATTGTTATAAGAATTATTTGTAAAAAAGTATACGGATATGTATATACTAGTAATGCATAGTATCCCTGATTAACCAACCGCGTGTACGCAAATGTTGCACAACCAATTAAACGCGACGTGTTTCGTTTAATATATGTTAAATAAATTTGTCATCCTCAAACATTCGATCAGTCATTGCGCGTCGGCATGTGCGCAATGTCATGACATTTTAGTGTCATAACGGCCAATTGAAAACGAAACATTATTTGTGCGAGAAATACACATGTTTGAATAGCCACTCTTAAAATCGAAACGTGCCAGAATTGCGGCGTCAGCAAAAGATGAAAACACCTGTAGAACAACAATACGGTTTATAGTTTTGTCTGGGATGACGTCGAAATATAATATGGTTAACGGATTTAAAAACGCGACACTTGGATATGTTGGTATATTTTAGGAAAACAAATTCCCATATACAATGTCGTTGTATATTCGTAACAGCTAATTCATTTTCGTCATTTTGATATCAAACTCCAACGAGCTTTAACCAAATTATCGCACGATTAAGACATTGGTCCAGAAAACAAAAGTAACTTGTTTATCGGCGCATTGATTTTATCGTTGAATATGACCAGCCAGTATAACAGATCGAATGTTTACGTAAGGATAGTTAAACTTCTTTATTATTTGCTTTCAATGGATTATGGAGATTTTTCAGTGAAATAAACAGTGAAAATAACAGTGAAATTACCACTTTGTTATTTTCACTGTTTTAGAAGCTGGTTCCAGTATCATGCAGAAAAAGAAACGTAACGTCAACGGCGTCGGGCTTTAAAAATGCGTTACGTCATGATGACGTCATAATTATCACGTCGTGACGTTCTAATTTCGACGTGATTTTTCCAATTAAGCCAATTACGGCACCTATTTAGGAGGAATTGAGGCATATAATAAACAGAAAATTTGTTGATTTTTGGTGTAAGATCAATTTTATTTCACTCGTTATCACAGAAAATTACATTTTCACTCGTGGCTACGCCACTCGTGAAAATATTAATATTCTGTGATCACTCGGTGAAATAAAATTCGATCTTACACCAAAATCAACAAATATCCTCTATATATCCAAATTCTATACTAAATTGAATATAATAAATGCATACATGTATATCCAACTTTTATTTAAAATGCATCTATAATTAAAACACGGAAACATTGGTGCTGGAAACATACCTTGTAAAAATAGAGCGTTGTCTCCTAGACCTCCTTGTTTTTATGGTCAAGGGGAGGTAAGCCTGCTAGAAATTGCATTTTCGGGAAACACTATGCATTTAAAAAACCTCAATTGAGCTTTATACTTATTATATTATTAATTTCTTTATTTCTGTCTCCATGAAGAACATACACTTGAACTCGAACTTAATCAGCAAAGTTGGTACATAGCTGCATTAGCAACCTGACAAACACCCGATGAACACACGAAAAAAATGTGTGACATTGGCATTTGCTGATGCCATCATTTGATTATTCTGTTTGTAAAAATTGTAATCGGATTGTATTCAATTGAATTGTAATGTTACATATCCAAGCTACATACGTTAACATTTTCAGCAAGATCAAACACATATTGACCAAGCTACGGGAAAATATATACATCCACTCTTTTAAGATTTGACTGTGTATTGCCAATTGGCCAGAATGCGACTTTTGTTTTCTGGATTGACGTATTGATTGTATTATATATTTGTTAATACTCATCTGATTTTTATCATCGTGGTACCAAAATGACGCCAATACATTTACCTTTAATCTGCACTATTCCAATACCAGCAAAAACTTGAATTGTCTGCTGTAAAACAACATACCCCAGTGTCGCGTTTTTAAATCCGTTAAGTATATAAGAACCTAAACTGCACTGGCATATATTTAAAGTAATATGTCTAGAACACGTTTGGATAATTGACATAGAAGATTAAGTGGTTTTTGGGACATCAGCGGGTTGCGACTTGTACCACAGATGTTTCATTCTTCATGCGGTTGTGGCGAATGTTCGGGTCAGGTGTTTCCCACGATTGTGTCAGTTATACAGGATTTTTAGTGTGCATTGGACCACGACTGGCAGAAAAGGGTCCATTGACATCGTATGCACGTCTAATACAATACAGTACTATTAAGATGGGGAAAATGATCTGCGGAATGACGTTCTATAACCTTGACGTCACTGTGCGCCGCACTTGCATACATGTACCATGCGTATTACATGTAAAAATGTAAACAGAAAATTACTTTCATGGCACAATTTTCATGAACATCCGGATACCTACTCGGAACATATTTATCATTCCTCAGTGAAAATTTTAAACGAAATACTTTGTTTAGTATTCGAATACATTTTGTGTAAAAATCAAAGTACACGATTTACTGGAACAAACCTTCGTATGTCATGAAAGGGTTAAAGTAATATGATATAATTGTAAGTCTTGTACTATAGTGCTAGCTTGAGTTGTCATCGGATGTTGAAGATTGTAGAGCACAACGGCGTGTTTAAAATATACATGTATGGCTTAGCTAAACGTGAAACAAATTGTAAAAGTAAATATCTCTATAATGCCTGTTATAACGTTTAGACCATGCAAGTCATTTCCACATTATTTCTTGCTTTTGTATTTATGTTGCGTTGCAATACATTTAAGGAGGTACGCACGCCTTTAATCTAACAGTCTAAACTAAATTATGCACTACGTATTTTATATATTAAGTAGATACGTTTGAACAATTGTTGTGACATGTGATACGCCTATGTACTTTGGAATTGCATCGTTCTCCGCCCAATCTTTAAACATGCAAAAAGAAAAAGTAAATATATTATATTAATGCACCATCAGTACGATACATATAATTTGTTTAGTAATACGTTTATTTGCTCTCATTGGAACTATTTGTATTTTTTGTTCTTGTTTATCACTGGCAAATCGAAATTTTTATTTCCGCGCATACACACTAGGTGGCGCGATCCTCCTTAATGGTAACTTTCATCCTTCATCCTAATATCATTTAAATTAGCTGTCGGAATAGCTGCTAAAACGCCAATTGTGCGACAAGGTTGATCAACAGTAAAACATTCATTACGATACAGTACTGTCAGTGTCGTTTTCCTAACACAATGTATCACAACCTTTTAAATGTCTAGAATTGCGAAAGTTTAACGCAGAGTACGTAGGATAACACCCAACATATAACGAATTTGAACCCTATATAATAAGATTTCAACGCTTACACATGTCATTTAATTAAGCCGGGTATAACAAGGGAACACTGCATACAACGATAGCGTGACTATTGAACAATACCGTAAAATGCATTATATAATGATAAGGCTCAACAACATCAAACGCTTGCAAATAAACACCAGCCTTTCTGGATCTAGTGAAAGTAGATAATATACTTTGCATGTACATGTACACAATGTAACAGCAAACTTATTTAGGTTTCTGAAGATAACAAAATATTGCTAATTATCAACATCACATTATTATGAGTGGATGAAATGCACAGGCTAGTTTTCAAAAGTGGGCGCTTCTTATGCCGATCAGCAATTTTCGCAGCAAATTTGCTCGATCGGGCAAGTAATAAGGGAATCATCGATCGGGCAATATCCTCTTCTGATTATCATGAAGTTGTATACCATACGTTGTACTCACTTACTCATACAACCAAATAACATTTGACGAACACCAAACAATCGGGGCGTGCATGCATTGTTGGAATGCAGTTTTCACGATTTAGTCAATGTCTTGTGTACATAAATATACATTGGTATGATCGATATGAGTTGCGTGGTTTATGAGTGTGCACGTGCGTCAAATAATTTAAAATATTACAAACTCCAGCTGTTATGTGACTTCATTAAAATATTTCGTCACTTGATTAACATTTATTTTCCCGTGACCATTCAAGCATAATAACTGTTCTTTAGAATTAATGTAAATTTGCGATGCTTTGCTTTCAATTTTCAATTTGATCTTAAATAGTTTCATAAACGCTCTCATAAATTCTCATTATCGATAAAATAAAAATGTGCCACCGAATTATAAAGTCGACGAAAAGATTATTTGTTTAAATAATGCATTAATCAGATTTGAAAAAAAGAGTTATTTGTCTTGAATGCGACGAGGTCTTGTTACAATGCAAGATTAATAATATTAGACCGTCGGTTGTTTCGGAGAAATTCAATATAAACGAACTACTATTCAAATCATGAACATTTTTCTGTCTTCTTGGATTAAACCTGTCATAGTTACATTGATACACAATGTGTGCGGTTTGTTTCCTCGAGGAGTCGGGTATATTAATCGATAGATTTACAAGACCTAGTGTGTGCATATACTGCGAATTGTTACATAGTGAATATCTTTTCATAAGAACACAATCTACCTGAACCCTTATCTCTTATCATTTACAAACACAACATGGCGAGTAATCTTGGTTAGCCCTCCATTGGAGCCATATCACAGTGTGACCTCGACCTTTGTCCAAAAAATATGTATTTAAGTACATGTATCATCGGTGTGCGGCTATTATTTTCATTTAGGAACGTAACTGATGTGTGCAACATAATTTGCTGGTCTATAAAAACCTTTGGCTGAGAATCTAATTGTCTATTTTTCAGAACTCTTTACAATGATTTGACCATGTAAAAGAAGGCGTGTTATCGGTTAAGATGTTACAATTTAGAATAAGGGCTAGAAAATAAATATTGGTTTCACGAGTAACAAAAACATTTTACGTCGAGTATAAGTATGTGCCATGTACGCATCCCATTTTCTTACGACATGGTCGAGTGGAAGATGTTGAAACACTACGTAATAAATTAGATAATAGCATAGTTTATTGAAGATAACCTTGGGGTATTTAGCTTTGGTGCCATGTCGAAATGTTTATTTCTGTTTAACCTAATATTCAGAATTGTATTCTTCCTCCGAATACAGGACAGTAATCCATGAACTGGAGTGTACTATAGTACTACTGTAACAGAATGTTCACGTTATTGCTATTCACACGCACCCATGCCTCAGCGATTAAGGCTGCAATTCCTGATTATGTTTTATATTTAAAGAATGCCGTTGATTATCGAAGCAATGGTTGTATTACTAGTATATGTATATCCATAAAGATGAATGTTCAAGGGCGTTCGGTTGAGGTCGGATGGTATCATTTTCTAACTTATTTTAAGTGGATTTTAATTGTAGATGCGAAAATCGGTTTTAGGTTATGCCAGTTAGATCTATTGTAAATTGTTGATAACAAGTGTACGTGACCCTCTTCCAAAATGACATTTTTGTCATGATTCGTCAAAAACCATGGCCGCCAGTGGGTGGGACTTGTTTTGCCCTATATATACATAGTAAACTCGTTTCGTCTGCAGTCTGGATTTTATTACAAGTTGGTAACACTACAAATTGGTTACACAGTTCCTTGAGTGGTCCACTCTAAAGATAGATTAATAATTGAAATTAATGCTCGGCTATGGCAACTAAAATCAAGATCCATTTTGAATAGTTTGGTTCTTCTAATTCAATGTGCAGAGGTGAGCGATACATGGCCATCTTGGCCCTCATGTGGGTTGGTCAATTTTCCTTAGTGTTACTGCCCTTCAGACTAATTGACTAATTTCTTCCACTTATTTGCCGGAATACTTTCATGAAACTTAAAATGAATAATTATGAACTGCAATACTGTGATGATGCTCGTCAAGTTTTTTTATTGGTCAATTTTCGGTGTAGTCATTGTAGTCCGGCAGATAAACGGCATTTTTTAGGGTAACCGTGCAATGTCTTCTATACTAAATGTTTTTGTATTTTCTTGTTCTTTGGACACTACTATAACAGAATCCGGATGATTCCACCTTGTCACCATTGAGCAATTCTCACAATGAGGCCCCAAAGGGGTATATGTTTTCTCTCGAATTAATCGGTTTATATACATTACTATTCCAGGAAATGTGAATCAAAACACCTTAAATGCGATTGTATAGTGTTATATAATGCGTTACATCAATATATACAACTTTTATACTAATAAAATGTTGAAATGAGGCCCCATTTGCGGTTAAAACATAATACGAGGCCCGGTATTAACAACAATATTATTAAAATAAATAAATGAATACATGTAGAGTAAATATCTCTTTATATTGCTAATAAATAATATACCCAATGGCATTGATAAGTATAAGGAACATGCAATACGTTGCTTCATATTTTGTTTATGAAAATCGAGGCCCTGTTAAGGGTTAATGTATAAAAAAGGATGCAATTTTTCAAATAACGTTCTATTTCTTTTAAATTTAAGAAAAGAAACGTTAACCTTAACTGGACGATATATAAGTGTAATTAAGTTATAGAAGTACAACTTTCTGAATAAATAACATATGGAAAAGAGGCCCTGCTTGTGAGTTGAACTATGAATTACGCTTTTATCGAAGTAAATTGTTATTACTTCATAATACTTGTAATTTGACAATCACATATGACGTGTCTATGTGTTGTTACAGACCTATAAGTAAGTGACATAGATGAGTATAAACAACCTGAATTGTATGGCTAAATTGCATGGCTTAATATTTTATTTCATGAAATTGAAGCCTTAATAAGGGTAAATTTAACTGTTACAATGTATCAAAACGTTCTAGTAATGGAACTGTTATTATTTATGAAATAGTACAACGAGGACATGGGTATCTACTAATGATTTAAACTACAAACAAGGCCTTTGACCAAGTTCAACAAACCATTTCCTTGTTTTCAGGCATTTAAAAAATCAAATAATGATTCAATTACGGCTTGACGAATAAAGGTAATGTGAGGTATCAATACCTGTGGCTGATATATTCTAACCAGTTCAGTCTCTATATACTGAACATGGTCCTCATCATCACCGCCTATTGTTATGCGAGTACCTTTATGGTATTTAAAAAGTATAATACTAATCGAACAGGGAAGACAGCACTCATCAGAAACAAAAAGCATGAAATACTTATAAGCTACAAAACACTACTGCATTTAAGTAATTCCAAGTTATATCAGGTTCACATGACGACCCATTCCGATCGCCATGTACCGCCGTTTCAAACTCTACGCCACCACCGAGTATGAATACAGATGCATGGGACGTTTAAGTACTAAACACTGACCGACACAGCCATTAATGGTAAGGTTGCGACCCCAAAAGGCAATAACAAATCTGACAGAGAAAGAGGTACTCAACAGTAACATCACCCATTAACTAATGATAATTGTGTGGCAGTTTACAATACCAATATTGCACTCAGTAGTGGTCGGTTTTAATCGGGGATGGGATATTTAAGTGATGTATCGTATGGGATTGGAATATATTTACTTGGTAAGTTAGTGACTTCGCCATAAATATGGCTCACATGGCATTATTCGCTAATGGTGGACCTTAGAGGGTTATGAACTCAGTGGAGCCTCGAGTATATAGCGTCGATAGCTCACTGGGCTGTCAATACAGAGGTCGTGGGTTCAATTCCCGGCGTGGGAACTGGATATTTCTGAACTGCTATTCGTAGTATTTCCCGCTTTATAAGGCAGAATGGACTGTAAAGTATCTGGTTAAGGGTGCCAGGAAGCTGTGCATGGGTGCTATACACCGGACACATTAAAGAACCGGGCTGTCTATTCTAAAAAGGAGCTAGACACACTCCTGTAGCCCTGGACCTGCCTGTATCTAATGTATCTCTCTCCCTTCCGTGGGAATTTCTCTCGGTCTGTCCCTCTGATAAGATCATGCTGTATCTGCACAAGTAGAGGATGCACATGTGCCCTCGAGTCTGCGACACTATGTAAAGCGCATTGAACGTGTTTCGCATTAAAAGGACACTATATAATCTGGTACAAATGTATCAATATTCACTTATAGTAAACGACTGTAGTTGCTATAGAGTACACAATGTGGCCTTGTGTGGTTGCACTCTGATATAATAAGTTCCTCATAGGGCTTGCAGTGGCTGTACTTTGTGGCCGTGTGTATCCAAATATGGCTTGCAATGTCTAAAGTTAATAGTCATTAGGCCTAGAATGGTTGTACGCTGCTGTGGTAAGGATTACATACCGGGTAGGGCATATTATGACTGACACAGTGTGGTAAAATGAACTATCTGTAAATTTAACGATTATTCGTTAATGAACTCCTACAAACCAAATATGTCCCCTATTTGCAGTAGTAAAATCTTTAAGTTTAAGATATCCGTAAGTGCTATGATAAAACAGAATACCGAAGTATATCGACCCATTCCTGGCCTCAGTTGATTATTTCATTTCTATATATTATTAGGTTATGTTTACTTAACAATAATATAATTTAATTAATCAGTAAAATCTAATGTTTGATATGTTGACATGGTTAATTGAACATGGACTATTTACTATTCTTGTCTTATTTCTAGTTTAACCCACATGCAGGGCCTCATTGCCATATAGTACTTTTTCACAATTTACCACACAAATATTTAGATCACATTAACAATAAAAGTTACAGTTAAATTGCATTCCTTAAAGTATAAGAGAATAAAACATTTCTTGACATCGATTTTGGAGAATTTCACTCTTTTTTATATTTGGATTTACCATTAATAGGGCCTCAATTTAATGAAAAATAATATTTAGCTATGTAATGTAGATTGTTTATGATTGCCAGTTACACCGAATTTAATGTTAAGTATCAATATAATGAAAAGCATCGTGCCATGTATCATTTACTGATTTGATTCTTATGTTTGTCTAAAACCGGGCCTCATACAAGACGTAAAACGCTAACAGGGCCTCATTTTCCAATGTTAATATACCAAATGGCGTATATATTGATGCAACGCATTATTTAACATTACATAAATAACATTTAAGGTGTCTTGCTTTTCTTCGACTAAACGATCATGTACTAATACAGCTTAATTCATGAAAATTCATGTACCCCTTTGGGGCCTCATTGTGAGAATTGCTCAATGATGACAAGGTGGCATCATCAAGTTTATGTTATGGTATTGTCAGGAGAATATGAAAATGCAAAAACATTTTGTATAGAAGACATTGCACGGTCCATTGCAAGTTCTGCCGGACTATTGCTTTTGATTTATTGAACAATTGTTATCAAATGGAAGCTTACATTCTAAACTGTGTAGTGCTACTGGATTTATATTTCAAACTGTGTAATAATACTGATAATCTATCCGCGGGGGATATCAATTTAATCGAATTAACTTGTTGATTAATAATTTTGTCAATCAGGCAAAACTTTGACAGTTGGTTAGGCTTTTGGTAATTTCAGCGTGTAGCTTAATTCGCGAGACGTAAGTAAGTTTATGGTTAAGGTAAGGAATATGCGTTAATTTGGACTGTATAACTTGTTTTATATGTACAAGGCATATCAACTATACTATAATATTCACAAACTATATGATACAGAGAAACATTGCAATTTGCTCTGAAGCTTGTTGAGGTCATGTTTTTTTATAAAATAAGAGTTGGTTGGTTAATTTTGCCGTAAACAAAAGTTAAGTCATTGAAGTTACCCCTGCTTGTACATTTATCATTGCATACATTAGTTGTTTTGTCAAATATTTTCGTATCTCACTATTTCAGGCAGCTTATGCTCATTTTGTAGTTGGTGCATGTTGGTTAGCATTTTTTTAATGCATCGCAAATTAACATGTTTGTGGCGGTCGCAAGACCAATAATTTGTGTTAAGAAAGAGGGGGTGTGCCTCATGCGCCTGCATATTCATACTCGGATAATCCTTAATACATGCGCGTCCAAGTATTCCATAGTGTGAAATAGAATATAAAATCAAAGGCTATGATATAACAGTAGCGCTTTGTAAATCTGAGTTTTAAACTCTATTGTCACTATTTCAGCACACGTAGCAAATATCTAGACCTAATGTCAACTAGTAATCCCACACTGCTGATATACAAATACTGCCTAAAACAACACACCTACATGTACCAGTACATTGTTACGACTGTGTATTTCATGGCTTGGAATTATTATAACCAATAATCACCAATTCCCTAATTTATGCGATAGGATACGAATAATCCAGAACATCTCAGTGTAGTAAATGAAACCACTTGAAATGTAATCCTATTTGACGTTTGTGAATTTACTGAAATAATGTTATTTCTCTCCCATAAATTGCATTCCACAAAGACAGTAATACCAAAGTATGACAGCCGAACAACATGTATTATTGTGTTATCTTTGAAACATCGTTGATTAGCTACATTTGTAGAAGATTGTACGAAATCCCGATTAACTATGTTACCACAAGAGTGGCGTAACTATATAAATATATATTTGAGATCTAGGAGAACTTTCTATTGAAAAGTCCTATATAGACGTCCCCATCGCACAACGGTTACCGTTTACCGCGTTGATTACCATTATTGCTTACATCATCACTGTGAGTGTTTGATTTTGCGTGAAAACCGTGAAAAATCCTCAAAATACTCCGCATAGGCGTAATGAGGGTTACCTTAGCAACCATAGATTTCAGCATGAAGTCACTGTAATCATGAATATCCAGGGAAACATGCTAATATATGTTATTATTTCCAGCTAAAGTCTGTGTAAAATCGAACGGATCAAAACAAAATTCGTATAAGCATTTCCTCGTTATGTATTGATCATCCCTCGTAGTTTTACAACTCATGAACTAACATCTTTTTATACCGATGTGTCACTTTCATTAATTACTGGATTGGTTGTTTCGGTGTTCGATGTAACTTCAAACAGTATTTGTTGCTGAATAAATTAACAGGTAGTTTTTTTCAAAATATTTGAATGACTTTGTATGTATGTGTACAGTGTACTATCATCAATTATAATCAATTAAAACACACCCACTTTTTCTCGGTGTTGAATCAGGGGTTACCAGGACAGCATCCTAATGTGTAGTGATTTCGAATATTACATGTTCTATTAAAAATCTCTAACGGAATTCCTGATAAAATGTGAGTAGATTCAAGCCATATCAATGTTTATCGAGACGTATTAAAAGCCGTTTAATTCTACCTCATTTCCCAATGAACGGGAATATAAAGTGCGAGTGTATTAAGTTTCTCTTTCTCATATGTTATACTATACCATAACACTGGTTTGTATACAATTACATAGGGTAACAACATATGATATTGGCATTAAAATTTTATACTTATGACAGTGATGTAACTATTGCATGTTTTAATCACCACGTCAAGAAGTTTAATCTTACTATGTTGCATTTTCCGATGGGTAAGTTGATATTACTTAGAAGTCATTTAGATATGATGTGCCAATTACATGAATAACAATAATAGAATACAATTTCATATTGAAGACGCGTTCTTAAAGAAACGTATACAAAGTAGGTCACCATCTTAAATTAAAATACAGCTAAATCTCAATTGAAAACAACCTCGAAATTTAGAACACAATGTTCAAATACAATATACATGCTCCTCTTCATCAAACATAAAAGTGCTAGAATAGCCATTGAGGTTGGAAAAGTCATATTTCCCATTCCTGTATAAAAATATTTTTACTTTCGTGAACACTATTAATTTAAAAGACCACACAACAATTGACTTTCCGTGACATGAGCACATAATAGATATTAAACATATTTGTACATTAATGTTTTAAGCACTGTCAAATAATTTTGCAAAGCTATGAACTATTTGAAGCGAAAATTCACAAGCCGAGGTTTCTTATACACTAGTCAATCAGATGTCCCGAAGCAGGTACATGTACTAGTACGTTTCCGTAGATCATAGAAGTTTACGTTGTTAAGACGGAAATAACATTACTAAAAAGTTGAAGGTCAACCTATAAAACAGAAGTACTGTCGGTTCAATAAGTAATACTAATGAGAGAACTATCCCATTCAAAAGAACAGGAGGGGGGCCTTATATTTTATACAATATTATAGATACCTTCAAACCAGTATTTTATAGCGTCTAGTTAGTCGAGTAGGTAAACATGCCGCTAAATATTTTTGAGATTTTTTTCAATATTGCCACTGGTTCGACACACATTCAAGTTACATAAATTTTAAAGTTGTTATCTTTTTTTACAAATACCTTATTTTGCTTTTGTAACTATTATAATAAAAAGATACACGTAGTAAGGTATGTAAATCTATTTGTACGTTATGCTTTTATTAGTTATCTATCAAGTTGTATATTTTCAATTATTTTATTTTATCTACAGTACAATAATCATACAAATATATTATATATTCACTGCAATATAAAAAATATCAGTTGAAGTATCGATTCATAAAAGAAGTACATATAGTATAATGTAACACTTTTAAACATGCATACATGTAATAAAAAATAATTAAATTGTGGGGATCGAACCTACAACTCAGGATCGTCCTACCAAATCGTCATACTAATTTCCTGAGATCGTGTGTAAATAATGATTTCTCTTCTTTATCGAAGGCCGTTTTCCTAGTTTCTGTCTGTGCAGGGTTATGTCGTCAAACCGGATTTTACGCATTTTGTGAACATTCTATGCTCGACACAGGCGACATTGTGTACGTGTATTGATAAAAGTTGTATTTTTTATGTATAATATTATATTGTCTTGAAGTGTGCAGTACAAATTAAATGATTGTATTCGGCTTGTTTAAAATATTGGACATAATGTTGAGTTGGGTATATGAGGGCCAGTCATAAAGAAAGACCCCTGTCTTATGTATTCATAGTATAGATGTAAAAGATATTTTATCGGGTCGAATCCCTTTGCATGGTATATGTTTCCTTTTGCAATTGCCACGTAACATTATGGGCACACATTTTAACGATTGTATCGAATATAGATTTCGTTCAGCCAAAAAGCAATAACACATATGGCTTTTAATTAATTATGTTCCAGTATTGTAAAATTAAAAACAACTTAGGATTTCGTCCTTAAATATGTTTGTATTAAACGTTTAGTTGTGGTACATTATGCGATGATATAAGACCACAACAATTGAAAGTGTTACACTAGTGTGGACTGTTGAAACCCTTAAATGTGACAGAACGTTAGACAATTGAGCTCATTTAATTAAATATATTACGTGCTTATTTGTTATAGCCTAACAGATGTGTATAAAAGCCCGACCTCCACTTGACATTTATTGGACTAACCATTCTTACTTTTCTATAACTTTAATCCAATTTCCTCACTTCTTCTGATCATAAGATTGATTTTCTAGTTCGCTGAAAGCGGTGTGATTCCATGACAGAACGATTTTTCGTGTCGGAAACCTTTAACATTATTTTCTAACATCAGTCAAATTGGGACATTCTCAAGTCTTACTTGGGGCGAATAATATAACATGATCGCATTTGCTTTGTCATATTGACTACGTGAAATCGAGCGAGCAATCGAGTTTATTAGTTAGATTCTAATCAGATGGAACTGGAAAACATTCTGGAAAATGTACACTGTTACTGGCACGTCAATACAAAATACAATTGGCTGATTCACATGATAACGGTTGAATTATCTCTCTATCGCTACATGCATCATTCTTAGTCGTAGTGGAATTATTTACTGCCATATAACATTAATTTATATTGTTCAGCTTTATGAGCAGTATTTGCTGTCCTGACATTGACTAGAACATTTAAAGGTGCTGTCTCACAGACTGGGCTAATTATTTTGTATATCGTGAACCTAACCAAGTATTGATGTAATAGAAAGCCACTGACGGTTGCTTTATGAACTATTTGGTACAAATAACTGTAACATTAACAAACTACAGCGTAAACATCAGTGAGGTATTTGGTTAGTTTTACGATTCGTTTTCATCAATGCGAACAAATTTCAGGCAATTTAAGTAATAGTAGTGTTAATACCCTATAGAAATATTGATGTAATCATATCAAGTTATTTTAGATGTCAGTGTGGTTGTTTATGGGATATATAGGCAACTATACCAAACTTACGCGAATATTTGACAATTTTATTTTATTTTTGAAATACACCAATATGTGAGGCAGTCCCTTTAAATGGTGTCAGAGGAAGAAAGGGGCAATAATAAAAATAAGAATTATATTATTACCGTGATTACAAGCAACCTTATGTACATCAATACACCCTACTACAACCTTGATCTTAGCAACTTCTGAGCAACATTATTATATCAATTGAAATATGGTGTGTTGTAGTGCTCCTCATAGCACAATAACATTGTGTAAACGTCACTGGTTGGATTAGTCCATATCAAAACGCGGGTAAGTAAATCAATCTCGATCATCTAAGCGCTTGTTCAGTTATTTTAACTTATTCAATTAAGGATAAAGACCGTTGTGTATATTATATAGTGTAGTGGTAACGTTTCTTATCTCAACGCAGACAAGAAACATAAAGGGTTCGAATCCCATTAGAATCTTTTTGTTCGCGAATTATATTTCCGCACACTACACGAGTGTATTAAAAACCAGATAAACTGTGTAAACTGCACACTTTTAAATAGAATTATGGCTAAACGTCATTTTAACGTAACAATGACGATACATTGTGTCTAATGTATTAGACTTCTGCACACTAGAGACATCAATAGAACTACAAGTGAATCCGTTGTCCTGTCCGAGGAAACGAACTACCGCGAATACAGGGGTATCAGAAAGGACGGTTTCACGCATAAAGGCGACGAAATTGCACAACGGTGTAAGAAAATCAAGAAGTAACAAAATCTCACCGGATTCTTTTGATCAAGATGATAATGACAGTGATTTTGACGAGGCGGATGGTGATAGTGATGATTATTTTGCAGATTTCTAAAATAATTCTGGCACAAATACTGCTGATGAACAATGTTAATTCATATAATTTATATTTACATGTATACGTACAGAATATTAATTTCTAATGGATTGTTCTAGATAAATGTAATAAAATATTATGTAATAAATATACAGAATAGAGAAAGTATACGAATGAAAAACAAATATAACAAGATAATCAACGAGTAACGGGATATACTAAAAAAAAGCTTACTAGAACTGAAGAGTACAAATCATTACCAAAAAATGCACAAAAGTGAGACTCGAACAAGTAACCTCTATCCATCAAATTATATTATTGTATTTCCAACGCTTTACCAACTGCGCTAGCGAGGCACATGTAAAATCGTCTCGTATATTTGCTCATATTGCGAAACCGTTATACAAAACAAGCGTTTATTGACCATGACTGTAAATAAGCACCCCTTTCTGTTGAAAATGAACCCATCCGCTAATTAGCATGTGTAAATGTTATTGTGCCATCATATCTTGGCCGCACTATACGAAACATCGGCTTGGGAAAATCCGCTTCTATTAGTTCATATCCCTGCAAAATTGTGTGCTTGTGCTATGAACATTCATGTACGAATACGTTTAATATGTATGTTGTGCTCGTGTCGCTGTTAGTCAACTACTGTGTCGTCTTTTCAATAAATTAAGTTCGCGATAGTAAAAATAACCGTATGAAATTGCATTGTATAATTGTTATAATGGAAACACCACATCTAATGATTTCCCACTGATATCAACTTACCCACCAAAAAAAAAACGCAACATAGAAAGATGAAACTTCTTGTAATAATTAAAACATTCAATAGTTCCATCACTGTCGTAAGTATAAATGCCAATGCCATATGTTTTTACCCTATGAAATTGTATAAAAACCAGTGTAGTTGTGGTAAAGTACATCATAAGAGAAAGAAAAACATAATACACTCGCACTATATTTTCCCGTCCATTGGGAAATGAGGTATAATTAAACGGCTTTTAATATGTCTCTATAAATCGGTATGGCTTGAATCTACTTGCATTTTATCGCAAATGCCGTTAGAGATTTTAAAGGTGCTGCTTCACAGATTGGGCTAAAAGTTTTGAACATCGTAATTTTCCAACCTAACCAAGTATTGATGTAATAGAAAGCCACTGACGGTTGTTTTATTAAAGATTTGGAGCAGATAAACAATTCTTCCCACTCTCAATATCGCCAACTGAGTATTTTGTTCTTGAAAAAAATCGCTAAGTTTCCTTCCAACATGCTTTGTGAATTTTGTAATTCCGTATGATTGAACTGTAACTTCAACAAACTACAGCGTAAACATCAGTGAGGTATTTAGTTCGTTTTTCGATTAGTTTTCATCAAATGCGAACAAATTTCAGGTAATTTAGGTAATAGCAGTGTTAATTATATCGGGTATTATTACCCTATAGAATTTCTGATGTACAAATACTAAATAACTACAAAGTGTCGAAGTTTCTCAAGTTATTTTAGATGTCAGTGTGGTTGTTCGAGTGATATACAGGCAACTATACCAAAATAACGCAAATATTTGACAATTCCTTTTTATTTTTGCAATACACCAATACGTTAGGCAGTCCCTTTAAGTTGAATATGTTATCTTGGAATCATCCAACAATTGTCCTGGTAACCCCTGGTTCAACCCCCCCGAGGAACAGTATGCGTTTTAATTGATTATAATTGGTGATAATACACTGTACACATACATACATTGAAAGTTAATTGTACTCGAATATTATGGAGATACTACCTGTTAATTCATTCCGCAATACGAACAAGTACTGTTTGACCGATACAACCAGTCCAGTAGATACTGAACGTGACATATCGGTATATAAAGATGTTAGTTCGTGAGTTGTTATGCAATATGTGCACACACAAAAATTTCGTAACCCATGCACTTGTAATAAAGTACAACAAATTTTGCCGGCCGACGGGTACAAACGATTTGTTTTAAACAGAATTCACGATCATGGGTATCGTGATAGCCTTAGATCCACGATTAATTCCTATCTTTGGGGCCCTGCTTTTACTTTTGTATTATGACGTTGTCTTGTCTGGCCAGAGGCACTGCAGCGTATACAAAATAATGGTTTTAAGTTATACTGAACGTATATCAATTTTTGTTTCCACACGGACAATGATTACCACTGGATACACTGGATGCTGATCCACTGGGGACGCGTTGACGAGATATTAAACATGTTGACATCCCGTCCCTGAAAGATCTAACGTTAAACAATTTGACAACCTTTACATGTACGTAATTGGGTACAGATTCACCAAAACATCTCAGTGTATTTAATGACGCCATTTAAAATGTTATCGTCACCAACGTTTGTGAATTTACTGAACGGGGGTCATTTCTGTCCTATCAATAGAATTCTGCAATGGCAGTTTGACAGCCGAACAAGAGGAATGATTGTATTATCTTTAAAATATCATTCATTTGCGAGAACTACAAGAAGTTGGTATCAAAAGCTAGATAAAACTACCACAAGAATGGCATATCAACAGAAACCTTGTAGGATACATATTTCCATGCATATTTGTATATATCAAGACCTCTTGGCGTTACGCCCATAAAAAGATCCTATAGAAACGTCGACATGAGTCACATGACACAACCGCTTGTCTTACAAAGTTACCCGTGGTAAAACACGTGTAAAGTTTATAGAAAAAATATTAAAATATGTTCATATGTTGGTTCTCATTCGGACTGCCTTAGTTATGTATATCATGTTCTTCATGGATTTTTGATTTAGTCATCTTTTTTAAAATGTGTCCCAAAAAACGGGGACCTAGGTGAAACATTTGTTACTTTGTCACTTTCATCAATAACACGTTGCCAACATGACAAATCAGTAAAGGATAAACACAGCTAAAACAGCTTATAATTGTGACTATTTAGTTCAATACCCAGAGTTACCTCCCACGTTGTCAATCAGTGTTTTAGTATATTAGGAGAAAATCACCGAGACGACTGGGATTGGCTGTTGTCTTTAATCAGTAGCGAGTAAATGTCGTACGCACCGTATCGATTGTCTTCCCGGCAATCGTAGCTACTCGGGTCTTCCCGTCATCGGCCGAAGTTTCGCCCCACTATTAGTTGAAAAAGTATGGAGATCCGGTTAATGGGTTGGTTTCCATAAATCACTACGCTACTATAGAACGCTATAGTACGTTGGGATTCAAGACTATTCCTGCCTCATCGAAGTTCAGCAATGACGTACGAGAGTAGTTACGATTGATACTGTACGAGGAATTCTTGTAATCTCAAATTAGTTGAATACCGTTAATTCCTAGATTATAAATTTATTTCATAAGTTTCAAGATTTCTTAAATTGTGTAAATTTACGAATACGCTTAACAAAAGAGTTAAACCCGTTACCGTGGCGATAGCCCGATCAGACCAGAAGTAGTTTTTCGCGTGAGTTCAAGCGTTTTTCGATCTGGATGTTTGGTTTGTTTGGATACAATCTTATTTAAAATAGCCGGTAATCACTGATAACACATCGAAGTACTTGTTTTAACAAGGAAAGCCATCTTTAATACATACAATTAACATAGTTATACAATGAAATCAACCTCCGATGACGAGTTTACTCTTGAAATTGTAAGTACACTTAGTATACGTACCCGGAACATTTCGTACCAAAACAAAATAATTCTTAAGCAATGCTATGTCTCTATTGTGCTTTTGGTAGCAATGTTCATTACATTATTGCAGTACTGTCTATGGGATTTAAATAATGGAGAAAACTTGTGTTGGCTTGACAATCTTGCTGTCTTGAGCCGGTCGTGGCAGCTTCTTAATGTTTATAAACCGCTACTGTATACTGTACCGGTCTAATTAGTTTGACTTGTGGCCGACTAACTCAGTCGGTAAAGCATTGTCCCTGTAAGCATTATAACGACTACTATTATCGGGTATTCGGCGATATTTGTCTACAGTTAAAGGTATGCTAAGTGTCCGGTTGTAGGCGCCAGCCCGTATATGATTTAATAACTGATATGGAAGAAAGCTGTGTAGGCAGCCACCAAGCCGTCAGAGTATTCACCCTCTAAACAAAGGGTCTCGGATTTGAACCCCGGTCTGGCTACTTATTTTTCTCACCCTGTTACATTATTAACCTTCCCGCGGATCGCTTTTGTTTTATACCATTCACCATATCGACATTACTGGTTAAAAACCCGTTTTCCGGGATTACGGAATTAATTGAGCGGCAATGTGCGAGATATTCCGAATATACGTCAGGGTGGTCGCAGCGTATAGAGCAACTAGATACAATAATCGCGATTATTTTAAGCAAATGATAAGAATTTGTAAAGTCTTACTTGAACACAATGATAACACTATTTGACGTCCACGCTAACAATCGGTTTGCCTAAATAATATGTTCAACATATTACGTAAAATAAAATGCAATATTTCAAATATAAAGTATATTTTAGGATAATTCTTGCTAAAGTTTAAAAACAAATATGTTTAATGAATATGCGCAATAATTCTTTTATACGTTGTTGATGTTTAAACGTTGAAAAAAGAAATTTAATAGACACTCCCGCTATACGGCCTATTGCTTGCTAACGCCCTGACCGTGAAATTTCGAATCCGGATAAACAGGTTTTATGCTATAATGTCGATATCGATAATTGTTTGAGGGTTGGATATCTTGTACTTGCCTTACAAGTCATAATGTTCTGCTTGGTATACTATTAGTGACTGAAAACCATTACTTACCTATATCACTATTAAAGTGTTTTTCCTTTTTACTATTAAGTAGTTAATATAACATATTAAGTAAATTTTTTATGACAACAAAGGAAAAAAATACTTTATTTGTAACTTTATGTACACTCAGTACATACATAAATACATGCATTTATTTATACAATGTATATGAAAATCTCCGTTAAAGAGACGCTTGGTTACAACCTAAATCGATGTGTATATAAGACCTTAAAGTGGCATTTATTGGACTAATATTGTGTACTTTTCTAAAACTTTAACTCATTTTAGTATCTTCTTCTGATCAAAATGGCTTCATTGGATTGATTTTCCCGTTCGTATAAAGCGTTACAATCCCATGACAGAAGGATATGTCTTGCCGGTTACTCCTAACGTTCTTTGTTAAGATTTTGTCGAATTGGCACATTCTTGGGTCTTTTTGGAGCGAATAATAGGAAATGATCGCACTTTGCTCCGTCATATTGACTACGTGTAATCTAGCGAACAGTCGGGTTCATTATTTACATTTAAATCAGATTGAACGAGATAAATTCTGAAAGCCGTACACTGTCAATGACAAGTCAATACATAATGTAATTGGCTTCTTTGCATGAAAATGGTTTAAATTATCTCTAGTGTTACATGTTTTGTTCCTGGTCGTACTGCTACCACAATTCAGCATTCAAGTGTCGAGGTTTCTGAATGGTATTCATGGATCAGGTATTAACTTGAACGAATGAGTAGATGTCGATGATGGAGGCACAACAAGACCAAACGTCCAACATTACAAAGTCACAAGTACACATGTACACAATACTCCGACTCCAATCTGAGCAATATCTTATAAATATTGTGTCAATGAAAATATGTTCTGCTACAGTGCTCTTCGTGCAGCACTTTCAGAATGAAAACAATCGTGTATTTTCGGTTTTATATGGTCTGTATTTTGCAACTATAAATGCTGTTACTTATACAGTCTTATTTGATATGTCCCTATTTTATATCTTTTAACCTGGATGACCCAATCGTTATATCGTATTTATATGAATAGTCCCGCACATTACTTCCGCCTGTTGAACTATGGGCTGCTACTCTAGATGTACATTTGTCATGGACTAAATGGTATGACAATAATGTAAGATTCTTGCAGAATGACAGGGATTACATGTACTTGGTGCTGGTTGGTAATATGAGTGTACGGACCTAGGCTCACACGGAGTCCCATCTCTGTCAGGCGAGATCGGTTAGCAGTCATATAGTTTACCAACACTTTTAAGCATGCGAGACCATGAGTTTCGAAAAACTGTTGCCTATGAAGTTCTAAGGTACGGACAATCCACCATTGACTATTTACGTGGCAAATAATTATGAATTATTGAAATAACCCTTCGAACATGGCTAAGTAACAGACAATGATAATTCAGTTGGTTAGTCCGTCTTGATTAGAGTTGAGACACATACTATGTTTAACATTGTATGTGTTACTAACGGTGTGCACCAGCATATCATCACACGTTGGATTGCCGCATTACCATACTTCAACGAGTGCAATATAACAACATTATTATGGAAACCCATATATTGTCTGTACCTAACCTACTTGGCATGACCCAAACAACACAAATTAAAACTAAAGTAAAACATGTGAAACAGAACCAGAAAAGACACCAAGACAGAACAAACATCGTGAGACAAAAGTAAATCCATTTTTATTGAGCATCACTAAAGTATATTATTGTCTATACAAGTGGTCTATAATTTCAACAGACAAAGAATGAATGCAAGATCTAAATGAAGATGACCGAATTGTTAACTTTTATTTTGGAGTGATGTAAGGAGTGTACATGTACAGTCTATATGTATAGAACGGACGGAGATTTTAATATAATTATACTCGACCTTCCTTTTGGGTAATTTTACAGCTGATATCTGGTCTATAGTTATAACCTCGGTCGTTTGTATCAATAGGCGCTACATCTCGATATTGCGCGATTTGCTCGCGGAAACTGAAATATTTAACACAAGAAACTTATACTAAACGGATTTAAAAACGCGACACTGGGGTATGTTGTTTTATAGCAGACATTTCAAGATTATGCCGGTAGTGGATTAGTGCAGATTAAAGGTAAATGTATTGGCGTCATTTTGGTACTAAAATGAAAAAGATGAGACGAGTATTAACAAATATATAGTACGATCAATACGTCGACCCAGAAAACAAAAGTCGCATTCTGACCAAAATCCCTTACATGGTTACCTCCCCTTGATCATAAAAACATTTATTTGCAGGTCTATTAGACACCGGTGTAAGTTTCCTGCAACAATGTTTCCGTGTCATATAGACAAATCTTAAACGAAATTTGGATATGTCATTTATCATAATCAATTTAGTTTCGAATTTGTATATAGAAATTAGACTAGCCTTACGTAAACATTCGATCTGTTATGCAGGCTGGTCATCTTCAACGATCAAACCAATGCGCCAATAAACATGTTACTTTTGTTTTCTGGACCAATGTCTTTTTCGTGCGATAATTTAGTAAATACTCGTTGGATTTTATTAAGTGTGGTATCAAAATGACAACATTGAATAAGCCTTTACGAATATACAAATACATTTTATATGATAATTTATTTTCCTAAAATATACCTACATACCCAAGTGTCGCGTTTTTAAATCCGTTAACCATAGAATATATTCATTCATAAATGTTGCAATTACCACCAAATTGTATAAAAATTAAATAAAAACTACTATGCTTTTGTACGCAAGAAAAGAAGTGATTTCTTGGCCCGAGGGATTTATTTTCCTATTTATAATATGCTGGTTTCAAATTGAAATACCTGTGATCAGAGCAACATTTTGTGAAAGTGCCATCCATGTGCTGTATGCTGCTGTATGTACACATTGTATTTGACACATCTGATAGCAAGTAAAATAAGAATGGTATGTTTATTGTATTGTATGTCAATAACGATTGTATTACTTCTTGAAGTGTATCGGATGATACAATAAACATTTGTTTTAAAGAAATAGGTGTTCACTCTAATTTACACGAGATACAAATAAATAAGTCACGCTTGTTGATGCTTACTGACATTTTGGATGATTGTACGAGTATGTTAACCTATTTGAGCTTTGGCAGCACAGCACGGATATCTTTGATGTATGTGGATACAAAGGGATTGGTGTGTGTAATAATGTAGTAAGACAACACCTACCACACTTGATGGTCAGGCATGGTGTTACATCATTTCGATCATTATCAAACAACGGCAGTTTAATGTCTGCAACTAAATTTTATTTCATCATACTGGACATGTACGAGCTTAAACCGATGTAAACGGAAACTGAAAAAAAACCTGATTAACGGATTATGTTGAGGGGTCATCTGAAAAGAATTTAAGACGTATCCAACTGACTGACTTTCTATAATTACCCGTGCGTTTAGGGAAGAAAATCCTGAGTAACATAGGTGGCCGCATAGTTTTCATCATTTGGTAGTTCGTATTATATAGGCTACCAAAAAAAAATAATGGTAAAAATCTATACCACCACCTGTGGTTTATCTAACGGTATGCGATATTTGTACACGCTATCGGGGGATTAAACTCCCAAAATATTAGTTGGCCAACTAAAACAAATGTTTGTTCACCTTGATATATCTGAAAGCCGTTATTATACTCAATTAAATTAACAACATGGAAATGCCGTTTTAATGTAATAATGTATTTAAAACATGCCTGTGACACTTGAGTTTTCATAGACTTAATCTATTATCACCACTTTTTAAGTAATCGACTTAAAGAAATGCATTTTCTGATATCAACAAATTAATTCTTGATATAAAAAATTCGATTTCTTGGGATCAAAATATCCGTTCTTGTATCCACTGACTTCGTGATAACATAAATGCCTACAGAATTGAATATATGTCAAGTTTTGTTTTGTTTTGTTTGAATGTCGACATTTACGCTTACATGTATCTTTATTGTTAAAATAAATGTATATTTTCTTCAATTTTCTTCAATGCCTTACAAATTAGGCACATTCATTACTATTCACCCTGAATATTACCGTAATTTACCAGGCCTTTTGTTTGTGATCTTTTATTTATATTGTCTCGTCCATTTATAAAACTCACGAGCAACATATACGTATTGAATGCGGCATGGTCACATAACATTATATGAAGTGGGCCTAACATATTAGGAAATAATTCGCCAGTGTTATATATACCGTTAGATGAACCACAGGAGGTCGTATATATTTTTTCAATTATAGGACATTGATAGCCTATATAATATCAAATACTAAATGATAAAAACTATGTGGACACCTGTGGTTTGTTTAACTTATGCATGAAATCGTTCAACTGAACATGTCTAATGATTTTTTGAGAAAACCCCTGGACATAATCCGTTGATTCATTTTCATTTGTCAGTTTAAGTCTCAGTTCGGACAACCCCACTGGTACAGTAGATAAATTCTTTTCCCCCCAAGAGCCATCCTATTGATAAGTTTGTGTGCATATGATGAGTTAAAAGAGTCTCAATAAATATTAATGAAGGTCGTAATATGAGATACAAGAGTTACTGAACCAAATTAATGCCACATAAAATACCTATTATTTTATATAATTCGTCAGTATATGACATGTAGCAAAAAAAAGATTGATTTACTTTGAGCATTGTTCTTTCGATCCATATTTAATTTCGAATTTCATTTTTATTTGAAATGTGTGAATATATGCAAATTTAGAGTTACCATGACACGATTGGTTGTTTCTTCACATAGCCTAAAAATTGAATCTGGACGTTGGCATAAACATGTAATAAACTTGAAGACGAGTACCACTTTATACCAGAGTGTTCTTTGCATAACAACAACATACGAAAACAGTATATAAATATTGTTGGTCAAGACCTAGCATGCTGAAACTAAAACAATTGTTCGAAACCAAAATTGAGATTATTGTCAAAAACTTGAGTGTGTATATTTTCAAAGCGTTTCAACGTCAAGATATTTGATGCAATTACAATGTAACAAGTATACATAAACAGGGTATATTTTATATAAATAATAACTATGCTTTCCCTTGCAACGTTGTGTTAATAATTACTATACATTGTTCCTTTGTCTAGTAATTTACAAGAACGGATGAACAGGTCACATCTATTCCGTAAAAAAGATAGAAGCATCTCATAATTAAAAAACAATAATTGGGTCAAAAGAGTCTACTTTTGCTACATTTTACATTTTTGTTACTGTTAATCACATTGCCACACGTTTATACATACGCCATTATTCATAATTTGTAGGAATATTGTCATGTTGTTACGTATTTATAATTATAAGTGAATGCATTGTATGTTCACGTGAGCCTTTGATTTAATGCAAAGCAAAATAATCTTCTTTTTATAATATTTACTGTGCATAATAAAACATTAACCCACGTATAATATAAATATATGGCACACACCATTAAGTTTGTCTTATGTTTCGTTTCGGCAAGATAGACCGTATAATGGAAATCCTTTTTAATTTTTTTTAAAACAACGACTTTATTAGCTCATTGTCTGTTATGCATGATCTCGACGCACACGAGGCCTTGTCAACTTTTCATGAGATAGTATACATATTATAACATTTCAGCACAATATTGCTAAATTAACAGTTTCGTTAATTTTAGATTACATGAATAACATCCATTTCGCAAATAAAAATAATAGTGAGATTTAATTTATATTTGTAAACGTAGTTTATAACTTGATTTATATGTGTAAATATATGTTTTTGTTGCTTTTGGTTGTTTGTATGTTCTCTGTTCGTTTACTGTTTAGCTTAAACTCATTGACAAGTGATTACATTTGTTTTCATGATGTATGTAGTACTACCAATATAAGAAACTGTCCTGTCCACTTTTCCTATGTTGACATTTTGTTTTTCGTGTTTTTCTTGTTTATAATACATACATCATTATTTAAACCGACTGCATAACTACCTTTGCCACTTGCTACTGTCATATGCAAATTGTATTGTGTTATTTGTATGTTCACATGGGCCTATGGCTTACTGAAATTTGAAATAAATTATCTATCTATCTTTGCCCAGTGTATAAAATACGACAAACAGTATGCACCCATATATGGATTTGAACCCTTACTGTACGGCTTCATCGCCAAGTAATGCGAAATACAAATTAAAAGCGTTATGATACGACTCGGTAATCCTAAAAATAACCAGGGAGATGTAATGATAATGTACGGATTGAAATAATATAATATGATATGTTTATACGTGTTGCATTTCAATAATTTATAAACTTGACTCGTTATCGATGTGTCGATCTTGAAGGCTTTGGAACAATAAACAACGTAACGTTTCTTTTCTAAATGCGATAAGTGATTGAATTAAATATAACTAAAATGGCATTGCGTCTAGACAAAGTCGGTGTCATTTAGCGTAAGTTCTCGTTTTTGTATTTATGGCACATTGCTAAAATATGCAATTCCCATATTATTTAACATTCAGCGTACTGAAAAATCAATTTAATTGACTATGCAATTTTCACAGAAACGTTCTCAACGTTGATTGACGGGAATTACGTAAACATCGTCATTAGCAAGAATAATTAATCAATAGTAACTCTATGAAATAATTATTTGTCTCTAGTTCTCTTTATTATATTATTTTCTTCGCAACCTATGCAAAGACGCAGTACAACAAAGGTCGAGCATTTACCGCCCGTTTGTAACTGTATACTTATAATTTGGAATGTACAACAGTAAGTAATGATAGCAGAACAACCCGCCCTATCCAATTTGTACCCTATAAAATGCTATTTGAAGACGGCAGCATGTTGTTTTGATGTAATATACTATATGTAATATAGAAACAACTGAATTCAACAGTTTTAAACCAGACAACCTTTAAATAGTGCGCAATCATATGTCATTACAACTGAACAGCACCGTAAAATGCATTTAACAATATTAAGGCTCAATAGCACCAAATGTGAATAACCGAATATCGGAGTTACATGACCGAACATAAGTTGAAGTGCACAGAAGATGATTTCTATGAAACAGAATAATTATGGATGTTAACTGGAGATAAAGAGCATAAAGGATATAACAACATGCACACACCACATTATAACCAGACAATTTTAAACGAGAACTCATTGACGCTCTATGCTTTTCGGTTATAATTGCTTGGACAATGATCACCAGCATCTAACCGGTAGAAGATATATGGATTATACGGCGTTGTAGTGTTAACTTTCATTTACGTACACAGCTGTTGACCACAGATCAATTGGAATATATAAAGAAAAATACTCCCTTATGTTTTCTCTGGTTCTGTAACATTCCACAAACTCCTTTATTGTTGACACGATAAAACTAAAATGTTCAATACTAGTCGTTTCCTCCATTGTTTAAACGCTTAATTGTCGATACTAACGACAATTGAACAAATCAAATTAAGTATATTACGGCGCGTGCTTGGTAATGACCTAAAACGATGTATAGAAAGCCCGACCTCGAACTGGCATTTATTAAACTTTTTAAACATTCTTCCTTTTCTGAAACTTTTATCCAATTTAGCCTCATCTTCTGATCAAGTTGACTTCATTGGATTATTTCCACGTTCGCTTCCAGCATTTTGATCCCATGACAGTACGATTTTTCTTGTCGGCAATTCTAACATTCTTTTCTAAGATTGGTCAAATATGGATATTTGGAGCGTGTAATAGGAAATGATCGCATTTTGCTCTGTCATATTGCCTACGTGAAATCGGGCGAATAATTGAGTTTATTATTTAGATTCAAACCCGATGGATTGCGATAAGCTTCTGAAAGCCATTCACTGTCATTGACACGTCTTTACAAAATGTACTTGGCTTATTCATATCAAAATGGTTTAAAGTATCTCTCTATTGTAGCATGTACCATTTCTTGTCTTATTGTTACTGCCTTTGAGCATTCTTGTGTTGATATATATGGACAGTAGCTAGGGTCCTTTTGTGAATTGTAGAATTTGTATATAATGTCGAAGAGATATAATGCAGGAAAGCTAAGTTTCTACATTATAATATGGTATATGACCACGAAAGCTTCTTAATATAATGAGGTATTGCTCTAGAATTCTTTATTATGGACGGACAGGCGCTTCTGAGCCTTCGATAACGCTGTGCTAGGAAACGCCTTGCTTAAAAAAGCGCTACGTAGTGAACGAAGCAAACAATTCATATGCCACCTGAGAGCGTTCGCAGATAGGAGACCGTTGCACAACAAATCGCTATCGAGCGCTACAGAAGTGGTCCGTTGCGCAAGAAAGTTCTCTGAATCACACGTCAATCAAATTCCTGAGACACGGTATGCTATCGGCAAGCACTGCTCGCTAGTAGCATGTCGAGAAATAGGCGTTGTAAATCGCTCGATTACTTTATTCGGTAGCGTGTTGGTTAGGCAACGGTCTCATGTTGTCGTTAATTATTTGAATCACTATGCACTATGGGTTTCGTAGAATATGCCGACTAAATGAGTTTTAACAGAATCGCCGAAAATTTAAACTGGTATAAAGAGAAATACTAACGCAACCAATTATGTAGGTGGTGATATACCGATACAGATAAATTTATGTATGCCATCATACTAGTTAATACCTTAAGCCAATGTGATATTGAAATAGGAAAGTTATCATTAATGAGTTTACGAACTATAGAACAGATTGGGGGCATTACAATAAGTATTTTTGAATAACATATTATTGGTACCAAGCGGCGTTTGTTGTTAAATTAAAGTATTTCAAACACAGTTTCAAATTAAAAAGGATGGTATGAGGATAACGCTCCGGAGGCATAACAGTAAAATAAAAATCGAAACCTCGTATAATGCAAATTCATATTAGAAACATAGTTTGTTTTCGAACTGCGGGAACCATGACAGTATACCACAGATTCTCGCGAAAAGGCGTACTTCTAAACGAGTAGGAAATTGTCGTGATACATGCGTTCCTGCTCGATACTTAGCTTTGACTCTGTCCGATTATAAATAGTGATTCTTATGTTAAACTTGTAATATAAAAACTACACAATGATTGTTTATTAACTGACATTATGATAACTGTCATTATACTATTTTTTTGTTCTTGACAAATAGCCCGCTCAGTCATTGCAATTGATCGAATGTTGGACGAAATGCACAAGGCGTTGATGGAGAATGATTTATATCAAGTGAATCAAAAGTGTAGTTACATGCATACATGTACTTAAAATCCGATTTGAAAATCATCTGTGAGTTTAAGCTGTGTTTTGTTAATACATATGTTTATGACGTTTGTTAATATGTCGGCCTACTAGGAATCGTGCTTCTTTAGCCTATATAAACCAGTGAAAAATGTCAACAATAACACTACCATATACATGTTCATTGACTTTATGTCAATCAATCAAGCCACACAATCATGGTTGTTTATCCTGAAAATATGAAGTTAGGATTCTTCAAAAGAAAGTAGTGTTCCAAAATGAAAACAAATGTCGGCCATTCATTGACATTGGTCACTTGTAGATCCATATGCTAATTAATGTAGCTCTGAAATATACAAAATTGCAATAACTTTGTTCAGAGTAATTAACATTTGAACGATTATTTAAGTTTGAAAAATATAGCTGTTGATGGTTTGAAGCTAAACATTAAACCTAGCATTGCAATGTTTTCAAAATTATGGATTGCCATTTAAGAGTACAATGATACATATTGCTATTTATATCAATTTAATTTCAGTAAGCCTGAATGACATTTGACAACAACACTTAGAAATCGTATGAGCCTAAGTATATAACACAATTGTCTTACGTATTGATGAGGTATTCTTTGTCCATTGCTTTAAACCATGTCCGGTTTGAATATCAATAAAATAAAAATGCTTTCATATTTAATGATGAAAATACCTCGAGTGTCAAGCTGAGATATTGTTCTTTAGGAAAATGTACACGTTTTATATATTCAGAGGCAATGATGTTGATTTATCGCCCACTGATTAATACTTTTAAGTGGCCCTCGTACTTCACTAAGATTATTATTTAACATGGTAATGCATATATTACAAATATAAGGGCACCGGCATCTACCTTAATTACAAACTAATTAATAGGTTATTTAATAACAAATTATATTTCGCAATATACAACACAATTACGATGCAAATCAGAAATAATTACCCTCATATCTCATTCATTATTTCGATTTCTATACATTTTTAAGTAGTTAAATTATGTCGGTCATATATAATCAGCTTTCTTGAAAAGCATACTCTTGTCATTCAACGATTACCGAACTTATATAAAAGAGGGTCAAATGACCGTAGTACAATATCATGGAATGGCATGACATTCCTTGGTGAGTACTATAATCGGGACTCACTGGCCGAGATCGCAGCGTGCTACCTTGTACACTAAACATAGTACAAATGTATTTAATTGTCTCGGACATTGTGAACACCCCGTTTTTGAGTTTGTGTCGGAAAGTGTTACGTTTCTACCGCCTCCTTTGGCGTACATTTGTAACACCATTGCATATTTTGCGATTGTGACTGGACAGTTAGGTCGCTCCCGATGACGACAGTATTCGAACTTTCTGATCGTTTTGTTTGACGACTGTGTTGGAATAATTTAATCACCCCTTGGAGATTGTATCATGATATTTTGATTGGATTTGTCCATTGTGTCGGACGTGTATTTTGATTGCCTATATAATAACTGACCAAGTACGACTTTCAATTGTATGAATAGTGTCATGCCGGCGTAAAATGGATGCGATTCGAGACCAGAATTGTATTAATTAATTGACCACTGACATTAATGATCGTTAGATTTAACACCGCATAGTAGTGTTATAAATTCATAATGTTTCCCTGGAGGTATAATCTGGACGGACAAATAACACGGGGCATCATTAAGCTCAATAACAGACAGGCAAAACACGCAACAAACCAATTTTCCAAAAACTGCCATTGAATTGTTAGCCTTTTTCACTACAGTTTGAAGGAAGCATTACTTATGCCTTATGGAGGTATAATATAAATTATTCTTTCGCCTGTTGACCACGCGTTTTGTTTCTAAACAGTCATGCATCACGGCCATCTATTGAGCGCCATCATACCTACATTTGTACATTGCTACCTACATGGGGTCCTATTATGAAGAAATATTGTGAATTGTGTTTATATGTTTGATTAAATTTTGATTAAACATGGAATAGAAACATGAAACATACAATATAACATGCCTTACACATATTCTAAAACACCTTGCAACATTTCAATTAACAATAGTGCGAATTCACAATCGGTGTCAAATATACTTCGCAACTTTTCTAAGTCCACACAAAATTGGTCAAGCATGTATATATCTAAATGAAATTATGCCTTAATAATTCTGAGGTAAGTCTACTATTATCACAGCATTAACAAAAAACATAGGTCACCGTGAAACCAGAATTGTCTCACGGTTCAAAGAAAATGATTCGAAATAGTACTCGACAGGCCAATAAAAAAATCTCGACCGAAAATCGTTTTATTTTTGTAACTTATGTTGATGAAAGTGCGAAAAACAAATATAATTACGCCACCTTCAACATTGTCGTGTTCGCGTTATCGTGGCGAAAAGCGAAACCACAATATTGCGTAATTAACCACAACATATTTGCTATTTGTTCCATGGATAAAATGAAACCAAACATATGACACTTAACAGCGACATTGACTTGATCCGGTAAGGTTTGAACATGGGTGGACCACGCCATCGTCATAAGTAACACATTTTCTATTATGTTCATGTAGTTCGACCCAGGCGTTACAAAGGTTATGGAACGGAAATGAAATGAGATGCTCGAACGCTTAACATTGAACTGTGACATTGAGTTTGGGCCGGCACCATTGAAACATGGGTTTTGTATGTCGTCTTCATTAGTAACACGTTTGTTATTGGGTGAATGTAATTCAGCATAAACTTTAAAAGTAACTTATGAAGCGAAAACGATTATGGTAGAGACAGACGGACGGACAAGGACATTTCCTAAAATTGTCTTTTTGATCACATCGTTAAAATGCCGTACAAGCAAATAAAAGAAAATACTACGTCATGGCTGTACACTTACTGAATTTAAAAACGCACCAGTTTTCAGAGGTGTGTATTTTGACCAATGCAATGATCTTTCTGTGTAATAATTTTGTCAGTTAAGAACATCTCAAACTTATTTTTACTACACAAAATGTAAGAAGACTCAACGTGATAAAATCCAATTTTGGCTCGTGCAAATGCCAAAAAAATCACAGTTTCAGTTTCCCAAAAGCAAGTCACGTTTATCCGAAACTAGTGTGTCCCGATGTATAGACATGTTGCATATCGAAATTAATTCTCATTATACTACAAACATTCGTCTACAAGAATTATTTTTGCAAACTGTCACTGATCGTCCAAGGCGGGATAAAATGCAGCAAACGACCCGAAATTTGGATACAAAATAACTGCTTCGGTCACAACCGTGACTGTCAGGTGAATGATTGGTCTCCACGATATACTAAATGATCAACCAAACAATATTACACACGTTTGATTTCTTAAATGCTCGTCAGTTTGTGTTAATGTTGAATCGAAGATGTTCTCAAACTTGTACATGTAGTCATTTCCTTCTTATAGCACAACTGCCGATGACAGCGAATTTGACCATAGACACCATGATAATAACCATGCGCATAAATTACGAACATTGATCACATTTCTGGAAGAAATCAATATCAACTTGATGGAATACCCCAGATATTGCTCCCACTGAAGACAAATGACATGCAAAGATGATTCTGCGCCGTAGCACCGATTTGCCCGCGAACCTCTTCAGAGCTTTGTCGATCCATCGTGGAACATTCCCCAGCAGCGAATTGAACATGTCATGAGTAGCCGTTGTTCTGAACGCAGGTAACGGTATCATTAATAAAGAGTAAATAACTTTTTTTTCTTTTATAAATGTTATGCTATTTTAGATATTATAAATTTTATAAAAAATATTTGTTCATGTTTTCTCTTTATTAATGATACAGTAACGTACCGGCAACAAAACGTAATACTCACACTACTAAACTTTTTATAAGTGGTGCGTTTTCAATGTCCGTAAGTGTACAGTCAATACGTCATCGACTATTTAGAGAAAACATTAAGACACATAATTACTTAGTAAATGTTTACTGCCAGTCCTACTGGGAAAACAAATTACACACATCATTAACAACACATGTATAGTGCTAGCTCAACACATTCTACTGTCTAATAACACCAGCATCCTTTAAGTATATTACTATTTAATTAATATACTAGCCCGACTAATTTCCCAAATTGCCATGATCAAAATTTGCTTTTCTGCCCTAATTGCCAAGGAAATTACAACCCGCATGTTACCAAAAGTACCTGTATTTCTGGACTTTTATCGCATTACATAGTTTTGCTATCGTACACGAACACATTCATAGGTTACAGTTCAATGGCAATGTCTGCGGAAACTCTCTTACTAAACTTCTATGGCTTTTAAGGAAACCTTTTTTTGCGTGTGTTTATACATTGTTCTAGCCGTCACACATACACGTGTTTGTATAGTCATGGTATTCTATGCGATTGACAAAGGAACACGACCATCCAAATTGTCAATTATTATTACTTCATTTTAGCACAGCTATACAATCCATATTCGTCCGATAGAGATATAGTGACAAGAAACAACAATGTCATTTTCCAAATCTGCACAAATGCCATTTGAGGACAGAATTTGATGTATACTACATACCGATTACATGTATATACCCGGTACTAATGTCCTTTGATATGGCAATCGTTTCGTGCATTTAGCCCATATTTATCTGAATTTGTATTGATGGAGAAGTCCCAAATGCAAATAAGCCGTTGTCTGTTTCGTGCCATTGGTGCCAATAAATAAGAGCTAGTCTCCTGGAAAACCTGCTGTTATTGACATTATGTAATTACTGTATGTAATATGGTTTTGAAAAAGCTTTAGAATAAAAATAGATGCGTAGATATTATTTTAATTTAAAGTAGTTCACCATATAGTTCTATACCGTAGCTTTAATAAATGTGGACATAACTTAATTCGTCTTAAATCGTTAATATGGTAACAAATCCGGAAACGTACTCTGATTGACAAATACTGGGAGTTTGTTGTGTAAAACAGGAGTAACCGTTCTGTAAATGCTAATATTTGAAATTTTGAGATTTACGTATTTTAAAATTTGAAACATAATTATGTTATACTATTTTGGACATGTTGTGTCAAGCATTGATCAAATACTGTGCTACAACAATACTTGTTACATATACGTCGAATAACGTTTGAATGACGTTGACGAGGTCACACAAAAAGTTCCCACATCTCCATACATCTCGGGTAGATTTTACATACCGGTTAGTTATGCACGAAACTGAAATACGATAGCACAGGTTTTTGTACAGGCACAACATAGTAGTCTATGTCGGCGTGTTGCTTTTATTTTATGCCTTAATTCAAGACAGAAAGAACTGAGCACAACAAGGAACACACACAAGAACAGAAAATCAAACACATACAATTAGCATATGGCAAACGCAAATTTAAACTGAACAAGAAAATCAAACTAAAACGCTACAAGTCTTAATTTAAGTTGTCAGAAAGGTCCTATTGTTTTAGAACCATTGTGAATTGTATTACCCTACAGTTGCATGACGGACGTTTGCTGGTTATCAACAAAAAAGTAAGTAAGCGGATAGGGGGTGATTAGGCTCAAGAAAAAGAAATCAAAAGCTATAGAATCCTTTTTCCATAGCAATACCTTACAGTATGATTGAAACTACTTCTATAAAGTCGTAGGTGTCTGTAAAGGGTGACATACTGTTTATAAACGAAGTTTGTCATAACATTATGCAATAAGAAAATGATGTATTGAAATAGGTTCCGAGTGGCGTTTATTATCGTACATAATATTTTAATTTTATTAAATGTTTCCTCAGCCGTAAACGGAATCCAAATGTTTTATTCTCTGTCGTTCACGTTTTCATCACACAATCTCCGCTGCGGTATACGCCATAGTGTTTGCGCATACCATGGTCTCTTTGGAAGGGTCAAACATCGGTTTAAGAGCATTTACAGAGTTTTAACTTTACATAATTATTTAAAGCAGTTCATTCTTTGGATCTGTGAGGTAAAATACATGTATTTCAATAATAACTTTAATTGTTCAATTTTGGGCAATGAATGTGAAATTTGAAATTATTTTCTCTGTGGCTTGTATAAACAAGCGCCAACAGTTTTATACAATCCATATTCGTCCGATAGAGATATAGTGACAAGAAACAACAATGTCATTTTCCAAATCTGTACAAATGCCATTTGAGGACAGAATTTGATGTATACTACATACCGATTACATGTATATACCCGGTACTAATGTCCTTTGATATGGCAATCGTTTCGTGCATTTAGCCCATATTTATCTGAATTTGTATTGATGGAGAAGTCCCAAATGCAAATAAGGCGTTGTCTGTTTCGTGCCATTGGTGCCAATAAATAAGAGCTAGTCTCCTGGAAAACCTGCTGTTATTGACATTATGTAATTACTGTATGTAATATGGTTTTGAAAAAGCTTTAGAATAAAAATAGATGCGTAGATATTATTTTAATTTAAAGTAGTTCACCATATAGTTCTATACCGTAGCTTTAATAAATGTGGACATAACTTAATTCGTCTTAAATCGTTAATATGGTAACAAATCCGGAAACGTACTCTGATTGACAAATACTGGGAGTTTGTTGTATAAAACAGGAGTAACCGTTCTGTAAATGCTAATATTTGAAATTTTGAGATTTACGTATTTTAAAATTTGAAACATAATTATGTTATACTATTTTGGACATGTTGTGTCAAGCATTGATCAAATACTGTGCTACAACAATACTTGTTACATATACGTCGAATAACGTTTGAATGACAGTATGATTGAAACTACTTCTATAAAGTCGTAGGTGTCTGTAAAGGGTGACATACTGTTTATAAACGAAGTTTGTCATAACATTATGCAATAAGAAAATGATGTATTGAAATAGGTTCCGAGTGGCGTTTATTATCGTACATAATATTTTAATTTTATTAAATGTTTCCTCAGCCGTAAACGGAATCCAAATGTTTTATTCTCTGTCGTTCACGTTTTCATCACACAATCTCCGCTGCGGTATACGCCATAGTGTTTGCGCATACCATGGTCTCTTTGGAAGGGTCAAACATCGGTTTAAGAGCATTTACAGAGTTTTAACTTTACATAATTATTTAAAGCAGTTCATTCTTTGGATCTGTGAGGTAAAATACATGTATTTCAATAATAACTTTAATTGTTCAATTTTGGGCAATGAATGTGAAATTTGAAATTATTTTCTCTGTGGCTTGTATAAACAAGCGCCAACAGTTTTATTCCGCGACGATAGCAAGTCAGACTGTTTGAATAGTACATTTTAACCTTCGTGGTCTTTACCAAAAAACTCTAAATGAGATATGTAACACTACTATTCACCCATCATCAGTATTTACCACTGTTGGGTACTCCTCACTCGGTTCCATAATGTTTTTGTCTGTGCGAGAACCGTACCGCGGACAACACAATGTTGTATTGCAGATGTGTGCGCCGCATTTCTCATTAAAGTGTTGCTCTTAACAGACGGGACGGCATGTATTTGCCCCATAGTCTATCGACCAATCAGAATTAAGGATGTTACATTCTAAGTTAGTTACAAAATATAATTTTAAACAAGTACCTTTTTAATTACTAAAAATGACTCGCTAGGATACGCTCGAGCAGCCCTTTAAAATGACAAACAATTAACTTAATATGTTCTAACTATTACTTAAAACATACTTTTGTCTCTGAAGTACCTTATAGACATTAAGATGAAGCAATTTTAGGAGCACCGGTATGTGTGCCTTAATTATCAATTATAAACAAAACTATTAATAAATAATACTGACATTTCATTTCAAAAGTTACAATACAACGAATAACTCAGGAGTAATTACCCTTACGTTAAACGTGTTGTCTCATTAATTATTTACTGATCAACATTTTAAGTCCATTCATAGCGGTCATTGTCAGTTTTCTGAGTTCATTCACCATATGAATACCCCTTGCCATTAACGTTCTCAATAAACAGATGCATAATCATATCTAAGCTCGTGATACATTGAAGGTCTGTTTAACACTACATGATTCTGAAAGAAGGCATTATTTACAAAAGATTAAGCAACATACCTTAACAAATCTTAATACAACGACTTTAACTTGGTAAAATGATATAGGATTTTCAACGTTTCAATTGCATGTTCTCGAATAATATTTGACTTGCTAAAATCCTTCTACCAACCGTCTGTACTTACCAACCAGGGTAACGAACGAGTCAGCAATCAATTGATATACATTGTACTAATGTACCTTCATTACACATAATTGTACTATACTTAATGATGATAACATTGCCTCCAAGGCTGGTGTATTCACAAAGCATTTTGATAGAAATTATAAATAGTTGGATTAAGTTATCAACTTTAGCTGCACATATTTCCCAAGAAACAAAGAATATTCCATGTTTTCGTTGGGATTATTGTAACACTAATGCTTTTAAACAATGTAAAATCTTGATTTTTCTGTTTATCTGATCGACTCGAGGACATTTCAATATTTTAAGAAAGTTTTAAGTTTTCCCTAGAGATACTTTGTGAATATCACTCCAGAACAATATTAACATAGAAATGATATCGCTACACTTTCTCCAGAACAGGTAATGCAAATCTATGATATTCTTTTGGCACACGGGGCAGCAGAGCATTCAAAGCACACAAAGGAACAAACACAAGGCAAACATACATGCCGCAGTGACAACTACAAAATATAGGAAACTGCAAAGCTACAAGAACACGACCTTCCGCTCGTTTTTCTAGACACTTACCGTGCTTATTTATTCGGTAATAACATGCGCATGAAGTACATGACTGTATAGAATATTCTTAAACGTTACTACATGTATTATATTTGTTTCAATTCCATGTTTGTACCAACTGATATTAAGTGAGGTTTCTATTGTGGGATCAAAGACTGATTATGAAAAGTACACTGACCTATATAGGACCACATTCATTGAAGATGGATTAGCCATATTCTAACCAAATAAAGGATATACACTACCCAAAAGTTCTAACCCGCTATCATAATTATGTGTTATAATTGTGTTAATACTGTACGTTCTCTCATGAAATTTTGCATACCAATACTTGAATAATACTTGCATATAATTATTGATTCATTTTGGCAGATAAACGGTCACGTTACAGGCGCGTTACGTAATGTAGTCGATTTTACAAAGTCACAACATATTTCACCCACATTTTCATTGAATAAGTGCATATTGAACGCAACAAACATGTATTCATTAACATTTAGCACAACCCGTGTCTCCCGTCCCAGAAAAACACGTAACATGCCGAGATTGACGCAAAGCGAACTGGTATGAAGTGTAAGAGTCTTACAACAAAATTTCACAAAGGCTATTTCAATGAAATATCAATTTTGCAAATTTTGTTTGAGTGTTGAAAAAAAATTGAAGATTCTTGTGAATAAAAAAACGGAAACAATTATTTGAATAACAATTACAAACGAAATAGAAACTCATTTTTGTAATAAAAAGCAAAACTTAGAGCCGCAACTTATCCAAACTGATCACATCCCAACCGCGTTCTGATCGTGCCAATTCAACATGTTAGGTGATTTTTGCGTAGGATAATCTTGACTAACATCAAAACCGTACACAAACACGTGCATTTCGACGCGCATGCATTACACGTGAAAAGTATGCTATATTACGTAACAAGTCTGATTAATTAGACCGTAAATAAACAAATGTTTGGCTTTATTGGATATTTATATGTCATTATGTGAAATTTCGTGTTAATACATGCATTATTAAAACAATATTAATAAAATAAAAAAATGTCAACTAGAAATTGTGTTCAAAGTGGTTTTTCGTAATCTCATGAGTGTTCCTCTCGACTCAGTTGCGGCATTTTACGTGTTTTTCACGATGAACCCTCATCAGTTATGCCGATTTTGTTTATGGGCGCCTGAATTCTGGTCCACGTGCATTGCACTTGCAAAAATACATTATTACGCAATACACCGAAGGCACTGAAATCAACTGCAAAACCGTCAAAATGAACAAATACTCAGCTGCATCTCTTAATCATGTATCAGTATGCGAAATTTCAGGTGAATATATGCATTTTTCACAAAACGGGAATGAAATATAAACTGGCGGGTTAGAACTTTTGGGAAGCGTAGTGTCATTCACACAGCTACTAGAGATCACTTTGTAGTATGTAGATGATAATTAATTAACTGCATGTGCCATTATTGTACAAAAACCTGATATTTGTTTTTTAAACATATGGATAAAAGGTACCGATCAGGGTCACCATACAACATAACATGTGCAGTTCTCATTATAGGATGAAATAAATCATTATATGTAAAATTGGTACACGGAGGTTTTCCGTCATATGTAGATCACTAAACTCAAAGTTTCTCAACAATATGTCGGAAAAGGCACCACTTGTGAATCGAATATTGTTACTAACTTGCTTATGTATGTACAGAGTGTCACACATTCGTAATTTTGTCTCTTTTATCAATAACACATTGTCAATATGACATATAATTGTAAGGGATAAACACAGTTTACAACACAATCATCATAATTGTGATTATTTATTCAAATACCCAGAGTTACCTCCCATGTTTTTCATCACTTTTTTAAGTATATTTGCATACAGTGAACATGTAATGTCAGCGTGTTCATAGAGATATATTTACATGACGACCCCAAAACATTTCAGGTGTCCCATTGTCAAGGCTAATGTATATGCGTACACTGATGTTCATAATGTATAGAAGACAGATTAACTATAGGGCTCATGTCCGATATATAACTAGACCACTGCCTTTAGGTATGAGGTCAAATGTCAGTACTTTCTCGTGAACGTATCCTGTTTTGCTGCTGATTTGTTGTAATAAGTGGTTTCTGCTTTCTTATAAATGCCGACACACTAAATGAATCTGATATATCTATGAACTGTTGACTTGGTAGCAGTTCACCTTAATAACTTTGCTTCTTACTAAGCTTTCTTGTTGATTGTTCATATAAATTAATATTTATATTTCACTTCTATGTGGATTGTTAATGACTATTTTGAAGACTGCCTGTTTCACTTTTATTGGATCAACTCACCTCTTTCTCCCAGCTTTCATTATTCCATTGAAAACTGTTTTCGAATTAGTTGTCCGTAGATTTTCATCATCTCTATGACTTTATAACATTAATTTCTCAAAATGAACGCCCAGACAACACGTTTTATCAAATGACGACATTTTTCATGTATGTCAGCTAAAAACAGGAAATGACGCCATAGGTAAAATGCAAATCATAATAATAATGACCGATTTTGAAATTAGAGACTTTGGAATTTGAAATCCATGGAATTATTCATTTGGTTTCACAGAAAATCAATTTTTCACAAGTCGCGTATCCACGAGTGAAATTTATTTTCCTGTGATCATGAGTGAAATAAAATTGATCTTAGACCAAAAATCAACAAATTTTCTGTTTATTATATGCCTCAAATTCTCTTAAAATTTGCCGTAATTGGAAGAAAATCAGGTCGGAATTGGAACGTCACGACGTGTGTGTGTGTCCCTGTAGCTCAATGGTTAGTGCGCGTGCCGTCAAATATGTCGACCCGGGTTCACATACGGTTGGAGGCACTCTTATGACTGTCATATTGCAGCTGACAGCTTACTGGCAAATAAAGGCTACATGTATGCTAAACATCGACAAGAGGGTAGACACTGGTAAAGTTAAATATGTTGTCATCTTTCGAACACTTGTTTGAATATCATGAACTAAACTGAAACGAGTATACTGCCATGTTTCGTCGTCAATGTGATCACTGGACCAAACAAGTGTGCACCCATACTGTATCGTAAATCACTGGCGCCTCACAAGAGTTTCTTTTCGTTCTGCTGTTATTTTAATGTACCTAACATGTGCGGAATTCGTTCAGCCGGCTTATAACATGGTTAAGTTATTAAGCACAAACACCATTCGTTAATGTTGTTTTACAAAATAAAAATGAATTCCAATTTCAAAGACTATTAGTTAGCATTAAGTCTGAATAAATGTCATTTGTAACTAGTTTTACTAGCATTCAAACACTTTTGAGGATGTTTTGTGCTGCAAAAAGTTCGCTTGATGCCGACGAGTCTTTCACGTTTGTTATAACATAAGATCGGTTTTGTCAATATTATCTTTATCTTGCATGTTCGATGTTCAATCAATTTTGGGAAATACCACAAAGGCAATTAACCAATTTCCTTTGAAAATGTATTAAATTATGGACAAATTTCATCAGATGGGAACAAAACCCTACATCGCGCGATTATCTTTGCAATTGTTAACGTCTTTATGAGTTTTATGCCTCTCAATTCCATTATTCTGTAATTTGATGATTCCCAAGATGTGACCAGACTAGTTATACGCCAAAACGCTTGAACACAATTTATGTAATGGTATCACTAACGATTAGCAAGCCAATAACGCGTTTGGTATATTTACCAAACATCGACTTAAAGCAATGTACGCATGAATATGTCTGAACGTTTTGTCACGTTAAATCTAGTTATTTGTAATATATACATATTTCAAAACAATGCGATTATATGTTTAATGTAAGGTCCTGCACAGTAACGACACACTGATACTTATGTTTTGTACTAGATAAAATGTAAGACTGCTATGCTAACGCTGATTGTTTTCACCATGTTTAGTGTCATATTCTGACAGCGATGTATCTGTAGTATATAGAGGTCAGTTGGCTGATTCAGTCTTACTAGAATTTATTATCAATCAGTTGTATCAAGACGTTGTAGGCATGACCATAGCAATGTTTCCCGAATGGGATCAGTAATTCAAGTTATATTCAATAAACTCTTCATACCATTTCTTATATTGAAGTAATATCCGCACAGGATCGACCAGGGATTCTTTAAGCGATTTAAAAGCCATTCGGAGTGTTAAACGATGTGATACCCAACAACTTTATCTTTTAGTATTTTTGTGGCAGTTCCGAGATATGAGAAGATGTCACCCATTACAAAATTTACCACATATCTGAAACTTATGCACATAGCCAATAGACATTTAAGAGTTTGCCTTTCTGTGTAATGTGTCTCCAAAATATTGTTCGGTATCAATGTACTTAAATGACCTTGAACTTACTTACATGTTTTTGATAATTGTTGTTACTATTGTTGGAATGGTATGGAAGGGTCTGGAAGGTTCCAGGTTTTGATAGACAATATGTTTACTTGAATATCCTAGCATATTCTAGAATGTTATTTGTGAGTAATTTGTGGAGTTTACTATATATATGAACAACTAGCACTGGGTAAGGATTTTCAATACTACACTTTTAAATGGACAATTGTGTTACTTTGGGTATATATAATTTACAGTGAGAGGATTTATTTAAATATGCTGTGGATTTCTCTTTGCTCATTGATAAACATTCTATGAACTTTGGATTGATTTAAAAGTGGACATCTCACATATGACAATGACATAAAAATTGCATTTGACACATTTCTAGTCGAATTCGAGACTTAAAGTCGTATCATTATGAAATTAAAATTAAATAAATACGGTGTTTTGAATTTTTCATATGACGTCAGAGCATGACCTGATTGGTACAGAGCTACAATATTTTGACACCACTAACAAATTGGTATCATGCTTCCCGCTGCATCGAAAAGAGTTTACAATAAAAAAACCTTATATACTAGATTTTGAATAAGAATCAAGCGACAAAAGTTTCATCAGCATCTAACTGAAAGTAACTAGAAGTGTGGATATTTCTCCTTGAAGTGTTCTGAATGGTATTCATGGATCTGGTATTAACTTGAACGAATGAGTAGATGTTGAAGATGTCTAGTGCAGGCACAACATTACAAAGTAAACTTATTCACAAGTATACATGTGCACAATACTCAAATCTGAGCAATATCTTATAAATATTGTGCCAATGAAAATATGTTCTGCTATTGTAGTGCTCTTCGTGTAGATTTAAAACAATCGTGTATTTTCGGTTTTATTTGGTTTGTATTTTGCTACTATAAATGTTGTTACTTATAAAGTATTATTCAATATGTCCCTATTTTATTGTTGTTAACCCGGTGTACATATTACATGAAAACGAATATTCTTATCGGAAGACCCAATCGTTATATCGTACTAATATGAATAGTCCCGCCCAATACTATCGCATGTTGAACTATGGACTGCTACTGTAGATGTACATTTGTCATGGACTAAATTGTTTGACAATAATGTAAGATTCTTGCAGAATGACATGTATTACTTTGTGCTTGTTGGCAATATGAGTGTACTGACCTGGAATCACACGAAGTCCCATCTCTGCCAGGCAAGATCGGTTAGCAGTCATATAGTCTACGAACACTTTTAAGCATACGATACCATAAGTTTGGAAAAACTGTTGCCTATGAACTTCTAAGGCACGGACAATCCGCCATGGACTATATCAGTGGCAAATAATTATGAATTCATGACATAATACTTGGCACATGGCTAAGTAAAAGAAATGCTAGTTCAGTTGATTAGTCCGTCATGATTATGGTTGAGACACATACTATGTTATTAAACGTGTACACCAGCATAGCATCACATAACTACAGCGAGTGCAATATAACAACATATAGAAACCCATATATTGTCTGAACCTAACCTACTGGGCATGATTCCAACAACACAAATTAAAACTCAAGTAAAACATGTGTAACAGAACCAGAAAAGACAACAAGACAGAAAAAACATCGTGAGACAAAAATAAATCCATTTTTATTGAGCACCACTAAAGTATATTATTGTCTATACAAGTGGTCTATAATTTTAACAGACAAAGAATGAATGCAAGATCTAAATGTAGATGACCGAGTTGTTTACTTTTATTTTGGAGCGATGTAAGGAGTGTACATGTACAGTCTATATGTATAGAACGGACGGAGATTTTAATATAATACTCGACCTTCTTTTCACGTAATTTTACCGCTGATATCTGGTCTATATTGTATTGTATTGTTGTTTGTATTTAAAAGCGATACATCTCGATATTGCGCGATTTGCTCACGGAAACTGAAATACTTAACGCAAGAAACTTATAATATATTCATTTATAAAGGTTACGATCACCACCCCATTGTATAAACATTCAATACAAACAACGCTTTTTAAGCAAGAAAAAAGAAGTGATTACACGGCCCGAGGGATATATTTTCCTATTTATGGACGGATTTTTAATATGCTGGTTTCAAATTGAAATACCTGTGATCAGAGCAACATTTGGTGAAAGTGCCATCCATGTGCTGTATGCTGTTGTATGTACACATTGTATTAGACACATCTGATAGCAAGTAAAATAAGAATGGTATGTTTATTGTATTGTATGTCAATTATAATATACTGTATTACTTCTTGTAGTGTATCGGATCATACAATAAACATTTGTTTTAAAGAAATAGGTTTTCACTCTAATTTACACGAGATACAAATAAATAAGTCACGCTTGTTGATGCTTACTGACATTTTGGATGGTTTTACGAGTATATTAACATATTTGTGCTCTGACAGCATAGCACGGATAGCTTGGATGTATGTGGATACAAAGGGATTGGTGTGTGTAATAAGGTAGTAAGACAACACCTACCACACTTGATGGTCAGGCATGTTGTTACATCATTTCGATCATTATAAAACAACGGGTAGTTTAATGCTTGAATCTAAATCATATTTCATCATACTGGTATAGTAAATAAATCCTTGTCCCACAAAGAGCCAACCTATTGATACGTGTGTGTGTATATGATGAGTTAAAAGAGTCTCAATAAATATTAATGAATATCGTAATATGAGATACAAGAGTTACTGAGACAAAGTAATGCCACATAAAATACCTATATTTTATATAATTCGTCAGTATATGACATGTAGCAAAATAATGATTGATTTACTTTGAGCATTGTTCGTTCGATCTATATTTAATTTCGAATTTCATTTTTATTTGAAATGTGTGAATATTTGCAAATTTAGAGTTACCATGACACGATTGGTTGTCTCTTCACATAGCCAAAAAATTGAATCTTGACGTTGGCATAAACTTAGAAGCATCCCTTTAGAGGAACGCTTATGTGTAACATGTAATAAACTCGAAGACCACTTTAAACTAGAGTGTTCTTTGTATAACAACCTACGAAAATAGTATATAAAAACATATTTTTGGTCAAGACCTAGCATGCTGAAACTAAAACCGTTGTTCGAAAGCAAAAATGAGATTTTGTCAAAAACTTGAGTGTGTATATTTTCAAAGAGTTTCAACGTCTAGATATTTAATGCAATTACAATGTAACATGTATAAATAAACAGCGTTTATCTTATATAAATAATAAATATGTTTTCACTTGCAACGTTGTGTTAATAATTACTATACATTGTTCCTTTGTCTAGTAATTTACAAGAAAGGATGAACAGGTCACATCTATTCCGTAAAAAAGATAGAAGCATCTCATAATTAAAAAACAATAATTGAGTCAAAAGACTCTACTTTTGCTACATTTTACATTTTTGTCACTGTTAATCACATTGCCACACCTTTATACATACGCCATTATTCATAATTTGTAGGAATATTGTCATGTTGTTACATATTTATAATTATAAATGTATGCATTTGTATGTTCATGTGAGCCTTTGATTTAATGAAAAGCAAACTAATCTTCTTTATTTACTGTACATAATAAAACATTAACCCACGTATAATATAAATATATGGCACACACCATAAAGTTTGTCTTATGTTTCGTTTCGGTAAGATAGACCGTATAATGGAAATCCTTTTTTGTTAACAAAATTATAACAATGACTTTATTAGCTCATTGTCTGTTATGCATGATCTCGACGCACACGAGGACTTGTCAACTTTTTTCACGATATAGTATACATATTATAACATTTCAGCACACTATTGCTAAATTAACAGTTTCTTTAATTTTAGATTACAAGAATGACATCCATTTCGCAAATAAAAATAATAGTGAGATTTAATTTATATTTGTATACGTAGTTTATAACTTGATTTATAAGTGTGAATATATGTTTGTGTTGCTTTCGGTTGTTTGTATGTTCTCTGTTCGTTTACTGTTTAGCTTAAACTTATTGACTTATGTAGTACTACCAATGTAATATACACCTTCTTCGCCAGAAACTGTCCTGTCCACTTTTCCAATGTTGACACTTTGTTTTTCGTGTTTTTCTTGTTTATAATACATATATCATTATTTAAACCGACTGCATAACTACTTGGCCACTTGCTACTGTCATGTGAAAATTGTATTGTGTTATGTGTGTGTTCACATAGGCCTATGGCTTACTGAAATTTGAAATAAACTATCTATCTATATTTACCCAGGTATCAAATACGACAAATAGTATGCACCCATAGATGGATTCGAACCCTTACTGTACGGCGTCATCGCCAAGTAATGCGAAATACAAATTAAAAGCGTTATGATACTACCCGGTAATCCTAAAAATAATCAGGGAGTGTATTGATCATGTACGGATTGAAATAATATAACATGTTTATACGTGTTGCATTTCAATAATTTGTAAACTTGACTCGTTATCGATGTGTCGATCTTGAAGGCTTAGGAACAATATACAACGTAACGTTCTTTTCTAAATGCGATAAGTGATTGAATTAAATATAACTAAAATGACATTGCGTCTAGACAAAGTCGGTGTCATTTAGCGTAAGTTCTCGTTTTTGTATTTATGGCACATTGCTAAAATATGCAATTCCCATATTATTTAACATTCAGCGTACTGAAAAATCAATTTAATTGACTTTGCAATCTTCACAGAAACGTTCTTAACGTTGATTGACGGGAATTACGTAAACATCGTCATTAGCAAGAATAATTAATCCATAGTAACTCTTTGAAATCATTATTTGTCTCTTGTTCTCTTTATTATATTATTTTCTTCGCAACCTATGCAAAGACGCAGTACAGCAAAGGTCGAGCATTTACCGCTCATTTCTAACTGTATACTTATAATTGGGAATGTACAACAGTAAGTAATGATAGCAGAACAACCCGCCCTATCCAATTTGTACCCTATAAAATGCTATTTGAAGACGGCAGCATGTTGTTTTGATGTAATATACTATATGTAATATAGAAACAACTGAATACAACAGTTTTAAACCAGACAACCTTTAAATAGTGCGCAATAATATGTCATTACAACTGAACAGCACCGTAAAATGCATTTAACAATATTAAGGCTCAATAGCACCAAATGTGAATAACCGAATATCGGAGTTACATGACCGAACATAAGTTGAAGTGCACCGAAGATGATTTCTATGAAACAGAATAATTAAGGATGTTAACTGGAGATAAAGAGCATAAAGGATATAACTACATGCACACACCACATTATAAATAGACAATTTTATACGATACACATATAACCGAATATCACAAGACAGTAGTATGGTGTTGCTGTGGATAGTAGTTTTCAAAGTTCCATCAGTGTACTTTATGTTCTTTAAAAACACCTTACGATGTCCATTATACTAATCTTACAAGGTCCCCCACGCATGTATTTTCCCCTTATTCCAAGTGTATACCCTTACGTGATGTAAGCCAGAACTTCAGTTAGTGTTGACATACTGTTGTATCAAACATTTTGTGGCTCAGTACACTGAGTACGTGTAACTCATTTTTAAAAACATGCATTGTGACCAAGCTAACCACCGGAGAAGAATTTTGATCTAATGCGTAGACATGCCAAGTTGAACTTGCAAATATCTACATAACACAACTATATGTATGGAGTTGCATATAAAAATGTATTTTCGAATATCCCTCGTACGTGGTTACAGTTTAAATCACAAGTAAAATATTTAATTAGGCGTGTATTATCGTTTTGTTGTGTTACATGGAATAATTCATTACGTGTGCGCTTGTATTTATAAGACTGTAATAAGTGAGAGGGTTACAATAGTTAACACGTAAGTGGAATTAGAAAGACTACAAAACTTAACGCTAGAATTATTTTAAGTGTAGAAGGTCCTACCTTAATAACATGTATACAGTATACACAGGTATAAAGAAAGTGAGTACACACAAAATGTTGCTAATACTCTTTGTGGACATACCGCGTGGTAAATGACGAATTTCGTGCAAAGAACGCAAGTAGAATTATGTAAACAAAAGTTTAAAACAAGTATTTTAAGTATTTTATTATTCTAGCGATTTAAACGAGAACTCATTGACGCTCTATGCTTTTCAGTCATAATTGCTTGGACAATAATCACCAGCATCTAACCGGTAGAAGATTCATGGATTATTCCGCGTTGTAGTGTTCACTTTCATTTACGTACACAGCCGTTGACCACTGATCAATTGGAATATATAAAGGTAAATACTCCCTTATGTTTTCTCTGGTTCTGTAACATTCTGCAAACTCCTTTATTGTTGAAACGCTAAAAACTAAAATGTTCAATTCTAGTCGTTTCCTCCATTGTTTAAATGCTTAATTTGTCGACACGAAAGACAATTGAACAAATCAAATTAAGTATATTACAGCGCGTGCTTGGTAATAACCTAAAACGATGTATATAAAGCCCGACCTCGAACTGGCAAAACAATTCATATGCCACCTGAGAGCGCTCGCGGATAGGAGACCGTTGCACAACAAATCGCTATAGAGCGCTACAGAAGTGGTCCGTTGCGCAAGAAAGTGCTCTGAATCACACGTCAAGCCAATTACTGAGACACGGTATGCTATCGGCAAGCACTGCTCGATGAATAGGCGTTGTAAATCGCTCGATTACTTTATTCGGTAGCGTGTTGGTTAGGCAACGGGCTCATGTTGTCTTTAATTATTTGAATCACTATGCACTATGGGTTTCGTAGAATGTGCCGACTAAATGAGTTTTAACAGAATCGCCGAAAATTTAAACTGGTATAAAGAAAAATACTAACGAAACCAATTATGTAGGCGGTGATATACCGATATAGATGAATTTATGTATGCCATCATACTAGTCAATACCTTAAGCTAATGTTATATTGAAATAGAAAAGGTATCATTTTATGAGTTTACGAAATATAGAACAGACTGGGGGCATTACAATAATTATTTTTGAATTACAGATTATTGGTACCAAGCGGCGTTTGTTGTTAAATTAAAGTATTTCAAACACAGTTTCAAATTAAAAAAAAGATGGTATGAGGATAACGCTCCGGGGGCATAAAAGTAATTCAACCTTTGCCTAGCTAACCAATAAAACAAGATTGCAATCGGTAAAATATCCATTTACCTATATGATATTGTTTATCATAAATAGGGGGTATAACATTACCCAACCCACTTATTTAAAATTGGGCTCGAACATAAATTTTTGTTGTAAAAAAAATTGAGGTAAAAATAATTAAATCGCCCAACGAATGAAACTATATATCATAATCTAGAACAATGGACATATTAAGAATAAATTAGTGTGTATTTACCTAGTATATATCTCATATTAATTAGGGTGTAAGTGTGGTATTTCGAATCTCGGATGTGACTTGTTTATATTGCTATAGTTTAATTATAATAATTCAATGTTTTCAAAATTATGGATTGCCATGTAAGAGTACAATGATACAAAGTCATACTGCTATTTATATCAATTTAATTTCAGTAAGCCTGGATGACATTTGACAACAACGCTCAGAAATCGTATGAGCCTATATATAGTTCGATTTCGAGCATTGGGCCGTGACTGCACTTTTAAAGTTTTAACCATTAATCGATATAGGTTGGTATAGGTTTAATGACAAATATAAGTAATATAATTAAGACCAGCTATCCGATGTGTCTGAATGGTCGTGACGGTATAGCGCTTGATACATTGTAAAATAACTTTTGTCTGACCAGGGCAAGTTCGAATCTCACCAAAAACATATATTTTTCTTTTTTAAATTTATATTTACACATTTTGTAATTTATAAATGCACATAACTTGCAATATCCGTGTAATAACAGTTTGTGACAAGCCATATTTGTTACATGCTTCAAAATATTTTTAGATCTTGCATGTGTATTGTAGAATGTTATGACGGCTAATCAACGTAATACTGGTTGTCAGTAAACTCAGAACATGGATACGATTGCTATAAGTGAAAATGAAAAATAAATTGAATCAACTCATTTTCATGGATTAATTAAAAAAAGAAACTATACTTTTTGATTGAAATAAAATAATGAAATTCAATTAAAAATATGTGCGAATTGGGAATTTGAACAACCAAACTTCGGGTTAGAAATCCTGAACGTTGCCGACTGCACTAAACTGTAATTCGATAACAAACAGATATATGTAAGAATCACATCATTAAATAATGACATTCGAACGTAATAAACTATGGTCTACCCGCCAAAATGGACTAGTCCGATAGGTCATGGCTCAGAGTTCAAAATTGAACTATAACACAATTTTCTTACGTATTTATGAGGTATTCTTTGTCCAGTGCTTTAAACCATGTCCGGTTTGAATATCAATAAAATAAAAATGCTTTCATATTAAATGATGAAAATACCTCGAGTGTCTAGCTGAGATATTGTTCTTTAAGAAAATGTACACTTGTTATATATTCAGAGGCAATGATGTTGATTTATCGCCCACTGATTAATACTTTTTGAGTAGCCCTCGTACTTCACATAGATTATTATTTAACATGGTAATGCATATATTACAAATATAAGGGCACCGGCATTTACATAAATTACAAAAAATATTACAACTAATAAATAGGTTATTTGATAACAAATTATATTTCGCAATATACAACACAATTACGATGCAAATCATAAATAATTACCCTCATATCTCATTTCGATTTCTATACATTTTTAAGTAGTTAAATTATGTCTGTCATATATAATCAGCTTTCTTGAACAACATAATCTTGTCCTTCAACGATTACCGAACTTATATAAAAGAGGGTCAAATGACCGTAGTACAATCTCATGGAATGGCATGACATGCCTTGGTGAGTACTTTAATCGGGACTCACTGCCCGAGATCGCAGCGCGCTACCTTGTACACTAAACATAGTACACATGGATGTGATTGTCTCGGACATTGTAAACCCTCCATTATTGAGATTGTGTCGGAAAGGGTTACGTTTCTACCGCCTCCTTTGGCGTACATTTGTCACAACATTGCATATTTTGCGATTGTAGCTGGACAGTTAGGTCGCTCCCGATGACGACAGTATTCGAACTTTCTGATCGCTTTGTTTGACGATTGTGTTGGAATAATTTAATCACCCCTTGGATATTGTATCATGATATTTTGATTTGATTTGTCTATTGTGACGGACGTGTATTTTGATTGCCTATATAATAACTGACCTAGTACGACTTTCAATTGTATGAATAGTGTTAAAAAACCATGCCGGCGTATAATGGATGCGATTCGTGACCAGAATTGTATTTAAATTTAATTAATTGACCACTGACATTAATGATCCCTTGATTTAACACCGCATAGTAGTGTTATAAATTCATAATGTTTCCCTGGAGGTATAATCTGGACGGACATATACATTTTTGTAACACGGGGCATCATTAAGCTCAATAACAGACAGGCAAAACACGCAACAAACCAATTTTCCAAAAACTGCCATTGAATTGTAAGCCTTTTTCACTACGGTCTGAAGGAAGCATTACTTATGCCTTTTAGAGGTATAATATAAATTATTCTTTCGCCTGTTGACCACGTGTTTTGTTTCTAAACAGTCACGCATCACGGTCATCTATTGACCGCCATCATACCTACATTAATTTTGTACATTGCTACCTACATGGGGTCCTAATATGAAGAAATATTGTGAATTGTGTTCATATGTTTGATTATATTTTGATTAAACATGAAATAGAAGCATGAAACATACAATATAACGTGTCTTACACATTATCTAAAACACCTTGCAACATTTCAATTAACAATAGTGCGAATTCACAATCGGTGTCAAATATACGTCGCAACATTTCTAAGTCCACACAAAATTTGTCAAGCACATCAAAAAAATTATATATCTAAATGAAGTAATGCCTTAATAATTCTGAGGTAAGTCTACTATTATTACAACATTAACAAAAAACATAGGTCACCGTGAAACCAGAATTGTCTCACTTTTCAAAGAAAATGGCATGAAAATGATTCGAAATAGTACTCGACAGGCCAATATAAAAAATCTCGACCGAAAATCGTTTTATTTTTGCAACTTATGTTGATGAAAGTGCGAAAAACAAATATAATTACGCCACCTTCAACATTGTCGTGTTCGCGTTATCATGGCGAAAAGCGAAACCACAATATTGCGTAATTAACCACAAAATATTTGCTATTTGTTCTATGCATGAAATGAAACCAAACATATGACACTTAAAAGCGACATTGACTTGATCCGGTAAGGTTTGAACATGGTTGAAGCACGCCATCGTCATAAGTTACACATTTTCTATTATGTTCATGTAGTTCGACCCAGGCGTTACAAAGGTTATGGAACGGAAATGAAATGAGACGCTCGAACGCTTAACATTGAACTGTGACATTGAGCTTGGGCCGGCACAATTGAAACATGGATTTTGTATGTCGTCTTCATTAGTAACACGTTTGTTATTGGGTGAATGTAATTCAGAATAAACTTTAAAAGTACTTATGAAGCGAAGACGAGTATGGTACAGACAGACGGACGGACAAGGACATTTCCTAAAATCATCTTTTGGATCACATCGTTAAAAGCCGTACAAGCAAATGAAAGAAAATACTACGTCATGGCTGTTCACTTACGGAATCTAAAAACGCACCAGTTTTCAGAGATATGTATTTTGGTTTGTTTTAATCGTTTTTACCAATGCAATGATCTTTCTGTGTAATAATATTGTCAGTTAAGAACATCTCAAACTTATTTTTACTACACAAACTATAAGAAGACTGAACGTGTCAAAATGCAATTTTGGCTCGTGCAAATGCCAAAAAATCACTGTTTCAGTTTCCCAAAAGGAAGTCACGTTTATCCGAAACTAGTGTGTCCCGAGGTATAAACATGTTGCATATCGAAATTAGCGACCAAACCTCAAATTCTCATTATACTACAAACATTCGTCTACAAGAATTATTTTTGCAAACTGTCACTGATCGTCCAAGGCGGGATAAAATGCATCAAATGACCCGAAATTTGGATACAAAATAACAGCTTCGGGTCAGCAACCGTGACTGTCAGGTGAATGATTGGTCTCCACGATATACTAAATGATCAACCAAACAATATTACACACGTTTGATTTCTTAAATGCTCGTCAGTTTGTGTTAATGTTGAATGGAAGATGTTCTCAAACTTGTACATGTAGTCATCTCCTTCTTATAGCACAACTGCCGATGACAGCGAATTTGACCATAGACACCATGATAATAACCATGCGCATAAATTACGGATATTGATCACATTTCAGGAAGAAATCAATATCAACTTGATGGAATACCCCAGATATTGCTCACACTGAAGACAAATGACATGCGCGGTAGCACCAATTTGCCCGCGAACCTCTTCAGAGCCTTGTCGATCCATCGTGGAACATTTCCCAGCAGCGAATTAAACATGTGATGAGTAGCCGTTGTTCTGAACGCAGGTAACGGTATCACTGATAAAGAGTAAATAACTTTTTTATAATTGTTATGCTATCTTAGATATTATAAATTTTATAAAAAAATATTTGTTTATGTTTTCTCTTTATTAATGATACAGTAACGTACCGGCAAAAAAACGTAATACTCGCACTACTAAACTGCGACTTTGGCATTTGAGACTTAAACAGGTTGACGTCACGTGACCTTGCAATATTTTGAACTTTTCCCATGGAAGATTTTCTAGATGTTTTAAAAATGAACTTTTTACGGACAAACTTGTGTTTTTAATACATTATAATGTTTACTATGCATTTGCGTGTTTTTATAAGTGGTGCGTTTTCAATGTCCGTAAGTGTACAGTCAATACGTCATCGACTATTTAGAGAAAACATTTAGACACATAATTACTAAGCAAATGTTTACTGCCAGTCCTACTGGGAAACAAATTACACACATCATTAACAACACATGTATAGTGCTAGCTCAACACATTCAACGGTTCAATAACACCAGCATCCTTTAAGTATATTACTATTTAATTAATATACTACCCCGACTAATTTCACAAATTGCCATGATCAAAATTTGCTTTCTGCCCTAATTGCCAAGGAAATTACAACCCGCATGTTACCAAACGTACCAGTATTTCTGGACTTTTATCGCATTACAGAGTTTTGCTATCGTACACGAACACATTCATAGGTTACAGTTCAATGGCAATGTCTGCGGAAACTCTCTTACTAAACTTCTATGGCTTTTAAGGAAACATTTTTGCGTGTTTTTATACATTGTTCTAGCCATCATACATACACGTGTTTGTATAGTCATGGTATTCTATGCGATTGACACGACCATCCAATTTGTCAATTATTATACCTTCATTTTTGCACAGCTATACAACCCATATCCGTCCGATAGAGATATAGTGGCAAGAAACAACAATGCCATTTTCCAAACATGCACAAATGCCATTTGAGGACAGAATTTGAAGTATACTACATACCGATTACATGTATAGTAATGTCCTTTGATATGGTAATCGTTGCGTGCATTTAGCCCATATCTATCTGAATTTGAATTGACGGAGAAGTCCCAAATGCAAATAAGGCGTTGCCTGTTTCGTGCCATTGGTGCCAATAAATATGAGCTAGTCTCCTGGAAAACCTGCTATTATTGACATTATGTAATTACTGTATGTAATATGGTTTTGAAAAAGCTTTGGAATAAAGAAAATGCGTAGATATTATTTTAATTTAAAGTAGTTCACCATATAGTTCTATACCGTAGCTTTAATAATTGTGGACATAACATAATCGTCTTAATTCGTTAATATGGTAACAAATTCGGAAACGTACTCTGATTAACAAATACTGGGAGTTAGTTGTCTAAAACAGGAGTAACCGTTCTCTAAATGCTAATATTTACAATTTTGAGATTTATGTATTTTAAAAATTGAAACATATGTTATACTATTTTGGACATTTTTTGTCAAGCATTGATCAAATACTGTGCTACTACAATACTTGTTACATATACGTCGAATAACGTTTGAATGACGTTGACGACGTCACGCAAAAAGTTCCTACATCTCCATACATCTCGGGTAGATTTTACAAACCGGTTAGTTATGCACGAAACTGAAATACGATAGCACAGGTTTTTGTGCAGGCACAAAATAGTAGTCTATGTCGGCGTATTGCTTTTATTTTATGCCTTAAATCAAGACAGAAAGAACTGAGCACACCAAGGAACACACACAAGAACAGAAAAGCAAACACATACAATTAGCATATGGCAAACACAAATTTAAACTGAACAAGAAAATCAAACTAAAACGCTACAAGTCTTAATTTAAGTTGTCAGAAAGGTCCTATTGTTTTAGAACCATTGTGAATGGTATTACCCTACAGTTGCATGACGGACGTTTGCTGGTTATCAACAAAAAAAAGTAAATAAGCGGATAGGGTGTGATTAGGCTCAAGAAAAAGAAATCAAAAGCTATAGAATCCTTTTTCCATAGCAATACCTTACAGTATGATTGAAACTACTTCTATAAAGTCGTAGGTGTCTGTAAAGGGTGACATACTGTTTATAAACGAAGTTTGTTCTAAAATTATGCAATAAGAAAATGATGTATTGAAATAGGTTCCGAGCGGCGTTTATTGTCGTACATAATATTTTAATTTTATTAAATGTTTCCTCAGCCGTAAACGGAATCCAAATGTTTCATCCTCTGTCGTTCACGTTTTCATCACACAATCTCCGCTGCGGTATACGTCATAGTGTTTGCGCATATCATGGTCTCTTTGGAAGGGTCAAACATAGGTTTAAGAGCACGGACAGAGTTGTAACTTTACATAATTATTTAAATATGTTCATTCTTTGGATCTGTGAGGTTAAATACATGTATTTCAATAATAACTTTAAGTGTTCAATTTTGTGCAATGAATGTGAAATTTGAAATTATTTTCTCTGTGGCTTGTATAAACAGGCGCCAACAGCTTTATTCCGCGAAGATAGCTAGCTAGACTGTTTGAATAGTACATTTTAACCTTCGTGGTATTTACCAAAAATCTCTAAATGAGATATGTACTATTCACCCATCATCAGTACTTACCACTGTTGGGTACTCATCACTCGGTTCCGTCATGTTTTGTCTGTGCGAGAACCATACCGCGGACAACACAATGTTTTATTGCAGATTTTTGCGCCGCATTACTAAAGTGTTGCTCTTAACAGACGGGACAGCATGTATTTGTCCCATAGTCTATCGACCAATCAAAATCAAGGATCTTACACGTACATTCTAAGTTAGTTAGAACATATAATTTTAAACAAGTAATTTTTTATTGACTAAAACTGACTCAATATGCTCCGCTTGCTCAGCCCTTTTAAATGACAAACAATTAACTTAATATATTCTAACTATTACTTAAAACATACATTTGACTCTCAAAAACCTTATAGACATTAAGATGCTGCAATTTTAAGAGCACCGGTATGTGTGCCTTAATTATCAATTATAAACAAACCTATTAATAAATAATACTGACATTTCATTCCAAAAATTACAATACAACGGATAACTCAGGAGTAATTACCCTTACGTTAAACGTGTTGTCTCATTAATTATTTACTTATCAACATTTTAATTCCATTCATAGCTGTCATTGCCAGTTTTTCTGAGTTCATTAACCATATGAATACCCCTAGCCATTAACGCTCTCAATAAACAGGTGCACATCAGTGGTGTAAGAAAGTTTTTTTGAGTTTGAGTGGTGTAAAAAAGTATAATTTCAATATGTTCGTACAACTCTTCGTCAGCTAGAAACACACAGCCACTTTATCAAGAAGACATTATATTATTTGAATTCGAGTGTTTTAAAATACCTATCATTGAAATGAATATTTCGAATAAAAATGTTCGTTATGTGACACGTCTTCGCTAATAGAGCTTAATGATCATGTGTTGCTATAAAACATAGGAACATTTAATAATATTTAAGCTCGTGATACATAGAAAGTCTGTTTGACACTACATGACTCTGAAAGAAGGCATATTTACACACGATTAAGCAACACACGTTAACTAATCTTAATACAACGACTTTAACTTGGTAAAATGTTATAGGATTTTCAACGTTTCAGTTGCATGTTCTCGAAAAATATTTGACTTACTAAAATTGTTTGTGAATAACAAAATTCACCTATTATCCTTCTACCAACCATCTGACTTACCAACCAGGGGTAACAAACGGGTCAACAATAAATCAAGTTATTGATATACGATATACGTTGTACGAATATACCTACATTACACATATGTGTACTATACTCAATGATTATACCATTGCCGCCAAGGCTGATGTATTCACAAAACATTTTAATAGAGATCTTAAATATTTTGACTTAAGTTAAAAACTTGAGCTGCACATATTTCCCAAGTAACGAAGAATGGTCCATGTTTTGGTTGGGATTATTGTATCACTAATGCTTCTAAACAACGTAAAAATAAATAATCTAGATTGTCCTGTTTATCTGATCCAATCGATGATATTTCAATATTTTAAGAACGTTTTAAGTTTTCCCTAGAGATACTTTGTGAATATTACTCCAGAACAATATAAGCATAGAAATGATATCGCTACACTTTCAACAGAACAGGTAATGCATATCTAGGATATTCTTTTGGCACACGGGGCAGCAGAGCATGCAAAACACACAAAGGAACAAACACAAGGTCAAACATACATGCCGCAGTGAGAACTACAAAATATAGGAAACTGCAAAGCTACAAGAACACGACCTTCCGCTCGTTTTTCTAGACAATTACCGTGATTATTCATTCGGTAAATACATGTGCATGAAATACATGTATAAAATATTCTTAAACGTTACTACATGTATTATATTTGTTTCAATTCCATTTTTGTATAAACTGATATTAAGTGAGTTTTCTACTGTGGGATCAAAGACTGATCATTATGAAACGTACACTACCCTACATACGACCACATTCATTGAAGATGGATTAGCCATCTTCTAACCACATAAAGGATATACAATACCCAAAAGCTCTAACCCGCCACCATAATTATGTGTTATAATTTTGTTAATAATGTACGTTCTCTCATGACATTTTGCATACCAATACTTGAATAATTCTTGCATTTGATTATTGATTCATTTTGGCAGATAAACGGTCATGTTACTCGTTACAGGCGCGTTACGTAATGTAGTCGATTTTACAAAGTCACAATAGTCATATTTCACCCACAGTGTTCATGAATAAGTACATATTGCAACGCAACAAACACGTATTCATTAACATTTAGCACAACCCGTGTCTTCCGTCCCAGAAAAACACGTAACATGCCGAGATTGACGCAAAGCGAACTTGTATGAAGCGTAAGAATCTTACAACCAAATTTCATAAAGGCTATGTCAATGAAATATCAATTTTGCAAATTTTGCTTGAGTGTTGATTTTAAAAAATGAAGACTCCTGTGAATGAAAAAACGGAAATAATCATTTAAATAACAATTACAAACGAAATAGAAAATCATTTTTGTAAAAAAGCAAAACTGAGGGCCGCAACTTACCCAACTGATGACATCCCAACCGCGTTCTGATCGTGCCAATTCAACATGTTAAGTGTTTTTCGCGTAGGATAATCTTCACTAACATCAAAACCGTACATAAATAGCATGCATTACACGTGAAAAGTATGCTAGATTACGTAACAAGTCTAAAACGGTGAATTAGACCGTGAGTAGGCCAAAATAAACAAATATTTGGCTTCATTGGATATTCATCAGTCATTATGTGAAATTTCGTGTTAATACATGCATTATTAGAAAAAAATTAATAAAATAAAAAAATGTCAACTAGGAATTGTGTTCACAGTGGTTTTTCGTAATCCCATGAGTGTTCCTCTCGAGTCAGTTTCGGCATTTTATGTGTTTTTCAATATGAATAGTCATCAGTTATGCCGATTTTGTTGATGGGCGCCTGAATTCTGGTCCACATGCATTGCACGTGCAAAAATGCATTATTACGCAATACACCAAATGCACTGAAGTCAACTGCAAAACGGTCAAAAAAACCAATACTCAGCTGCATCTCTTAATCATGTATCAGTATGCGAAATTTCAGGTGAATATATGCATTTTTCACAAAACCGGAATGAAATATAAACTGACGGGTTATAACTTTTGGGGAGTGTAGTTTCATTCACACAGCTACGAGAGATAACTTTGTAGTATGTAGATGATAACTAATTAACTGCATGTGTCATTATTATACAAAAAACCTGATATTTGTATTTTAACCGATCAGGGTCACCATACAGCATAACATGTGCAGTAGTCCTTATAGTATGAAATAAATAATTATGTGTAACATTGGTACACGGAGGGTTTCCGTCATATGTAGATCACTAAACCCAAAGTTTCTCAACAATATGTAAGAATAGGCACCACTTTTGAATCGAATGTTGTTACTAACTTGCTTCTGTATGTACAGAGTGTCCCACATTCGTAATTTTGTCTCTTTTATCAATAACACATTGTCAATATGACATAACATTAAGGGATAAACACAATTCACAACACAATCATCATAATTGTGATTATTTATTCAAATACCCAGAGTTACCTCTCATGTTTTTCATCACTTGTTTAAGTATATTTGCATACAGTGAACATGTAATTTCAGCGTGTTCATAGAGATATATTTACATGACGACCCCACATAACATTTCAGGTGTCCCATTGTCAAAGTTAATGGATATGCGTACACTAATGTTCATAATGTATAGAAGACATATTAACTATAGGGCTCATGTCCGATATATATCTAGACCACTGCCTTTAGGTATGAGGTCAAATGTCAGTACTTTCTCGCGAACGTATCCTGTTTTGCTGCTGGTTTGTTGTAATAAGTGGTTTCTGCTTTCTTATAAATGCTGACACACTAAATGAATCTGATATATCTATGAACTGTTGACTTGGTTGCAGTTCACCTTAATACCTTTTGCTTCTTACTAAGCTTTATTGTTGATTGTTCTCAATAATAATAAATTAATATTTATATTTTTCTTCTTTAGGGATTGTTAATGAATATTTTGAAGACTGCCTGTTTCCCTTTTATTTGATCAACTCACCTCTTTCTCCCAGCTTTCATTATTCCATTGTAAAGTATTTTTGAATTAGTTGTCAGTAGATCTTCATCATCTCTATGACTTTAAAACCTTATTTTCTCAAAATGAACGCCCAGACAATACGTTTTATCAAATGATGACATGTTTCACGTATGTCAGCAAATAAACAGGAAATGACGCCATAGGTATAATGCAAATCGTAATAATAATGACTTATTTTGAAATTAGAGACTTTGGAATTTGAAATCCTTGGAATTATTCATTAAATTTTGGTTGCACGTATATGAAATACATTGCTTTCTGAATTTTGTTACTTAATGTTGGTGATTAACTGAAGCAAGATGGGTGGACACAGAGGGTATTTGTTGAATTTGGTGTAAGATCGAATTTAATTTCACTCATGATCACAGACAATGTAATTTCACTCGTGGCTACGCCACTTTTAAAAAATATTGATTTTCTGTGATCATGAGTGAAATAAAACTGATCTTACACCAAAAATCAACAAATTTTCTGTTTATTATATGCCTCAAATTCTCTTAAAATTTGCCGTAATAGGAAGAAAATCAGGTCTAAATTGGAACTTCACGACGTGAGAATTATAACGTCAGGATGACGTTGACGTTTCATTTCTTTTCTGCACGATACTGGAACCAGCTTCTTAAACAGTGAAAATAACAAAGTTGTAATTTCACAGTTAATTTTACTGTTTTTTTTTCACTGAAAACTCCATAATCCATTTAAAGCATATAATAAAAAAGCCTCTTTGCTTTCATTCAATTGTTTTATTATAGCTTATAACTTTATACGTTATCGTACAGTATGCCAACCTAAATATTACATACATTGACGTCGATGTCTCGTATAGACACAATCTTGATGCAATCAAGGGCACGAGATAAAAATAAATTTACACCAAAAAGGAACGTTTTGAAATTCCGTTTAAATAATTTCCAAAAATATATATCATGATGAATAACGTCAGCACCGTGTGTGTGTGTCTCCGTAGCTCAATGGTTAGTGCGCGTGCCATCAAATATGTCGACCCGGGTTCACATACGGTTGGAGGCACTCTAATGACTGTCATATTTCAGCTGGCAGCTGACTGGCAAATAAACGCTACATGTATGCTCAACATCGACAAGAGGATAGACACTGGTACTATTACATGTACCAAGTTAAATATGTTGTCATCTAGCGAACACTTCTTTGAATATCATGAACTAAACTGTGCACTGAAGTGTGCATCCATATTGTATCGTAAATCACTGGCGCCTCACAAGAGTTTCTTTTCGTTCTGCTATAATTGTAATGTACCTAACATGGGCGGAATTCGTTCAGTCGGCTTGTAAAATCGTTAAGTTATTAAGCACAAACACCATTCGTTAATGTTGTTTTACAAAATAAAAATGAATTCCAATTTCAAAGACTATTAGTTAGCATTAAGTCTGAATAAATGCCATTTGTAACTAGTTTTACTAGCATTCAGACAATTTTGTGCTGAAAAAAGTTCGGTTTGATGTCGACGAGACCTTCACGTTTGTTATCACATAAGATCGGTTTTGTCAATATTATCTTTATCTTGCATGTTCGATGTTCAATCAATTTTGGGAAATACCACAAAGGCAATTAACCAATTTCCTTTGAAAATGTATTAAATTATGGCAACATTTCATCAGAAGGGAACAAAACCCTACACCGCGCGATTATCTTTGCAATTGCTAACGTCTTTATGCTTCTCAATTCCATTATTCTGTAATTTGATGATTCCCTAGATGTGACTAGAATAGTTATACGCCAAAACGCTTGAACACAATTTACGTAATGGTATCACTAACGATTAGCAAGCCAATAACGCGTTTGGTATATTTACCAAACAGCGACTTAAAGCAATGTACGCGTGAATATGTCTGAACGTTTTGTCACGTTAAATCTAGTTATTTGTAATATATACATATTTCCAAGCAATGGGGTTATATGTTTAATGTAAGGTCCTGCACAGTTACGACACCCTGATACTTATGTTTTGTACTAGTTAAAATGTAAGACTGCTATGCTAACGCTGATTGTTTTCAACATGTTTACTGCCATATTCTGGCAGCGAGGTATCTGTAGTATATAGAGGTCAGTTGGCTGATTCAGTCTTTCTAGAATTTATTTATCAATCAGTTGTATCAAGACGTTGTAGGCATGACCATAGCAATGTTTACCGAATGGGATCAGTAATTCAAGTTTTATTAAATTAACTCTTCATACCATTTCTTATATTGAAGAAATATCCGCACAGTATCGACCAGGGTTTCTATAAGCCATTTAAAGGCCATTAGGAGTGTTACACGATACAATACCCAACTACAACAACTTCAACGTTTAGCATTTTTGTGGCACTTCCGAGATGTGAGAAGATGTCGCCCGTTACAACACTTACCACATATCTTAAACTTATGCACATAACCAATAGACATTAATGTGTGTGCCTTTCTGTGTTATGTGTGTCTATAATATTGTTTGGTATAAATGTATTTAAATGACATTGAACTTACTTACATGTTTTTGATAATTGTTGTTCCTATTGTTGAAATGGTATGGAATAGTCTGGAAGGTTCCAGGTTTTGATAGTCAATATGTTTACTTGAATATCCTAGCATATTCTAGAATGTTCTTTGCGGGTAATTTGTGGAGTTTACTATATAATTTTATATGAATAATTAGCACTGGGGAAGGATTTTCAATACTACACTTTTAAATGGTCAATTGTGTTGCTTTGGATTTATATGATTTACAGTGAGAGGATGTTTTTTAATATTCTGTGGATTTATCTGTGCTCATTGATAAACATTCTATTAACTTTTGATTTATTTAAAAGTGGACATCTCAGATATGATTTTGACATTTAACTAAGAAATTGTCTAAACTGTGTCTTTTTCTGCTACTGGTTAATATATTAATACTATATGTTATTCATTTAATATATTGTTAAACGTTAGTTGCTGTTAATTTCTGATTGTGTCTGTCTGAACGTAATACCTGTAGGAAAGCAATATGTCAAAACAAATGAATTTCGATGTCAAATGGTCGTACATGTATGTATGCTTCAAAATGTCGTATCTCACGTGAAAATTTGCATTAGACACATTTCTAGTCGAATTCGAGTCTTAAAGTCGTATCACTATGAAATTAAAATCAAATAAATACGGTGTTTTGAATTTTTCATACGACATCAGAGCATGAACTGCTAACAGATTGTTACAGAGCTATACTATTTTGACACCACTAACAAATCGGTATCTTGCTTTTCGCTGCATCGAAAAGCGTTTACATTAAAAAACCTTATATACATGTACTAGAGTTTGACTCATATTCAAGCGACCAAAGGGTCATCAGCATCTAACTGGAAGTAACTACAAGTGTGGATATTTCTCGTTGAAGTGTTCGCTTTCATTGACGTACAATGTACAAACTTGTGGATCACTGTACAGTGGCACTTTGTATAGGAAAATGTATTAGCTCGAATATACTCTTGTATTTTACTGGTTCGACAACCTTCCACGAACTCTAAAACGTTCAAAACGTGTCAATACTTCTATTGTTGAAACCCTTAATTTGACGATACGATCGAAAATTGACAAATCTAATTAAATATATTATGCCGCGTGCTTGGTTAAAAACAAAATCGATTTGTATAGAAGACCTTGATGTGGCATTTATCGGACTAATTGTATGTACTTTTAAAATACTTTAACCCAGTTTATTATCTTCTTCTGATTATGGTTGCTTCATTGGATTGATTTCCCCGTTCGTATAAAACGTTACGATCCAATGACAGAAGGATATTTCTTGCCGGTAATCTTAACGTTCTTTGCTAAGATTTTGTCGAATTCGGATATTCTTGAGTCCTTTTTTGGAGCGAATAATAAGAAATAATCGCACTTTGCTCCGTCATATTGACTGCGTGTAATCTAGCGAACAGTCGGGTTCATTATTTACATTTAAATCAGATTGAACGAGAGAAGTTTCTGAAAGCCGTACACTGTCAATGACAAGTCAATACAGAATGTAATTGGCTTCTTTGCATGCAAATTGTTTAAATTATCTGCCTATTGTTACATGTTTTGTTCCTGGTCGTATTGATACCACAATTCAGCATTCAAGTGTCGAGGTTTCTGAATGGTATTTATGGATCTGTTATTAACTTGAACGAATGAGTAGATGTCGAAGATGCAGGCACAACAAGACCAAACGTCCAACATTACAAAGTCAAATTATTCACAAGTGCACATGTACACAATACTCCGACTCAAATCTTAAATATGGTGTCAATGAAATATGTTCTGCTGCAGTACTCTTCGTGTAGCACTTTCAGAATGAAAACAATCGTGTATTGTCGGTTTTATATGGTGTGTATTTTGCAACAATAAATGCTGTTACTTATATAGTCTTATTTGATATGTTCCTATTTGATTATTTTAACCTGGTGTACATATTAAATGAAAACTAACATTCTCATTGGAAGATCCAAGCGTTATATCGTATTTATATGAATAGTCGCGCCCATTACTTCCGTCTGTTGAACTATGGACTGCTACTCTAGATGTACATTTGTCATGGACTAAATGGTATTGCAATAATGAAAGCTTCGTGCAGAACGACAGTGATAACTTTGTGCTCGTTGATACAGAGACATTCAGCTGAAGCTGACTGCGGACATCGGATTAAACGTAGGAGTCGACTCAAAGTGAATTTGATGTAAACTTTTGTAGTTGCATGGGCGGATCATGAAACACCATAGGTGTGGTTATTTTTAATTAGTTTTAACATATGTTATTATAAGTGAGATTTTGTTTTGCATAATTATCCAATTCAACCACTTTGATGGCCGGCGAAGTCGACATAATACGTGTCTTTATTTGCAAACGTCTAGGGATTCGTAATGTATATTTGCATGCATGCCTGTATACATATACAAACAATTATCCATGCATAAAAAAAGTTCGCCTCGTGTTAAATTTTAAAATAATGAAAATGCACTTTGTCAGGTCTACAAACGAAGTCACATGACTGTATAATACAAATAGTATACCATTATGTCGACTTAATTAGGACATTGGCCAATTGCAAGCGCCTTTTTCTGCCTTAATAATTCGTCTTTAAAATACAAAAATGTATACTGTTTGAAGCTAATTTTTTAAACGCAATTCTGCAGGGACTGGCAATGCAATTGACGGTATACAAACAACGCTTTCTGTTGCGACAATTCTACATTTATAGCCTCCTTTAGAAGGGGACCGGAACCGAATATGCTTGGACAATACCTTAATCACAGGTTATCACTATTTCTGGTAATTGCATAATATCTGAATTAGGACATTTATGACGTAAAGCCTGAATGTTTCATTTCGTCCGTATATATACGCTTTAGTACACTACATAATACATACTTATGTGCAAAGGATATCTCGTGTAAGAGACGGTGACATTTATGTGATATATATATATATATGCAATTATAGATCACAGACTATCGCCCTTATACGCGATTTCAGAAGGGGGCCTGGGGTCAAGACCCCGGACCCCGATTGGTTTGAAAGAAGTGTGATTATCTTATGTACATGTAAATTGAGACTGGTGTATATTGGCGCATGAAATTACCGTGCAGATGTGATTTTCTTAACAGCAAAACACGATTATCTATACCTAAATTCCAAACAAACACGGGGTAAACTCTTAACCACAGCTGGGGTCTACCAAAATATATCACAATGTACTAAAATAAAAGTACAGGGTGCTTTATTTCGTGGTTTAGTGACAAAATGAACAAACAAATGGGACTAATTAGCGTTAGCAATTAACTGTTATTTTAGTTGTCATAGTTCCCCTTTAACTTTTTAAGTTTAATAGTTTGATAAAACCCCTACAAAAGCTCGTCTCTCGCTCCCCGTAGTCAGCGTCAGCGACAGGTAAAAATCTCTAATATGAGTGTACGGACCTGGACTCACACGGAGTCACATCTCTGTCAGGCGAGATCGGTTGCCAGTCTTTTAAGCATATGAGACCATTAGTTTGGAAAACGGTTGCCTATGAAGTTCTAAGGTTCGGAAAATCCGCCATGTACTATTTCAGTGGCAAATAATTATAAATTCGTGACATAACACTTTCCACATGGCTAAGTAATAGACAATGATAGTTCACTTGATTGGTCCGTCTTGCTTATGGTTGCGACACAGTTTGGTTTGTTACAGTTTATTTTCAAGATTTAGGCCATTGGTCCATGAATCACATATATATACAAACACGATATAGAGCATTCCAAAGTATATGTACATAATACAAATGGTATTGTATTGCGCGAGATTATTTACTGGAGACCCACAAAAGCTACATGTTTTCCGTTGTATCTTGTTGTTTTAACAGTTTAAAATATCCTTACAATTTAATGACGGAAAAGCACGACCGTACTAACGGAAATTAGTGGGTATCCGGTAAACAATCCCGCACCATACTACAAGGTATAATAATAATAAACATGATTGATGCGTTCCGGTCAGCATAATAATCAGTAAGTTAATAATAACATCGTATAACAAGGATAGAGACATAGCATAAATTTGTAATTTGCAATTGGCTGTATATGTTTGGAGAAAGGTTAATTAAAAATAGTACAATCTGTCCCGTATTTCAAAGCTTTTAAATATGTAGATAGCTAATTTCTTTACCGTGATTTGATTTGTGGACAAGATTAATTCAATGAACACATACTATGTTATTAAACGTGTACACCAGCATAAAATCAGACGTTGCATTGCCGCATTACCATTCTACAACGAGTGCAATATAACAACATATAGAAACCTATACATTGTCTGAACCTAACCTACTGAAAATGACCCCCAACAACACAAATTATTACTAATACAATTTAAGTAAAACATGAGTAACCGAACCAGAAAAAACACCAAGACAGAAAAACAGCGTGAGACACACTGGATGGTGGTCAGGCATGCTGTTACATCATTGCGATTATTATAAAACAACGGGTAGTTTAATATCTGCATCTAAATTATATTTCATCATACTGGTATGGTAGATAAATCCTTGTCCCACAAAGAGCCAACCTATTGATAAGTTTGTGTGCATACGATGAGTTAAAAGAGTCTCATAAATATAAATGAAGATCGTAATATGAGATACAAGAGTTATTGAACCAAATTGATGTCACATAAGATACCTATATTTTATATATTTCGTCCGTATGTGGTGATATGTAGCAAAATATTGATTGATTTATCCAGGTATCAAATACGACAAATAGTATGCACCCATAGATGGATTTGAACCCTTACTGTACGGCGTCATCGCCAAGTAATGCGAAATACAAATTTTAAGCATTATGATACTACTCGGTAATCCCTAAAAAGTTGCACAAATAACCAGGGAGATGTATTTATCATTTACGGATTGAAATAATATAATATGATATTTTTATACGTGTTGCATTTCAATAATTTGTAATCTTGACTCTTTATCGGATGTGTCGATCTTGAAGGCTTCGGAACAATATACGACGTAACGTTTCTTTTCTAAATGCGATAAGTGATTTAATTAAATATAACTAAAATGACATTGCGTCTAGACAAAGTCGGTGTCATTTAGCGTTAGTTCTCGTTTTTGTATTTATGGCACATTGCAAAAATATGCAATTCCTATATTATTTAACATTCAGCGTACTGAGAAATAAATTTAATTGACTTTGCACTTTTCACAGAAACGTTCTCAACGTTGATTGACGGGAACATCGTCATTAGCAAGAACAATTAATCCATAGTAACTCTTTGAAATCATTATTTGTCTCTTGTTCTCTTTATTATATTATTTTCTATGTACGTATATACACAGGTATAAGGAAAGTGAGTATACACGAAATATTGCTTATACTCATTGTGGACATACCACGTTGTAAATGGCGCAATTAGAAATATGTAAACAAAAGATAAAAACAAGTATTTAAAGTATTTTATTCTTCGAGCGATTCTAACGAGAACGCATCGACGATCGATGCTTTTCTGTCAGAATGGCTTGGGCAATAATCACCAGCATCTAACCGGTAGTATATATTTAAGTGGATTATATCGCGTTGTTCATAGTGTTCGCTTTCATTTACGTACACAGCTATAGGTCACTGATCAATTGGAATATATAAAGGAACATACTCCACAAACTCTAACATGTTCAGTACTTGTCAATTCCCTCATTGTTGAAAGGCTTAATTTGTCGATACGAAAGACACTTTAACAAATCAAATTACGTATATTACGGCGCGTGTTTGTTAATAACCTAAACCGAGGTGCAAAAAGCCCGACCTCGAACTAGTGTAGCCGCTAGAAGTTGCGGGTTGCGTCTTCGTGTGTATGGGATCTGTTGTCCCCATTCGTGTAACCTCAGGGTTACTCTTTCTGGTGCCAGCTCATGATACGTTCAGCTAATAGCCTCGGGATCTTAGATGTAGGTTTGTCGGATTAATTATAATGTATTTATATTTAACTTATATATAAATACATTATAGAGTCCACTGATTTAACAAAACTCCTTCATCCAGTACATCATATTTAATTTCACAATAGTCCAACAAGTGTACACATATAATATAAAATAAGTCCATACAATATTATAATGATATACTATTTAGTTACGTCTTAGCATTCTGAAGACCTGAAGACTGGTATTAACTGCCCGAACTCCAGATCTCAGGTCTCGCTCGTGCCGCGACGAATCATATTCCATGTCGGCCAACACGTGACCTTTTACAAATCAACTCGCCAACAATACTATATACTGGTCACGTAATACCAATTATTACGTGGCGTATAGGTAAGCAATTTGTATACTAATAACCTCTGAATACTTACAATGACTTATACATGAAACACGGTTACACTAGCATTTATTGACCTACTAGTATTTAAACATTCTTCCTTTTCTAAAACTTGTATCCAATTTAGCGGCTTCTTCTGATCAAGTTGACTTCATTTGATTAATTTTCCCGTTCGCTTCCAGCATTGTGATCCCATGACAGTACGATTTTTCTTGTCGGCAATTTTAACATTCTTTTCTAAGATTGGTCAAATATGGATATTCTCGAGTCTTATTTGGAGCGTGTAATAAGAATTGATCGCATTTAGCTCTGTCATATTGCCTACGTGAAATCGGGCGAACAATCGAGTTTTTTATTTAGATTCAAATCAGATGGATTGCGATAAGCTTATGAAAGCCATTCACTGTCATTGACACGTCTTTACAAAATGTACTTGGCTTATTCATATCAAAATGGTTTAAAGTATCTCTCTGTTGTTGAAAATACCATTCCTTGTCTAATTGTTACTGCCGTTGAGCATTTTTGTGTTGATATATACGGATAAAGTCCTATCATGAACTGTAGCAATTTTGTATATAAGGGCGAAAAGATGAAATGCACACGTGCGAAAATTCTAATATAGTATATGCCCATAAAAGCATTTTAATGTAATTAGGTATTGCTATAGTGTTCTTCATTTGGGGGGGGGCATGCGCTGCTGAGCGCTACGTATCGAACGAAGCGAACAATGTATATGCTACCTGTGAGCGCTTGCGGATAGCAGACCGTTGCACAACAAATCGCTATCAGGCGCTACAGAAGTGATCCGTTGCGCAAGAAAGTGCTCGGAATCACTCGTCAAGCGAATTACTGAGAAACGGCATGCTATCGGCAAGCACTGGTCGCTAGTAGCGTGTCGAAGCATAGGCGTATTAAATCGCTCGATAACAATATTCGGTAGCGCTTTGGTAGGGCAACGGCCTCATGTTGTCTTTGTAATGACTTGAATGACTATGCACTATGTGTTTCGTAGGTGTGCCGACTTAATGACTTTTAACAGAATCGCCGAAAATTAAACTCGCATAAACAGAAATACCAAAGGCACTTATTCTGTAGGCGGTGATATACCGATATAGATGAATTTTATGTAACCCATTATACTATTCGATACTGTAAGCAAATGTTATATTGAAATAGGAAATTTATAACTTTATGAGTTTACGCAATGTAGAAAAGACCGGGGCATTACAATAAGTATTTTTGAATTATGTTATAGTTAGAACATATTAAGTAAATTTTAATGATTAAAAAGGCCGGAGCGAGCGAAGCGAAGCGAGGCCTTTTTAGTCATTAAAATTTACTTAATATGTTCTAACTAACTTAGAATATAACATTCTGCATTCTGATTGGCCGATAGAAATTAGCGCCAACGCATGACGTCAACTCTGTTAAGAGAAAAATTTAATGATTAAATTTTCGTTTAACCGCGAAAATGCGGCGTTTTCAATGGCTCATAATGTAGGTTATATTCTAAAGATTATTGGTACCAAGCGGCGTTTCTTGTTATATCAGAGTCTTTCTCACACAGTTTCATGTTAAAAAGGATGGTAAGAGGATAACGCTCCGGAGGAATATTAGTAATATCGAAACGTCGTATAATGCAATTTCATATTGGGAACATTATAGTTTGTTTTCGAACAGAAGGAACCATGACAGTATACAACAGATTCTCGCGAAAGGACGAACTTCTAAACTGCTAGATACCAGGCTTTGACTTCGTTTTAATTGTAAATAGCGACTTCGAAATTAGGTTAGGTTTTGTCAAGGTTAGACATTGTTTATCCAATATTGTCTCTCATGTAAAACTTGAAGTAAAAAAACTCCACGAGGATTTATTATTAACTGACATTATAATATCTGGCATTATACTCTATGTTGTTCTTGACAAATAACACACACTAGTATTTGTCGGTACTATACTTCTTATAGATTATTATTTAACATGACAATGCATTTAATACAAACATAAGGGCACCGGCATTTACCTTAATTACTAAACTTATTACCTCTAATTAAAAGGTCATTTTATTCCAAATTATATTTTACCACAATTCAATTACGATGCAAATCAGAAATAACCCTCACGTCTCAATTATATTTTGATTTCAATACATTTTAAATTAGTTAAACTATGTCGGTCATATATAATCAGCGTTGAACTTCTTGAAATTCATATTGTCAAGTCAACATAACCTCGTCCTTCAATGGTCATCGAACATCAAATGACCGTAGTGCAATATCATAACTGGCACTACAAGCCTCGGTGAGTTATTTAATCGGGACCCTCTGGCTGAGATCTACCTGGTGTGTTTGTTGTATGCAAACACTAAAACACTATTGCATATTAAAATTTCTTCAAGAATATGACATTCATTTCTCATTCCAAGGCCTTTTCTCAATCTCATTACATGTTCATTATATAATGCCACTAAAAGTCTAGTTTTTCCGGAGAATGGCTCGTACAAATGTGTCGGAACATTATGACGGACCTTTTTGACCAGTGCGTTGGAACAGTTTGGTCGCCGCCTTTGACAACACTATTGGATAAGTTTGAGCATCCATTTGAATAATGTCTCGGATATTTTGATCAGCCCTTTTAAGAATAGTGTCGGAACGTATTTTACCGTCTTCTTTGGCGTACATGTTGTCACACCATTGCATATTTCGCGATTGTGATTGGACAGTTAGGTCGCTCCCGTCGACAATAGTTTTCGAACATTCTGATCGTCTTGTTTGACGATTGTGTTAGAGTAATTGTATCACCCCTTTGGCTATTATAATATCATAATATTTTGATTTGTTTTGTCTAGTGTGCCGACAGTGTATTTTTATTGCCCGTATAATTACTGACGTAGTACGGCCTTCAGTTGTATGAATAGTGTAATAAAACCATACCAGCGTAAAATGAATGCGATTCGAGAATTAATAGCTCAATAACCTCATACCCCAATCACAGGACTCTCGAATCAGCCGGAATGGGCCCAAATGAGTCGGAATGAAGAAAGAATAAACATTCGAAACACATTCCGAATGTTAACTCGAATGGACCAAAATTATTACAGCTTTGTCAAAATGCCGTTGGAATACTTCCAATACCATTCAAATACAATTCTTATATACTTCGAGTATAACTCGAATACACTTCGAGTCCGCCTGGAATGATAGCGGAGATCGTGCACGCATATGTTTTCAAAATACGGTAAACACAAGCATCGGACCGTTTTGCACGGGATTATGCACGGGTTGTGCACGGGTAGTGTGTTTAATATCAGTACCTATAATGGCTTTAAGTAATGTTTCGAATATAGTCAGAATGCCGAAAGAATATTTAAAATGTAATCAGAATGTCGGAAGAATACACTTCGGTAGCCGTACGATATTCCACCCGACTTCGAATGTATCTCGAAAGTTTTGAACATGCGCAAAACATTCGAAGTGGACACAGGAATGGGCCGGAATATTTCGAATGCACTACGAATTGACTCAGCATGCAGACATAATGTTTCGAATGCATTTCGATCATGAAGGAATACACCTCGAATTGCTATTCCTACGGCATTCCGACTCATTCAGACGTCGTGTGATCTGGACAGTATCAATAAATACAGAGAGTTTTGAATAACAGTTTATTCATTTTCATTTTAATATGTATTTTATTTCAAACGAAAGAGGTTTAGAACATGTTAAAACATTCAAACTGGCCCGAACATATGGAATGTACTCGGAATGCAGTCGGAATACATTTCGAACATACAAGAATGTACCACGAATTGCTATTCCTACGGCATTCCGGCTCATTCCGACTCTCGTGTGATTGGGGTATTAACGGGACTTTGATTTAACACCCTATAGTGGTGTTATAAATTGATATACAATGTTTCCCGGGAGGTATAATCTGGACGGACATATAACATGAAACATCATTAAGCTCAATAACAGACAGGCAAAACACGCAACATCCCAATTGTTCTTTTTCACAACCGGTATGGTGTGAAATAAGCAGTATTTGTGTCATTCGGACGTTTATCATTGTTTAAAGGTATTAAAATTAGATTATTTCTCCAGTAGACCACGTGTTTTTTCTCGTTTTGACAATAACTGTTTTAACTCACATTTGTATAGGAACCTCTATGCTGATAACCATAATCACTTTGCTATAAAAATGACACAAATAATGAACTTTCAAATGTTTTCATTTTTTAACAAAAATTACTATTTAGAATTTCATATGTACAATCACATAAACTCGGCCAAACTTATAAGTACAAACGTGGCTTTACCGTCATAACTGTCTTATTTTTAACAATTTCTGCATGAAACTTTGCGTACAAGGTATTGACTATCACATGATTGGATTGATACTGTTTTTTCTTCAACATTAAATAAAGCGGTTCAGTAAACCATATAACATAAAATACCGTAAAATGACCGAAAAATTGACGCGTAGCTGCAAATCATTTGGAATGAATGTCAAATTTGAATTTTAGATTTATCGTCAAATTCCAAAAAAAAAGTATGTAGTCTATCAGAATAATAAGAAACAAAGGTCGCCGTGATTCTTTTAGCGCTATTAAACCATAATTGTCTCCCTTTTTAAATACAGAATACGGCATGAAAATGACTTTGGAGGCGTATATATAAAATCTGGACAATAAATCTAAATGATGTTGACGAACGTGTTCTCTATCAGAATATTAAGAAAATGCATAGGTCTACGTGCTTCTTTTAGCGCCATTAGACCAGAATTATATCCCTTTTTAACGAAAACGGAATGAAAATGACTTACGAATATCTGGACAATAAAACTTTTTTTTCAAATGTTGTTTATGAAAATGTACTCTTATCAGAACACTTAAAAAAACAAAGTTCACGGTGCTTCTTTTAGCGAAACCACGAAAAGGCGTAATTAACCACCATGTATGTGCTATTAGTTCCATCCACGAAATGTAAGTTCACACATTTGACACAGAACAGCGCCCTTGATCTTGATCCGTTAAGGTTGGAACATAGGTTCGGCACGCCGTCGTCATTAGTAACACATTTTCTTCTAGATTCATGTAGTTCGGCCCAGGCGTTAAAAAAGTTATGGAGCAGAAACGAAATGCGAGACTCGAACGCTTAACATTGAATTATGATGTTGAGCTTGGGCCAGCACAATTGGAACATGGGTTCTGTATGTCATCTTCATTAGTAACACGTTTGTTATTGGGTCAACGTAATTCAGCATAAACTTTAAAAGTACCTTTGAAGCGAATACGATTATGGTAGAGACAGACGGACGGACAAGGACATTTCCGAAAATCCCCTCCTCAACTTCGTGTTTGCGATCACGATGGTGAAATGCAGTACAAGCAAATGAAAGAAAATACTACATTATGGCTGTAAACTTATATAATTTAACGGTATGTTTGAACCGTTTAGTTTATTTTTACCACTGTCATGATGTTCCTGTGTAATAATATTGTCATTAAAGAGCATCTCAAACTTATTTTTACTACACAATTTACCAGTAGAAACAACGTGACGAAATCCCATTTGCTAGTGGTAACGGTACATTCAAACGTCACAAAACCACAGTTGTCCAAAAGCATTAGTTTGCAGTCACGTTTACCCGAAACTGGTGTGTCCCGAGTTATAGGCATGTTGCATATCGAAAGTAGCAACAACACAGTTGTCACAAGATTTAATTGTCATTATACGACAAATATTCGTCTATATGAAAGGATTTTTGCAAGCTATAATCACCATAACTGATCGTCTACAGCGGGACAAAATGCATAAAACGACCCACAATTTGGATGCAAAATAATGCGTATGCTCAGCCGAAAAGTCAGCTGCAGTGACTGTCAGATGAATGATTGGCCTCCACGATATACTAAATGATCAATCGAAAATATTAAACACGTTTGAGTTCTGAAATAAAACGTTTTCATTTATTACAGCTCGCCAGTTTGTGTATATGTTACATGGTATATGTTCCTCAACCTCTAGTCACTTCCTTCTTTTATCACAACCTCCGGTGACAACGATGTTGACATTAGACAGCATGATAATAACTATGCCCATAAATAACGGATACTGATCAAATTTCCGGAAGAAAACAATATCAACGTGATGGAGTATCCCATTTTTTTGTTCCCACTGAAGGCATAATTATGACATGCTCCATTACACCGATCTGCCAGAGAGCTTCTTCAGAGCCTTGTCTATTAATCAGGGAACATTCCCAAGCAGCGCATTGAAAATGTGATGAGTATCCATTGATGTGAATGCACCAGGAACAAAACGTTATACTTACAATACTATACTGTGAATTTGGCATTTGAGACTTAAAAACGTTGACGTCACGTGACCTTGCAATATTGTGAACTTTTGATACGAAAGATTTGCTAGATGTTTAATTTTTATGGACAAACTTGTGTTGTAAATACATTATAATGTTTACTATGCATTTGCGTGCTTTTTTATAAGTGTTGCGTTTTCAATGTCTGTAACTTGTACTGTCAATATGTCATCAACTATTTAGAGAAAAAGTTCGACAAATAATTACTAAGTAAATGTTTACTGCCAGCACTACAGGGAAACAAATTACACACGTCATTAACAACACATGTATAGTGCTAGATCAACACATTCTATGGTTCAATAACACCAGCATCCTTAAAATATATTACTATTTAATTAATATACTAGCCCGACTGATTTCACAAATAACCATAATCAAAATTTTCTTTTCTGTCCTAATTGCCAAGGAAATTACAACCCGCATGTTACCAAACGTACCAGTACTTCTGGACTTTTATCGCGTTACAGAGATTTGCTATCGTACACGAACACATTCATAGGTTACAGTTCAATGTCAATGTCTGCGGAAACTCTCTAGCTACATGTTTATGGCTTTTAAGGAAACCGGTTTTGCGTGTTTTTATTTATTGTTCTAGCAGCCATACATACACGTGGTTTGTGTATTGTCATGGCATTTCATGTGACTGACAAATGTTCATCCACTATGTCAATTATTAAATACATTCTTATAATATGTTAATATCAAGCGCGACTGCATTAGTATTTGATTAAGACACAAAATGGTAAAACCTGACTTCTGGTGTATCATATCGACACAGGGTACATGTAGGAGTTAACAGATGTTACAAATGTACATTTTATACTTGTTTCCATTATGGTCTAACACCAATAGTCCATAACTTCGTTTTGCACAGACTATACAATCCATCCGTCCAAGATATAGTGGCTAGAAACTACAATGCCATTTCCAAACCTGAACAAGTACCATTGTAAGAAACTATTAGATGTTTACCACATACCGATTACATGCATCTAGTACATGTAATAATGTCGTTTGATATGGCAATCCGTCTCTGCATTCACCCAATAGTTACCTAGATTTGTATTGATGGAGATTTCAAACTTCAAATAAGGTTTCGGTTGTTTCGTACCATTGCAGCCAATAAATATGATCCAGTTTCCTGGAAAAACTGCTTTTTTGACAATATGTAATTACTATATGTAATAATGTGTTGATAAAGCTTTACAATAAAAAGATGCATATGTATTGTTTCAGTTTAAAGTAATTCACCATATAGTTCTATACCGTAGCATTAAATTTGCTAATAGATTTGTGGAAGTTACAAATTCGGAAACGTACTCTGATTGACAACAAATTTGGTTAATTGTCTAAAATAGGAGTAACCCTTCTCTACATGCTAATATTTACAATTATGAGATACTAGTATACGTATTTGAAAATATTAAAACATAATTATTTGAACTATTTTGAAAAGTGTTTGTCAAGAATTAAAATACTGTGTTAATGCAATACGTGTTACAGTTATGTCGAATAACGTATCAATGACTTGGACGACCTCACGCCAACATTTCCAAAACAAGGCCTCTACCAAAACAGATGTAACTTTCTTAACATTTTAGATAGGTACAAATTTATTTTGCGTTTTACACCAATATACATGTACTTACTCTTTAAACTTACAGAACATCTCGGAATCAAATTGTTGGACAAAATAGCAGATTTTCCAAGTCCTTATTTAAGGTGTCACAAAGGCCCTATTGTATTAGAACCACAGTGACTGTAAATGTCATAAACCTACAGCTGCATAACTGAGGTTTGATGGTTATCAACACAAATAAAAAGAAACTGCTAAACGGATAAGGGCGCATGAAAAATAAATCAAAAACTATAAAATCCTATTTCCATAGCAAAAACTTACAGTATGATAAAACAATCATCCTTCTTCTATATAATGTCGTAGGTGTCTGTAGGCGGTGACATACTGTTTATAGACGAAGTTTGTCATAAAATTATTCAATAAGAAAATGATGTATTGGAATAGTTCCGCGCTAATTATACGTTAACATATTTATGAATTTACGCATTTTACGACCGCATGAGGAATTCTTATGAGTATTTTAAAATTAAATATCCTAGGTTCTAAGCGGCGTTTGTTGTAGTACACAATGTATTAATTTAATTAAGTGCTTCCACAGCCGTAAACGGCATCCAAATTTTTCATTCTCTATCGTTCACGTCCTCATCACACAATCTCCTCTGCGGTATACGTCATAATGTTTGCGCATACCATGGTCTCATTGGAAGGGTCAAACATCGGTTTAAGAGCATGGACAGAGTTGTAACTTTACATAATTATTTAAAGGTGATTTTTCTTTGGATCTATGAGGTCAAATACATGTAGTTCAATAATATCGCTAATTGTTCAATTTTGGGCAATGAATGTAAAATTTGACTTCTCTGTGTCTTGTATAAGCAGGCGCTAACAGCTTTATTCCGCAATGATAGCTCGCTAGACTGTTTGAATAGTACATTTTAACCTTCGTGGTCTTTACCAAAAAACTCGAAATGAGATATGTAACAACACTATTTACCCATCATCAGTATTTTACACTGTTATGTACTGATTACTGGGTTCCGTCATGTTTTTGTCTGTGCGAGAAACATACCGAGGTCAACACAATGTTTATTGCAGATTTGTGCGCCGCATTAATCATTAAATTGTTGCTCTTAACAGACGGTGCGTCATGTATTTGCCCCATAGTCTATCAACCAATCAACATCATGGATGTTACATGCTATGTTAGTTAGAACATATCAAGTAAATGTTTAATGGCTAAAAAGGACTCACTTGGCTTCGTTCGCACAGGCCTTTTAAATGATTAACAATTTACTTGTTCAAACTATTACTTAAAACGCAATTTGCCTCCCCAATACCTTATAGACCATAAGATGATGCAATTTTAAGAACACCAGTATTTGTGCCTTAATCATCAATTATAAACACAATTATTGATAACTAATACTGTCAGTTCATTACAACAATACAAAAGTTACAATATAATGAATACATCTTGCATAATTACCCTTACGTTAAACGTGTTGTCTCTTTAATTATTTACTTTTCAACATTTTAATTCCAGTTATAGCGGCCATTGTCAGTATTTCTGAGTTTATTCACCATATGAATACTCTTTGCCATTAACAAGCGACTGAATATGTTTCTACGTATGAGCATTTTAGTCATTCTCAATAAAAATGTGCAAATCAGTGGTGTAAGAAAGTTGTTTTGAGTTTGAGAAAAATATATATCATGATGAATAACGTCAACACCGTGTGTGTGTATCCGTAGCTAAATGATTAGTGCGCTTTCCGTCAAATATGTCGACCTGGGTTCACATACGGTTGGAGGCACTCTAATGACTGTCATTTTTCAGCTGACAGCTGACTGGCAAATAAACGCTATGTTCAACATCGACAAGAGGATTGACTCTGGTACTATCACCAAGTTACATATGTTGTCATCTAGCGAACGCTTATTTGAAATTCATGAACTAAACTAAAACGAGTTTACATCCATGTTTCGTCGTCAATGTGATCACTGGACCAAACAAGTGTGCACGCATATTGTATCGTAAATCACTCGCGCTTCACAAGTGTTTCTTTTCCTTCTGCTATAATTTTATTGTACCTAACATGGGCGAAATTTGTTCAGTCGGCTTATACAATCGTTAAGTTACTCAGTACAAACACCATTCGTCAATGTTGTTTTACAAAATAAAACTGAATTCCAATTTCACAGACTATTAGTTAGCATTAAGTCTGAATAAATGTCATTTGTAACTAGTTTTACTAGCATTCAAACAATTTTGACAATGTTTTGTGCTGCAAAATAATAGGTTTTATGTCAGACCTTCGCGTTTGTTATCAAATAAGATCAGTTTTGATCAATATTATCTTTATCTTGCATGTTCGATGTTCAATCCATTTTGAGAAATACCGCAAAGGTAATTTACCAATTTCCTTTGAAAATGTATTAAATTATGGACAAATTTCATCAGATGGGAACAAAACCCTTCACCGCGCGATTATCTTTGCAATTGCTAACGTCTTTATGAGTTTTCTGCATCTCAATTCCATTATTCTGTAATTTGATGATTCCCTAGATGTGACCAGAATAGTTATACGCCAAAACTTTCGAGCACAATTTACGTAATGGTATCACTAACGATAAGCTTGCCAGGAGCGCGTTTGTTACATTGATCAAACAACCACTTAAAACAATGCACGCGTGAATATGTCTGAACGTTTTGTCACGTTAAATCCAGTTATTTGAAATATATACATATTTCTAAACATTGCGATTATACGTTTAATGTAAAGGTCATGTACAGTTAAATGGAGTTTACATTAATGGAATTGTTGCTTGTAAATTGATGCACCAATTTGCCTAGTGTATTTACCCCTGCAATAGCTCAGCAAAATTGTTTCACAACAATTTCATCAAATAGAACTTGCTCTATGTTCCTGCAACAATTTCTCCATAGAATTTCTGATAAGAGGGTAAAAAAGCTGTCATGTATCCATTTTCATCCCAATAAGGCCATCTCTGGGTAATTATCACGAATTTTATATAGTTTAGAGACAAAAAACTAGCCTGTGCAGACGATATTATTAAAAATGTAATTGATCAATATAAAAATGATGAACAATTATCGAATCTTCACTACTAAATGTTATTCTTAAAAGGATGTTCGTATAAAATGTAGCAACTGTTAGTTTATGCATGTACATGATCAACTGTAATCTTGCTAGAGGAAACCAATTTCTAAACATATACTGGTTGAAGTACAGAGGTTGTTGATATTGAGGGGTGAACTTCAAGTATTTAAGAAAGTTCAGGAATAAAATCAACTGTAATCTCGCTAGAGGAAACCAATTTCTAAACATATACTGGTTGAAGTACAGAGGTTGTTGATATTGAGGGGTGAACTTCAAGTATTTAAGAAAGTTCAGGAATAAAATCATGTTGCTAAAAAGAGGTTGTTGCTTAAAGAATAGATGTTCTGGAGAGGTAGCACTGTTTACTGTGTTAACACAATATTATTGCATTTAACAAGTCGAGATAATACAAATGCTTGAAAACATTTTAGGAGGCACCAGACAATATAACCAATGAAGAGCATAAGCCTAAAATTGATAGTTCACGCAACAATTAACGGTACATTTTCTGTGTGTATATGGAACTAAAACGATTGCATGTAATCGTTGTGCAACAATTGTGCTAGTCCTTTTTCTGAGTATATACAGAACGAAAACAATCGCATGCATTCGTTGTGCAACAATTGCGCTAGTCTAAATAGAGCTTTACGACACCCCGATACTTATGTTTTGTCCTTAGTCTAGATAAATGTTAGACAGCTAGTATGCTAACGCTGATTGTTTGTTTTCACCATGTTTAGTGATATATTCTAACAGCAATATATCTGTTACACACTCAACAAAACTTATAAGTACAAATGTGTTGTTTACCCATAGCTCAGTAAAAAGTGTTTGAAATTTTCAACATACGTATACGTAGTTTGGATGTGTGGAATTACACTACAATCATGTCTTTAACAACTAATTGAAAATGTCACAAACAGAATAAACAAATGATGACATCGGCAGAATCTAAAGTCACACATTTTTGCCGTGTGTTCTACACGTTGTGCCGAGTGTTCATCGGGCGTTTGTCAGGTTGCTAATGCCGATATTTGCACCCTCGTTTGTTAATAAAGTGTATGTTCATATGAAGGAGACAGAAATAAGGAAAACAATGATATGAACAAAGTTCAATTTAGGTTAACTTTAGAATGCCGACTTTTGCATCAAAAATGCAATTTCCAACCTCTTTAACTTCCCTTGACCGTAACAATCAAAACTACTTTTAAAAGTGAATAACCACCATAAGTACTGCTGTGTGAAAAATCTAAATATTTTGTGTTTTTGTCGATATATCTAAAATTCAAAGTTACCATACGTGAAAATAATTAGCACTTCGGGTCAATTTCTCGATAATTTTATGGTTTCATGGTTTAATGAACCGCTGTATGAAGTTATGAGGAAACTACGTTATTAATCCAACTCTTTGATAGTCAATACCATGAAAATAAAATTTCATGCAAAAATAATATCAGATAAAAAAGTTATAACAGAAAAAACACGTGTGTTTTTGTTGGGTGTATATAGATGTCAATTGGCTGATTCAGTCTTCCTAGAACTAATTTTCAATCAATATGCTCCGAACGTTGTAGGCATAACCATAGCAATTGTCACCGAATTGGATCATTTATTCAAGTTATTAAACTTTTCATACCGTTTCTAATATTGTAGAAATATGATCGCCTGCTAATGCACTTCGTCCTCTATGTGTATACATATATAACAGTGCCACATTCTTTAGCTTGCTTACATAGACGATTTCCTTTCATGTATTTATTCGCTAGAAAACGTACAGCTAATGAACTATATAGAATCGAATTCCTTATTCAATTCACACCATCCCATAACCATAGATTTGAGTCCCGTTCAATATAATTCTTTCATTCGTTTTATTACAGCTGATGGTAAGATGAAAAGACGCTGCTATTCTGTTCATTGACGCATCGATATTTATTTATTTCTCCGCTCGCTCTCTCTCGCTTTCGCTTATTATTATATTGAAACATATGCAGTAAGAGTGAATTCGTCGACGATACGGAATCCTAGCGGAGGCTTCCACGCTACTGTACGTCTAGCGACTGACAACAGATATATACTATTGGAAATATTGTATTGAATAGCATGCAGTGTTTTCTCTGTAATAGAACACTGGCGTTTTGTGAGTATTTCGCGCAGAGAAAACAAACACTGTACTATACGAAAGGATTAAATATTTTGAACGTGAATTTGTATAAAACCTAAACAATTTACGTTGAATCTGGATATAAACGATGATTCTTCCTATGTAAATACACGAGTGGGACTTATATTTAAGATTGCTTATTTTGTGTCGTTTTGAGTTAACATTGTAAGAAGTTAGTGTTGTTATTAACATACTGGATTAGGTGTTGTATAAACCTTTATAATATATTACTGGTATGTTAATGCAACTTTTGAGTATAATCAATGCCTCAAATGCTCAAATTGATTATCTAAAATTTCTGATGTTTCATTTTTTCTAATTCTCATGTTTAATAAATCAAAGTAATCCATATTTATTCCGTATATTAAGTGTTATACTAAACATCACATGGCATTTTGTGTTAATATAAATAATATTCGACTGTCACATTACTATTATGTTACATAATTAGCTGATTCCTTATTTAGAAAAAAAAATAACACATGAAGCCGTTCCTAGTTCGTGTTATTACATTACACAGTGTTGTAGAAACTGTTATAATTATTTTGACGTCTCATTATTTCCCCCTAGAATGCACCTACTTATCCGCTGATGAGCCCCTTAGGGAATCCTCAAAGTTCTGGTAACTCTGTCAACACTACAAGTCGATACGTCAAGTGGTATTTGCCAACCTAAAGTTACATGATTAAATTTACTGTCCTCATCTACAGGAAGTGTTAAGATACCATTCACGTCTTGTATTTGTGCGACTACTGAAATGAAAATTTCCTAGATTTGAACTCTTGAGAAATGAAGTCAGTGACAGGCTAAGTGTGAAATGTTCTATGTGTTTCAGAGGATAGTATTAAATATATCACATAATGTGGACGAACACATCTGACACAACACTTGAGAGTGATTTACCTTAAATTCGATAAGAACGGACGACCCACTGAGTACGGCAGTAGTCGCCTTGCTTGGAAGGAACAAAATACGCATCATTCTGTTACTGACATAGACGAGAATCTTTGTGATTATCTTCTGTTGGATGGATTTATTCGCGTGAACTCGTGACAATTGATGTCTTTCAATTTCAGTACCTGTGTTATCTAAAAAAATGTAAAAGATTACACAACATAATTTGAAATTTACAAAAAACACGCAACTGTGAATTTCCGTGTTATATTTATATGGTTATGTGATTTATAATTTTTGAGGTCTTGTCTGTGATCAATCACACTGATATCGCTTGGAAATAATGTAAACAAAATGTTTAGCGCCGCATGGTTGAAACAACTTTGGAAAGTTACAACGGCTGTAATATCAGTTAGACGTTTTGGGATTTTATTTATAATGCTATCTCTTCTACAGAGCGGTAAGTAATACATTATTTTTATTCTGTTAGATTCATAATCTATTTGTTTGTTTCAGCACTTATTTACAAATTATATTAAGAAAAAAGCAATACAATTATGAATAAAGAAAATATACACGGATTTTCGAAATTCCTATTATTTTGTCTCATAAAAGTATGTGGTGTTCTTATAAAAAGGTAACAAACGATTGTGTATGCGATGATGTGACCTGGCCCCGATCTCCCGAAACATCTCAATCTGAGCTCAATCTCAACTCAAATTTTGTCACCTATCGTTTGATATAGTTTCAATGCATAATTGTACGCTAAATTGGTATAAGAAAACAGAAACATTATCCTGAGTTTATTACAGTAACATTTCGAGAGCTCGAGCTTTATATTAACCTCAAATTCAGATTCTGATTTGAACAAAATCTCAATTTGAGTTGAAATTTCTACTTGAGATACTTCGGAGCTCGGGGCCATATGACTACGACGTTGTCACTGCTTTGTTCATCATTAAAATATCAAGAATTGTTAAACATATGCCCACTTATTGACGTATAACTAATTATAAACTGCTAAAAATAATTAAAGGACCACTTGCAAATTTGCTACTTTTTTAATATCTAAAGTCAGGGGAACAGCCTAGTCTAACAATTCAATGTTTATCATGTGTGCATATAGTTTTAAGACACATTTTGGATACAGGGCTGTCCCATTGATTCGTTATGCCACCCTATCTTTTGGCTATTTTCTTTATCTACTGTGTTACTGTTACGATATAGTAATAGCACGGAAGATACAGGCGTGTTTTCCTGGAAGCTGACGTTGATTTCTTTAACAATTCCCGCATCAGGCTTTAATGACTTCACGTGAAGGTCATTGACTTAAATGTATAACTAAACCATTTAGTATAATGCCACATTGTTATACATGGATAGTCCTATTGTAACATTTTAAACATTTATATATTTTAAAATCTATTTCTGCATTGTTAAACACGCAACAGTGATAAGATGATTTGTTAAAATTGCCTTGTATTGACCCTCATTGAAATAAATCATGTTATTGGACTATTCAGCCATGATATTTGTTAGGGACAATTCAAATGAATAAGCACCAACTACATATTGTAAATAAAATATATAGAACTTTAGTTTTAGTCGACGTATCTATTCAAACATAGGAAAATAAATGGTTTGCGGTAATTTTTAATTACCGTAGTTTTTATATTATCTCTCTTGTGGTTTTGTTTGCCTTTGTTTGAAACGCTTCTACGAATCTAGTAGATTAGCCAGATAATCAGTGTAGGTCGATATTAACAGAATTACGGTTATACACTCTGATAAAAAATAACCCCGAATCCTGATATCAGCAGGAATACCATTATGGTTTCGTGCAAGATGCTGAGAGCAGTTTTTATGGTCATTCATTTTCCCTGATAGTGCTCAGTTACTGATGAGGAATCATCATTTATTAGTCTACCGAGACAACTAGATGTTCATTTCATGGGCATTAAATACCAAAACAGGAAGCGTAATAAAGATTTACAGCAGACCAAAAAGATGGCCAATTACAATAGTACCCATGCCTATGTATTGCTATTAGGAACTGCAATCAAACCACGGAATAGAGAGATGTCCAATTACTGTAATAAATAGTTTATTGTCGTTGATAATATATTGTCTCATGTCTTGCTTGCTGGCTGCAACCAATTCCCCCACGTGGATTTATACTAGCTGTTTGTCTTTGAATGACATTGAAACCGGCCGATATTGACCCTTGATATGAACTGTATGAATAGCTTTCATCTGGTTGTCCATATTTGACAGATTGTAACGGATGATAGTATATTTTAATGTCTTAAAAGCAAATTGGAAATGTCAGATTCTTCTATGATACACTTCGGCAGTATGCATGTGCTTTAAGTGAATTATTTATTATGACCTTATCTTTGGCACAGCTTGATTGACTCTATTCTCTTCCGGACTGATGTCACTGTTTATTGCTGTGTTTGCTTCTCTATGCGTCTGTTTGTTTGCGATCGACTGAGCCAGTTGTAAGTGGCGTTGTCATTCGGGTTTTCCAAGCTTTATTGGCCAATGGCCTCCGACTAAGAGGGATATTGTGTTATAGCAAGCTCTGTTTACAAACACAACTGTATGGGTGTAGTATCTTTGTTTAATTAAGCAGCATCAGTGTAGCGCGCATAAAAATGCAAAAAAGCTTTGCCAGCTGTACAATTATTGTCCACACACATTGCATATGGAACTGATGATATAAACATCTACTTCAAGCCATATTAGTTTTAACCGCTCGCCCTCTTCTCATAATTCGACATGTTCGTTGTGTGCAGCGTTTATTGTCATACTCGTAGTTGGTATTATTTTACCTAATACTGTCGTTTATATGCTCTTACGTCAATTTCATCCCTCCTCTGTGAACGTTAACATTACTCCCCGTTCTGGTTTATTCGACCTCACAATCTCTGTTGTTTTACATGCCGTTTTATGTATTTAATAGCCGAGATAGTTTCTGATTATGTTTAACCTTAGGGAACGATTTAGAGAATAAGGGTTGCATTTAATAGGAATGTATCGACAAATGTCCGTGTCTTAAAATTGCGATTTAACTTGTTGTGCATGTAATTACAATGCACTCGTGCTCTTATGACTGAAATGCATCTTAAATAATAGTAGTGGAGACCATTACTACATGAAATGGTATGCATTATGCGGAAGTACCCACCAACTAGCTATTTGCGAATGTATGGTGGTTTGTATTGCTTATTTATCCAATACAATGTCGGTGAGTACTTTGCTTATGGATTGATGATCTTACCTATTACTAAAATATACGGTTCTTTAATTAGGCATGCATTTAAAAACCAGTCGCAAACACCTTTTATAACCTATGAAACATGTGATAATATATGTATGCAACATAAGTATTTAAAGCATTGATAATAAACGAAAACGTTATATGCGCTAGTTAATTTACGAACAACTTATAAACAACAAAATGTTACATCCCTTTTAAATATCCTACATGTAGTACACATAGTTCTAAAAGCATGACATTGATGCTAAATAATGACAACTTAAATACTAAAGTGTATTCGACTTGGACTTACTTACACTCATGGCGATGAACACTATCAGTAAGGATTTGTCTAGAAAGATTGATGTAACTGTAAAACGTGATAACAAACGAAATAAAAAAGCAGTATCCATACTTGTAAAACAATATCTTGTACATTGTGTCTATAATATAATAATATATGCATACTTGTAAAACAATATATTGTACCTCTAATATAATAACATAATATGTATACTTGTAAAACAATATCTTGTATCTCTAATATAATAATATGTACATACTTGTAAAACAATATATTGTACCTCTAATATAATAATGTATGCATACTTGTAAAACAATATATTGTACCCTAATACATGTATTATATTATACTTCACGTTCCGCCCTGTCGCGGTAGATTGATGAATTGATGCAACTCCCGCGTGTGAAGATTCGTTAATCGTGGAGCGCGTGTAATTCGGGTTTACGAGTGATATATTCCAGTACAATAGTTGATGTAGTAGAATAATATTGATTTAAAACAAAGACACAAAGTAGTCCTTATGAATTTAGAGGTGTTTTGAAATGTTATAACTTTCTGGAAACTGCCCTGTGCACTTGGAAAACAATAACGCATTTGCATAACATACAAGTACTCTAATCAAAAGAAACATTTCAGAATTGTTTAATGTTATAACCATATGGTTTACGACACCGTTCATTCTTCTATGTCAGGACTTCAGGAAATTGCATATATTAGAACCTAGCTATTTCCCCGTAGACACGAAATGTTTATACACTCCGCATACTTACTGATTGAAATATTTGAGAACAAAACATTACACTTGTTTGTTTCAGATTGGCAAACACTGACAACCGTTAGACCAAACGTGTCGTTGATTTATTGATTGCGGGGTTTCTTTCGGCAAACCAGCCAGTCTCTTGTTCATCTAGGGCATATATCCAAAATAATTATCTCAAGCATTCATCTTACTGTTGAACAATTCCAAAGAATTGTATTTTTCAATCGGAAACAAAGGTTAGCGTACTATCGAGAAACTTACACGTGTAACTGTGGGAGGCATTGCCTGGGGAGAGAAAAATATATAAAGATACGGTAGACATAAATCTAGCATGAAACCGTTGTCGGTTTATTTTTTCCGTTTTACTACTCCTGAACCTTTTGAAAGTATTATCAGAAAGCCTAGACAGCGCGCAATTCAATTTAAAAGGATTATAATTTATGTCATTAGGTATGAAAACATATAACAGTTCATAAAACAATAAATGGGGGCGATCTATGTTCACTGCAAGGAATATATATCAAAGGCAAAACACATGCTGCTTCTGTTGGTTGGGTTCATATATGGCGTTAACGCAACTTATGTAATATGGCGTTTATCCAGGTTTCTGAGAAATGAAAAGTACTACTTGCCGCTCAACGGCAATATCATCCAAATTAAGCTATAGTCGTTTTCCATTGGTAAATACCGGGATTTACGCAGAATTGTTTTTTTAAAACGACCCAACCAGTTTTGCGGAAAACAATTATTCACCAGTTCGAACATACTCTTCCGCCCTCACCTGACAAGTTCACCACATGTGGAGGACATAACAGTAGACAATGTCACGGAAGCATAAAACCTCCTCAAAGTACGGGCAATAATTTAGTTTTATTTCATCAACACAAAAGAAACAATATTACCATATCCACCTTTCTGTATCCTCATTCGTATATTCTCATTTTCAGCATCTGGCATTTATACAAATGTTTTATTGTTCTCTATATTGTAAAAGTAATAGCTTAAACAAATATGCGATGCTTCGCAATAACAATAACATTCCCTAAACACAAGTCAATTTCTGCAGCATTACCAATACCCGCATATTTCAGCCGAAATAACTGATTTATTTAGCAGTTTTCGCAATATGTATTATTGATGCATAAAACTCTGATAAAATGTATTTAATCTGTCATAAGTGATTAATGAGTGGTACACGGCAATTTCATGGCTCTTCAAAATAATTTCTGATACATAAATTTATATAGATGATAAAAAATTTACTGTCACTAAACCATGTCAATCACACCACGTATGAAACATTTTAATAGATGCTGATATTGTTTTGTTATTAAATGTTATAATAACTTATGTGTGATTTTACAGTTAAGGATGGTACTGTACATTGCGGTTGAAAATGTATAAATGTTTGGCGTGTTAAGTGATTTTTTAATCACTGTTATAGTTACGAGCTCGTGAGATCATGTCTTGTTCATAATTACACCTGATGCACGTTGTCTGGTTAATAATTGGAGTTCGTCTTGAATTAAATGATGATGTTATTTTTCTTGTAATAGAATAACTTACACACATACTATGACACAACGAAGTGTTTGATATTAATCAATACATATTTGGTGTTTTCGTATAATATAATCATTTTGGATTTAACATCAAAGTTAGTCTAGAATGTAGCCGTTAGAATTACATACTCTGTAAACTTTAATGGGCTCGCTCGCTCCGATAGTAATCATTCCTCAAAATGTTAGTCATACAAAACATTTCAAAACCATACTGAAGTTTGATCTCTCGGAATTGCATTATTATACGCATGGCTCGTATGTTTGTTTCGTTTTCATCGTATTTAATTAACTATATAACACCTGTTAATAATACAATTTCCATACGTGTAATGTTTTGTATAAGTGTCAACTACACAGCTGTTCAAAACATCTAAACATGCTAGCAATTAGACGAAATGATCGAAATTGTTCACGAATGTATAGGGTTAAATCCATGCTATCAATCACCAGATATTTTAACCGTTTTTTAGCAGTATTCGTACCAATCGCGACAACTTTATTATCAAACCAGTGCGCCTCTGGCTATGTTTTGCACTTCCTCATTCAAGTAACTGACAGTAAACCGCCTGAGACAGTGGCGAAATACGAACGGTTGTATGCATTCGCTTAGGAATTGAGACATTCCTAATTGCAGTTAATTCAATAACAATCCCTCCTTTTAATGATATAACTGTTAATTAGTTTAACTTCAATAAAACGCTAAAGATAATCATTTCGGCTAATACAAATCATTACCGAAAACTATTATTTACAACATTATGTCATAGTTATAGTATAATTGCTTGAAGTAGGTTTGTAATGTAACTAAATACGCAATTAATGTTGGAATTGATCTTATGCTGTGATGTCAATTTATTTAATTCATGATTGCAGTTCATTCATACTTCTAAATCTATGTTATTTATCATAATTGCAATAATGATTTGTATGCCGTTCAAACGTATACGTTTGTATCTATTTGTCAGTATTACTATATTTTGCTCTTGGAGATAATTAAGAGAATCTCTGATAATTTCCCACCGGGCTACGTGCATATTACTCAAGTGCCAATGTTAAAACTTTGCAATTAAATGATAGCTGAATAACAACCAAAATAGTTTCTATAACATTGCAAATAATTATAGTGCAATAGATTTGTTGTATCGTATATTAGGTATTTGAATAATGCTTATTGAATTCTTGCTGAAATGTGCTTTGGTTGCAATTTTGGTTGTTCGAGTGCGTTTTCTGGCGTGTTGTATTTGTCTGAGAAGATTTATAGACAAACACTCCATACTTGAATGGCTTTAAGACAGGCAATCATTTTATCCCACTCTTGAAGCTCCTGGGTATTGTTTTATGGGTATATTAAGCATTGTATTAATTGCTTGCTATAGGCGTCGTATGTTGAACATTAAATAATGCACAGAAGGACGGCTAAGCATATGGTATTTTGTAACGGTCATGCTGACCACAACAATGCGTCACTGAGGCTACAGTTGTAGTCTACAGCCCGTTGTCCTCGAATTTAAAGTCCCGACAACAATGGCATGTTGTAAGGTTGACACCTGGCATATGATAACCGAACATGAACATGCAAGGATATCAAAAGCACGGTCATCAATCACAACCTTAGCTGGCTCCAGATACCCACGTATTTTTTGTACCAACATGTTTTATTTGGTTAGCAGATATATTCAAACACATCTATTATAACTCGTGAATGGCTGGTGCAAACACGTCGTCAATATTCTATTTATGTGTTCAATGTATCTATAGAGAAGATGAACTACTGGCGCTGTTGTCGAGACGTTTTGAACAGCAACAGACAAACAGGATATGTGTTACCGAGACAAAATATATTATACCACTTTCTGGTGCATACGTGAACATATATTGAAGGCAAAATTATGCAAGACATTAAACAGTAAAGGCTATAAAGAGCACGTGGCGACATAAAAGTTTGAATAATGAGAGATGAAAGCAATAATTGCAAATGGAAGAAAGTGTAACCATAACTTCACCAATACTGGGTCAGACCTACTTCATTAACTATTGTCTAAGTAGATGTTTTAAAATTCAATTCTATTTGATCGTACTTAAAAGGAAGAACAGCATTATTGATGATCCTAGTGTATACTTTCAAACTTGTCTGGTCGCATTTAAAGTAGTAAAGACAATTAACGATAACTGATTATTGATTAAGAATGCACTTGATCGTACCAAGGTTTAGAATGCAATTGATTGATTGTTATAAATGGTTTGGAATAAAACCAGACATTTGATCATACATGTATTAATAAAAGTTTTCAAATTATCAGTATGTTGGAATGTATGAAAAGGAAGGCCGATGCAAATGCTAAACCTGAAAACTAAATGCTTACACATCAATTTTGTGTTAGATCACAATAAAATGAAAATGAAAGTTGATGATTCTCATAATTATGCAGAGATACATACATCGGTTAGATCGAATTAAAATACAGAAATACAACTGATGCTAACTGTAAATGCTATCAAACACTGTAGGGTCGTAATGAAATGACGTAAATCAATTGATGATCCTAATAAATGCTAAAGCCTTACAAATTGCGTTGGGCCGTACTGAAATGCAGACAGAAATCGCAGATCCTAATAAATGCTCACAAACTGCGTTAGATTTAATTGTAATGCAGAACAAATCTAAGATCCTAATTACAAGTAATGCTTACATGTTTCCGTAAATCGCATTAAAATGAAGACCGACAAATGAAGATCCTGATAAATACTTTAACACTGACTTCTACCGCATTGACAACATCTATTTGCCCTGATATACATGTAGTGCTTCAAACCACTGTTATATCGGATTCCAAACTGAGAGGACAATTAGTAATAATAAAAATGCTTTCAAAGACAAAGGCATGTACTGATCCACATGCATGCATATGTTGGACATATTCAAACTGTATGGCAGCTAATGAAAGTGGTTCAGACAAGTTAATAATCCGTTTAGAGGTAATGTTGCGTTAGCTCCGAACGTCTCGTTTCAGCGTTTAACAAGTTTTAGAAATTCAACAAGTTGTTTGTAATGATGTCAGTCATTCAGCAAAGCAACACATGTTTACTTTGAATCAAGTCCGTGCTACTTTCACAAACACGAGTAGGTTTTGTTTTGCTTGAAATCATATGCTATCCCGATTAAGGATTATATTTTTAGAAAGGAAAACCTACATATAAATGTACAACATCAATCTGTCTGTCCGTCGATTGAAACTTGGCACAGCCAAAACAACAACATTCAAAATGTAGAATACGAAGTTAATACTATTGGTACGATAATTGTTAATTATTTGATAGATTTACCGTCCTGTATGGCATCAAAGTGAACGATGGAGTATTTCAGTTCCTTGCTGTAAATTCAAAGGAATTGTTTTGAATTCACAAACCAACTGATACATTATATTTTTTGCAGTTTTGACATACTTAACATTCACTCATTTGCTTTGAAGAGAATGAATAACCATCAGGGCGGCATATGTAAACGGGGACAGGGATGATAATTCAGGAATTCATTCACCCTGGCCTAATGTTATGGTTACCGTAAATATTTTGTTTCAAATAAATCTTGCCATGACTTCCAAAATGAGGAGGAAGTTTCTACATATTGGATTAGATGGATCATTTTTATCAGTATTCTGTCTATTATATCACATCGTGTCTGGTCGTTAATTATAGACAATAAACTGTCTGTTTCGTTAAAATATTTGCTTAGAAACAGACTTATTCGATGCCAAGTATGTTAAATTCCTTAGTGTTAGGACGATTAAACGCACGCTTTACTAGTTGCGCACAAATCTACAATGTAATCATTCAATTCGCATAAATCATCTGTTCATTCTATAACAGACGCAAGAATGTGTGTACCACTTTTTATTAATATGACTTAGTCGCTTGTTTATATGATATGTATCTGTCATAATTACTCTATGCTCTTTTAATGTCAGTTGTATTCATTAATTGTATTAAGCCTAGGTCCCGCTGAGGAATTCGTCATCGGCGATGTTCTCCCGATTATTCAGACACAACCGGATTCATCAGGATTCAAAGTCTCTCATAACTTCCCCAAAGGACATGTTCCCGATGTCCTGATAATTAAATAATTTCAATCGGGAGTACATCGCCGAGGCTAAAAATGTTCAGTGGGACCTAGGATGTATCCTTTCAAACGGTATTTGAAGATATAATATGATGTACAGTATAATGATATTCAGTCAGGTAAACGAACGCCAATACTGATTACAAGAGTAATAATTAGTTCACACACATCCGCTCTTGTTTCACTGATGGTATATTTATTGAAACTGTTACGATAAGGACAGCTATGTTTTCTTTTCGAAGGCGTTAATTATAACGCAGCGCATGCATAGCTGAATATCGATGCAATTAATTAAGAACGATTTATTTGAAAACCATGCAAGCTGGTGTCGGTTTAGTTCAGCAAAGATAAACAACTCGCTGGAAACAGCTGAATGATAAAATAAGTTAGTAAATACGTGTGTGTTGTTTTGTAAATTCAAGGTGGTAAATATGTTACTTAAATGTGGCATGAACAAGACATCGTTTCTCCATTCAAATAGGGTTTCACGCATTACGTTGTTCTTCACTTTTGTCTCTCTCATCCGGCGTACAGTTCTTATTAATCATATTTTCGTCGACTATGGTATGTTTGATAGAATTATTAAACTTGATGAATACATTGAATATAAAGAACATCATTTTATACCGCTCGGACCATAAATACAATACTAAATCAAGACCCATTCAATATCCTCTATATATCAGATCATTTGCATTTGAATCTCCCATTAATGTCAAAACATCTTCCAACAGATTAACGGAACCATTTATTCTAGTTGAAACGATTTAATTTACAGTTATATTGTTAAACTGTTTATCAAGATGTTTTCCGTCAAGCCTTGCGTAAACAATTATATTAAAACCACATTTTGGTTCCAAAATGCATTTATAACTTGTAATCAGTATGATCTGTCTTGTGTATTTTGTTGTTTCTGTTGAATGTTGTTTTCCCTGTACGATTTGATATTATCTTTCGGACTGCTGTATATATGTATCCATGCATAGTCATGTCTGTCAATTATACCGGCTATATTATCTCTAATGTTGGTTCTCTACTTTCAATGTCAGTGACCGCGAACATTTTACTGTCTAATTTCCCTATGCTGTCTGTCTTGTTAGCAAGAAGATGTTGGTAATTATACGCTAACTGGCGTATACCCTTATAAGTGTCGAATATAACAAGACAAAAGTACCGTTGATAATTGACTTGTGATGCTTATAAAGTCTTATTGTCAATATTGATTTTTAAATTGAGTTAAACTTTAGTTATTTAGACACTGAATAAATGTTAATTATCTTTTCAAGGAATGCGAAACATGGCATGTGTATTCAGACAATGATAATGTTGATTTAAAGTAGAACACTTATTATACTACAAACTCTTCATAAAGTACGAAGTTCAACATTAATTTTGTAAACATCGTAGAGTACAAAGTCAGCAAAACTAGGAGTATTTACCAATTCCTGAAAACAATAAAACTCGGTCTTATAAGTGTTTCGTCTCTATCATTTATTAGAAATTGACTCCTATATGTAACTTACTTTCTTCTTAACATATAACTCAAGTTCATACACATCTATGGAAACCAGTGTAGCAATACCACGTGTTTTTTTTACTACAGTTCCAAGTAAAAATTGGTAAACATCGGAACACAAATGTAGCCATAAATATTTTATTTCTTCATCGATTTCTATGAAATCTACGCCACGCTAAGGGGAACATTATTTGCTTTCCGTGAAATATAAAATCTTTTTCAGCGGATGTGCCGTTTTTGTCCATTACCCTGAGAAACCGTGGAACGTGTAGGTTTCACAGGGCAATGGAAAAATCGGTAAAGCTGCTGAAAAAAATCTTATATTTCATGGGAAGCAAATAATTCCCCCTTAGCGTGGCGTATATTTCATAGAAATCGATGAAGAAATAAAATACTTATGGCTATTTTATTTTCCAATGTTTGCAAATTTCTTCTTGTAACTGTAGTCAAAAGTCACGTGGTATTGCTACACTGGAAACGCTAAACATATAAACCAAACGCAGTTTATCTAATGTACGTTACATCATTTAGCCTGATTTAAGTGATACAACTCTGTTCAAATCAAATCACCAAATCTATAATACGGTAAGACGACTGCAGTTGTACTTAAACCATGTTCCTGACAATTTATAGATCTGTATCCCCAGCGTTACTTAATGATACCCTGCACTATTTACATTACATTGCCTTGTCTATCTACGATAATGGGTACGTTGTCTTTCACGATGTTTGTAAAATTGACAACCTACCATTTTCTTCTAGTGATGATTGCGTTTGAGCTTAATGGAAGGAACATAGTGAGTTACAATCGAAGTTTTAGCATTTCATACATAAATGTTTTCTCGAATTAAGAATGCGTAAATGTGCACATTAGTTTGACTCTATAGCTTATCAGAATAATGTTTAATGATACGGAATTAATGGAAACGTTGAATTTAACTGGGATGTTTGATCAACCTGAGTGTAAATAATTTGTTTAAAGTTTTAACGTATTTTGGGTGAATATATACGTCGGTTTATTCGGCGCAGTAAACAAACATTATATTTAACCTATATCACTAAATGAAATAACCTCAAACCCATGTAACATAGGTTCTGTCGTTTGATGTTGTGAATCCATGCATTGACATCCACACAAAAACATTTTACCAAAAGTACCAAAATATGATATACGCAAAATAATTATTTTATAACATGTACGAGGGTTGATCGGGAAGTTCGTATAATTTTGTTGTGAATCGAATCATGTTTAATTGCTCATAAGGAATAATAAATGATACCATCACACTCGTCTATGAATTATCAAACTCTCATATACAAATGAGAATAATACATCAAACAGTTACATAGTCATGACGATTCCTAAACAGTCACTATGCATAGATGCCACACACCAGACAACTAAAAGACGTTACATAACGTCAAGCGCAATGTAGGCCCAATGTATTGAGCACTTTCCCCACGAAGTCACAGCACAAGGCTACGAATATCTGATTTTCGGCATACCAAGCTCTTTCGTACAGAACCCATAAAGGAGATTTCTTGTATGTACGTATCCTGAGACGAAACAACATATTTGGGTTTATATATAACATTGTTTAAATCGATTGTATAAGACACACGGAGTAATGGCAACACTTTTGGCATACGACATCTCTGTTAAGATCACTTCTAAGAATGACCGCGGCCTCGTAATGCATCGATATAGTGATGATATTTCCCATGTAATCAATTGTTTTCGACACACGCATCGAGCGATCTCTTTTAAGTGTTTGCTGATCTGTTGATTTCTTAATATGGAACTACGTTTCAATTGACTTTTATGTTTGCATTGAATGCACTCCAAAGAAAGCAGGAACATCACATTGTTTTACGTACTGCTCTGCACAACAACAGGCGATGTTTTTCTAATTGTATGCGGGTGTTAGCCCGCATGCTATGACGCACAGGGGAGATACAAATGGTTTTATTTCATAGCACTTTGGAAGGAAACTTTAAATGCTCATGTAAAATTGATGCTCAGTTTTAGTTTAGCATCGGTTCGTGCGAAACTGGGCGCTTTGCAGTCTATGTAACAACCTGTGTTGCCATTATTCATTATGCAAATATTCACAACCATGTGTTCGAATTATTCCGCATATTTCGCGTGCATAACACATAATTTAGATAGCGCAATCATTTTACGGGACTTTGTATATATATCAAACACAATGCCTTGGTAATCGTGAAAACTTCTTCTCGACATTCGAACTGAAAACCCACCTGTTATGTGCGTTATCGACTCACGAGACGTTTATCAGGCTGATAGAGACGCCATGAGATTAAACATATGTAGATATCATTTCGGAATACTTAGTAATGTTTTCAAAGCGGTTATGATACAGGTGGAATTATTTACCTTCGTTATCGGATGATTATTACGCAGGCGCGATATTCATTTCATTTCATTCAAGTATTGATTAGAAGCCAAATAGTTGAGAAATATTTTTGCAACAAACATTATATACTAGTATCGACATGACACTGGTTGAATGACCGGACTGCATGCAGGTTCGATGTATCTGTTGTGCAAGCGTTTATGTTCTACGATATTGATTGTGAACCAGCCCATTGTAAACACGCGAAGTCATTAACGTACATGCACAGGTATAGTGCGCCCATGATAATGTGAAAGGCGGGCAAATTTGGTATAGTCCATGAAGGTGGATTATAAGTATGTGCACCACTTATCAGTGATGTTTTGAGTACAATACTGATATTATCTGTTTATTTTAGTGATTTGCAAAACCAATTTTGCCACAGTTGACCAAACCGATTCATTATTGTAAATATCACATTATCCTGGGCGGACTATAGTTTTATCATTGCTGAAGAATTGATTGTACAGAAATTGGTATATAGTTTCTATTAGATACATACATTTTACACAAACCAATGTTTTTCATTCTACTTCAACGAAACAGTTATCTGTGTATGCATGTACATGTACTTACTTATTCAAATGATTAGCTTTAATTTCATACTTATAACCACATTATGAAACTTAAACCTTTTTTTCAAAATTTGTTTAACAATACTCGGGAGGGTCTTTTAAATTAGTTGTTTATATGAACTGTCACGGTTTCCCGTTCTTAAACAAGTATCATGGTAATTTCCATTGAACGTTTAGCTTTGCGTAATTGCACAGTTTCCCTCTATAATTTGCACACAATCCTGTAATTTATTTTTATATACTGTTGTGTTCATTACAATGACTTCAAATAACGTAGTGTGTGTGGTAGTCATACTACTGATATGAGGTATGTACTCGTTCAGAATAAACTGATTGTTCGAAGTATGAAGTAGACTTCATGCATATTGTGTTCAATTTTTCATCATAATCATTCTGTGTCAGAATACAATACTTTACTTCCTGACAAAATTTGAACAACATCTTAATGTGATACATCTTTAAGTGGATCTGTCTGTACATGTATTACTATATTACATGCGACAGTATTTCAAGCCGCCTGTAAAACAAAGATGATGTATGACTAGTATACCCCTGTATGTGTTCGATTTTAAACGCCTGTATGACATACAGTGCGTGTGTCTGTCTGACATAGATAACAAACGCCTGTATGAAAAACAGTGCCTGTGTATGTCTGACAGAGAAGACATGCGCCTGTATGACATAATTATGTTTAACTACATGTGCCTACGTATAATTATATAATAAGTACCTCAGATTTACATAAATATTGTGGGGGAAAATAGACAGGACAGATTTATAGAAATGAAACGTGGTGTTTTACTTACCATTGAACACTGATTATATGGGTATCATGTTGAGAAATGAAAGTGAGATACCTTAGACGCAATTAATCACTGAGCCTGTATCGTTTTTCTTGCAATGATTTTAACTTCAAAACCGAATATTTCCATACGGGCAAGCCTATAAAATATGTATGGGCGTTCTGGGTAATAAAAACAACATTGACATGAAATTAGCTCATTTAACTTCCGTAAATGATAGGTCAACATTTTATACTCCTATAGTCCAGAGAATTCGACACGACTCTGGTGTTTATTTCATAGAAATCGATGAAGAAATAAAATACTTATGGCTATTTTATTTTCCAATGTTTACAAATTTCTTCTTGTTACTGTAGTCAAAAGTCACTTGGTATTGCCTGTTTCAAAAAAAGGGAACCCGCATATCGCTGATAATTTGGCAAATTAGTAAATTTTGTCTGTTGTGGTTTTCTGTCTATATGCTAATCAATTTGTTTTTTTCTTAAAAAAGAACACGAAACACAAAACCGCTGATGTTTTAATCTACGATTTTATGAGGTAGTTAGTAAAATTTGTAGAAGTTCGTGTGCTAACGGTATAAAAATTCATCACAATTGTACCACATCTTAAAGGATCTCTCGCACCATACATGTTATACACGTAGGTAGTGAAATGTTAAATATAAGTTATAATACGTTTTGAAACTTGGACGTTCGGTGTAAAGGTTTATTTGCCCGTTCAGTTGCTGGGCATGTTGCCGTAAAATTGTGGTATTTGATTTGTGTATATTATATGTGCTCAGCTGTTTAAGTCTTGTGCTGCATTCCCTGTCCGATGTTCTATTATCTTTTTACCCATGCAAGTCAGTGCTGTTGTGTTCATTTGTTCGTTGCATTCATTTTGTTTTAAGTTGAATAAGAATGATAGAGTTATACAGATTACATTCAAATGATATCACATTTTACATAGAGCAAAAATATCTTGGTCGGATATTTTCTTTCGGAAATAACACATTGTAGTCTGAAAATTACCAGACTGTATATTGAATTACATTGCTGTCTTGTGTGTTGTCTACATGGAATACTATTATGCCTGTCGCGCCATGAGGTCTTTGACCTGAGGAGCATCCACTTCTGTTTTATTGCATGTTTACCACGTACATTACGCCTTCACTTGAACACAACAAAAACACTGGTTATATATAACGAATCAATTTTGACAGATTGGTATTTCAAAGCACACCCTTACTGTAAAGAGATAATAACACTTGAAAATAATAATAAAGGTTTATTGGTATAAACAACATGTTCATTGCCAAGACAAGTAAAGTATAAGAAAGGGTATCATTAAAAACGATAAACTACTCATTTAAACAAAGTATGTTAGTATGTTCTCAACCAACGAACATGTGCCAAAACATTATCATTATACAATGTACGAGGGCGTTACCTAGAATTAACCGGACTGTGTCGACAGCCCAAAAACTGTTTCTTGCAAAGCATAAAAACCAACACATCGCAATACGACGTCGTGTCGAGTCGTTTGCAAAATATTATTACTTTCCAATGTCTCCATCTGTTAAGTCCTTTGTGATGGCGACACATTTCAAATACCTAGAAATTAATTGGTAATGCTATAACAAACATGTCTTCATACCAAGTGTGAAGTTGTTCAGTCAATATCGTCTGTGCAATTACGCAACTCACACCGCATGTCACATGTTTCCTTGGTGTTCAATGTCTGTAGTCCACTGCGACTCTGATGGACTTCATCAACGTTGAATCGAAGTTAGTCATTCGGTATTGCCATGTAGCGTCTCCCAGTGTCTCAACACCCTTTTTAAACCTCTGATTCTACTCACATAAATGTCTGAGAAGTCTCTGATGACGCTTGTTGGTTCATTTTATACATTGTCGTTGGTGAATATCCGAGTTGGTAACCAATTTTGATATGTGTGCGAGTTGGTTTTGAATCACCTAGTACCATGAGCAACTGTGTTCCATCATTTGTTTTGAAATAACGTAAGTGCGCCTGTCGATGAAATGCAGCTTGCAAACGCTAATAACACCAACGAATATACATGCAAAGTCATATTAATGTGTTTAAATTTACTTGCTATTAAATGTGTTATTGAAATAAGTACACTGACCCCGGTAAGGCGTTAGTGGGTTGTTATAGTAACAAAAACAAAGTGCTTTCAAACGTCTTATAAAATTATATTTAAAAAAACAAAACAAAATTATACATATAAATCAGTAAGAAGTTGATCTTTGTCAGTTTCAGTCCAAACTTATGAACATGGCGAAAGCTTTTGAATCAGTCCGGTTAATTCTGGATATCCGCCCGTACATTACGATAAGCTATTTAAACATTTTGCTATTAAAATGGCTCACGGTCAAGAAACCAAGATTACTGATCATTGTTTCGCGCACTCGTTAAAAGTGCACATCCGTTTATGACACGTTGTAGCGAAAAATAGGCTAACCTTGTCCACATTATAACAGTTATCAGTCGATTAACATTCTGATGAAATGCTTCCCATACTGAATAATTAATTTTATCACCATAGCACAATAAAGTTAAGAACTTCTTAGCACAAAAACGAGAGTCGAGCTTTGGAAATTAATCCCATGTTTATAACATCATACCTCGAAAAAAGTAATTTGGAAGGCTGGCACACCAGGACTCAAGATATTAGACTCAAATTTACAAAACTCGCCCATTAATAACTGACTACATTTAGAGGGTGTTATTCGACGCCGGTGAAATAAAGCTTATCACTTTACAGAAATGTAGATTGCTAAACATAATGATCTAACATTATAGGATATATAGGTTCATATTAAAGAAAAGTATATACTATCTTATGATCGTCTTCAATACGCTCGCGCTGTTGTGTATATACCTTAACGCTTTGTTCAAGTGGGATATTTGGAGGAAGTCTAAGATAATTGTCTTTTTTATTGGTTAAGAGCACACAGTGTTTAAAAAACCATTATCTATTACCTTATCGTCTTTGAGAATTAATCCCCCATACAATACCGGGATCAGGTAATGAATCAGACTGTGTACCCCTGTGTGCTGTTTTATCAAAGCACTTACGAAAACCTTGAAGTTACGCTCAAATTTGAATTATGTATGATGCTTTAACAACTGCCAATTTGGGAGGATATGGTTCGTAGGGTTCAGTAACTTAATCATTATAAGTATTGTTGCTCTATTTACCACACATTATAGCTGTTAAAAGTAAGAAGAAATTAAAATTTGATAGTAAGTTTACGATTTCCTTAAGTGCTTTGATAAAAACAGTACCCTGATGTCTGAGTAGAACGTTCACAACAATAACCCGCACTTCTCTGCAAATATTATAATATGTTGCTTAAACAACATAAATCGATTTAGCAAGCCCAGCACTTTAACCTTCCTCATCTAAACATAATACAGTTTAGCTCAGCTCACTGGTGCCCTCCAATGTCTAAACGAGAATGTTACAATATTGCCTAGCGCTCACTGAAATTTCGGATGATTTCTTCGGCAAAAAAACTATTGCAATGCGACAAAGACCGATGTTATCCGCATGGAATAATGTAATTAGTCTGGTTCACGACATTGTTACATAATACATCTTTTTTTGGATTTTTTTTTGAAATCGTAAACCATCGAGCACAGGTCACGTGTCCCCATGGACTGTTAACTTAATGCTATCCAGTATACCTGCTCGCTCAAGGCTCGCAGGTAATAAGTTGTAATCGGAGAGGGTAGGTACGCTCAATATAAAGAGCAGATCGCAAAATGCACACATGCTAACGGACTGAAAATAAAACAAAATGTGTACCACAAATGCAAACCACGAAGAAAAACACACACTACTTCGATTTGTTCTCGTTCGCTGTCACTAATACATGCATGCTTGATAATAAATCACGCACAGTTTGGAAGACAGCTGCAATATCGTGCAATTTTCAATACATGACGCTCAGTGCTTGGTGAAGAGAACTTGGGCGCACGCTCAGTGCTTGGTGAAGAGAACTTGGTCGCATAAATGACGCTCAATGCTTGGTGAACAGAACTTTGTCGCATAAATTAATGATGCTAGGTCGGATTTTAAGCTTCAAAAACCGCCAACAGTAGTAGTTTTCAAACCTAAATAATCAGAAATCATCAAATCTTATTCTTGGTCATTTTATAAGTGGTCACTTCAATCCAATGCTATCGATTTGTGCATTGTTATTGTTATGCCTTTCAGGATCTGATGTTTCTGTTGAATGCTGTCTTTCCTGTCCGATTAGAGTGACTTATACAATATAATTGTACGTATGAACGGGATGGTGAGTCATAAAAGCTTGACAAACTAACGTATTCGATTTGCGGAATTAAAGCGAAAGTCTGCGTGAGTCAAAACAATCGAACTCGAAACATAATATGTCAAAGCTTCGCCAATCCGTAAATACAGTTTCAATACATTTAAGTTCAATTAGGCTGTTTACCTTAATATTTCTTAAATGATTATCATACTTGATTTGCTGATGGAGTCCTCTTTTCGAATTAATTTGACATTACAATTACTTTACCTACTGACATTATTGCTTTGAGTAATGCCGAATGCCGAGCATAGCCTTTATTGGCCAGTTAGCATTCTGCTGAAACATGGCGGGCAAATGTGTGCCTCCAACCGGATTTGAACCCAAGTCGGCAGATTAGACGGCAAGCGCGCTAACCACAGAGCTACGGAGGCCATATCTAATGGTCGTTTAGCTGGTTTACAACAATGCACATTGTTCGAATTAGAATGCGGCGAACATCAGTTACATAGTTTTATACACAGCGTCGATTATTAAAAATGGTATTCTTCTTTATTTCTCTAATGGAATTATATTTATAACGTGGTGTATGTTCCACTTTATTCGCATTTATTCAGCTTGATGTCTGTTATTAATGGCTAGACTGATTCAATCATGATACGTTGGCATATATTCTACGTAATCCGAAATAAAACTGATCCAGACTTTAAGATTTGCCTCACTAATAGGAAAATAATTGATGATAATGACATGATTCTAATTAATATTGGAAACAGAATATTAGTACACCTGCTAGTCTGCATTTAAAACACTGTTTAAAATTTACGCACAGAAAGTGTATTTATTCATTTAAATGGTGTTATAATCTTCTTATAAATAACTGTAAACAAACACGTCCATGTACGACCTATAGCATAAATTTGGCAATTGTGTACCTTTGTCAATTCCCTTTATTTCAAACTGTTCAGGAACTATTGAGCAATACTGAATTAGCCGTTGAATCGGTTTCGGACAAAACTGTTGTAGTTTGCCGACAAAAAATGGTGTGGGTTGTACCCATTTGTATTTCAGCCGTTTTTACTGTTGGAACTGGTTCATTCAGCTTGTGCATTTAGCATTTTGATTACTGAAACTATTTCATTCAGCTTTTTGGCAGCTTGGACTAGGGCGGATCATTTACTGGTACAGTTGGGCATTGTGCCTTGTAAGTTTTTTTTATATCTGTGCTCGGCTAGTTAAGTTGAGTGCTGCCTTCCCTGTCGGACTAAATATTATATGTTTCATCAAGAAATCTAATTTGCCGAAAATATATGCGCAGCACAGATCTTTGACTTAAAGGCGAATATTTAAGTCTTCAACTTTGATGCCTCTTGAATATCAACCTTTGTTCGAGGAAAAAGGGTATTTTTACAAAAACTCCTTCTCAAAACCTAACACTGAACAGAAATAACACTGATGCAACGAACCAAAATGAAAATAATAATGAATTCATAACTGCTGTGCACGCTCCAAGTCCGGAATTATAAATGGAAATCTTGTCGTATTCAGGTCTCGATTTCGGTCGATATTTAATTACGACTCTCACTTATATCCTCGTATCGTTTTCTGATTACTTTGTGAACAATAATCTGCATCCAAATGTAGTGCATATAAACGTGCAAGTATTGATATGATTGCCCTGTAATCAGACAACCCGCTGTTTAACACCCGTAATTAACTGACAATCAGGTACCGAACAATATGTGCTAGTATATACGGTCATAACAACGTTCGTAACGCGCCGAAAAGAAAATAGTGAAATCGGCTACGCAAGAGTACGTTTCTGAGTATATGTATACATGTATGTGTTATGCCTATCAATACTCGTACATTCGGTTTGGCGGTTTTGGCACACGTATTCATCTGCCAGCAAAGTATAATGAGAGTTGAAAGGGGCCAGTGAACATGCGGGTAGTGGTATCGGTTGAGTAAGTGTTTATATCTAGTCTGTCTATATCATACCCTATGTTTAATTAAAGGAGACAACTATTCAGTCTACTCTTTTTTATGAAATTAATTCCCTTTACACCCTCAAACATAGGTAGTAGATAATCAAGCCCAACAAAATTGAAAACTAAATTATGATAATTGATTGAAAAAAGTATATTATCTAGTCGGGTAGCCAGACTAGTTTATATCCTATTTGAGTACAAAATTATGCAAGCATTGCTCTTGTTAACGATCATAACCTGTTAAAAGTTCTAGCATTACTTGTGATGCAGCATACGTACGTATTTGAAACACATGCGTAATTCAAAATACATAATCGATGCTCGTTTACAGGCAGTTAAATGTGCAATGAATTTAGTTTAAACTAATAAACATGTTGTACAATTATCTTTTTTCAATGAAGACATAACTCATTGCAAATATTATGTGCTTTTAATATACTAAGTATATTAGGAAAAAGTGCACACGCTATTTTAGGTTGGGTAATTATTAATTAACATTATGTAGTTATATTGAGAACTAATACAATTTGTAGTGTAGCTTCATTCGGAAAATGTTTCAAGTGGAAAAAATGCTTGTTTACAACTGTAAGTGAAGTTAAACTCTTAAGATATTATTGAATACTCGTTAGGAATTACAATAAATTTTAGGTAAGAATTCGCGGATTGTACTTAACGTAGTTTGATGATTCCAACATAACAACATGATTATCCTTTCAAATAATAGAAGATACGAGTAGAAGAAAAACTGCAGAAAACAATTAACATTACGAAACAAATTGAATGCTATTGTTGCTTTTTTTGTTCAATGGAATCTTGCAAATGGGATGCCTTTTCTCCACTAAACATAAATACCAATTACTGTACCCAAATGCATGCGATCAAACCATACTGATGTGTATGTTGCCATTGCATTTGACTCCTTGTATTTAGTATTTGTTAAATGACACGTGTAGGTAAGGCGAATCTAACCCTTTTACAGATATGTAAAAACAATACGCCCTAATAAGTCATATCACCGACAGTCGACACCTGTTTCCTACGATATCCAGAAATTGTGTTCAAAATGGAGCTGCCAGAGCTCATTCGTTTTATTCAGCTACGTTTGGGTTAACGTATCTTACACAAAATGAACGAAACAATTGAAATGTTTAGATTATTTATTTCGCTTCTTGTACTTTTTTAAAATTATAGCTCTTTAAAACAACAATTATAGTCATACAATAGTAACATTGTAGACGTCATATTCATATTATTCATATTATACATGACAGGAAAAGCACAATATATTACCGAAAACTAATATGCACAGATTCTGCTAACGTACCATTTGTAAGGTTCAAAGGCACTTATAAAAATGCAAAAATCAATATCATAAAGCATGTTTTTACTGTTATCCAATTATGTAGTGTTAACCCTACAATTAATGTGTGTCTATGATGACCAATGACCAATGTTATATTAAATTTCTCTGATTTTCTATTTGGACTCACAGTCATGATTCTAGAAATTGCATATTAGTGGTATACAATTAGTCAAATATCTTAATAAAAATGGTATGCATAAAAGTCCTGTTCTACCAAACACAACACCAATCAACGTCATATAATGTAGATACCCTAAAATAATCACCACCAATATCCCAATGTTCTTTTAGTTGACAAAGGGCATTCATTGGTGCTTATGAAATATTGTACATAATATTTTGTGTGATGATGTTCTTCAGCTAGCATATGCGAGCGTGATACAGCTCTAGCCAAGACACTTTAGCTATTAAATACGGATATAAGAGCATGTATTAGAAAGAACAATCACTAAATGATTAAGACTGTTCGTCGAACAACTGTTCTGACTACATTGCAGTACCTACTTTCTGACATTCATTGCATTGTAACTCTGTATACAAAGGTGCATCGCATCACATCATTGTATCAACTAAGCTATATAACATCGTGCGATAAACCATCAATAACAAATGTAAAATGATGTGTGTAAAGATAAAACCAAAAACACAACATTTAACATGACGTTTCACAATCTATAAACAAATCGAGATGCGTATCTAAAAATATTCACTTCCAAAAGCATCCATTTTTTCGAGAGTCACTAATGGCATTCCGTATGTTCCGGAGATTTTGGAATAATAAATAATACATTAACGGTATCAAATACATTGAAAATAACTTATGTTCTATATCTATGAGCCGTGGGAGCTTAGAATCTAACACAAATTGAACAGTGTGTGGCATTGTTGTGCTTTTACACATCAAATCGTTTGCGTATAATGTAATCCCCGATTTCGAAATCAAATTGTAATTGATTTAACATTTTTAGAACAATTAAGAGGTTTACTGTCTACGAAATGTAAATTATATTTGAAAACATGATGTATACGCCGTTTGTGTCACTAAATGTGTCTGGAAACATAAAACAACACATTGTTTATTCTTGTTAATGGATGTCTTTCTCCGCAACATCGCTATTACATATGAGACGTTTATACAGACAATATTTTGTCTCGGTCGATCCCGTTTGCCAAAAATTATACAAATTATTGTAAATACGAGCATTTGTCTGACTGGGAAACACTAATCACCATAGGTCTAAACACCACAGTAAAACATCCCATACGAGTCTTATTGATTTCACTCCAACAATTACTTTAAACAAAGACATCGAACAGCCATTTCTTCTCTATACATAAAATATAAGTCTAAAACGGGACAGAAGTCATTGGCATCGACTAAATACAGTATCTGTGACGACAACGGTGTTCTATTTGTATTTATTCTGTTTGGAGAAAGTCATCTAGCAGCGTACAGGAACATTAAGACGACTGGAAGCATGTGGTTGATCTCCGTTACCACTTATTAATTCGAACATTTTATTAAATCAATGTGCCTTTGGAAGATATTGGAAGATGCAATCTTGTTCTCCGCCATTAATGATGTTGAATTGGTTTTGTTCCCACATTCAAATTTTCAGATTTGCCATGAAGTAAAGTAATTTATTCTATGATGAATAAAGACTGGGTCACCGAACTTGTTTACGAGTGATCAGCTGAAGTGTATATGAATAATTTTACATTAACCTTATCATTAGTAAATTGGTGGTGGTTATACGACATAATGGAATGCGTTCAATATAGTTTGTGTACACATTGTCAGACATGACCAATATCCCAAAAAAATAATTTGCGCTTTTACTCCACACACTAGATATTATATCTAAGGTACAATAAATAGCAACATTAAAGCACTACACTTTTTGATAGTTTGTAAAGTAATTCTAGTGATACAAATTTTACTTTTATAAGGCACATAGCGTAACACAACAATCCACGCATCCTGAGAATACACATTCCAATATCATTTAATGGCTTAGATTGTATTGATGGAAAGTTTAAATAGAATGTTTGAAGAACTCATTCCAAAAATGTCTGGCAAGTTTGTGAGTGGTTATGTTTTGATGAGGTTGGTGAAAATGTTAACAGAAGCAAAACACGAATGATGAACGAGATTGTTAAAATACGCGAAATACCATTAATTAAACTCCGCAATGTGCAAAACATCAGTCTGTTCAATTGTGAGTACTCTTATTTAAGTACAAATATGTAGAGAATGGTGGCCGTAAATACGTGGTTTGCCAAATTCGTCGTCGGGAATGTTTTGTATTATGCTAGTATTCACGAGGCATACTTAAGTTTGTGAAAGACCTGTTTTAGTCAGGGTTTTATATCTGACGTCAAATGAATGTAAATTTTGCAGGTTAAACTTACAAATAGTTTTAACATTGTTCTAATCTTTCTAGCCTTTAATGAAGCTATTACTGGAAGAAATTAAAATTGTACACTGTGTACATAGTTCAGAATAATTTAGTATGAATTCAAATTTTGAGAACAAACATTTTAACAACCTGTATATATATATATTTATATTAACCTAAGTTATCATTCATCTTCTCTGTTTGATTACAGTTAGCCTTTTACACAATGCGCTTGGATATGTAAACAATTAACATTCCTGTGTGTCCTGTTTTCTGCTAATACACTGAATAATAAATATCATATTAAGGGGATTTCGTGGTTTTTAGTACAATTTACATTTTCTATTAAAATGTTTTGTGCAATCCCCCCGCTCTCATTATGACCAGTACTAAGAAACACTGATATGAACTGCCGATACACAACCACAACACTGCTTCAACATACAGTAAAACCTGGCACAAAGACCAACGTATTGTTATGCACGTTCAATGTCCACATGGTGTCATTCATTGCGGGATGCATATATAGGCTTGCTTGAAATATCCAATGTGTTGGTGCCAATGATGGATCGTTTATTTATGGCGCTAGTGTGGGTTGCTAGGTGCTGCCGCCAGATCTGTGTGTCTTTGGTTGCTGCATGCAGTTAACGCTACATTATTTAATAGTATTCTTACATGCACCCTTTCTCACTATATGACTGCATTAAGACTTACCCGGTATATTCAATGTAATCGTTCGATCAAGGATCACAATGCTGGTCTTATAACTGAGTGTTAACTGAAAATAGCTGGAATAATTTTCCTTGTTACATGTAAGCACTGTAATGCATATATCATAATTAGAAACACTTTTACTAGTAAATAAAAACGAAATCAATTATTGCTACACCAAATTAGATAAGATAGTGTAATCCAGAAATGCAATATACTTCAAACGAAAGACAAGTCACTAAATGCTTTCACAGTATGTTGTGTTTGTATACGTCTTAGAGTAGATATGATTATATGTATTGCAGTATGTTTGCACTGGATCATTAAGTATCTCTTTGTAATATTGGTGCATTTTTCATATCTTCGCAAAGGTAACGTATAAAAACAATAATATGTAAATATCGGACACCACAAACAACCCTCAGACGAAACGGAAAACCACTAGAAAGCACAGGAATGAACAATCAGATGAAACAAAACATAATGACAAGCACACATTCAACTGAACGGGTCAGTCTCAGGCAACATTCAGTCAAAAGTGGCCGGAGTAAATGCCAACAAACAATGCTTTTTATAGCTATTCAGAAGGATAAACACACATCACAAGGATACCAACTTTCAGGTGAATTTCCAAAGTGACAAACATTATTTTAAATACGAAGTTATCCAAGTGTACATTGCAAGTGCATACATGAATAGATGGATGGTTGCGGGGCTTCCGTTGAGGAAAGGGCAGTAACAAATGTCACCTTGGGCTTAGGCGCGCTGTTAACTTTGCATTTAACCCTCAGTCAACGTTCATGGCACACATGATTTGCAAATTGTAACATATAGATTTCAAAGAAATGCGACAAAGAGTGGGGACGAAGAAAACATGTAACGAACTGCAAACAACCTACTCCAATCTGATTAAAATCTTATCCTCAAACACGCTACGCATGATGATCTGACGTCGGCCAATCGAAGGTTACCTCAGGCGACCTTTCCCACTAGCCAATCGGCGCCTTGCGTTCACAATTCTGAAAGCGATTTGTTTCTTTTTTTAAATGCGGTAGTTATCACGAACACGTGCTTCTTACGCGCCGATTTCGTTCTGATCACCTCGGTCTTTATGGATTGCAATATTTACCGGAGACAAACAGAAATGGCCGAGCTTTCACGATTGATAATTAACAGACTGAGTGCGTTTATATCAAATTATCTGTACTACAAATTCAACAATGACTAAATTAATAATGATTACTCTAAATAAGCAGACTATAGTTGTGAACAACTGTTTTATTTGTAATTTACCGTTTTTTAATAGGACAAAAGTACCAATGTAACGAGCAATATGATTGGCTGAATTATAAATACATTTTTGTAGATATAAATAGCGATAATGGAAATCCAATTCTTGTATAGTGTAGTCATCGGATCTACCGGTAATGAAGATCAAGTACTTTAGTCAGATTGCAACCTCATCGACCATCCTTTTATTAAATCCGAAAACAAAACAAAACGTTTGCCGTAAGGTCCAGTGTTAAATATACACTGGCCAAGCAACTAAGATTTCAGCTGCTGCGTTTTCTTCGTCGATTTTTCTGCAGCAGTGTTTAACATTTACAAAGTAATATAACGACGATAAAATGGTTTTATTACATGTTTTCCTAATCACTGATGGTATCACTGGTGTGGTTTTGGGGAAAATATATTGCTGTAATGGTACTAGGGAAATGCTGCACTAATTTAACGACCACCTGGTAACACTTTTCATGTAGAAAAGCTGAATGTTTTGTATATTAAATACACGAAGTCTAGTCGAACAATCCATTCGAATGATATTGTACAATGTTTTTAACAGAATTCTCTCGGTCGTCTCAACAAATAACATAATTATAGTAAATTGTGGGTTTCAGTTTTATACATCGGCCTTTGCAAGAAACTGGTTAAATGTTAGTGGTTGCTAATTTTGTTAGGCGATCAGACATTTACTACTAAATGATTAGTTGTATGGAACACTTTATTTCATTTTTGTTTGTAGACGTACTTTTATATTCCATATTCATCTTTAATAATACAAATACTGTCTGCAGCACAGGGTAGATTTCGGACAATAGTACCATGTCTGTAACCACGATGTATGTGACAATGGTAAAGTGAAGGAATATAAAAATCGACAGGACGATTACTGTGTAAGCCTAATGTAATTTACATGCCTGTTTATTTCTATTACTGTACATTCAGCTAAGCCTTTGATTATATTACTGGAATGTCGGATCTAGTTTACGCATAATTTACTTTCTATAGTTGAATGTGCAGTTCATTTAGATAACAAGTGAACCTCGGTCAATCCCTATTGTTCATGAATCTATATCAAGCAGGTCCCTCGTCGATAGGCAATCACTAATGAATTTGAATTTCAAGTGGGTTGCTTCATTTTGGAGGCTATTAGCTTAGACAAGTGACATGGGCTACATGTACTACAGATATGTGTTGTATTGAACTGTCGCTCTGGAATTGGGTACATTGTGCCTTGTATGTTTTCATGCTTTCTGTGCTATGATGGTTAAGTTGAGTGCTGCCTTCCCTGTTCGACTTGTTAAAGCAGTAGTTTGTTGTATTGGTATAACAAGTTCTTCGGGGTTATTAACCTTAACTACATTCCATGGCTCCATGTGAACTACACGTTTTGCAAATATGACCATAGATGTATGATTCCCAGGCAGGCAGAGACCATTGTCCGTGAATGAAACACATTAAAGGTTAGTTGATATATTGCCAGAGTTACCGCATTTATGTAAAGCATTATAAATGTGTACCTTCAAACAGTTATGTGATATATCCAACAAGTTGTGGCATCTGAATTCATGTGTAAGAGACCCGTTAAATCAATTCACTAAATACATTACTCGGGAAACAGTCGTAGATGTAAACATGATTGTGCTGTTCTATTTCCTGAGCAAGGCCTGTTCAATACGATTATGGCCGACTATTTGTAATAACTGAAATCGCGTGTAACAGTGAGTTGGTACCGCTGCACGAGACGTTTATTCAATTCACCATAACAACAGTAACACAAATATACATGTGTTGTTCCATTTTCGGAGCAAGTCATGTTCAATACAGCAAAAATTTGTCACAGACATATCTGTCAGAACTGTCACGTCTGGTAATGTAAGTATATTAACGACAAGCGCTGGATAACGCTAAGATCGGAAAATATCGTGAGACGATATAATTATCATACTCGAAAGATTTTGAGGCGAAATCCAGATATTTATGACAACGGCTGGAGACTGTGATTGTTTGATACTGTCTTCCTGCTTAGTTTATTGGTCAATTTCGTGGTGAAAGGGTTGATAATTTACCATTTGCTACCGTCTTCAGATCTGAAATAAGTCGCTGGTGATTGCATTTCCAGGCTATTTGCCTCACCTTATATGCGTCTATGTGATATAACGGGACTATTTACTTGCTATAAAAGCCATGAGACATTTCAATGGTCTATGGAAACAATTTTAGTCTGAGTTATTTGCATTATTGGTGTGACAATTTAAGCCGACGTCATGTAAGCTAAATCAATACAGTTGCGTTACATTATGGAAATACAGATTTGTCTAAGCAGGGCATTCCGGTCCCGTAATAATAAATTCCCGTAGAATATATCGAACACCATGGCTGCGGAAAACATGCGCTAGGTGGTTAAAAAGTCCTAAAGAGCCCGACATTTGTTAGATTAGCTCGTATCCTAACACTTCAGTACATATAATTCATAATGACACTTTATTTTGTAATCAAACTTTACAATGTGCAGGAACAAAGTTCAGTAATGGTCAAGCGGTCAAACATCTAATTAGACAATATTATAAGTATACAGAGATGTTTTGCTCATTAGATAATGTGTATTTCGACTCGTGCTGATGAGCTGCAGTCAGAAAAGCAGTAAAATAGTATTGTAACAACATTGAATCATGGAAACAATGGACGCAAATAAACAAAGGGAGTAATACTGAGGATTGCACCGGATGTACGGATTTTATCATCGATTATGAATAGTCGAGGTATTTTGCATGCATACACAGCTTTTCTAGATTATCCCTTATGTACCGATGTTAATGCCGACGGCAAAAAAGTATTATCAAAAAGCGAGTGTTTCCTAAAAGGGAATGTGCTGTTGCCAAGTCGTTCTAGAAAAACTTGAATTCCTTTTGATTCCCCAAATGTAAGTAATTTCGTGAAGTAATACAAACGTTAAATTAATTAAATGTCTAAATATTTGTTTAGTTTAAAAAAACATCCTATCCTTCCTCCGTATTTGTTATCCAACTCTCATTTCAAAACTATTGTATCTTTTCAAAATGCTCCCAGGATGTTAAAAAGACAACGTGATATATTTCAAAATACAACATATGTCTAAAATAACTAATGGATTATAGAATCGGCATACATCACATTGATGAAATTGATGGCTCATTTTCGTGAACAATATTCGTTCCTAAGGATATTTGCCTCGCTTGTAGAAACGATAAATCTCACATTTGGTGTGTTTATGGTACGTGCAAGCGAACAGTACAGGTTTCCCTAACATTGTAGTCGGTATATTAAAACGCATTACAAGTAGAACAAAGTATTTCGCTAATTAAGAGAAACGTGTGTGATATTTTTTATTATTAACAAATTGCACGATAAAGCGACGTAAGCTACATCTGCATGATGTACTATATCCTGTAGGCATTGTTTCTGAGAAGGGGATTACCAGTTGTAGTTACTGACAGAGTTATAATTAATTTTACGGTTTGCTTGAATTCCATGCTGGTGTTTTTCTATGTTGTTTTAGACAAATTGTATTTCTGTTTGAACTAGATAATCAATCACTCGACTTCAGTTAATCAACATCTGCAGACATTTGCTTTCTTTTGGCGAAAACGATTTCCTACAAAAAGCTGTTTAACAGAAGACGAAAAGCTTCATATACTGTCTGATGAAATAGCAATTACATGTGCCGTTGTTTTCAAAACTATTTCAGAATATCAAGGAATTTTAACTTGTCAATGAGAGGAATCATCATCACCTTGTTTAACTTGTATGTAAAACATGATATCACCAAATGTGCGGCAAGTGTGCACTGTAGTCCATTTAGGGGTCCGCATTCGTATCAGTCTTTCTAAAGACTACGAAAACTACAATGTCCAAACCACTGGTACAACTATATACTCAAAACACGTATGCAGATAAAAGATCAAGGCATGTTTACAACTATTTTAGCGAACTATTAAGTCTATAGCACTTCCGACATCAGCGGAATTGACAAAACATCCGACTCTTGGGTATGCAACTGAGGTAATAGGTTTTATGTAACTATGGATAATAGCTTTTATCGATTACTTACCGCCTACGTGGTCCATTTATCTTTATATTGCTGAAAGCCACGAGGCTTTGGGTGTTTTTATCCAGAGAATTACAATGTGTATTGATACTTAAGTTAGATGTGTGTCTCTAAATGTGTTCTGAAATAGAAGTTTTACAAGCTTAACCAGAATAAGCACAAATAAAATTATTATAGGTCCGTACAATCACGTGTACACTTAGTAACAACCTGAATATTAAAATACACCCATTACAAATGTATAATGCAAATGAAAAAATAACCTATTAAAAGACCTTAGGAATTGTACAAATGTGAGTGGTTTCATTAGCAGTATGTGCCTCTAAGAGTGTTATGATATAAATGTAGTACCAAACTGAACAAATGAAGTGTATGACAAACTTGCGATATCGGCTGCATTTGTATACATCCAATTTTGTGAAAGCTTTGTACGTACTTAGTACATTGTACAAAATGTCGCTCAACATATGAAGGGAACGCTCGCTTCTCTTCTCTCATACACTCGATGCGAAGGACAACACCAGACATGAGACGATGCTGTGAGAAAAGAACATGCATTCTAGTATACACTTTAACTAAACGAAATAGTTATTGCCATAAACAACACCATGCCGGTATAAAGTTATACTCTACGATATGGATACAATGTACTAAGTCTTTATTTATAGTATAGTTTATTCAAGAAAAAGGCAAATATGCCTACCATTCTACAAGTATATACAATTTCACATACGAATTTTACAATGGTTAATGGTGACATTATTAGCATATCCAGTTCTAATCTTATCAAATATATTCATATAATAATAAACAATATAATCAATTTTTAAATTTTAACTTTTGCATACAACATAATCGGTTTGAATGTATGATACATACACTCCTACTACAATTGTAGTTACATATATACAAAATGAGAGAGAGTTATTAAGTGAAATATACTACAGTACTAATTAAAAGCATACATGATTGTCTTGCGTCTTATTTCGAAACTTTTCTGTAGGTACATGGATAGGTTTTTCTGGATAGTCTTATTATCAGATCTTAAAAGTTCAACAAATTTGGGCACATTTGGATGATTCCATACATTTATATACTCCTATATATATTCACACAGACAAACTTGTGCTAGAATAAAATATATACGTACAAGTGGTATTCTCCGTAATGGAACGTGTTGGTTAAGACTAGACAACAGGTTACGACTTCACAAAAACAGATATTTCATAATCTAGCTATAAAAAGATATATGAGTCTATGTCTGGGGTAAAAAAGACCAAACAATGGAATAATATAAGTGATTTACACAACCTCCGTATATATACGCATTGTCTGAGGATGAACGATAGAAGCTGGAAATAGTGCGGAAAACACTTGTTCCTACGATCTGGCTATGGTTAAATACAAACCTCACTCGTATGCATGGGGCTAGGTCCCGGCTAGGTGATCCCGTGGATCTCGACGGGAGTGCCGCCGTGCTCGCAGAAGGTTCAAATGTAAAGTGGGGTTTGCTATATGTTCTAATAAGTAAACATAATACATAAAAAAGGTTAAGTAATAGATTTTCTAGGGCTGCTTCCAGCAATTTTGCCGTTCAGCCACCCTTTGACATTTAACGTCCCCTGATCATTGGACTACCTAAGGAAACTTGCATTTGAGTACCCATGTGAAGACTATTTCTCCAGTGTGCAGTGCAGCCAACAACGATCTGCGGCGCCTAGGAATACCGAACACGGTCAGACACCACCCTTACAGGTATCAAATCACACATTGGTCTAGTGTAGCATTGTGGGTTATTCTTGCTCACAGAAATTAAGCAGTTATACAGAAGGGGAACGAACCCGGGACCTCCCGACCCTGAAGCGCACGCCCTACATATAGACATTCGCTCTCCATACATACAGATACCATCGATTGTGTAAATTGGAGTAATGGCTTAATATGTGTTTTTAATGTTTTCTGTGCTTGGCTGGTTAAGTTGATTGCTGCCTTCCCTGTCTGACTTAATGAAATCTTTATGAAAGGCAGCACTTAGCAGAAGTAGCAGCACACAAAAGTTAAAAATTGGAGTGCACTAAAACAAAAACACACATAAGTGAACAAGTAACAAATGCAACTTTTAAACAGCTAGCTACAATATTCTACTTCCATATATCATTTCTCGTCTTTAAAAGGTGTCATGTTGCACACTGAATCAGTATATAAATGAGAATGACACAGAAATAATTTGAAACTTCAGACTTCACATAATATTGGTTTTAAGGCGTCCGCAAGGATTTCAATAATTGGAACACCTCGCACAATTCACCGCAACGACAATTTTATTAAATTCATGGACAACTATAAGGTGGAATTAATAATATTTTTTCACAGGAACTGCCAAACGATATATTCCGCATTTGACAGATCAATACATTATCCGCTGCACTATTTTTGTCATCGGAAGGCTTATTTGCAGTTATTCAGTCATAGTTGTGTTTTATCGGTAGTTAGTGCACATTGTGATGTCCTCTATGTGTATATACGTAGCTGAAACCGCTGGTTGTGTCAGAATTTGTTTTTTGCTGAAAACTGTAGCGAATGACTTTAAACTACAGTCATACAACATATACAAAACTACATACATGGAATAAGGTTATGAATCGGAAGCACGTTTTAAGAAGAGTTATATCAATTCCTCATTAAGATATATTACGTAGCTATTCTAGACTTGTTTACGTCAACCATCTGTAGGGTTTACTTCTACGTACTTAATAATTTATACTGAACATATATAGTTGAAAAGCGCCCAATATTTTCCGCCTCTCTTTATCTGAAGCTGTCTAGACTTGCTAATGTACATGCCTGTCAAAGTAGAGAGCTTGCTATCGGGGCGGAAATAACCATTCTTAAGATTATATTGTAAATAAAAAGACTGTCTAGATCTTAGGACTAGGACATGTATAAGGTTTTCATTGATATTGTGTTCGCCGCCAGAAATGGAGCAATCGGACTGTAACTCGCTTCATGGCTATGATTATTTCCAGTTAAAGTGTGATTTGTGATTTTGACGCTGTACGCGATATTGGAAATGAAGATTAGGACCGCGTTCATAATACAAACTATGCTCACACTAATCCCCGGAGTAAGACTTAACGTGATGGGGGTGGTGTATATAATGCAATAATATAAAATTGGGTATGAGTATAATTAGATAAAGCACACTAGGGAAATGGATAGAATACGAAGCTATTTAATGACGCAGTTACATTGCATCTCAATTTAAATATAAGTGAATCAGATGCTATATGGGATATAGTCTGCACTGTCTTATAAGTCATCTGAATTAGATAGGAAGGAGCGGTATTTGTACAAGCGTTGTTATCAGTATTCTCGACTATTGTTTCGGTTATCAAAAATGCAGCAGTTTGTAATAAAAGTCCCGTACATTTTAGCAAATGTTTAACTATAATGTCATGTTATGCATGCAACGTTAATTTGCAATTTTATATAAACTCCTACACATCTCCTTTAAATATTAACCACGTGATTTTATTAAATATAATGGAACCTCGCGCATGAAGGGCAGCACTCAACTGAAACAGCTGAGCATAGAAACCGCAAACCACAGTAACACCGCATAATGCGCAACATACAACTACACGTGAAAATTTAACTATACTATTTAAAATAATACCATAATACGCTTGTCAAACAGCTTAAGGACGTTTAGGACCTTTCTCCGACGTCATCGGTAAAAAATCGCTTTTTCGCCGAATCTAATAAAAATCTCCAGAAATATGCTTTAACCTACTCTCCGTATTATGACGTTTTTGATTTTTCAAAATATTGCTTCGTTCCCTAGCAACGTGACGCTATGTACATAGGGCGTGAAATTGACGTTTTGAGCGTATATTTCTGTTCTATTAAGAAGTACAATAATTTTCAAAACTCTATTTGTTAGTCCTTCATCCTTTGAATACGTATATGTAAAATTTATAGCAGTTGCGACTAACAATTTCGCAACGAAAACGGTTTTATATCGAAAATTGACCTGTATTTTACTGCTTATTTGCGACACCCTACTCACTTCAGGGCGCAATTTGGTCAACAAAAAGTGATTCAATCAACTAATGAAACATACCGTGGTTTTGCGGTAATTCTACAGAACAAGCACAAACAATAAAAAAGGGGGGTGATCTCGCATTATTTTCGACAAAATTGAATTTTAATGAAAAACGGACATACGTTAAAGGCATAACGTTGTGCCGTCGCATGACGTTACGGGCTATTGTGGCTACGTCAGCGTCATGATCTTGTGGTGTATCCGGCGCATCGGCACATTGTTTTAATATATAAACAATATAAGAAAGCCTTATTGGTGAGATCTTCAATATACCCCTAAAATTGTATGAATATTAATAATTTCTAGTGATATATATGTACGTACATTTTCCTTATAAATAAAGAGATATGAACTTGCTACTAGCACACACTGTATAAAACACTAACCACCTCTCAGAAAGAATATTGTGCTTTAACATTTTGGCTTACGACCTATATATTGTGTATGCACAGTAGGGGGTTCGGGGCAAAGTGTTACAGTCCCTGTGGTAAAATGTTTAATGTAATAAATACCGACAAACATACTTTGGTATGTAGTTATATTTTCAATAAATGGTCAAAAGTAGTCCCAACACGTCTTCACAATGTGTTACATTTACGGACCATTTTAAACAGTTGAACTTGTTAATGCATATTCAATGCAAATTGATTAATTAAAGAACTTGCATTGTAAAAATTAAGTATGGTTTGTGTATACATTATTACTAGGACTGTATAAGTGTACATGTATGCATTCAATAGGCAATGTAACAATTATACATAATATATTTTCCCCCAACTCACTAAACAGCAACAACACAACAGCTCTACAGTAAATCCCAAAGGTGGCCGAATCAAGTATCTTATGAACCAGTCATGGTAAAAACCCCGCAAATTCCCCCTGTCCTATACCTCACAGGTATAGTCAGAGCTGCATTTCCCCGCTATTTTGTCGCGAATCAAAAGCGTACCACACATACATAAGTGCGGGGACATCGAATACGTAAAAACACAAGACAGTTCCCACTATCACCTGTCTTTCCCCTGGATTGGGATAGTAGTTTCAATTGACTGGTACATTATTGTAACGTCATGTTTGATGTGTAGGCCTACTCCAACAAAGGCACATAAGCCAAAATGTCAACCTATACCGTAAGTTTCGAATTAAACAAATTTGAAAAGTTGTGAAAACAGTACAAAAATTCCAGAAAAAAGCGTTGTCAACCTGTAAAACAAAATGTGTGAAGTTAAACGGGCCGCGCATTAGCCGATCCAACAGCGGCTCAAACGTGTTAACATTAACTTCTACTATCTAATACACGTGTAAGACATCATACTTATATATATTACGCTATCTTTCAATTTGCTGGCTGTTCATCTACCGTCCTTATTATTTTTGTTTTTAATTAAATTTATTCACGGTTACTTTACAATCAAAATGTAGCAGACCGCACAGCGGTCTTTAATCCAGCTGTCAACATGAATTAACATGATTGCGTAACAGTGAAACCAAATATATATGCGTGGTAAGTGGCAATATTTCTAGACAAGTGCGGGACTAACTTTCCAAATGTTTATACATCAACGATTTGCTTTTATACCAAACCCTATTATTATATACATTATAACTATGTACGACTGTAAGAAAACGATGTATACATATTTTAGTTATTATTTTATTAAAGGGACGTAATTATTAGTTTGGAAGACTTCAGTTAGTTTGGAAGACTTGAGCTCATAATTATGTACAATGCATTTAATGTCCGATCGAATATCCCGAGTAGATGTTTAGATAATTTAAATACATAACTCAGACGATGTTCTCTTTTGTATCACTGTGTATTTATCATGATGCTGTGTTCAATAAAGACACATTTTGAAGAATAATAAAACCACAGTACTGATAGTATTGCAGGTATTGCGAGAGAAACTCAGTTTTGTCATTTTCACAAAAATTACCACACTTAAATTGGAATGAATAATTGCTATGTAGTGACAAACTTTGCTTTATTGAACAAAGCTATTATATATGATTTGATAATTGAACAGATTCAGGTGAAATGCGTGCATTTTATTCTTAACATGTAATTGTTGTACTAGTAAATAGGACGCAAGTCCGTAAATAGAACGGACGTACATAGCGCGTTACGTTGGGCGACGTAACGTTTTTACGTAAGTCCGTTTTTTACTGAAATTCAATTTTGTCGAAAATAATGCGAGATCACCCCCCTTTTTTATTGTTTGTACTTATTCTGTCGAATTACCGCATCACCACGGTGTATTTCATTAGTTGATTGAATCACTTTTTGTTGACCAAATTGCGCCCTGAAATGAGTTGGGTGTCGCAAATGCGCTATAAAATTCTGTCAACTTTCGATATAAAACCTTTTTCGGTGAACAATTGTCCGTCACAATCGCTTTAAATTTAACATTTACGTATTCAACGGTTCAAGAACTAACATATGGAGCTTTGAAAATTGAAATAGACCTTATTCTGACCGAATTATGCCATTAAATCGTCAATTTTACGCCCTATGTACATAGCGTCACGTTGCTAGGAAACGAAGCAAAATTTTGAAAAAATAAAAACTGCACAATAAGGAAGGAATGTTAAAGCATATTTCTGGAGATTATCATCAGATTCGGCCAAAAGTCGATTTTTTACCGATGACCTCGGAGAAAGGTCCTAAACAACCTTAAAGTTCGTCTTTCAGTGGTCAAAAAGCCGAACGTTTCAGATTCAGCTATCTAAAAGCCGAACGTCCATGTTTCAAACAATAAAAAGCCGAAGAACCCTGTATGAATGAATAAGAAGTTGACCATTAGTAACATAACATCCACTTTCTTTATAGGCAATAGATTCATTGGCAAGCTGCTCAAAAAGATAACAATAAGTTGGAAACGGAAGGCAGCGCTCAACTGAACCAGCCGAGCACAGAAAACTTACAAGACACAATGCCCAACACACACCGAACGCCAAAATGATCCGCTCAAATCCCAGCTGTCAAAAAGCTGAATGACCTAGGTTTAACAGTAAAACAGCTGAAATACCTAGTTTTAGCTCTCTGAATTCCTAAAATAATAAGGTACAGCAGTATTAATACACGTTCAGTTGGTACTATGCATAGAACATATATGCACAGTCAACAGAAGTGCAATGGAAGGAGAAACTAAGCATAGCTGTCACGTAGACAAAATGAAGGGAAATTTGATAACATAACGAGGAAATGTGGTACGTTTGCGGTAAATGAGGTGCAGGCACCATCGACATAGGATGACAAATTGCAATATAAATATCATACAAACGTCAAATATTCCATCTGTAAACAACCATTTCTAACATATCAAACGGATTATTGCTTATTGACTTAACAATCAATGATAAATGAGATAAGCATGCGCGTACTGCTGTTGAACTTAACGATTATCATTAATGCGTAGATCTGTACAGTTCAAAAGGTTTACTGGGAAAGCAAAAAACTGCCCTGTGGATTTGATGGACTACTGTTGCCTTATTTGCATATTCACGTGGGTGTCAGTGATGAGTTTAGTTCTCTTCAGACAATAGTCGGTGTTGTTTTATATCAATTTGAAACATTTATACCATATGTTGAAAGCAGTAACTTATTTCACTGAATTACCATCCTTATCATAAAATAACAATTTACTTTCAAACAAACACGAAGTATCACGTACAAATTGGTGTTTATTAGTTATTATTGTGAGGTTAAATTACAGATCCAGACTGTTTATTATGAAGGTTTGCAATTGCATATTACACCCATGATGTGAGCGTGTTATTGACCTGCATATAAAGCTTTGGATATGGACAACCCTTCGTAAGATTTGAATATCACATGCAAACTATTTAGTGTGTAATTTTTTATTTCGAACGTTATGGTAATTGTTTTAGACAACACACATACATGTATACACTAAATTTACATCAAGCTTTACAGCGAAACCTAGAACAGAGACCCCAAAATGTTGACAGACCAATGCGACAGAATTTAGGAATGATAAAATATGAGACTGCTAGAAAACATGAGAGTAATAAGGACACGATGCAACAAGTAAGTAGAAGTGAATACCAACCGTCTTGTGAAGGCATTGTGTTAGGTATATTCAGGGGGTATACATTATGTTCGGTCGACGCAAAATAAAGTAAGTAGCATGACGGCGAAGTGTGAAGAGACCCATTACTAAGCACAAGTTGCGTAGTGATAACATAGGAGTGGTCCAAATACAAGAACCAACCTCATTGTACTTTTAGACAGTGTTAATGGCACGTATTTCACAAATGCTCGGCTGTCTGGTGGCAACTATGTAATTCTAGACTTATATTTACCAAGTCGTGTTTAGCGTGGCGCTGTGTAACCGAGTTAGCGGTATAGTACACAATCGTCCTAGAATAAAAATCCAATAAGATTACATTGACTAATATAGTTTAGCATTGGCATATCCATAAAAACCTTCCCAGTGGATCTAGACTTAAGTGTTTGAAGGATAATGGTGTTTGTGAGTGATAACGCCAGCCGATAAGAGATTGGAACAGTGTAGCCGTATATAGAAACATTAGTAAGCAACGTACAGTACGCCAGTGGGTATTTCAAGCGAGGATGACGCAAGTTATCGTGAATTAATTTAATTTATTAGTAGCTTACTTCGAAAGACAACATGTTCCTAGTAAAAATTAGCCTGTGTTTAGATATTAACAGAACATACATACATCAAACACACTTAACGCACCAACTCTTGAAATACCAGTAGACCAAATTGAATACGTATTTCGCGATGCACATAAACATTGCTTCTTACGAGGACTGAATTGAAATAATGATAAGTCACGAGCACGTGAAGTTTCCAGTCTGTAGTTGAACGTAGTGATATCTGACGGTATTTTTAGTCTATGAATTCAACACTTTCGTATTTAAACGAAGATGGGGTTCTCATACGAAAAGCAGCCTCTACCACACAGACTGTATGCTGAGAGGCAATAAAAGGGGGTGCTCATTAGGCGTCCCGGGCATTATAGTCTTAAATGTGTTGTTATTAAACGCTAGCATTTAATCCTTTTTTGCGTTGGACTGAGAAAATTAAGAAAAACTTATTATTGAATTCAGAACAATACAACAGTATCCCCGTGTGTTGGGAAAATACAACTTTACAGATTAATAGTATTACAACCAATTAACTTTAACAAATTTAATTGAAGACAAATGATTTAGAGTTTGAAACAATACAATCCGAGCCAAACATGTCAAAAAACAAATTAAAAGCAGAATAACCTGAAGTGTATACTATTATGTAGAACAAGAAGGTACTTTGTAAATGTTCATACAGTTGTGCGGTCGGCCACCATAGCCCACAAACTAGAACTGCATAGTACGCACCGGAATTTCAGGAAAGGACTGCGGGATCCATTACATTATTGCATTAATATTACATTATCGCTGTATTACAATTGCTATACAATGACAGGTAAAGTGCATGTATATTGTTATCTATTACACCATTATTTCATTAATATGTAAAACTGAATTTTGCTTAATGATATACATACTATAAAACTGCCCTGTGGATTTGTTGGACTACTGTTGCCTTATTTGCATATGCACGTGGGTGTCAGTGATGAGTTTAGTTCTCTACAGAAAACAGTCGGTGTTGTTTTATATCAATTTGAAACATGTGTACCATATGTTGAAAGCAGTAACTTATTTCACTGAATTACATCCTTATCATAAAATAACAATTAATATACCATTATCGCTGTATTACAATTGCTATACAATGGAAGGTAAAGTGCATGTATGTTGTTATCTATTAAACCATTATTTCATTAATATGTAAAACTGATCTTTGCTTAATGATATTAATACTATAAAAAATGGTATTGGCTCGATGTTTCGGCTTTTGATAAACACGGCATGTGTGTACTATATTTCAAATTTGGATACATTGAACACGTACAAATAGTAACAGATTGGACACGATAGGCAGCATTCAACAAGAACAACAGAGAACGAAAGATTCTTTAATAACATAAAACGAAAAATCACACATTTAAAGTTCAAATCACAAGCTACTCATAAAATAATGAAGAACAAACAGTGACAAAACACCTACAAAGACACGACACTCATAATGACAGCCTGTCAACCTAGCAAGTCAAAGATGAACATAAACAATAAAAACTGAAACCGAACGGCTACAGAAGTAGACGCCCCATGGCAACAGCCTAGGGCGGCCTCAATAAGTCAAACACTACCAAAGTAACAGTTAGCAGCCAAAAGCGAATCGCAAAGACAACTACACATCACTGACAACCAAAAAAAACAGCACCGACCAAAAACAGAAACATTTGTTGATGACTGAATAATTCGACTAACCGTATTACTGGCATGATAAAATCTAGGACATGTATATTGCATGATGAATGGCAGACAGGCAGATTCAATTGTATGATGAAAGTTCGGTATTTTGCTTATTCAATTATTTTCTCTGCAATTCAAACACGCTATTGGGAGTATATAAAGTATACATGTTGAAAAATCAAATTAGATTTCAATTTCTCTCCGAAATAAAGCTGTTATTTTAACATACAGTATCTACTTCATGTCATATTTTTGTCAGCCCGATCGTTATAATGACACGCAATGTCGGATTGTTAGGAACTAGAACAGCACTTTCCATAGGAATGTTGAAAATGAAAGCTTATAATTATAGTTTAATGTTTCGCGAATTGGTATAAGTGTATTAAACGTGGCGGTAGACATGTTTCGGTTCCATTGTACAGAGGCACTTTAACGCCGTTTGTGGAGTTCACTGGACGGATGTCTATGAGTACGTGTGTGTAACACGACTGAGTGTGGCAATTATATTGCTTGTTTAGTGTTGGGTAATTTTTTAAGTCCTACCGAAATATTTCAGTCCGTTTTAGACTGCATGTGTACCCAGAAACATTTACTGCCACTCCTGACGATTCGGTAATTAGTCGTAGAACTGCATACTATGATTAGTATCTACATAAACCAATTATATGGATAACACGGAAAAGAGCGTTGCATGATGTTAATGGATATACGTTTTACAATTGGTTTTACAATGTTCCCAGTAAAATAAATCAGTATGAACTAGTATTCGGATTTTATGTGAACGTTCCCCAGGCTGTATGTGTAGCATGCATATCTTATCGTACATGCTTTATGTTGCAAATAGATCTTTACAAATGCTAAACTGTAGTATGTTGTAGTTGTAGACTACTTACAGATGCATAAAATATACGGTTAAATGGCTACGTAAAGTAAAAGTATAGCTACAGGAAAGCTTGGCTAATAAAACAATTAAATAAATGTGTACATTATGTAATGAATAAACTATCTTTGATTGGCTAAATCTACCATTTGTGAGTCCATACGTTTCTCAACTTCTTCATTTTGTAAATGTTGAACATAAACAACTATAATGTTTAATGACATTCGCAACAGTTTATTGTAATATATGAGGGAACATGCAAACTTTGTATATGGACAATGAGTCATAGTATCTGCACAAAGTGTCGTAAAAGAGATATGCATACCCAACTACTTGGCCAAATGAGAGCAGTTATTTAGACATAAATTGGAATAAATAAATAAATAATTAAAAATTGAAAATATTATTATACTTTAATTAATAAGTGCTGACTACTACTAGTACGTTATCTTATGTTTATACTCGCCAGATATTCACGTGTGAGACATAAACTGTATGTGAAGGGTAGTGACATTACACCGTCTAGTGAACATTATACGTGGAAAACTATTAATCTTCCAATCGATCTTAATTTAATGATTTATATATTAGTGTTGATATATTTATCATTAAATTTAACAATCAATCAACACATCAATCCATCAATCAATCGATCAGGAAATGAATTATTCAACCTTACTCATTTTTATCCATGTACTGAAGAATCAATCGCCTAAATAATCAATATATCGGTCAATTAGTATTCCCCTGTGCGTGTATAAGCATAATTAAAGAATGTAATTATCTACAAGATTTTCACCTCGCGACATGACGTCAGTATACGTATGAATTTGATAATTCAATAAAACTCTCTAGTAAGCGGATTTGAATGTATTTTTAATGGCTTTCAAGCTATGCAATGACGTCATTATGCTTAATTGAATAATAGGAGATAGGCACCTCATTATTAGATCTTAATACTAGATCTTACTCATTAGCAATATTTACGTTTTGATTTTGCGAAAATAAATCACATGTTATTGACAAACCGATGCTACCAATGACGTGACCACCAGACATTTTGTATCGGTACCCGAATCGTTGAGTTGGTATGTTATCCTCGTGTGTATACGCGAACGTTAACATCTTAAGATCCAACGACAGTTAGTCAGGATAAAATGCCGCATCCAAGTCTTTTTGTCTTAGTTTGTTATGAGGATTTTCTGACATCTAGATAACGAGTTTGTTATGAGGATTACTAGACATCTAGAGAGCGAGAGATCTATCAAAGAAAGAAGTATTTTATTTACCGTTCTGTTTATAAGAAGATAATAGAAAAGGGACTAGGGAAGGCTGCACCAACCGAGCACAAAAACATAAAAACGATACGATTTCTGGCATCAATAATAAGTTTGTCTCATTATTTTAGATTCACCTCTATAGAGTTAATCTAGCACCCCGCGTAAACGACTTGATGTTTAATTTTACCTGGGGTATTTAATTATATATTGTAGCATGATGCGTGTTTAAACTGATGGAAACATTGGTTGGATGATTGTTATTGTCGTAGGATTGCATAAAATGGCGCGTAAATGTTACTGAGGTTAAGTGACACACACCATTGTTTGTTAACAAGCCGAACGTCGATTGGGTGACGTTATTTGTAATATATATTATACTAGTTATTCACCAAAAGTGTCTTCTTACCAGTGTTATTGTACAGTTTGGTGAGGACAAAGAACATAATTGTCCGAGGCGATAACCCCTTTCTTCACTATATGCAGTTGCGAATGAACGTGATTTTAATCCATGTTGTGCCTTCTCTAATGCTAAGGGTTGCTATCGTACATTGTTCGCTCATGGTAGAATATTGATTACCTTTGATGTACCAACTTATATTCTTGTTAATCGAAGTTCCACATTCGCACCGAATAGCCTAATATCCTGTTCCTTACTTTTGATAAAATGATGCATACCAATATCACATAAAACGACTATAACAGGTGTAAATCTGAATATTTCTACTCTATAGCTTCCAGACAATGTGAGGATGTTTAGTTTTACATAATGCAAACAATTACCAAAACTGTATCATGATTCTTTCAACAATTACGTAATGTATCAACCTGTACACAGACAAAAAACGGACCTGCAGTAGTCAGTTTCCGCATGATTGCCATCGTACAATTGAGAATACACTTGTATCAGGTTTTTTTCTCGTTCGATCTAGTATATCAGATGGATAAAAAGGACCGAACAACAAATTTTTGAAGTGGAATATAATACAAAATGTTGTTTTTTTTATGTACATTGTACACTATTGTCACGAATACAGCTAAAATCGCACAGTGGACTACAAAGCGATCGATTGCATTTTCCGTGTCATACATGTTCAGTTTTCTGAATCTGTATCATGTATGTTTGATGATTGTGTTATATACCGAACGCATGCCAACGTCATTGACTTCATAACGTAAATATTTACCTGTTTTGTTAATGGACGTAGCGTTATATGCCGAAAATATACGGACGTTCATGACGTCAATATATACACTAAAGGCGTTTTCACTTTCTTATTTATACATGAAAAGGAATACACTTGTAGTTGTGTTGATTCGGTAAGTCGTTTTACCTCCTGTTGCTTGTGCCATACCGCGTCTCTCGAGACCGCTATGATCACACAAACAATTCAAGGTAATACTACCCGACGGATTAACGCACTGCAGTGATAATATGCATATAATACCAATTACAAGATGTACTAACCACTATGCAACTCAGAGTTCATCGGACAGTGTACTACAAGATTCGGGTAGGTCAAACAATGACCCGAATAGACCATTTCTATCACGGACGTCTAATAACTGTCACAAGGCGGCGTTAGCTATCAATGAGGTTAATAATTCACGAGAATGACAGTAAGTTTGCTAACACCAACGAACGAAACGGCGCGCAAACGATCAATAAAGGCAGTGAATATACGAGAATGATCATTTCGCTGCCACTAAAAACATACAATAAATGTTCACCACTGGGACAGCATGATGTACTATTAACACGAGCTTAAGACCGTCTGGTTTTTTACGAATGGTATTTGTTTGGATGCCTCTACCATTCAATTTGATGTATAAAATGACTAGGGCTGTTTAACTTTCTTGGTTGGCAGTGTGTTGGGCACTTCTTCGTTTTAGGGTTTCTGACAGCTAAAATTAGGCATGATAGTCTTATAACTTTATTCTATACCCTTTCTGTCAATACGAAAACAATAGCCATACTAAAATAATTCACAAAGTTATTCAGCATTGTTTGTGGGACATGTTTTTTTGATTGGTAACCCTGTATATCGGAGATGAATACTTAAAGGGAATCAAAAGCTCGTTTCATTAAAATATATCAAGAATAAATTCTATAGGCTTAGTTGTAGTCCATTTTAACACCCTCGTATATTAATTTATAATGCTCAGCAAAACATAACTTGTATGATGACGATGATTGGCAATCGGGTACAACAAATATTGTTTGGGGAACCAATACCGTCTTGACTAAAGCTGAATCTTTACCTTCACTGTCTGTTTTTGACCTAATTAGCTTCTACTAAGAGAATGTATATTCTAGTACCAAGAAATGTTTGATAAAACTGGTTATAATGATATGTTTTTCAATCTATTAAGTAAAATATTTTATACCGGTAAACCGATTTGGTCAAACCGTGTATTCCTGTATTGAGGTACCTGATTCTGAAAACTTTTGAAGTCCTATTTATCGGAAACGATGCATTGTGAATAAATTAGCTTTTCATGAGGGTAACATCATTCGGTTTCCATTAGCATTGCAGCAATGTCGTGCTTTTGTCTGAAATTAATGTCCAACAAAACATAAATATTACCATGAACAAAACACACTACGAATTAAATTAATGAATAAAAATGCACAGGCGTAATATAATGGATCCATGCATGCAATAAAGTAATTTGCATTAGGTGCTATTGATCACAATGAACGCAATTTTCATTTTGACCTGCCAACCGTGTCATATAGCTCTTCTTGCGCAAGTAATAGTTTAGATATTTATGAGCAATGACATGCAGAGAACTGACGAGAATTGCACGAAACTGATCTGAGTACAAGAGAAAAACCATAATTGTTTAGCTATAAAGTTAAGTTAAGTGGACATCTTCATGTGGTGCATGCCTGATGCATGTTATTAAATAAATGCTTCCTCAGTCAACAGCGCTTTTAGAACTTTGTTGTATGTGATTATTCTATGACTTCTACGTTGAATACAGTTCCATTATGGCAACTAACAGCTACCCTGTCTAGGTTACAACAGTAACAGTATCATCAATGCTACACATGTACAGTTTAAGAAATTTAACACTTTGACCAGCGAAACTGACGCTCTGCCTATTTCAGCGATCAAATGACCAGAACCTATATAAACAATCTTCCTGAATCTAAATAATGTTTGCTCACTCCATTGCATTTATAAAATGTAACGCTGATTAACACCACGCAAATCTGACAATGGTGCTCAACGCATGAAACATACCAGGTAATGCTGACTGGATAAGAGCCTATCTTTGATAACTAAATATATAACGACCGTTTTATTTCCTATGTTTCCATTAAGTAATACACTTAACATACGTTTGCTGTATGTAAAATATACAAGTATTCTCGTATGTGAAGAGGTGTTTTCTAACAGGAGTAAGAACTTCCGATGAGATTAAGTTTGTAAATAATACGTTGTTTTGGCACAAGCAGGTGCATCAAAATAACGGAAGTTATATTCCAGATTAAAGACATCTAATAGACGCCAACATTACGTAGAATGCTGAGTGGTATATTAGTGTTGTCCGTGGAAATGACACCCATGAATCACGACGCTTTCGACTTTTCGTTGTCAATCTCGTACTCAATATGCAAACTCACCTTAAATACTTCAAGAAAGATATTAACTTGTTTCGATTGGCCCCACCATTTCATGTAAGGCTATGCAAGCTATGCGAAGTTCTATATTCGTAGCGTGTTAATTTCAATGCAAGTTCGTAGAATTATTTCAGGCGTACACCACACATAAAACGTACGTCATGAGATTGTAATATTATTCGAAACTTAAGGAGATTTTACTTTGAATTGTCAAAATGAGTCTTGCATTGTAAATATAAAGTTCTACACATTGCTTAAAAACACCTTACTTATGTTTGTGTTCTTGTCAAGTAAATAACTATATATAGTTTGCAGCATGCATACTTAATCGTTCTATTTGTGTAGACAATTCCACACATTAACAATGCAATATTCTTCAGTAGACGAACTAAGTTATGCTTTAGGGGTTTCTTACGCCGGTTAAATTTGTCTGACTGAGGTGGCAGAATATCGGTGTGTGTTGTGATTTTTGTATATGCGTTGGATATTGTCTGTGCCTTTTGTTGCCTCTTATAAAACCGTCTATTTGTAGTGTTCTGCATTGGACTCGATAACGCCTCCGTAATATTACAAATATGTTCGGTATAACTGTACAGGATACTGTTAGAGATATGAAAGACACGTTCATGGTGTTCACGGTTATATAAATAACGTGTGTTCGTATGGCATCCGCAGCAAGAACAATAGGCTAAATAATAACTTATCTTCTAGACAAATAACAAATATCAAAGATGTGTTCCTTCTCCTCAAACACGGAGTCAAATGCTATTCAGACACTGTCTCCACAAAATCCCCAGACTAATTTATAGCAACTGTCTTTTACTAAACACATAACAACTTTGGGGTCGTCATAGAAAAACGCGTTTTGTACTTTTTGCATATTAGAACGTGATTTGGATATCCTCCATCGTTATCGCATACCATAGTTGTAAAACCTAGGATGTCGGTTACTAACTTACTCGGAAATCGCAGCAGTTACATGTGATGTTGTCTCGAATAACGGTATGTAATTTGATATACGCATTTCAGCAACACAATCATATCTAAATGCATAAACAATGATGATAAATTGTGCAGACAATTTGTCCGTTCTTATCCTTTATCCTTACAACCTTCAATATTATTGTATAAAATGTACTATGTACTGTCAAGAAAATTGTTATATGTTTAGATTTCCCTTCAATGTCTTGTTTACTAGTGCGCTTGTGTGTGATTGTTTTAGTTTCATAATCATTATATCCGCCACCGATACTGTCAATATGACCGTAGGATTACAGTGATTTATATCTTATCAGTGACATATATCCAAATTTCCATGCCCTGTGGACATAGTTTAACTCGCCCGGAGGATACTAATTCGCTTAAGTAAGGCAATTGTCTCCATATATAGGGACGTGTGTAAAGAAAGTACAACACGCAAGTGAAGCAGATGACGCAAGATATCGCGAGTAAATTGAATAGATTGGTAACTAACGTCAAAGGAGACCGTATTTGGAGTCAAATATAGCTAGCATCAAACAAATTTAATGCATTAGTTGTGACTTATCAGTTGTCTAATACGTAGATCGGATGCAATGACATAAGTGACGGTTAAGCTGTAACAATTATTAGGAGTTGGTGAAGTTAAATTCCGTCTTTAATTTAACGAAGTGATGTCTTTTTGCAATTAATATTGTTTGTGTACTCCACTTTCGATCTAAGTGAAAAGGCATGTTGATATCGAAACACCGGGATCCATCGAACATTACATTATGCAGCTGTGCAGCACAGTTGATGAGAAACAAGCAATTATTATTTTGTCCGTCATGTTCGTGTAAAAACACCAGTATGCAATGTTTTTAAAAACAACAATATAGAGGACCAAATATGCGCTTATTTTTCGTGTATGGTACTGTCTTCAAATACACTATCGGCAAGATTGATTTTAATACTGTACGCAATCACAGCAACTACTTACGGTATCTCAAGAAATTATCTCAATTTAGAAAACGTCATTCCAATTTAACGACATATACACAACGAACAAACTGTCATTGCTCTTAAAATAAATTGGAATTGTTCTCAGCAATGAGAACAAAAAACAAAATAAGAACATGGATTGTAATAAGTTAGATTTTAATCTAGAGCCGAGGATGTTTGTTATTGATTCGACTTTTTAGGTAGCAACTTAAAGACAAAGAATTACACTTAAATGAAGGAAATATATTTGATAATAGAAATAAGAAATGTATGTACTTGAGGAGTACAAGTGATCAATGGATAATGAATGTTCCTTGTGAGAGAGGATAGCTTGTGCATGAGCCACATATAGTGCATCTACAGTACTTAGTCGTCAATAGCTGCAGGCCGTAAATGAAGTGTTTGATACAAAATGAATACAGTCAAACTATACTATGGAAGTAGAACTCTGCAATCACTATTCTTAGGCAGCAAGTAATATTGAATCATTATATGATGTATTTGTATTTAACAACCACAGGTCTGTTTTAGCTGCCACTTTTGATTTATTCCTTGACTGGGCACATACGATTGATTATATCATATATTTTGAAATCTCTTTTATCGTCAAGGTAAAATGATTATTCCAATCTCATAATAGGTGCAAACTATTTATTTCACATCAACGGAATGTGTGCTGTGTGGAAACCCTCCATGTACATGTAGTCAGTGTTGTTTACAAAAATCATATCAACCCATTACTGCAGTGTTTGATGTAGCTATATTGGTATTGGTTGTACTATTTATAACAGAATGTTTGTCTATGTAATTAGTATCAAGTTTAACGTAGACCATACTAAGGTTATGCGTTTGATGTTCAAAAATGAAATATTTAAACGGTTACAAAGTCTGTTTAGTGTTGTCCTATAGTTTGCACTGAACTATCATATACATTTGATCTATCTGTCTGGAAAGAAACATTCCAACTTCATAATCCATCATATTTAGTTCACTTTGTGACTAGATATCGTGCGTAATATACATCAGTTCATAGGAGGTCGACAGCAGTAGGTGCTACTCCAGACATAGTTTACACACACACCATCATGTTTGTCATGGTGGAGACTACCAAGTCACATTAACCTGATCATGGTCCAGACAAACTGATGATGAAATATCGGACAGTGAATATCCAACAATAAACGGAACGAAAAGATGAAACCAAACCAATTGCAGGTGTCAAAAGTCCTAACACGTAAACTATCGCTATTAATAGTATAACCCTACTGTTACATGAAATTATATTTATTTTAAAGGTTACAACAAAAAGAAGAAACATATTAAGTGAATGGTATGTTAAAGTATTATCATGAACGAAACCACAACAAGCCGTTACAGTGGTGAACAATCAGACCCAAGATGCATCGATTTAGACATTTCACAAATTAAAAATACAACATATACTGAGTATAAGTCTTATATCAATCAAGGGCTGACTTCTTGTTCAACTAAATACTTATTCAATGTCTGCACTTCGCAACATTTGTATGTCTGAGACATAATTAGTGATGGTATCGTAGTGACGCTACATCCAATAATGAATGTAATGCGCATATCAATATTAATTAGTCTACTAATCGATCAATCAACTGATTTTAGTATTCACTAGTCAATTAACATACTAGTAAATATATCAATCGATTAAATAATTAATTATTCAAATTCACTCTTTTATAAACGTCCTTTCCCGATTACGAGAGGTCTGTTACTAGGGTGAATGAAAGCGTCAACGTGATCGCGATGATATCAACATCAAACGACAGACAGTCTGATTAAAATGTAGATTCCAATGTGTTATCTCTCGCTGTCTTTTGAAGAGTTCCAGAAACCTTTACAATGAAAGAGACTTAAAAATCACACGGCACATCGTTGGCCTTTTTGTTAATGAACTTGTAGACTTCATAATAATTTTGCCAAAGTATTTCTGAAAGATTGGCAATCTGAAATGTCAATTTTGCTTTTAACGCTCCTACAAATTTATAATGCTGTTTTATAAGTCTGGTGCATATCGTCGGTACAATATATACTTCAAAGCACTTGAAGGAGACTGTTACCATGTGGTCCTCGGAAACAGAATAACATCCAACCGAAGTGAGCATGTCACACTTACTGTCCTTATAAGGAACATTAGTATTGATTATCAGTCGGATAATTGTAATAATATGCGAAGACAAATCGATGGCGATATAGTGTTTAGATGGTTTCAGCTATCCACTGTTCTCCACTTCCGGTAGTCGTTTTGTAATTGGATTTCATTTCTTTAGTTTTTGTTAGTTAATCTCAAATTTCTGTTACGCTCCCATTAAATACCTTTGAAATATACTGATATATCAAGTACAACTGACAATGAAACATACGTTATAGTCTGTAAATAAGCAAACAGAAAATAAGGTGATGATAGATAAATTTGAATTGAATAAGTACACAATGTATAGCCACTTGCTTCATTACACTGAGGTGTAAAATGATACACACTATTGCTTGCTAAAAAGCCATACGTTGATTGGGTGACAATATATGTATTTGAATTGAAATAGTGTACAAATCATAACCATTAATTCAATATATGCAGTTGCTAATGAACGTTATAATGCATGTTACCCATGCTGTGTGTTTCCTCATGATAAGGGTTGTTATCACACATTGTTTGCTCATAGTAGAATATCGATTACCTTAGATGTACCATCGTATATTCCTGTTAATTGAAGTTCCAAATTTGCACCGTACAGTCTGATATCATATTCCTTACGTTTGATAAAATGCTGCATACCCATATTACATGAAACGACTATAGCACGTGTACATCCGAAACTGTCTACACCATAGCTTCCAGATAGTGTAAGTATTGTTAGATTTACATAATGTAAACAATTAACAAAACGGTATCATGAATCGTTTTTCATCTATTACGCAATGCATCACTCTGTACACAGACAAAAATGGATGAGTGTCGATTTCCGCATGTTTGTTCTAATTCCTTTGAGACTAACACATATATTTTTGTCTTTCGCTCTAGATTTCGGAAGCGTTACATATTAGATTTTCGGTATTGGTTTATTAAACTTACTAAGTTTCTGAAGCAATTTCTAGAAACAGAACTTCATACTGGTTAAACTGAAGGACCACTAAAATACAACTGTCTTTAAAGCAAACTAAAGTATAAAAATTCACCGTTGAATTATTCAAATCACTATACATAACATGTACGTGCCTATTTTTTCTAACAATGACCTTAAAAGACTGTTTCAATCACCAAGGTAACAAACAAATGAGCGATTAAAAAAAGATACTAGAATGATCAATTGAGCTGCTCATAGTAAGAATTATGCTAAAAATGGTATAAATGCGGTGTGCGCAGGCGTAGTGAATTCATGTGCCAACTTACCACAAAGATATAATTCCGCTTGCGATTGCTAATTACCGAAAAAGTTCACAAACTACTGTGATAGAATGTAGCCAAAAACTGGATATAACATATTAAGAACACTCATAGAACCCATACAATATACGTACAGTACAAACAATCAATATAGAAATGGAGGCAATGATTACGTATTGCACCTTATTTGCTTTGTGAAGATTGACGTTATAAAACAAAATAATCGGATATTTCATTTTAAGAATGTATCCCCACATAGTCTGGTATTTTCATAATATTCGTTATTTTAGAGCACACAACCGGATATGCAAGCGTTGGTGGTGTTGCTGTGTGTAGAAGGTAATGGAAGCGAAACATAGGTAAAGTGACTGACCGCAATAATTCACAACTTGTCATGCTGCTAAGTATGCATCTGCGTGTGTTAAAAATGTAGTCGGCGAGGAGTGTCTGATTGATCCGAACGTTTCTGTTTCAAATCCGGAATATTTGACCACTTATATTACATTTTCCCTTTTTGTTTATTACCTACATGTAGTAAGATATTCTGAGGTACCAATATTAAGTAGCCCATTCATAATTTACCGTGTAAACCTATATAGTTATAACAATCGCTTATGGAAGGATATGTTGTAGTCAACCTTTATTCAGACGTCACATTTATCTGAGAAGATACATAGTGTATGAATTAACTTTCTAAGGAATGTAACATCAGTCGGTTTCCATTAGCGTTGTTTTGCAGCAATGTCGTGCTTAGGACTGAATTTAATGTCAAACACAACATAAATATTACCATGATCAAAACACACTACGAATTGAATTAATGAAAATGCGGATACGCCAAATATAATGGGTATATACATGCCATTCAGCAATCTACATTAGATGATATTGATCACATTAAACGCGATTTTTATTTTGACCTGCCAACCGTGTCATATAGTTCTTCCTATTCGAAAAAGGTTATGAACGAAGACATACAGTCAGATAATTAATGAAAATTTCAGGCAAGCTGCTTAGAATGCATTATAAAATTGCTAATTGTTGCAATAAATTTTCTTAGGTCGACTGCTTCGGGTTGCGAATGCCTGATGCATATCAATAACGCCCACAATTAACGTACCTCGTTGAACTCTGTTGTGTGTGTGACAACATGCGGTTCTCCCGTCGAAGTTACAACCAACTTAATGAATATAGCGACCGAGTGAGTAAATAATTGCTCTTGGCAACAAATTTAATGTAACATTTGACCCCAACTCTTGAAATATTATTCACACTCTCCTAACGAATGTACTGTGTAGCATTGTAGACACTTGGTAACACAGACAATGTTGTTGTCCGGATTTCCAAATTTCGGTACGGTTGATTATCCATGCAGTACCAGATCACTCAGGACTATGGTTTGTATAATAGTGTTTCAAAAGTATTATTTTTCAAAAGAGATTTGTGGACAAGAAGAAAGGAAGATCCTTCTGCTTCTTAAATCACCACAGTTTGTTTTAAACAGTAAACTTGAGTAAATACTAGTACAGTAGGAGTAACAATGTCGTCAATCAATTGGTCATTAGCGGAACAATTTTCGTACTTTTTGGATTTTTTTGAGAATAAGAATAACACATACTGGGGCACATATGAAATAATGACTGTTTTAACTCGTCCGATTAAGTCACTTTGAATTGGCAATTTAAAATAATGAGTACACGTATGTTCTTTATTAAAAATACCAATGAATGTGTGTTGTCTTTGTTTGGTATTCACGTTGATTGACCAAATAAGATTGTTCTCCACAACTCAGTGAACTGCATTAGTTATATTCATGTTAGTCCCCTTACTAAGGTAAATATTACTGAATTTGTTTGTTCTCTCCATCGCGTATGTCTAAAACGTGTTGTAAGTCGGTATACCCTATGATCCGTTACTGCCAAATCAATTGTAATAATTTATTATTTCCACAACTGATGTATATCTGTATCCGTATTTTTGTTGTGTCTCTGTAACACAAGTTGTGTAGTCAGATGAGAGTGTCTGCCAAACTTTTAAATTGGATAAGCGTTTTTTTCTAAGACCATACATATAACATAATTAAACAAAAACAAGTACAAATAAGTGTTAGTGATCAGTGGATACCTAAAATGTAAATACATGCATTATTCAATCCCAGTCAATATAGCTTTAATTAAATGTTTATATATTGACGGCTGTAAAAGGTATCACCGTACTTCACTTCCGTGTAGTTATCATTCACTATTACCTCTCCTTGCCATTAATTATGCACATAATTCAAATACCACAATGTGTCATTCATTTCGGGCTTCCTTTAAATATGCGTTTATTGGGATATGGATAGTTCGTTCTATGTCAGACGTGGATGGCTGACGCTGATGCCGTTTCTGTGTGGCGACTTGTGATTGTATCTGCGCTACAGAATGTAATCTGCTTCAAGCATATACATTTGATGTATCTCTTGATTGGCTAAGACAACTAATTTCGACTCTTCACATACCATACATGATAATAATGAATTTACTGAGTGCTGTCAATAGGGATATGTTTAAACTATCCTTTGTTTAAAACCATCGTATTATTGAATACTTACTGCGAATATATTCTGTTTTAACTACACTTTATATCTTCACATCCTCTCAGAAAAAGTTAACACCACATTAGTCTAACACTCAAAGCATGAAATATGACAGGTAATGCTGACTCGATAAGAGCATATCTTTGATAGCTAAATGTTTAACGACCATTTTATTAACTATACAGATTGTACTCCATGACAAACGTCATTATCATACAGTTATGTATGTAAAATGATTTAGCATTTATGTGAAAAGATACGGCTTCGCATGGTACAGTAATAAGCACTTCCGGTGCGAATAACTTTTTAAATGATTCACACTCTGTTTGACCAGGAACGAGTGCAACAACTTTAAGGGTGAAGAAAAATCCATTCTGCTCCTGATTATAGACATTCTGCCGGCATTATTGACATGTATTAGAATGACTTGTTTATGTTGTTAATCCCTGGCACATTATTGGTCTTAAAAAATAAAATAAGTTTATTACTTAGATAACACGACTTAACCAATATGTGGCGGCTGTATACATCAGTACATGTAACCATGTACCGCCTTATATATTGTGCCAATAATTCCCTTTTTCGGTTGAAAAAACACGAGAAACTTCACAAGCATTGAGAAAAAAAATGCTACTAGAAAACAGTTTTAATGCTGATGAGAGTCTACTTTAAACGATACATTATAATGTTCACAATAGTTCATTCTAGTTCCACTTTGTCATAGAATTATTTTAGTTGACGAAATTGTGTGGAAGATTTAGAGCTTGTTTTCTTTACCCAGCTAGGTAGAAACGATGTACTATAAATACATAGCATTATGTATAGCTTAGACATGAAAATGAAAAATATGTTATGTACAAAATAACACTGTTTGCGATGAAAATAAAACGTTCACGCTGTCCAAAATTATACTAATACAATGTATTAATATAGCTTTCCCAGTCAAAACAAAAGGCTAAATAATGACTTATTTCCTAGACGAATAACAAATAACAACGATACGTTCCATCTCTGCAAATACTGAGTCTCAAAATGCTATTCAGATATTACAAAAAGACGCTCCCAGACTAATTTATAGAAACATTATTCTCCTTACCACATGACAACTTTGGATAAAATAGTACGTCTTGCCCTTTCTATATATTTCAATATTGTTTGGTGCCGTTCTTAATTTCTACCTAAACTAGAAAGCGTGCTACTTGGTTATTCGAACATGAATAATGCATGAAGTGTTACTCAAATGGGTGCACCACATTAGTGTGCATGTTTTTCTGTCTTAGTATATGCATCGTTCACTCGTAAATTGCAGCACTTATTGCTGTCTCGAGTGTATAAATGTATGTACGGGGTTTAACAACCAGCATGCGCATTTTCAGCAATAAAATTCAAATGCACAGAGAATCATGATAAAACATGCAAATACGCAGCTTATATATCGATTATCCGCCTTAATTTCAAAATTATTGCATGATGTTTAACTACATGACAAATTGTAGTATGTTTAGCATTCGCTTGAACTAATGCATCTGTTCTACTGAGCAATAAATTCACCGTTTTCTTCGTCAGGCAGCCGCTTGATTTAATTTGAACATATTCTAACATATCCACTGAATAATTTGTTTTGAAAATGACTTGTACGTATTTTGTCCAATATATCCAAGATCACAATTTTATATGGAATAGTTATTGTCTGGACGTCATTCAATTATTTTTTACTGTGTTATAATCGGGAAAATATCGCATAGAAATTCTTAAATCGTTTTATTGAATGGAGGAATGAATTCAAACGAATAAACTATGTCAATCTGGTGCCGTGCATTGTTCATATAGCATTATTCATTTTCAATCATGATAACTTTTGCATATATATCAAATTATGCGTATGTTTTAGTTATAAAACCAAGCATGCGTTCTGAAGTTACTGAAGTTTCTAATACGAACCAATGCAATTTATAATAGACATATACAGGGAGTGATTTCTTTATAATAAATACGACCGTACAGTGCATGTATAAGTAGCAAAGTGCTATATTCATTGGTTGTGGAAACTCTAGTTTGAATTTTATTGTTTTGTTTTATCCGGTTTGACGACGTACGGTTTGATAACACATAGTTTGTAGTTTGACCTATATGATTTATTGGCTAATTGATCAAACAGACCCATCCCCATGTAACATATCAGAGAAAGAATACGCCATTAAATTGACAATTGCTTATATTCATCGGTTATGATGCACGTACCTTAAAAAGGGAAACTTGCACAATGAGCTTAGAAAAATATCACGTCACACATATACATACTGTTCACAAGAACCAATACTTGCTTGGAACAGACACATCCACCATATGTAGATTTCATGATTGTGGCTGTCGTCACACTACCTAAGACATTCTATGAAATTAAACCTAGGGGTTTCTGGTAGCGGTTTATCACTGCGCTTGATTGACGAGTCGATAAACATACGCTACTTTAATGTATAGAAGAGCGGTTAATGTGTCTACACTACTACAGTAGCATTTATTGTCACATTTTGAGTGTAAAGTGTATTATGAAGTATCAAAGTTGGCAACATATATGGGAGAAAACAGTTGACCAGGCATACTGCGTTATAAATAAAGTGTATTTGTTGACTACTATTGAATGCCATGTGTATGTGTTTAGATATACTTATAAAAACCGTTATTGTATTAACATATACAAGTATGAATTTGTTGCTATTAAGTTTTATTTATCTTATTCATGTTGTATGTTTGTCATGGTGGCGTGTGATTGTCGTCTGTATTGTTTTTTTTTCTGAATATTCGTTTTAAGCCCGCTGCAGTTTCTTATAAGTTATGTCGGCCCTGTCTGGTTTATTGTTATATTTTTTTCGTGAATTGTATCTAAAAAACATTAAACACATCAGCTACATAACCATAGTTGTAAACAAAATGACGTTAACCACTGTCGAACAAAACACTCGTATTACAAGCCACCAGTGTGTGCCAATGTGAATTGCTCTCTGGAGGGATGAGAAACTATACATTGTATCATCTCCTAATACACTGACATTCAGTTGGCTTCCAAAATTAATTTGGCTCTTGTACAACATCTCCTGCATAAAGTAGGATTTTGGAAGATTGCGAAAGAAGATTAGGTTTCTGTCCGAGTATGCAAATCGTTCCTGTGGAAGTGTCCAGCAATCCTCGAGATAGTCTCATCAATCTGTACCATTGTTAAAATAACAGATTGTCTAGACTATCAGACAGAAGAAGATGTTTGACCGAACACGTTTATTTAATACTGATATTATTAACGGAGGTGGCTATATTGGTCGATGTAAATAATATTCAGCTGGGAATATGAATAAATATAGCAATCGTACGAAGGATCATTGTTGACAAGAGACATGAATAGATTATAAGGTTATTGCGTTGAATAGATTTTCGCGAGCAAATCGTGCAACATCGGTCCTTTAAATTTGTGTTCGTATTAGACCTCGAGCGTCTTCATGATACTTTTAACTTATGAAAACATACACTCGGGATTGAAAATATAGAGAATATATCAGCTGTTAAATTATACTAATAGAAGGTCAAGAGTGGTGTCAAATTCTCGACTATACCCCGGCCATAACAACAGAACGAAAAACGACAATGTCATGCACTCAAGTGCTCACACACCAACAATACTATTTCTATCGGAAAGTAGTCCGCGGTTTCGAATATTTATTTTAATATTCTCCATGCAAATCACGTTAAAATTGATAGGTGTGAAAAAGTGGCTAATAATAGTCCTTTCGGATTATTTTTAATACACTTCATCATTATAATTATGTCTTAGGGGACTTCTTATACTATGTTTCCCTTAAATAGTTTTGATATCAAAAACAAAGTTTAAGCGTCATATAATCTACCTGCATATTTGCGAGTTGTCGCATAATTAACAACCCAGTGAAACGATATGTTTTAGTTGAATTCATTATATGGCCAGCTGCTCTTACATTATTCAATTCATTTTTTGCAAATCCTCCCTTTCTTTATTATCAGAACATCTTAAATAATGAAGGAAGATAATAGTGTTAGTGTATTTGTATGTAAATTAATAAGAATATTATTTATTAAGCCCACTGTGTGGACCTAATGATTTATATCAGCAGTATATAATTGATCTCTTTTATCTTTGTCCCCATCTAGATTTCTCCATATTGAACAATACTATTATGATCCAATAGTAAACCACCAATTCCGATCTCTATATCGTATAATCATCTACTGTTGAGAGAGTATCTTAATTTCAAATTGATATTTACAGATATGTGTTTCATTTCAAAAGCTCGTAAACAAATCGATTCGGTGACCGGATACACGGTACGTTTGTCTTACGATTTGTGCGTTCCAATTCCAACAGAATGTGGAATCATTTGTCCTGATATGATTCGGTTTTTGAAACAATACGTTTTTATTGTTCCCAAGGATAATATGGATGGTTCGAAACATAACAATGGTTTCAGTTGAATGGCATAGACTAGTTAAATTACTTGATCACCTCTGCTACGGTGTGCGGAATTTATATGTTCTTTAGTAGATTATTGGGGATGGTACTTCGATGCATGTGCATGTATGCAATAGTTTTAGAAAAACGCTTCTCTTAAATAAATTAACATAAAGACTATAAAAAATGTTTGATAATGACTTCATATGACATTAATTACTATCAATGTAACAACATTATTCGAATATCGTGGGGACATTCCAACAGGTTAATGCGATGAACTCTTACTATAACATAAGAGGCACTTGTATTATTTACGCATGCATACAGCGCAATTGAATGCTAGGTGTAAATTAAAACGTTCATGAGTGCTAAACAATTACTGTGAAACAAATACATGTAATGATATCGTACTTACTAACATCTTATATTTACATGTCACTGAACAGCATGATGAGGTAACACTGTTGTGCATGCGGACCAGAATGATGTATACGAATTACATGTAGTATAATTAATAGAAAATACACAAACGTAACACGTTATACGTAGATAAAATACTTTAAGGTACATTGAATTTAGTAAATTTAAACAACGTATCATCGTAATGTCGAATTGATGTGAAACGTCAAATATTGTTTTCCTTAGCATAATTACATGATATACGTGGGTAGATCCAAAAGTAATGTCACTGTTCCACTGTTGACTTTATTTATTGGCGTACGTCAATAAAACTTATACCAAAGTGTGAAGTAATTCAATTCTGATTAATATCATTTGTGTCATATTGTTTGAATATTAAAATAGCATTATATAGACATTCAAAATATACCACTGACGTCACGTCGCCGCACACGAAAATGACGTTATTTTGCCAGCGTATAAATACAGTTGATAAAACATGGGTGTATTTCTATGACCCTGGATCAAGACAGGCCTGTAACAATGTGTTTTCCTCACTACATAAATACTCTGGTATGTAAATGTGTTTAAAAATAGGTGAATCAATGACGATACCTTGAAAAGGAATGATGTAAGAAACGTCAAATTTTGTTTACGACGTCGATAACGTCATTCGTTCGCGGCGATGTCCTTTAGTAGGCTTCCTATGTACACGTATATCTCAATAACAAATAATTGCATTATTATGAAATTTGGTGATTATATTGGAAATAGATTAATGTAGCGGTGTGTAACAATTGTGTTGTTTTATTTAAATTATGCACGATTTTACAGCACTAGTGACATTACTTTTGGATCTGCCCACGTATATGAGTCAAAATAAAGAAATATGATGCGCTTGTTGCCAGCATAATGACAAACAGTTAAAACAATATAGTCGGTAGCAGTCGTTACGATGCTAACCGTTAAAGCGTTAATGTAGACGTGTTTGGAAATGTCCCTGGTACTTTCTGTCATTTTTGTTTTACACTTGACATATATTTCAGCCTTTTCTCAAATGCTCATATGCAACCTAGAGTTCTACTGTATTTCAAACCGAACCAAACATCATATACATATCCCATTTTCCTCTCACAATAATTTGTTGTAATCTATTTGAAACCTTGACACTTCTGCATCGACTGTCTATGCTGCTCTCTTCACCGTATCTATTGTACGTAAGTGCATGGTTTTCTTCAATAATTTACTGAAATATTTGGCAAAGAATGCATGTTAGACAGACACAAGTGATAAATAAATGTTAACACACACTTGCTGTGAAGATATATGTGCTAGATGCCTGAAGCTGCATTTCCTGTTGTTTTTATGTTGGATAATCAAGTGTACAGACTAATCCCAATCAACATCATTACACCATCAGTTTATGGTCGGGCGGCTTCAATTGTGTCCTTGTTATTGTAGACCCGCGGAAAAGGCAAGTTGGGAAAACACCCTGCAAGTATCTGTCGTCGCATACTGTACATGTACTAATAATCGCTTCATCGAAGCGAACTACATGTATTCCATTCAGTTTAAAAATAATCAATGCCATGAATCAGGTAATTCGATCACTTCTAATGAGCGTATTACCTAATGAGACGGTATTAGCAAACTGGCATTATAGTTAATGATGTTATTGAAACCAAAGGTAAGTGTATCATTAATAAAGAGTGAACAAAAATACATTTTTTTATTAAATGTATAATATCTTAGAAAGGTTTTTAACACGAGAAATTGTCCACACACTCACTGAGGTGCAGTTTTTTTAATAAACATTTCATTAATACTGGTGTTATTTCAAATATATTTATATAATCAGAAACTAGAGAGCTCTGTCTTTAATTTGATATCAATATTTTAAAACATCCGTCCGTCAATAAGAAAATAAAAACGTTGGACGTGAAGATCACATTTTTTGTCTTGTTTAGAATATCATTGTCGTTTCTATTGAATGCATCTCCGTGATTGACTGGACATCGTGGTATACATTTCATGGTATCACCTTTTAACTAGTTGATCAATTTCGATGGGATTTTGCATGGGGGTAGTTCGAACGATGTTGTCTATGATTGTAATTACTTTATGAAGATATCGAAAGCCAATTCTTGTTTTTGAGACAATGAAATTCTGACCACTTTAGTTCAAATGCACCTTTTTTAGATACCATAAACATTATAAAATAATTTACTTTTACTCTATATCAATGATACAGTTACCTGTGATTGAAACCTGCTACATGTATTGAATAACATTATATGCCATTTGTATATTTGGTTATAACTGTTTAGACATGTGTTGCTGTATTTACAAACTTCTACTAAGTAGTACTAGAAAGTACCGACGTTGAATAAATCGCTGGCTTAGAATTAGAAGGTCGTAAGTGCAAAATCAATATTTTGAGAAAACAAGAAAAACTGTCTGAAATCTACTCTTTACTGTGGAAAACAAGTTTTTTAAATTTCAGTTTGGTCAACATAATGGTTCATAAGAAACGCATTGAGATGCATATTTCAAATATGCATGAGTCTTATAGGGTCGTCAGTAGTACTTCTAATTCTAAGCCACCGAAATGAACTATATTTTAGAACTTACTCTATTCACGAGTGTTGTGATATTAATAATTGCTTTGGCTGCGAAAGTAAAATGGATTTGGATGCAAGCAATAATGAGTCACTTACATATATGATTGTATTTGCGTCAGGTTTCTAATAGGTTTCGTTTGTTCTTGTTAATATGTGTGTGTCATTGTGGCTGATACATGAGACCCGTGATCCTTTTTTATCTTATTGTGCCGTTCGTGTTCAGCTGGGTTGTTGAATGTGATTTTACCTGTCCTGTGTTTTGTTATCGTCCTGCACTGCCAATCACTATTAAGTGTGTTGAAAGTGCAGTGTATGCTACCTTCATAAACTACATCGAAGAAACATTACAGTGTCCTTATCTAGTTACACAAAGTGAATAACACATATCTGCAGCTGAGTCGTTTGTCCCTATTTTTGCTTGATTGTCTTTTGATTATGCATCATGATTATATACAACTTGATAAAAATACAGACAGCGCATATAATAACACAGTTTTAGCCCTATGTTGTCCACGTACCTCAGCATGCGCGGGAATTGTTTTATATTATTCCTTTGTTGAACTCCAATAATCTTCAAATGTCACTCGCATAGACACATGGATAGTAAATGTAATTGCCTGTGATAATTACATTATAGCTGCAGCAGATACGCGATGTGTCTGATACTGTGTGGATGAATTTGTCATGTGTACATTACGTATAAGAGTAAAACACAGGCAGCCACAAGCTTTTTGGGACAGAAATGGAATTTGAGTTTAATACACTTGTCTAGGAAGACCGTACGTTAACACCTCACACGTCATGTTCGTAACTTAGAGTAACACCTCTCAATGATTGAAGTATCAGTAAATACACACGAGTCAGAGTTTCTTTGCAATAGGAACCAGCCTATCATCTATACAAACAAGTAGAAACAGGATTCTGAGCTGAACAAATTAACACCAACAATTCCTAATTAACATGTTTTAGTGAAACAATGTTCACCCTTAACATCCACATCACTGGTATGTTTTAACACACATGGAAACAATAATGTGTAACTTTCCAATCTGATAAGACCAACTGTGCTATTATGTTGGTTTAAGTTAACAATACCAAGCTAGACGGTAATAGTAATAAACACAGTAATACATAAGACACCTGGAAGCTAAAGATGTCACCATACTCAGGATATTGTCTCGTTTTATTACGGAACAGTCTGGCTTGATAAAATCGGCAGTATTTTGTACAAAATTATGGTATAACCGCTCGTACACAGCGTGTCATTACATCGCCAATACTAACGGGGCATTAAAACGGTAATGCATCGAATAAATAAAATCAGGGGCATACCTCTTAGCGCAGCAGTCTGCAGCAGTACGTGTGTTGACAAAGACAATTAGTTCGCTTATCAGATATTTTACTGTGGACTGGGACTATTTTAAATATCTCAGAAGATTTAGTATTAAAAGAGGAAAATGAACTAGTTTCAAGCAAGTACTCCATATTGATCAATTACTTTCTTTAGAAGAACTTTCAAAAGAATACATACGGTTGTTTAATGAAGTTGTTTTAAGTAGTTGTTTTTAATGAAATCGACATGCTTTTATGTGAATAGATTTTGTTTGTCTGGGTACAGAATTAAGTAATTATGGTGTGAGTAACGTTTTAAATGTAAACTATGTAGGTCATTCGGCTGGGGGCATTCAGCTTATTGGAGCTGGGTCGTTTTACTGTTGCGCTCAGTTTGTTCAGGTTGACCATCTAGCTAAGGCATAATGCTTGTTGAAACTGGGTCATCCGACAGGGGCGTTCAGCCTTTTTGTTGCTTGAACTAGGTCAATTAGCTGAAACCTTGTTATTATTCAGCTTTTATTATAGTAAGGTTGTTTCTACGTTTTAGGACTTCGGGCAGCTAAGAATGGGTATTTCAGCCGTTTAACTGTTCGAATTGGGTCATTCAGCTTGGGCATTCAGCTTGTTGATTGCTGAAAATAGTTAATTCAGCTTTTTGACAGCTTGGCCTTAAGCGGATCATTTACTTGTTCAGATGGGCAATGTGCCTTGTGTGTGTCTTAAGTTTTCTGTGTTCGTCAGGTTCAGTTGGCCACTGTGTCTCGTTTGTTTCTAATGTTTTATGTGCTCGACTGGTTAAGTTGAGTGCTGCCTTCCCTGTCTGACTTAATATTATTCTATTGGTCAGAAAGGAGTGCACATGATAATTCATCACTCAACATCGTCAAATAAGTACTTTTAATTTGATAAAACAGTATGGAGGTTTTAGAGGTTGTAGTCTTCACACAGCGTGATCCGCTCTAGATAAGGTATACTCCATGTACATAGCATTATGTTTATCATTGCGCTGTAGAATAACACTTTTCTCGATGTGAATAACATGCTCATAGTGTCCCAAGTTATACTTGTATACTCATGTGGCTTTCGCAATCAGAACAAAACGTCAAAGAATAATTTTTGTCCTTGACAAATTACAAATAATAACGATGTGTTCCATCTCTTTTTAATCGCGAAAAATAATTACAGTATTGCTACCTCGTGTTCACATGCATATGAAAGGGGTATATTCATTGAGAGGAAAACATTATGCGCATTTTTTGCAATAAAATTCAAATTCACAAAGAATCATGATAAGACATGCAAATACGCGGCTTATATATCGATTATCTGTCCAGAACATAAAATTATTGTATAAACTATAATTAAACTCATGCATGGCAAATTGAAATACGTTAAGTATACGCTTCAAAGAATGCGTCCGTTGGAGAAGCCTTTTCTACTGAGCAATTAAATCACCGTTTTCTTCGTCAGACAGCCGCTTGATTTCCTTTGCACACATATTCATCACCCTTGTTACCCTGATAAAACAACATGATTGGATATTCCCAACATGATTGAAAAATGGCCGACATGAACAATGTGATAAGTGCATTGTTTTTGCAATATTTTCCATATAAACTATCCAGATTGTTTATTTCAATATTACATAATCAACATATGAAGAAAATGTACTATTTGCACTAAACAATTTGCACATAGGTACTATTTTTCACTATGTAAAGCCTTAAAGAATGTGTGGATTTTGCATTTGAGAATGAGTTTTGTACTTAAAAACGTTGTAAAACTCATTTATTTGACTTTATGTAATGAATATCATTTGGGAAGTATTGGCAGTTGTATAAACTATGATTTGTACGTTTCAATGTTTTAAAATCTTAGATAAATTAACGCTCACCAACAATAATTCAAACATGTATAGTATTTTTTGGATACTGACCGACGTGATTGTTAAATTTATTAGGATACTGGCCAACATGATTGTGGATAAAAGCCAACATTACCAATTGAAATCTTGCCAATGGGATTCTCAAGGTACAAATAATTGTACATTAAAGAAGTGTGCTCATGAATTGTGGTAGCAGGTTTATGAGCATACCCGATGTAAGGGATTTCACACCTAGTCTATAGCACATGCTTTTAGGACATTTAATAATCAAAGCACTTAGAGTGCTGATGGGAGGCGATCTGGTTGCTGCTACTAAAGCTTAAACGACTTTACACGTTTAATGTTCGTTTTCTTACTGCCGATCTTGTCTTGAATGTCTAAATAGGCATATGTGACTATATAGGCATGTTGGGTATCTATATAATTGTACAAAGGGGCATATTGATGTATATGTCATACGTGTATTGAATGCGTATATCAAAAAGGTCTGTGAAGTTGGCTCTTAGGTCGTACATCGACAGTCAGATGTTTACTCATTTTTATTTGAAATGAATAAACAGCTCTTAGCTCGTAGGTCGCAGCTCTTAGATCGTTAGTCGCAGCTCTAAGCTCGTAGGTTGCAGCTCTTAGCTCGTAGATGTGTACTCGTTGGTCGCAGGTCTTAGGTCGTTGGTCCCAGCTCTTATATCGTAGGTCGCAGCTCTTAGCTCGTAGGTCGCAGCTCTTAGCTCGTAGGTCGCAGCTCTTAGCTCGTAGATGTGTACACGTTGGTCGCAGCTCTTAGGTCGTTAGTCGCAGCTCTTAGGTCGTTAGTCGCAGCTCTTAGCTCGTTGTTCGCAGCTCTTAGATCGTTAGTCGCAGCTCTTAGCTCGTAGGTCACAGCTCTTAGCTCGTAGATGTGTACTCGTTGGTCGCAGGTATCAGGTCGTTGGTCCCAGCTCTTAGCTCGTCGGTCGCAGCTCTTAGCTCGTTGGTCGCAGCTCTTAGATCGTTAGTCGCAGCTCTTAGCTGGTAGGTCGCAGCTCTTAGCTCGTAGATGTCTTCTTGTTGGTCGCAGGTCTTAGGTCGTTGGTCCCAGCTCTAAGCTCGTAGGTCGCAGCTCTTAGCTCGTAGGTCGCAGCTCTTAGCTCGTAAGTCGCAGCTCTTAGCTCGTAGATGTGTACTCGTTGGTCGCAGCTCTTAGGTCGTTAGTCGCAGCTCTTAGGACGTTGGTCGCAGCTCTTAGCTCGTAGGTTGCAGCTCTTAGCTCGTAGATGTGTACTCGTTGGTCGCAGGTCTCAGGTCGTTGGTCGCAGGTCTTAACTCGTAGGTTGCAGCTCTTAGCTCGTAGGTCGCAGCTCTTAGCTCGTCGGTCGCAGCTCTTAGATCGTTAGTCGCAGCTCTTAGCTCGTAGGTCGCAGCTCTTAGCTCGTAGATGTGTACTTGTTGGTCGCAGGTCTTAGGTCGTTGGTCCCAGCTCTTAGCTCGTAGGTCGCAGCTCTTAGCTCGTAGGTCGCAGCTCTTAGCTCGTAGGTCGCAGCTCTTAGCTCGTAAGTCGCAGCTTTTAGCTAGTAGATGTGTACTCGTTGGTCGCAGCTCTTAGGTCGTTAGTCGCAGCTCTTAGGTCGTTGGTCGCAGCTCTTAGCTCGTAGGTTGCAGCTCTTAGCTCGTAGATGTGTACTCGTTGGTCGCAGGTCTTAGGTCGTTGGTCGCAGGTCTTAACACGTAGGTCGCAGCTCTTAGCTCGTAGGTCGCAGCTCTTAGCTCGTAGATGTGTACTCGTTGGTCGCAGCTCTTAGCTGTGTACTCGTATTCCAAACCTGCTCTGAGTTTGTTATTGGACTTGACAAAAAAAACCTAAACGATAGGTGTTCATGTGAAAAACATTAATGTCGGGGGACTAGGTGTCCATGTGAAAACCCTGATTGGTAGGGGACTAGCTTGCCTTGTGAAAAACCTAAATAGAAGGAGATTTAAATGGTAGGGGACTATGTGTCCGTAGGAAAAACCTAAATGATAGGATTTCATGTGAAAAACCTTCATTGTTGGGGACTAGGTGTCGATGTGAAAACCCTAAATAGTATGGGACTAGGTGACCCTGAGATGACCGGTGTTCAAGTAAAAAACTAAAATGGAAGGGGTCTAGGTGTCAATGTGAAAAATCTGAATTGTCGGGGAATAGGTTGCCATGTGAAAAACCTAGGGGTTTTCCTACTGACACCTAGTCTCCTACCATTTAGGTTTTTGCTACGGACTCCTAGTCCTCTATCTTTTAGGGTTTTCACATGGACACATAGTCCCCTACCATTTAGGTTTTCCACAAGGACACATAGTCTCCTACACTTTTGGTTTTTCACATGGACACCTAGTCCTCAACCATGTAGGTTTTTCACATGAAAACTATCATTTAGGTTTTTCCTACGGACACCTGGTCCGCTACAATTTAGGTTATACCTATGGACAACTAGTCCCCAAGCATGTAGGTATTTCACATGACAACCTATCATTCAGGTTTTTGCAACGGACACCTAATCCCCTACCATTAGGTTTTTACATGGACACCTAGTCCCTTCCCTCTTAGGTCATCTCATGGTCACCTAGTCCCATACCAGGTTTTTTTCACATCGATACCTAGTCCCAAACCATGTAGGTTTTTCAAAAGAAAACATATCATTTAGGTTTTTCCTACTGACACCTAGTCCCCTACCATTTAGGTTTTTCAAACGGACTCTTAGTCCCCTACCTTTTAGGTCTTTCATATGGTAAAAGGTAAAGGTCACACTTAGATATCGAAGGTAAAAAGGCTCAAATAGGCATGTGATTCATGTCAGCTCTGTAACTATGTCATTTCTTATTTTATATTAATATTACTTGCCACAAATGTTCACATCACCAAGACGAGGTGACATGCGCAAAACCCAGGTCCCTAACGCAAAGGTCAAGGTCATACTTAGAGATTTAAAGTTAAAAGGCACAAGTATGCTTCTGGTCTGCTTTTTGTTATTTCGTTCTGGATTTTAAAATTACTTGGTTACATTCGCATTTACACCGTGACTCAAATGTAAAGGTCACACTTATGCACCTATCAATGTTTTCCCCCAGGAGGGGGGTGGCGGGCTGACCCAGGGGAATTTGACATTTTTACTGTTTCAAAGTCTAAATTCCCGCCCTAGAGCAAGGGCAATTTGTCAAAATCCCCTCACTGGCAGATGCTTTACATACCCACCGGGATCAAAATTTCGGCCAGTGTCAAAATTTCCCTGGACTCGGCACCATTCTGTCTGTCAAATTCCCACCTATCGGGAACAGCCTTCTGTCAAAAGTCCCGTGTATGCCCGCCGCTCCCCCCCCCCCCCTTGAGGAAAACATTGATAGGTACATTACAGACCCAGCTCTTGACTGCTGTTAAATGTCACATTTAAGCAATTACAAACTTGTTTCAAGTTATTTCATTTGCATAGCTTTATACTTAGGTGTCTGATGACAGCTTTTAGCGGGGGCATCCGTGTCCTGTGGACATATTTCTAGTTAAATACTTTTTTCTGCTATATGTTGGTAAAATTCATAATAAGTCAAGACAGGTAAATTTAACACATGTATCTAAATGTGCAACATTCACCGGGAATAGGAACAGTGAATTATGGGGACCAGGCCAAACGCTGTGAGCATGTCTTGAATGGTGCCAAATTGCATTTCTAATTTAAAAAGGGGACACAATTTCAACATATATAGAGATATATGATAGAGTTGCCTATTCATGTGGAGGTCATGGCGTCATGATGGTGACAAAGTATCAAAGAGGTTAAAATTGTGTACATAAACTGTAAACTTTTGTATTTCTAAGTACTTACTTATTGCCCGTTATGCCCTCTAGCATGTATGGCATCAACTAAGTACATCAGTCCAAATGGGGCATAACATTCAACAACATGCTTGATAGAGTGCAGATGTTGTGGTCAAGACGGTTGACAAGTATGCAAAGTATCACAGCAATATGAACATGCACTTAGATATAATAGGTTAATACCTTGAACGTAAACTTACAAATTTGCACGATGTTGAAAAAAGGGACATATTTTCCAATAAATACTTCATAGAGTTATCTACTCCTACGTACGTGTTAGGGTCATCCCATTATTCTTCCAATAGTGAAGCTACATATTCAATTCGCACTGCAGTGCATCAATGAAAATTCAATGTTGGTCAGTATCCACTTTAAAAGATCAATCATGTTGATCTTTATCCTCAAATCATGTTGGTTTTTATCCATTTTTCACACATGGGTTACTTTAAATAGTTATCACGTAGAAACGGCAAATGTAAATAACTTACTCTAAACTAAGTCTGATAGTGAAATGAATGAGCTGTATAAACAAAAGATCTTAACCCAAAATAAACAACAATATATATGTTTTATAGACTGTCAAATAAATCCAACATAAAATTTTTTATCGTATTGTGTATCACATTCACAAACATACGGATAAATAGTTTTAGTTTCATGGAAGGAATGTACAAGTTTATCTTCATACAGCATCAGAAGGTGGTTAAACCCGTAGATTTTGAAGAATTGGTCGAAAATGCGATGAAAATGTAAACATACATCCGCCATTTTTCAATCATGTTGGGTATATCCAATCATGTTGTTTTATCAGGGTAACAAGGGTGTTCATTGAATAATTTGTTTTATAGAAGACTTGAAGTTTCATATGCATTCATATGTACATGGGATAGATATTGTCTTGATGTCGTTCTATTTGTTTTATACTGTGATAAAATCAGGAAATATCGCATAGAAATTCTAAAAATTGTTTTATTGAATAGAGGAATAAATTCAAACGAATATACTACGTCAATTTGGCGCCGTGAATTGTTTATAAAGCATTATTCATTGTCAATCAAGATAACTATCTGACAGATAAATCAACTATCGCTTATGGTTCAGTTATAAATAAAAACATCCGTTCTCAACTGAAGTTTCTAATACAAACTAATGCAATTTATAATAGATATATCCCGGGAGTGAAGCAATTTCACTAAAATACGACAATCAATAGGAAATGGTGATTGTATCATGCATGCATAAGTAACAAAATGTTATATACCTTGGTAGAGCAAATTATTGTTCTAATACTTGTGTATTGTTTTTCCGCGTTGACGACGTACGATTTAAAAAAAACACAATATACTGAATTGATTTTTGTTGCATACTGGGTCAAACACATACAGGATGTTTAATGATATCTGTCCCCATTACATACGAATGTCCTGTGAAAATGCGATATACAATACATGTATGACCATGTTATTATCAATGTAACCTAGGCATGAGCATTCAATTAGTTTCAAAATGGCGTCCATATTGAATTTGTTTCCCTAGTTCAGTTATATAGCTTGTTAAAGGGACTGTCTCACATATTGGTGTATTGCAAAAATAAAATAAAATTGTCAAATATTTGCGTAATTTTGGTATAGTTGCCTGTAATTGCCATTAACAACCACACTGGCATCTAAAATAACTTGAGAAACTTTGGCATTTTGTAGTTATTTAGTATTTCTACGTCAAAAAGTATATAGGGTATTAATACCCTATAGAATTAACACTACTATTACTTAAATTGCCTTAAATGTGTTCGCATTTGATGAAAACGAATCGAAAAACGAACCAAATACCTCACTGATGTTTACCCTGTAAGAAGTTGATGTTACATTTCGATCACATGTGAATTACAGAATTCACAAAGCATGTTGGAAGGAAACTTAGCGCTTTTTTTCAAGAAAAAGATACTCATTGGGCGATATCGAGAGTGGTTAAAATTGCTTATTTGAACCAAATCTTTCATAAAACAACCTTCAGTGGCTTTCTATTACATCAATACTAGGTAGGTTGGAAAATCACGATATACAAAATTTTTAGCCTAATCTATGAGGCAGCACCTTTAAGCATTGCATGCTATTTCCAGTTGTAAGGTGATAATGAACAAAATATTTACTTTAATTGAAAGTTGCTTTTATTTGTGATAACCTAAATACTTACGTTTGTTCCGGTTGCGTTTGGTAATCAGTTGCTAGGCAACGGAAGGACCTAACGCAAGCATTAATTTCTCGCTTAAATTTGTAACAAAGGAAACGGGTTACTGATCTTTTATTATACTAATACTTTTTAAATTATTATTTTAAATTATTCCTTTACTTTAAGTGGTGTATGGTATATTTTATATTTCAATTGATGTATTTAAAACAATCATTTGGGAAGAATAATAACAACATCAACTCGACATATAAATAAAACTTTAAAATCAATAAAGTATTTCGTTTATATTTTCTATAAAATTTGCTATACCATTCTATACTTAACAAGCTATATAATTAAAGTTTAAGGAAATCAATACGAATGCCAATTTTATTATAAAACACCCTGTATATCTCGGAAAAATCACGCAATGGAATTGACAATTGCTTAGAATGGTCTGAATTTAATATGCATGTCCCTTAAAAATGGGCACTTGCAAAATGTTCTGAGAAAATGAATATCATGTCACACGCATAATTAATTCACAATTACCAGTACTAGCTTGGAACATACACATCAACCACATGTAGAGCGCATGGTCGTGGCTATTCTCACATTTCTAAACACATACCATGAAATAATGAATTTCTGGTAACGGTTTATGATCATATTGAGTGCGCTTGAATGGCAAGTCCATAAACATACGCTACTGTTAATGTACTGCCTAGCTGTTAATGCGTCTACCAGCAAGCGCATACCATTTTATTGTCCCATTTTGAGGGACATATCTGTTAGCACGTATTAAAATACTTCACACCCATGCACATATAGAAGAATAGCGTTGACAATTTAAACTAGATTATCTATTTATTGACATCGACATATGCAAGCAGGACATTGTTGCTATAATTTGTTCTTTCTCATGGTTTTGGCTTGATATATGTTTGTGGTCTGTATTTTATTGTTCTATGTTGCTTTGTTTACCTTTTGTACCCGCTGCAGTTTCTTTTGAGTCGTTACATACTACGGAGTTTTTATCGTCTCCTACTACACTTACATTATGATGGCTTCCAAAAGTAATTTGGCTCATGTACAACTTTCCCTCCAAAACGAACATTGCGCAATAAAATGCAAATCGCTCCTATGGAAGTGCCCAGCAATCCGCAACTCTCATCAATCTGTATCATTGTTGAAATAACAGATTGTCTAGACTATCAGACAGAAGAAGATGTTTGACCAAACATGTTTATTAAATACTAATATCATTAACGGAGGAGGCTATATTGATCGATTTGAATATTTTTCAGCGGAGAATATGAATAAATATATCATTCGTACGAAGGAACATTGTTGACAAGAATTAATAATTTCCAATTCATGAATGCCTTTATATCGTTTCAGTTACGTCTCAGTGTTTTAAAAACATATAAAGCTTTAACGCTTGATTTCTGTTCTGTGAATGTTATTATCTCGTACTGGCACCCCCAACATAACAACATAAAGAAACATGCAAAGCCACAATGCGACAAACCACAATACGACAAACGACAATGCCATGAACTCACGTGCTCACACACTAACAATACTGTTTCTATGTGAAAGAAGTCCGCGGTTCCGAACAAATAATCATTTTAATATTCCCCATGCAAGTCAAATCAAATCCTAGGGGACTATTTATGCCATATTACCATTACATCGTTTTGATAGCAAGTAATTTTAAAAGCACTAAATAAAATACCTGCATATTTACGAGTTATCGCCTACTTAACAATTCAATGACACGAGTTGTTTAGTTCGATACTATTATATTACCAGCGGCTCTAACATTATGCCATGCATTATTTACAAATCCTCCGTTCTTTTGTGACAGTACATCTTAAATAATACAGGAAGAGAATACTGTTAATGTTTTTGTATGTAAATTAATGAGAGTATCATTTCTAAAGCCCACTGTGTGGACCTAATGATTTATATCAGCAGTATATAATTGATCTCTTTTATCTTTGTCTCCATCTAGATTTCTCCATATTGAACAATACTGCCATGGTCCAATAGTTAACCGCCTCTTCCGATCTTCTATATCGTATAATCATCAACTGCTGAGACAGGCTCTTGATTACAAATTGATATTTGCAAGATATGTGTTTTATTTCATAAGCTCGAAAAAATGATCGATTCGGTGACGGAATACGCGTTACATCTGCCTGGCGATTGATACGGTCTACTTCCAGCAGAATGTGGAATCATTGGTCCTGTAATTATTCGATTTGGTTTGAAACAAATTTGTTTTATATGCAGCGATAATACAGATGGGTTTGAAACAACACGTTTTTCATTATATCCAGTGATAAAAGAGTTGGGTTTGAAACAATTCGTTTTTCATCCTGGCTGGTGGCAATACGACGTATTCGTTGCTTAGCATTTATGGATCGATCAGACTAGTTTATTCAGTTGATACTCTTTTCTTCGGCGTGCGGACATTTCGTGTGCTTGAGTCGATTATTATGGAACCAAGGGCCTTCTACGCATAAGGCAATGACCATAAATACTCGATGAGTTGTTTGAAAATGGCCTAATTAGACATCAATTACTTTCAAAAATGAATGTAACTACATTATTCCAATACCAAGGTACATTCCAACAGGCAAATACGATGAACTCTTAATATTACATATGATAAACATGGACTATCTTCGACTTCATACAAATTCATACAGTTGCCTGTGTAGATATATGTGCTAGACGCCAGCATCTGCATTGCATGTAGTTTCTGTATTAGATAATCAATTGTACAGACTAATCCCAATCAACACCATAACGCCATCAGTGTATGATACGGCGGCGTCAATTGTTTTCTTGTTATTGTAGACTCTTCGAAAAACTTAGTTGGGAAAACACTCTACTGAAATCTGTCGTCACATCGTAATAATCACTTCGTCAATGCAAACCGTTCCATTCAGTTAAAAAGGCGTAAATGACATTCCTACACAATTGATCAGGTAATTCTAGTACTGCTAATGAGTATGTTTCTTAATGAGACGGTATAATCTTTCTCCTATTCAATGTGCTGTCTACATCGTATATTGATGTGGATTACATTAGATGCCAATGGTATATTTTGTTTGCATTATATTGACATGATTGTGTTGCTACTAAGTAGTACTAGAAAATATCGCTGCTGAATAATTCAACTTTGGTGTAGTACTTACTTGACTCACCATTGCTATGATATAAGTAATGGCATTTGCTGCCAAAGCGTACTTGATTGGATGCAAGCAATAGTTAGTGATTTACATGCAGGATTGTATTTTTGTAGGACTCAATTAAGTTTTGTTTTTTTTCTTGTTCATTTTGTGTCTGTCATTTAGGCTCGTACGTGTGATCTGTGATGTACCTTCTCAATAAAAAATATGTTTTCATGTTGTGCTGTTCAGCTGTTCTTGTCTGGGGCGACGTTTATGTCCGATATGTTGTTATCTCCATACACTGGGTATCCCTATAACGTGTGTTTAAAGTTTATTGTATGTTACCTTCACAACTTACATCGAATAAACATGAAAGTGTCCAAAAAAATGATACCAAGTGAATTATCTGCATCCGTGACGTTTGTAACTATTTATGCTTGATTATCTTTGGATTATTTATTTTAATTACATTGAACCTGATCATGATAACGACAGCGAAATCAATAACATATTGTAAGCCCTATGTTGTACGCGTACAGTACAGCAGCATTCGTAGAAGTTGTTTTATATGATTCCTTCGATGAACGCTTATACTCTTCGAATCTCACTCGCATAGACACATGGAAAGTAAATGTAATTTCTTCTGATAATTACATTATAGCTTCTGCTGATACGCTGTGTGTGTCTGATACTGTGTGAATGAATGTGGCATGTGTACATTACGTATACGAGTAGAATGCAGGCAGCGATAGGCCTTTATTGACAGAATATGAATTTGAGTCTGCCATACTTGTCTTGGACGACCGTACTTCAACACCCACTTTATCACTTAAAATGTCATTTTCAAAACACCTCACGATGCATTGAGTATCACTTAATAGAAACGAGTCAGAGTTTTATTGCAACTGAAACCCGCTTATATGAGCACATACAATTGGAAACTGGCTTTCGAGCTGAACCTATTACGCGGATAAGGTAGATTAATGTAGTCGCGATCAGAAAAAGCTGTTCAAGATCACTAAACATCTGATGGGCGATGCTAAGGAAGTAGCGTTACCATCTAAGAAATCGACTAATGTAATTTCTTCGGATAATCACATTATAGCTACTGCAGATACGCGGTGTGTGTCTGATATTGTGTGAATGAATTTGTCATGTGTACATTATGTTTACGAGTATAACGCAGGCAGCGACAAGCTTTAAGTGACAGAATAGGAATTTGAGTCTGACACACTTGCCTGTGAGAATGTACTTTAACGCCACAAATGTTATGTTCGTAACTTAAAAAACACCTCTTAATCGTTGGGGTATCGGTAAATTTAAGCAAGTCAAAGTTTTTATGCAATTGTAATCCGCAGATATATGTACAAACCATTGGAAAAAATTGACACCGACATTTCCTAATTACATGTAACAGGTTTTAGTGAAATAATATTCACCCTTCATATCCCCACCACTTGTATGGTTCAACAAATATGGAACCTTTTATTCAAATGAGACCTTCTGTTTTATTATGTTGGGTGAAGTTAACACTCTCAAGCTAGACGCTGATAATGATTAAAACAGTGATATATTAGTCACATTGAAGCTATAGATGTCAACATACACATAATGCTGTCTTGTTTCTTCAGCGGATAGTCTGGCTTGATTAAATCGTCATATGTGTACATGTTTGTATAACTGCTTGTTCTCCGCCTATCATTGCATCGCCACTATTAACGGAGCATGACAAAGAAAATGCATGGAGTAAAACTAGCACATATTATATGTGTAGTTAATGCAGCAATATGTAGCATTATGTGTGTAGACAAAGACAATTAGTACATTTATCATATATTGTACTGTAGACTGGGACTATTTTAACGATTTGTGTCGTACCTCGCTTGTATTGCAACGTTGCGGTTAAACTATCTCAGAACATGGCATTTAATATTATAAGAGAAAATGAATTATATTCAGGCAAGCACTCTATATTGCTCAATTACTCTCTCTGGATACTGAGTTCTTAGATCACTACAGGGGACGTTAACATGACGTTACAATACAGTTAGAAAACAATACGTTAGTACATACGTGTATTAAGTTATATTGATACATGTACATGTAACCAAGCAATTTCAAATGTATACTTACAGTGATTCAATGCATTTGTTTAATGTTACAGTAGTAACTGTTGTTGTTTATGAAATGAACATGATTTTATGTGAATAATTGTTTTGCCTGTGCACGGGATAACGCTATCCCTTTTAAATGTAATCACTGTTTGGTTAGAAAAAAGTGCACATGATAATGTTTTGTATTTCAACTTTGTGAACAAAATAACCTACAGTTAACAAAATAGTTTTGAGGTTTAGAGGTTGGGGTCTTCGCCCAGCTAGACCCGCTCTAGTTACGGTATACTGTATTTACATAGCATTGTATATATACATGTAGTTTAGTAGTATAATGATAAAGACGTCCCAAGTTATAGTAATAACGTGTATTACAGAACAAAAGACTGAAGCATGACTTATTAGCTAGACAAATAGCAAATAACAACGGATGTGTTTCATCTCTTTAAATGCTATACAGACTAGATACTACCGAAACGCTTCCTGACTAATTCATAAAAAAACATTATCCTATAACATGAAACAATTTGGATACATTAATGCGTCTTGCACTTTTTGCATATTGCAATATGGGCTTGGATGCCGTTCGTAGTTTCCACCCACACTAGAAAGCATGCCACCTAGTTATTCGAATACAAATTATGCATGAATTGTTCCTTAAATTGTGACCATTAGTATGCATGCTGTTCTTGTGTTTGTAATTATTGCTGCCTCGAGTATGTATGTATGGGGTTTAACCATTAACGGGAAAACATCATTCGCATGTTCTGCAATAAAATAACATTTAAATGCACTGATAATTATGATAAAGCATGCAAATATGCATATATCAATTATCCGTCCGAATTCCAAATTATTGTATAAAGTTTAAAACTACACTCATGTGTCACGCATGGCAAATTTTAATATGTTAAAAATACGCATCAAAGAATCGTTTCTGCTGAGCAATTAAATCGCCATTTTCTTTGTCCGACAGCCGTATGATTTAATTTGGACATATTCTAACAACTCACTGAATAATTTGTTTTATAAAATACTTTAAGTATTACGTATTTTGCTAAAGATATACAAGATCACAATTGTATATGGAATAGTCTGGATGTCGTTAATATCGCATAGAAAGTCTATGTTTTATACAGTGATACAATCAGGCATATAAATTCTGTGTTCTATTGATTAAAGGAATGAATTCAAAGGAATATACTACGTCAGTCTTGCGCCATGCATTGTTTATATAGCATTATTCATTTTCAATTACGATAACTATCTGGCATATGACTGCGAATGTTTCAGTTATAAAACCAAGCATGTGATTTCAACTGTTACTGAAGTTTCTAATGCAAACTAATGCCATTTATAATAGACATATCCAGGGAGTAATTTCAGTTCAATAAATACGGCCATGAAAAGGTTATGGTTATGGTTATAGTATCGTGAATGCACAAGTCACACAATGTTATATCACTTGGCAGTGGAAACTCAAGTTCGAATAATTGTGTTTTGTTGTATACGTGCTGACGACGTAGGCTTCAATCAGACCCACTCCCATAAAATAAATCAGAGGAACAAGACGCCATTGAATTGATGATACGTCAGTATCTAAGATGTACATTGTATGTACTTGTTGTAATATTGGACACTTGCAAAATGGTCTGAGGACAATATCATGTCACACACACACACGCACATACTGTTCACTGGTACCAGTACTCGCTTGTAACATACTCATCAACATAATGTATAATGCATGGTCGTTGCTATTGTCACACTTCATAACAATTCCATGAAATAAAACCCAGGGGTTTCTGGTAACGGTTAATGACTATATTGGCTGCCCGTGTTTGACGAGTCCATGGACATACGCTAGAACTAGTACTACTGTTAAAGTAAGCGGTTAGTATGTTTACTACAGTAGCAAGCTCTTACCATTTTATTGTCCCATTTTGAGTGAAACGTGTGTTATGAAGTAACAAAGTGGTCAACATCTATACACATATGGGAGAACAGAGTTGACCGGGCACGCCACGTTACATGTATATATTTGATGTCAACCATTTAATGTCAAGTGCATGTACGAACTGTTGGGTTATACAATATACAGTGCTATAATATACAACACTATATGAAACTTATCCTTGATAAAATTGACACATGCAAGCAGGAATATGTTGTTATATTTTTCGTGTGTATGTTGTATGTTTTGTCATGGTGGTGTATGCTTGTCGTCTGTACTGTTCGTTTTCTGAATATTCCTTTTTGAGCCCGCTGCAGTTTCTTGTCAGTACTGTCTGTCCTGTCCGATGCATTATTATCTTTCTTTTCCTTGAGTTGTGTAAAACATAATTATGGAAAAGTCACCATCAGCAACATCACCAATTTGTAAACAACATGACGTTAACCATTGTCTATCAAAATACTCATATTACTAGTCACCATTGTGTGCCAATGTGTATTGTTCTCTAGACAGCTTATACAGTCTTTATCGTCTCCTAATACACTTTTATTCTGTTGGCTTTCAAAAATAATATACAGCTTTCTCTGCATGACATAGACTGTCGACAATTGCGCAAGCAAATTAGTTATTTTAGTATGCAAATCGCTCCCATGAAACTGTCCGGCAATTCTCAGAGGTGCTCTCATCAATCTGCACCATTGTTGAAATAACTGATTGTCTAGACTATCCGACAGAAGATGTTTGACCAAACATGTTTACTTAATACTGATATCATTAACAAAGGTGGCTATATTGATCGAATTAAATAATAATATTCGGCGGGGAATATGAATAAACGTATTAATTACAGAGGTTCACAGGGAAGACTGGGCTCGTCCAACTGTGTTGCCTCTTAATATAAAGTCGTTATTATTATTATTATTATAATAATCGTACGAAGAATCATTGTTGACAAGAGACAATAATTTCTAATTCATCAATTCACAATGACTCCTTGATACATTTGCAGTTCAGTTACATCTACTTACAGTGATTTAAAAACATACAAAGCTTTAATCGCTGGTTTATATTAGTGTAAGTGTCTCGTGCTGGTACCCCCGCCATAACAACAGAACGAAGAATGCAACGCGACAGTACGAAAAAAACGACAATTCAAAAGGCGGTTCCGAGCAAATAATCATTTGAATATTCCCCATGCAAATCACGTTAAAATTGATAGGTGTGAAAGATAGAGTAGCTGATAGCATAGTCTTTTCGAATTAATTTTAATTCACTACATCATTATAACTGTGTCCCATGGGACTATTTATGCCATGTTACCATTACATCGTTTTGATAACAAATAATTTATTAAAGCACCATATAATATACGTGCATTTTATACGAGTTATCGCATACTTAACAACTCATGACACGAAATGTTTAATTCAATGTTATTATATAACTAGCGGCTTAAACAGTTTAACATGCATTATTTACAAGCACCCTTTCTTTATTGACAGTATATCTTAAATAATACAGAAAGAGAATACTGTTAATGTTTGTGTATGTAAATTAATGAGAGTAGCATTTCTAAAGCCACAGTGTGGACCTAATGATTTATATCAGCAGTATATAATTGATCTCTTTTATCTTTGTCGCCATCTAGATTTCTCCATATTGAACAATACTGCCATGGTCTAATAGTTAACCACCTCTTCCGATCTCCTATATCGTATAATCATCTACTGTTGAGACAGGCTCATGATTACAAATTGATATTTACAGATATGTGTTTTTTCATAAGCTCGTAAAAAGATCGATTCGGTGACCGGATACGCGGTATGTTTATCTGACGATTGTTGCTTTCAAATTCTAACATAATGCGGAATAATATGTCTTTATTTTGTGTATTATTCTGTATTTATTTATTAAAATAAAAACTGAATGCAATGGTTTTAGCTGAACGACATAGAGTGGTTTAATACTTGATGATCTCTTCTACGATGTGTCGAATTGCCATGTGCTCGAGTAGATTATTGGGGGATGTCGGTGGTTTGATGCATGTATGCATTAGTTTGACAAAAATGGACATCTAGAAAATCCCTTCTCTTTACAAATTTACATAAAGACAATATGACTCGTTTGATATGGCCTCATATGACATCAATTACTATAAATTACTAACAACATTATGCGAATATCAAAGGTTATTCCAACAGGTAAATATGATAAATTATTATCATTACTCATTATGAGGCACTTTGGATTTCTACGAATTCGTACAGCCCAATTGAATGCTAGGTGTAAATAAAAAAATTTCATGAGTGCTAAACAATTCCTTGTGAAACATATACTAGTAATGATATCGTACTTGCTGACATCTTATATTCAACATATCACTGAACCACATGATGGGGTAACACTACTGTACATGCGGACCAGAATGATATATAATAATTACGGAATACACGATGGTAACGAGTTATACGTATATACACATACTTTAAAGGTACATTAGTACATTTAAACAATCGAATAATTGTAATGACATAAGACTTCCAACATTGTTTTTCTTAGCATAATTACATGTTATCTATGAGTCAAAATATGCCCTGGTTGACATAATAATGACAAAGTTAAAATATAGTCGGTAGCAGGCGTTACGATTTAGCCTACACAGCGTCAACCGTTGATATTTACAGATATGTGTTTTATTTAATAAGCTCGTTATAAGATCAATTCGATACGGCGTTTTAGAGGAGACTTAGTAAATATTTTAATTATCACGTGCGCACGTGTTACTATCTAGTGAACACGCGTTACTTTCACTTAGTAACACTTGCGCATGTTATAGTTATTACGTGCTCATGGGTAAGTAATAGGTAACACACGTGATAGCAACACGTGCAATTACTTGACCATCTCTTCTACGCGTGTCGATGTTTCAAGTCATTGAGTAGATCATTGGGCAATGTCGGTACTTCGATGTATACATGTGCAATTATGCATTTGTTTTACAATAATGGACGTCTGAAACATCCCTTCTCCTACATTAATGAACATGTTGGTCATATACTCGTTTGATAATGTCCACACAAGACATCAGTTACGATTAATGTAACTACATTAATTCAGTATCAAGGGATGTTCCAACTGGTAAATCCAATAAACTATTATTATGAGTATTATCATTACTTATGATGCACTTATACGAATTCATACAGCCTAATTTAATGACATGTGTAAATCAAAACGTTCACGAGTGCTAATCAATTACCTGTCAAACATATAATGTTATAGTACTTTCTAACATCTTATATTTAACATAGCACTGAACTGCGTTATGATGTAAAACCACAGTACTGGATACCAGAATGATATACCGGTATATCAATTGCTTGTAGTATAATTATATAATACACAAAGGTTATGCATGCACGAAGCTAGTTGTAACTTTAAAGGTACATAAGTACGTTAAAACAAAAAATAAACGCTACGACGTATTGAAATAAAACGTACAACATTGTTTTCTTCAGTATAAGTGTCTTTCGTGTCGTCTATATGAGCCTAAAATCAAGAGCTATTCGCAGGAAAAACATGAAATCTATATTGAATGTTCGAAGCATGCGTTACATTTCCTAAAGTAGCAATGTTAAGTAATGTCGCTGGTCATTGTTGTAATTTATGGTTTACAAATTAACACTTGGCACATGTTTTTGTTTTCGTCTTAAAAGAAACCTAGATGTCTACTTTATTTTAAACTTATCCGCAACAACACACGAACATCAACTTTTCCTCTCACAATAAATTGTTTTAATCTATTTGAAAGCTTGACAAATCTGTATCGACTGTTTATGCAGCTCTCTTCTCTGTGTCTATTGTACGTATGTGCATGGTTTTCGTCAATAATTTACTGAAATATTTGGCAAAGAATGCATGTTAGACAGACACAAGTGATAAATAAATGTTAACACACACTTGCCTGTGAAGATATATGTGCTAGATGCTAAAAGCTGCATTTCCTGTTGTTTTCATGTCGGATAATCAATTGTACAGACGAATCCCAATCAACATCATTACACCATAAGATTATGATCAGGCGTCTTCAATTGTTTTCTTGTTATTGTAGACCAGGAGAAAAGGCTAGATGGGAAAACACCCTGCAAGATAATTATGTCGTCGTATCCTAATAATCAGTTCATCAATGCACACCGGTCCTTTTAGTTTAGAAATGCGTACATGACATTTCTATGCAATTGATCAGGTAATTTGAATACTGCTAATGAGCGTATTACTTAATGACACGGTATTATCTTTCTCATAGTCATTATGATGTCTACATCGTATTCTAATATTTTATGTTTTGCATACTAGCACAATACAAATGTAGCTAGTGATGAAACCTGCTATAGAATATTGAAATATGCCACTTGTATATTTGGTTGTAACTGTTTTGGCATGTATTGCTAAATTTTCTAGTACTAGAATATCTCGCTGCTAAATAAATCAAGTTTGTTGTATTACTTACTCATCTCGCCATTGCTATGTTATAAGTAATGGCTTTTCTGCACAAGTGCACATGATTTGGATGCTAGCAATGATTAGACACTTACATGCAGGATTGTTTTTGCATCATGACTCTTTTAAGTTTCGTTTGTTCTTGTTCATTTTTGTGGTAGTCATTTGTAGATCGTACATGCGATCTGTGATACATCATTTTGATCTGTGCGTTGTTCGAGTTCAGCTGTTGTTCTTGGTTACGACTTTACCTATCCGATGTGTTAATATATTCATGTCGTGTCAATCGCTATTAAGTGTGTTGAAAGTACATTGGATGCTACTTCCATAACCTATATCGAAGATAATTGTGCCATAGCTTAGTTATACAGAGAGAATTATCTGCAGCCGCGACGTTTGCCCCTTATTCTGCTTTACCGACTTTAATAATTATGTATGATGATTTGATTCGAATTGATGAAAATAAAGTCAGCGCATACAATAACACATTTAAAGCCCTACGTTTTACATACCGCAGTTTGCCAGAATATTGTTATACATGTATATTATTGCTTAGTTGAACTCTAATCGTCTTTGAATCTCACTTGCGTAGACATATGGAAAGTAAATATAATTTCGTCTGATAATTACATTAAAGGTTATGCAGAAACGTTGTGTGTGTTTGTTAATGTGCAAATGAATTTGTCATTTGTGCAGTGTACACCTCATTTGTATGTATACGAGTATACAACAGACAGTGACACTATTTTAGTGACAAAAAAGAAATTTGAGTAGAAGACCGTGCGTTAACACCTCAAATGTCATTATCGTAACTTTAACAAATACCTCACGATGTATTGGGTATCAGTAAATATAAACGAGACAGAGTTTTGCTGCTATTGAAACCCGCCTATACATTGTATGTGCACACTTATTGGAGACTGGCTTCTCAGCTAAACAAAATTAATTGACACTATATTTAGAAATTAACAAGTGTTAGTGAAATAATATTCAACCTTAGCATTCACATCACTGGTATGTTAGTACAATATTGTGTAACTTTCCAATCTGATGAGACCTTCTGTTTTATTATGGTGGCTGAGGTTAACACTCTCATGCTAGACACTAATAGTAATAACCATAGTGATATATTAGTCACATTGAAGCTATAGATGTCACTATACACATAATGCGGTCTTGTTTTATTTGCGGACAATATGGCTGGATAAAATATGCAGCTGAGTATGTTCTATATGCACAGTTTTGGTATATCTGCTTGTACACGGCGTGTCATTACATTGTAACTTTAAATGGAGAATGAAATCGAGAATGCGTCGAATAAATCTGGCACATATTGATTAGTTTACGAAGCAGGTTGCAGACAAAGGCAATTAGTACATTTATCAGATATTGTATTTGCATGGACTTGTTTCACTTTTTACGCCAACTCTCGCATATATTGTTGCGGTAAAAATATCTCAGACAATGGAATATATTAGTTAATATCAAAAGATGAAAATGAACTAGTTTCAAGCATTTACTCTATATTGTTCAATTACTTTCTCTTGATACTGAAGAAATTATCCGAGTACTTAAATCACTACATGTGCCGTTGAGAGATTAGCAGAACGTAACAATGCAGATAGCAAACGATAAGTTAATACATGATTTTATTCAGTTTTATTGATACATCTGATTAATCGATAGCAGAACGTTAAAATGTATACTATAGTACATACTGTGCAGTTGTTTCATGTAGCTGTTGTTTATAAAATGTACACGACGGTGTGTGTATATTGTGTTTGTCTCGGTACGGGATTAAGAAAATCTGGTGTTAATAACCCTTTCACACCGCGTATAAACCAAATCATTGTACTCATTAGTGTGATACTATACAATTCAATAGTACTCATTATTGCGATTGAAACATCAGGTGATTTTCACTGTACTCATTATTGCAGTACTATACAATTAAACGTGGACTCATTATGACGATGACCGGAAGTTGACTCGTTTATACACTGTGTTTCAATGTAAACGTTGTTTGGTCAGAAAAGAGTACACATGATAATTTATTCTATATACTCATTGTCAAAGAAACACATTTTAGCTTACACACTTTACACCAAAGTATAGAGGTTTTAGAGGTTGTGGTCTTCACAGAAAGAGAGCCGCATTATGTATATCACTGGCTTGATAATGATAAATATGTTCTGTACAAACTGCAGTATAAAATCAATGTTCGCGATGTGAATTACACGCCAATGCTGTCCTTAGTTAAACTAATACAGTGTAGTCATATGGCTTTCGCAGTCAGAACTAAAGGCTAAAGAATAACTAAGTGTCTAGACAAAGAATGATGTGTTCCATCTCCTCAAAAACGGAGTCTCCAAATGTTATACAGATACTACAAAGACGCTCCAAGACTAATTGATAGAAACATTTTTCTACGTTACAAAAGTTGGATAACATAATGCGTTTGGCAATATTTTAAATTGCGCTACGGGCTTTAATAACGTTCCTAGTAACTTTAAACGACACTACAAAAGCATGTTACATGGTAAAGTGTTTTTAAATTGTGCCCAACGTAAGTGTGCATGCTGTTGTCTTTGTCTATGCAGCGTTCATTATTGCTACTTCGAGTATATCTGCACGGGGTATAATAATTAAGTGGAAAACATCATGTGCATTCTCTGCAATAACATACAAATGCACAGAGAATCATGATAAACATGTAAATACGCAGCTTATATATCGATTATCCGTCCAAATTTCAAAGATGTTGTATAAACTATAATTACACTCATGCCCGGCAAATTAAAATACGTTAAGCATCCGCTTCAAAGAATGCATCTGTTCGAGAAGCCTTTTCTACTGGGCAATTGAATCACCGTTTTCTTCGTCAGGCAGCCGCTTGATTTAATTTGAACACATATTGACTAAATAATTTGTTTCAAAGAAGACTTGCACTCGGCAAACGATATCCAAGATATCTTGATGTCGTTCAGTTGGTTATATTCTGTAATATAATAAGGAAATATCGCATAGAAATTCTTAAATTGTTTTATTGAATAAAGGAATGAATTCAAACGAATAAACAACGTCAATCTGGCGCCGTCAATTTTTTATAAAGCATTATTCATTGTCAATCAAGAAATTTATCTGACATATCAATCAAATATCGCTTATGTTTCATTTATAAATAAAACCATTCGTTCTCAATTGAAGTTTCTAATAAAAACTAATGCAATTTATAATAGATTTATCCCGGGAGTGAAGCCATTCCAATAAATACAGCAATCAATAGGGAATGGTGATTGTATCGTAAATGCGTAAGTAACAACATGTTATATACCTTGGTAGAGGAAATAATTGTTCTAATACTTGTGTACTGTTTTTCTGCGTTGACGACGTACGCTTTTGAAAACTCAGGCAATATATTGAATTGCTTTTTATTGGATAATCTGTCAAACAGATATATAACGGAAAATCACGCAATTAAATTTAGAATAGCTTAGAATTGTCAGAAGTTAAGATGATGTCCCTTAAAAAATGGCACTTGCAAAATTAATATCATGTCACGCGCACTAGTACTAGCTTGGGACATACTTTGTTATATCCACAACATGTAGAGTACATCGTCGTGGCTATTGTCACATTACAAAACACATTCCATGAATCAAAACCCAGGGGTTTCTAGTAACGGTTTATGACTCTATTGACTATACTTTATTGGCGAGTCCATAAACATACGCTACTGTTGATGTGTTGACAAGCGTTTAATGTGTCTACCAGAAAGCCCATATCAATTTATGGCCCCATTTTTAGTGAAACGAGTGTTTTGAAGTATAGAATATGTCAACCTCGATATACATATAGAAGAGTAGATTTGACAATTTAAACCACGTATCTATATGTGCGTTAGCTAACTATTGTTAGTCGTAAACATGTATGTAGCTACATGGTTACACAATTTGCAGTGCTATAGCACTCAATACAACTTGTAATTGACTAAATTGACACCTGCACGTAGGAAACTTTTGTGATTGAGTTTTATTGTTTTTGTTCATGGTTTGTGTTTGTCATGGTAGCGTACACTTGTGATTCGCATTTTAATGTTTTTCTAAGTTTTTTGTGTGCATAGTGTAAAGACCAACATAACAACAACAGCAACATCCACATTGTCGTAAAACAAGTATATACAACATACATACAACATTAACTACTGTCCTACTCAACACTCATATGACCAATTTCTAGCTTGTGCCAAAGTGTATTGCTCTCAGGAGCGGTGACAGACTTGTAGTTTTTATCATCTCCTAATACACTTACATTAAGTTGGCATCCAAAAGTTATTTGGCTCATGTACAACTTTTCCTGCATAACAACGGACTGTCGAACATAACACAAGAAAATTTGTTTATTTTTAGTATGCAAATCGCTCACATGAAACTGGCCGGCAATCCTCAAGTCACTCACATCAATCTGCACCATTGTTGAAATAACTGATTGTCTAGACTATTCGACTGAAGATGTTTGACCAAACATGTTTATTAAATACTGATATCATTAACGGAGGTGGCTATATTGATCGATGTGAATAATATTCAGGGGGATATGAATAGATATGTCAATCGTACGAAGGATCATTGGAGACAAGAGGCAACAATTTCTATTTCATAAATACACAATGCCTACTTTAAACATGTGCAGTTCATCTACTTATCAGTTTTTAAACAACACACAAAGGTTAATGGTTGATTTGAGTAAGTGTTATTTTCTCGTACTGGTACCCGTGTCATAACAACGAACACTTCAACGCGACAATACGAACAACAACTGTGTCATACACGCACGTGCTCACTTACTCACATTATCGTTTTTTGGGAAAGTAGTCCGCGGTTCTGAGCAAATAATCATTTTCACAATCTCCACGCAAATCACTTTAAAATTAATAGGTGTGAATAATAACGTTGATATCACGTTTATTTCGAATAAACTTTCATACACTACATCACTATAATTGCGTCCTTTGGGACTATTTATGCGATTTTTCCATTACAAAGTTTTGTATCAAATAATTTATTAAAGCACCATATAATATACCTGCATTTAATACGGGTTAACGCATATTTGACAACGCAGAGACACAATATGTTTAGTTCCATGTTATTATATTACCAGCGGCTATAACATTATTCCATGCAGTATTAACAAATCCCCCGTTCTTTGGTGACAGTGCATCTTAAAGATATACCTGGCCTATCTAAGAAAAAATATCTAACACCTGGATTATTGCTACATTTGATTAAACTACTTATCATTAGATCCGTGACAAAGTTTCATTGAGAAATACACTGGCGTTCTTATAATAAACCAGTCTTTTACGAAGTCACTCAGCCGCCCACGGCATTTACCGATCGTTAATTTATGCATACCGGAAGTTCACGAAAGGTCAACATATGTCAACCAAAAATGGCTGAAACGAACTCCGCTAAATTGGATAGCGAGCCTGACTTGGATTTGGTAAGACTTTGTACGACGTTTTTACCGATCTTCACTTCTTATAAATAAACGTGATTATTTCCTCGCTCTATGATTACCTGAATTATTTTAATTGCTATCTTTTGCACTTCAGCAACTTTTCGAAACTCTGCGAAAAGCGAAATTTTCAGACTCGACCGCTAGTGCTAAGCGTTGCTGATGCGTATATTATGTGAATATCATATGCTAGGTGGCAAAAATCAATATGAATTATTCATCTGTTCATTACTATAATTTTTATTTACCTTGAGCAGTGTTCACCCATCGACAACGGCAAGTACGAAGATTCGCACCAAATACCGTTCGCCCCCTGACGCTGGTTGCATTTCCCACCGTTCTGTTCAAAATTCCACAGCTATTTTTTATTAATTATTATTATAATATTATTCTGATATCCATACGTTCTTGATTCGGACGTATATACCAATCTGAAGGCATTTAATCCATGACATGCAAATAAATTGCATATTTCTGTCAAAGATAAACTGATAAAGAGTTCTAAAAACCTTTAAACAATGACAGGTATCTATATTATAAATAAATTGTTTTTATTGTGATCTGTATGATGTAACCGAATGCTTGTTTACAGGAAGATGAAGCTTCAATCTCAAAACTGTCAACAAGCCCAGCGGCATGTGAGGGGAATGGGGCGTTGTAGGCCTCAGGGTGCCAGAAGCGCAAGGGGCTCCAGAAGTAAAATGTGGGGCAGCCACCCTTGTGTTTGATAAGCAGTAGATCAGTACCGAGAAGAGCTGAGGAAGCGGTCCTCCTTGTTGAACAGAGGCAGGACACCATGAGGGTAATATGGCTTTATGTGCTGTTTTGAGGCGTGTTCTACAGTATGTTACTATTTCAGTATTTTGTAAAGTACTGGCCCAGGGATTTGATATGCTTCAATGCACATATTTGATGTTTAATTTAATTATTTATCCATTTTAGAATTAAGAAAGTCAGCTTTTAGCCATACATCTCACTCTGTTCAATAGACTGTTTTTTCGACAGACCTAAGATCTAAAATTACCATTGAGATCTATGGACAGACATTATCATTTTATGTATATACCCAGATTATTGAGTTCAAATAGGCTGTTACACACAGCTCCACATTGATTACGACTCGACCTTTTCAAGTATCTATACATACACCTGGGCTTGTGAAGAATTGTGTGTATTTCTTGCTCAAAGTAATTGAGCAGTGGTGAAAGCGTGGGTTGTACCAGAGACATCTACATCCAAAAGCATGGGCTATATAAGACCTCTATACACGACCGCTCCCAACATTGTAGGCGATATTATCAACATTATGTATATTTCTACTGTAATACATAAACAGTGCATCCTTTTCCGAGCAGTCCTTCACAGAGCAACAACCTCTCTTAAGCAACATAATTGTTTTGTTCAAGAAATAACCATTTACTAGAAAGTTTACCTCTCAAGATCAATAGCAAATGTATAACCAAATGTTGTGATTTCCAAATGGTGTCACTCTAGAGAGGTTATACTTCATTTGTTTACATGCTTATTTTTTGTAGGGTGTAGCATGGTAGTTGTATAATGTTTATCAATATTTCTTAATTGCTTATTTTTCATCCAGGAGGCGATCAACCAGATGAGTGTGGATGAATGTCGGAGCATTCTTCTTCATGCCCTGGAGAAGAATCCAACTGTCATGGTTGACAACATTAGGCCGGCTGAGAGGCAACCATCCAGGTCCAGATGTGACAGTACCTGATTGATGTGTTAGTACCAAATGCCGGGAAATGCCTTCACTTGAAGAAAGTTAGCTGTGGAAAGGAGAACTGTATTTCTCTCTTGTCCCGGTTAGTAGAGCTCTACATATGTACAGCCCAAATTAAGGAACATAACGCTAAAGTAACTTTATTGAGAATACCGAGTTTATTTTTTATACTAATTTATTCAAACTTATTATCACTCTCGACACCTCATTCCTGATGTTGCCAACCACCACAAGGGTAAGAGAGAAAAGAAGTCAGTTTCCCTTTTATGCTGAGCATCTAGCAAGGGAATTTCTGGTACCAATTTTATTTTGTCTATGGTAATTGGTATGACGCAGCCAGGGATTGAACCCGAGACCTCCTGCACTCGAAGTGAATGCTCAACCACTAGGGTATCGAGGAGGCGGTGAAATAAGAGTTTAAATAGGGTCGCAATTGCTTGTTTGTGTTATGAATATGTCTAATTCGAATATTTTCTGCAAACATTATTTACACTTGGGCTAAGAAACAAGATCACAAAATAAGCTTTGTGGCTTCCTCTAACCATTTCTATTTCAAGTTCATAGAAAAGTTTGTCATTACTGTAAGTCCCACAAACAATATTTCAGTCATATGGAGATTATTCAGTCACATTATTCTGACACTGGGCCAACCAGCAGTCCTAGAACTAGCGTCTGAAACAATGGAGCTATGATATAAGTTGATACCAATAACATGTTTAAGACAGCCTGGAAATGATTCGGCCACTTCTGAGGTGTACCACTCAGGAAAGTGTCTGAAAACCAAACAAGAGGGCCCAAAACTGGGAAGTGTCTGAGAACCAAACAAGAGGGCACGATGGGCCTTATGTTGCTTACCTGTCTTTGTTCTTTAACAAACTCATGAAGATTGGGCCATAATTGTGTCCTCTAATGGGTTCACAAGGGGTTTTCAAATAATTGACCTAGTTTTCCACCCCACATGACCCAGTTTCAAACTTTACCTAGATTTCATACCTGTAGATAAACATTCTGGCCAAGTTTCATCAAGATTGGATCATACTTGTGTCCTCTGATGTGTTCACTAGGTTTCCCTAAGATTTGACCTTGTGACCTAGTTCTTGACCCTACATGACCCAGTTTCATACTTAACCTGGATTTCATACAGATAAACATTCTGACTAAGCTTCATGAAGATAGGTTCACAATTGTGTCCTCTAATGTGTTCACAAGTAATTGTGGACAAACGACAAAGAGTGATCACAAAAGCTCACCCTGTGACAGGTGAGCTAACAAAATCACGTGTTTGAAAGAATTTGACGTTTCACCTAGACATGTCCCAAAAAGTATACATGTTACTATTTTTCAAATTTAACAAAATACATGTAACTGTTATCTCCATAATTATAGGGTAGTTTATAGAGCATCATTGTGCTTCTTTTTAAGCTCTATAAGTATGCTGCTAGATTTATCAGTTTCAATTCATTTACACCAGACTATCACCATACTATGAGAATCTACAATCAGTTATGCAATTTTTAGTCAGTCACATGTGTTCCAGGACTTGCAGAAGTGTAGCTTTTTACATACACTTCAAAGAATGTCGAGAAATAAAAACTTCCCAGCATGTCCTATATCCCATACAATAAGGATGCTTAGTTTTATGTAGATGCAAGAGTTCTACTTGCTTTATTCGAACAAAATATATATATTTTTTTATATATGCGATTGTCTTTAACTGTTCGCAAGAGCCATGGTTAATAAGCTTTTTTTGCATGACATGGTCAGGCCCTAGTGTATCCTATATAGTGTATACTAACATCGTTCAGGTTGCTTAGAATTCAGAAGTGTCAAGTAACTGTTACTGATTTAAATTGATCATCATTCTTCATTTCTGGTCATTTTCAGGATTTTCAAGTACTCATTCTTGACAAGGCCGTGTTGGCACTGACAAGGCTGCTACACTGAAGTATTTCGGCTTATGATGACGAACATGGCAGTCAACAGGCACACTGCCTACTGACAATATATATGGTCATTTATTTGGCCGTCTCACAAGTGGAGACAGACGTATAATTACTTCCTGCTGCGTCTAATAAGATATTAATTAGTACATTAACACACTTTTAATTTTCAAGAAAAAGACTGTTTCTGCATCATTTGTTATGCAGATATTGTGTCATTATTACATACATACACTTCTATACATATTTGTATATTCAAGGCTGTTTGCCTATGTTTAAGGTTTTCCCCTTACATTCAAGTACCATTTTTTCAAGGCAGCACTTTGTAGTGTACTTAGTATTCTTAATACCAAATGAGCCTTATTTCTTTGGATATGTTGCATTTGTACTTGTGTAAGATAAATTACCATCAGGAAATTGTTTGAATACAATGAAGTAGCGTTTGTGAGTGAATTTTATGTAAAAAATAATTGTTCTCTCTGAAATACAAATGTGTGTGAATGATAAAATTGTTGTGTACTGTTACTTTTCCCTACTGAAATAGTTCAATTCTGACATTTTCTGACATTTTCTATGGTGTTTATTGTGTTAATCCACAAGGCGAGAAAATGGTCCTTTAAGATAGTCATTATAATTTATGGCAGACAAAATATAAATCAAAATGCATTATCGAAATATTAATGTATTCTACCTGTTCTCTATGGAATTATACCTGCAGGGGTGTCAATGGGACCAAATTTAAGATCAGGAAAATCATATGCAATCAACCATTTTTGCCAAACAAGAAGCCTTGATGACATTGTTACAAAATTAACTCAGATCGTATTGCAGAAAATTCTTCAGAGCAGACTTAATCTACCATAACTTTGCTATTTCTTGAAATATTTTGATCAAATAACTTTATTTTGGCCAGAAACCATTGCTCTTTCAGGAATGATAAATTCGGAATTCCGGATAAATCAGGAAAATTGACACCCCTGTACCTGGTAACCTTAATTCCTGATGCTTTTGATTATCTGTACAGACCATTTCCATGTAATGTGGTTTATACGAACATAAGTCCCCTGCACATAGCAGTTTTGTAAACTTCAGTAACTATACAGTCAAGCCTGTGTAAAGACCATCTGTTGTAACGGCAAGTGTCTCCATTGAAACGTAGTCTCATGTTTTAAATATCCTTGAAAATGGTTTGATTAGAAATAAAATTGTGGTCTTCGTTCGCAGGTTGTCTTTCACACATGTTTGACAGTACTATTAGTGAAACAAACTTTGTACAACAATAACCATATCATAATATAAACCAATTTTATAGTACAAAACGTGTATTTACAAGCAATTGCACATATAAACATCTCAAGATTCATTGGTCATAATCTATAATATTCTATAAATAAGTATATGCATAAAAAGGAAAATGCAATTCTCAAACATACTAAAGAAAATAAACATGACTTGAAATGATGGACGATATTAATTTCATACACATTAACTGAAAGCAATCGTACATATCCACTAATAGAACTAAAACATATCATACACTGATATCACTCATAGTCATAATACACTGATATCACTCATACACTGATATCACTCATAGTCATAATACACTGATATCACTCATACACTGATAGCACTCATACACTGATAGCATGTATACACTGATATCACTCATAAATATCATACACTGATATCACTCATAGTCATACACATCATACACTGATATCACTCATGGTTATACACTGATATCACACATACACTGATAGCACTCGTACATATCATACACTGATATCACTCACAGTCATACACATCATACACTGATATCACTCATAGTCATACACTTATATTACGCATACACATAATACACTGATATCACTCATACACTGATAGCACTCATACACTGATAGCACGTATACACTGATAGCTATCATACATATTATACACTGATATCACTCATAGTCATACACATCATACACTGATAGAACTCATACACTGATAGAACTCATACACTGATAGAACTCATACATATCATACACTGATAGCACTCATACATATCATACACTGAGATCACTCATACACCGATAACACTCATACATATCATACACTGATATCACTCATACACATAATACACTAATAACACTCATACATACCATACACTGATAGCACTCATACATATCATACACCGATATCATTTAAAAACCTCATACACTTATATCATTCATACATACCATACACTGATATCATTCATACATATCATACACCGATATCATTTAAAAACCTCATACACTTATATCATTCATACATATCATACACTGATAGCACTCATACATATTGTACACTGATAGCACTCATACATACCATACACTGAGATCACTCATACACTGATAACACTCATACATATCATACACTGATATCACTCATACACATAATACACTAATAACACTCATACATACCATACACTGATAGCACTCATACATATCATACACCGATATCATTTAAAAACCTCATACACTTATATCATTCATACATACCATACACTGATATCATTCATACATATCATACACCGATATCATTTAAAAACCTCATACACTTATATCATTCATACATATCATACACTGATAGCACTCATACATATTGTACACTGATAGCACTCATACATACCATACACTGATAGCACTCATACATATCATACACTGATATCATTCATACATATCATACACCGATATCATTTAAAAACCTCATACACTTATATCATTCATACATATCATACACTGATAGCACTCATACATATTGTACACTGATAGCACTCATACATATCATACACTGATAGCACTCATACATATCATACACTGATAGCACTCATACATATCATACACTGATAGCACTCATACATATCATACACTGAGATCACTCATACAAATCATACACCGATAGCACTCATACAAATCATACACCGATATCACTCATACATATTGTACACTGATAGCACTCGCCAACTGATAAGACTCGTACACATCCACTGATATGTTATTTACAAATAAACACTGTGCAAATACACTTACTCATACTGTAAAACAACCTATTTTTGCGCGCATCAAATTCCGTGGAATTCTTGAAAATGAAATTTTGTTGTGTATTACAAATAAAATGCTGGAATACTCTAGGTGTATTGGAATGTTAATTAATAGCAGGAGATTATATTTCATATTGAATCGACCTCAAAATAAACATAAATCTATCCCTCATGAAAAGTAATGGTTTTACAGCGAGAATTACTAATTGGTATGGTTAGCATGGTACAAATTTTGATTGCATGTACATGTTCGTGAAGTTGGCAGGCTAGCGGCCTAGCGGCCTAACAGCGTGAAGTTGGCGGCCTAGCGGCCTAGCGGCCTAGCAGCGTGAAGTTGGCGGCCTAGCAGCCTAGCGGCCTAGCAGCGTGAAGTTGGCGGCCTAGCAGCCTAGCGGCCTAGCAGCGTGAAGTTGGCGGCCTAGCGGCCTAGCGGCCTAGCAGCGTGAAGTTGGCGGCCTAGCAGCCTAGCGGCCTAGCAGCGTGAAGTTGGCGGCCTAGCAGCCTAGCGGCCTAGCAGCGTGAAGTTGGCGGCCTAGCGGCCTAGCAGCGTGAAGTTGGCGGCCTAGCAGCCTAGCGGCCTAGCAGCGTGAAGTTGGCAGCCTAGCAGCCTAGCGGCCTAGCAGCGTGAAGTTGGCGGCCTAGCAGCCTAGCGGCCTAGCGGCCCAGCGGCCTAGCGGCCTAGCGGCCTAGCGGCCTAGCGGCCTAGCGGCCTAGCGATCCAGCGGCCCAACAAAGTTGGCAGTCCAAAAAAAAAAAAAAAAAAATTGTGAAGTTGGCGGCCTAGCGGCCTAGCAGCCTAGCGGCCTAGCGGCCCAGCGGCCTAGCGGCCTAGCGGCCTAGCGATCCAGCGGCCCAACAAAGTTGGCAGTCCAAAAAAAAAAAAAAAAAAAAAATTGTGAAGTTGGCGGCCTAGCGGCCTAGCAGCCTAGCGGCCTAGCGGCCCAGCGGCCTAGCGGCCTAGCGATCCAGCGGCCCAACAAAGTTGGCAGTCCAAAAAAAAAAAAAAAAAAAAAAAAATTGTGAAGTTGGCGGCCTAGCGGCCTAGCAGCCTAGCGGCCTAGCGGCCCAGCGGCCTAGCGGCCTAGCGGCCTAGCGATCCAGCGGCCCAACAAAGTTGGCAGTCCAAAAAAAAAAAAAAAAAAAAAAATGTGAAGTTGGCGGCCTAGCGGCCTAGCAGCCTAGCGGCCTAGCGGCCCAGCGGCCCAGCGGCCTAGCGATCGAGCGGCCCAATAAAGTTGGCAGTCCAAAAAAAAAAAAAAAAAAAAAATTGTGAAGTTGGCGGCCTAGCGGCCTAGCAGCCTAGCGGCCTAGCGGCCCAGCGGCCTAGCGGCCTAGCGATCCAGCGGCCCAACAAAGTTGGCAGTCCAAAAAAAAAAAAAAAAAAAAAAAAAAATTGTGAAGTTGGCGGCCTAGCGGCCTAGCAGCCTAGCGGCCTAGCGGCCCAGCGGCCTAGCGGCCTAGCGATCCAGCGGCCCAACAAAGTTGGCAGTCCAAAAAAAAAAAAAAAAAAAAAAAAAAAAATTGTGAAGTTGGCGGCCTAGCGGCCTAGCAGCCTAGCGGCCTAGCGGCCTAGCGGCCCAGCGGCCTAGCGGCCTAGCGATCCAGCGGCCCAACAAAGTTGGCAGTCCAAAAAAAAAAAAAAAAAAAAAAAAAATTGTGAAGTTGGCGGCCTAGCGGCCTAGCAGCCTAGCGGCCTAGCGGCCCAGCGGCCTAGCGGCCTAGCGATCCAGCGGCCCAACAAAGTTGGCAGTCCAAAAAAAAAAAAAAATTGTGAAGTTGGCGGCCTAGCGGCCTAGCAGCCTAGCGGCCTAGCGATCCAGCGGCCCAACAAAGTTGGCAGTCCAAAAAAAAAAAAAAAAAAAAATTGTGAAGTTGGCGGCCTAGCGGCCCAGCGGCCTAGCGGCCTAGCGATCCAGCGGCCCAACAAAGTTGGCAGTCCAAAAAAAAAAAAAAAAAAAAATTGTGAAGTTGGCGGCCTAGCGGCCTAGCAGCCTAGCGGCCTAGCGGCCTAGCGGCCCAGCGGCCTAGCGGCCTAGCGATCCAGCGGCCCAACAAAGTTGGCAGTCCAAAAAAAAAAAAATTGTGAAGTTGGCGGCCTAGCGGCCTAGCAGCCTAGCGGCCTAGCGGCCCAGCGGCCTAGCGGCCTAGCGATCCAGCGGCCCAACAAAGTTGGCAGTCCAAAAAAAAAAAAAAAAAAAATTGTGAAGTTGGCGGCCTAGCGGCCTAGCAGCCTAGCGGCCTAGCGGCCCAGCGGCCTAGCGGCCTAGCGATCCAGCGGCCCAACAAAGTTGGCAGTCCAAAAAAAAAAAAAAAAAAAAAAAATTGTGAAGTTGGCGGCCTAGCGGCCTAGCAGCCTAGCGGCCTAGCGGCCCAGCGGCCTAGCGGCCTAGCGATCCAGCGGCCTAACAAAGTTGGCAGTCGAAAAAAAATATAAAAAAAATGTGAAGTTGGCGGCCTAGCGCCCTAGCGATCCAGCGGCCTAACAAAGTTGGCAGCCGAAAAACTAAATATTTGGCAGCCTAAAAAAAAATAGTCGGTCCTCCACTCCAACTCGACTTACACTAACCTAAGGTAGCCTCAAGTGTAGCTAGAGTGACGGTCGAGTTAGTGTAGGTCGAGTGGAGATTTGGTATTCACATGGGTAACTCGTCCTCGACTTTCCTGAGTGTGTGACCGTTATAATAAATGGTAGGATATTACACTGTATAGTCCAGTCAGGATAAAAATCCAGTGACGCAGCGGTCGAGTCCACTATAACGGTGTAAAACAAATTATAAAGGCTTATACTGTACAAACAACTATAATATCAATGCTAAACTAATATACTAAACTTCGCTTTACCTGTTTATACAATGGTTGTGGTTTTTTGCGTACACATAAATTGCAACGTCACTGTCACAATATCCTAACTGGACTATACATACAATCTGTGCTTTATTATTGAATTGGTCGGTATGATTATTGCAAAGATTATAGTGGATCAGTTAACATAAAACTTCGATGTAATTAACATTGAATGAACGTACAAATGTATATAATGATTTACATTGATATATTCCAACAAAACAATTATGCAAGGCAATGCCTACGCATTTAAAATAAATAAAGGATGCGCATATCGAAGAAGACAAATCGTACCGTATGCCTTATGTTTTCGCCGTGGACTCAATATTAAATATCATATCACGTCAATATGAATTCCACCGACCGTCAAGCAGGTAATGTCATGTTAATAATTTAGAAGTCGGAGGAAATGGACTCAGTTTACTTTTATAAGCAGCTTCACTGTCATATGATGTTGTTAATTACAACACATACATCGTACATACCGTTCCGGGGAAGCCCGACAGCTAGAAAGCTATAATTCCTGGAATGTCATTTAATGTGCGACATGTTTAAAAATAATAGTACATAAGATAGCTGATGCATGAACTTCTTGGTTTTAGGTTGATTATGAAACAAGTTGGTACAACCTTGAACAAATATTAACCATTCTCGACACATCATGCCCGAATTTATCCATCGTCACAATATATAATACAATACGTAAGAGAAGAGAAGCCACCTTTCGCTTATTATGCTGGACATCTTGCAAGGGAAATACTGATACCATTTCGTTTTTAGCATGAAGTGACCCCGGATCGAACCTGGGCGTCCCGCACTCGAAGCGGACGCTCTAACAGTAGGCTATCGAGGCGGCACATTGACACATGAATGATTGCAATGCACATCATCAGTATTTGTTGCTAGTTTGCACGTTTTTATTCATTCAAATATTTTAGTCATCTTCATATCAGCACTGGGTGGGATTAAAAATAATAATATGGCAAAGAATGAAAACAATAACGTTATAATTTCAATAGTTATGCTCCATATATAAATACCATGTATTTAATTAACATCGCAGTAATATGACTAAATTTTAATTCCAGATACTTCATACACTTATTACAGTAACTTTATTTGTCCAAATAATATACTTTTAGATAACAAATTATAATTAAGAAATAGTTCACATCACTGAGGGCCCTATGGCATTATATGTACTGGCTAGTCAGCCCAAGTTGTGTATATGGACCGAAGCGAAGCTGAGGTCCATATACACAACGCGGGCTGACTAGCCAGTCCATATAATGTCATTGGGCCCGAAGTGATGTGAACTATTTCTTATATTATACCGAACATTTAATATCGATATTATAGGCCTACTTTTGTAACTAGATCTAGATACTAATAAGAAAACATTACATACATTTGGGTTTAAGTTGTTTATGTGCTACAGAACTACATATCATTATAGGGAGACCTTACATCTATTTTGGTCTGTTTGCATATCCACCGAAATAACGCAGAAATGTGAAAACCCGTGTTGCTATAATAAATCTATAGACAACTTTTAAGTTGTTTCAAGTATAATCTCCATCACTGGAATTTCGACTTTTTTTTCATTTTTATGCAAACTAATGCGTCTTTAGAGCTTATATTGAACTTTGTATCATAAACGCACATGAGTTGATCCATGCAATTACTGTCGGCAGGACATAAATCTAATTTAAACAAAAAAAACGTTACAAAAAGAAAAGTTCGCGCAACGTCACGCTCTATGGTAGCGTCACAGTATCCATGACGTCATGCAATAAACAATACGTTTATTTCAGCTGCCGGTCAATATTATTTTGCCGGTCCATATTTTTATAATATTGACCGGCTGTTGTATTTGGAACATGCAAATCAGTCAGTCTATCTCTGGATATATGGACCGATTAGAATAACAAAGAAACAGTTGAATGAAATTTGGGTGAGGTATAATATATAAAATTATATTTATGGTTGTATATTTATCAACCCACACGATCATATGAATTTGTTGTGTAGTTTAATTTGAAACTACAATAACTTTTATTAGTCCAACATTCGTGCGCTAAATCGGTATGCACGTAACCACACATTTGAGTGTAGCTGGGGAACTTTGCCAAAAAATTCACATTATCCATGCTTTCTAAGGATTTTCTTCTATCCGGGACATTTCTAAAAGGTAAAATCATATCCTTAAATTCTTCTACCTCGAATGGATTGTCCATTTTAGTTAGTGACTAACTTTGGTATTCACTAACATTCCATTGAGTTTGGTTGGAGTCACGCTGAAGTCGACGTTTCGCTCCCTCGAAAATTCCTCACTCAGTCGAGTCAACTCCAGCTACACTTACCGTTGTGAATACCAATTTCAGGTTAGGTCGAGTTCACACTCAAACGCACGGACGAAAAAACAATTAAATTTGGATTAACTCAGTGAGTGAGAGTGGAGGAGAGGATGTGAATATGGCCCATAGTGTTTATCCCAATGTATTTATACTGTAACATTTATATATCACTGTACCCATGTTGCATAGATGCCTGTGATAAATAAAGTTCCGTTTTGTTCTGTGAAAATTCTAATACATATGCGTTGTTGAATTTCTCCGTATAGATTCGAAGGCAATAACTGTAAAATTAGACTGTATTTCAGTCTCATCCATGTCTAATTATTACAAAATAACACTTATTATATCACAAATAAAACATGCATATAACCATTCGATATAGAATTAATTATAAGAGACTCAACTTATGTACAATCACATATATTTACACATTGCAACCAATGAGCATCCAATGTAAAAGTCACAGTATTTTTAAAAAGGATGAATTATTTGAGGACACTACCGAACGACATAAAATATTTGAGGACACTCATGAATACGACCGTTTATAAGAAAAGGTTAATGAAAAACAATAGTTTCACAATTAAATGATCTTATTTTACTAACCATGAAATTTCCAAAACATGTATAACATATTAATAAAACAATAAACCTTTCTTTTTCGAAACACTTTCAATGTCTATGATCGTACGTTACTATGATTATACGGTTTGGTGTTAATCTTCGTCACAAATATTGACAAAAAAATCACGGCCGTGAAATACCACAATTTTCTAATCATTGTCATTTTATAAATATTTGCGTTATTGATAATTCTCAATATTGTTACATATTTAAAAACTAAAGAGCTTCATAACGATATAAAACAATAGAAATGGAGTGAATCATAAAAAAACTGGTACGGCCGTGGAATTCGAACACATTAAAAATATAATTTATAAATTGTGTATATATTCAATTAGCCGTTATTTTATTTCAATATGTTTGTATATTTTAAAACAAGAGAGCTTCTTTTTTATTTTGATATAATTTATATGAAAATATGTTAATAAATAAAAAAATAAACTACTACGGCCGTGGAATACGAACACAAAAATGTGTAGATTTTTTTCTCGAAAAATAGTCTGTGTTTGAACCATTATAATTCATATTTGCATGGGCATAATTTCAATTTTTTATATTTAGAAACTTCAGAGCGTAATCTTTAATTTCATATCAACATTTTAAAATTCGTCAATAAATTACAAAATTAACCCCCCCCCTCCACGCCGTAGAATCAATCCTTTGTTCTTGGTTAAAATAGCATAGGGCCGAGAAATACACTATTCCGCTAACGTCACCTGTCAATCAAAATGTGGTGGTCATTTATAATGGGTCATTCGTATCAATTGACCAGACGCCGACTCCACCCACTTAATCTCGTTGATCCAACCAGAGCGTGTTATCGCTAGACCGCTACACGATGTAAACCTTGGTCGAGATATAGGTTATAGAGGAAACATTGGTTTTGAAATCACTGCTACGCCTATAACTCTTTAGTTTGTGTATATATCTAATCGACAGTGGTTTCACGCGAAAGGTCTATTTTTGCAGTATAAGAAGGCACCAAACAATTTGAAGATACAAGAGATATTAATATTTTATCACGTTTTAAATAAACCATTTTATTAGTCATTTTTGATCTACAAAACATGGTAACACATATAACTTTTTTGTCAGTGACTATGTTTGGATGACATCTGAATGAATTAACAGGTCTGTTTCTAAAGAATGAAACACACCAACTATGTTTGACAATCATTACATATTAACATTTATAGCGGTTTTAAAACCCGAGAAAATTCACAACAAGGTATATATATAGACAATTTTGCATCCGGGAAGTATATTTCGACTTTTATCATCTGAAAGTCATTTTAATGCATCGTCCACAAAAAGCCGAAGCATTTAATGTTTATTCTTCAAACGAACTTTTATTTTAGACTTTGTACGAACCTCGTACGATTTATAGAGATGCAATCGTACGATATCTGAACGGACATCGTAATATCCATACGGACACCGTACGGGGCTCGCAAAGAGCCCGGCCGTACATCGCACGGTGCTCGTAGATCAATCAGAGCTCGTAGATAACTCGTACGGTGTCCGTACGGTGATCGCACGATGGCCGTACGGTGTTCGTGCGACAATAATGGATATATTCAGCGAATTTTAAATTATCTATTTTAAGACCCTGGTCACATTGATCGTACGAGCTCCGTGCGAGTCAAATTTTAGCAAGTTCGTACGGAGTCCGTACGGACATCGTAAACTCGTAAGGGCATCGTACGGATTTTTGTAACTCGTAGAGGACTCGGGAGCTCGGTGAAAATGTTTCACCGATCTCCGAGTTGTCTATGAGCTCGTAGAGATATTTGAAGTAGAAAGCTCGCAATGAAGCTGTCCTCACCCAGTTTATGTATTATTATATTATGTAAGATGATTTTGGATTAGTTGATATTTCATGTCATGTTTATATATGTAAGAAAAAATGCATAACTGTCCCTCGACAGACTCTGAAATTCAGCCTATTTCGCCATAACGTTTTGAATAGTACAAAGGGTATATACACGTATGTGTCTCATGTGTACCACACCAAATATATATTTTTACCAAAAGAATTAAGTGAATGCAGTAGAAATAGGATATACATATATGTAGATGCATAGACAATGGTTTGATGTGTACTAATAAGTTCTGTGCACGAGAATCACGGAAATAACAACTATCATACACTGAGCGTGTGCGGATCCAGATGGGGTGGGCCTGGACCCTGGAATTGTGGTCATGTAATACAATGAGAGGAGTACGTCTTGGGTGGGAGTCTACTGGGTACCAACTTGGATAAAATATTGCTGGTCGGACCCCTCTCTAGCAAAATAACACGAATCCATTCTCATACATGTATTGCCGGGTACCTGGCAGAATTGGGCCTACCGGCGTCTTACCAAACGACTACATCAGTTATAACCTAACTTTCTCCGGGGTTTGAACTTTCGATCTCCCGCTTCCTATACGGACGCCAAAATCACCCAGCCACGGTCGCGGTAATATGTCATGGATCAAAGTCTGGTGCGTCCCTACTTGGAGAAAGGTTGTTGGTCGGATATATCGATGATGCTAATACGAGAACACGATGATGATAATACGAGAATACGATAGTTTGATGATGATGATGATAGTAGAATACGATAATGATAATACAATAATAGGATGATGATAATACGAGAATACGATAGTATGATGACGATAATACGAGAATACGATAATGATAATACAATGATAAGATAATGATAATACGAAAATACGATAATGATAATACAATGATAAGATAATTATAATACGATAATACGATGATGATAATACAATAATAAGATAATTATAATACGAGAATACGATGATGATAGTACAATGATAAGATAATTATAATACGATAATACGATGATGATAATACAATAATAAGATAATTATAATACGAGAATACGATAATGATAATACAATGATAAGATAATGATAATACGAGAATACGATAATGATAATACAATGATAAGATAATTATAATGCGATAATACGATGATGATAATACAATAATAAGATAATTATAATACGAGAATACGATAATGATAATACAATGATAAGATAACGATAATACAAGAATACGATAATGATAATACAATGATATGATAATGATAATACAATGATAAGATAATGATAATACGAGAATCCGATACTGATAATACAATGATAAAATAATGATAATACGAGAATACGATAATGATGATACAATGATAAGATAATTTATAATACGAGAATACGATGATGATTATACAATAATAAGATAATGATAATACCTGAACACGATGATGATAATGCGATAGAACGATGCTGATAATTACGAGAATACGATAATGATAATACGATAGCTCGATGATGATATTACGAGAATGCGATTATGATGACGATAATGATAATATGAGAATACCATAATAATGATATAAAAATACGACATTGTTTTCATGAATTAATCAGTGTTGTGTTTTTGCTGTTGGCAGAGTCTATCTACCGGAACTTGGATACATGATACAGTTGCAGTATCAACATAATAGCAGTGAATGTTATAGTGTGTACAACAATGTCATAGTGTGTACAACAATGTCATTACATGTACATTCGAAATAAAGATATTAAAAGTCTGTGTACAAATGTTGTTATACTCGCACAGTCTGTCTGTCTTCCAAAATTTTAATTTTTCAATATTTCAATATACACCATACTCATAACTATTCATTGTCATAAGTAAAGCAGTTGAGATAATGTTCATTATCTACATCTTAATGGCGTCCCATGCGATGCAAAACCTTGCAAATTCCATATCCGTAAGGATATCGTACGATACTCGCACGAGTATTTCGTAGCTCGTGTGGTGTCCGCACGGGCCTCGTGCGAGAGTATACAGACTTGAAAAATATCAACGGGCTCGTAGACAGCTCGGGAGCTCGGTGAAACATTTTCACCGAGTCCTCTACGAGTCACGAAAATCCGTACGATGCTCGTACGATTTTCGATATCCGTACGGGCTCCGTACGGACGCCGTGCGAGTTCGCCAAAATCAACTCGTACGGAGCTCGTTAGGAGCTCGTAGTGCAAATGTGACCGTAGCATTACCTAGTAAAACCCTTTAAAGATGTTAAAAATTATATTCACGTAGTTTTTCATTTACATAGCACAGGTCACTCGGTCCAAATGAAATTGTTGCACAGTTTTTGGAAAATATTTATGTACACTAGTCAGATGCACCATTATGCAATTATGCATCCTGGTAAGCATACTTAATAATACAAAATTTGAGAAAACCGCTGTTAAATACAACCTGCAAACAAAAACCACTATATAACAATATATTCAAAAAAATAATGTCATCTTCTCATCAGACCATTTTCAATGATATTAACCTGTACCTCTTGAGAGGGACATACCTTTCATTAAATATCACTATTTGCAGTTTCCAAATGGATGGTCTTTATAGGCAAATACTAGTATTGGACTATATAATTATATTTAATCAAGATCTCGAAGGTTTTTGTTACAATTTAGTATGAAGATATTGGCATACATTTTGTACCATGCATGTTTATGTAAAAGAATAATAAACAAGACAAGACATTTGATTAGGCTGGGATTAAAACAGTAGATGGAAACTTGTTTTTTCATAATGCCGTGTGTGACTGTTGCATATATGGTGGATACATATCCAGATTTATTTATTTATTTTTATGGCGATTCCCGATCCTGATCACAACCACGGACATGGCACACCCCAAGCAGTCAATATAACAGTTAGGCCAATCCAAGTGACTCGGAAGTCTGAAGATACTCAGATTCACATTCTACACCGTCAACCTAAATCTTGATTTGGCAATATTTTTAGTTTCGTCAGAGAACTGTCTCTGTTTTCGGCTATTTCTGACTGGGTAATTGTTGAACTACATAATGGAAGATCATTTAGTTATTTTGCCAATATATGTGGCAAAGTAAATCCCTTGTATGCCTTGCCATTATTGGCAGGCTGATTGTGTGAATTTGTACTCGAAGTTATCGCTTGATTGCGGGTTTACATATACTGTATAAAGTAGATCTATAAGTTTCTTGAAGTTAAAAACTCGAAAATTCATATACATGTAATGTGAACGTAAGTCAGTAGGTGTTGAATTAATATGAACTAAGGCACAGCCTATTTTTACGAATTATATCTTAACTATTAAAGAACAGCTTAGCTATATCATTTACACTAGGCAAGTTGATTCCACATGTACTGTACGATAGCAATTTGTTGAGGTTCAAAAACGCCAGAAAAAGTAACATGATCATCCAGGACAGAATGATTGCTATCATACATGTATGATTCATAAATGTACAGTCAGTAGAAAATTTGTGACATTTTTGGGTACGAAGTAACGAAGGACGATACAGTACGAGTATGAACCTGCTTTCATTTTTAAGTTCATTGTTCTGTATAACTACGTTGATTATGTCTATAAAAATACGACTTTCCTTGTTTAAAACAAGTACTTTCATGGTGTAATCAGTTGATCAGTAACTGGCAAGCTGTCACGTCCAGTGCTTTCTCTTCCAAGCGTTCCTATTCCTAGATGGCGGTCGATCAAAGTGCTATACTAAGCAACTGAGCATTTATCTCCCTTATCGTCGGTGCCAAACCTAAACCCCGTAACTACAAAATCACAACTTTTCAGGAGAAGGTAAAAACTGCTTTACGATAAACATAAACGATGAAAAATGCTGTTGATTTGCCCATAACGATAAAAAAGGGTAAGAAAACAACCATCAAAAGTTGGACAGTGAATGCAATAAACCGAGCACAGGACAACGAAATCTCGTTTTTACGGGATTTCCCCCAATGTGTGCGACAAAAAAAAAGGAGGAAAATCCGTAACTTCTGGAGGAAAGCCCGTAAGTGCAGAAAAACATGTACATTTATATAAAAACATCGTAGTTACAGGTTTCCTCACGTGTTCATTTTGCGATTCCGAGAGATCTGATTGGACGACTGCCATGAAACTTCGACAGTTAACGCGGGAAAGTATTACCAGTAGGAAATGCTGAAAAAAATACATTTTGAAAAAATGTAGTTACGGGGTTTATGATTGGCACCGACGTTATTTTAAAATGTGTTCTAGATAGGCCTACTCGAGTTTTTGGAATATTTTTAAACATCATTAAAATATAAAAGAAAATTTATGAGCTACAGAATAACGCATTTTAGGGAACTTTTGTTATTCTATTGGCGGCCATTTTTCATTATCTTTCTGTAACTGCGAAACTATAACACAAATTTTCAGATCCATTAGTGAATTCAAACTCTGACCAAACCACGTGACCCGTTGACTTAATGCTTCGCGCCAGAAAATTCGCTTTTACACGCGTTATGCTGTCTAATAACCTGTCACTGCACGCAATGCATGATTTGAATATAGTTAAATGTTAAGATGCGGAACAGAAAGAAATCTGCATCATTTTGGAGAGATTGAAATAAAACACATCATACTAAATAATAAATTATTTTCAATATACTAAAGTGCGTTCAAATGAGAACAGTTATAAATATAAACTCGCCCGAAAGGTAAACTTTGTAAGGGTTCGATATCAAATAGTGTGCAAATCTCATTCCATAATTTATACGAAAGGCGCGTTAGTGTAGTGGATAAACCCTCACGTCCTTCAAGTTTCTATTTTATTCTGAGTTGTAGGTTCGATCCCCACTTCGGTCAACCTTTTTATTGCATGTATCCTTGTTATAAAGTCTTATATTATACTGCTGTTTTAATGAATCGATACTTTAAAGTGATCAAAGTTTCACGTTGTAGTGAATATATTAAAAACGATTGTATGAGTGTTGTACTGTATATAAGAATAAAACAATTGAAATACGACTTGATAAAGAATGAAAATATAACACAAACATTAATCTACGTACTGCATACCTTACTCGTGTATGTTTTTGTTTTAGTTACAAATAAAAAATAAGGTACTTTTAAAAAGATAACAAAACACTTTAAAATTTAAGTAACTTGGATGGGTGACGAACCAGTGGTAAGATTGAACAAAATAACTTGAATAATAGGGGCATACTTACCCACTCGACTAACGAGACGACGTGAAAACACGTTTTGAAGTATTATACTATTGGTTGAAGGTATCTAGTTTATTATATAAAACATAAGCCTCCCATATTCTTTTGAATGGGACAGTTCCCTCATTAGTATTACTTATTGAACCGACAGTAGTATTGTTATGACGTTTTTATTACAGACATGTTATATTTATTATGCAGAATCAATCGAGGATGAAGGATGATTTTCCCCGACTATTCCCCAGCACACGCTCCCTAGTATATTAATTAGCCGGTCGTTTCTACTCATCCGAATAACACACATTGATTAGTACATTTCAAAAATTAATGGCAGGAAAAAATATTGCGTAGTCCCAACACTACAGGTAAGTGTTTGACTAGAACAATAGAGTTTCAGTATGGTTTTACTTCGGCTTCCGCTTGTTATCAGTGAAGATTGAAAGAGTACTAAAGAAGTGATTATACACAAGATAGAACAAAGAATAGACATTGAAAATGCATTTAATGTTCATATTTATTTGTAAACAAATGCTAGTGCTATCATTGGCGTTCGATGGTGTGTGCCATTTAAGACCTGTATCAGTGTGAATCAATTGACGTGTTCCTCCACTTTAAGCATGAATATATTACAAGGTTACTGTGCGGAATATATCCGCTACCGTCATTATGTGAGTGTACATGTAGTGAATAAACTTTAAAATGTTGCCTTAACAGAATATATAAGTATACTACCCTATTTATTTCTACAGTGTATTGTCTACGTGTACAATCACACAATGACATATCCTTGCATTGTCGGGAAATCTGGAGTTCCCTGTGCTATCGTGTGACACGGTAAACAAATAAATTGCGTCCGCCACATCTTTTTACCTGTAGAAAGTACACAAATAATGGGTATTCAAAAGCACAAAACTAATATTTACGAAGTCATACCTAAATCATTCCAATCTTAATATAATATTAAACTGAAATACATGTATGTATAATCAATAATAATAATGTTTAGGCTGTTTGTTTCGAGATATTTTGGATGTCCACATGTTATAAAATGAGAGAACAGTTAATTCCTAATTCAAATTATGGCTTTCTTCAAGATGTTGGAAATATTTGTGAATTAAAAAACGTGTTTAGAGTCTTTAGATGTACTGATATATTGTTACTAAGTATACATTTAATGTTACTAATTATATAATAAAAACATACACTGTTGATATTTTATAACCTGCTAAGTGATTAAAGTATGCTATTGATATGAATGTATGAGAACATTCGGGCAACTTTTAGATCTTAGTTTAAGCTGAATGCATTTGTGATAACTATGTACAATGCAAACTCTCCAGAGGCTCTGAGCAGCCCTCCACTGAGCAACAACCTCTCTTCAGCAACATAAACATGTTGTTCGAGAAGAGACAACCTCTACATACAACAACATAATGTTATGTTTCCCAATGTGTGTCGCTATAGAGAGCTTTTATTGTTTTCAAAGTGCACATTTTCTCTTAGAATATGATTTATCTAAGAATTGCACTATAGGGTATGCATTTTGAAAAAGTACATAATTTTTATATGTTTACGAGCGTCGTACGACGGTCGTGCGATTGTCGTACGAAGGTCGTGCGATTGTCTCACGGCAGTCGTAGGATAGGAGATGTTCACAAGACTGTCGTGCGACAATCGCACAATCATCGCACGTCCATCGTACGTCCATCGCACGATAGTGGTATGATTCTAAGTGCCTAGAGTGACCTTATAATCTCAAACAAATCGTGCGTCCATCGTGCGTCCATCGTGCGTCCATCGCACGTCCGTCGTGCGACGACATAGGGCATCGTCCGACGGGCCTACGACAGTCACCCTCCTTAGAATTTTTTAACATGTCCAAAACTCTACAACGAGGGTCTACGATTATGTTTTCCGTCGCACGACGGTCGCACGATGCAGAAATTTCTCAAGTCCGTCGTGCGACGGACGCACGATAGTCCTCAAATTTACACCGTAGACCCGTCGCAGGTCCGTCGCACGACAATCGTGAAAGGGGTTTTACAAAATGCGATACGGGCATCGGATATTTATGTATAAGCATCCAAATAACTATGTACATTTCATGGAATGAGTCGGGTTTAATTACAGAAACCATATTTGGAACAGGTTGTCACCGTGGATGGGGAGCATTTTTAAAAGCTCACTGTGGAATCCTGCACATGAATAAAAAAGTGTGAAAACTAAAATACGAACTTATAACACACAGTAACATTGACATGTTTATCTTATTACTTGAGTAGATAAGTGACTTAATATTATTCATGTTTTAAATCAACGATACAAAAATGTTATATTGAGGACTTTGGTTAAACTGTTTGGAATAGAGAAGTTAAATTCATATACTAGATCTATATGAGTAGTTCATTATTTTTTATTTATCTTCAAACTATTAGATATATTTATTTTTATTTGTATCTAGTTCTAGTGTGTACAAAATGTTATATCTATTAATTTATGTCAAATAACTCTTAAATAATAAAATCGCCAAATTTATTGACATATAGGGAAAATAGCTGTTATACACTCAAACTAGATAGAAACAAGAAATAAATTATTATATCTTAATATTCCAATTTAAAACAAACATAAATGATAATATGACACATATTGTCTAGTGTACATACAGTACTTAGCACCCTATTGGTTTTCAGTAGCCGGGACCAGTTTCTGTGTTTTATGACCCTAGATAAACACTGATAATGATCTCCTGCTGATAGCCAGAAATATAGAAGGACCATTATAGGTCATCGTGCCTCAGATCTGCCAATCTACTAGGAACGCCGATTAACCAGCTTTATCAGCCAATCAAATCTTGATAGTGTTGGTGGAACTGACCAACCAGGCAATGTTCATCCTCATTCATCAGTGGTTAGTCAAGTTCCCAGACTCGAAGAATACTCTGGTGAACGAGAATGGACTATGTTATGTAACCCACAAAATAAAACCGACTGCAGCTGTTGACCCCTATATGACCCATTCATGAAAATGTTCAGTGACGAGCACGTGGTAGTTGGTTATAGTATTATTATCGTCGCAGGATTCTTTTTTGTAGTGATTTATGAATGATCTCGAGCGTTTTACACACTAATATTTACTCGTAAACGTCTGATCACGTGGTAATGTTTTGGTTGGTGACGCCTTTGTGATATCTATGGATCAATTTTAATACGGAAATCATGCATTAGTTGACATTAGGCCTTTTCGACTGGGCTGTGTCGTGGAGCAGGTTACAGTCTGTTCCCGTTCTAATTTTACAGTTGCATTACTATAGTAGTGTTGTGATTGTGGGGATGGGAACCAGGCTAAAGCTTGTGTAATGCCGTAAACGAAGGGCGTTGATACAGTGTGTGAAATTGAACTCATTTTTCCAATGCGTTGATGAGCTCTGATTACTCAACTCTCTGAGAACTTTAATCTCTAGTTCTTGTTGTTGGTGCTTGTTGTAATGTGAACATCCGGTTTGTTGTTTAAACAACAGTGTTATGTCTGTTGTTTTGGGAATTAGCTCGTGTGTAACAACCCGTTGGTCCGTGCGTTGTGTGTGAGCTGTCAGTTTAGCTCTGCCAACGTAGTGTGTCCAGTGCGTTTTTCCAGTACTATTTCAAATATGATAACAAAGTCTCAACTAAATAAGTTATGAGAAATCCACCGTCAGTTTTTCTATTTTTATTTTCGTCGTTTCTCCAAATATTTTAACAATAACAAATATGTTTTATTTTCTTAACACACAGAGTTAGTAACTTAACTAAGCGTAGTGGAACTCCACTTTTCCTAACTTTTTAAAACCTACATCATGACTGTTTTCGTCCTAATTCATCCCTTTTTTATTAAAAAATCTTACTTAATATACATTATTTTCAAATAATAGAAAATAAATCTTAAAAGCTTTTGACCAATCAAATTACACATTACAAAATACTTAAAACGTTCTTAGCCAATCAAATTGCATGTTATATACTTTGTTAGCCAATTAAAACGTGGCTACAACATTATTGCATAATTACTAAAAAAACAAAGGGTTTACCAATATTGAACCTATTATATCATTACCTTGACTTTAATGTATGATAAAATTCTATTAAGATGCTATCGCGTGCATCCTGTCTCCAGTGGACATTTCAGTGACAATTATTTAGACTATCATAGTCGTTTTACAACCTAACAGCCCCTGGGTATTAAAATACTTTGAATGTTCTTTTTAGAAAAGCGTTGCTAAAATAGTTAGATTATGTTGACAATTTAAAACAAATGATGTGGTCAAATATTACCGCATAAAACTTGCTTCACGAAACAGCCCAGTCGAAAAGGCCTTTTGTTACTATTATCTTCTGTTATTACTGTACATAATTTGTAAATGTGTTAATGAGGCTCACAGGGAAGAATGGATTGCCTCTTTAAATAAAGTCTTTATTATTATTATTTTTATAGTTGAAATGATGCTAGATAAACAAGAATGTATTCTTAATCGCAGAGAATGACAAGTTATTGTAACACGTCCAAGTTTTTTGATTTTCTGACGCAAAGTATCTTTCAAAGGACATTTGCAATGTATAATTTAAATATTTTTACCCCAAAAACCTCAGCATCATAGTGTAAAATAGGGCCTACTAGGTAATTATATACAAGTCAAATAGTTTCCTGTGGGTTATAATTTAGTTGTATCGTTTAGAATGTGGTTTTTGCAGTTTGGATGTAATTCGAATTTATTCCGGTGTAAGTTTAAATTAATGTTTCTGTCATAATTGTTCCAATACATGTAATATCGGACAATACCGATTAATCTAACAACAAATGCCATGATGAGATATAAATCGTATTCAGTTTAAATTTCGGAATAATGGTTTCTTTGGTAAATAAACTATTGTAATGCGATAAAGACCGGTGCTATCCGCATGGAATAATGGAATTAGTCTGGTTCACGACATTCTTACAAAGTGCTTCTTTTTTGGATATTGTTTTTAAAATCGTAAACCATCGAGAACATGTCACGTGCCCCTCCATGGTCATTTTACTTTTGACAATCCAATATAACCTGTTTTTGTTAAATCTCATTTTAAGATCTTTGATAACATGTAAGGCTTTTTAAGGACTGATAATTACCAGTATCTCTGCCTGGAAACATATGTTGCTTATGTTTTAACAGTGTTTTATGTTTCACAAGTTTGGAGAATATTTTCTGTCATATAATTTAAACAATTGTTCAGTATACGTATATCATAATGCCAAAATCTCAGTATGGCTTTCATTGTAATAAAACTAATAATGCATTAGCCACTGAGATTGTATATACCAGATCCTGCAGTCTTATGTGATTTAGCAATAAAGGACAGCTGATAAGCTCAACCCATGTTCCCTAGCATAATGTTGAATATCTATATAGATACTCATTGAAACTTGATAGATTTGAATCATTTATAATATACAGTGATATTTTCCTACTTATGCTACGGTCACATTTGCCCTACGAGCTCCTTACGAGCTCAGTACGAGTTGATTTTGGCGAACTCGTACGGCGTCCGTACGGAGCTCGTATGGATATCGAAACTCATACGAGCACCGCACGGATTTTTGTGACTCATAGAGGACTCGGTGAAACCGATCTCCCGAGTTGTCTACGAGCTCGTAGATATTTTTCAAGTCTGTATTATCTCTCACGAGGCCCGTGAGGACACCGCACGAGCTACAAACTACTCGTGCGAGTACCGTACGATATCCGTACGGATATGGAAATCTGCAAGGTTTTGCATCGCATAGGACGCCATTAGGATGTAGATAGTGAACATTATCTTAACTGCTAAACTTATTACAACGAATTGTTATGAGTATGGTGTATATTGCATTATTGAAAACAATTTTTTTTGAAGATTGACAGACTGAGCGAGCATAACAACATTTGTACACAGAATTGTTATATCTTTATTTCGAATGTACATGTAATAACACATGACATTGTTGTATACACTATAACATTTACTGCTATTAAGTATCCAAGTTCCGGTAGACTGAAGACTCTGCCAACAGCAAAAATCAAAGCGCTGAAGGCATTGAATTTGTTTGGGTTTGAATAATGAAAATGTAAAAAATCTTCAGTCCTCAATAACATGGCAATTCTCTTTTGTAACGTGCCGGACTGATAGACACTGGAAAAATCCCGTCAGTGAATAATGATAATAATGTCTAAAAACGAATCAGTTTTAAGTTTTGAATGGGGCAATCTAAATTAAAGTTTTAAAATTGCCTATGTTTAGTGTTTTTTGAGCATTTGGGACTAAATATCTTAATTCAGTCGTAATCCCAGCGCTTTCAGACAAAGTCGGAGGGAGTGTAGTGATTCTGGGATTCCGGTCTGTGTACAGTACAGCTGGGTACAGGTTTTATCAAGTCTGAAATGCCATGTTATTCGGTGAGTTGAGTGGTGGCTCTCTTCTAGTTTGGCTGTTGGACAGTGCGGTTGTGTGTGAAAGCGCAGAATAGGCAATAGACAGTAATTAGAGACTGATAGACTAGTGTAGAGTATGTTTTCTTCACACGTGACACAATCGGTTCAATGCAATATTCATGAATCTCTGACCATTAGAGGGTGTTATTGCAAACTTTAACAAGATCCATGTTCACATGGCCAACCCAGCATAAATCGATTACATAAGGTGACCAAAGTAGTACAAATCTGATTCTAAAAGTGCACGAAATTACACGAGTTCATAGTGAGATATATTCAAATTTAAGGGTAAGACAAATGAAAATTGAATGAAAAAATAAATTATTTTTCAATATTTTTGTAATCCATGGTATTTTCGGATTATGATGCATTACAAATTTATTTCAGTTCAAAAGCTTAAACTGCAGGAAATTGCATGATTATTATAGTTGACTACTGACACTTGCATGATTTAAAAATGGAAGAAATATTGGCAGGGGTTTCTGTATCGGGACTTAGTCGCTGCGGCAAGACATACTAGTACCATGTGCACTAGACTGACATAGCAATTTCGTTCAGGATTCTATTTACGATGCAACTTTTATCCGGTGACGGCTAAATTAACAATTCTTAAATCCAAAATCGGGAAATCGTACTTATGCATCAGTTGATTTGAATGACAACCACCAACCCCTGTGAAGGGCGGGGGATGGCGGGGGAAATTGTCGCATGTGTTAACATTTCCGACGCACCCGCACTGCCGTGCAAGTGCGGGACTTTTGTTTCGCGCAAAAATAGCGGGGAAATATAGCCGTGACTCTACCCGTGAGGCGGGGCAATTGCGGGGATTTTGCTATCTGTCAGACCCTGGGGGCACGGATTTTACCAGAGGTTTGAAAAGACAAACGTAAAAATATCCGTCCTTCCCCGGCGTTCGGGCTGTGGTTTCAATTGACTGTTGCATTACACCATACAGCTTGCTGCCAGTTAGCAACCACCAATTAGATCTTTGAAAAAACTGCATTAAAATACAGGATGTATATATATGAAGATACCAATACTATGGAGGTAGATCTACAACCTCTCAAATTTCATTGCATTAAAACCCTCTACAACCGGGTTACCCTACATACAATGTTGTTTTAGTTCATATCATATCAAGTTGCTTTCAAAAACTAGAAGAGAAGTGTGTGATAAATTTCGTAGAGAAATATATCTATTGAAGTCTACATGGAGTCATTACATGACGGGCACCTATGGTAAATTGGGCTCTTGATTAGTCCTGACGAACTTTATGTTCAGTCTATTTAGATATTAGTGTCATGGTTTAAATCTAGCACAGTCAAATGAAAGCATAGTGCTAGTACATCTAAGCTACTTGTCTTCAGACTTTTAAGGAATTCTTTGCAAATAACAGATTGACTATAACCAAACATTTAACACTGAACCTCACATAAATGTACACTTGTCGTATTAAACGGTGTCTTGATTCCACATGTATTACAAGGTCACGATGGACGACAAATATAGAATAGAATAGAATATAATTTATTTGCATATTCAGTCCTGAAAAGGACTTTTTACAAAGCAACATTAATACAATTACATAAATAGCATGGTTATATATGACGGGAAAGTATGCGATATGATATTATACCAAATTAGAAAAAATCTTTTATATATGTAACCGAGGTATATATGTATGAGACGAATTTAGGCCCGGATTCGGGAGAGACGGTATTTTTTTTTTTAGAAAATTTATAGTTTATGTACTGATATTATATGTTAAGCACAACCGCTGTTATTATCCGAGAGATTGTACATTACATACAATATAATTGTACAAAGAAACATAGTTTATGAAATACAAATGTGTTTCCATTATAAAGTTTACCTTGTCGAAACGAAATACAAGGCATACTTAATGGTGTAAGGTTACATTTATAAATGATTTAAATAACATATTTGAAATAAAAATGCAATACATGATTGTATTAATGCACATGACAAAATAACAATAAAATAAATGCTAATCGACAAATGACAATAAACAAACATAAAAATTTAAGATACGGTATATGTACTTGTTAAACGTGTGAATGATCTATCAATACAATTACGATAACATGGCATGAAGTTGTCTTCTTTCGATGAAAGCATGGTAAATACAAGTGGCAAGGTTTCTAATATCAGATACATTTTCACTATATCGTGCATATATATTACAAATACAAATCTTCTCCAAACTGCCAACTACCCAATGATACGATGCCAACCATCGGTATAGTGAGTAATGGGTGTGGTTTAATCAAAGCGCTTATTCCGAATGATAAATCGAATTGACCAAAATTATTGCAGCCTTGTCAAAATGCCGTTAGAATACTTCGAATACTTGGAATGCAATTCAAATAAAAGTAGAATATACTTTCGAAGTGGTCGCAAGAATTGGCCGGAATATATTGAATGTACTACGAATACAAACGCAATAAGACGGACTCTTTTAAAAATGAACTTCTATTACACAGGAATACACCTCTTATTAGACATTTTAGTCGACATTTACTAGGATATCGACGTCGGGCGATCTGGAGCATATTAGTGAATACACGTTTTAGGTTTAGAGCATTTGGAACACATTCTCAATGACCACTATACGTATACATGAAATGCACCCGGAATGAAGACCGAATGCATTTCGAACATACAAGAATGTAACTTGAATTTACATTAGTACGGCATTTTGGTCCATTCCGATCCTCGTGTGATTGTGGTACATGTTTGCATAAATGGTACATGTTTGAATGTCTCGATTTGTAGATTTGTATAGACTTGTATAGATTTTTCAGTAGTAATCTGTAATGTACGGAAACTGAGACGTGTCTGCACTGCTCTATATAACAGGAGCCCGTTACCTAACCAAACCGCTACCGAGCGCCCTGCTATGAAACGGCTTGCTTAAAAAAAGCTACGCAGCGAACAAAGCGGAAAATTATATCATTTAGCTACCGGCTAGCGCTCTCGGATAGACGTAGGAAAGCGCTCTGTAGTGCATTTTGGAAGCGGCTTGGTTAGGCAACGGGCTCATCGTGAATCGGCCACCGTATATATATATATATATTTTTAACGACGTTCATTATTATTATTATATTATCATTATACGACAACGACGAAATATAATTTCAAAATATGTCAAAAACAACGCGCTCGTGAAAATGAAAAAAAAATGAATTTAACATGTTACAAATGTCATGATGAGATATACATGTATATTAGATTCAATTTAAACAAAGAAATATGCTCTATTTATTTGGATGTGCCGAACAATTGGACAAAGTCAAATTAATGTGAGCAATCTTTATCTGCTATATATCTGTTATATACCAATATGTTATCTACGGGATGTTAATAAACTTAATGTTATGCTATGTTATGTAATATTTAGCATTGACAGGACCGTAACAACTGAAGGGCTTTGCTTATGCAACAAACACCCGTGGCTCTCGAGGTACAGAAACATGGTCTCGAACGACAGATTGCGTAAGCTTTCGGATGTTTCTGTCTTCTACGGTAAATAAACTATTGCACTGGGACAAAGACCGATGTTATTCGCATGAACTAAGCAATTTAAGTTGATGAAAGTACTTTTCCTACGCCGCCGCTAGGCGGTGCCACATTTGCAATAGTAAATCGGTCAGTCAGTTATATTGCGTAACCACCGACCGGTCATGCAAAATAGTTCTCATCAATTGCAGCATATAAACTACAGAGCTACTTCCTATTTCTCAATCTACAGGACAGTTAGATATCCCAATAAATAATGTAAACCTATTTCTAGTGTTTTGTAGTATTTACAAAGCAATTTCCACTTCTGTTAACTGCCTTGCTGAATTAACATCAACATGTCTCTGTTGCATACGGGTACTTCTTGGTCAATTAATAGACCGATTTCATAATTACTATTTAAAACATGCATGCCATGATCACACGTTCTACTGTGGACAAAACATTGACTGATAAGCCATTGTATGGTAACCTGTATACTTTGTATATGAAGGTTACTATCATTAGTGTTTAAAATCGCATATGTAGGTATAGTTTTTGTATTTACAAAACTATTACCTGTGCTTTGAACTGCCTTTTCGTCTGCAAAAACTGTTACGTAATCAAATAGCGTAGTACTGAACCAGTATATCTAATCATATTGAGAACATGGCTCTATTGCATAATCAATCTAACTATTCGGCGATAAGCGGTACGCGAAAAATCCATAACACCGACTACCACTCGTGATAATGAAAATGTCATTTATTGATAGCCGGAAATATGGATAATGTTCGTAATTAAAATAAAACAATAATTTATATTTAATAATAATTGCTAATCCCTTCGTCCGTAGTCTTGTTGAGGTGTCTAATTTTTCTTCAAACTGCTAAACGGATCGCTAGGGTTATTCGTTTACAAATGATGCAGATGTTTTCGCGTGAAAACAATACTATTGCGAACGTTAAATTATAATATCTTAGTTCGTCTGAAGAACAGTTGTTAATCAAATTAGAACCAAGTAGATTTTGTAAGTCATTTCTTAAATATGCGCTATAGTGCACGATAACTCTCAGTATGTTAATAATTTCTATTTTTCAATTTCTATTTTAATAAGGATTAACAACTGTTATTTCAGTTTTAAACATAATTATACTATGTTAAAATGTGTAATATCGGATTTTTATATACGGTACATGTACCTTGTGATAATTAGATGTTTTATTATAATGTAGATACTGTCGCTTATAACTCTTAATAAGAGTGGCTATATATGATTTGTGTGTTATGTTGGGTGCAATATATGTTGTAACTATAGATGAGACTCTGATAAATAAATAAATTATGAATTTTATTATTTATCAATTATAGATAACGAAAATAAATAGCCGAAATTCACACAGTATATAGAAAATTCTAGTGAAATTTGAATTGGCTGCTGGTGGCCGGTTCGCACTTGCCAATTCGATCCTCTAGTGAAATTTGAATTTGCTGCTGGCTGCCAGTTCGCAGCAGTTGATGCGAATCTACAGTGAAAATATAATTGAAAGCTGGCTTCCGATTGGCAGTTACCAGTTCGATCCTCTAATAAAATTTGAATTGACTGCTGGTTGCTGGTTGCTGGTTAGCAGTTGCCGATTCGAGGTAGCTGATTGCCTGTTCGCAGTCTACTAGTCTACTGTCGGTTTGCAGTTGCAAATTCGATCCTCAAATTAAATGTAAATTGGCTGCTGGTTGCCGGTTCGCAGTTGCTGATTCGAGTCTACAGTGATAATAGAACTGGAATCTTTGAAAAAAATGCGTTAAAATGCAGGATGTACGATATATGATGTAGGTCCCAATAAAATCGAGGAGGATCTACAATCTCTATATGAAATAACAGTCCGACTATAATCATCACAGGAAAGTAAACCTAGATCTCTTATAATTGGCTCCACATAAATTATAACTTCAGTTTCAAACCTACTTACTTAGTCATCTTCGCACTCTTGAGTGCATAAGGCTTCCACAGCTGCTCTCCACCTACATCTGTTTTGGGCTTTCCTCTCTGTTTTCCTCTCTGCTTTCCCAGGTCGTTCCCATTATTTTCATCTCTGACTCTACGGTTCTTCTCCATGTTCCTTTCGGTCTCCCTCTTTTTCACTGCCCGTGTGGTGTCCATCTGATAGCTGTTTCAGTATGCCTTGTATTGTCCATTCTCATGACATGTCCTACCCATCTCCATCGTCTGCGTCTTATCTCTGTGTTTATATCCCCAATTCCAGTTCTTTCTGTTACTTCCTTTTTAGATATAACTTGGAGCCGATGTATTCTCAAGATCTTTCTGAGACATCTTCCCTCAAATCATCGCAGTTTTTATTCTACATTCTTGTTTGTTTTCCAGGTTTCACTACCATAACGATAAAAAGTGACAATTTATTGTTTACAAAAATACCTATAAAGAAATTATGAAGGAATGAGATCTCATTGAATGATGACGTAGATGAAATGTTGAATTTCCCACGGCCAATACACTCATATATACAGTGGTCAGGAAAGAGCTCCAAATGGAGCTCCCTTTGATCTGAGTGGTCTCAGCATGATAGGTCATTATCAGCAGCAGCATGTTATTGACCAGACGCGAGATTAATTATCAGAACAGAACAGAACAGAACATTATTTTCAGACTTGAGCTGTACAGCTCATTATCATCATACATTATAAATACATGCATAAATAAACTTGACAGGTGAAGAGAATATGAAATTTAGAATAAAGACACGGAAAATATTAATATTAAACTATTACAAGAGTCAGTGAAAACAGGATGTTATGTTAAAAATATCCATAGCATGTATACAAAATACTTCAAAAACATTTTTGTGAAATACATAGATTTCGAGGTTGAACCCGAAATAAACAAACACGCACGCACGCACCAATACACACGCACACAAGCACACAAGCACGCAAGCACGCAAGCACGCAAGCACACACACATGGACGCACAAAAACAACAACAACATTAGGCCGCTAGGCCGCCAACTTCACAATTTTTTTATTTTTTATTTTTTTTCGACTGCCAACTTTGTTAGGCTGCTGGATCGCTAGGCCGCTAGGCCGCTGGGCCGCTAGAACGCTGGGCCACTAGGCCGCTAGGCTGCTAGGCCGCTAGGCCGCCAACTTCACAATTTTTTTTTTTTTTTTTTTTTGGACTGCCAACTTTGTTGGGCCGCTGGATCGCTAGGCCGCTAGGCCGCTGGGCCGCTAGGCCGCTAGGCCGCTAGGCTGCTAGGCCGCTAGGCCGCCAACTTCACAATTTTTTTTTTTTTTTTTTTTTTTTTTTTTGGACTGCCAACTTTGTTGGGCCGCTGGATCGCTAGGCCGCTAGGCCGCTGGGCCGCTAGGCCGCTAGGCTGCTAGGCCGCTAGGCCGCCAACTTCACAATTTTTTTTTTTTTTTTTTTTTTTTTGGACTGCCAACTTTGTTGGGCCGCTGGATCGCTAGGCCGCTAGGCCGCTGGGCCGCTAGGCCGCTAGGCCGCTAGGCCGCTAGGCCGCCAACTTCACAATTTTTTTTTTTTTTTTTTTATTTGGACTGCCAACTTTGTTGGGCCGCTGGATCGCTAGGCCGCTAGGCCGCTGGGCCGCTAGGCCGCTAGGCTGCTAGGCCGCTAGGCCGCCAACTTCACAATTTTTTTTTTTTTTTTTGGACTGCCAACTTTGTTGGGCCGCTGGATCGCTTGGCCGCTAGGCCGCTGGGCCGCTAGGCCGCTAGGCTGCTAGGCTGCTAGGCCGCTAGGCCGCCAACTTCACAATTTTTTTTTTTTTTTTTTGGATTGCCAACTTTGTTGGGCCGCTGGATCGCTAGGCCGCTAGGCCGCTGGGCCGCTAGGCCGCTAGGCTGCTAGGCCGCTAGGCTGCTAGGCCGCTAGGCCGCCAACTTCACAATTTTTTTTTTTTTTTTTTTGGACTGCCAACTTTGTTGGGCCGCTGGATCGCTAGGCCAATAGGCCGCTAGGCCGCTGGGCCGCTAGGCCGCTAGGCTGCTAGGCCGCTAGGCCGCCAACTTCACAATTTTTTTTTTTTTTTTTTTTTTTTTTGGACTGCCAACTTTGTTGGGCCGCTGGATCGCTAGGCCGCTAGGCCGCTAGGCCGCTGGGCCGCTAGGCCGCTAGGCCGCTAGGCCGCTAGGCCGCCAACTTCACAATTTTTTTTTTTTTTTTTTTTTTTGGACTGCCAACTTTGTTGGGCCGCTGGATCGCTAGGCCGCTAGGCCGCTGGGCCGCTAGGCCGCTAGGCTGCTAGGCCGCTAGGCTGCTAGGCCGCTAGGCCGCCAACTTCACAATTTTTTTTTTTTTTTTTTTGGACTGCCAACTTTGTTGGGCCGCTGGATCGCTAGGCCGCTAGGCCGCTAGGCCGCTGGGCCGCTAGGCCGCTAGGCTGCTAGGCCGCTAGGCCGCCAACTTCACAATTTTTTTTTTTTTTTTTTTGGACTGCCAACTTTGTTGGGCCGCTGGATCGCTAGGCCAATAGGCCGCTAGGCCGCTGGGCCGCTAGGCCGCTAGGCTGCTAGGCCGCTAGGCCGCCAACTTCACAATTTTTTTTTTTTTTTTTTTTTTTTGGACTGCCAACTTTGTTGGGCCGCTGGATCGCTAGGCCGCTAGGCCGCTAGGCCGCTGGGCCGCTAGGCCGCTAGGCTGCTAGGCCGCTAGGCCGCCAACTTCACAATTTTTTTTTTTTTTTTTTTTGGACTGCCAACTTTGTTGGGCCGCTGGATCGCTAGGCCGCTAGGCCGCTAGGCCGCTGGGCCGCTAGGCCGCTAGGCCGCTAGGCTGCTAGGCCGCCAACTTCACGCTGCTAGGCCGCTAGGCTGCTAGGCTGCCAACTTCACGCTGCTAGGCCGCTAGGCTGCTAGGCCGCCAACTTCACGCTGCTAGGCCGCTAGGCTGCTAGGCCGCCAACTTCACGCTGCTAGGCCGCTAGGCCGCCAACTTCACGCTGCTAGGCCGCTAGGCTGCTAGGCCGCCAACTTCACGCTGCTAGGCCGCTAGGCCGCCAACTTCACGCTGCTAGGCCGCTAGGCTGCTAGGCCGCCAACTTCACGCTGCTAGGCCGCTAGGCCGCTAGGCCGCCAACTTCACGCTGTTAGGCCGCTAGGCCGCTAGCCTGCCAACTTCACGAACATTTGCATGTACATGCATAACTTTAATACCTCTGTGAGATATAATCTACAAGAACATAGTCTTACATCAAGCAAAGTCGAATGCATGTTAGAAACAATATATACATGTCCTCTAGTTATAATGTGTACCTGAATCAAAAGTGTAAGAACTAAGACACACTTTAACACTTTCAGATACCCATGGACATTGGCCAAGTTTTCACACCTATGGACCCAGCAAATGTTACATAGTCATTTTAGCAAAGTTCAAAATTTCACAAAAACCCTTTCCTACATGATTTATTTGGTAGAGTTTGGCTCTTCTGGAGCAAGGTGTGTCAAAATCAGCCTTAAGTCATTAATACCAGTTTCGTCATTTTTCAGCACTCAGTCTCTGTTCAAAATGCCATGAGCATAATCGTATGTCTTCAGAACCTTCTTTGCATGTACTGTCCACCTCCCACTTTTCTTTCCATAGCCTTTGTAACCTGAAATGTTGTAATACAGTATCAGTTTATGTAACATACAAATCGGTCACTGTTAGCTAAGCAGTGAATGGGATTATGTCCGATATGTGTTTCTTGAGAACTATTCGAGTGATGCCTAAATAAGTTAAAAGTTTGCTTTTCAAGCAATTGCTAATTTTTCATAGGAAACCTTTGTTGTGTCATTAACCTTCACACCTGGAATCATGGTCAGTGGATTATTAATCAATTCATATGATTATAACTTTTAGTTTGAGGCTAAATCACTATTGCAGGGCTCAAATTCACAATGTTTGGGTAAAGAGATGGGTACCCAACTCATCAACAGGAGCGGATACAGGATAAGGGGTTGAGGGGGTCACACGTACATGTATTTACCTCACCCCCCCCCCCCCCCCCCCCAAGAAAGCGTGCAAGCTGAGCGTGCTAGAAAAAAACTGTTTATCTGAGCAAAATGTCATACAACCTCATTCTCTATCTTTTAGAAAGATGATTATGCGAGCAAGAAAAAATGCATTTTATTTGAGCAGCATGCTCCACATACACGTTCGATACAGATAACATTAATTGATACAATGATAGTATGACTGTAAGTTTTCTCAAGTAACTACCCAAAAAAACCTCATTGTCCCCTTGATAAGATTCATTCAAGATATTCCTAATGCTAGCGAAGCAAGCAAGAAAAATAATTACTCATATCTTAGCAGCATAGCCCAGATTACAATAATTGACTTGATATATACTTGTCAAAGTCATCTCGAAAAATGCAATGTTTATCTGAACAGCATACCCTTCGATGGCAAATGTTTGCTTACTCAATTGTTGTTACATTCAAAATATAACAAATTGCATAGACTCCACAGATTTTAGGGGGTGCATGCTGCCCCCCCTCTAAATTAGCTAGTGATCAAACACTAAGCTTGGTACAGCACATGATTTACCTTATGCTGGTGTATTTGTGATCCCTAGACTTATACTTTAAAATAGCTTTGCTTCCTGATGACAATAACACAATTAAATTGACACTATGGGAAGACTGCAATCATCATGATCCTGATTTTGCAGTTATTTGTTGATGATTACAATGATGAATCATACCTTTGTATCCCATCTTCATTGATAATACATTCTCTATCCAGATTCATATTAAGGTCTACAGCAGCCAGAAGGTTCCTACACCTGTACACAGGTGGAGAATATAAGAGCCTTTTAGAGCAATAGTTGTATGTGTTCAAAATCTGCTGAACTCCTGAAATATGAAAAAAAAACATTTGCATACAAATTATATAAGCAAGATAAACTTAACTGAATCAAGTGTGGAACATACAGAACAAACTACTGTACAGAAGGATTTGTTGGTTCCTGCAAAATTCTCTCACCAAAATTCAAGGACTATCCAAGGATTTTTTTCAAGACAAAATATGTATTTTCAAGGCATTTTCTCAAACATTTACAAAGGTTCAATGGTACAAAAATGTCATTATGCACTGCAATTTTATACACTTTTTCTAGTGACATCACACACAAGAATACCTTATTGAGTTCAATTTATTACGATTATTTCCAGTGACATTTGCACCCATACATTTCTGTACATTAAATTTTTGAGAAAAAAGAGTGTCTGGTTCATTTTTTACACAGACGATGTCCCATTTTGTCAACATCCATAAACTTGAATAGATATTCAAGGCCATTTGTCTGAATTCAAGGATTATCAGTTGAATTCAAGTACCATTTATACATTTTTTAAGGTAGCACTTCAAGTACTTTTCAAAGTTTGAACCAAATTCAAGGACTTTTAAAGGCTTGTGCAAACCTTGGATTTAGTAAAGGAAAATAATAAACCATTACCACAAATTGTATGCATCTGTTTGATTCTTTGCATGAAAACCAGAAATGATTCACTATTTCTCTAGTCCACTAACAAAATTCTGGTGTTTTTTTCAACCAAAATTATAGAACTGTCCATCATGATTGAGTGAGCTAAACATATTTTCAAACATGTATACATTGTTTTGAGTATCAACTTCACTTGGACTTATCAAAGTGTATCTGATAGAGCAGCAGATCTACTATCATGAAAGGTTGAGGTTAATACAATATCAAAAAAAAATTCAGTACATGATACGCACATTGACAGAGCATTAACTTGTCACCTTATGCTTTTGAATGCTTGGCAAACATGTTATTGTGTTTTATCACATATATTACATGCATGTCTTTAACAAGTAGAGAAGTATTCAGTTGTTTGTTGTAGAGCAAGTTAGAACTGGTTGACAATTGAATCAAGAATTCTGACCGTTACATAAACGTCTGAGACAGTGTTAACAATATGACCCCCAATACATTACAGACACTTATACTTACAAATTTGCTGACAAGACAAAACTAGGTTCATACTCAGCATCATCCAATCATCATAGTTAGATTCATGTAGAGTGATATCAATGGAAACACTGAAAACAACAACAAAAAGAATGTCTCAATTAATGTTTCCGTAATTATGAGACTAAAATAGCAACATATGTAACGTAAAATTCAAGTTTCCATGACCTTATTTATAACTTAATGTTTCCATGACTTTCAGACAAAAACACTTTCTACCAGAAATTGAAAATCAGTATTTAAGCTGGAGGGCAAAAAGTCAGACACTGGCAACACTCATTCCAACCAGGCGAGAACAAAAAACATAAAATGCACAATGCCCAACACACAAACCAGAATATGATCCGCCCAAGACCCATCTGTCTTATAGCCGAACAAACCGATTTCAGCATGCAGAATTTCAGAAGCTGAATCATTCAGCTATTAGACCACTCGGTCTGGGGCTGATCATCAGAATGCCCATGCTGAATGACCCAGCTCAAACAACATATGATATTTTCTTAGCAACATGTTCAAGATTGTGATATTTAACACTTATCTAATAAGGTAACTTCTATGTTGAAGTCTTTATTTATTTGAACTGAACATTTATAATTGAGATAACTAAGCAAAGTAAGAATGGACTGTGATGGAATGAACGTCATTACCCTGAACTGCTTTCATCAGACTGGATTGTTTCTTCATCCGACATTTCTGACTTGTCTCTGAAGAAGAATATTTGGTATCTTTTCAATATATTCTGTATCAGCAACTTCTCCACATGTGGATTGTGGAGGAAAATAAAAATATGTCACATAATGCTATTGTAATGCAGTTTCCATCAATTGAGGTAAATTTAGTTTGTAATCATTATGACATTGTCGTTAGAGGAAAGCTAGAATAAGAACTCTTTCAGTGGTCCATAGGTTAGGTTAGTGAGATGAATTCCAAACCCATAAGTGCTGGTTCGATTCCAGAAGTGACAGGTCATACACTTCCATGACATAAATGTTAATTTTCCTCCACATGTGGAGGTTGTGTATTCCTGGTTGAATTTTTCTCCACATGTGGAGAAGTTGCTGAATTCACTTTAAAGGTACCAGTGGAACATAAAATTGTGAAATATTTCTTATCCATTTATGAAGCCAGTAAACATGGACATTTTTCTCTTAAACATAATGTGTTGGAAAATTAAAATAAAACAAGGGACACATATGCCCCCATGGCAGCCCAATAGTCAGAAATGGTGAAGGTCACACTCACCAGATCGTTCTTAGGTTATTGAATGGAAAAACAATTTGGTCTACCGACCGACTGATCATCATGTGCAAAGCAATATATACACCCTCTTCAAAGATGGGGTGGGTCATAATTAGTCGATTTAACATATAATATTCAAACACATTATAATTAAGGATACATTTTATCAAATTGACCAATTATGCAGCCTTCGAATGAAACAAACAACAAATTAATACCTTTTATCTGGGATGAATAACTATTTGGTTCCAGCTTTTATGAACCACCAAGTTATGACCAACTTCTGTCAGGAGATATTTCTGATACAGGCAGGTTACATAGTGCCTGTACTACTGTAGTTTTATAAGCCAGTGAACCTGGTGTTGCCTGTGTTAGGTTTTGAAGGCCACATGGAACAGGGTGACTGCTTGAACTGTTGGAATAGATGACTCAGAGTCAGGGTAGTAGTAACAATTTGCTCAATAGTTGCTCATCAAGTCTGAAATATATGAATGTTCTTCAGAATCCTGTTACTGATAATAGGCCTATATCATATGGCTATTTGTGTTCATATTTTATAGGAAGTGGCTAGAGATCCGGTTACCGGATCTCAATACAATGCTTGTAGTACAGGCTAGAGGTCCGGTAACTTATTTCATATGTATAAACCACATATTTTATGTTGTGTCAAGAATTTCCATGACATAAACAAGTGTTTACCTTGTTGTACAGGTTTAATAGTATTTGACAGAAATGTTAATCATTGACTGTGAATAACAGTGATCTGGAGTGTTTCTTCAGGCCTACACGTAAACACAAAATATTGATCTGTGTTGGACAACAAGTGATGCGAGAACTAATACACGTTTAGAAGGACTTAAAGTCTAGAGCCTGAGGGGTACCACACATAGTATTTCGGTCACTTTTACACAGACACACCGACAGTACCACAAACTCTGCAAAGTCTCAATAAAGTTATATGCAAGATCAACCCATCCATCAAGAAATTATCTTGAAATGAGTTAGTATAAACATGACATTTTGTGTTTAAAATATGACAACATAAATAATTTATTTGAAATCAATTAATGGACCTCTAGCCTGTCCTACAAGCATTGTCTAGACGGCTGGTTACCGGACCTCCAGACTCCATGTCTAGATGTCCGGATACCGGACATCTAGCCACTTCATATTTTATAATCAAAAGAAATTTACATGACAAATATCAGTCTTAACTTCATGAAGGCATTCCTTAAATAAACTATGGACATAAATGAATAATCACATATAATTCCATGAATAAACATACAGTCAGGTTATAATAAATTTATAGAAAAACTTAGTTCGAAAAAACAAGTGAATTGAGAAATTTGAAGTCCATGAGATGAAGAGTCTGATCATAGTCAAACCATTTCGACGCAATCTATATACAGGGATGCCTATATGTAGTGGCTGGACCGTCAGAATTTAAAGCAGCCACTTGCAGACAGCTTATCTGTCTAAATCTGATCAGTGATCGAGCGTCGGGTACGAAATTGCCAAGGACGGCACTGGTTCGTGCAGTTTTCAAAGCGATACATGTATATATAGAGCACTTGTAAAGTACAATATTGCTGAATTAAACAAATATATACATATGAGCCGTTACGTTGATACGGGCATGCATCTCACAATTTAAGACGAATTTTGTTTTCGCTACCTGTCACAGTGTCAATCAGACTCGGAGATCCTTGACAAAGTTCGCGTCGGACTTCAGCGACAATCGACTTTTCCAGTGTATCCATCAAATGAATAATCTCCCGATATGGACACAGGCCTTACCAAAGTCCCGCATATAAGCATGGTTCTGTCTTTTCTTAGCAGATTCCGTCACAACTGGCTTTTTGTTGTCACATCATCCGCCATTTTTGTTGTGTATCATACACTGTATGACGTAAATCTCATTAATATTCATGTTCCGTGGGTCACATGATTCTCGAATCGGTAATGTCCGGAGCCTCGTCGTGTTACTTCGGTAATTTCCGCCACTTAAAAAAACTGCCAGTTTTTTTAATTTTACGAATATTTAAATTATTTTTTCTGTTACTTGCAAGCAATTTTCTTTTGATTTTATTGTTTCATTCTGCCTATTTAGTGATGAATTAACTGTCTGAAATGTGTTTTTTGTCGTTCATTGATGTAAAATATGCGCCAGGAATATCTTTAAATAATACAGGCATATAATACTGCTAATGTATTTGTATGTAAATAAATGTGACTAGCATATCTAAAGCCACAGTTTGGACCTAATGATTTATTTCAGCGGTATATAATTGGTCTCTTTTATCTTTGTCTCCATCTAGATTTCTCCATAATGAACAATACTGTCATCGTCCAATTGTTAATCGTCACTTCCGATCTCCTGTATCGTATAATCATCAACTGTTGAGACAGACGCATGATTACAAATTGATACGTGCAAAATATGAGTTTTATTTCAAAAGCTTGTAAAATGATCGATTCGATGATTGAATGCGCGTTACGATTGCCCGACGATTTTTGCGTTCTACTGCCAGCAGAATGTTAAATTATCTGTCCAATGATAATACGAACCAATGTGAAACAATACGACGCGTTCGTGGCCGAGTAGATATGGATCCCCACATTTAACTAGATAAAGACAAATGAAGCTCATACAATAACATAGATTAAGCCCTATATTTTACCTACCGCAGACTGTTAAAAAATTGTTATATAGTATTGCTTAGTTCAACTCTAATCAAATCACTCTCGCATAGACATATGGAAAGTAAATGTAATTTCTTCTGATAATTACATTATAGTTTCAGCAGATACGCAGTGTGTCTGATACTGTGTGAATGAATTTGTCATGTGTACATTACGTTTACGAGTAGAATGCAGACAGTCACAATCTTTTAGTGACAAAATTTGAGCCTGACACAGTTGTCTTGGAAGACCGTATTTTAACACCTTAAATGTCATGTTCGTAACTTTGAGTAACACCTCACGATGTATTGGGTGCATGTATCAGTAAATATAAACGAATCAGAGCTTTGTTGAATTTGAAACCCGCCTATATGTAAACAAACAATGGAAACTGGCTTCCGAGCTGAACAAATTGGCACCAATTCCATAATTAACAAATGTTGAAAAACCGACCCTTGACTCCCTGATAGCAGTGAAAAGACGTCATGTGAACATTTGGCAATGCTCTGCTAAACCTGCTTCTTTGAGAAATGGCTGATTATTAGTTTGACTTCTTAGGGGTCTCCAAAAAAGTACATTTATAAAATTGGAGACGTTTTCTCGTATCAGTGAACAGTATGTGACGCTATTGCAGTAGTAAACAGTGTCTTAAGTTATATATATATATGTATGGTGCATAATCTCGTTGTAAAAGAGAGATTGTTGGTTTTCAGTGAGATGTGTCGACTCATTGGACTAACGTAATGCGTAACATATAATACCGGCTAATGCGCGTGTGGACTGGTCATACAGCTTACGCAGCCAATCAGATCTGAGTCATTCAATGTTTATACATTATATCTGTTTTAATTAGTCCGCTGAAAATTCATATTTTAATCTTTAAACTTTACCCTGTATACATATATACAGTTGTCTGTTATGTGTGTGTACATTTATTTAACCATGACTTAATTGTGAGTGTATAGCGCGTGTAATTACATGATAAAAGTGCTATTATAAATATGGTATAATAATAATATAACAAGTTTTAATGTTCATCCTTCTTAACACCCACACCACAAGCTGAAGTTGATAACCTCAAAGTAGACGCTAATAGTAACAACCATAGTGATATATTGGTGACTTTGAAGTTATGGACGTCACTATACACATAATGTTGTCTAGTCCTTAGGGGATAGTCTGTTTTGATACATGTAACATATGTAGCCGAGTATTTGCTAAATGCAATGTTGAGGTATAACTGATTGTATATCGCGTACATTTAAACCGTCTATATTAACGTTGTGCAAATGAGAATGTACAGAATGCAATATGACGCATTCTAGCTAACGCTTGCATTTGATAACAAATTGGCATTCAAGATTTCACTTTGTGTTACATCGTTACGGAAAATTATGTAAAAAACGGTGTTATGTCTGCCAATCAAGTCTCAGTGATAATACCCTGTTGTTTAGCAAGGACAAAAGTCATTTCCTAAAATGACATCATCTCGATGTTTTGAGTGATGAGTTGAAGGCAAAATGAAATTGTAAACTGATCCTAGGGAAAATAAGTGTCAGTAGGAATAGAAAACTCGCAAAAACAAGAGCCGATTCCCTGGTATTAGTATCATGAAAATTATATGATTTCGAGGAAACTATCGATTATCGTAGCTGGCAAAAAAGCATCATCCTTGGCAGAGAGTGCGGAAATTACATACACAATTATCGCGTGCAAGATTTGAACACATCCTAGAAATTGTCGTCTGCAGCATAACGTTCATTGACAAAGACAATTAGTACGCTTATCAGATATTGTATCGGAAACTGAATTATCGTAACTGTTTACAAATGTACGTCGTCTCTCGTGTAATATGAACTAAGGCATTGCCTAAAGGGGATTCAATCATCCATTGATACTATATCAAAATAACTCATTACAGTTATTAGTGAGGGGCATCTTCACAGTATGGTTGTTCATACAGTTTGTATTATTCTACATTTCATGAAATTCAGATAGAATTTTAATAACTCAAGGCAAATTGACTAATACAACAAGAGGACCATTGGCTCTAAAGCGCTCACCATATGACCAGCAGTTTAGGCAGAATCAGTGACCTGGTGACCTAGTTTTTGACCCCAGATGACCTAGTTACGAACTAGACCTATATTTCATAAAGCTACACATTGTGGCCAAGTGTCATTAATATAACATAAAAAATGTGACCTCTTGGTTTAAAATTGATGTGACCTAGTTTTTGACCCAAGATGACCCAGTTACACACTTGACTTAGATTTCAAAGCGACAAACATTGTGTCCAAGTTTCATATAGATTAGGTAAAAATGTGACCTCTAAAGTGCTAACAAGGTTTTTCTTTGATGTGACCTTGTGACCTAGTTTTTGATGCCAGGAGACCCAGTTACCCAGATACCTAGAATTCATAAAGCTACACATTGTGGCCAAGTGTCATTAATATAACATAAAAAATGTGACCTCTAGAGCGTAGTGATGTACCGATTATCGGATAACATCGATTAGTGGTGTGCAGAAGTCAGCCGATTCCCATGATCGATGTCATTCATCCATAATCGATCATCGGATAAATATAACAAAATGTTAAACAAGACTTATTTAATCAAAAATTGCTAGGAAAATTCAAAGCATGGAAGTTTGAACCAATTGGATGCCTGTTAGAACCAATTCTAAGAATTTGTTCAAACTCAGATAGTAAAACGTCTACCGAAAATCATTGTTTTTCCCTTTGTCACCTTTTTTCGCTTGGGAAGTAGGAAAACATGCATTAGTACACTGCATATTCAGTCCCTGTTCTGCCGATTATTAATCAGGAAAATCGCATTGGAAGTGCCAGTCGATTCTAGCTGATGATCGATTATGATTTGCAACCGATGTCCCATCACTACTAGAGCGTAAACAAGGTTTTAATTTGATGTGACATAGTTTTTGACCCCAGATGACCCAGTTACGCACTTTACCTAGATTGCAAAGCGACAAACATTGTGACCAGGTTTCATGTAGATTAGGTAAAACATGTTCACGAGTGCTCAGGTGAGCTAAAAACTTGACGGACATCATCACAGTATGAGCTTTCCTATTCATTTTAAGTTTCATGAAATCATACCAGCAGCCAGCTATTTACAAAGAAATGAATGTGAATGGACGGGCAGAGTGAATTATTCATTAAATCAAGGGCAATAACTCTAAAGAAAATTGTCCAATAACAAAACTTGACTGGCATCATCTTAGTGTGAGCATTCATTTTCGTTTTAAGTTTCATGTAATTTTACCGGCTAGTTACAAAGAAATGACTAGGAAAGGACGGGCGGAGGTAATTCTTCAATAAATCAAGGGTGACAACTCAAGAAAATTGACACACAGAATGTGTGTTCATATTCATTTTAAGTTACATGAAATTCTTCCAGCTAATTACAAAGAACTGAATGCAAATGGACTGGCGGATGAAATTTTTCAACAAATCAAGGGCAATAACTCTAAGGAAAATTTACCAATAATGATAACTTGACAGTCATCATCACAGTAATTGGGTGCTCATATTCATTTTATGTTTCATGAAATTCTACAAGCTAGTTACAAAGAAAGGAATGCGAATGGACGGTCAGAGTGAATTATACTGTAAATCAAGGGTAATAACTCTTAAGGAAAATTGACCAACTTAAACAAACTTGACGGGCATCATGACTTTTTTATTTTAAGTTGCTTAAAAATGTACCAGTTAGTAGAAAAATGGCTGCAGACGGAAGGACAGACAGAAATATTTAATAAATCAAGGTAAATGACTGCCAAAGGAAAAACACCTGACAGGCATCATCAAAGTACTGTATAGTTGTTCATGTTTATTTTGATTAAGTTCCATGAAATTCTACATGCAAGTTACAGAGAAATGGCTGTTGATGGCGATGCGTCTTTGTAAGCCGTATGGCCAGTCCACACGCACATTACCCTAAGTGCCGGAGTAAAAGTTAAGCATTACATAAGTTCAGTGAGTCACAATGTAACTATATAGACTTCACATAATCTTCCTTTTGCTAGTTGCTCTATACGCTATATCAGTTTCCCCCCTGACGTACATTCAGAATATCTCGCACATTATCGCTCAATTAATTCCGTAATCCCAGACAACGGGTTTTAACCAGTAATGTCGATATGGTGAATATTCTAAAATGTGAATCGATAATAGATTGGTTAAAAATATTGTTGATACCGCTTAGGTCAATGACAGCTCTTATGATGGCATCACACCGGAGGTCACATGGCAGCTACATACTGCAATGGACAGTCACAGCAGAGCGACAGATGAATACCGATCAACACGACAGAAACTTTGTTAAACGCGGGTCAACCAACACAGACCTTAACTGGATCTGAGGGTTCTTTGAAGGGTCTTGGGACATCTGTCACTTCTCCGGTCTTGTTATGTCTTTTTTTTCCAAAAAAAAATTCTTATAAATAATCATAAAAGCATGCACTCATGAAAAGTTACATTGTATTTTGGTCAATTCTCATATTTTTTCACGGAGATCTGTATTGACAAACCAGCGGTAGACAGTTGTGATCAATTAACATGGTCATCTAACACAGAATGATTGTTGATAATTAATTCACAATAAATGGTTGGTTGGTTGATTGGTTGATTGTTTGTTGTTGACAATTTGGGTACGAACAAATTTGGATACGCTTCGTTTATCAAACTTTATGATGCAAATTAGCATCGAAAGTTGATTTCTTTGTTTACCTACGCCAATCATGTGTATAAAAGACAGTTTTCCTTGTTTAAAACAAGTACTTTAATCGTATAAGCAGTCATTTTAACGATTGTAGGCTGTACTTACTTGACGGAAGTCGAATGTAACAACTTCTTCCGTTTGCGAGGGACAGTCTAAATGCTAACCGAGCGCCTTTATCTCGCGCGCTAGTATTCTTACCTCCCATATCGCGTTTAATGTTGTGTAAGCTAGGGCCTTCGGTTATCTCAAGGAACATTTTTAAACATCATTAGAAAATAAAAGATAATTTATTAACAACAAAAATATTTTTTTAATGAGTTTGCCAATTCCATTCACGTCTTCAGAGTACCCCGAAAAAACACTTCCTGTACACACAAATCTCAATCGGACAGGGGTGACCAAATTCGGATAGGTTAAAAACTCGCAACACGTACAATGCCGTCTTGGATTTTAATCGAGATGCCTTCGGCATCTCGATTAGAATCCCTATTATTGCGGTGACAATATCTGAGAAGATGGCATTTGAGTCATTTAAGCACTACTTTAATTTCAAGACGAAAATGAGCTAGTTTTAAACATGTTCAAATGTGCTTATATTGATCAATTACTTTCTCTGGAGACTAGATAATGATCCTGAGTTATTTAATCACTGCAGACACATTACAAATTAATGTAAACTGATAATAGTTTTGTTAAAATAATGGGAACGATACGATGATGTTAGAAATTGATAAATGATTAGACAGTCATAATTAAATAATGCGATAATAGGACTTTTAAACAAATGACGATGATAGCACCATGTATTCAGTTGAAGTGACGGTACATGCATGGATATTAGCTTATATGTATATGAAATTAACGAGCAAGTTATTTATTAAATTTCTCTTTATCATTTGAGTTTTACTACACGTATCATGACTTGATCTAATATAAATAAGTTCCACTCATAACTAGAGACACATCTTCAACTTATCATTATTTTGATCTCTTAAACAATTATAAAACCTGTCAAACTGTTTGATTTATTAGATATTTCCATCCATGTAATATCAAAACTAATGTACTCTACTAACAGGATGTCACTGGTGTGTTATTATGTTGATAAAATATGATATAAATAATTAGCAAATATGCAAATGCGTTTTTACTTTGTGATGAATGTTTTAAACCACCATCACTTAGGCATGTAGAGCCGATTTTGTTCAAGAGGATGTAACTTATTTTTTTAAATTGTGATTTAATTGTCCATCAATGTATAATCAATACTCTTATAAACGACATCCTGTTCTAGAAATACATATGTCCTTAATACCCAAATGCGTTAAACACATACCTCGCGGCCACTACACCCGATGCGGACGCACTAGCCCACGGCTATCGAGTTGTTTTAACGAAATTACGGGGCGAGTAGATTTTAGTAAATACGAAATTATTTTTAATACGGATAATAAGGATTACCAGTCTTTTTTGTATTACATTTTTTGTATGTACATGTACCATCACGATTTCCCGAATAGTTACGGAAGAATGACCGAGTACTCGAGTACCAAATTAGATAATCGTTGCCATCGTTACTAATACTTTATTTCATAGTGTGCATGCGAGTCGTTTTAATGTTCGAAGTAATTATAGAAATTCACTTACAACTGTCATATTTAAAGAACAATGAAAAATGTGTTGTGGCTTGCAATATTCCACTGTAATCAGGGGCGGATCCAGGATTTGGCGTTAGGGGGGGCGTACATTCATGTATTGATACCCCCCCCCCTCCTCAAGAAAATATGCGAGCGAAGCGAGCTAGAAAAAAATGTATCTCTGAGAAGCATTCCACACAATTTCCGTTCTTTATCTTATAATATTCATTGATAAAGTTAATGTGAGAGCAAGGCGAGCAAGAATTTATGCATTAATTATTTGAACAGCATATCCCTCAAACTCATTCCCTACTTGACAAAATGAACTGATAGTGGTCTTGCGAGCGTAGCGAGCAAGAAAAAATGCAATTATCTATTTCAGCAGCATACACCACATCCTTATTACTTGGTAATATTCACTGATGTAGTAATTGTCAGAACTAGAAAAAAATCAGTGTTTGTCTGAGCAGCATACCCAAACAACTCATTGGTAAATCAAAAGCTTTCATTGAATTTACGTAGTTCTTCAGCGAGCAAGAAAAATCGTTGTTTTTATTACCCCTCACGTTTTTCGTAATGTTAATTTCCCATAGACAAACAGGTAGTATTCTTACTATTACGATCAAGCGGATCAATATAACACGTGATTGAACATTTTGTTACTGTCAGCAGGGTGATAGTACTTTTTTGACAGTACTTTTTTATGTCCATAAATTATTTATGTTTTGAACTCTTTGGCGGCTACTTATCATTTCTTCAAATTCTTCTACATGTGAGCTCTGCTAAATTAAATTGCATAAAATATTTTCTTCATTGACAGTAGATAATCGCTGAAAAAAGTTTGGGGTAATAAAATAAATAACACATAGCTTCGAGGGTGACAGCCTTGGGTAACAGTACTTTCCTCAGGCTGACATTTTTACTGTCACCCTCGCAGCTATGTGTTATTTATATAATATGAACAGCATAGCCAGGACTAACGATAATCGACTGGATACTATTGACTGATATATAACTGCTGTGAATTCGTCACGAAAAAAAGGCAATGTCTATCTGAGCAGCATACCCTGCGAACTCCAGGGCTTCAGTTTTGTTTCAGTGGAAATGTAAAGTACTTGGGATTCAGTGACTAGGGAGTCCAGTGGCTTTCTGCCTCGTGACTTTTTAAATAGAACCATGGAATTCGTCAGCTGCATTCTGAGGTATCTTATTTTTAATGAAAAGGACAGGTTTATTAGAAAATAAAGCCAACTGTATTAATATTTTTTTCTTGTCGGACATTTTTAATGTGCAAAAATATCGGCATTTGTGTAGCCGATGTTTGGCACCTGCTACCAAGCGTCCCATATCTTGTTTTTGCATACAGCATTAAGTTCAATTTAAAATCCATAAATTGATTATTGTTGTATTTACGCGAGCGAAGCGAGCGAAAAAATTTGCATATCAATATTGTTCTTACATCCAAAATATGATAAATTACCTAGGCTCCGGGGATTTTAGGGGGGGCGTACGCCGGGTCCGCCCCCCCCCCCCCCTTGGATCCGCCTATGGTAATACGTTGGACAAACAAGATACAACTTATACAGCATGATCTTGTGTCAAGTTGCTAAGGTATGTTGGTTCTGCGGATCGTCTGAACTACAATACGACCTTAATTGAAATTAAAATTGTGTTCATTTGTTGAGGATGTTTTAAATGTGATTACAAAGAATAGTACTCGTCATATATTCATAGGCCTATCTAAAACACAATCATTAGTGATAAAATTAAGTGGTTGTGGTTGGGAACACTAATACATGTGTGTTGAAAACACAGTGCCATGTGTGTAAGGGTTCCTAGATGGTTCTCATTTTATAGATATGGTTGGGTCCGCGTTTTGTTCGTTTCACATTAAATTGTATAATGCATTTTTATATTGTATATTGTTTATATAGTGTTTCTTATGTTTTTGAGGTTAGTGATCATATAGGTAAGCATTGTGTGTTGCTCTTTTTTGTTAATTTCAAAAATGAACAATACCCATGCACTGGTCATTTGTACATGTATTTATAATATATAGTACATATGGGCGGGTAACAACGTACACATTACAAAGCTTTCAAATTAATTAGAACTAGGATACTAGGTTAAGGTAGGTTAGGTTAACAGAAATATTTTCAAAAAACATATTTAACATGAAGCAAACATTCAACTATGAGTTTCAAAACAGTTTTTGCATATACGATATAGAAATACACTTACATGCATAACATAATTAACACATAAAAGCGATATTCATAGTAAATATGTTCATATTTTGGCTATTAAAACTGCCATGCAATAAATTAGTTGTGGAACAAGATATTAACTTTATATACACTTGACCAATGTTCTAAGTATACACTTGTAGAACTAGAATAAATCAGGAACATAATTATCTAAACTCACTAAAACTGTATAGATGTGGGTGATTTCTCGTGCACACATCTCAAATATGTGTAAATTTGTTCAAAGCATTTCATACACGATTAACGTTCGACCTTCACACATAAAGCCATACAAATATTTCATATTATATGACACAAATGACGTTTGATGAGTGCGCAAGTGCGATAGGAATGCTTGAAACTGGCATGTCAATAAGACGGGTAAGATTTAATCCAAGAATTGTCTGTTTTGGGGTACTTAACTCATGCATATAACTATTATTATGGTAGTTGCATTGAATTCACGAAAAAAGGCATGTTTATATTGACTCGATTCAAAATTGAGACGTCACATGACGTCATTTACATTTAGTCGTTGAATGCGTCAAAGGTCGATAATGACAACATCCGACTGATAGTTGTATCACTTTAAGATCTTGAAATAAGGTGGAATCGTTGAACTGAACAGAATATGTCCGTTTATTTGTATGGAGCAATTTGAGTTTGAGCATGGGAGTAACTTTTGATAGGCATTTATCATCCGAATTACTACTACAATTTAACAAAACTCACTTTTTTCTATCAATCATGTCTTTTGTAAGATACGAACACATTCTCATCACATGGGTCTTGATTTTGATGCAATGTCTAAATTAGGTTGCACGATTGTATGGCAGCCTTGTAGCCCGGACCTAAATCCGAAAGAATACGTCTTGGATGAGTTTGGGCGACGCATCCAAGCAAGACGATAACACCAGAACGTATATGAACTCATAACGCACCCTTTTCTAGAACCGAATGCACTCCCGCAGCAATTCAAAGCCTCAGAGATGTCAGGCTATCAACAGGGCAGACGGTGGTCATTCACGATATTGATGTGCGATTTCGTTGTTTTAATCAGTGAAATAAATGGTCGTTTTCTAATGTGTTGGTATTATATTTTAGAATGGTAATTAAATCATTGTGATAGACAATAGTTGCCTGATTCCAATGGTATATTCGATTCACGGATAGGTCTATATTTTTTCAGTTTAATGAAAAATACAAAGTGTGTACTTAGAACATTCGACTAGTGTATGTACATGAAAAAAGAATAATTATTTATATTATACAGTTGCAGGGAATTGTGAAGGTTTGTGAACAAAATCAACTTCATACTCGTTGTTGTTCTTATATACGAGATAAGTGCTATTCATATCATCGTTTTGGATTTGAACCCTACTTCGGACCGGAATGGCAGCACTCAACTTAACCAGCACAGCACAGAAATCATTAAAACATCAAATACCACAATTAGACATCACAATACCCAACACATAGCAGAACGAGACAATGAACTGTCAAAGTCAAAGCTGTCAAAAACATAAAGTACCTTGTTTCAACAACCATAAACATGAATGCTTTAGCTGAATGACCTACATGTAGTTTCAACAGTTAAAGGTTGAAATACCTAGTTTTAGCTGTTCGAAGCGGGAATAAAAGTAGTGAAAAAGCTGAATGCTCTAGTTTCAGTAAATAAAAAACTGCATGTTTTTTTCCACACGCTAAATGCCCTAGCTGAATGACCTATAGTTTCAAAAAGCTGATACCTCAGCTGAATGACCAAGTTAAAAAAGCCAACTGGCTGAAATACCTAGTTTTAGCTGTCTAAAATATTACAAAATCAATAATAACCGTAAATAATAAATCCCTGCGGCTGCACAAATATTTGACTGGTAGTATTAATCAAACAAAAATAATATAAACGATTCGATATTGGATGAAAGGGCGCAAGGAAATATTAAAAATGGCAACAAACATCTACATCCATAACCCTACATCTGCATATTTACTTACGAAAGAACCGGATTGGGTACCCATAGTGGGAATGATTCAGATATGGGATAAATAGTGAATGTGCAGAAAAGACCTAGCTCCAATGGAATTGGCCCCTCACAAAATGACGAATACTGAGAAATTATGACATTTTGTTGATTATTTAAGATTTGAAAACGCCATTGGAGCTAACAATTAAACCCAACACCATATTATATAATTAAGGAAAAACGAAACTAAGGACATAAGTAACACCAAACCATTCCGCGGCCACTTAGAATGTTTAAAGCTGAATGAGCAGTATCAGTATTTGTTCGTACATGATATTAAAACACTATAAAAACACAATGTGCTATTGGATTTAGTTCGGAATACTGGTTTACACTCTATTGTTTTATAAATTAACGATACATCCTGCAGCATCCTGCACACCGATCGCCAAGTTATTCGTGTAAAACTTTTTGTAAAAGTCGTTAACCCTACAATAGATAAAATACATCTCGAGAAAGTAGAGACACACTAGTACTGCATGTCTTTGAGAAATAGACAATATACATCCCTGAATCGCAGTGATGACTGATTTACTTGCAAATTACTCGAAGTGTGCATAAACATTTCTATATTTGGATGCTAATGACAATTGTCTGTGTGTTCGGCAATTGGGAACCAGGGTTTTTTTTGGAATTGACGTAAACGCATCTTTAACTTGAACAACCGTATATCAACGTGTACTTATTAACATACGAATACTAGCAATTAACGTATTTGGAAATGGGTGTTTGTACCAAGTACATTCTACCAAAATCTACACTCAACCGAAACACAGAAAGAAACATAAAAGAGAAGTGTTGAGAGATAAGAGTATTGTGTCTCTGACTGCATATATAAAACTATTAGCACGTCCTTTAACACATGTGGTTTTGATACTAGGGCCACTTGGATGGGATTAATCAGTGGGCGATAAATCAACACCAGTGCCTCTCACTATATAAAAAGGGTACTATTTTAAAAGATAAATCTCTCATCTAGACATTCGTGGTATTTTCATGTACATGTAATATGAATGCATTTCCATTTTATTGGTATTCAAACAAGATGTGGTTTAAAGCACTGGGAAAATAATATCTCATAAATATGTAGGACAATTCTGTTATATATAACTTATTCTGAATATGTCACAATTTCTACAATATGATATTTAGTTTCGTTAGGCGGATAATTTTGATCCTTTTAACCCCGATTATATTTTTTAAAACATAACTTAATGTTCGTCCCCAACTTTAAAAAGTGACTTGGGTAGTGTTATACCAACTTTTAATATAAAAACGAGAATTCATCCCTTTTGTCCATTTCATGTAATTCTGCTTAGTAACATTGTTTTTCGTATTATTGTATTAATCTATTACTCTAAAATACGTATTTTTGGTTACGTGATCATGTTTCTTGAGCTATATCAACGGCAAATAATGAATAATTCAGAGTTTATTTATAATGTGAAAGATAATAACATATTTATATGTTTTAAGTGCTGTTTTTCGAACATGGTCTATCTCCTGTACATCTAACGCCATGTAGACTGCCCAAACAATAATATGGATTTACCACAAGTTAAATAAGTATACGATGCATAGAATGTGCAATTTGGAAATCAATCGGATTAAAAAGGAATTATTAACGTTAATATTAATCCACTATGTCTAATCTCCAAAAGACAACTCATGACGGATCCTATATTTATCTGAAAAATAATAACAAGCTTGATAAGGGTTGTAGCACCCAGCAGAGCACAAAAGGCACACACAAGAATGCATGAACGAGGCATAGATTCATAACTAACATGTCTAAAGGGCACGAAAAAAATAAACTAGAAAGAATGAAACTGAACAGCTTCAAAATATGACCACCTACTCAGACAGCATTGTATCGTTAGTCGGTCGGGCATAACCACAACAGTAGCCAACATAAATGTGAAAACACGCAAAGACTACGACACACTTCAAACACAACCCAAATACTCGTATGAACACCCAGAAACAATATATAATCGTGCCTTTTTGTAAGATATGCTAGACGACAAAGTTGCAAAATGAAATTTATCTGAGTCATATTTCGCAACTGCTAAATGATTCTATTCATCGATGCCATATATAGCAATTTTATACTAAAGTAACGTACTATATACTATTTATCTAAGTTTACACTTTACACGAGCGACAAAGTTTATAACCGGAAGTACAGTACTTAATTGTCATAGTATTTAATCCGTATATATAAGATTAATACATTCCTGAGCCCCATCAACAACATTACCAGCGTTGTCCTACTCGAAGACATATGCGCTTTAACAATCCCTTCTATTAGATGAAATGAACGTTATACCCAGGAGGGTGTAATAAACCGCATTTATGTTCATGCCTCATATAAGTCAACGTTTTGATACCCCTTTCTATAGTAGACTCGTTCTATTGTGTGAATGTTGCCACCCGGCTACACTTCATTCATGTGTGTACTAGAAAACACATAGATTGATAACCAAAGCCACGTGCAGGAACTTAGTAACAACGTGGAAGTTTATGAGGTAGTTGCATGGTTGAGAACTATAAATACGTATGTATATATTTATAAATGTACCAATTCAGAATTTGTAAGGTGTGTACTGGCATGCCCTCGACCCAGGCACACCTATTGACGAGGATAATAAACAATCACTCCACCTCAAAAGAAAAAAAAACAAAAACAAAAAACTATAAATACGTAATATTGTAAGCGACAACAGTATAGTGAAGGTCAAGGACTGTGACTTCTAAATACCTGCACAAGGTTAAGCATTCATCAAACGTATTAATTATTTATCGTTAAGTTACGTCTTAGTTTTTTAAGACATTTTTCCTCATTGATGTGCACACCGCACCTGAGGCCAACGATTACATTACCGTGGCAAGTCAATGTTCTAGGTTCATCAGAAAATTACAAAACAATTTGTTTGCGTGTTTCACACTTATAAATCTATAAACAAATACTTTCTAATTCCAACTAACACATAATTTCTTATATCAAACAAACAATATAGGCCCACTACACACGCGGATACATATCCGAAAGTATTCTGGCAATGTGTTTGATGACAATTACGTAGCTAATAATCATTACGACAGAAACTGGCGTCACATTAACAGCTCCAACTGTTCGCTTGCAATCGTTAATTGTTATCGACATATGTGCCATTGTTGGCATATGTATCGCACACTTATTGGAAGTCTCCATAATGTATACGCTATATCTCCTATCATATGTTAATCACACGGGTTGCTGTTATCATACCATAACTCATTTAATGTTTCTGGAAATGTTCTTCGTAGGTAGCAACTTTATGAACATATCAGAGACATGTTTACTGTTGGATTTCATTGTTTTTCAGGTTTTCAATTCGGGAAAATAATCATGTTGTGAGCAAACGACTGCTAATATCCATGTATCTCGTGTAAACATTTAAATCTGACGTACGTCGGAACCTATGAAAATAGATATTTTACAAACTTTAGTTAAATTTAAAAAACAAAAATAAAAATATTTTCGCACCGACCGACCACGTGCGAATGTTATACATCATAATATTGTTTGCATAGCAGTATGCATTTCACCACACACATTCTTCAGCTGTTGGTTTTGATTGAACAATATCACGACGCGATAAGGTTCAAGATTATTCAGAAAGTTCATTAAATCCGTAAATTGCATTTATCTCATTTCACCGATTTGGTGCTATTGTAACGTAACAACGCTGCGTGATGGCCATACCTTTGCCCGCAAGCCGTTAAACGCTAAGCCTGTGAATTGCCTTTCTTGGTGTATTGAAGATAACACAAACATAATAAAATCGACGTATTAGATTTACAACAGATAAAAGAGAGTGTTACGGTGGAATACTAAATGTATTATATTGATTATATATCCCATAATGCGCCTGGTTTCTCGGAACATTCAATGCTATTTTGCGCTATAGTTAAAAGCCGTTTGACGTTCAAGGCACTTCCGGTTGCATGAGCAGCATGGCTTTTAATGGTTGCTTTCATCGAACTCGCGGTTAATGTTATAATCCCGATATATCGAAACGTCTATATGATATTACTATCTTGTACCATGCGATGTGAATAGGCATTTACAATGTCTAAGTGAATTTACATGTAATAAGTGATTAATTTCCGGTATTCTATCATAACGTTTTCAAGATAAAAGGCCCAGAAATTGACACATTTCTTGTTGGAATTAATGCTTAAAATCGTTATGACAAGTGCATGTAAAAATACTGATGACTCAGTACAACTTTTTATTAAAAACAATGTGAAAAATATTTTACCTGATTTTCGCGCATGAATTTTAAATTCTACCAATACCAATCGGAAAATGCATAGTAGAGATTCTGTCTCGTGTGCGGGAGGGTATCAACCAAGGATTACAGGCTATATCATACCAAAGATGCATTATAACTGATACCAGCAGTTTCCTTGCTAGACGTTCTGCACAAAAGGAGAACTGTGGTTTTCTCTAATAGCCTCATGGCGATTAATTCCATCAGGAATGGGGTGTCGAGGGGACTCATATTAATTGTAAGAATTTTAATTCACATTCGATCTTAAATGAATTTATATTTAGTGCAATTTCAATTCTACAGACATACTTATTCTTCAACGTCTGTCATCCAGACTGCCTGTCTATCCTTTATTTATCTGTCGTCAAAGTTCCAAAAAAGTACATCTTAAAATGCCCATTAAATCGTCTTGTCTGCAACTGAACTATAGGTAGCACGGGTTGGAAATAGATTACTTAATGTCGTTATAAAATACGCCTATAGCTTTAAACATGGTATTTGTAGTGCTTCGCATTGTAGAATGATGTTCTTAACACATTTTATAAATTATTAACTTTCCTCGAAACCATGGTCACTGGGGGCAAGACATTGTTCGTTATAATTATATTCACAGTAACAACTGTAAATGACATCTTCTCCAAAACCAAACGAAAAAAGTGTGTTTTTGCTCTATAAATGGACAAGGAGTAACAAAGAGACAATCCAATATGGGATATTTCTGTTGTATTTCGCTAAATTATCACTAATAAATGTCAATAAATTCCTGAACGTGTGAACGTTTGGTTTCTGAGGGATGTGTACAGCACATTGAAATCAATTCAAAGTGATAGATTTGACACCACAGACACGAAGTATACGACGCTAATGTGTTAACAACATTATAATAGTGCTCCACATATACTTGTGTGTCCCATTCTCCAGAAGGCATGTAGTTATAAGGACAGTCTCCTTTGCAGAGGTCATAGTAACCGCAAGCCTATAAATACAAATCTTATCTGACCATCAGAGCTTGTACTTTTGCCATATCGGCCTGAACCCGGTCGGGCATCACCGGGTAGCGGCCAGAGTAATTTCAAGTCTCTTGAAAAATTCATTAAAGCCATCAGTTGATATCCGCTCGTATACCTCGATCAATAAATCTCACGTCAGCTGTAATACTCGTCGTCGACTGCAGGCAGAGCAGATTGGCTTTTAACTTTTTCAAGTGCTTAATCATACAAGTTGGTAAAGAGGAATATCTGGGATTATTTTTGCATAAAGAAATGAATCAGTAGTGAAAACGAGGATCGAACATTGGATTCTTGAACACTATCTCTACACCACAGCTTCGCACAATAAAAGGTGTACAACTTGTTTTCATTATCGACATAAAAGAAACCGGCGTGCATTTTGTCCATGAATATTGGACATAGGCTCTGGTCAATGGAGAGAGAATATACCAATGTGAAAAGCCCATTACTTACTAAAACTAGCACATGATTCACACGTGCTGTAAGAACATGAATACGTAGGATTGTACTTATCGCAGAAATCTTGTCTATAATAAATAACGTCTAATTGTAGTGTATGCTGTCGGCTTAAGTGGTGAATATGGCAGCATAATTCCAAAATATTAATGAACAAGAATATACGAAGTATGCACAGAAGTACCAATAATAAATAATTGGTTTCCTCATTTTCTCAAAAGTGTTCTTATTAGATCGCCTCACGTAAATATGATGTATCCTTGCAACGATTTTTATCCAGTAACTATCTCCTTTGGGTACTGACAGTCCAGACACAATAATTGCGTTTGATCACTATGTCGTAAGAACTGTTCAAATACTAAATACAATGTTCCAATAGTGATGTGTTTCGCCGTTTTGGTCGTGGAAGTGTGCCACAACATCGAAACAGGAAAGAATAGAATGAATATGCAATTGATTAAAATAATCTTGCGAGTAATATAAGGTTTTCCTGTTGCTGGGCTAGTTAAAAGGGTCAATACCCGATCACAAGAGAAATCCAAATTTGACAGACACGAGCTTTGCAATAAGTACACGTGAGTTTTGTACTGGTACATTTTTTACATATAGTTAAGTAAAATGATACAAGTAGGGTACATGCATATCATATTAAGTAACAATGAAGAACGTAGTTAAATATAATAAAGTATTGTAGTGTTCGTGTATTGCTGCGTATAATGCCGAACCTATCGACTTGCCGGAAATAGTATTACTAAAACTTATTAAAACATTCAAATATGGGGAAATATATATTTCATACTTTCACAAGTGTCCATGTGACGGGAATACATTAATAACTCGTGATCTAACAACTTTATAAGATAGGACGCACCGTTTTCAAGTTTCGTTTAGGTTATACTTGTATACACATAACGACTCTTACAAGTTCATGTATTGCTACCGAACACCATGTTTGTATTTATTAATAATTATTCACACACATTGTGTGTGTGTTTGCAATTGACTTCCGAGAGAATGGTACTAGGGAGTTTTCCACCAAAAACAAAAAAATGAGAGCAAACTGTTCGAACAATTGACGGGTTGGTGCAAATTATATTTTGATTTGGTCATGTCGAAATTATGATATATCGTCAAATTAAAAAAACATAACTTGGTGATCATTAATTTTAAATATGCTTAGTATCAGTTTTGACAACTATGGTCATTTTATGGTCTATGGGTAATCTGTCTAGGATTGCCCTTGCGTGGACAAACTTTGGCGTTTCTAAACCTTAACTGGACTTGATTTGGATCAGTGCTATCTTCATTTATATCTTCTTAATAAGCACGTACAATTTTAAAAAATGAAACAAATCAGCAAAATGCGTACACGTCTGCTTCAACAACCTGATTAACCACCGAAATGTGCAAAAATGTGCAACGTTTACTTTTGTTGATGATATGATTTGTTTATTCTGTGTATGCAGTCTGTTATCTGATTTTCAAAAACAACAATTTAATTGCAATTCCTTATTATCCTTGCAGCATATATTGAAACTATTTGCAAACACGTATTGACCTAGCTATGGTTGATTTGTTCAGTGTATGTTTTGTTGGTTATATGAGGATGCAACTTACATGAATTCAATAAACTAAATATTGAATGTTATATTTGTATTCGTTTCTCTTTGTATTGCTATGTGTTATGTCTGTTACTATTTTACGTTCCGTACTACAATGCGTGTATCGGTCAATATATACAACCAGCTGGAACTTTTAGTCATTAATCATAGTTGGTTTGCCAATACACAATACGGACACAATATTCTTTCGGCGAGTATTTAAACACGGTTGACCAGAAGTAAGAATAATGTATTGCTAGTTCCCGCCAAAATTTAAAACTGTAGCAATATTCTTTACGTTTTGATAATTAACACTCGATGGTACATGTAAGGCATTGCCTTAACAAATATTGAAGTCAATGCATCATAGTAAATGTTGTAAACAATACCCGACATATTTTCCGGTTCTACTTCTTTAAGTTGTATCTGATGCTTGTCATTGTTTCACAATGTAAACGTAAACATAACTACTAACTACCTTTTGAGATTCCCTAATACATTGTCTGGAAACATTTGACCGCAATGCTGTGAAAACAAAATATACTCACGTTCTCTCTTTTTCGTTTTGTTGTTAGTAAATCATCGATCTCAGAATCAAATAATCATCTATCTTACATACCAGTTTGATTTTCGCTAGTCATTCTATATTTGGAATTCATATATGGCTAGGAGTAAACTGTTACAGTATTAATTATTCAGCCATCCATGTCTACTTAAGACAATCAGTGGCAGTATTCTTATATAATTTGCGGAAAGCATGCATGCACTACAGACAGTCACAAGTTATATGGGCCTTGTGGTCGTGCAGTTAAAACAGCAAACAAAGTTGTTATTGCGTGTCTATCACCACACACTGCGATTTCGAATCACAATCAGGGTGTATATTATTCGTGATAAGTGGTTCCTTATCTAAGTGCAGGAAGGTGCCGAATAAATGTAATGCATATTTATACAGAGGTTTTGTAAAGATGTCATGCGATATATCCTCTTCAAATTAAATTTGCAAAAACTACTGATTTGATCGTTCTACATGTAAAATCATATCAAGCCATCTACATGTAATTGATCTGAAAGCGTTGAACTTGTTGCATCGAGTGAATTCCCGGTTTTAGGGCCGAATTACTGGGGGTCCCAGGGTATGGTCATTAGACCGTCCGCTTTACCTAGAATGTGACTATGATGTCACATCGCGAGCGGAAGCTCGATGACAGACGATTCCCGGCAGCTGCGTATATGGACGTTCCTACGAGAGTTCCATGACGAATAATAGATGCATGCACGGCGTACCGACCACAGGACATCGGTGAATATATTATCTTGTGAATTGTGCTTTTTATTACCACCGGAGAACACTTCAAATTATATACAATAAAGAACGAAATACTGAACCGACCAAAATGTGTATATCAAGACCAACTCTGTATTTGATACTTATTAGTGTTAGACTATTGAGACGTCACTATAACGTAGACAATCAACATTGCTCCTTATCTTCCATATTATGACAGACGTATCTGCTGAATAGGGACGTTTGTAATAACGCTCCAGACAGTATATGGGTACTATGACAGTACATTGTATTGATTTAATTGTTCTAGCTGGACATATCAGGTGATTGCAAAAACATTGGTGAGTATCAGAAACAACTGGTATTTAATTGTTAACTTTATGATGGTATGTTATTTAAACGAAACGACCTTGATATGACGCTGTTTTCATAAATGATACGTCAAACATGTTTTATTTTTAAAGTATAATAACAGTTAGACTTCAAAACTAAGCTATATGCTATTTTTTTCTGGCATATCACTTTTGCCGCGAAAATGCAAAAACAGTGTCAAAACACTTGTGAAATCACATTCCAACTATCTGAACCTATCAGGTGTTTCTTATTGTTGTTCATACGGTGCATTTCATTAATTCAAGTCTTGCTCATTCTGGTCTTCAAACACTCTGAAATGTGGTGTTAATTAATTAAAGCGTTCTAGCAAACCAAAATGATTTATTTCTCATCAAAATAGTGCGTCAATTATATTAGCTGACGTCATTGAAACTATTCCAAAATAATTTTCATAACAAAAGCATGAACTTTCAACCATATAATTGTAAAATCATTAAATTCCAATCTCCTGTTTGACAAAACCTGTCTTAAACGTAAACCGTTATCAACATTTATATTGTTTCAACAGATTTAATACCTATAATTATAGACGTCTACTGCATGCGTTTAAGATCCAGACCAATCGTTACGCTGCCAGGAAAATGGGGAAATACCAATTTGTCTGAGATTTTGCCGAACTATAGCTGTAATTTTCTTTTAAATTGGAATGTAAAGCCTTGTTATTTTGGGACAGACGCCTTAGATTCCGTTGAATGCTGCTTTCCCTGTACGGGTTTTTATTATCTTACGAACTCAAATTCAATTAAAATCAAAACAGGTACCGTAGAGCATAATATCAGCTAATTTTCGCAAAACAGTTCCCCCATTTAATTTGAACCTTGTATCCCCAAACATTTGACGAACTTAGTATACAGAATTTATCTTCGCCATTTTAATCAATTAATACTTGATACTATGATAATGATATTATTGGAGTTATACATTTTGAAACTGCTATATGATTACGTACGATGGAATAATACCTTATATTTATCATGTTTATCTAATATATACATAATGATCCTGCACCAGATGCTCAATATGATTTTAATAATAGATCCGCGTCATAGCCTGTAACCAGAAGTACATACTTAATTGCTCTGCCATGTTTGTTGTATGAGAGACTGCGTTTATATTTATAGAATACCGCACCCCGTCATCAGCAACTTTAGCGTAGTTCTCCACTGCATACGCTCGTGCAAACTCGACCCGATAGTGGGATTAAACAGTCCAATCAGGATGATGTAATCAACCGCATTTAGGCTAATATGTCATATTAATACTCATTGCAATCACTAGGGATGTTTAGTTGGATAAATGAGGGCACCCGGCTACACTTCATTCACGTGCGAAATAGATAACACAATGATTGAACTTTATAACATCTGAGGTTTACGAGGTCTTATAAATATGTTTATGTGCATACCACACCTGAGGTACCGTGACAAGTCAATGTTTTAGGTTCATCAGAACATCCCACAACAATTAGTTTGCGTGTTTCACACTTATAAATCTATAAACAAATACTTCTAATTCCAACTAACACATAATTACTTGTATCAAACAAACAATATAGGCCATATACAAACGGATACATATCCCAAAGTATTCTGACAATGTGTGTGATGACAATTACGTAGCTAATAATAATAACGACAGAAACTGGCGTCACATTAACAGCTCCAACTGTTCGTTTGCAATCGTTAATTATGCCCCCCATCTTTGATGAGGGGGTATATTGCTTTGCACATGTCTGTCGGTCTGTCGGATTGTCGGTCGTATAAATTGGTTTCCGTTCAATAACTCTAGAACGCTTTGACCTAGGATATTCAAACTTTACATGGAGGTTGGTGAGCTACAGTAAATGACCCCTATCGATTTTGATGTCAGTAGGTCAAAGGTCAAGGTCACTGTGACCTTTACTATTTCTGACTATTTAAATGATTTCCGTTCAATAACTCAAGAACGTATTGACCTAGGATCTTCAAACTTTACATGGAGGTTGGTCAGCAACAGTAGATGACCCCTATTGATTTTGAGATCAGTAGGTTAAAGGTCAAGGTCACTGCGACCTTCACCATTTCTGACTATTGGGCTGCCATTGGGGCATACGTGTTTTACAAACATCTCTTGTTGATATTGACATATGTGACATTGTTGGCATGTGTACAGCACATTTATTGGAAGTCTCCATATTGTGTAGTTAGTAATATCTACAAGCGTCATGTTAATCTCACGGATTGCTGTTATCATACCTTAAATCATTTCAGGTATCTGGAAATGTTCTACGTATAAAGCCATTTGATGACCATACATGTATCAGAGACATGTCCTAAGTTGAATTTTCATTGTGTATACGTTTTCAATTCGGGAATAATTTCGTTCATGTTTTGAACAAACAAAATGCATGTATCTAATGTACAAAATGTATACATTCAATTCTGACATATGCAAGAACCTATGAAAATAGATATTTTACAAACTCTAGTTAAAGATAAAGAACACAACAAAACAATACATTTTCGCAACGACCATTCACGTGCGAATATACATTTTACATCATAATATTGTTTGCGTAGCAATATGCATTGCACCACACACATTCTTCAGCTGTTGGTTTTGATTGAACAATATCACGACGCGATAAAGTTCAAGATTAATCAGAAAGTTCATTAAATCTGTAAATTGCATTTATCTCTTTTCACCGATTTGATGCTGTTGGAAATGAAAAGAGTTACGTAACAACGCTGCGTGATGGCCACAACTTTGCCCGCACACAGCTTAGCCTGTGAATTGCCTTTCTTGGTGTTTTGAAGATAACACAAACATAATAAAATCTTCGTTTTAGATTTACAACAGATAAAAGAGTGTAATAGCGGAAAACAAAATGTATTATATTGATTATATATCCAACAATGCGCATGGTTTCTCGGAACATTCAATGCTATTTTGCGCTATAGTTAAAAGCCGTTTGACGTTCAAGGCACTTCCGGTTGCATAAACAGCAGGGCTTTTATGTTTGCTTTCATCAAAGTCGCGGATAATGTTATAATCCCGATATATTGAAACGTCTATATGATAGTACTATCTTATATCATGCGTTGTGAATGGGCATTTACAATGTCTACGTGAATTGACATGTCCAATAAAAGATTAATTTCCGGTATTCTATCATAAGGTATTCAAGATAAATACATATAAATTGACATATTTCTTGTTGGAATCAAGGCTTAAAATCGTAATGACAAATGCAGGTAAAATACTGCTGACTCAATACAACTTTTTATTAAATAATGTGAAAAATATATTACCTGAATTTGCGTATGAACCTTACATTCTATAAAGACAAATAGGAAAGTGCATAGTTGAGGGTCCGCTTCGAGTTCGGGGGGTTATGGGTTGGATATCACGCGATATCATATCAAAGACGAATTATAAATGCAGTTTCCTTGCTAGACACAGAAAAGAAGATCTGAGCTATAATAGACTCGTGGCGATTGCTACCATACGGTATCGGGTGTCGATAAGGATTAATATCAATTGTAAGAACTTCATTTCACAATCGATCTTCAGCGAATAAGGGTAATCTCAATTCTACAGACATACCTGTTCTCCAACTTCTGAAATCCATAATGTCTCAATATCTTTATTTTTATCGTCCGAGTTCCATAAAGGTACCTCTTAAGTTGGCCATTAAATCGTCTTGTCTGCAACTGAACTAGGCAGCGCGGGTTGGAAATAGATTTCTTAATTGAAAAATTGAAATGTCGTTATAAAATACGCCTATAGCTTTAAACCTGGTATTTGTAGTGCTTCGCATCGTCGAATGATGTTCTTAACACATTCGATACATTATTAACTTTCCTCAAAACCTTGTCACTGGGGGGCAGACATTGTTCCTTATAATTATATTCACAGTTACAACTGTAAATGACATCTTCTCCTAAACCAAATGTAAAAAATGTGTTTTTGCTCTATAAACGGACAAGGAGTAACAAAGAGACAATTCAATATGGGATATTTCTGTTGTATTTTGCGAAATATCCACAAATAAATGTCAATAAATTCCTGAACGTGTGAACATTTGTGAGGGATGTGCACAGCACACTGAAATCAATTCAAAGTGATAGATTTGACACCACAAACACGAAGTATGCGACGCAAATGTGTTAACGACTTTATAATAGTGCTCCACATATAATTGTGTGTCCCATCCTCCCGAAAAGAGGACAGTCTCCTTGATAGATATGGCTAATTTATCACGGTAACCGCAAGCCTATAATTATAAATTTACCCTATCCGAGCATCAGATGGTGTAACTTTGTCTTATCGGCCTGAACCCGGTCGGGCATCACCAGGCAGCGGCAGGAGTAATTCCAAGTCTCTTGAAATATTCATTACACGCCATCGGTTGATATCCGCTCGTTTCCCTCGATTATTGAATCTCAAGTCAACTGTATACTCGTCGCCGAATGCAGGTAGAGCAAATAGGCTTTTAACTTTCTCAAGTGCTAAATCATACAAGTTGGTAAGGAGGAGTATATGGGATTATGTTTGCTTAATGAAATAAATTAGTGGTTAACACGAGGATCGGACCTTGGATCCATGAACACTACATGTATCTCTACACCACAGCTTTGCACATTAAAATGTGTACGACATATCAGAAACCGGCGTGCATTTTCCCAAGAATATTGGAAATAGGCTCCGGGCTATGGAGGCAGAATATACCAATGTGAAAAGCCCATTACTTACGAAATACTTGCACATGCTTCACTCGTGCTGTACAAACACGAAGTCAGAGCATTGTACTTATTACATATATCTTGTCTACAATAAATAACGTCTAATTGTAGTGTATACTGTCGGCTTAAGTGGAGAATATGGCAGCGTAATTCCAAAATATTAATGAACAAGAATATATGAAGTATGTACAGAAATACAAATAATAAATAATTGGTTTTCTCATTTTCTGAAACAGTGTTCTTATTTAATCGCTTCACGCAATGCTAATGCATCCTTGCAACGACTTTTTCCAGTAACTATCTCCTTCGGGTACTGACAGTCCAGACACAATAATTACGTTATATCAATATGTCGTTAGGACTGCTCAAATGCTTCATGCAATGTTCCAATAGTGATGTGTTTTGCTGTTTTGGTCGGGGAAGTGTGCCAAAACATCACAACAGTAAAGACTAGAATGACGAAGGAGTTGATTAGAATAACTCTTGAGAGTAATATTTTCCTATTGCTGGGCTAGTTAATAAGGTCGATACCCGAACAAAAGGGAAATCCAAATATTGATATTCAGTATACACGAGTTTTGTACTAATACATTTTCTACATATAATTATGTAAACTAATATAAGTAGGGTACATACATATCATATTAAGTAACAATGTATAGGGGTTGGGGTCATAATAGTTAATAAGTAGGCAAAGTATCAAAGCAATATATGAATGCACTTTGAATATATCAGAGGTTAAACAACGTGTACCTTAACTTAAACATTTGCACTAAGTTAAAAAGGGGTGGGAGCATAATTTCAACAAATTGCTTGACAGGGTTACGTTCTTCTGCGTACAGGTTGGGCTCATGGTGGTGAACAAGTGTGCAAAGTATCAAAACAATATGTCAAAAATAGTATAAGAGGTTAAAATAACCTGTACCTTTAATATAATCATTTCGCCAACGCCAACACCGACCCTCGGGTGACTGCAATATTATAGCTCCATTTATTCTTAGAGTAGTGGAGCTAAAAATGCTTAGTATAATTTTTGACAGATAATGGCCAAGGGGGTTAATCCGTCTGGGATTGCCTTTGAGTGGGAAAAAGTCAGTGTTTTAAACCTAAACAGGACTTGATTTGGATTATTGCTTTCTTCATTAATAACTCCTTAAGAATCACATAAAATTAAAAATTAACAAAATCAGCGAAATGGGTTAACGACTGCATTAACAACTAATTAGCGTCCGGAGGACACACGGAACAAAATGTGCAACATTAACTTTTGTTGATGATATTATTTGTTTATTCCAGCTGTGTCACAACATCAATTGAATTGGTATTGATCATTATCCTTGCTGCATATATTGAAATTATGAAATTATTTGCGAAGACTTATTGACCTAGCTATGGTTGATTAGCTTAGTGTATATTTTGTTGGTTAAATTAGGATACAACTTTAATGAATTCAATAGTCTAGATATTGAATGGTTATATTAGTAATCGTTTATATCGCTATGTGTAATGTCTGTTACCATTTCACGTTCCGTACTACAATGCGTATATAGGTCAGTATATACAACTAGCAGGAACTCTTGGTCATTAATCATAGTTGGTTTGCCAATACACAATACGGTCACAATATTCTTTTTGTGAGTGTTTTAACACGGTTGACCAGAAGTAAGAATAATATATTGCTAGCTCCCGCCAAATATCACGATTGTAACAAGATTCTGATAATTTGCAATCGGTAGAAAGCCGTAGCAAACATGGTAGGCAATGCATCATTGTAATGTTTTGAAACAATCCCCATCCAATATTTCCAGTTCTTCTTTGTGTTTTCTCTCATGGTCATCATTGTATTACAATGTAAACAAAGAAATAACTGGTAACTACCTTTTGAGATTCCCTAATACATTGTAATGAAACATTCTGACCGCAATCCTGTAAAAACAAAATGTATTCATTTTTTCTCTTTTTAAATTATTTTATTATGATCAAATAATCATCTATCCTACTTACCATTTTGATACTCTGTAGTCATTCTATATTTGGAATTCATATCTGGCTAGGGGTAAACTGTATTAATTATTCAGTTATCCATGTCTACTTAAGACAGTCAGTGGCATCATTATTATATAATTTGTGGAAAGCATGCATGGTCTTGTGGTAGTGCAGTTAAAACAGTAAACAAAGTTGTTATTGCATATCAGAAGGCGATTCCGAATCACAATTAGTGTGTATAGTACATGCATTCATGTTAATATGTTACTCATCTAATTGCAGGAAGTTGCGCTACCGATGCCCCCTATATAATGATATGTATATTTATGCAGAGGTATTGTAAAGATGCCACGCGATGCATCGTATTTAATTGTCACGCGATGCATTGAATTTAATTGTCATATCAAGTCATCTACATGTAATTGATCTGAAAGCGTTGATTTATATTAAACATACTAAAAATTGATGAACCCACCAAATGTGTAAATCAAGTAAGACCAACTCTGTCTTAAATACTTGGTGTTAGATTATTGTGACGTCAATATGACGTAGGCAATCAACACGGGTCCATATCTCGCAGATTATGACAGACATGTCTGTTGAATAGGGACGTCTGTTATCAAGCTCCAGACAGTATATGGGTACCATGACAAATAATTGTTTTGGTTTAACTCTTTTAGCTGGACCTATTAGGTGATTGCAATAAATTTTGTGATTATCAGAAATGACTAGGACCTAAATATAGTAACGTTTATGATGGTATGTTGTATGAAACGAAACTATAATGCTGTTTTTATGAATAACACGTCATGGATGTTTTATTTTGTAGAGACTAATAACAGTGAGGCTCCATGGCTAAGCTGTAGGATAATTTGTTCTGGCATAACACTTCTCCTGAGAATGCTAATTTTAGTAAACTCTGATTGAAAATTCAAAGTGTGCTGTCCGTGAGGGATTAATGTTTGTAAAATAGGTGGATGTTAATAACTACGGAATCAAAAGGATTATATTAACTTTACACTAAATAATGCACTGTCTACAACAGGGGGATTTATCCCATAAACAATTTTGTAAAGAAATGTAAGTTTTTAATCCAATAGACAAATAACACTTGCAAAGTATCAAATATGTCATGCTTTCTGCCCCCACCCCCTCCTTCAGTGTACTGTTACATATAGTAGTAGCAAGATCACGGCAGAAATCCCTTTGCCAAATTAAACTACTTCTGAATAGCGATATTGAGGGCTTTCCTGCATCTATGCAACGATACGTTAGCAGTGAGCTGAGCTAACAGTGCTCGTATATAGCCGTTTCCCAGTAGTTTGCACTACGAGCGCTTACGAGCGCTTTGCCGCGCAAACTGGCCCGCTATGGGCCAACAAGATTGGTTCTCAAATCTTTAGCAATAACTTGCTTCTAACAGAAGTCGGACATCTAATTCAGCCTCCCGAATTACCATGATTTCACACCCGTTAGCCAAACGCAATGCAAAACTACAACAACAACAATAGCACGTTAACAAACTGGACAGGGAAGACAGTACTCGACAGATACAACACCAGACGAAAGGTACCAAAAGGAACACACTAGAAAGAACATTCACAGTACCACATGCACATGGCCCAATGGTAAACACAAATATTTAAGTGAACAAACAAATGATGTGTTAAATGTCCTCTATAAAAGTCTAAGAGAGTATGACTGTAATATCGATTTAATTGCCCTGCACCTTCATACAAGGTTTGTACATTGTTCTTAACAAAGTGATATTGAAAAATTCGACGGGATGAAAAATATTTCAGATTTGGAGCCGAATTACGTAACATTGGAGTCGTCGTGTGCTTTACTGACAACTTAAATCAGTGTTTGTTTTACACCAGTGTCATAACAAACTCGGTTTGAAATCTGAACATATCAGGTGTTTGTTATTGTTGTTCACACAGTGCAATTCATTAATTTAAGTTTTGCTAATGCTGGTCTTCAAACAATCTGCATGGTGGTGTTAACTAATTAAAGCGTTCTAGCAAACCAAGATAATTTATTTCTCATCAAAGGAGTGCGTCAATTATATTAGCTGACGTCATTGAAACTATTCCAAAATATTACAACTCTGATTTCATTCCATAGGGAATTGTTAATAAGTACCACTCATGGTTTAAACTCTTTATTAATCAAAACAAAAGTTCTGATGTCATTTCCTGTTTGGTGCCATTATTTTTAAAATGGCTGACCTTAATGCCTATATAATGTAGAGAAGAACTTTTGTTTGTGTGTTTTGAAAAATGTTCAGGCCGGAACGTTGATAAATGAAGAGTTTAAACAATGAGTGGTATTCCAAAATAATTTCGATAACATAAGCATGAACATTCAACCATATAATTGTACAATCGTTAAATACCACTTAATATCTGCTGTTGGAAAAACGAGTCTTAAACGTGAACCGATTAAAACAATCCATTGATATCGTTTCAACAGATATAATACCTATATTTATAGACGTCTACTGCATTCGTTTTAGATCCAAACTAATCGTTACGCTGCAAAGAAAATGGGAACATACCAATTTCTCTGAGGTTTTGCCGAACAATAGCTGTAATTTACTTTTAAACTGGAATATATAGCTTTTAGTATTTTGGAGCAGACGCTTAAGACAAAGAGCTATACGTTTTGGACGAAACGTTTACAGTAGCATTCCTGTTTATGAGGTAGTAAAGTAATAGCTTTATGTATTGTTATAACACAATGGCATGATATATTGTTTTCATAAGAGTTGATAATGGTTGGTTTTTGTCAGTACTTTTAAGTGATAATTGTGCCTAAAAACAACGGTCTATACTTGAAGCAGGAAAGATTGACATATAGGTAGTGTGTGTTGTTTAGGATCAAGAGTTCCCTGGTTCGATCCCGTCTGTATGACTGTTTAATTTCTCTTAACAATAAGCCAACAATGCTGCACTCGACAAAGATGTGAATTGGTACCCGTAAGATCGATGTCTGTACATGTTCGATATTCTTGGCCGCCGTACATGTATCACGATGTTGGCTGAACACAAATATGGAGAATAGAGTTTCCCTTGTGATACTAGAACGCATATTTCTTTAGATTGCCAAATGAAAACCGGTAACTAAAAATCAAATAAACGCAGATAAAACATGTATTTAAGTGGATATAAGTTAAACGAAATACAGATCGTGTTATTTCTTCAAACGATTTATTGCCAATTGATATCAATTATAACGAATGTTATTTCGACAGATTGTTTGCTTTAACCCATTTGTAACATATTAAATAGATCAACAGTTTTATTCCGTTACATTGATTGAGCTATCAGTGTAAGCCATACTTTTGATAAACAGGGATCTGATTAAAAACAACGCGCCAATATATACAACAGTCACATGTTTTTATGTTCCTTTTTGCGTATTTTGTATCAATGTTTCTTTTGAATGCTGCCTCCACTGTCCTACCTTTGTTATCTTATGTGTTCAATTTTTATTTGTCAAGACAGGTATTAATACATGTACACGTAATACATGTAATCAGCTAATTTTCGCTTAACATTTCCACTGTTTAATTTGAACTATGAATCCCCAAACAATTGAGGAACGTTAAGTTCACGATTATTATCGATTATGTATATATAATTTATTCTTGGCCATACTAAACAACGATTATTATCATGATGGTAGTCATTGGAGTAATATATATTGCAACTGTTATAGGATAATGTCGTTTGAACAATACTATACTTTTATTTAGCATGTGTATCTAATGCATGTTTCTATGCAATAATGCTGTACCTGGTGCTAAATATTGACTTTAACATTCGAGCCGCGATCGAACTTAAAAAGGTACTAGCAGTTCTCTTGCAAGACGCTCAGCATTGACATGGATAAATATCCCCCCTCTCTCTCTCTCTCTCTCTCTCTCTCTCTCTCTCTCTCTCTCTCTCTCTCTCTCTCTCTCTCTCGCTCTCTCTCTCTCTCTCTCTCTCTCTCTTAGCCTCGTGGCTACAGATACCGTCAGACATGAGGAATCGAGAGTAATTGATATCTATTGTAAGAACTTGTCTCAAAATCGACTTGAAATAATATAAAGTAAACTATATTCCACTGACAAAGACATACTGCTTCAATAGTGATATCTTTATATTCTTGTTTATCACGTCCGAGTTCCACCAAAGTGCATCTTAGGTTTACTAGGTCGTACGGTCTAGAAATAGATTTTTAAATTGAAAATTGAAAATGTCGTTCAAACGTACGCCTATAGCCTTAAAATTGATATTTAGTACTTCGCATTGTCGAATGTTGTTCTTAACACATTGAATAAATTATTAACTTTCCTGAAAACCATAGTTGCTGTGGGCAACACGCTGTTCCTTATAATTATGTTCACAGTAATAACTGTAAATGACAGGTCCTCCAAAACCAAACGAAAATGGTGCGTTTTGCTCTATAAACTGACTAGGAATAACAAAAAGACAATCAAATACGGAGTGATTATGTTGTATTTTGCGAAATATCCAAATATAAATGTCACGAAATCCTTGAATGTGTGAGCGATTGGTTTTTATTGGATGCGCAAGAGCACGACACAACACACTGAAATCGACCCAAAGCGACGAATTTGACCTCACGGACCCAAATGTGTTTACGACATTATAATACAATGTAGTTCTGTTCACATCGTTATGTTTCCATATTCCAGTGGACGAGTAGGTATAAGGACATTCATCTTTGGAGTAGAATGTTACACTTTCGAAGCCGGATAAATATCCATTTATACATCGCTAGTAGGTTACAGGAACCGCAAGCTACTAAATACATGGGTTTCATATCCAACCGATCATCAAACGGTGTATCTATGCCCAATTGGCCAATCGGACATCGGCCAGTCATCGGGCGTCGGCGAGAGTACTTGTATGTGTCTTGAAGTATAAATTGTTTCTCATCGGCCGGTGTTCGCTTGACGCATAACCATCGGAGCCACATCTGTTAAACGCCAGCTTAACTTGTTTTTACACTAAAAGCAGCATGAATGTTCTTCCAAAAATGTGTGGCTATGGAGGCAGAATATACCAGACGTCGATTGCTAACGAAATATATGTTGTCTCGTGCTGTAAGAACATGAAGACATTACATACTCATTGCACAAATCTTGTCTACAATAAATAACGCCTAATTGTAGGGTATGCTGTCGGCTTAAGTGGAGAATTTGACAGCATAATTCCAAAATATTAATGGACAAGACTGTATGAAGTATGCAAAGAAGTAACAATAATAAATAATTAGTTTCCCCATGTTCTCAAACGTGTTCTTATTAAATTGCCTCACGTAATTCTAATGCATTCTTACAACGACTTTTCACCTAGTAACGATCTCCGTTGGGTACTGACCGTCCAGACACAATAATTACGTTATATCAATATGTTGTAAGAACTGTTCAGACGCTTAATCAAATACAATGTTCCAATAGTGAGTAGTTTTGCTATTTTGGTCGGGGAAATTTGCCAAAACATTGAAACAGGAAAGACTAGAATGAAGTGGCAGTTGATCGAAATAACTCTTGTGAGAAATACATAATTTTAATGTATGACTTCCTATTTAACTGTGCTAGTTGTGGTTGTCAATACTCGCCTCCTACATAAACGGAAGGGAAAGTGAAATTTGACAGACACGGACTATAATTATCAATATACGTGGTCTTTGTAATGGTGCATGCCCTATATAGATTTTATATTAACGTTAGATTATACAAGAAGGTCTGTAGATATAATGTATGTCCGGATAAAAACCGATATTTAGCTTATCAATGCATATTCATTACATGCACGCGTGTAAATGTTGTTTAACGTATTTAGTTCCAGGATTGATCACTTAAATTGTCTGAAGTAGGTGTTTAACATGACACCTCCTTTATAAAAACATGCTGAAAACGATATCGAAAGTTCCAAGTTACGTCGTTGCATACTGCAAAATTACATCTTCGCATTTCTTGACGAATTAAGGGATGTCAATGATTATGTCACTATTTTACGGTTCATTAGTATTAACCCTACCCTTAACATACCCCCTGAAATAACCAAGTGTGCTCAAGTATGGCCATTGAGAGGGGACTATGTATGGGTGGTATTGCAATGAAATAAGCCAATCTTCAAATGTTTGTTTTAAATTATCAAAAAACATTCTGGTGGAGCAGCCACATTCAGTCTTAACCGACATAAATATTATGTCAATGTAAACCCTCCGTTTGGCATATATTTGTAAAATCTCTCAAATCAATGCAACATATATCCTTTATATGTAATTTATTTAACACACTTGCTCAGTTTTCTCATCTGTTTGGACAGCTCGGCCGGTAAACTTGGTTATTATACTAAAGGTCTAAATACTCCCGTAGGATTCACACTTACAATAGTAATCTTTTGATTTGCTTTGTAGAAGGTTTATCCGTATCAGGTCACATTTTGATATTCCTCAAATTAAATGGTACATCTTGATCATTTTCAAATTCTATGGATGGTATGATTAATAATCGTATAAATATTTCCAAATGATTTGCCTACACATTGAGCTACCTGCCTAATTGTAAATACTCCACCAGTTTTCAAAAAGATTTTAATTTTCTCAAACCTTTTCTAGTATGTTGCGGTATTTGGATGGCGTTCATATGGTTTATTTCCAAATAGATTTACACCACTTTTAAATTTCTTAAACTATCAAATACTCAGTAGTTGATGAATAAGACATTAAATGACACCATATCACTATACAAGTTATTATAAATACAGTAAAATTCAGCTTATAAGACCACTTTGATTATTTTGAAATCATGCATATATCTGCCAGTTTAAGGTCCCAAAGGTCCGCTAATAAGACCGAATCGCTATTAAGACCACCTTTTTGACTGGTTTTTTAGCGGAACTTCACTGTATTGTATTTGCTTCGGCATTAAGAAAACCATGATTCTTCAATGGGACCGAATTTGATCAGAAAAACGTAACATTTTCCCTATCATTTAAGCATTAGTATACATTTGATACACGAATAGACAGTGTTATTTGACGTACACTGAACGGATTTTAAAATGCGAGGTATCAATTTAAAGCTATTACAATGATCTAAGATGTACAGCTAACTATTTTTAAAAATTCATTGATACAAGAAAGATATAGCATCACTTACATCCCAATTTGAACAACCCTCGTACATCGATGCTAATTTCGTAGGTTTTAGCCAATGTGGTCGCAAATCGGATCGCGTACGTACATGTATAAACAAAACATGGTTCAATTTACTGTCAGTAAAATATCGATTTAAGAATAAGAGTAAACATCCATCCTACAGACCATTTTTTAACTCTCTAATATATCTATATTTGGATTTTAGACATTGCTTGGGGTAAACATTATAAATCATTCAGTCAGCCAGATCTAATAAGGACAGTGAGTTGTAGCGTTCCTACATGAATTGCGGAAAACATGCATACACTATTGACAATCAAATATCATTCTTGGTAGTGCAGTTAAAACATCAAACAAAGCTCCAGTCGCTTGTCTATCACTAATGAGACTTGGAGTCTCATTAAGAAAGCATATTATTCATGCTAAGAGCTAAATCGTGCTCGTTGTTGCTACCTATGCCAACATTAACACAGAATAGTTTAATAAATGATTTGTATTGTAATGATTCCGTAACTTGCATTTTTAAAATAAAATTCTACAAAGACTACCGCTTGTATCGTTGGAATGTCATTCCAAGCCATCTAATTGATCTGAAAGCGATGATTTAAACGAAACAAAGAAAGAAGTAAGGAACCCATCAAATGCGTAAATCAAGACCAACTCTGTCTTTATTACTAAGCGATTGACTATTGTGACGTCAATATGACGTAGACAATCGACATGGCTCCATATCTCGCATATTATGACAGACATCATGCTGAATAGGGCGATTTGTTATCACACTTCAGACAGTATATGGGTACCATGACAGTGAATTGTCTTGATTTAGTTCTTCTAGCTGGACCTATCAGGCTATTGCAATAAAATTGGCGAGCATTAGAAATAACTAGGACTTTATTGTAAACTTTATGACGACATGTGATATGAAACGAAACGCTCATAATACGACACTGTTTTTATTAGTGATACGGCATACACTCATGTTTATGTTTTTATTTTTAGAAACTAATAAGAGTCTGTTTCTATGGATAAGCTTTTAAAACTGACATAAAAACTGTGCTGAAAATGCTTATTCAGTAACATGGCTGGAAAATGCAAATGGAATACTGTTGTTCGTCAGGGATTAGTTTCCCTTTATTGAGTTGACATCACACATATAATAATAAACCGAATGATGAATGCAGCATTCAACAGAAACTACATAGTTCGAAAGCGTGATAGGACCACGGGCGTTCGTTCCATTGACAAAAACACATAAAAAGTGAGCATAAAGTGACCGTTAATGAAACTTATATATCACCGTATCAAAGTATTTCATTCATGATCCATTTGCCATGAATAATTTTGACTGCATAATTACCTGTGTAATTGTGTGTATAGCACAGAGAATTTGACATGATCCTGACCTTTATGCATGAATATATTACAAGTTAATTGCGTTGAATATATCAATTTCCGCGAGCTAATTGTGCAATATCGGTTCTTTATATTTGTTTTGGTATTACACATCGAGCGTCTTCGTAATACTCCCCGCTTATGAAAACATACAGCCGGGGTTATAATTATAGACAATATATCAGCTGTTAAATTATGCTAATTTAAAGGTCGAGAGTCTTGTCAAATTCTCTGGACTATAACTACATTGTGAAATTAATAGCCCATTAGCGTTCATATATTGTTTTTCTCAACAAAAATGTAATGACATATCCGGCGGAAGGTGAAAAATACGCACGTCAAATCTGACGAGAAAGCAACTTACGGAACTATTGATGTCTTCGTGTAATAAATGGTTTTCAACAGAATTGTCAAAACACAAGCTTTTGAAATTACAATCCTTATACCTGGTGATACTTATAAATTAACTTTCTTACAGTGCAATTGATTAATGCATTTTTTGTTTATACAATTCATCAAAGACTCCTGTTATCTAAACGGTGTTGTTAATCAATAAAGGCGTTCAAGCAAACCATAATACTTTATTCTTCATCAAAGGAATTATATGAGCTGACGTCATTGAAAGTATATCAAAGTAATTTGCGATACCAAAAGCATGAACAGTCAACCATATAATTGTGAAATCATTAAACACCAATTAACTGTTTGACAAAACGTGTCTTAAACGTAAACCGTTAGCAACATTTATATCGTTTCAACAGATATAATAACTACATTTATAGACGTCTACTGTGTGCGTTTTAGATCCAGACCAATAGTTAAACTGCCAAGAAAGTAGGAAAATACCAATTTGTCTGAGTTTTTGCCGAACAATAGCTGTAATTTTCTTTTATACTGGAATATATAGCCTTGTTATTTTTGTGCATACGCTTGATATGCCATTACAAAAAGCTATACGTTTTGGACGAAACGTTTACAGTGACTTTCTTCTTTAGGAGGTACAAAGTAATAACTTTATATATTGCAATAACGTAATGGCATCATACATTATTCGCATAAGAAATTATTTTGGTTCGTTTTCGTCCATAACGTCATCTTAAGTAATATAGCTTCCCAACTATGGTATATATAAACGCAGATTAAACATGGATTCAAGACGTTTCACAAAATTGACAGTAATGCAGACCATTGTCATTTGCTTTCCTTCAGATGTAATACAGACACAGCCGAACTTTTACTAATTAATACAGCTTATACAACTGATGCTTTTTACATAAACCTATCAGTAATATTTCATGGTACTCATTTCAATTTTGTATTAAATGACAATTCTGTTGCTATTAGCGAAATCCATGCAACATATACACTAGGTTTGATTACAGCAGCACACCAATATAATTATGCAAACAGACACGTGTTTTGTGTGGACCTTTATGTGCCGGTTGTGTTCTGCTGTTTCTGTGTGCTTCATTCCTGGTCTAATTTCTTATTTAATCTCGGTGCAACTCCCCTATTTTGTATGAACCGTGTATTCCCAAATACATGAAGAGCTTTAGGATATCGATTAAACACTATTACTGCACTCGTTGTGTGTTTTGTTTCTGCTATATTGCGATTTATTGTTTAACCCATTTTAGTCAACTGCAAAGTGAAGTATTGGACTTCAATCATGCATTAGTCTAGGAATTGACTTCAACTTGTTTTATTGTTGGAATTAAATAGGTTCTGGTGAGCGGGAAAAAACGTAGCACGAGAAGAACACTACTATACACGGCATTTAATTAAAGTTCTGCACAAAGGGGCGTTAGAACCGTTGATTAATTCAGTGAAACACATGATGATCACGTGGCAAGCGTGTTGTGATACGTGAATCCCAAGGCAAAGATAAGACTGTCATAATTCCCGTTTGTATAATATGTATACGAGCGTACGAGACAATAACCTTACAATAAATATATATATGAATATTCTACAAGCATATTTATATTTCATTAGATAGAGGATATGTCAATTCTTTTTTCTAACAAGTGGGGTATTTATGATACTGAATATATTAGATGCTGTTTTATATGCATTACATGTGATATATGTCTAAATCGGTTATAATAGCAACGGTCTCGCTTAGATTATATATTTGTTTCTGTAGAGAATAGATAAGGGTTAGTGTATGATGAAATATAATGGGAATGCTTTATCGTATATGATTGCGTTCGAAAATAAATCCTACATGGAGCCGCATGTAATTATAGTATATACGGTTTTCTTGGACGTTTACTCTCCGAATAAACCGTTTTGGTGTCTCTGTAGTACATTTATAACTCTTGCAGCCAGTGATTAAACTTGGCATACAGATCATATACCATATATCTTACTCCTATCCAGTGTTGGCAAACATCAACCTTATCGGACAAGAAGCGTCTCAAATGTCGAGGAAATCAAATTTGACATATTCAGCACTCGAGGATTAATGTCGACGAAATAATTAAAGAGCCCTCTGCCCGTACAATATCCTCTGTAGAACATAAAAGATTAATCAGTGTCCCGTGTGCATGACTGTTCACGTTTGATTGTTTAATATGAGCAACATTTCTCTGAAAATAAACACACAAACAACGATGTTTGTGTCGTTCTGAAAATGAAGAATGAAAATCAATGTTGAATACTGATTCCTCACTGCGGAGAACAAATATTTACAACTGCAATTAAAACGCCACAATTTCTCGTTAAACAAGTTGAAATTGAATGATTCTCCAATTGTACATGATCACGCATTCTTAATCGGCAGTTAAGGGTTTAACGTCTCCTATAGGCATCCCACAGAGCTAAATTCTCCAACTAAAGTGGGTCTTTTTGCATTTTTCATTTGCATTTTCAATCTTTGTTTTCCCAAATACGGTATTAATACAATGCATGCATGATCTAATGTGTGTGTCAATTTCCTTTCATTCGACCTTCCCTCGGCCATCATTGTTTCACTTATGGTATCCGTTGTACGTAGATGCCTCACTTTTATTACACATTGCTGTCCCCTAAAAGATCAATTTTACTTTTTATTATCAATTATTGATGATGATGCTCCATGGGACATATTTATTTGAACGTTGATATATTTCGGATTACGACTTAAGTACACCATGCGCACACGATTTAAACAAGAAGTACACACGACTTATCTAGATCACATGCCTTGGTGGAAAGAAACCCATTTTCTTACTTCGTAATTAAAGAGGTATTCATTTGCATTTACGTAGAAATGACTAAATGGTTTCTATTCTTATTTTCCTAATGGTGTTTTTATCACATAGTCATTATAATAAAAAGATACTTATGCTAACTATAATAGAACTGAGTTTTGCCTGCAAAAACATGGCAAACAGAAAAGGTAATGTTGCGTAGGTCTAAAGCAATAGAACATTGAACTCGGCTAAATGACGCGTGTTTTTGTAAGCGCTTTCTAAATCTGGCAGCATTTGCATAAACGATTGTATGAGCCATTATTGCACCGTAAATTACATAGAATTAATTCAAATTCTGCTAGAATATTCATTAAAACGATATAATGTCTTACAATATGAGGTAAAGATTGGCGCCTGCTGCATCGCGTATTATTTTGTTACATTCAGAATTTATGGAAACTTTTGATACAAGCGATCTGGATTCAAATTGATCTACAACGAGCTCCTCATCTGAATAGCATAGGTTTCAGAACATACCCTCGAAATTACTTATTTTGTAAAAGCATATTTGTGTATAATTCACATTGATTTCTTCAGTTATCTTGTACTGAGGAAAACACATTTACTATGCGAATTTGAGCGTCGGATGTTTATATATGAATTGTTGCTATCGCAAAGGTGGTGTGAAATGATTTAAATGCAATTTAGAATAACTGTTAGAGTTTCGTTTTTAGTCACTGATAATTCAGTCATGGTAATTTTGACATTAATGAATAAAATCACGACAACTGTATTTAAATGTATTCGCAAGCGCATGTCCTTTACCGTAAATTGCAGTACGAACAAAGACTCTCAACCGTGTAAATTGGGTATCAGTCAGATCAGATCATGACATCGTTCTATTAATGTCATTCGAGCATGCAATTCAGCATAATAAATTATAAAGTTTAAATAACAACTATTTTCATACAATTAACATTCATAATTGGATAGCTTGATGATGTAATAGTTGACCGCGTTTGAAGTATACTGTCGAAAACATCATTGTCCTTCATAAACACTATTATAACAATACCAAAGAGGCGTAATCCAAATAAGGAAGTGGTCTTAATTGCATGTAAGAGAACTTGAGTGTGTGTGAACACTTGCTGTTGATATTGATGGTGGATCTAAAGATAGTGTTGTAGAAGGGTACAGTAGTTAGATTGAGATGACGACAATGTTTATGATACGTTTGATTTGCTAGTTACATATACATGTAACAATAGTCATTACATATTGCTGATATTTCTCAGCCAACTTTCTAATTCAAATTCACATTATAGATGTACAAGCGAATTGGCTGCTTTTGCGTAAGCCATACATTGATTATTTTATATGTTTAGTTAAAGTGTTTTATGTTATCTATGGTCATTGACAACAACTTTAATGTCTTAATCCCATTATATTTCAGTATCAAGTGGTATATACACAAGACAGACGATTCCGAAATTCCTTCAAACACCGACAAATGTGACCGTTCACAAAGGAGAACTAGCTGAATTAATGTGCCATATACAAAACTTGGGTCCAAAAATGGTAAGCTTAACTCTTCTAATGTTTTCTAATTTATTGAAGCTTTTTCAAATAGCTAACTAAAGTTAATGATAAGTAATATAATAATAACTAGCTCTGCTTCTACATAATTATGTTAATCGTGCTGTCCATGTTTTTACATAATAGGCTTCACAGGGGTCGTTCATTTGATCGCCATAGAGTTCGTATAACGCCTGATGAAAACATACAATAGTAATAGCGAATGTTCGCTTAAAGTCAATGTGTCACGTGGTTTGGTCAGAGTTTGAATTCACTAATGAATCTGAAAATTTGTGTTACAGTTTCGAAGTGACAGAAATATACTGAAAAATGGCCCCCAATAGAGTAATAAAAATGACCTAAAATGCGTTATTCTATAGCTCATAAATTTGCTTTTATATTTTAATGATGTTTGAAAATATTCCAAAAACTCTAGTAGGCCCATATATAAAACATTTTGATAAGGGAGATAAATACTATGTTGCTTCGTATAGCACGTTGATCGACCGCCATCTTGGAACGCGTCGAACGCTTCGAAAAAAGAGAGAAAACACAGAATATGACAGCCTGCATATAATCAGTTATTAATCAACTGATTACGCCATGAAAGTACTTGTTCTAAACAAGGAAAGTCGTATTATTTTACACATAATCAACGTAGTTATACAGTGAAACGAAAGCAGGTTGTATCGTTCGTTTCGTCCTTCGTTACTTCGTACCCCAAAAATGTCACAAATTTTCTACTGACTGTACATTTATGAATCATATGATCAGCAATCATTCTGTACTGGATGATCATGTTACTAATAATAAAGGACTTCTGACAAGTGTCTACTGCTGTGTTTCAATACTGACATGTAGTCCAAGGTCGTTGACGATGATTTTTCCATTTCAATAAAAGGTCGACACTTCAGTGTTAATAAAAGACCATTTAGTTATGGTATCCAGAACTAACTGACATGTAGCTATAAGAATTTGTCAAAATGAATAATTTAATATTTAAGATAAAATTCGCTAAAATAGGCTGTGCCTTAGTTCATATTATACATACAAGAGTTTCTTTTTCACAGACTTACTCGACAACTTGTTGTTAAATGAGTGAACATATATGTGTAAGCTTACCCAACACAGACTGGGATTGGTGTAGTTACTGTACTATCTCCACCCACAATTTTTATCTAGTGAATTGTAGCGGACTACTGTGGCTGGGATCGTGGTCTATTGTTGTCTTATTATAGCGGGAAACATCAGATATCATTGTTCAACTTTCAACTATTTGTCAATTATGGAACCATATGGATATGTAATTAACTAATAAAATCTAACCTCGGATCAGTTGATTCGTTGATTGGTTTATATTTGACTGGTCGGTGCGTTAATATCAAATTACTTTCATGACCTTATATATCAATGACATTTTTAGGTTATTCCCGATAATTTCGGAAGGCAAAGGGGCATTAATAATGCTGACGATGATGATGTGGGTATCACATTATGGTGATTATTGATTTAGTAAATGTGTTTTAAAAGTGATGATGCCATGGCGGTGGTGACGGTATTGCAGTTGTCATAATATATCAGATGATGATGTTTTAGTCGCAAGCAGAGATATAGAAAATTCAAGTCGGTTATTGACATTCTGCAATTCTACTGCAACGATTAAACGTTTGTTCAATTGACGAACAAACTGCATTCTGTGAGCGTTGACAGTCTCAGCTACGTTTTAATTAGATTTATTCAAATCCACACTATTTATGTTTCTCGTTTAAAAGCCCAAAGCGTTTCTCAACTGAAATTACGTCCAGGGTATATCCCAACAATTAAATTAACATTGGACGAATTTAGAAACGCCCCATTGGCTACAGTAGCTCATGCTGCAATATTGGTGTTTTAACATTCACTTTTATTGATTGGTTTAACGTTATTGAGACAAATGTTTGTGTACAGTCAGGTCAGGGTACAATGACGTTGTTTGTTTTCAAGAAAGATGCCGTTGTAACGAAAATGCCAGTGTTTTGAATTGATACAAAGAGCGTTTTAATATTTCTATCCCCAAACATGATGTTAGTAATATGCATTTGTCAGTAAATCGGGTATCGTTATATCGAGACCTGACTGTATTACCATGCTTATAGATCCCGGGGCAGGAAATTATTTCATTTGGACAGAAGTGCGAACGTTTTGAATGGGCAATCGCGATTATCGGTTACATTACATAACATGCTTTTGTTTACCCCCTCTTGTGAACGCTAGAATGTTAAAACGGAGACCAGATAAATATGCTGTTATCTTATTAAAGTTCTGATAAACATTCCTTGATTTCAGTCAAACAATATAACCTCGATAAATCATTTCTCTCGCTGGCTGAAAATACCGTTTGCTATATACTGCATGCTGGTAAGGCTTTTTTTACGTTACATGTATACTTAGAGTCGAAAGTGTCGCAACAGAATTGAAAATCCAAAACTTTTGAACTGTTGACATGAAATAACGTTTCTCTTTTACGTATACATGAGAGTACTGTATGTGTTTTTTTAAATACTGTTGTTCTTTTCCGTCACGATTGAATGATCACTCTGTCGAAAAACGAGTATTTCATTTTCAACTTAATGTTTACTTTACACATTCTTCAATAATGTCTGTGAAATAAAATACACAATCAATTTGTTAATTAGGCTAGACATGCACGCTCATAATGATAACCAACATAGGTCATGATGAATATTATCATGTATATGAGATGCTGAAGACTAGTGTTTCACTTAGGCTTCTCTCTGTCTCGTTATACTGTCATATCTTATCATTTCCAACAGACATATTGTATATATGTTATGCCACGTGTTGGCAGGCCAAGGGTCAACACAGTCAGTCTAGACAGGTCATTCTGCTATAAGACACTGTTTTAAAAAAACATGTTTCAACCTCTTATCGATTATGGTCAAAGAACGACAATCATTACCTCCTCTGCACTATGAACTAGTTCTAATGGTAGAATATTCTACTAATGCTGTCAAGCTAAGATATCGCCCAAAATGTTGCTGAGTTGTGAACCGCATTTATTTGTGGGGCAATTTTTAATCGTAGATTTGTCGGTAGCATAACGCAACATTTCGTGCAAAATAATAATAGATAGATATGTATTATGGTACCAAAACGTGCACAAATATTAGTATGTAATGTGTATTTTTGAATTGTCGGATTGTGCTATATTCGGTGTTCATAGGGATTAATACATTTCTTAAAATTGATAATTTTGATTTGTATAGATCAAATATCAATGTACACATGTGTAGTTGTATCAGCATAAACTAGTTTGCGATTCCAATACGAAAGACAACTAATGTTGATTTGTGGAACTTTTGACGCTCAGTATAGTTGTACTTTTGTATGCAACATAACTGACTATTAATATTGATTTACTGAAAATAGAGTTGATCATCAATACATCATAATTATAAACATTGAAGTTTGTTGCGAAATGGCAAAAATGAATGGAAGTTAGATCAATGAATATATCATAGGGCAAGAACTGTATTTTAGAACGACTATTGAATACATGTTTGAAATAGACGTTTTCAATTGCAATGTATATATTTTGACGTGTATCAAAGCTAAAATTTGAAGATATACTAACATGATGTTTATTACACTTATTTAATCACAATATGTGATCCAATCACATCCGTAGATAGAATGAATCATTGTGATGAAATAACAACAGTTACTGAAAATATGTATACTCCACATTATGAGGGTCAGTCAATTATTACGTAGACTAGGTTCGTCATTTTAAGACCCTGGATATTCCAATGACACTGATAAAAACAAACTACATCCAATTAAGCTAAATCCTTTTTGAAACCAGTGCCGAAAAGTTTCTTTAACAACGCATTTTAAAAGAAAATGTGGCTAAAATAGAAATACCACCTTACATGTACCGCGACCACCACGAAGTGCTGTTTATATTCTGACGTAATCGACATTATTGACGTTTCGCCGTTTCTCAAATATCAAACCCGGAATGAAATTATGTTATGAATATGAACATAAACATAACATTAAAATTGTATGTGAATAAATATTGTTTAAGTTCAGAATCAAAGCTAGACTATACTACACTCGGCAAAACTTATAAGTACACACGTCATTTTATCGTTATAACTTTTTTATTTTTTATTATTTTTGCATGATATTTTGTGTACATGGTATTGACTATCAAAGGACTGTATTAAAAATGTTTTTTCTTCAAAATTAAATACAGCGATTCATTGGACCATGAAAGGTCAAAAACCGTGAAATGGCCGTGAAATTGACACGTATTGGCAAAATATTTTGATGTAAGGTAAATTTGATTTTTAGATTTATTGTCATATTAAAAAAAACACAAAATAATTCGATTTTTCTAACAACGACATGGTGTTTTTTTTACTTTTAAATATATTTTTTATTGTTATGGACAAGGGGAGTTAACCATGTTCCAAATTACATTTTTTATCAGCAGTTGATGTTTTTAAACCTAAATTGTGCTTGTTCCTATCATTGTTTTCTTTATTACTGTGTCTGTGATAGAAACATAGACTTGAAACTGTACTGTATCAGCGCAGCGGGGCCATATGTGCATTAGCAACCTGACAATCGCCTAATGAACACACGGCATTATTGTGTTTTTTTAGATTCTGCTGTTGTCATCATTAGTTTATTTTGTTTGTGACAATTTAAATCAGATGTTAAAAACATCGATTGTATTGTAACTCTACATATCCAATCTACATATGTTGAAATTTTCAGCACGATCATGCACGCATTGACCGAGCTATGGGCAAATAAACAAGTGTGTACTTATAAGTTTTGCCGAGTGTATATATAATTTATGTACCTTGCACAATTCGACTCTCGTTGCTTGAAACGTCCCTACTTATAGTTATCAGTCAATCCTTGTACCGATTTCTACACATGCTGTTCTTAATGATTTGTCACTTATACACAAGGGCCACTGCATGCTGTGTGTTTTTCCTTTCACTCTCTGAAGCAGCAATTGTGTGTCTTCTGTGTTTTCCAAGACCCGATCACAATTTAATAGTCACACGAATTTCCTTGCGCCAAGTCATAGATATTTTAACGTTAATAGAAACATGACTCACTTTCATAAAAATTCAACGTCCAAATAACTTCATAGTTACATGAAATATCATAATAGTGTCTTGCATTAATCTGGTAGAAATTTAGGAATGTAGATTAACACATTCGAAGATTAAAACTAGTTGGAATGAAAACGGTACGTTACGTCGCTTGGGGTGGTAGCGCGTTACTAAGGTAATACAATGAGTGATGAAACGGAAGATAAATCAAATTTGTATTGACTGTAGGTAATAAGTTATGTTTGTAATGATATAAATATTTATGATTTGAACGCAATTATAATAAATTGAAAACGAGTGTCTTCGAGTATATTGAATGCCCTCGTTTAACGTGAAATGTAAAGCAAAATAACGTATTTGTTAAATTATTTTATTGATGTTTGTTGATGATGTTACGCTATAAAACGATAGAGAGATATTTTCAGTTGCATTGCTATCATGTACAATGCTTCTATTTTAACCGAATGTGATCATAAATAAGGGATCCAATAAATTTAAAACAAAATGTTAAGACGGGCATGGTACGCCTTTACAAGCAATATGTGTTTGTTATGAGAAAATTGCGTTATGGAGAATTTAAAGACCTAAAGTGGTCCTTCTTTATGTCTGGTCCAGAACTTTATAGCAGGAACCGCATGAAGTCAGCAGGATATCACTATCAGTTTTTATCTATGGTAATATAACGCCAAAACTGGTCAATGCAATTAACTAGGGGTCCTTATCTACTGAATATCGATAGTGCGCTACTGTATGAAAATATGTGTCAAAGTATGTGCTTAATGTTTTGTTAATTTGTATATTAAGATATATTCATTTATTTTTGTTTCTATCTAGTTTGAGTGTATAACAGCAATTTTGCGAAAATGTTCATCAATTTAGCGATTTTATTTTCAGTTATATCTAGATAAAATTAGTTTAAGTAAATACATGTATGTTTAAACTTGATAAAAGTTAATAATATGTCAAATATATAATTAGCATTTTAGCGCACTAAAGCTTCACACAAAGACACATAATTAAATGTATCTAGTAATTTTTAGATATATATGAAATAAATACTACTCATAGTTTATAAATTTATTTCTTGTTTTCAAAGTAACATTTTTTTTATTTTTTCTAATATAAATGTATTTCACTACACTTCACAAGTGCAGTGACAAGGCTAGCTATGTGAATTGTGAAAAAAGTGTCAGTCATGTGGTACATCAATTCAAACAAATGTAGTAGAATATTATCCATTACTTCAATTAAAATTAGGGGTCAATACGTGCCTACTTACTTTTTGCACTGTTATTTTCTCTATACTTCCCAGTGTTTTTATTGATTTGTTTCCTATTTACTTTAAAGCTGCTCTATATTATTTTTGATCATCAAGATGCTTGCAATAGCTTATATAACTAACAATTAACATAACAGGGTGCAATACTGGTAGAGACCACATGCTGAAAAAATGTAGACCAAATATTATTGCATACATGGGGGAAATTGCCTCCATCGGGCAATTCGGTGATTTTCTAACTACAAGCCCGATCGGAAAATTATGCTTAATGTATACATACCTTAGAAGAACTGACCTGTGCATACAGATATTTGACCAAACGATAATCTGAACACATGTTTCATATCACAAAGGGTATACAATGTATCCATATACAGAGTGATTCATAATGTCTGTCTCAGTTTCAAACTATTATAACTTTTCGTGTCTGTACAACGTATGTATTTATCATGTCATTCGAAAGCTGATACAATGTACGAAACAGGTTTGTCAAATGCAAATTACAGAATGATGTTGATATCATAGCGCCATCTACGATGCCATAAAAAGATGTGCGATTTCTAAGTTTCGAAAGGCATTCTTCAAGTGTAAACATTACAAAATACTTGTAATAATTAGCAATATGGATGAAAGGCACACGAGCTAATTGAATGGTTTCAGTAAATGGTATGGAAATAGGATAACGTGCTTTTAAGCCACATTAAATAAACATTGGCGTCATCATCAGACAAAAGTGGCGTCATATTGAATCTATGATAAATATTGTAATTACATTTGCATATTGTACCTTATATCATACAAAACTATGTAGGTATGTGTTCTGGATGTAAGCTATTTGTAGTTATACTCAGACATATCAAAACTGTTTCATTCGAAAAGTGTGACATATGTACCATGTATGTATAAAATCCTTCCGTACAAATTTCCTTTGAATTGTCTAGATTCTGAGATATCTAGCCTTAAAAACTGTCAATTTGGTCCGTGTGTGCGCACTTGCCCATTTTGACAACTTTGAACTTTTCAAAATATATTTACTTTCCTTGAAATTTAAGTTGCCAAAATGGGAAGTGAATAAAAACACGTAATATCTCATAATCTAGACACTTGTTAATACTTCAGAACTTTAGATTAACCTGTTTAGGTAAAAAAATTATATCATCTCAATATCAAATATCCTTATACACAGGTTAGGTTTTTTTCAGAAAGTGGGAGTTTCTATTGCCCGATCAGACAATTTTTGGAGCAAAATTTTACGGGAATCCCCTAATTGCCCATTCGGGCAAGTTATAACGGGAATCATCGATCGGGCAATTCCTCCACTGATAATTAGTTACTAAACCAATGTTTTTGTTGTAATGGACAAGGTTCACAAAAGACTCATTTTGGCCCTGTGATTTTTTAAAAAAAACTAAGAATGCATGTTCCTATAAATGTGTCCTATAGTTCTAATACCTTTGTAAATAACTTTATAAAATTATCATACATATCCCAATTTCCTATGCAATCCATTGACAAAACTGCACAAAATATGTCATGTTTAGCCAAAAATATCGTTTTTTGGCCATTTTCCTGACCATTTACATGTAGGACAACAATACTTCCAAAATCCACGATGCCAGGCTTGGTACACTTTTACAATTATGCATATTCCGTGTTCTGCAAGTTATTATACGTGTTAAAAATAAAAAAAGTTTATCAAGAATGGTTTTGGGAAGGTTTAAGGTCATGAAAAGCAACGGAAATTGCTAAAAAACATTTTGTTAAAACAGATAAGTTACAGATAACGAGGGAAATTGTGATATGTATGCTTATTTTTTTAAAAAGACATTGTTTGGGTATTTGAAATATAGGACAGATTTGTAGAAAAATACACAGCATGCAAAGTTACGTTTAATTTTCTATTAAACGTAACGTAAATGTAATTTTATTCGTAATTTAAATACATTTAATCAGAAATAAGTTGCCATTAAATTCCATATTTAAGTTAAGTTTATTACTACATTTAAGTCGAATTATTCCTACAAGTTTAAGTCACATTTAAGTTGCATTTAAAGGTGATTAAATATAGAATATAAATGGATTAAATGCACGTTAATGCAATATAAAATGCGCTTAAATTTGAAATTTAAGTTGCATTTAAAGGGGATTAAATATCTTTATTTTCATAAAATTTATTCTGCACATATTGTACATATAAGACAACAACCACTCAGCAGTTTGTAACCTGCTTCTTACCAATAAAAACATTTCTGTATCGTACGATTAATATAGTTAGACCGTACTTTTAATTTGTCTGACTTAATATATATTATTATTATATTTGTACTGCTTTTATATTTCAATGTCTATGTGAACAATCATCGGGTAGAATTTAAAGATTTTACACATACACTAGTTCACTGTGAAACTACTTAACGTTATAATTTGTATTTAAAGTGTATTTAACGGCAAGGAAAAGATATATACAAATTTTAATCATATTTTTATTCAAGGGAGGTAATAAAATAATTATAGAAATTCTTCTAATTTTAAAATTTGTGAAATAAAATTCGTAGATCTACATGTGAACTAAACGCGAATCTAGTTGGATGCTTGTACTAGTAATATTTGTGATTATATATATGAATAAAATATAGTTAATAAACAGAAAATAAATCGAATTAAATATGGACGTTTTTGTGAAATTCCAAATAAACGGAAAGATAATGTAGTATTATTTGTGATTAAATTTACAAATTAAATTTAGTTTATAAACGGAAAATAAATCGACTTAAATTTGACGTTTTTGTGAAATTCCAAATAAAAGTAAATATAATAAAATATTATTTGCACTTAAACCCGTTTTTTAATGATGTGATACATTTTTAATATTTGACAAAACACGTGGCCAAATTAAGCCATAATTATCTTTGTCCTTTGTTACTGCATCAATATATTGTATTGTTAATTCGTTACTGAATCAATCTATTTTGTTGTCATTTTGTTACTTAATCAATCCGTTTTGTTGTTAATTTGTTACTGAATCAATACATTTCGTTGTGAATTTGTAAATTAATCGATATTGTGTGTTGGAAATGTTTAAATCAAGCTATTTTGCTGATAATGCGTAACTCAATTAATCAATTTTATTGTTAATGTGTTGCTGAATCGATCTATCGTGTTGTGTCTACATGTTGTAAGGGTAAGTTAGGGTAAGTTAGTACTGGTTTGGATGCAGTCCAGAAAAACTGGTTTGATGTATCTGCCACCGTCTCCAACGGCAAAATAATCGGTGTTACATGTTAACCCAAATAAATAATGTTGATTCAGTATTGTATTTCAATTTATTAGAACAAGTTCATATTCGATAGTTCAGTGACTCATGGTGACATTGAGATTGACAGTTTAATGACCCTTCTCTGAATAGCCGGATATCATTGTCATTGGACATGCTCTGTTATTAAGCTGCGTGTCTTGTCGTCTGGTGTTTGACCTGTCGCATGGTAGTCGGCCATTTGAACTGTTATTGATGTATCTATACTACATTGACTTCAACACTCAGATTTATGTACCATTTATGTAAAGTTATTCATACAGCTCATACAATTGTACATACAATTGATTCTGATACATACAAACAACAAACTGTAATGTAAAAATGATCCAATAATCAACACGACACGATATCATGCAATAGCTCCAAGGTTGCCAAATGAAATTGATAAGACATTCATTACAGTTACAGTGAAATATATTATGTTTTATGAAGCTCTAGATCGTATCGTATTCTCATGAATACTTAAGAGGAATGTGCTATCAACAATGTTCACAGGCAAAAATGAAATGTAGAAGTTGTTGTATTTTGTATATCAATAAAGTTAACTCAGAATGAGTTTTCCACAAGAGCGTGGTGTACAAATAGATTTAACACAAACACGTGTATTCAGTACAAGAACTTTAGTATAACTCCCTGATTCAGTGTGTGCATAGTATGTATATACATGTGAGATATACTACAGAAGTGGTGTTTGAAATGCAGGGGGAATAAATGATAAATGAGAGGTACACCGATAACTTTGGTTGTTTAAATGATACATCGGTATGGTTATACATTAAGGCGTTATATCATGACTTAAATTTAAAATAGCGACACGCCATTATTGTACGTCATTACACTTTACATTATTTGTAAGCATTGGTTTTTATAACTACGAGGAATATTCTGTTCCACTACCGGTATTATATCGGATGGATTGAAAACTAGTAGTTCAATGTTTAAATATTAGCAGTAGGTGTTGTGTTAGGAGTCTGAGATCGTACCACGTCTCTTTGTTTAGAGAAGAGAAACTAGAATAGAGAAGCGGGGAGTGGGTTTTATTTGTTACATAATTCAGCATTGTACATGGCACGAACTTATTTGTCTATGTACTTGTCTTTTTGTCAGCGTTCATTTTGTAGGCTCTGTTTGTCACTCTTAATAGTATTATGTTATGTTTGTATATGTTTTGTATTTTTCTGGTTACTTTGGGATGTGCTACTTTGTGTTGTTCTGCTGTTTCTGTTAAACGTTGTTTTTTCTCTCGAATTTACTTTTAACAATACTTGGTGAATGATGTACTTCCATTTATTTTTCAGGTCGTGTGGCGTAAAGCATCTGAGGAGAACCCTTTAACGCTGGGATTACAAACATTTACACCAGAAAGTGGAATAAGTATAAATCATGCGAAGATAGACAAAACAGAGAGCAAATGGAATTTGCTCATTAAGAATGTCCAACCAAGACATGCCGGTGTTTATGTATGCGGAATAAGTTCTACCGGAACATACACTCACTACGTGGCGCTGCATGTCCTAAGTATGATTTGTATTTATGTACATGATATGACACTGGCACAGTCTTTGCAAGTTCGATCACATATCTATCTCGTCGTGCAATTTACAAATAGTATTGGCATAAGTGCTTTAGTCGCCTATGTTCCACTTAATAAATTGATCAATACTTTTCAACATCCCAAGAAAAATGTTCCCTACTCGATAGCTTATTAAAATGACGGATTACACAGTCATCATGATCTAAGATTTAAATTACACAATCCATTAATATTATCCGTATCATTCTATTTGTCGCATGTGTTTGTTTGTATGCCAAAATGTTCATCTACATTGTATTCTCCCCAGTCTCACGCATGTATACAAATATAGAGGTGAAGTCAAACATGTTTGTATATTACTATAATTGTGAACAACTAAATTCTTGCCAAAAAGGTTTACTTTGATTGAGAGTTGTCCTTGTGATGGTTGGATGTCCTGATGATTCGTTATAGTTTATTGGCTTTTATTCCGACTATATGTGGATGGCTATCAGTGGGTCGAGTTGTCTTTCTGTCCATCTTACTGTTCATGTGTGTATTCTTTGATTGGCTGTTTCTATCGAGTTCTGCATTCCCTATCCGATTTATTATTGTCCGTTAGCTCAAACTGGTTTTGACTCTCGACTGACGCGGGTAATATATAAGCTCTTGCCTTTTAAATTGCCGCTCGCATGGTGTCAATGACCATTTGATGAATATATAAATCAATTTTGAAACAAAAATGAAACAATGTCTCCACATCTAAGACGAGACGATATATCAGATGTTCAATAAATTATATATTTTGGTGGTATGCTAGCAAACAATTACGCGTTACGTTGACGGGTTAATATCCGATTTATCTCACATTAGCTTATAGAATGACATTTATAGATATATGCGTCTGAATAGAAACGTCAAGTGTCGGTGTGAGGATAGCAAACACCTTATTAAAACCAAGGTCAGTGCTTTTAGTTTTGTGAATTTTGTCCAAATGGAGCAAATATTGCCATTAATAGGGATGAATGCGTTAATAACATTAAATCAGGACGCTATGTTCAGAAGACTTAGAACCAATATACATCTACGTTCAACTGACGATCATTTCTACTTAGCTTTTCCGTTGAGTAGTAGATAACTTGGTTCAATGAACACCTTATTATAGTCAATTAAGTGTGACATTTCGTAGATATATTTAATCGTTCTGACTTGATCTAACACCAGTATTTATATCATTCTAAAAATATCAAGACGCAGTTGTCTTTATAACTTCTAACACAGAAAAAACTACACAAAAACTGTGTACCTCATTAGGATGATGAAATAATTATAATAATTGCTAATGATGATGATGATATATAAGCACCTAACAAACCTCTGTTAATCCAAACCGTTGGTAAACCTACGTCTCCACGTTTTAATGCTTTTTGAGTGATGATGATAATAAGTAAGATGCTGTATACAAACGCTAAGAATCCGCTATTTGAGTGGTATATTGTTTAACAGTTAACGGCAAAACACAAACGAAAAATACCAGCCCTAGGTTTACGTTGTTTGATCATGACCTAGTGGAAAGTTGCTAATAATATTTCGCATGTAAAACTATAGTGATGTCAGTAAAAACACTAACCCAGAAGTTGTCTAGGATGCCACTGAAGGATTGTGGCTTTGTTCGCAAATGAAACAAGTTGTAGTATTCCTACTTGCATTCAACGCTGACAGTATACGACTTGCAAAACCTACCGTTAGGAAATGTATGCGTCTTTTGTAGCCACTTTTAAATCCGTTAGTAGATCGCAAATAGTAGAGTTGTTCCAATTGCAATAAGTGCGTCTATGAGTTTGGCGCCAACTAAGGTTACAATGTGGTTACCCCGTTCATTATTAGTATGTAGTATATTACTATATGTATTATTTACACATAAACAAACAAGCGAACAAAAACAAGCCAAGATTACAGATTCAATAAAACTACAATTAACGTAATAGTGTTTTCTAAAATTAGTTTTTTTACACCATTTCGGTACTATTACCGTACGATGTTTTGTCAGCATGAAAGCAATTTTCTCTAAGAGAAAGGGACAGCCATATTTAAAATATCCGCAACTGTATTATTCTTACATAAATTTCTCTCAGAGAGTCGGTGATTAAACATTTGTTCATAGGAAGCGTAATGAGATTTATATCTTCACTAATTAGTGATTATTGCCGTTTCACAGTACTCCGACATCACTTAAACAACCCTCTTTATTGCTATTTGATTACCCGGCATACGTTTTAAATTATTGATAAACCCACAAACAAAACGGTATAATTTAGACTTGCATTCGAAGCATACCTTTCTTAATTGAGTGTTTTGTTTCATTGATGTATGTGTAAATAACGTCTTTGTCACATATGCGCTCCAAAGCATAATGTCTGTAATTGACGTTACTGTTCAATTGCAGTGAGTTTCAATAATTTGTTCTTTGAAATAAACCCGTTCCGAATTATGCCTTCTCAATTGACTGTTTTGTTCTATCGCTGCATGTTTAGATATATTAAATAAATAAATCCGTTCCGTCTACTTAGTTGTGAACAGACCTTTTATGAGCGTTTTTATCCACGTGCACGGACTTCAAGGCACTTTTATATCACGTTTCATGTCGAGATATTATATTGGTCTAAAATTATTTGGATGATTGAATCGTTTATATAAGTTATAGTTAGAACATATTAAGTAAATTTTAATGATTAAAAAGTGCGGAGCGAGCGGAGCGAAGCAAGTCCTTTTTAGTCATTAAAATTTACTTAATATGTTCTAACTAACTTAGAATATAACATTCTGCATTCTAAATGGCCGATAGAAAGTAGCGCCAACGCATGACGTAAAGTCTGTGAAGAGAAAATTTTAATGATTAAATTTTCAGTTAACCGCCAAAATGCGGCGTTTTCATTGGCTCATAATATAGGTTATTTTCTAAATAATTTTAGAGCATACAAACGTGCGTATTACGTATAAATATGTAATTACAGACATCGTGTTTACTTACATATGAGTTTGTTTCCAAAGAAGTAGAGCTCATTCTTTTTTGTTTGAGTATGTACATTTTGTAACATGAGAACGGGACACGCTCCAATACAATGAATGATTTAATGTACAGTAAAGTTCCGCTACCAAGGCCAGTCAAAAAGGTGGCCTTAATAGCGAATCGGTCTTATTAGCCGACAATTTTTGTTCTAAATTTAATACCGTGGTACCTTAAACTTAAAAAAAAATCTGCATGATTTCAAAAACATCAACGTGGTCTTATTAGCGGAACTATACTGTATATAGTACATGTACTGTATAAAGCATGTTGTCGATTTTAGAAAAGACCAGAAAATAATAATAATACAATCCATGTTTTCCATCCGTGTATTCATTATAATATTGTGTTACGTCTTACATTAACATTGGTGCCTCGCATATGAGATACACATCATATATAAAGTATGTACAGTAAACGTTTGATTTGAACATACGTACATGGCACTGCGAACATTTATTAGCGATATTATAAGTACATGTACTCCGTACACACCGTCCCGTAATCTTTCGGAGCTAACGATTTATCGCTTATCGTAGTTCTCTTCTATAGAGTGCAAGTAGTTCTTAATACGGTTATATACGTGTTTTAATACACTGAAACGGCAAAACAGTGGCTAATACGTCTTTATTTAAATAGCTATTTACTTATTATTGTAATCATCATTCATCGACCACTTCAGAATTATTTTTACAATTAGCCTTTCTTCGTCTCCGAGAATTCATGCAAAACGCGCTTTGATATTTGTAAATTTCAAACTATTTTTGTTCCATTGCATTACACGTACATGAAGCGAACAAACAAACATGTTATAGAGACCGCGATGACCGAGTTATGATGTCGTGATGCTCTTGATAAATGGTCACTGCTTCTATTCAATTGACCTTGTAATTCAATTTCCATGGTTACTGTTATAGGAATCAGTTTTATGCAGGTTTTATTGCCAATTCATGGTCCTCATTTGTTTCAGTCAGAATATGCGGTGCCAGTATTGCTGAATGCAGCTCGTTAAATAAAGAAATTGGTTAAAAGCATTTTCCATAGAAGCAAACGATTTTGAGCAAGATGGCAATAAACTACGACGGGAATTCCGATTCATTTGTTTTTTATTTAATTTCAGAAACCTCTGTTTGCGAATTAACTTTGACATGGAACGGGAAGCGACATGTAATCAGATTGTTAATTTGCGTATGGCATGTTTGGGCTTAATATTTGGGCATCCATATCTCTCTCGGCTCATATCTGTGTTTTGATGTATACAGTATGATTTTCTACAATAATTTTGGACATATTACTGGCTAGACATAACATTTAATTAAATATTTATGTGTATAGTTCGAACGAGCTGTGTTTAATTACGACATAATGTACTGTATAAGAAGATATTTACGAGATTCAACATATTAGCGAGTTGCGCATTTCATACATTAGATGTTTGGAAATATTGGATATTTCTTATAGAATAATAATTATTTGTCAAAGTTTACGCTATCGGAAATGTTAGCAAATTGTGACAATTTACGCCACTTTTTCTACGTAGCTAGCTTAACCAATTATATAGAATGTTTAGTTCGGTGGGGTCGTAAATGCTTAACATTTAATGCAGTATATCTACGCAACGTAACATTTCACATTAACATGCATTGAAAGGCATATGATTTATTTTTTAATATAATTATATATCTTGTGTCGATGGCATACCTTTATTCTATTCCGTTTGATTATGTTCTAAACACATATTTCAACAATCCTCGCAACATAGTTATTCTACCAAGAAATTTTGATAGACACAAATTGAGTTTAAGCACATCTAATAGAAACTAAAATTATACTTCCTAAGATATACTGTCTTCCATAGAATGACGATAATTGAGTTATAATACGTTAAATGTATTGTCTTCAGAAACCTTAAAGCATAAATTCATCAACTCGGTCGTCTTTTTAATTGTCCCTGTAGCAAAATGTGATGTAAACTAAACAGGAAATGAGTGTACTTTAAGAAACGAAGAAATGTGTTCAATTTTCTTTTGTTTATTTTTCAGAGACGCCAGTGCTTCAGAAACCAGGCAAGTATTTTTCGTTTTGCATTGTTACAAATTTGATCCAATTATTCGATAACACACCGGGCTATCAAAGATAGTGTAGTCGGCAAACACTCTATGCTGCCAAGCGGACAAGTAGGTTTGACTCCCAGTTTGAGTAGGTAAAGTTCGTTTACGACAATGACGTATGTCATGTTCTTGTTTGGAGGCTGTCGGATGCTTTGTGATGAGCAATTAAGAACGGTCTGCTTTTCACTTATATATGAATACATGTGAAGCTAAGCTCAACTTGCAAACATTTATGCAGGGACATGTAAACGGTTGAAGAAACGGCATAGATCCAACGGAAACAAGAAATCATGATTACCTTTATTGTATTGAATTAGCAGCTCATCTACTCGTCTTTAAAAGTTCTACTAAATTAATATACCAAGATGTTTTGAGAGTATACATAGTACCTCAAACATTTAATCATGTGGTGAGTCATTTTCGGCCTAAGTTTTGGAATTTGTAGCTCAACCAATTTGCAATTAGGTTTAATATTGGCAATGGAATATGTGTAAACTCCCAATTTAACAAACAAAGAACGAAGAGGCACAATTTTGTGTTAACTAAACCCGGGGATTGAACTCATTAAGTTTAGCACTACATTGTATATTGCATATACTATGTACAGTACGTTAGTTCTGTTATTGCAGGTTGGTGTTTAATGACAACACCACAGTGTATATTTGTACTGAAATCGTTAAAAACACAAGTTCAGCAATAGTAGACTTGAAACCATATAGTGCGTTACAAAAAGTCAGTGCATATTCAGAAGCTCCACAAGTTCATTTTTATGATTTTCTCTCTTCAAATTTAAGGCATATAATTCCTAATAGTCCCTTTTATTGGGAAAAAAATGCACGATTTTTCCTAATCGATTAATTTTGACTATATGTTTTGTCGTTTTCCTGTAACCAATACATTAACGCGACCAAAACATAGTTCGTCTGTAGTTTCAAATAGAACTGTTTCTATTAGAACGATATTTATCGACTTCCGTGTGCTGAAAGGATTTTTAATACTGCCGTCTTTGATTAATCCACACTTAGCATGAAACATCAAGAGGGTGACAGTCCTTAGCTAGTTTTAAGTAGAACAAGACAAATTGAATGGCGTTAGTCTCATCCAAATCGTCGTGCAATGTTGTATTTCGAGATCAGTACGCATTCATACTGAGGTTTGTCCGTCCGTGAACCGACATGAATTTAATGGAAATATTGAACAATGTCAAGGACGCCTCTCGTATACATGAATAATGCAGTTATAAATGATACTGACTCGAAAAAACAGATACCAGTACGATGCCGTCAACTACAATGCATTTGTTCGTTTATGTACATTTCAACCTCACATTTTCGAAGATAACATAGTTATAAACACAACAAACTTTGAAGTCATTCATAAATTTCTGAACATAACATGTCAATGGTCTAACGCATTATTTGAAAAGATTGACATTGTTCCAATTATTCTTTAAATCTTACAGAAGACACAGTGTGTTTATTATAAGTTTGAACAGTTTAATAAAGCTGGAACAACTTATGAATATGTACGTTGCTAGTAGTAGCTAAGGACTTCGTAATGCGTTAGGTGGTTGAAATAGAAAAGGTGTGTATATGAAAGTAGTTTATGTTGGAAAACCAGTCCTTTATCGTATTGATTGGATGGTTTGAAAAAGCTTTGAATGTAGCCTTATACCAAGTATCAGTATGTCGTTTTAAAAGTACATCTGTACTATTCCTCTACTTGTATTTAACAACAAAGCATGCTTTCTAAATTAACAGTCTCAAGCAGTAAAATTGAATGTCGGTCGTCCCATGTAGTCAAACTGATTGCATAGTCACAGTAATTGCTGTTAGGTCGCAGAGAATCATTTAATATATAATTAGCGTCCCAGTTGCAACAGTTTTCATCTGTGCAACATTATGTTCATTAACTGAAGCTTTCTTTGTGTGAAATTAATCACTTGCAAATACATGTTGTTCGCGATTACAAAACACACCAATGCTGCATTCCGGTTTGTTAGTGATTTATTATAAGGAAAAATCGAAGAAACAACGAACCGTATTAATGATGTCTCAGATATGGAACTCATGGTCAGGCCTAAATACTTTCGAAGTAAAATATTATGGAAATGTCCCCAGGGATCTGATAAATAGTTTCCCTAAACTCGGTCAGAACAATAACACTCGTACATACCAGACATCTGCATAATAAGGTGCATCTTATGAAAATCAAAAAATTGTTATGTTGACCGAACAGAAGTCGAAAAAGCAGTTTTTCGCAAAGGAAATACTAGTGTTCAGACAGTTTTCTTGTAATGTCAAAGAATGCATTTTAGCACTTACGACATTATTCCTCCAAGATGACGAAATGATATGTGAAATGGTAGCACATTCATGAAATGCAAATGTACATTAAATTTTGTAATATAGTTAGATGGTTAAGCCCATTTGATGTTTCATTATTAGAAACCTGTCATATTCCATGTTCGATGAATTACTAATACTATATCAATTTGTATTGTTTGTTTCATTTCAGAACTGAGTATTACGGGGACGCAATACGTCAATCAGTATCATGATATTCATTTAGTGTGTAATGCAACTGGTGTTAAAAGAGCACCAGAAGAAGTGGACTGGTTTTTGAATGGTAACAGAATTGTACCAACCCAGCCACGCTGGCATGGACGAATCGAAATTTTAAAACATCGGCCAATTCCAGGTCGTTCTTTTATTAGTGAACTTATTATTCACCTGAGCACAATGCAAGATCAAGGGAATTATGTATGCCGTAGTTCGGATCTTAATGTTAATAGCATGAATGTACATATCTTAAATGGTACGTATATTTTTGTAAAACTTAGTCTGTTGTTTATGCGTGTTTTGATAATATAAATATCATGTTTAAACCGCTGTAAATATATTACCTATTCATTAAGATCGGAGAACAAACATTATAATTGACCAGAAGCCAGACCGGTTATTGCTCTGTCTAAAAGTTTCCAATAGTTGTCATTTATCGAATACACTCTCATGTGCGCTCTGTATACAATGCAATCAAGTGTGTTCACATTAATACTATACTGGTTTAAGCCTGTGCACTTTTAAACATTGTAAATGATTGCAAACTGGCTACCGGTCTTTTATACTTTGTCTACCGATCATTGGGCTGCGGAATTGTTTTTTAAATATTGAACAAGTGTTACACGTGTAATTTGTGTTGTAACAGCACTAAGTCTTCTGTTTTCATTATTGGTCGTTATCTTATGGGTTGATGGGTTAATCATCAATAATGCTGGTGATAATACCATGAATCTGAATGAATAAGTTGTACTGGAGAGATTTGTGGCTTTTGACCAGTTTGCAGTAAACTAGTATCGTATCTGCGACCTTACGACTCACTCGGGATGGAACCTACGGCGCCTGCTTCAGGAGTATTTAAATGCCATTTCGTATTTATGAACCATTTATACCGAAGAGTATTTAAATTAAGAATTTGAATCACTCATTGATTTTGTATTACATTTTATATGCTTAAAACGAATCATTCCTCAATTCTAAACGAATAGCGAGCATGAAACATGTTCAGATTTTGTCTCAATAGCTCTGTATAGAATTTTAAGTTCAGTTCAAAGGTACCTGTAATATTGAGTAAACCAGCTTGCACAAAATTTTGCCCGACTTAAGTCTAAATCATAAATAACTTTTGATCTATGTTCAGATACAGATATATCACAGTTTTTGACGACCACTGGTAGGTACATATGGATAACTGTACTGATATAAATGTTGAACGAACGAGCGCTTAATAATATAGTCTTGGCAAACATGTAGAGGTCGTATGTAGGTAAACGGGGTGCTTCAGTAATGATACTAGTGTCGAAGGTTAAACAATGACAATGCACTGTACGCTCCATTCTATACAAATACAACAAAATATACAATGTAGTTTTCAAAAATGTTTAAACAGTTGCAATGTCTATATGTAAGCATGTCATTTGATATTATTACGGTATGGTGCGCGCAGTATTCTATATGCCCTATCTGAATGCATGCATATTGCAGCAAAATACCATGTTGCAAGTGTTACATTGATGTGCAGAAACATTTGTAAATCAAAATTCAGATGTGAGAACATTTCATGATGTATTTACCTAGGACATAGTATTCATTGTTGAGAGACACCGTAATAGATATAGACCATAAACACATATACATGATCTAGTTCTGTTTATTAGATTTGTATATTCTATAATGTATTATGCTTTTATCATAAGTAGTGTGTCAAAAAAGTGATTCTGTAAGGAATGTCTTTGAGAAGAATGTTAATTAAGTTCGTAGGCTTGTTTTGTAAAATGGTCACATATGCCTTCATATGACATCCGTCACATGTTACCATATTTATGTCAATCAAAATTCTTGTAAGGGCTAATTAACATAGTATTAGCATGATTTTATGGTATCTGTAATTATTTTAGAGTTCGCTTAGAACACGCCATCTTCCTCAAATAAAGACCTTGTTTGAATATCTCGCTATTTCATATGCAATCCAGGTCGATTTTCTTTCACTGCGGGATATAATTAACGAATATCAATCTGAACATCTGAAACCATTCAAAAGCCGACACTAGAGCTGAAAAACACGATCACAATAGTGAATACTACATCCTTGAATTGCTTCCTTCAAGAGCACAGCTTTGATGACAATGCCAACATCATATGAAGCTAGAGGTTTTATTTCTTAAGATGTCTGCTGATAACAAAAACTTTTCTCCAATTTCCGGGCTAGTGCCATCAACATCCGCGTGTTTCAATTATTCTGTTTGTCTACTAATATTGGCTATATCGTCGTAACAATGTCCTTTAGGAATTCAAGAATGAGTTAACAAGGGCGATAATGAACATCCTTCTCATGTCAAAACCCCTTATATTTTCTCTTTTCAGCAGGAGAAGAAACAGGTAAATTTCCAAGAGGTGAGATGTGTATGAATTATTTTTTTACATTACTTTGAATATAAGTAAGACACTCGATAAAAGGTTTTAAACTATCATGTGACGTGTATACTATATATATATATATATATATATATATATATATATATATATATATATATATATATATTATATAAATGTACTTTATTATCCCACTTTTAAAATAAAACACAGGGATGAACCATTTATACAGCGAAACTAGTTTGTAGCTTATGAATTAAAATTCAAACAAATCTTGCGATCTTGTGAAAAGATAATAGAAAATCGGACAGGAAAGACAGTACTTAACGTCAACAATCGAGCACAGAAAACATAACAACCATCGCATATAACAATTACACGACACAATGCTCAACACACAACTGAACGAGAAAATGAACTCAGCTGTCAAAAAGTACATTAAATAGGATATCGATATACGACTAATGTATTTTGTATCTTAATATATCACATTTATTTTTCAGCGCCAGGAGAGGAGGGGGAAAGCATGAAAACTGTTGAAACGGGTCGAAATCAGGCAGCCATGTACAATCTGAATAATTGTTTGGTCATATTAACTCTAATTTCTGTTTATATATCAACAGATATCTTGTTAGTTCACTCAAGTACATGTGGTGGTAATGTCTGATAACGTACAGTTAAGAACGGGTTATATAAGTATGGTATTTACTAAACTTTGACAAAACATGACGTTCACTGCTGAACACGACTCGATGATATCCAAACATACTTTGTCGAGATTGACAAACGTGGCTAGAATGTCAAGGTTATAATGTTATATTCTTAAACAACGGGGAATAGTGGACATCGACCCGTATTGATAACGACAGCCATTTATCCGTATAACTGTGAACCAGTTCTTTCAGATGCGCGACAAAGAAACTATGACACCAACAAAAGGTGACGTAACGCTTTGGGAAAGGCTAATTCACGAAATTCAAGAAGAAGTTTACAAAGTGTATGGTATTCATAGATTCATCAGGGACTACTTAAAACCGCTGGCGGATTGATGCTTTGTCGTGCTTTGGAGATGTTTTATACGTTGCTTAGCAACACGATTTGTACAATTGATTTTGTTGCCACAGTGTCTGTTGTAAGAAGAACGTGGCTTGTTAGCAGGAATTGTCTGTTTTCAATTACGGAATAATTGTTGTAAATGACCAATCCAGCGTTTTCATTTTTAATGAACAAATGTGCTTAATGTTGGCACTCGTTATCCTAAGCAAACGTGGAGCTGGAAAACGATGTGAGACTTGAATCTCGCCCGAAATATACCAGACGTATATAAACATGTTATTTATTGATAATTGTGTTTGTACGTACAAAACATATGGTCAGTATATATAGTTAAAGGATGTGTGAATTTATACATGTTGATCTATCTTAAGCGCACAGGCTAGGAGTACATCTCATTTGTGTCTATTTTAGGTACATAAGAGGGGTGATCTAGAAATAACAGGACTTTTCTTATAACTTCTTACTCAAATCTTAATTTCAATGAAAGTTATATAATATGCGTAGTATTGTATGCTCTATATATTGATAGCAACATTTATTTGTTGATTGTGGTGATAATCATGAAAACGATGTCATAGAAACCATGTAACGCCTAGGTGGGTCAGACTTTTCATTTTTACCCTTACTAAACATGTGAATATCTCAGTAACCACTTGATAAATAGTAGCGCCTAAATGTGTGGCTTTACTAAGACGCCACTGACGAGTGTATGCAAACTTATGAAGCAATCGCCCTATGTTTATGTTCACAACTGAGTAAACAAGTGTGTATATTCAAGCACGTCATGGATAAAACGCCGTCAAACAAGAAACCACGCCATTGTAAAATTACTTATAGGATGGAAAAACCAACAATGAAAACAATTGAAATAGTAACATAAGCAGAAATTAGTGGCATCCAGCAGCCATTTGTGATACGTTGGCATACATTGTTAACATATGGCGAACTAACAGGTGAACACAGGTCAGGTCACGGACAAAGTCGTTTGACGTTGATAGACACCGTACGTACACTGATAGACGCTTCAAGGAGTCAATTCAAACATTATTGTAAACATTTGTGTAAACAGTGGTACAAAGGCACATTTAAACAATGAGAACAGTGACATAAGAGCTTGTTTGAATGTCAGGGTGGCTATATATATAAACTTTTAAGTGTGTCTATCTGTTAAAATCCTGTGTCTGAAAGGGGACATCATCATAACATCACGGCGCGATCTGCCTCCATGGTATATAGTATAGTTAATGATTAATAGATTGTTTTATTTATCAACCATATTCTTTGATATTTTGCATATTGGTTTTTAAATTATCTATGATATAATGTTCTATTATTTCTGAATCACCCCACGTACATATTGTTTAAATCGGGCATTATGTATTTAAATAAGGTTATCGGGATTGAACATCTATAGTTATAATGTTGCTTAAGATATATCATGGATGTTTATTACGGTGACACCCAACTAACATTTAGTGTACTGTACTGTTTCATATTCAAGATAATGTGGACACTGGTTACTATTTATGTTATATTTTCTTGCAATTGACGGTTCGAAAAGAAGTCCAATTACCGGCACCCAGTTATAAAGTAATCCTTTAAATATACATTTTATATCGTGTACGACATATATTACATTGAAAATTTAGCGTCGGAATAGCACACGCATACTTCAACAGTATGCTCTAGTGGTAGACTACAATTATTGCGTATGAGTCTAATCATTGTATGACGTATAAAATTCAACGTGTATGACTTATTGCGATAGCCGGAAGTTGGCTCGTTTGTACACTGTTACACTTAATAGATACGACGCCGAACGAATTCTGGAGCGATACTCGTGATGTCGAATAGCGCATTTTGTGTGACTTAGTATTCGTAGTAAAACATTCCCCGCGAAATCGGAGTTCATTAGCCAATAACCGGATGGCTACACAGTGAAACTTGCACAGTCCGTCGCATGCAAAGTACAGTAATACAAACATAAACAAAACCAATAAAGCAACGTTGACAAAAGGAATCTTATATAGTATACCGCTGCATTTCTAATAAACAGATCGTCGTGTTTTCCGAAAAGGAAAACACGCAGATATCATTTATAATTTTGTGGAACATAATATTAGGTCGACGAATATTACCGAATATTAAAATTTCCATTTTTATTCAAGTCTAGCTAAATTTATGTATGTAGCTACTCAAAAACTGCCGAATTGCTTTGAAGTAGTTCCGCTACTCTTGACATCTATTACACAAAACACTTCCAGGGCACATCTCTTTCCGCTATTTTCAAAAAGACCACATATATAAGTGGCTCACCTGTTCTTGTTTTGAAAACAACTTCATACCATAATAAACCGGTTATGATTGTTCAGTTGACGTGCATCGATGGCTTTCAATAGCGAATATATTCGCGGTCATTGAATACAATGCAATATCAATAACGTTCCCACGCAAGTAACAAGTTGAATAGACTAGTGCTGATAGGTTTGGTGTCGGTCACTAAAAGCAATTTATATCCGGATTTATTAACCATAGAAGGGAAACCTATTTCATAGAACAGTATTTGTTGTTGCCCTAAAGTATGCAATTTGCGTCTGGCATAATCAGGAAAACAGTTTAATGACCGTTTTTTATTCCGTTTGCAGACACGTTCACTGTGCCCCAGTGGCATGTCATTCGCCTAAACATGAACACTTTTTGCCAAGAAGCATCTTGACGCTATGCTCTACAAATGCGTAGACATAAATCAGGAACAACTCTAGATTTATTTAGACATATTATTGTTTTTAAAACCTAATCGTGTGATTGTTTATTCATCAATTTTGAGTAATGGCAATCTGTATTATAAATTGTATCATGCGATATTTTCTAAAGCACACTTGAACTTTATCTAGACACCAATTCGAGATGGGGGCCTGCAACCATTGTGATATCATTACAGAAAAATAATGTAACACCTCCTAATTCGTAGGTTAGTTATTTTTATGCATTTGTTTGTTGCGAACACAAGATCGAATGTACCCATCCCATGTCTGATACATTTCTTTATTTTTTGACCGAAGAAGTGCTGATATTTAATTCATCAAAGTCGACGGACGACTATCAATATTCTTAAGTATTTTTGTCATGCGATGTTTACAATAGTGCAATTGAGTTCAAACTTCTACACTGCAGCATTACTAGAGTTTCACTAACGAACGATTTGATACCAACACGGTATATGTAACACCTTAAGTAGTAGATTAAGCATGTTTTGTTTATCGTGTAAATAGAAAACACACCTATGATTGTTAGATTTAACATGGCTATAACCAAGAAGCCTATTATGTGCAAATGTTATACAGAAGGATGTTTTTAGAAATTTTATACATACACGGATTTCTGAAGCAAATAGTTAACCATGTATGTACTGAAGATTTATACGATGAACAAACGCCACTTATAAACAATAGGACATTGAAGCATCACTCAATTAAACTGTTGAGCACGAAAAGAGACACACAAAAACAAAACAAACACACACCACAAGTACTCACCCCAATGACAAACACAAAGGTAAACAATAAAATATGAGTTTCTAACTTCTCTGTAAGTATCGATGGAATGTGAATTCATGTATATAAACATCTCAGATTAAGACAAAGAGCTAAAAGACTCGAGTTGACTGATGTTAATTATTATCATTGTCGTGCTATTCGACGACAGGTCATGCTATAAGGGATTCCTAAGTACGTGATGAGTTCACATCGTCGTATGTGGAGTATAACATTACCGAAACAAACTGTCTAGTCGTATAGCTTGATTACATGATTGCTTTTCTCAATAGACCGAAAACTTAGTTACTTTATGTAGATATGAAACTATATCATGTGCTGCAGTCTATTAAAGATTAGATATATTGAGAGTCATGTCCTTCCGTGACATGAGACTACTTCCGTAATTCTCATCCAATGAACCATTTGATAGTGTTCGATTTCGTCAAATAAATTGACATTCGTGAAATTGATCGACAGAGCACATACAACATCATATAATATACAATAATTATACATAAATGTAACACGACCTTTTGTGTTTGTAGCATTTTGCAATTCAAAAGTTACAAAGGGAAGGTACCGCTCTACAGACTCGTCATAGTACGAAACGCACAAAAAGAACAGTGTACAAAATGCTGACTATTTGTGAAAATGTACACAGTCAAAACAATGTATAATACAGTTAGGTGTATTTAGATTGATTCGAATTGGTTCGAAATTAATAATTGTATTATTGTTGACGGTTTAGTCAATCGTGTTATTCATATTTGAAGTGACGAATGACGGAATTTACAAAACTTCTTAAAATGTTACTGTTTTCTACTTCTCACCTGACAACATGCGGCAGGAGAACTAGCTTTGGCTCATATGTTCAAAGGTCCAAGAAAGTCGTGAATAATTGTTGTACATGAAGCTGATTGTTTTAAGTGCACTTTTTTAAGTAAATTTCGAGCAATATAAGACATTCATTAGACTATACATTACTATTATATACGAAGGAATACTGTATTATATTAGTGCGCTATAATTGCTATTTTCTAATGTCTGTTCAAACCCTTACACAGCTATAAGGTTATACCATTGCTAGCTGCGGGTTATGTGTTTCCAACGTTCAACGATTGAGTATCTCATTACACAATACTACTCAGACAGGGAAACTGTATGATTCATCTATAATTGTATATACCGTATTGCATGTGCTTTCTGAATAATTGTACCGATTGACTGAATCTAATTATGACAGTGTTGTGCCTTAGTGTTGTATAGTAAAGTACTATGGAATCCATAAACGGCAGTCTTAAGATAAGAATCTATGTTGCATGCTGAATTGTCAAGCGAAGCGCCTACTCACTCCTTATTCCAGCTTTATGGGATGAGACCGACTTTATACACTTACTTCTGACAATAAGGCAGTTCCCTATAATTATGTAAGTTTTTCACTGTGAATACAATCGACTGCAAGTTTTCTGCGAGTCCCATTCTCGCTATATATATATATATATATATATATATATATATATATATATATATATATATATATATATATATATATATGCACAAGCATAAAACAGTCTAGTTATGATGTGATGTTCACAATTATTGATCGTTGCTGACCGCACTACCAGTTACAAAATACGGGAGCCCACATGAACTTTACTATTTCTTGAAAACATGTTCGATATGGTTGCCTCATAAATCAGGCCTATTTACTGTTTACATGTGAAGTTCATAAAATGATTAAAATGTTAATTTCCAATGAGAAGGAATGCATTAAGCATATCTCTAGGGACTGATTCGTTTCAACATGCACTGTCGTTTATGGTATTCAGTAAAGTACATTAGTTATATCGTTGTTAGCGGTTGTGATACTGAACTACGTCATTCAAATACCGGTTCATTGTTCATAGTGAAATAGCATGTTTCCTATTAGTACGTTAATATAAACTGTGATTAACTTTTCAATATTACATTGTACCTAGTGAGAAGATTCGCACATAGTGACATTCCTAGATCTCCACTCATCAGTTTCTGAAACGGTATATAAATGTTGATGTTGAAGATAATAATTAAACAATGATATCTTTACCGTAACTCTTTACAAAAAATGTAAGTATTTAAAGATGGTGATTCATAATAATAATAATAACGACTTAATTTGAAGAGGTGACATAATTGGGCTAGCACAGTCTTCCCTGCAAAAATAGTATGACATAAACAATAAACAGTTACAACAACAAAAATAGTATGACATAAACAATAAACAGTTACAACAACAAAATATCACAAAACATGTATTACAAATCAATTTTCAACATATCGCAGGTACTTTGGTATTGAATATTTATTAGATGTTTAAGAAGCATAACCAATGTAAGTATCTCACAGTTTGTTCGCAAATTTTCCGAAGTAGCGTTTTTGTTTGATGATGAGAATGTGTATATAGCCTACGTACTTTGACTCATGTGATTGGGGAAACAATTTGAAAGAACCATCGTGTAGTTAATATCCCTCGTCTGTTATATCCTCATTTCTTCATTCCATTTAACTAATAATATTTTGATCATCACTGTTTCATTCTAAACTGTGAAAATTATTCTGCAGCGAGTCTGCTGCTACAGATCTCGCTATCTTTGAACATTTATACATGTATCTTTAAAATGATCCAATTACCGGATTAGGTCAGCAAATGTCTTTCTAAAATTAGAGTAGGTTCGTATTTCCGGGAACCGGATTATTGAACTTCCATCTCACATACATATGTATCTAGAATGACTGTCATGGATTAAAAGAAGGCGTTCGCGGCTGAATAATACCTATTATTTCCCTTTACAAGTAATAGCATTAGGTAAATTTCAAATCGCTAAGTATACTGTAAAAAAGCGGCAATGATTAGGCATTTTACACTTGTGTAACTTATTAAGAAAAAGTGAATTTCCTCTTAAATACCATGTTTTCCCTTGAGGAGTTAAAGCGACATTAATGTAATTATGAGTGATTAAATTAAGTACGGGCGCTTTAAATTACACAAAGACACTAACACGCACGATTTGATTAATTACCCAGTTAAAATGCCGTTTAATTTCCATTTTCGATTATTGACTGGAAGATGAGGACAGAAAATAATGTTAAAGTTTGAGACTGGCTTAGGGCGATAGTGAACAACTTTTAGATAGGACATGGTACCAACTACATTATGTATTCGAATTGCTAAAATTGGTGCAATCATTGATCCATCTAGCGATGACGCTACTTGAAAATGCCGTAGCAATAAAACCTAGGTTCTTCAAGTGTAACATTGCTTTGGGATTTTTATCTTACAGAACAGGAATTCAAACAGTGACACTTGTAATGTGTAAAGTCTATATTGCATGGCCTTTTGGAATAAAATCTATAATTTTTGTAAAATAAATACACGTTATGATTCGTACTTAAAACAGTCGGCCTTTTCACATTAACAAGTCATGAATAACGACAACTTTGCAACTTTCTACATCTTCCAGAGTAGGGTTTTTGATTTGCTTGCTGTAGGCTTTTCTGAATAGAATGTGACACCGAAATGATACAGATATTACAGGTCACTTTCGTCTTTACAATTATAATGATGAAAAAAATAACAAAGCAACAAAATTGTTTCTTCGGCATTTGAAGTGATGACAATGGACAAGTTACATTATCAAGGTGTACAATTGCAGATCTGAAATGAGTAATATACAGTTTTGATTAATAAATCTATCGTTAGACATATTGCAATGCATAAATGAATGACAATGTCTTATATATTATCCTATCGCATACAGACAAAACATTTCAAAGTGAAATGAATGGTTCATAATTCACTAATCAGTCATACATATGCAGTATGATTATATTATTCGACTGGGTACTGCGTGTGTTCAACATTGATATGAGAATACGAACAGATACAATGGATATCCACTAGTAATATGTTTAGCGTGTGTAATAATGATAATAATAAAGTCTTTGTTTGCGAGTAAAATCATTTGACAACATACATGTACATCAATCTTCCATAAGATCCTCAACAATGAGCAATGAACTAGAAAAATAGTTGCTGTATGCATAACGAATATCATAATATTTGATAAGTTGGCATCTATGATGTTCCATATTATAATTTGAAAATATTTATAAAGAGTTTCTGGATATAAAAAAACTGAGGTATACCTTCAAAACACATAGCGTTGTTAACGATGGTAAGTCTGGATTTGTTGGCCATTTTGTCCCTTTCAGAATCTGTAGAACGCTACCATAGCTGTACGGGAATGACAACGTAACTGAAACACATGCTTACTTATCATCAAGTTTAAAATGTAAAGTAAAGCGGTATTGGAGGGTCATATAGCACATATAGTTATGGTGTTGGAATTGAAAGTTAATGAGATACCTAAACATACACAGGCACTATTGAAACGACGCTATCATCATTTGTGTCATCTTGTCATGACGTCATTCCCAGTGTTTTATATTCAAACGGCGTCATGTAATATTACTGGCCCACATGGAAGATAGGGAAATCAAATGTGTAGCCTCGTTAAATAAAGTATTTCCTTACTTGTTTACTTACTAATAAATTCATGTATGTATTTGCATTCGTAATTGATATGAATAATTCATCGGACAGTAACATGAACAAAATTTACATAAAGTATGTGTCACATGCGAACTGAAATCATGTTCACTTTTCATGTTTGTGTATATAACAGTACACTATTAATACGAATATGTATTTATTAAAATGTCCAATAAGTATGAGTATTTTATGTATATATGAATAAATTATAATGTTATGTTCATGTTGTATAAATCTACATAATACGTTCATTTTGAACTATTGTTAATTTTTCCATTATTCATTGAACTTTTTATGTTGACATTCAATAAAGTCATAGTTACGTAAATTCACATTTGTGTATTTTTATTTCGTCAACACACGGGGAGCCGTAGTCGTTTATGATAAACGGTGCTCGTTTGTGATACCTGTTATTCGTTTATGATGAACTGCTCTCGTTTATGATGAGTGGTACTTGTTTTTGATACAGGTTTATGATGAGTTGTGGTACTCGTTCATGGTGAGTTGTGGTACTCGTTTAGTATGAGCTCTATACATGTACATTTATGATGAGTGGCAAGTTGGTATCAGGTACCTATTTCCGGAAGGTAGGTTATCTAAGGTGCCACGAAACAACCATTTAAAGTATACTGGGTCACCAGAACTATTACAATACATCAACGCAAACTTTACAATTACAATCCTCACCATGCGACACGACAATTCTATATGTACCAAGGAGAACCAATAGAAACCACTGTCAGGATGATCCCGTATAACTGCAAAACTTTATGTAACAACGCCATTATATGACTCTGGTTTGACAATAACATATGATAACGTCAATGTTATCATTTGTATCAGAGTGTATATACGCCTTTACAGTCAATACGGGTTATTACAAAGCACTGCATAGTCCATGTCAGATTCAATATGTCCAGTTGCAAACTCAACATTCTGCAATGTAGGATTCCAAGAGTACATAAATATGCATGCAGTAAACAAATTCTGGCATTGTTGGCGATTTAATGTTAGACTTAAATACATTATTCAACAGACCTGACATTAAACGTAATATTTGAGCTGGATTTAAGTTGATTATACTGCATGTCACAACAATTTGTATCAATAAAGTTGATATGGATATTAAATACATTTACCAGAATTATTCAAAATATTTCATTATATGCATACGAAAAAGTAGCAAAGTTATTCGCGAGCCTAAATCGATAAAAGGTCAGCATAGAGGCATTATTGGGTTATATCATTAACTTGCACCGATTTACTCAGTAAACACAAAGTCAGTATATATTTAAGACATATGTAGTTATATCCCATGTGATACATATAATTCGCTGATGTTACACGTACAGTAAAGACATCAGTAGTAAATGACGTCACGTAATGGCTTCTTTGAGACTTGAACACTCTTTTAATGTGAAAAATATGTGAATTAGCATGAGAGTATGCATTAAAATGGACATGCTCAGCCTAATGTGTGTTAGAGTTCCATTCTGGACCAGAGTTTTTAGTAGTCACTTTGTTGTAAGGGAATTTCTTTTATCGTAAATGTCGGTGGGGTACACATATCATGTCATTCCCGTTCTTTCTATATATATTATGCTGGTCAGTAACGACGTCTCTGATTGTGTATAAGGGGCTAAATTATTAGATAACTGTCTTACATATTGCAACGTAAAACTGCGCTTCAGTAGAACTATACATGCTTCTTTAATCTCGTTCAGTAAATTTACGTACCATATACCTGATATCCACTACACTGAACGACTTCCATACTTTTTAATTTTAGCAAGTAGTTCTGTTGCATGCGTTTCAGTTGACTAGTAATCAATAAACGATTCAATCACAACGTTAAGAAAGTTTAATCATCGTGCTTAGTAAGTATGTAACAAAAGCCACTACGCACTCAGACAACGGCCTAAATGCAATCACGTGAGGGATTGTCGCGTGCACTGTTATATTCAGTTTACCAATTCATGTGTCACTGTCGTTCAGCATAATAATTCAATACCCAGTAACTGTCCTTTAAGGAGAAATTACACCCGATACTGTTGTCCCAGTTTTATCAAACGACCATGAATCATGTAGGAATCGTTTAAAATGACAGCCATATATCTACTGAACCACGTGATGGATAATTCATGTCAATATTATGTGACAATCCCGTGGAATACAGACTACTGTAGACAAACTTCGAATATAACTCTGTTGCATATATACCTTACCACTATATTGGATGTAAATAATGCAGTCCATATTCAATTGAAACAGAGCGTACACAACCTAGTAAAAACGAGCATACAACATTCAGTGGAAATAAAACATAATATAGCATACATGTGCAATATTGAGTGAAAATAGGGTATACAACATTCAGTGAAAATATATCAATTCCGCCCTTTTTAATCATTAAAATTTACTTAATATGTTCTAACTATAACTTCATTATAATTAGGTAGTGGCAGTATTGGGCATCCATATGGTACGAGCTTTTTTTCTTGTCTACTTTTAGAAACAGAATCAAACTTTCGGAAGGTATCCCCTGTACGCAAACAACCTAATATAGACTTCAAAGTGTTATATTTGCCAGCATATTACTTTGTCCCCTGACCATTATTGCCAGACAGCAAATCTTTATGAGATTCGACGACCGTCGGTTCACTGCATTGATCCATCGCTTAACCGACGTATTCATTATAATTTTTATTATTTTTTTGCCAACCATTATTCCGAACAAACGCCCAATGTCGTGTCGGTTCACGGCTATCACATTATCTGTCATTTAGACGGGCCCCTCTCATGCAGCATACGAATGAAAAAATTAACCAGTTAATCAACGTATAACGGGTAATACCAAGTAAAAAAGTTTACTTGATCTGTACAATACAAATCATCACCAAAATAAAGCACACAATTAAGACACGAACCAGTAATCTCCATCCATAGTATTATTGTATTTCTAAAGCTTTACCAACTGAGCTAGCGAGGCCCATGTAAAATGTCTCGTATATTTGCTCATATTGCGAAAACGTAATACAAAACCCCTTTCTGTTGAAAATGAACACGTCGGCTAATTAGCATATGTAAATGTTATTGTGCCATCATAGCTTTGCCGCACTATAGAAGGCATACAGAAATAACTACCATGCTAAACTTAACTATGCCTGTCATATATACTCCCAAACATCTTATACGTGTGCACCGCTTTTACCGTATAACAATCGTATTCATTAACATTTCTGCATGCCATCTTGTGTATATTGTATATTGACTACCACGAGGTTGGATTAATTTTTTTTTAAATTAAATACAGTGGTTATAACACCAATGTTCGAAAAATCGACACCATGTCGGTGCAAATTATTTTGATGTATGATCAATTAGAATCTACGATGTACCGTCAAATTCCCAAAACAACAATTAACATTGTCATGACGGTTAATAACCTTTAAACATGCTGAGTACATCGTAGTCATTTTATGGTAAAAGGGAGGTTACCGTTGGAAAGTGTTTTTGTCATACTAAAAGTCGACAATTCTCGTAAAATTTCTGCCACCGTGATAAGTACCTACACTTGAAAAGGAAATTTATCAGCAAAGCCGACACAAAGCTGCATTTTAAACATCACAAACAGCAGATAAACACTACAGGTAACTGTATCATTGATAAAGAGTAAACACGAAATTATCACTTTTCTACAAAATGTACAATATTTTAGAAAGGTTCATAACTTTGGAAATTGACCAGACAGTCACTGAAGTGCATTTTGTTTTGATAAGCATTTCAATAATACTTAGTGTTATTTGTTATATATTTACATATTCAGAAACTAGAGAGCTTCGTCTTTGTAATGAAAAATAAAAATATAACGGGTAGGGTCGTGGAAAGGGAACACATAGAAAATATAATTTCATTTGGTCTTTTTTATTGAAAGCACCTTAGTGATTGACCGGACACGGTGATATAAATTTCATAGCATAACTTTTTAACTAGTTGATCAATTTCGATGGGATTTTGCATGAAGGTATTTCTAACAATGTGTATGAACGTAATTACTTTATCAAAGCCAATTTTTTTTTAATACAATGAACATCTTACCACTTTAGTACAATTGCACCTTTCTAAGATAAAAAAAGTTTATACTCTGATACAGTTACCTGTGATGAGAACATGGCAAAACAGCTTGACATTAGCTTTTGCTGGTGTCATCATTTGTTTATTATCTTTGTGTGAGTTATATTCGGATTGTAATAAAACAAATTTAATTGATACGCCACATATCCATGCTACATGTACATTGTATTGATAAGAAAGATCAACCACGTATTGCCCGAGCTATAGTAAGATTTATACATAATTAGGCACTTATAATGTGTGTTAAGTTTACATAAAACGATATTTAACAACACTGCCAGAGAAACTACATGTCACCCTCAACAGAAACATCTGCTTACTTTCGTACACAAATAAAGCAGTACACGAATTGCTTGCAGTTCATTAATGTGACACCGGTGAATAACGAGTATTGAGTTTTGATGACTTTTGATTGACTACTCAAGTTGGATCATCATAATTGTTGAATATCTTGGAGCTTAAAATTTAGATAAAACGTTACTGCATAATTGTGATTAACGCTTTACTGTAATAAAAAGGAGGCATACATGTACAAATATGCGAATTAGTGCGCCAAAGTCTTCGGCATGATAATTAACTGCTGAATCAAATACCCATTGCTTCATGTATGACGTCATGTGCCTTTAAGTGTATTTTTACAAGAAAGACAATAATGTAGAATCTCACGTCCAAACAGGAGGACTGTTATGTTCCATAAGTAGCGGGCCTATCTTTCATTACATTGTAACAGCATGGTGAATCCAATTCCCAGCAGTGGCAATGCAATTGGTAGAGATATGCAATTGGAAGCCTTAAGCTAAAAGTGGATAAAATGACAATGTTGATTATATAGCTACCAAAAACAACACATTTACACGTAATATCTTCCCACACACATACACAAGGGATACCTCACCAAAACCCTAGGATTGGGAAGCTGTAACAGCAAACTTGAGTCAAAGGAATACAACTAGTGATACAGTCAAAGAAACACATAAAACGAGAGATCATGTTTACGTACATGGTTATTCGTATGCACCCACCAGTCAAGTATCGGTTGAATGGCAGGGTTTTATTATTCATTCATCAAATAGACTTTGGGTGGGCACTTCACATATGAATATGTGATGTTTCCTATGTGCCAAGTGATGTCGAAACCCCAAACTAGAACGTAATTCCCACAACTTGAAAACACTATAATCAACTTGGACACTGATTGCAGGGGAGTAGGCAACTACTACTATAATACACTGCATATAATTCGAAAGGTCTGCATCTGCTAACGATCATAGTATTTGTTACTTTACGGGATGGTTTACTTTAACAAATGCGTATCTATTTTTTTAAAGAAATGCGCCAGGAATATATTACCTAGCTTCATAGAACGTATCTTCAATGGTATTATTATATACACGTATGGACGTATAACATAACATTATATACCAGTGGTAAAAGTATCGCTATTGCTTTGTATATGCCCTTTATTCGAAATATCGTGCCAAACTGAATGTACTATAATTATAAGACAGTTTCAGTCAAAGTTAAATCACTCAAGAATCATATCATTATGCGAGTTTTTGTGTGCCAGATTGGATATAGTATCACAGTACATGTACCCGCGAGTCATTAGACAATTATATATATATATATGTCGAGTGAGCTTATACGTACACAATAGAACACATCTCCCGAGAATACACACGTGACAGGTCAGTGATATTTTTCAGCCTTGAAATATTTATAACAAAACTACTTCACTTGGAATAACGTGATACGATCTAAATACAAATTACCAATACATTTAAATAATGGCTGGGTATAATTCGAAGCCAGAATATATGCAACATAATATACTATCAAATACCAAATTAAACAAATACATAAGTATATTGTTATTATTCCTACTTTTGCTCTTGCAGCAGAATCTATGTTATATATAACATATAATTATATGTTTGCTGATCAGTTGCATCCGTGGATTAGCCGAACAAAAACGTATGTTGTTGTATTCCCGACCTCAGTTGCATCCGTGGATTAGACAAACAAAAACGTATGTTGTTGTATTCCCGACCTCAGTTGCATCCGTGGATTAGACAAACAAAAACGTATGTTGTTGTATTCCCGACCTCAGTTGCATCCGTGGATTAGACAAACAAAAACGTATGTTTTGTATTGTTGTATTCCCTACCTCATTTCAATTCCGTTGCATACTTATTCCGTTATACAAACATGTAGTTGCTAAGTATTGTCATAAACAGTAAATCTGTCAAGTGAGACAAATATACTAGACTGATGTTTGTATTTACGTTATGTTTCTGGAAGACAGACGCAATCATTGTATTGGTTATAATCGCCAAAATACTGTTAAACTTCAAGAGTCAATCAAAAGTCATCAAATTACATATTATAATATATCCTTTTTCAACCGGAACCACTTTCATACAGAGCTGGCGATTTATACACGGCGCTCATGTTATGACTTTTGTACTCTGCAGTTCTCCTGAATGATGCATTTTCAGTCCGTTTTGTTATTATCTTTGTGCAATCAATTTCCTTTCCCAAACTGTTCGTTGTGTCTTTCTGTATTTATTTTTACGTCAACGTTTCGATAATTCGTTTGTCATGTACGACAGAAACCATAATTCATGGATTCTATGTTCAACAAAAGATATTATAATAAGGTCTTAAATATGCAACGAACAATATGCGAAAGTCAGGATCGCAGTCAATGCACCGCAATGAAGTGAGTGGTATTCGTGTTTCCTAATTACTTGATGTTTGCGGTTGATGGTTCTTTATTGTGTCATTGACGTTATCATACCGACACTCTCGTTTGTTAAATTAAGGCATGTATACCTTTACCAGAATGAAATAAGGTTCAGACCGCAAACACACACGGCATTATGAATAGTAACCACTGAAAGTCCAAGCTTCAGCTGTCAAAAAGCAATTTTGCAGGAAACGCGCATACACATCTTTATAGCTTTCACTAACACATACAGGGTGATCCTTTAATTCCGCACATTTATAAATGTGTATAACTTTAAAGTTATTATATTAAAGAAAGCATGTAGTATATGTGTAACCTTTGTTATGATCTAAAATGAATGTTTAACGATATAATCCTTATCTAAAGCAGATGCGTAATGTGACCACTCATTTTCTCTGAAATGAGTTTCAAGCGTCGTTTAAAATTCTGTACATGACGTTGTTGTATGCACCTTAGATAACCTCTTTTCCTAACGAATCGAATGTTTCATTTCATTGAGCTTATTCAACAGTATTCCGTCTTTAAGGTACATGAGTATATGGACACACTTTGCATGTGTTTTTGTTTTACTAAAATCGCAGACTTTCGCAATTCATAACAAAGTTTTATGATTTCTGAGTTTCAGACATCTTGGAAATACTGAAATTATTTGACGTCATTGATAACGTCATAATGTAACTTTGACAGCTCAATGTCAAAAACGTTTTCCTTTCAGCAGAAATTTTTATTTATTACCTTTCCAACAATACCACATTAATAAGTGTAAGTAAAGCAATTATGAAGTTATAGCCATTTACAAATGTGCGAAATTAATTGATCATCCTGTATCTGCATAATTCTACCTACTTCAGTTTATCAAGTTGTCCACCAAATTAATAACGTTGCTTCTTCTTCTTCTTCTTGCCAACTATGTCTCTATGTCTACGATAGACGAGGGTTGGTCGGAAAGTAATTGTTTGCCATATAATATATTAGTTTTCAAGAATTATAGACTTTCAGAAAACGTAAACTAAAAATCCACTCGATGGACAGTTCTTCTCAACATTTCCTGAGGAACATAAATCATTTGATTCAGGTAGCACACCGAAACTTTAATACACTATAAGCCATTTAGAAACTTCCTAATCCCAATATTAATGAAAATTAAATATATATTGTATGTCAGGAAAACTATATCCACGCACTCTATGTTAGACTTGCACATTGATTAGCAATTTGGCCATCATAATGCATTGTTTGAAGACAACAATTGGGATAAACAAGCTCCAGCTACTGTGTTTTGTATGAATGTTGCAAGTTGTCAGAATGATAGAGACAGCTATCATATAAGTTTATTTTGTCAACAGCTATAAATGACTGCAAACACACTAAGACGTATAAAATTGCCTACAGGCATTGATAGAATTTCAAATACATCATTCTCAGTACATGTTTGATTATGCGGCCGAAACGCCGATCCTAAACATTTGTTCAGTTAGGAATTCACCTATTCTGTTTGCCTTTACTATGTACTTACCAGCACTAACTTACCCTTTCACAAGTAATCAGTAACTTCTCAACATGAGGAGGAAAAGTACATCGTATAAAAGTGCTCTCTATTCGTGTATGCGGACACTGCAATATAATTCCGTATTTCTGTATGGTAGGGTGCCAATCTGACGTAGTATGAGTTATTCGTAGATAAGTATAAAAAGTATGAGTCTGCTAAGTACAAGATTGACGATATTTCGCAATGTATGTTAAATTCCAGCGTACTTTATCCGAATAAGAGCTGATATTTTATTCATCAAAATCGACGGCCGACTATCTATATTCTAACGCGTTTCTATCATGCAATGTTTACAATTGTGCAATTAAACTCCAACAAAGCACCACTGATAGAGTGTAATTAGCGAACGATTTGATACGAGCACAGTATATGTAACATCTTAAATAGCGGATTATGCATGCATTGTGAATAAGAACAATACTTACACAGATGTCAAAATCAACTTGACTACTAGCAACAAGAATTTAGATGCAAAGGTTATTGCAGGGTATTAATGTGAACGTTAATTGAAAGAATCGAGCAGATGATTTCTGAAGCAAATGGTCAACCATGCATGCATTGATAACATGATAAGAAATCAGACAGGAAAGACATCACACATCAATACAGAGGAACACGAAACGCACAAAAGAAACACACAGAAAAGACTACGAGTACTCGTCACAATGACTAACACAAACATGAACAAGAAAATTGAAACTTAATAGCTTGTCTGTATATCAGTGTAGCAATACCACGTGACTTTTAGCTACAGTTACAAGTATAAATTTGTAAACATTGGAACACAAATATAGCCATAAGAATTTTATTTCTTCATCGATTTCTATACAATATGACATTTCTAGTATTTCTGAAGGCAAAGGGGCATTGGTAATACTGACGCTAATAATGTGGACATCATTACTTAAATAGATGGGTTTCAAAAGTTATGATACCATGACGATGGTGACGGTATTGCTATTATCATTTTATATATTAGATGATGTTTCGGTCGCAAGCAGAGATATTGCACATTTATGTCGGTTAATGACATTCTGCAATTCTACTGCAACGATTTAACGTTTGTTCAATTGATAAAAACTGCATTCTTTGAGCGGTGACAGTCTCAATCACTATTTAATTAGATTCATTTAAATTCACACTATTTATGTTTCTCGTTTAAAAGCCCAAAGCGTTTCTCGACTGGAATTACGACCAGAGTATATCCCAACAATTAAATTAACATTGGACGAATTTAGAAACGCCCCGTCAGCTACAGTAGCTTATGCTACAACATTGGTGTTTTAACATTCACGTTTATGGATTGGTTTAACATTATTGAGGAAAATGTTTGTGTATTACTATAATTGTTGTTCCCGGGGCAGGGAATTATTTTATTTGGACAGAAATGGACAGAAATGCGAAAGTTTTAAATAGGCAATCGCGAGTATCGGTTACATTACATTAAACGCGTACGTTCATCCCTCTCTAGATAAGTGTGCCGTTATCTTATTCCAGCTCTGTTAAACTTTCCTTGATTTCGGTCAAACAATATAACTTAGATTAATCATTTCTTTCGCTGACAGAAAATACAGTTTACAATAGACTCCATGCTGGTTATGCTTATTTTCGTATGTTCCACGTACATTGTATACTAAGCGTCACAAAAATTGAAATTCCCAAATGTTTGAGCTGTTGGCATGAAACAACTTTTCTCTTCTACGCATCAATGTGCATACCGTATGTGTTTATTTTTACTGTCGTCCATTTCCGTCACGTCATAGGACCATTACAGTTTAATAATTTTTCATTACTGAAGAAATAATTCGCATTTATTGAACCGCTGTATCCCTTGGGTATATTTTAAAAACGTGGATATCATGCATTAAATGATGTATTGCAATGTCTTCTGTCACATTAGTGTTCGATTCTAGACAATGGTTTACCGATTAACTATAACATGTTAACATATTTTGCTGAATGGTGTGTGATATTATACTGTTTTGACTTATGTTGAGGTGAATATGATGTTTTGTTGACCTGAAAAAAGTGATATTGACCGATGACGAGTCAGATGTCATTATCATTTTTTGAAGGTCAACTAAACATCATATTTGTCGAAGCATAAGTCGACAACTGTTATATTGTATACCATGCCATAAGGCAAGGAAATAAAACCTATTGACTCTTTTTAAATTATAACAACTTCAGTCATTCTTCAGGAAAGTGTATTAAAAGAAACAAAAGACGACTCTTCAAATGTTCTAGCTAACAATGCTCTTCTTATGTATATGTATGAGAGAGTATTCACGTCTTTATTAACGGCATTTATCATTAATGGCTAGTTTAGAGCCTATAAATATGTATGGGCAGCTGTAGGCCAAATAATACGGGAAATAACGTTACGTTGTTTGGAACGTTAAGTCGCATGAAATGATGTCACGTCATAAAAAAGTAATATCCACCCCAGCCTCGGTTTCGGGAGGTGTATATTAAAATATATAGACCTCTCGTGCTGGCCGTCTAAGCCAATGAGAATTCTTGTAACATAATAGGTATACAATATTACGTATTTTATATCATGTGACGTTATATTAGGCCAGTTACGTTTATTCCACATTCTGCATAGCCCAGTATCAAAGTTTATAAACGATATTGGGTGTTGGAAATGTGTTAATCAATCTATTATGCTTGTAATTCGTTACTGAATCAATCAATGTGGTCGTTAATTTGTTACTGAGTCGATCTATTTTGGTGTGTCTACATGTGGAAAAGCTGCCGGTTCCTTGTAAGTGTAAGTTAGTACTGGTTTGGATGCAGTCCAGGAAAACTGTTAAGATGTATCGGCCACCGTCTCCAACAGCAAAAAAAACCGGTGTTAAACCCAACTAAATATTTTTGATTTAGTATTGTATTTCAATGTATAAGAACAAGTTCATATTCGATAATTCAGTGACTCATGGTGACATTGAGACTGCCACTTTAATGACCCTTATGAATAGCTGGTTAGCATCGTCATTGAACATATTCTGTTATTAACCTGCTTGTCTTGTCGTCTGGTGTTTGACCTATCGCATGATAGTCGGCTATTTGAACGGTTGATTGATGTATCTATGAAAATTGACTTCAACACTACGATTTATGTACCATTTTTGTAAAGTTATTCATACAGCTCATACAATTGTACATACAGTTGATACTGATACATACAAACTACAAACTGTAATGTGAAAATGATGCAAACATCAACACGATACGATATCACGCAATAGCTCCAAGGTTGCCACATGAAATTGATAAGACATTCATTTACAGTTATAGTAAAATATATTATTATATGCTTGATGAAGTTCTAGTTTGTATCGTATTCGTATGAATAACTAAGAGGAATGTGCTATCAACAATGTTCACAAAAATGAAATGTAGAAGGGGTTTTTGAAAAGCAGGACGGACAAATGATTTGTCATTTGTTATGCATGTAATTACACCGATAGCTTTAGTTGTTCAAATAATGCATCGGTATAGTTACACTCAAACGATTTAAAAAAGCACCAGTATAAAAAATATCCGAATTTTGTCAAAACTAATTTTCTCCTGAAATTCATAGTCTAGAGTATATCCCTAGTCCAGCTCATGAGTTTTAACTAAGACACTGGAAATAGAAAAATGATATAATTTGAAATATCCCGCCAGCACAACTTTTCTCATTTTGCCTATTTTGCACCTGCTACGCGATCGCGTTAACGGATCGGACATAAACAATACAAGACAACACTTTGCAATTCATGAACATGTATACGACCGAATGATGACATAACCAGTTTTACTGACATTATATAATCCATCAGTACTGGCTTGACATTTCGTATCCGCGTGTAGAATTTGTAACTGGCCGTGAACAACAAACATAAACATTAGAAGCAAAGAACCCGGATCGCTCCGTTAGTTTACCAAGAGGGTATGACAGAGAGTATTATTTAGCTTTGCCTGTTATGAAAAATGTTAAAAAGAGAATTACTGCTACCATCTTAATTTCTTTATTGGTACATGTATAACGCGGTCTGAGATCGTACCGCGCGTCTTTGTATTGAAATACTAATGCGAAGAAGATAAATTAGAACAGAGAAGCGGTGAGTAGGTATTACTTGCTACAGAATTACAGCATTGTACATGTCCCTAACTTATTTGTCACTGTACTTGTCTATTTGTCATCGTTTATTTTGTAGGCTCTGTTTGTAACTCTTAAAAGAGTGTTTGTAATATGTTTTTTTTTATTTTCCTGGTTACTTTGGGATGTTCTACTTTGTGGTGTCTGCTGTTTCTGTTAAACGATGTTTTTTCTGAGTGTTCATGTTGTTAACAATACTTGGTGAATGATGTACTTCCATCCATGTACTGAACAGGTCGTGTGGCGTAAAGCATCTGAGGAGAACCCTTTGACGCTGAGATTACAAACATCTACACCAGAGAGAGGAATAAGTATAAATCATGCGAAGATAGACAAAACAGAGAGCAAATTGAATGTCCTAAGTATGATTTGTATTTATGTACATGATCTAACACTGACACAGTCTTTACAAGTTCGTTCACATATATACCTCATCGTGCAATATACAAAATAATATTGACATACGAGCTTCAATACTTTCCAACATCCCATGAAAGATGTTCCCTTACCTACTCGATAGCTTACCAGAATGACGGCTGACACAGTCATCATGATCTAAGATCAAATTACACAATTCATTTATATTATCCGTAAAATTCTATTCGTCGCATGTGTTTGTTTGTATGCCGAAATGTTGATCTGTTTCCACCCGTCTCACACCCAATGTTACTAAATTAGGGTCTGAAGTCATACATGTTTTGTGTTGCAAAAAAATCTTGCCAATGGGGTTTACTTTGTTTGAGAGTTGTCCTTGTGATGGTTGGATGTCCTGATGTTTCGTTATAGTTTATTGGCTTTTATTCCAACTATATGTGGATGGCTATCGGAATGTCGAATTGTCTTTTCATCTTACTATTTATCCTTGTTCTCCTTATTAAAATAGCCGAGCAGAGTCGTTATATACCAGTCAGCTTTTTGCTTAAATATGGCAGGCATATGGATGCCTCCAACAGTATTTGAACCTGGGTGGCCAGATAAGGCGGCAAGCGCGCTAACCATTGAGTGACGAAGGCACAATTGCTGGAAGTTTCTGTCTAGTGCTGCATTCCCTATTCGATTCGCTTAACCCTTTTATCTTTGCAGTTGGTATGCCAGGTTTCGTATCGTGTTGTGATGTCAATGACCATTTGATGAATATATAAAGCAATTTTGGAAAACAAAACTAAAACAATGTCTCCACATCTAAGACGAGACGATACACCCTATGTTCAATAAATTATATAGTTTGGTGGTATGCTAGCAAACAATTACGAGTAACGTTGACGGGTTAATATCTGATTTATCTCACATTAGCGTATAGAATGACATTTATAGATATATGCGTCTGAGTAGAAACGTCAAGCGTCGGTGTGAGGATAGCAAACACATTATTAAAACCAAGGTCGATGCTTTTAGTTTTGTGACTTTTGTCCAAATGGAGCAAATACTGCCATTAATAGGAAGTACGGGATGAAAGCGTTAATAACATTAAATCAGGGCTGGTATTCACAAAGCATCTTAGTAGAAAACTTAGATTTTTCTTAAAAACACGAAAATTTCTAAAGTATATCAGCCTAAAATGACATTCAAGATGATTAATGTTTTGTATAGGTTTAAATCATTATGTAAAGAGCTACTATAATCACTAAGAAAACATGGGTTAATCTTCAATTCGTGCACGATATATGCAATACTAATTTTTAACTTAAGTCAAAATATTTTAGTTTTCAACTAAGATCAGAACACTTCGAACCAATATGCGCCTACGTTGCACCTACGTTGAAATGTCGATCGTATCTACTTAGTTTTTTCCACTGAGTGGTATAGTACATGGTTTGATGAACACATCATTATGGCCAATTAGGTCTGACATTTCATAGATAGATTTAATCGTGTTGACTTGATTTAACACTAATATTTATCTCGTTATATAACCAATCAGGACGAACTTGTCTTTATAACAGAAAACACAAACAAAATGTACCTCATTTGGATGTATATAAGCACGGAACAAACCAAATCAAAAAGATTTTTTGTAATATCCAATTACAGTAAGTAGATCTACTTCCCCGCATTTTAAAAAGAGGATCTTGCATGAGTGCTCATTACATACGAGTTTTATTAAACGAGTTGACAAAATGAAATGACACGAGGCTTTGCCGAGTGTCATATTATTTTTTGTCGACGAGTTTAATAAAACTCGTATGAAATGAGCACGAATGCAAGATTCTATTTATCACATAACCGTAAAAATACACATTATTGTTCAAAAGGATGATGTACATGTACGCTGCATATGTTTAAGCCAAAATTCAGTGGTACAATGAGCGCGACGTCATGGCGACGTTGATATTATCCTGACGTCAGTGACGGATCAATGCATGGATTGGCTAACGTCACGTCAAGCTAATTTAAATATTTATTGCACAGTCTGGGAGTGCCGAACGATATTTACGGCACGGATTTACGGCACTCCTGGACCGCCGGTTATGTGATAATGCTTTTTAATAAATAAAAATAATGCATTTGTATTTATGAGTGATGGTGATAATAAATAAGATGTTGTATTCAAAAGCTGTTTGACAGTTAAAGGTGCATGCATCCTGACAAAACACAAACGAAAAAGACAAACCCGAGGTTTTGGTTATTTGATCATGACCTAGTGTAAAGTTGCGAATAACTTTTCGCGTATGAGACTATAGTGTTGTCGGTAAAAACTTAACACAGACATTGTCTAAGATGTCACTTATTGTGGCTTGTTACGCAAATGAAACAAGTTGCAGTATTCCCACTTGCACGTAGTGCTGACATTATACGACTTGGAAAACGAACCGTTAGGAAAAGTATACGTAGTCTTTTTTGGCCACTTATTAATCCGTTAGTATATCGTGAATAGTAGTGTTGTTCCGATTGCTATAAGTGCGTCTATGAGTTTGGCGCCAACTATGGTTACATTGTAGTAACCCCGGTCATAAGTAGTATGTAGTTTATTATTATATGTATTATTAAGACAAAAAAACAAGTGAATAAAAACAAGTCATGATTTCAAAGTAAAAAAAACAACACTTTATGTAATGGTTTTTCTAAAATTAGTTTTTTACACCATTTCGGTACTATAACCGTACGATATTTTGTCAGCATGAAAGCAATTTGCTCTAACAGAAAGGGACAGCCCTATTTAAAAATAGCCGCGTCTGTATTATTATAACATAAATTTCTCTAAGAGAGTCGGTGATTAAATATTTGTTCATAGGAAGCGTAATGAGCTTTATATCTTCACTAATTAGTGATTAGTGCCGTTTCACAGTACTCCGACAACACTTAAACAACCCTCTTTATTACTATTTGATTACCCGGCATACGTTTTAAATTATTGATAAACCCACAAACAAAACGGCATAATTTAGACTTGCATTAAAAGCATACCTTTCTAAATTGAATCTTTTGTTTCATTGATGTATGTTTAAATAACGCCTCAGCCACACATGCGCTACAAAGCATAATGTCCGTTTACTTATTGACTTTTCTGTTCAATTGCAGTGAGTTTCAATTATTTGTTCTTTGAAAGAAGTCGGTTCCGAATTATGATATCTGAATTTACTGTTTTATTCTATCGCTGCATGTTTAAATATATTAAATGAATAAATCCGTTTCGTCTACTTAGTTGTGAACAAACCTTTTGTGAACGTTTATATCCAGGTTCGCGGTCGTCCAGGTACTCTCGGATCACGTTTTACGACGAGATATTATATTCGTATGAAATTTATAATGTGGATTCATTTGATTGAAACGTTTATATAAAATGTGCGAGCACACAATTGTGCGTATTACGTATCAATATGTAATTACATCCGCCATGTTTACTTTAAAAATAAGTTTTCTTTCAAAAAGTAAAGATCATTAATTTTGTTTGAGTTTGTACATTTTGTAAAATTGGAACAAGACACGCTGTAATACATTGTCTGATTAGGTTCATGTACTATATAACGTATGTCGCCTATTTTAGAAATTACCCGAAAATAATACTTATACATGTGCAACTGTTTGCCATCCGTTTATTCATTATGTTTATTCAATGACACTGTGTTACATCTAGCATTAACATTGGTGCCTCACATATCCGATACACATCATCTATAAATAATGTAGGGTAACCGTTTGATTTGAACATACATATAGGGCACTGAGCAATACAATACGTAATCCAGTTCCCCCATCCCGTACATGTTCGTAGCTAACGATGCATCGCTTATTATCGTAGTTATCTTCCATAGCGTACATGTAGGTCTAAATACGGCTATATACATGTTTTAATACAGTGAAACGGCAAAACAGTGGTCAATAAGTCGTTATTTAAATAGTTACTAACTTAATATTGTAATCGTCATTCATAGACCACTTTTCAGAAGCTTTATACAATTATCATCTATTCGTCACTGTGAATTCATACAAAACGCGCTTTGATGTTTGTAAACTAACATGCACTAACATGAAGCAAACAAACAAACAAGTTATAGCGACTGCGATGACTTGGTTATGACGTCGTAATGCTCTTGATAAATGGTCACTGCTTCTCATCAATTGACCTTATTATTCAATGTCCATGGTTACGGTTATAGGAATCTGTTTTATGCAGGTTTTATTGCCAATTAATGGTTCCCATTTGTTTTAATCAGAATATGCGGTGCCAGTATCGCTGAATGTAGCTCGTTAAATAATGAAATTGGTTAAAAGCATTTTCCATACAACATACGATTCTGAGCAAGACGGCAATAACCCACGACGGGAATTCTGATTCAGATGTTTTTTATTTAATTTCAGAAACATGTGTTTGCGAATTAGCTTTGACATAGAATGGGAGGCGACATATAATCATATTATTAATTTGCGTATGGCATGTTTTGACTTAATATTTGGGTATCCATATCTGCTTCGGCTCATATCTGTATTATTATGCCTACAGTATGTTTTTCTACAATAATTATAGAAATATTACTGGCTAGACATATATTCAATTATCAATTCATGTATATAATTCGAACGCAATGTGATTGTAAACGACATAATGTAGATCTACAGTATAAGACGATATTTACGCGGGTCAACAAGTCAGCGAATTTCGCATTTCATACATTTGATGTTTGTTAATATTGGCGATATTATCATTTCTTAGTATAATTATCGTTTGTCAACGTTTACGCTATCGGAAATGTTAGCAAACAAAGTCACTTTACGCCGATAGTATCACATAGCCAGCTTAACCAATTATACAGACTGATTATGTCGAGTGCGGTGGAATAGGAAACTCTTAACACTTAATGCGGTATATCTACACAACGCGACATTTCTCATTAAAATGTACTGAAAGGCATACCATTTGGCTTAATATAAGTATCCATCTTGTGTCGATGGTAAGCCTTTGTTCTATTCCATTTGATAATATTATAAACACAAAGTTCAACAATCCTTGCAACATATTCAATCTACCGAGGAATTTTGATAAACACGAATTTAGTTTAAGCACATCAAATTGAAACAAAAAATATACTTCAGAAGATAAACTGTCTTCCACAGAATGACGATAATTGAGTTATAATACGTTAAATGTATCATAATCAGAAACCTCAAAGCATAAATTCATCAACTCGATCGTCTTTTAAATTGCCCCTGTATCAAAGTGGGTGAAAAAAGAGGAAATGAGTACTTCAAGAAATAAATAAATGTGTTAAATTGTATTTCTCAGAGACGCCAGTGCTTCAGAAACCCGGCAAGTATTCATTCATTGCATTGTAACAGTTACAAATTTGATCCAACTATTCGATACCACAGCGGGCTATTAAAACGAGTGTAGTCGGCAAACACTCTATGCTGCCAAGCGGACGAGTATGTTTAACTCCCAGTTTGCGTAGGTAAAGTACTTATACGGCAATGAGGTATGTCATGTTCTTGTTTGGAAGCTGTGGAAAGTAATTAAGTAAGAACGGACTGGTTTTCACTTACATGTATATGACTACATGTGAAGCTTAGCTCAAGTTCCCAACATTTATGCAGTTACATGAAAACGGTTGAAGAAACGGCATATATAGATCCAACGGAAGCTAACATGATTACCTTTATTGTTGTGCATTTGCAGATCATCTTCTCGTTTTTAAAAAAATCTCCTAATATCCAAAGATGTTTTGAAAGAATACATATTACCTGTAACAGTTACTCTTTGGGCGATGCATACGTTGTGGAATTTGTAGCTCAACCAATTTGCAATTTGGTTTATCATTGGCAATAAGATAGTTATAAACTCCCAATTAAGCAATTTAATTAAGAACGAAGAGGTACAAGTTTGTGTTAACTAAGCCCGGTGATTGAACTCATTAAATTAAGCACTATACTGTAGTTCATATGCTACGTACAGTACATTTGTCTAGTTATTAGTGGTTGCTATTTTATTACAACACCGCAATGTATATTTGTACTGAAATCGTTTAAAAACACCAGTTCAGCACACAGGTATAACTCTAGCGCGATAAATTGCAATACAAAAACAAACAAAACATCCGCTATATTTATCGTTTCTGAATATTTAGGAGCATGAAAACTTTATATTTTGTGCCAAATGTTTGAATGCTTTTATTGGTAACCGTTACGGTCCATAATTTTAATCCATAACAAAAATATAGGCAATATTGTGTTTGTTTTTTTACTGCAATTTATCGCGTTGGAGTTATAACTGTATCATTGGTAAAGAGTACAACAAATATTTTATAAAATTTATGTTATCTTAGAAAGGTGCGTTTGTACTAAAGTCGTCAGATTTTCATGGTGTCAAAAACAAAAATTGGCTTTCTATATCTTCATAAAGTAATTACATTTATTTAATTCTTGTAAGGGCTAATGAACATAGTATTAGCATGATTTTATGGTATCTGTAATTATTTTAGAGTTCGCTTAGAACACGCCATCTTCCTCAAATAAAGACCTTGTTTGAATATCTCGCTATTTCATATGCAATCCAGGTCGATTTTCTTTCACTGCGGGATATAATTAACGAATATCAATCTGAACATCTGAAACCATTCAAAAGCCGACACTAGAGCTGAAAAACACGATCACAATAGTGAATACTACATCCTTGAATTGCTTCCTTCAAGAGCACAGCTTTGATGACAATGCCAACATCATATGAAGCTAGAGGTTTTATTTCTTAAGATGTCTGCTGATAACAAAAACTTTTCTCCAATTTCCGGGCTAGTGCCATCAACATCCGCGTGTTTCAATTATTCTGTTTGTCTACTAATTTTGGCTATATCGTCGTAACAATGTCCTTTAGGAATTCAAGAATGAGTTAACAAGGGCGATAATGAACATCCTTCTCATGTCAAAACCCCTTATATTTTCTCTTTTCAGCAGGAGAAGAAACAGGTAAATTTCCAAGAGGTGAGATGTGTATGAATTATTTTTTTACATTACTTTGAATATAAGTAAGACACTCGATAAAAGGTTTTAAACTATCATGTGACGTGTATACTATATATATATATATATATATTATATAAATAGGATATAGATATACGACTAATGTATTTTGTATCTTAATATATCACATTTATTTTTCAGCGCCAGGAGAGGAGGGGGAAAGTATGAAAACTGTTGAAACGGGTCGAAATCAGGCAGCCATGTACAATCTGAATAATTGTTTGGTCATATTAACTCTAATTTCTGTTTATATATCAACAGATATCTTGTTAGTTCACTCAAGTACATGTGGTGGTAATGTCTGATAACGTACAATTAAGAACGGGTTATATAAGTATGGTATTTACTAAACTTTGACAAAACACGACGTTCACTGCTGAACACGACTCGATGATATCCAAACATACTTTGTCGAGATTGACAAACGTGGCTAGAATGTCAAGGTTATAATGTTATATTCTTAAACAACGGGGAATAGTGGACATCGACCCGTATTGATAACGACAGCCATTTATCCGTATAACTGTGAACCAGTTCTTTCAGATGCGCGACAAAGAAACTATGACACCAACAAAAGGTGACGTAACGCTTTGGGAAAGGCTAATTCACGAAATTCAAGAAGAAGTTTATCAAGTGTATGGGATTCATAGATTCATCAGGGACTACTTAAAACCGCTGGCGGATTGATGCTTTGTCGTGCTTTGGAGAGGTTTTATACGTTGCTTAGCAACACGATTTGTACAATTGATTTTGTTGCCACAGTGTCTGTTGTAAGAAGAACGTGGCTTGTTAGCAGGAATTGTCTGTTTTCAATTACGGAATAATTGTTGTAAATGACCAATCCAGCGTTTTCATTTTTAATGAACAAATGTGCTTAATGTTGGCACTCTTTATCCTGAGCAAACGTGGAGCTGGAAAACGATGTGAGACTTGAATCTCGCCCGAAATATACCAGGCGTATATAAACATGTTATTTATTGATCATTGTGTTTGTACGTACAAAACATATGGTCAGTATATATAGTTAAAGGGTGCGTGAATTTATACATGTTGATCTGTCTTAAGCGCAAAGGCTAGGAGTACATCTCATTTGTGTCTATTTTAGGTACATAAGAGGGGTGATCTAGAAATAACAGGACTTTTCTTATAACTTCTTACTCAAATCTTAATTTCAATGAAAGTTATATAATATGCGTAGTATTGTATGCTCTATATATTGATAGCAACATTTATTTCTTGATGGTGGTGATACTCATGAAAACGATGTCATAGAAACCATGTAACGCCTAGGTTGGTCAGACTTTTCATTTTTACCCTTAATAACATGTGAATATCTCAGTAACCACTTGATAAATAGTAGCGCCTAAATGTGTGGCATTACTAAGACGCCACTGACGAGTTCATGCAAACTTATGAAGCAATCGCCCTTTGTTTATGTTCACAACTGAGTAAACAAGTGTGTATATTCAAGCGCGCCATGGATGAAACGCCGTCAAACAAGAAACCGCGCCATTGTACATTTACTTATATGATGGAGAAACCAACAATGAACACTATTGAAATAGTAACATAAGCAGAAATTAGTGGCATCCAGCAGCCATTTGTGATACGTTGGCATACATTGTTAACATATGGCGAACTAACAGGTGAACATAGGTCAGGTCACGGACAAAGTCGCTTGACGTTGATAGACACCGTATGTACACTGATAGACGCTTCAATGAGTCAATTCAAACATTACTGTAAACATTTGTGTAAACAGTGGTACAGAGACACATTTAAACAATGAGAACAGTGACATAAGAGCTTGTTTGAATGTCAGTGTGGCTATATATATAAACTATTAAACCTCCATGGTATATAGTATAGTTAATGATGAACAGATTGTTTTATTTATCAACCATATTCTTTGATATTTTGCATATTGGTTTTTAAATTATCAATGATATAATGTTCTATTATTTCTGAATCACCCCAGGTACATATTGTTTAAATCGGGCATTATGTATTTAAATAAGGTTATCGGGATTGAACATCTATAGTTATAATGTTGCTTAAGATATATCATGGATGTTTATTAAGGTGACACCCAACTAACATTTAGTGATACATGTACTGTACTGTTTCATTTTCAAGATAATGTGGACACTGGTTACTATTTATGTTATATTTTCTTGCAATTGACGGTTCGAAAAGAAGTCCAATTACCGGCACTCAGTTATAAAGTATTACTTTAAATATACATTTTATATCGTGTACGCATATATTACTTTGAAAATTAAGCGTCGGAATAGCACACGCATACTTGAACAGTATGCTCTAGTGGTAGACTACAATCATCGCGTATGAGCCTAATCATTGTATGACGTATACAATTCAACATGTATGACTTATTGCGATAGCCGGAAGTTGGCTCGTTTGTACACTGTTACACTTAATAGATACGACGCCGAACGAATTCTGGAGCGATACTCGTGATGTCGAATAGCGCCTTTTGTGTGACTAAGTATTCGTAGTAAAACATTCCACGCGAAATCGGAGGTCTTTAGCCAATAACCGGATGGCTACACAGTGAAACTTGGTCAGTCCATCGCATGCAAAGTACAGTAATACAAACATAAACAAAACCAATAAAGCAACGTTGACAAAAGGAATATTATATAGTATTCCGCTGCATTTCTAATAAACAGATCGTCGTGTTTTCCGAAAAGGAATACACGCAGATAACATTTATAATTTTGTGTAACATAATATTAGGTCGACGAATATTACCGAATATTAAAATGTCCATTTTTATTCAAGTCTAGCTAAATTTATGTATGTAGCTACTCAAAAACTGCCGAATTGCTTTGAAGTAGTTCCGCTACTCTTGACATCTATTACACAAAACACTTCCAGGGCACATCTCTTTCCGCTTTTTTAAAAAAGACCAAATATATAAGTGGCTCACCTGTTCTTGTTTTGAAAACAACTTCATACCATCATAAACCGGTTATGATTGTTCAGTTGACGTGCATCGATGGCTTTCAATAGCGAATATATTCGCGGTCATTGAATACAATGCAATATCAATAACGTTCCCACGCAAGTAACAAGTTGAATAGACTAGTGCTGATAGGTTTGGTGTCGGTCACTAAAAGCAATTTATATCCGGCTTTATTAACCATAGAAGGGAAACCTATTTCATAGAACAGTATTTGTTGTTGCCCTAAAGTATGCAATTTGCGTCTGGCATAATCAGGACAACAGTTTGATGACCGTTTTTATTCCGTTTGCAGACACGTTCACTGTGCCCCGGTGGCATGTCATTCGCCTAAACATGAACACTTTTTGCCAAGAAGCATCTTGACGCTATGCTCTACAAATGCGTAGACATAAATCAGGAACAACTCTAGATTTATTTAGACATATTATTGTTTTTAAAACCTAATCGTGTGATTGTTTATTCATCAATTTTGAGTAATGGCAATCTGTATTATAAATTGTATCATGCGATATTTTCTGAAGCACACTTGAACTTTATCAAGACACCAATTCGAGATGGGGGCCTGCGATCATTGTGATATCATTACAGAAAAATAATGTAACACCTCCTAATTCGTATGTTAGTTATTTTTATGCATTTGTTTGTTGCGAACACAAGATCGAATGTACCCATCCCACATCTGTTACATTTCTTTATTTTTTGACCGAAGTAGTGCTGATATTTAATTCATCAAAGTCGACGGACGACTATCAATATTCTTAAGTATTTTTGTCATGCGATGTTTACAATAGTGCAATTGAGTTCACACTTCTACACTGCAGCATTACTAGAGTTTAACTAACGAACGATTTGATACCAACACGGTATATGTAACACCTTAAGTAGTAGATTAAGCATGTTTTGTTTATCGTGTAAATAGAAAACACACCTATGATTGTTAGATTTAACATGGCTATAACCAAGAAGCCTATTATGTGCAAATGTTATACAGAAGGATGTTTTTAGAAATTTTATACATACACGGATTTCTGAAGCAAATAGTTAACCATGTATGTACTGAAGATTTATACGATGAACAAACGCCACTTATAAACAATAGGACATTGAAGCATCACTCAATTAAACTGTTGAGCACGAAAAGAGACACAAAAAAACAAAACAAACATACACCACAAGTACTCACCACAATGACAAACACAAAGGTGAACAATAAAATATGAGTTTCTAACTTCTCTGTAAGTATCGATGGAATGTGAATTCATGTATATAAACATCTCAGATTAAGACAAAGAGCTAAAAGACTCGAGTTGACTGATGTTAATTATTATCATTGTCGTGCTATTCGACGACAGGTCATGCTATAAGGGATTCCTAAGTACGTGATGAGTTCACATCGTCGTATGTGGAGTATAACATTACCGAAACAAACTGTCTAGTCGTATAGCTTAAATACATGATTGCTTTTCTCGATAGACCGACAAGTTAGTTACTTTATGTAGATATGAAACTATATCATGTGCTGCAGTCTATTAAAGATTAGATATATTGAGAGTCATGTCCTTCCGTGACATGAGACTACTTCCGTTATTCTCATCCAATGAACCATTTGATAGTGTTCGATTTCGTCAAATAAATTGACATTCGTGAAATTGATCGACAGAGCACATACAACATCATATAATATACAATAACTATACATAAATGTAACACGACCTTTTGTGTTTGTAGCATTTTGCAATTCAAAAGTTACAAAGGGAAGGTACCGCTCTACAGACTCGTCATAGTACGAAACGCACAAAAAGAACAGTGTACAAAATGCTGACTATTTGTGAAAATGTACACAGTCAAAACAATGTATAATACAGTTAGATGTATTAAGATTGATTCGAATTGGTTCGAAATTAATAATTGTATTATTGTTGACGGTTTAGTCAATCGTGTTATTCATATTTGAAGTGACGAATGACGGAATTTACAAAACTTCTTAAAATGTTACTGTTTTCTACTTCTCACCTGACAACATGCGGCAGGAGAACTAGCTTTGGCTCATATGTTCAAAGGTCCAAGAAAGTCGGGAATAATTGTTGTACATGAAGCTGATTGTTTTAAGTGCACCTTTTTAAGTTAATTTCGAGCAATATAAGACATTCATTAGACTATACACTACTATTATATACGAAGGAATACTGTATTATATTAGTGCGCTATAATTGCTATTTTCTAATGTCTGTTCAAACCCTTACACAGCTATAAGGTTATACCATTGCTAGCTGCGGGTTATGTGTTTCCAACGTTCAACGATTGAGTATCTCATTACACAAAACTACTCAGACAGGAAAACTGTATGATTCATCTATAATTGTATATACCGTATTGCATGTGCTTTCTAAATAATTGTACCGATTGACTGAATCTAATTATGACAGTGTTGTGCCTTAGTGTTGTATAGTAAAGTACTATGGATTCCATAAACGGCAGTCTTAAGATAAGAATATATGTTGCATGCTGAAGTGTCAAGCGAGGCGCCTACTCACTCCTTATTCCAGCTTAGTGGGATGAGACCGACTTTATACACTTACTTCTGACAATAAGGCAGTTCCCTATATGTAAGTTTTTCACTGTGAATACAATCGACTGCAAGTTTTCTGAGAGTCCCATTCTCGCTATATATATTTATATATATATATATATGCACAAGCATAAAAACAGTCTAGTTATGATGTGATGTTCATAATTATTGATCGTTGCTGACCGCACTACCAGTTACAAAATACGGGAGCCCACATGAACTTTACGATTTCTTGAAAAATGTTCGATATGGTTGCCTCATAAATCAGGCCTATTTACTGTTTATATGTGAAGTTCATAAAATTATTAAAATGTTAATTTCCAATTAGGAGGAATGCATTAAGCATATCTCTAGGGACTGATTCGTTTCAACATGCACTGTCGTTTATGGTATTCAGTAAAGTACATTAGTTATATCGTTGTTAGCGGTTGTGATACTGAACTACGTCATTCAAATACCGGTTCATTGTTCATAGTGAAATAGCATGTTTCCTATAAGTACGTTAATTTAAACTGTGATTAACTTTTCAATATTACATTGTACCTAGTGAGAAGATTCGCACATAGTGACATTCCTAGATCTCCACTCATCAGTTTCTGAAACGGTATATAAATGTTGATGTTGAAGATAATAATTAAACAATGATATCTTTACCGTAACTCTTTACAAAAAATGTAAGTATTTAAAGATGGTGTTTCATAATAATAATAATAACGACTTAATTTGAAGAGGTGACACAATTGGGCTAGCACAGTCTTCCCTGCGAGCCTCTATGGCAAATATATGTGAACAAAAATAGTATGACATAAACAATAAACAGTTACAACAACAAAATATCACAAAACATGTATTACAAATCAATTTTCAACATATCGCAGGTACTTTGGTATTGAATATTTATTAGATGTTTAAGAAGCATAACCAATGTAAGTATCTCACAGTTTGTTCGCAAATTTTCCGAAGTAGCGTTTTTGTTTGATGATGAGAATGTGTATATAGCCTACGTACTTTGACTCATGTGATTGGGGAAACAATTTGAAAGAACCATCGTGTAGTTAATATCCCTCGTCTGTTATATCCTCATTTCTTCATTCCATTTAACTAATAATATTTTGATCATCACTGTTTCATTCTAAACTGTGAAAATTATTCTGCAGCGAGACTGCTGCTACAGATCTCGCTATCTTTGAACATTTATACATGTATCTTTAGAATGATCCAATTACCGGATTAGGTCAGCAAATGTCTTTGTAAAATTAGAGTAGGTTCGTATTTCCGGGAACCAGATTATTGAACTTCCATCTCACATACATATGTATCTAGAATGACTGTCATGGATTAAAAGAAGGCGTTCGCGGCTGAATAATACCTATTATTTCCCTTTACAAGTAATAGCATTAGGTAAATTTCAAATCGCTAAGTATACTGTAAAAAAGCGGCAATGATTAGGCATTTTACACTTGTGTAACTAATTAAGAAAAAGTGAATTTCCTCTTAAATACCATGTTTTCCCTTGAGGAGTTAAAGCGACATTAATGTAATTATGAGTGATTAAATTAAGTACGGGCGCTTTAAATTACACAAAGACACTAACACGCACGATTTGATTAATTACCCAGTTAAAATGCCGTTTAATTTCCATTTTCGATTATTGACTGGAAGATGAGGACAGAAAATAATGTTAAAGTTTGAGACTGGCTTAGGGCGATAGTGAACAACTTTTAGATAGGACATGGTACCAACTACATTATGTATTCGAATTGCTAAAATTGGTGCAATCATTGATCCATCTAGCGATGACGCTACTTGAAAATGCCGTAGCAATAAAACCTAGGTTCTTCAAGTGTAACATTGCTTTGGGATTTTTATCTTACAGAACAGGAATTCAAACAGTGACACTTGTAATGTGTAAAGTCTATATTGCATGGCCTTTTGGAATAAAATCTATAATTTTTGTAAAATAAATACACGTTATGTTTCGTACTTAAAACAGTCGGCCTTTTCACATTAACAAGTCATGAATAACGACAAGTTTGCAACTTTCTACATCTTCCAGAGTAGCGTTTTTGATTTGCTTGCTGTAGGCTTTTCTGAATAGAATGTGACACCGAAATGATACAGATATTACAGGTCACTTTCGTCTTTACTATTATAATGATGAAAAAAATAACAAAGCAACAAAATTGTTTCTTCGGCATTTGAAGTGATGACAATGGACAAGTTACATTATAAAGGTGTACAATTGCAGATCTGAAATGAGTTATATACAGTTTTGATTAATAAATCTATCGTTAGACATATTGCAATGCATAAATGAATGACAATGTCTTATATATTATCCTATCGCATACAGACAAAACATTTCAAAGTGAAATGAATGGTTCATAATTCACTAACCAGTCATACATATGTAGTATGATTATATTTTTCGACTGGGTACTGCGTGTGTTCAACATTGATATGAGAATACGAACAGATACAATGGATATCCACTAGTAATATGTTAAGCGTGTGTAATAATGATAATAATAAAGTATTTGTTTGCGAGTAAAATCATTTGACAACATACATGTACATCAATCTTCCATAAGATCCTCAACAATGAGCAATGAACTAGAAAAATAGTTGCTGTATGCATAAAGAATACCATAATATTTGATAAGTTGGCATCTATGATGTTCCACATTATAATTTGAAAATATTTATAAAGAGTTTCTGGATATAAAAACACTGAGGTATACCTACAAAACACATAGCGTTGTTTACGATGGTAAGTCTGGATTTGTTGGCCATTTTGTCCCTTTCAGAATCTGTAGAACGCTACCATAGCTGTACGGGAATGACAACGTGACTGAAACACATTCTTAATTATCATCAAGTTTAAAATGTAAAGTAAAGCGGTATTGGAGGGTCATATAGCACATATAGTTATGGTGTTGGAATTGTAAATTAATGATATACCTAAACATACGCAGGCACTATTGAAACGACGCTATCATCATTTGTGTCATCTTGTCATGACGTCATTCCCAGTGTTTTATATTCAAACGGCGTCATGTAATATTACTGGCCCACATGGAAGATTGGGAAGTCAAATGTGTAGCCTCGTTAAATAAAGTATTTCCTTACTTGTTTACTTACTAATAAAGTCATGTATGTATTTGCATTTGTAATTGATATGAATAATTCATCGGACAGTTACATGAACAAAATTTACATAAAGTATGTGTCACATGCGAACTGAAATCATGTTCACTTTTCATGTTTGTGTATATAACAGTACACTATTAATACGAATATGTATTTATTAAAATGTCCAATAAGTATGAGTATTTTATGTATATATGAATAAATTATAATGTTATGTTCATGTTGTATAAATCTACATAATACGTTCATTTTGAACTATTGTTAATTTTTCCATTATTCATTGAACTTTTTATGTTGACATTCAATAAAGTCATAGTTACGTAAATTCACATGTGTGTATTTTTATTTCGTCAACACACGGGGAGCCGTAGTCGTTTATGATAAACGGTGCTCGTTTGTGATACCTGTTATTCGTTTATGATGAACTGCTCTCGTTTATGATGAGTGGTACTTGTTTTTGATACGGGTTTATGATGAGTTGTGGCACTCGTTCATGGTGAGTTGTGGTACTCGTTTAGTATGAGCTCTATACATGTACATTTATGATGAGTGGCAAGTTGGTATCAGGTACCTATTTCCGGAAGGTAGGTTATCTAAGGTGCCACGAAACAACCATTTAAAGTATACTGGGTCACCAGAACTATTACAATACATCAACGCAAACTTTACAATTACAATCCTCACCATGCGACACGACATTTCTATATGTGCCAAGGAGAACCAATAGAAACCACTGTCAGGATGATCCCGTATAACTGCAAAACTTTATGTAACAACGCCATTATATGACTCTGGTTTGACAATAACATATGATAACGTCAATGTTATCATTTGTATCAGAGTGTATATACGCCTTTACAGTCAATACGGGTTATTACAAAGCACTGCATAGTCCATGTCAGATTCAATATGTCCAGTTGCAAACTCAACATTCTGCAATGTAGGATTCCAAGAGTACATAAATATGCATGCAGTAAACAAATTCTGGCATTGTTGGCGATTTAATGTTAGACTTAAATACATTATTCAACAGACCTGACATTAAACGTAATATTTGAGCTGGATTTAAGTTGATTATACTGCATGTCACAACAATTTGTATCAATAAAGTTGATATGGATATTAAATACATTTACCAGAATTATTCAAAATATTTCATTATATGCATTCGAAAAAGTAGCAAAGTTATTTGCGAGCCTAAATCGATAAAAGGTCAGCATAGAGGCATTATTGGGTTATATCATTAACTTGCACCGATTTACTCAGTAAACACAAAGTCAGTATATATTTAAGACATATGTAGTTATATCCCATGTGATACATATAATTCGCTGATGTTACACGTACAGTAAAGACATCAGTAGTGAATGACGTCACGTAATGGCTTCTTTGAGACTTGAACACTCTTTTAATGTGAAAAATATGTGAATTAGCATGAGAGTATGCATTAAAATGGACATGCTCAGCCTAATGTGTGTTAGAGTTCCATTCTGGACCAGAGTTTTTAGTAGTCACTTTGTTGTAAGGGATTTTCTTTTATCGTAAATGTCGGTGGGGTGCACATATCATGTCATTCCCGTCCTTTCTATATATATTATGCTGGTCAGTAACGACGTCTCTGATAGTGTATTAGGGGCTAAATCATTAGATAACTGTCTTACATATTGCAACGTAAAACTGCGCTTCAGTAGAACTATACATGCTTCTTTAATCTCGTTCAGTAAATTTACGTACCATATACCTGATATCCACTACACTGAACGACTTCCATACTTTTTAATTTTAGCAAGTAGTTCTGTTGCATGCGTTTCAGTTGACTAGTAATCAATAAACGATTCAATCGCAATGTTAAGAAAGTTTAATCATCGTGCTTAGTAAGTATGTAACAAAAGCCACTACGCACTCAGACAACGGCCTAAATGCAATCGCGTGAGGGATTGTCGCGTGCACTGTTATATTCAGTTTACCAATTCATGTGTCACTGTCGTTCAGCATAATAATTCAATACCAAGTAACTGTCCTTTAAGGAGAAATCACATCCGATACTGTTGTCCCAGTTTTATCAAACGACCATGAATCATGTAGGAATCGTTGAAAAATGACAGCCATATATCTACTGAACCACGTGATGGATAATTCATGTCAATATTATGTGACAATCCCGTGGAATACAGACTAGACAAACTTCGAATATAACTCTGTTGCATATATACCTTACCACTATATTGGATGTAAATAATGCAGTCCATATTCAATTGAAACAGAGCGTACACAACCTAGTAAAAACGAGCATACAACATTCAGTGGAAATAAAACATAATATAGCATACATGTGCAATATTGAGTGAAAATAGGGTATACAACATTCAGTGAAAATATATCAATTCCGTCCTTTTTAATCATAAAAATTTACTTAATATGTTCTAACTATAACTTCATTATAATGAGGTAGTGGCAGTATTGGGCATCCATATGGTACGAGCTATTTTTCTTGTCTACTTTTAGAAACAGAATCAAACTTTCGGAAGGTATCCCCTGTACGCAAACAACCTAATATAGACTTCAAAGTGTTATATTTGCCAGCATATTACTTTGTCCCCTGACCATTATTGCCAGACAGCAAATCTTTATGAGATTCGACGACCGTCGGTTAACTGCATTGATCCATCGCTTAACCGACGTATTCATTATATGTGGCTTGGAATGTTAATTTGGGGCTTATGGACCAAAAAGTGGATTTTGAGTTTTTTCCATTTTTGACATGTGTAACATTTTGAGTTTTTTCCATTTTTGACATGTGTAACATCTTGGCAGTAAAATCTGAAAATTTGAGCGTCCAATCTAAAAAATTGACAAAGTTACAGGATATTTCATATCGATGGTCATTTCAAATTATTTGCTCATTTGAATTGATTTTGTGCCATTTGTTGCACATTCAGGGAGGTAGATACAACCCAGATTCAGAAATAAGAAATGAATACAAAAACATCTTATTGCATACAATTTGTTTATTTCATATCATAGAGCAATTTAAGAAGAACATCTTCACAAAATGTGCACATGAATACAGTACCGTTGCCTAGCAACCAAGAAATATTGATTTTTTCTTAATATTAAGACATACATAGCTATAAACTTGCCAAAATTAAGTCAAACCTCATTTTGTTCCAAAGAAAGTCCACAATAGTATGTACTTAATCAAATTCTGAATGTACAGTACAATCTGTAAGGCACTACTAAAGTTATATTAATTTTGAGTCATAGACTGAATAATTCCAAATATTCTTTAGCCTTGTCCCTTTTACAAAATTGACTACATCTATAAAGAACAACAGTTACCCTTCTTCTTTATAAAAGCCTTTAGAATGTATGTTCCTAACCAACCTAGATGTAGGATAAATATATGTACAATAAATAAAAATATCGTATTTCTGTTGCTTAGCAACAATGGAATATTTTACAATTTTGACATTTTTTAGGTTTTACGGCTTTACATAAGATTAAAAAAGTATACTACCATTGACAGAAAAAGATTATTGTCAACACAATACATATGTTATTAGTTTCAATTGATTAATTTCTATCTATCAATTAAAATTAACAATAAACCTATTTTGGACAGTACAGTTAGTGTTCAAAAATAAACTAAAGTAATGTAATTTGAGTCCTGTCAGAATAACCCAATATCACTTGTTGTCAAATGAATTCTTCTACAAGCTGCAATGATTGTATATAGTTTAAAATAGTAGTTGTCAAATAGGCATGCATAATTGCAACCCACAACTCAATACATACATGTATATTGTTTGTGTTGCATAGCAACTGCAGAATGTCTCACTTTTGTCTCTTGCTTTCTAAAGTATATGCCCTTAAATGCAGCTAAATGATCTCAAAATATGAAACTGTTTACACCAAAAGACATGTCTTACAATGCAGGATAAACAGACTTGGAAATATATGTTCAAATTGAATAGGAAGTTGCATGCATAGAAGCAATTTCTAATGTGTATCATGTTTGCAAAAGTGCAATCAGATATTAATATAGATATCAATTTGTTATAGCAATGATTATAGCATTATGAATCTGCAGGACCTAAACAGGTTACTGCCTTCACAAAGTCTATGATAAATGTTACAAATCAAAGAGAGATTGAAGAAAAATAATGTCTACATAAAATAATATTCAGTTCTGTTGCTTAGCAACTGTGGAATAATTCACAATTTCTATAATATCAATGCAATGTCTGAACACATTTGGTGACATTGAATAATATGAATAACCAGTAAAAATTATGTGCCAGGATGTTTTAAAATAGCATGAAGTCTGTGAATTCCAGAATGAACTTGTGAATGAGCTTCTAGATGTCAACATTGCTTAATTGTGCCAGAAAGTGGCCACCACTTGATGACTGTCTCCAATTGTACATCTAGTGTACATACTTTCAGAATCTGAATGCCACTATGTGACTTTCAAACACAAATAGTTGTCATGCCAAGCCAGGACACTTTGTGTAGGTCCAGTCATCTATATAGTCACTGCAACAGTCCCTTGTAGTCCTGGAATTTAAAAAATAAATTATGAGTCATTTTCTAGACTAGAGTACATTTTTGTAGTTTTATTATTGTGTTGTATTAATCAGTGTAAAGTTTTACATTTTATCATTTATTTAAAGCAAAATTAACAGTAAAATTCTATTCAGCTTGTGTGTGTGTTGATTTGTTAACAACCATGTTTGTAATGGAATTCAAAATGACACAAACTACACAAACTAGTATAGTGTATGCCATTCATGAGTACTGATTAAAAACTCGAATCATCAATCAGTTATACACATTGCATAGCCCTATTTCATGTCAGTTTTACTTTTACAAGGTCTAACATTGTTTGTTTGACCTTTACTGACCCAATATATTTACATTGGGTATGTACACAAGTATTTAAATAATTTTATATTATTTGTATTACAAACATATATTTTGTGTTGTCTCAGTGACAACTACTATTAATATAAACTTGTAGTTAATTAATAAAATATTGCTTGTAGATGCTCTATCAAATGTATACTTATAATATAGAAACCTTTTTTCTCTGGAAGCAACATCATTAATTGAGTAGGGGCAATTTTATTTGGTAGGTAGGTAAAAGTCAAACAAAAATATTTTAAATTAGGCCATTGAAAGTATCTTATCGTGCCTTTGGAACCATTACATACAAAACATGTTTTATCTAGCTGATATCTGTACATTATTGACCCTGTTTCATATACTGAGCAATTGTTAATAGGGGTTGCACATTTTCCTAATCAGATCTAGCAATTGTCACAATGCACAGGTAGAAGAGCTTTTATTAGCAACTCCAGCTGATAAGCAAAAGTTTGGCATATCTACTGAATAATTTCTTTATGTCAACCCCCTATAAATAGAGTCAATGTTTATTTATCAGTCAGTTATGACATTTTTGAAATTATATATTTTATATAAATTAAAGTAATATGGATGAACTGTACAACCTGTGCATGTTCCTTTCTCTGCACAAACTCTCTTCACAGTGAGCCATTGACACAACATTTGCTGCCCCTTATACCAAATTATCAATCAGTTTGTCTATAAGCCTGCAAAAAGAAAGATAAATATGAAGAATACAGCTTAATGATATAAATCACAATGTAAGTCTACATTTATATGAGTGTTGATTACAGGCGATTCTAACATATCACGTGAGATTTGCCTTCTTTGCGTATATTAAGCTTACCATATTTTATTACCGCGATAAAGTATAGCTGATTGATGACGTCAAAATGACGTCACGTTTGACGTCATATAGTATGCCAAATGACGTAACGGTGACAGTAAAGTTCCTAGGAAAGAAAGTAGTTTTACCTCAACCTGTCTTGTTGTGCTATAAATGGTATTTAAAGCATTGGCGATGTTAAAATCGAAATAATAAATAGGAGTTGTGCTTTGTTGTGTTATAAAATATAGGCACTCGTTTGAATGCGTACATTAAATCACTCGTGCTACGCACTCGTGATTTAATTACTACGCATCCAAACATGTGCTTATAGTTTATTACGCAATAAAACAATAGCTACGTATTAATTATTTCTTAATTCTAACATCAAACTTTTTAGGGGCACAGTATCTAATTAACATATTCGAGATTCCGGGTGACGTGAACTGTTTATATGTCACTTCAGCGACATAGTCATAGTGCTCTTCTGAAGTGCCGTAGGTAAATGTGTTCAATCATTGGTTGCTCTTCATGAAATGTATCCCCTGATTTAATGTTAGGGCCAATTCAATTGGGTGCCTGATGACCACGTGCTTGACAGGTGCATGCACCTAGGTACTAATGAAGCAGAATGAAGAGGGAGTTGTGAATATAGTTCAATTAAAAAACCCTTGCTGTTTGGTTGGAAAAAGGCTACAGTTTTTGGTTAACTCTTCTGAGACTTGCAAGATATCCGCTTGTCATAAATGCCATGGAGGTCACAGTTCAATTCTTGTTACCGTCTGCGAATTTTATGCCCCTCATTTGTTATAACGGTTTCGGAAGCTTTACTTTGCTTGCTATGATAAATTCATGGGTCATTATCAGATGATGGTGACTGGAGACCACATAAAATAAGATAGGGGGGAGTGTAGTGATAACTTATTCCAAAAACAAATTAGCATATTGATTAAGTTATTCATATGTGTATGCCAAGTGACAACTATCATCAAACTTTGATTTTAAAAGTTTTTCCGGCACGTCACGTCGTTCATTTATTTTCAATTTCACACCAGACTCGGTCCTGCTCCGAGCATATAATTACTCGTATAGCTCATGGGTTCGTACAAGATGTCTGGATCGCTACACTTCTAACTTGCTCATATCAGTGATTGTACAAATTCAAACTAATTTTGTGATCATAACTTGGTTACTATCAACAAACAGTTGCTAAACAGCCACCACTTCCGGGTCAAAACTTTTCGACAAACCGGCGGTTATTTATCGCTTCATACTGAAAGAAATCATACTTACACGGTGCAACGGTGACACTACAGCATCCACTCTGAATACACATAACCACCCATGAGTCTTTCAGTCTCGCCAAATCTTATAAATCGACGCATTTCAAGGGCATGCAAAATCATCTTTTACACAGTTTGTGATGACGTAATATGGCGCTCTCGTAATAATCAATTAATCGTGAAAACTGCATTGTCACGGGTCACAGACCACAAAATGTGGTTCGTAGAAGATTGTCGAACATGTAACAATCGTTCATCGTATTCATTAATTATTTTTTTAACCTTTATAGACTCATTTGTGCTGAGCAAACATGTGAATTTACCTGCAAAAATACGACGTGATAAACGGCGCATTTTCTCGATTACGACGTCACGTCCATAAGCCCCAAATTAACTTTCCACGCCACATATTATTATTTTTGCCAACCATTATTCCGAACAAACGCCCAATGTCGTGTCGGTTCACGGCTATCGCATTATCTGTCATTTTGACGGGCCCCTCTCATGCAGCATACGAATGAAAAAATTAACCAGTTAATCAACGTTTAACGGGTAATACCAAGTAAAAAAGTTTACTTGATCTGTACAATACAAATCATCACCAAAATAAAGCACACAATTAAGACACGAACCAGTAATCTCCATCCATAGTATTATTGTATTTCTAAAGCTTTACCAACTGAGCTAGCGAGGCCCATGTAAAATGTCTCGTATATTTGCTCATATTGCGAAAACGTAATACAAAACCCCTTTCTGTTGAAAATGAACACGTCGGTTAATTAGCATGTGTAAATGTTATTGTGCCATCATAGCTTTGCCGCACTATAGAAGGCATACAGAAATAACTACCATGCTAAACTTAACTATGCCTGTCATATATACTCCCAAACATCTTATACGTGTGCACCGCTTTTACCGTATAACAATCGTATTCATTAACATTTCTGCATGCCATCTTGTGTATATTGTATATTGACTACCACGAGTTTTAATTATTTTTTTAAAAATTAAATACAGTGGTTATAACACCAACAATCGAAAAAATGTACGAAAAATCGACACCATGTCGGTGCAAATTATTTTGATGCATGATCAATTAGAATCTACGATGTACCGTCAAATTCCCAAAACAACAATTAACATCGTCATGACGGTTAATAACCTTTAAACATGCTGAGTACATTGTAGTCATTTTATGGTAAAAGGGAGGTTACCGTTGGAAAGTGTTTTTGTCATACTAAAGGTCGACAATTCTCGTAAAATTTCTGCCTCCGTGATAAGTACCTACACTTGAAAAGGAAATTTATCAGCAAAGCCGACACAAAGCTGCATTTTAAACTTCACAAACAGCAGATAAACACTACAGGTAACTGTATCATTGATAAAGAGTAAACACGAAATTATCACTTTTCTATAAAATGTACAATATTTTAGAAAGGTTTATAACTTTGGAAATTGACCAGACAGTCACTGAAGTGCATTTTGTTTTGATAAGCATTTCAATAATACTTAGTGTTATTTGTTATATATTTACATATTCAGAAACTAGAGAGCTTCGTCTTTGTAATGAAAAATAAAAATATAACGGGTAGGGTCGTGGAAAGGGAACACATAGAAAATATAATTTCATTTGGTCTTTTTTATTGAAAGCACCTTAGTGATTGACCGGACACGGTGATATAAATTTCATAGCATAACTTTTTAACTAGTTGATCAATTTCGATGGGATTTTGCATGAAGGTATTTCTAACAATGTGAATGAACGTAATTACTTTATCAAAGCCAATTTTTGTTTTAATACAATGAACATCTTACCACTTTAGTACAATTGCACCTTTCTAAGATAAAAAAAAGTTTATACTCTGATACAGTTACCTGTGATGAGAACATGGCAAAACAGCTTGACATTAGCTTTTGCTGGTGTCATCATTTGTTTATTATCTTTGTGTGAGGTATATTCGGATTGTAATAAAACAAATTTAATTGATACGCCACATATCCATGCTACATGTACATTGTATTGATAATTTAAGAAAGATCAACCACGTATTGCCCGAGCTATAGTAAGATTTATACATAATTAGGCACTTATAATGTGTGTTAAGTTTACATAAAACGATATTTAACAACACTGCCAGAGAAACTACATGTCACCCTCAACAGAAACATCTGCTTACTTTCGTACACAAATAAAGCAGTACACGAATTGCTTGCAGTTCATTAATGTGACACCGATGAATAACGAATATTGAGTTTTGATGACTTTTGATTGACTATTCAAGTTGGATCATCATAATTGTTGAATATCTTGGAGCTTAAAATTTAGATAAAACGTTACTGCATAATTGTGATTAACGCTTTACTGTAATAAAAAGGAGGCATACATGTACAAATATCCGAATTAGTGCGCCAAAGTCTTCGGCATGATAATTAACTGCTGAATCAAATACCCATTGCTTCATGTATGACGTCATGTGCCTTTAAGTGTATTTTTACAAGAAAGACAATAATGTAGAATCTCACGTCCAAACAGGAGGACTGTTATGTTCCATAAGTAGCGGGCCTATCTTTCATTACATTGTAACAGCATGGTGAATCCAATTCCCAGCAGTGGCAATGCAATTGGTAGAGATATGCAATTGGAAGCCTTAAGCTAAAAGTGGATAAAATGACAATGTTGACTATATAGCTACCAAAAACAACACATTTACACGTAATATCTTCCCACACACATACACAAGGGATACCTCACCAAAACTCTAGGATTGGGAAGCTGTAACAGCAAACTTGAGTCAAAGGAATACAACTAGTGATACAGTCAAAGAAACACATAAAACGAGAGATCATGTTTACGTACATGGTTATTCGTATGCACCCACCAGTCAATTATCGGTTGAATGGCAGGGTTTTATTATTCATTCATCAAAAAGACTTTGGTTGGGCACTTCACATATGAATATGTGATGTTTCCTATGTGCCAAGTGATTGCGAAACCCCAAACTAGAACGTAATTCCCACAACTTGAAAACACTATAATCAACTTGGACAATAATTGCAGGGGAGTAGGCAACTACTACTATAATACACTGCATATAATTCGAAAGGTCTGCATCTGCTAACGATCATAGTATTTGTTACTATAAGGGATGGTTTACTTTAACAAATGCGTATCTATTTTTTTAAAGAAATGCGCCAGGAATATATTACCTAGCTTCATAGAACGTATCTTCAATGGTATTATTATATACACGTATGGACGTATAACATAACATTATATACCAGTGGTAAAAGTATCGCTATTGCTTTGTATATGCCCTTTATTCGAAATATGGTGCCAAACTGAATGTACTATAATTATAAGACAGTTTCAGTCAAAGTTAAATCACTCAAGAATCATATCATTATGCGAGTTTTTGTGTGCCAGATTGGATATAGTATCACAGTACATGTACCCACGAGTCATTAGACAATTATATATATATATATGTCGAGTGAGCTTATACGTACACAATAGAACACATCTCCCGAGAATACACACGTGACAGGTCAGTGATATTTTTCAGCCTTGGAATATTTATAACAAAACTACTTCACTTGGAATAACGTGATACTATCTAAATACAAATTACCGATACATTTAAATAATAGCTGGGTATAATTCGAAGCCAGAATATATGCAACATAATATACTATCAAATACCAAATTAAACAAATACATATTAAGTATATTGTAATTATTCCTACTTTTGCTCTTGCAACAGAATCTATGTTATATATAACATATAATTATATGTTTGCTGATCAGTTGCATCCGTGGATTAGACGAACAAAAACGTATGTTGTTGTATTCCCGACCTCAGTTGCATCCGTGGATTAGACAAACAAAAACGTATGTTGTTGTATTCCCGACCTCAGTTGCATCCGTGGATTAGACAAACAAAAACGTATGTTGTTGTATTCCCGACCTCAGTTGCATCCGTGGATTAGACAAGCAAAAACGTATGTTTTGTATTGTTGTATTCCCTACCTCATTTCAATTCCGTTGCATACTTATTCCGTTATACAAACATGTAGTTGCTAAGTATTGTCATAAACAGTAAATCTGTCAAGTGAGACAAATATACTAGACTGATGTTTGTATTTACGTTATGTTTCTGGAAGACAGACTCAATCATTGTATTGGTTATAATCGCCAAAATACTGTTAAACTTCAAAAGTCAATCAAAAGTCATCAAATTACATATTATAATATATCCTTTTTCAACCGGAACCACTTTCATACAGAGCTGGCGATTTATACACGGCGCTCATGTTATGACTTTTGTACTCTTTTGCAGTTCTCCTGAATGATGCATTTTCAGTCCGTTTTGTTATTATCTTTGTGCAATCAATTTCCTTTCCCAAACTGTTCGTTGTGTCTTTCTGTATTTATTTTTACGTCAACGTTTCGATAATTCGTTTGTCATGTACGACAGAAACCATAATTCATGGATTCTATGTTCAACAAAAGATATTATAATAAGGTCTTAAATATGCTGTCAAAAAGCAATTTTGCAGGAAACGCGCATACACATCTTTATAGCTTTCACTAACACATACAGGGTGATCCTTTAATTCCGCACATTTATAAATGTGTATAACTTTAAAGTTATTATATTAAAGAAAGCATGTAGTATATATGTAACCTTTGTTATGATCTTAAATGAATGTTTAACGATATAATCCTTATCTAAAGCAGATGCGTAATGTGACCACTCATTTTCTCTGCAATGAGTTTCAAGCGTCGTTTAAAATTCTGTACATGACGTTGTTGTATGCACCTTAGATAACCTCTTTTCCTAACGAATCGAATGTTTCATTTCATTGAACTTATTCAACAGTATTCCGTCTTTAAGGTACATGAGTATATGGACACACTTTGCATGTGTTTTTGTTTTACTAAAATCGCAGACTTTCGCAATTCATAACAAAGTTTTATGATTTCTGAGTTTCAGACATCTTGGAAATACTGAAATTATTTGACGTCATCGATAACGTCATAATGTAACTTTGACAGCTCAATGTCAAAAACGTTTTTCCTTTCAGCAGAAATTTTTATTTATTACCTTTCCAACAATACCACATTAATAAGTGTAAGTAAAGCAATTATGAAGTTATAGCCATTTACAAATGTGCGAAATTAATTGATCAGCTGTATCTGCATAATTCTACCTACTTCAGTTTATCAAGTTGTCCACCAAATTAATAACGTTGCTTCTTCTTCTTCTTCTTGCCAACTATGTCTCTATGTCTACGATAGACGAGGGTTGGTCGGAAAGTAATTGTTTGCCATATAATATATTAGTTTTCAAGAATTATAGACTTTCAGAAAACGTAAACTAAAAATCCACTCGATGGACAGTTCTTCTCAACATTTCCTGAGGAACATAAATCATTTGATTCAGGTAGCACACCGAAACTTTAATACACTATAAGCCATTTAGAAACTTCCTAATCCCAATATTAATGAAAATTAAATATATATTGTATGTCAGGAAAACTATATCCACGCACTCTATGTTAGACTTGCACATTGATTAGCAATTTGGCCATCATAATGCATTGTTTGAAGACAACAATTGGGATAAACAAGCTCCAGCTACTGTGTTTTGTATGAATGTTGCAAGTTGTCAGAATGATAGAGACAGCTATCATATAAGTTTATTTTGTCAACAGCTATAAATGACTGCAAACACACTAAGACGTATAAAATTGCCTACAGGCATTGATAGAATTTCAAATACATCATTATCAGTACATGTTTGATTATGCGGCCGAAACGCCGATCCTAAACATTTGTTCAGTTAGGGATTCACCTATTCTGTTTGCCTTTACTAAGTACTTACCAGCACTAACTTACCCTTTCACAAGTAATCAGTAACTTCTCAACATGAGGAGGAAAAGTACATCGTATAAAAGTGCTCTCTATCGTGTTATGTATTTAGTCAATATAAATACATCTAATCAATTGCATGCGGACACTGCAATATAATTCCGTATTTCTGTATGGTAGGGTGCCAATCTGACGTAGTATGAGTTATTCGTAGATAAGTATAAAAAGTATGAGTCTGCTAAGTACAAGATTGACGATATTTCGCAATGTATGTTAAATTCCAGCGTACTTTATCCGAATAAGAGCTGATATTTTATTCATCAAAATCGACGGCCGACTATCTATATTCTAACGCGTTTCTATCATGCAATGTTTACAATTGTGCAATTAAACTCCAACAAAGCACCACTGATAGAGTGTAATTAGCGAACGATTTGATACGAGCACAGTATATGTAACATCTTAAATAGCGGATTAAGCATGCATTGTGAATAAGAACAATACTTACACAGATGTCAAAATCAACTTGACTACTAGCAACAAGAATTTAGATGCAAAGGTTATTGCAGGGTATTAATGTGAACGTTAATTGAAAGAATCGAGCAGATGATTTCTGAAGCAAATGGTCAACCATGCATGCATTGATAACATGATAAGAAATCAGACAGGAAAGACATCACACATCAATACAGAGGAACACGAAACGCACAAAAGAAACACACAGAAAAGACTACGAGTACTCGTCACAATGACTAACACAAACATGAACAAGAAAATTGAAACTTAATAGCTTGTCTGTATATCAGTGTAGCAATACCACGTGACTTTTAGATACAGTTACAAGTATAAATTTGTAATCATTGGAACACAAATATAGCCATAAGAATTTTATTTCTTCATCGATTTCTATACAATATGACATTTCTAGTATTTCTGAAGGCAAAGGGGCATTGGATATACTGACGCTAATAATGTGGACATCATTACTTAAATAGATGGGTTTCAAAAGTTATGATACCATGACGATGGTGACGGTATTGCTATTATCATTTTATATATTAGATTATGTTTCGGTCGCAAGCAGAGATATTGCACATTTATGTCGGTTAATGACATTCTGCAATTCTACTGCAACGATTTAACGTTTGTTCAATAGATAAAAACTGCATTCTTTGAGCGGTGACAGTCTCAATCACTATTTAATTAGATTCATTTAAATTCACACTACTTATGTTTCTCGTTTAAAAGCCCAAAGCGTTTCTCGACTGGAATTACGACCAGAGTATATCCCAACAATTAAATTAACATTGGACGAATTTAGAAACGCCCCGTCAGCTACAGTAGCTTATGCTACAACATTGGTGTTTTAACATTCACGTTTATGGATTGGTTTAACATTATTGAGGAAAATGTTTGTGTATTACTATAATTGTTGTTCCCGGGGCAGGGAATTATTTTATTTGGACAGAAATGGACAGAAATGCGAAAGTTTTAAATAGGCAATCGCGAGTATCGGTTACATTACATTAAACGCGTACGTTCGTCCCTCTCTAGATAAGTGTGCCGTTATCTTATTCCAGCTCTGTTAAACTTTCCTTGATTTCGGTCAAACAATATAACTTAGATAAATCATTTCTTTCGCTGACAGAAAATACAGTTTACAATAGACTGCATGCTTGTTATGCTTATTTTCGTATGTTCCACGTACATTGTATACTAAGCGTCACAAAAATTGAAATTCCCAAATGTTTGAGCTGTTGGCATGAAACAACTTTTCTCTTCTACGCATCAATGTGCATACATAAATGTACCGTATGTGTTTATTTTTACTGTCGTCCATTTCCGTCACGTCATAGGACCATTACAGTTTAATAATTTTTCATTACTGAAGAAATAATTCGCATTTATTGAACCGCTTTATCCCTTGGGTATATTTTAAAAACGTGGATATCATGCATTAAATGATGTATTGCAATGTCTTCTGTCACATTAGTGTTCGATTCTAGACAATGGTTTACCGATTAACTATAACATGTTAACATATTTTGCTGAATGGTGTGTGATATTATACTGTTTTGACTTATGTTGAGGTGAATATGATGTTTTGTTGACCTGAAAAAAGTGATATTGACCGATGACGAGTCAGATGTCATTATCATTTTTTGAAGGTCAACTAAACATCATATTTGTCGAAGCATAAGTTGACAACTGTTATATTGTATACCATGCCATAAGGCAAGGAAATAAAACCTATTGACTCTTTTTAAATTATAACAACTTCAGTCTTTCTTCAGGAAAGTTTATTAAAAGAAACAAAAGACGACTCTTCAAATGTTCTAGCTAACAATGCTCTTCTTATGTATATGTACGAGAGAGTATTCACGTCTTTATTAACGGCATTTATCACTAATGGCTAGTTTAGAGCCTATAAATATGTATGGGCAGCTGTAGGCCAAATAATACGGGAAATAACGTTACGTTGTTTGGAACGTTAAGTCGCACGTAATGATGTCACGTCATAAAAAAGTAATATCCACCCCAGCCTCGGTTTCGGGAGGTGTATATTAAAATATATAGACCTCTCGTGCAGGCCGTCTTAGCCAATGAGAATTCTTGTAACATAATAGGTATACAATATTACATATTTTAGATCATATGACGTTATATTAGGCCAGTTACGTTTACTCCACATTCTGCATAGCCCAGTATCAAAGTGTATAAACGATATTGTGTGTTGGAAATGTGTTAATCAATCTATTATGCTGGGAATTCGTTACTGAATCAATCAATGTGGTTGTTAATTTGTTACTGAGTCGATCTATTTTGGTGTGTCTACATATGGAAAAGCTGCCGGTTCCTTGTAAGTGTAAGTTAGTACTGGTTTGGATGCAGTCCAGGAAAACTGTTAAGATGTATCGGCCACCGTCTCCAACAGCAAAAAACCGGTGTTAAACCCAACTAAATATTATTGATTCAGTATTGTACTTCAATGTATAAGAACAGGTTCATATTCGATAATTCAGTGACTCATGGTGACATTGAGACTGACACTTTAATGACCCTTATGAATAGCTGGTTAGCATTGTCATTGAACATATTCTGTTATTAACCTGCTTGTCTTGTCGTCTGGTGTTTGACCTATCGCATGATAGTCGGCTATTTGAACGGTTGATTGATGTATCTATGAAAATTGACTTCAACACTACGATTTATGTACCATTTATGTAAAGTTATTCATACAATTGTACATACAGTTGATACTGATACATACAAACTACAAACTGTAATGTGAATATGAAGCAAACATCAACACGATACGATATCACGCAATAGCTCCAAGGTTGCCACATGAAATTGATAAGACATTCATTTACAGTTATAGTGAAATATATTATTATATGCTTGATGAAGTTCTAGTTTGTATCGAATTCGTATGAATAATTAGGAGGAATGTACTTTCAACAATGTTCACAAAAAATGAAATGTAGAAGGGGTGTTTGAAAAACAGGACGGATAAAGGATTTGTCATTTGTTATGCATGTAATTACACCGATAGCTTTGGTTGTTCAAATAATACACTCAAACGATTTAAAAACGCACCCGTATAAACAATATCCGAATTTTGTCAAACCTAATTTTCTCCTGAAATTCATAGTCTAGAGTATATCCATAGTCCAGCTCATGAGTTTTAACTAAGACACTGGAAATAAAAAAAATGATAATTTGAAATATCCCGCCAGCACAACTTTTCTCTTTTTGCCTATTTTGCACGTGCATTGCGATCGCGTTAACGGATCGGACATAAACAATACAAGACAACACTTTGCAAATCATAAACATGTATACGACCGAATGATGATGACCCAACCAGATTTACTGAATTATATAATCCATCAGTACTGACATTTCTTATCGACGTGTAGAAGTTGTAATCGGCCGTGAACAACAAACATAAACAATACAATACAGCCCGAGCAAAGAACCCGGATCACTCCGTTAGTTTACCAAGAGGGTATCATAGAGAGTAGTAAGCTTTCCTTTTATGAAAACTTAAAAAAAAAGAGAATTAGTGCTACCATCTTAATTTCTTAGTTGGTATGACGCGGTTTGAGATCGTACCACGCGTCTTTGTATTGAAATGTTTATGATAAGAAGATAATTTAGAACAGAGCAGCAGGAAGTGGATGTTACTTGCTACAGAATTACAGCATTGTACATGTCCCTAACCAATTTGTCACTGTACTTGTCTATTTGTCAGCGTTTATTTTGTAGGCTTTGTTTGTCACTCTTAATAGTATTATGTTATGTTTGTAATATGTTGTTTTTATTTTCCTGGTTACTTTTGGATGTTCTAGTTTTTGTTGTCTGCTGTTTCTTTCAAACGATGTTTTTTCTGTCCAATTTTTTAACAATACTTGGTGAATGATGTACTTTCATTCATTGTACAGGTCGTGTGGCGAAAAGCATCTGAGGAAGAACCCTTTTGACGCTGGGATTACAAACATTTACACCAGAGAGAGGAATAAGTATAAATCATGCGAAGATAGACAAAACAGAGAACAAATTGAATGTCCTAGACATGATTTGTTTTATGTACATGATATAACACTGACACAGTCTTTACAAGTTCGTTCACATATCTATCTCATCGTGCAATGTACAAAATAATATTGACATACATGTATGAGCTTCAATACTTTCCAACATCCCATGAAAGATGTTCCCTTACCTACTCGATAGCTTACCAGAATGACGGCTGACACAATCACCATGATCTCAGATCAAATTACACAATCCATTTATATTATCCGTATAATTCTATTCGTCGCATGTGTTTGTTTGTATGCCAAAATGTTGATCGGTTTCCACCAGTCTCACACCTACTGTTTCTATATTAGGGGCTGAAGTCATTTCTTGCCAATGGGGTTTACTTTGTTTGAGAGTTGTCCTTGTGATGGTTGGATGTCCGGATGTTTCGTTATAGTTTATTGGCTTTTATTCCAACTATATGTGGATGGCTATCGGAATGTCGAATTGTCTTTTCATCTTACTATTTATCCTTGTTCTCCTTATTAAAAGAGCCGAGCATAGTCTTTATATACCAGTCAGCTTTCAGCTTAAATATGGCAGGCATATGAATGCCTCCACCCGTATTTGAACCTGGGTCGCCAGATAAGACGGCAAGCGCACTATCCATTGTGTGACGGAGGTACAGTTGCTGGCAGTTTCTGTCGAGTGCTGCATTCCCTATTCGGTGCGATTAACCCTTTTAAATTGCAGTTGGTATGCCAGGTTCCGTATCGTGTTGTGGTGTCAATGACCATTTGATGAATATATAAAGCAAATTTAAAAAGGCTAAACCAATGTCTCCACATCTAAGACGAGACGATACATCCTATGTTCAATAAATTATATATTTTGGTGGCATGCTAGCAAACAATTACGAGTTACGTTGACGGGTTAATATCCGATTTATCTCACATTAGCGTATAGAATGACATTTATAGATATATGCGTCTGAGTAGAAACGTCAAGCGTCGGTGTGAGGATAGCAAACACCTTATTAAAACCAAGGTCAATGCTTTTAGTGTTGTGACGTTTGTCCAAATGGAGCAAATATTGCCATTAAAAGGAAGTACGGGATGAAAGCGTTAATAACATTAAATCAGGACGCTAAGTCCAGAACACTTAGAACCAATATACACATATCTTCAATTGTCGATCGTATCTACTTAGTTTTTCCAATTAGTGGTAGATTACTTGGTTTAATGAACACATCATTATGGCCAATCAAGTGTGATATTCCATAGATAGATTTATTCGTTTTGACTTGATTTAACACTAATATTTATGTCATTATATAACTAATCAGGACGCACTTGTCTTTATAACTTCTAACAGAAATATAACTACACAAACAAAATGTCTTCATTTGGATGATAAAATAAAAAATAATTGCTAATGATGGTGTATATAAGCACTGAACAAACCAAATCAAAAAGAAATGTTTAATATCCAATTACAGTAGGTAGATCTACTTCCCCGCATTTTAATGCTTTTTAATAAATAAAAATAATGCATTTGTATTTATGAGTGATGGTGATAATAAATCAGATGTTGTATACAAAAGCTAACCATCAGCTAGTTGATAGGTATATTGTTTAACAGATAAAAGTGCATGCATCCTGGCAAACCACAAACGAAAAAGATAAACGCGAATTTTTGTTGTTTGATCATGAACTAGTGTAAAGTTGCGAATAATATATCGCATGTGAGACTATAGTGATGTAAGTAAAAACCTAACACAGAAATTGTCTAAGATGCCACTTAAGTACTGTGGCTTGTTACGCAAATGAAACAAGTTGCAGTATTCCTACTTGCATGCACCGCTGACATTATACGACTTGCAAAACGAACCGTTGGGAAATGTATACGCAGTCTTTTATGGCCACTAATAAATCCGTTAGTACATCGTGAATAGTAGAGTTGTTCCGATTGCTATAAGTGCATCTATGAGTTTGGCGCCAACTATGGTTACATTGTAGTAACCCCGTTCATTAGTAGTATGTAGTTTATTATTATATTTATTATTTAGACAAAAAAAAACAAGTGAACAGAAACAAGTCAAGATTACAAAGTCAAAAAACAACACTTTATGTAATTGTTTTTCTAAAATTATTTTTTACACCATTTCGGTACTACTAGTATAATCGTACGATGTTTTGTCAGCATGAAAGTAGTTTGCTCTAACAGAAAGGGACATCCCTATTTAAAATATCCGCGTCTGTATTATTTTTACATAAATTTCTCTAAGAGAGTCGGTGATTAAATATTTGTTCATAGGAAGCGTAATGAGATTTATAACTTCACTAATTAGTGATTAGTGCCGTTTCACAGTACTCCGACAACACTTAAACAACCCTCTTTATTACTATTTGATTACCCGGCATACGTTTTAAATTATTGATAAACCCACAAACAAAACGGTATAATTTAGACTTGCATTCAAAGCATACCTTTCTAAATTGAATCTTTTGTTTCATTGATGTATGTTTAAATAACGCCTCAGCCACACATGCGCTACAAAGCATAATGTCTGTTATTGACTTTTCTGTTCAATTGCAGTGAGTTTCAATGATTTTTTCTTTGAAAGAAATCCGTTCCGAATTATGATATCTGAAAAAACTGTTTTATTCTATCGCTGCATGTTTAAATATATTCCATAAATAAATCCGTTCCTTCTAGTTAGTTGTGAACAAACCTTTTATGAACGTTTATATCCAGATTCGCGGACTTCCAGGTGCTTTCGGATCACGCTTTACGTCGAGATAATATATTCGTATGAAATTATCTGGATTCATTTGATTGAATCGTTTATATAAAATGTGCGAGTGTATAAGTGTGCGTATTACGTATCAATATGTAATTACATAGTACGTCATGTTTACTTAAAAAATAAGTTTTCTTTCAAAGAATTAAAGATCATTAATTTTGTTTGAGTTTGTACATTTTGTTACATTGGAACAAGACACGCTGTAATACATTGACTTATTAAGTTTATGTACGGTACAACGTATGCCGCCGATTTTAGAAAATACCCGAAAATAATACTTATACGTGTGCACCTGTTTGCCATCCGTGTATGCATTATGTTTATTCAATGACACTGTGTTACATCTAGCATTAACATTGGTGCCTCACATATGCGATACACGTCATATATAAATAATGAACAGTAAACGTTTGATTTGCACATATAGGGCACTTCAAAAAAATTCTTTGAGCAATTAAATACGTAATCCATTCCCCCGCCCGTACATTTTCGTAGCTAACGATGCATCGCTTATCGTAGTTATCTTCCATAGCGTACATTTAGCTCTCAATACGGCTATATACGTGTTTTAATACAGTGCAACGGCAAAACAGTGGTCAATAAGTCGTTATTTAAATAGTTACTAACTTAATATTGTAATCGTCATTCATAGACCACTTTAGAATTTTTCAGAATTCTTTATACAATTATCATCTATTCGCCACCGTGAATTCATATAAAACGCGCATTGATGTTTGCAAACTAACATGCACTAACATGAAGCAAACAAACAAACAAGTTATAGCGACTGCGATGACCGATTTATGACGTCGTAATGCTCTTGATAAATGGACACTGCTTCTCTTCAATTGACCTTATTATTCAATTTCCATGGTTACGGTTATAGGAATCTGTTTTATGCAGGTTTTATTGCCAATTAATGGTTCCCATTTGTTTTAATCAGAATATGCGGTGCCAGTATCGCTGAATGTAGCTCGTTAAATAATGAAATTGGTTAAAAGCATTTTCCATACAACATACGATTCTGAGCAAGACGGCAATAACCCACGACGGGAATTCTGATTCAGTTGGTTTTTATTTCATTTCAGAAACCTGTGTTTGCGAGTTAACTTTGACATAGAATGGGAAGAGACATATAATCATATTGTTAATTTGCGTATGGCATGTTTTGACTTAATATTTGGGTATCCATATCTGCTTCGGCTCATATCTGTATTATTATGCCTACAGTATGTTTTTTTACAATAATTATAGAAATATTACTGGCTAGACATAAATTCAATTATCAATTCATGTATATAATTCGAACGCGCTGTGATTGTAAACGACATAATGTAGATCTACAGTATAAGACGATATTTACGCGGGTCAACAAGTCAGCGAATTTCGCATTTCATACATTTGATGTTTGCAAATATTTGCGATATTATCATTTCTTAGTATAATTATTGTTTGTCAACGTTTACGCTATCGGAAATGTTAGCAAACAAAGGCACTTTACGCCAATAGTATCACATAGCCAGCTTAACCAATTATACAGACTGATTATGTCGAGTGCGATGGAATAGGAAACTCTTAACACTTAATGCAGTACATCTACACAACACGACATTTCTCATTAAAATGTATTGGAAGGCATACCATTTGGCTTAATATAATTATCCATCTTGTGTCGATGACAAGCCTTTGTTCAATTCCATTTGATAATGTAATGTTATAAACACAAAGTTCAACAATCCGTGCAACATATTCAATCTACCGAGGAATTTTGATAAACACGAATTTAGTTTAAGCACATCAAATTGAAACAAAAATTATACTTCAGAAGATAAACTGTCTTCCACAGAATGACGATAATTGAGTTATAATACGTTAAATGTATCATAATCAGAAACCTCAAAGCATAAATTTATCAACTCGATCGTCTTTTAAATTGCCCCTGTATCAAAGTGGGTGAAAAAAGAGGAAATGAGAGTACTTCAAGAAATGAATAAATGTGTTAAATTGTATTTTTCTCAGAGACGCCAGTGCTTCAGAAACCAGGCAAGTATTTATTCATTGCATTGTAACAGTTACAAATTTGATCCAACTATTCGATACCACAGCGGGCTATTTAAACGAGTGTAGTCGGCAAACACTCTATGCTGCCAAGCGGACGAGTATGTTTAACTCCCAGTTTGCGTAGGTAAAGTACTTTTACGGCAATGAGGTATGTCATGTTCTTGATTGGAAGCTGTGGAGAGTAATTAAGTAAGAACGGACTGGTTTTCACTTACATGTATATGACTACATGTGAAGATTAGCTCAAGTTCCCAACATTTATGCAGTTACATGAAAACGGTTGAAGAAACGGCATATATAGATCCAACGGAAGCTAACATGATCACCTTTATTGTTGTGCATTTGCAGATCATCTTCTCGTTTTTTAAATAATCTCCTAATATCCAAAGATGTTTTGAAAGAATACATATTACCTGTAACAGTTACTCTTTGGGCGATGCATACGTTGTGGAATTTGTAGCTCAACCAATTTGCAATTTGGTTTATCATTGGCAATAAGATAGTTATAAACTCCCAATTAAGCAATGCAATTAAGAACGAAGAGGTACAAGTTTGTGTTAACTATGCCCGGTGATTGAACTCATTAAATTAAGCACTATACTGTAGTTCATATGCTACGTACAGTACATTTGTCTAGTTATTAGTGGTTGCTATTTTATTACAACACCGCAATGTATATTTGTACTGAAATCGTTAAAAAACACCAGTTCAGCACACAGGTAACTGTATCATTGGTAAAGAGTACTACAAATATTTTATAAAATTTATGTTATCTTAGAAAGGTGCATTTGTACTAAAGTCGTCAGATTTTCATGGTGTCAAAAACAAAACTTGGCTTTCTATATCTTCATAAAGTAATTACATTTATAGACAATATCGTAAGAACTACTTCCATGCAAAATCCAATCGAAATTGCTCTACTAGTTAAAAAGTTATACAATGAAATGTATACCGCGATGTCCAGTCATTCACTGAGGTACATTGAATAGAAACGACAATGCTATTTTGAACAAGAAAAAAAGAAAGTGAGTTCACGCCTTTTAGGTTTTTGTTCTTGTTTATGGACGGATGTTTTAAATATTGATATCAAATTAAAGACGAAGCTCTCTAGTTTATAATTATTAAAATATATTTAAAATAACACTGTGACCGTGTGGTCAATTGCCCGTGTTATGAACCTTTGTCAGATATTATAAATTTTATAAAGAAATATTATTTGTTAACTCTTTATTAATAATGCAGTTACCTGTGGTTCAGCAACAGTAGGATTGAAACCAAGTTAAGCACTAAACTGTATTCCATACTTATACTATGTACAGTACGTTTGTCTAGTTATTGCGGGTTGCTATTTGAAAACAACACCACGACGTATTATTTGTACTGAAATCGTTAAAAAAAACACCAGTTTAGCAATAGTAGGATTGAAACCATATAGTGCGTATAATTCCTTAGCCCATTTTTGGAAAAAGAAATATTTTGCACGACGATTAATTTGGACTATATGTTTTGTGGTTTCCCTGTAACCAATACATTAAGTGGGCGATTCATAATGTGTCTGTAGTTTCAAATAGAACTGTTTCTATTAGAACGATATTTATCGACTTCCGTGTGCTGAAAGGATTTTTAATGAATACTCCGGCTTTGATTAATCCACACTTAGCATGAAACCTCAAGATGGTGACAGTCCGTGGCTAGTTTTAAGTAGAACAAGACAAATTGATTGGATTTTTTCTCATCCAATTCACCATGCAATATGTTGTATTTTGAGATTTTTACGCATTTATACTGAAGTTTAACCGTCCGTGAACCAACATGAATTTAATGAAAATATTGAACAATCTCAAGGACGCTTTTCGTATACATGAAAGATGCAGTTATAAATGATACTGACTGGAAAGAACAAATATTTGTACGGCGCTTTCAACTACTTTTTCGTTAATGTATATCTCAACCTCTGATTTTCGAAGATAACATAGTTTTAAACACATTATCTTCTGAAGTGATTCCTAATTTTCTAAATATACCATGTAACTGGTCTAACGCATTATTTGAAAACATTGTAATTGTACATATTAATCTTTATATTAACTTATAGAAGACACAATGCATACATAAATTTGTTATATTTAAGTTTTAACAGTTTAATAAACTTTGTGTGAAGTTAATCACTTGCAAATACATGTTGTTCGCGATTACAAAACACACCAATGCTGCATTCTGGTTTGGTTAGTGATTTACTATAAGGAATTAGCGAAGAAAGAACGAACCGTATAGTATTAATGATGACTCAGATATGGAACTCATAGTCGGGCCTAAATACTTTCAAAGTGAAATGTTATTGAAATGTCCCCAGGGATCTGATTAATATTTTCCCTAAACTTGGTCAGAACAATAATACTCGTACATCCCAGACATCTGCATGAAAAGGTGGAGCTTATGAAAATCAGAAAAAGTCATGTTGACCGAACAGAAGTCGAAAATCAGTTTTTCGCAAAAAAATTAGTAGCGTAACATGTACGAGAGTTTTCTTGTAATGTCAAACAACGCATTTTTGCACTTACGACATTATTCATCCAATGTGACGAAATGATATGTGAAATGGTAACACATTCATGAAATGCAAATGTAATATGGTTAGATAGTTAAGCCCATTTGATGTTGCAACATTAGAAACCTGTCATGTTCCATGTTCAATGAAATACTAATACTAAATCAATTAGTATTGTTTGTTTCATTTCAGAACTGAGTATTACGGGGACTCAGTACGTAAATCAGGGTCATGATATTCATTTAGTGTGTAATGCAACTGGTGTTAAAAGAGCACCAGAAGAAGTGGACTGGTTTTTGAATGGTAACATAATTGTACCAACCCAGCCAGGCTGGCATGGACGAATCGAAATTTTAAAACATCGGTCAATTCCAGGTCGTTTTTTTATTAGTGAACTTATTATTCACCTGAGCCAATGTAAGATCAAGGGAATTATGTATGCCTTAGTTCGGATCTTAATGTTAATAGCATGAATGTGCATATCTTAAATGGTACGTATATTTTTGTAAAACTTTGTCGATTGTTTATGTGTGTGTTGATAATATAATTATCAATCCTGTTTAAACCGCTGTAAATATATAACCAATTCATTAAGATCGGAGAACAAACATTATAATTGACCTGAAGCCAGACCCTGTTATTGCTCTGTCTTACAAGTTTCGTTTATCGAATAGAATCTCATGAGCTTATATTATACCATGCTTTTAAGTGGTTTCACATTAATACTATACTGGTTTAAGCCAGGGCACTTTTCAACATAATACATGGTTGCAAACTGGCTACCGGTCTTTTATACTTTGTCCACCGATCATTGGGCTGCGTAATTGTTTTTTAAATCTTGAACTAGTGTTACACGTGTAATTTGTGTTGTAACAGCACTTCCGTTTTCATTATTGGTCATTATCTTATGGGTTCATGGGTTACTAATCAATAATGCTTCTAAAAATACCATGAATCTGAATGAATAAGACATGGTTGTACTGGAGAGATTTGTGGCTTTTGACCAGTGTGCAGTAAACTTACTAGTATCGTATCTGTGACCATACGACTCACTCGGGATGGAACCTAAGGCGCCTTTGTTAGGAGTATTTAAATGTCATTTCGTATTTATGAACCATTTATACAGAAAGGTATTTAAATTCTGCATTTGAATCACTCATTATTTTTGCATTACATTTTATATGCATAAAACGAATCATACGTCAATTCTAGACTAATAGTGAGCATGAAACATATTCAGATTTTGTCTCTATAGCTCTGTAAATAATGTTGAGTTCAGTTGAAAGGTAACTGTTATATTGAGTAAACCAGCTTGCATAATATTTTGTCAGACTTGAGTCAAAATCTTAAATAACTTTTGCTCTATGTTCAGATACTGATATATCACAGTTTTTGAGGACCACTGGTAGGTACATATGGATAACTGTACTGATATAAATGTTGAACGAATGAGCGCTTAATAATATAGTCTTGGCAAACATGTAGAGGTAGTATGTAGGTATACGGGGTGCTTCAGTAATGATACTAGTGTCGAAGGTTAAACAATGACAATGCACTGTACGCTCCATTCAATACAAATACAACAACATATACAATGTAGTTTTCCAAAATGTTTAAAGAGTTGCAATGTCTATGTGTAAGCATAGCATTTGATATTATTACGGTATTGTGCGCGAAGTATTCTATATGCCATTTCTAAATGCATGCATCGTTCAGCAAAATACCATGTTGCAAGTGTAATATTGATGCGCAGAAACATTTTAAATCAAAAGTCAGATGTGAGAATACAGTCCGATTTCACCTAGAACATGTATTCATTTTTGAGAGACACCGTTTAATAGATCTATATAGACCATAAACACAAAGTCATATAAATGATCTAGTTCTGTTTATTAGATTTGTATATTCTATAATGTATTATGCTTTTATCAATTTTATCAAGTAGTGTGTCAAAGAGTTATTCTGTAAGGAATGTCTTTGAGAAGAATGTTAATTAAGTTCGTAGGCTTGTTGTGTAAAATGGTCACAAATGCCTTCATATGACATCCGTCACATGTTGCAATATTTATGTTAATCAAAATTCTTGTAAGGGCTAATGAACATAGTATTAGCATGATTTTATGGTATCTATAATTATTTGAGAGTTCGCTTAGAACACGCCATCTTTCTCAAATATCTCGCTATATTTTATGCAATCCAGATCGACTTTCTTTCACTGCGGGATATAATTAACGAATATCAATCTGAACATCTGAAACCATTCAAAAGCCGACACTAGAGCTGAAAAACACGATCACAATAGTGAATACTACATCCTTGAATTGCTTCCTTCAAGAGCACAGCTTTGATGACAATGCCAACATCATATGAAGCTAGAAGTTTTATTTCTTAAGATGTCTGCTGATAACAAAAACTTTTGTCCAATTTCCGGGCTAGTGCCATGAGCATCCGCGTGTTTCAATTATTCTGTTTGTCTACTAATATTGGCTATATCGTCGTAACAATGTCCTTTAGGAATTCAAGAATGTGTTAACAAGGGCGATAATGAACGCCCTTCTCGAGTCAAAACCCTTTATATTTTCTCTTATCAGCAGGAGAAGAAACAGGTAAATTTCCAAGTGGTGAGATGAGTATGAATTTTGTTTTTACATCAATGCAAATATAAGTAAGACACTCGATAAAGGTTTCAAACTATCGTGTGACGTGTACACCATATATATGTTATATAAATGTACTTAATAACCCCATTTTTTTAAAACAAAACACTGGGATGAACCATTTATACAGCGAAACTAGTTTGTAGCTTATGAATTAAAATTCAAACAAATCTTGCGAGCTTGTGAAAAGATAATAGAAAATTGGATATGAAAGACGTTACTCAACGTCAACAGCCGAGCACAGAAAACATAACAACCATCGCATGTAACAATTACACGACACAATGCTCAACACACAACAGAACTCAGCAGTCAAAAAAGTATATTCAATAGGATATCGATATACGAGTAATGTACTAGTAGTTTGTAGCCATGTACAATCTGAATAATTGTTTGGTCATATTAACTCTAATTTCTGTTTATATATCAACATATACTTTGTTAGTTCACTTAAGTACATGTGGTGGCAATGTCTGATAACGTACACTTAAGAACGGGTTATATAAGTATGGTATTTTCTAAACTTTGACAAAATACGACGTTCACTGCTGATCACGACTCGATAATATCCAAACATACTTTGCAGAGATAGACAAACGTGGCTAGAATGTCAAGGTTATAATGTTATAGTTTTAAACAACGGGAAATAGTGGACATAGACCCGTATTGATAACGACAGCGATTTATCCGTATGACTGTGAACCAGTTCTTTCAGATGCGCGACAAAGAAACTATGACACCAACAAAAGGTGACGTAACGCTTTGGGAAAGGCTAACTCACGAAATCCGAGAAGAAGTTCACAAAGTGTATGGGATTCATAGATTCACCAGGAACTACTTAAAACCTTGATGGTTTGTCGTGCTTTTGTCTTTTGATATGTTTTATACGTTGCTTTGCAACACGATTTGTACAATTGATTTTGTTGCCACAGTGTCTGTTGTAAGAAGAACGTGGCTTGTTAGCAGGAAGTGTCTGTTTTCAATTACGGAATAATTGTTGTAAATGACCAATCCAGCGTTTTCATTTTAATGAACAAATGTGCTTAATGTTGGCACTCGTTTTCCTGAGCAAACGTGGAGCTGGAAAACGATGTGAGACTTGAATCTCACCCGAAATATACCAGACGTATATAAACATGTTATTTATTGTTAATTGGGTTTGTAAGTACAAAACATATGGTCAGTATATATAGTTAAAGAATGCGTGAATTTACACATGTTGATCTGTCTTAAGCGCACAGGCAAGGAGTATATCTCATTTGTGTCTATTTTAGGTACATAAGAGAGGTGATCTAGAAATAACTTTTCTTTTAACTTCTTACTCAAATCTTAATTTCAATGAAAGTTATATAATATGCGTAGTATTTTATGCTCTATATATTGATAGCAACATTTATTAGTTGATGGTGGTAAAACTCATGAAAACGATGTCATAGAAACCATGTAACGCCGAGGCAGGTCACACTTTTTACATTTCTACCCTTACTAAAAATGTGCATATCTCAGTAACCACTTGATAAATAGTAGCGCCTAATTGTGTGAGGTTACTTCTGAAGACGCCACTGACGAGTGCATACAAACTTATGAAGCAATCGCTCTTTGTTTATCTTCGCAACTGAGTATCTAAGTGTGTAAAGGGTGTAAAGAAAGTTCGTTCCGGTTTTTGAAAAGCTTTTGTACACAAAACTAATAAATATATTTGCACCACAGGCATCTGTTATGTATGTTATTACATATTTGCTGTATTTTGCAATATTGTAATTTGTATTTTGTGACATTTCGTTAACAACACGACTTTTCGCCGCCGATTTCTGTATCACACTCATTTTCAGACAACAACCTCGTAGCAAAAAGCTCTAAAACGGAATTTTGACGCTAAAACATTGCTTTAAAATCAATGATGTAATGTTATATAATTGTATATTTATAATTCCCCTTTTAAAAATCATAACATTACAAACACACGAATGGTACGTCATCGTTTACTACGTGCAACAATGACCGGACAATCGGTGTGCATTTAGTGATATTGTACTGTTACATTTTCAAGATAATGTGGATACTAGTTACTATTTATGTTATATTTTCTTGCAATTGACGGTTCAATTACCGCCACCCAGTTTTAAAGTATTACTTTAAATATACATTTTATATCGTGTACGACATATATTACTTCGCAAATTAAGCGTCGGAATATCACACGCATACTTGAACAGTATGCTCTAGTGGTAGACTACAATCATCTCGTATGAGCCTAATCATTGTATGACGTATATAATTTTACGTGTATAACGTTTTGCGATAACCGGAAGTTGACTCGTTTGTACACTGTTACACATGACGTAAATGATTACACCCGATCTCAGCAATACAAATCAAGCTACATTCAGTCTGGTTAATAGATACGACGCCGAACGAATTCGGGAGCGATAATCGTGATGTCGAATTCCGCATTCTGTCTGACTTAGTATTCGTAGTAAAACATTTCCCGCGAAATCGGAGGTCATTAGCCAATAACCTGACCTTCTCAGTTCATTGCTTGCAAACTACAGTAAAACAAACATAAACAAAACAAATAAAGCAACGATGACAACAGGAATCTTATATAGCTGCATTTCTAATCAACAGATCGTCGTGTTTTCCAAATAGGAACACACGCAGATAGAATTATGTGAAACATAATATTCGGTCGACGAATATTACCGAATATTTAAATGTTAACCTTTATTTTAGTCTAGCTCAATTTCTGTATGTAGATACTCGAGAAATGCAGAATTGCTTTGAAGTTGTTCCGCTACTCTTGACATCTATGTTTTTTTTGAGTTTGGTAAACTTTATTTAAATAGCTCATAAAAATAAATTACAGACAAGCTCTAGGGCTTTTGCAACAATAAACAAGAGAAGATAGTCAATTTACACATATGAACGTATATAGTACTGGTTGTTTCACATAGTTATTATAAATGTATCTGTAATTGTATAAGTGGTTATAATGATAATTTTCAAGTGTTGTAAGGAATATATCTTTCATCATATAGAATACATGTACAGTACACACATATATAAACATATACATGAAACAAGACACATAAATTATTATTTTGCTTATTTGTGAAAGCATAGAGCGTATACAAATGTAATGATAATTGAAAGTGTGTAAGCCAATCACATGATTGAGTTGGTCTAGCTAAAGTATGAAGTCGAAAGTAGTCTAGATTAGCTCGATGTGAGGTTATAGGTTGAATGAGGAATAATAACTGTTAACGCTTAAGAATTAAGCATGTAACAATTGATATGGATAATAAAGAAGGGGTGCAAGTTGATGTTAAAGTTGAAATGTGTTAGGTTAGGGGAAGGTGTTTGTTAAATAGTATTATGAAATGATCTTTTACCTTTAGTTTGTTTAGGTATATGGCCAAAGTATTATATTGACATATATTACACAAAACACTTCCAGGGCACACCTCTTTCCGCTTTTTTAAAAGAGACCGAATATATAAATGGCTCACCAGTTCTTGTTTCAACTTCATACCTACCTAGATAATTCGAATAAACCGGTTTTGATTGTTCAGTTGGCGTATAGCTTTAAAGAGCGAATATATTTGCGGTTATTGAATACAATGCAATATCAATAACGTTCACACGCAAGTTACAAGTTGAATAGACTAGTGCTGATAGGTTTGGTGTCGGTCACTAAAATCTTTTTATATTCGGATTTATTAACCAGAGAAGTGAAACCCATTTCATGGAACAGTATTTGTTGTTGTCCTAAAGTATGCAATTTGCGTCGGGCATAATCAGGAAAACAGTTTAATGACCTTTTTTTTTTCGATTGCAGACACGTTAACCGTGCTCCTGTGGCATGTAATTCTCCTAAACATGAACTATTTTCGCCAAGAAGCATTAAGACGTTTAACATAAATCAGGAACAACTTTATATTTATTTAGATATATCCTTGTGTTTAAAACCTAATCGTGTTGATATTTTCTGAAGCACACTTGAACTTTATCTAGACACAAATTCGAGATAGGGGCCTGCGGCCATTACATGTATGATATCATTACGGAAAAATAATGTAACACCTCTTAACTCGTAGTTAGTTATTTTAAATAATATACCCATCCTATGTCTGTTACATTTCTTCATTTTTTGACCGAAGCAGTGCTGATATTTTATTCATTAAAGTCGACGGACGACTATCAATATTCTTAAGTATTTTTGTCATGCGATGTTTACAATAGTGCAGTTGAGTGCAAACTACACAGCAGTACTACTAGTCTAAGAGTGTATTTAACGAACGATTTGATACCAGCACGGTATAATGTAAATGTGAATGCATGCATAGAAACGTCTCGAATCACAACAAAAAGCCCAAAGCAAAATATGCGAATTGTCATGATGAAGACCCATAACTATTGTAATTGTAATTGACATTGACAATATCTTAGAGGTTAATATTAATTATTATCATTGTCGTGCTATTCGACGACAGGTCATGCTATAATAGTTTCCTAAGTACGTGATGAGATCACATCGTCGTATGTTGAGTATAACATTACCGAAACAAACTGTCTAGTCATATAGCTTAAAACATGATTACTTTTCTCGATAGACCGAACACCTAGTTCCTTTATGTAGATATGAAACTATATCCGTCGACAGTCAAAATCTGATAATATGTGCTGCAGTCTATTACCGATTAGATATATTGAGAGTCATGTCATTCCGTGACAGTTGACTACTTCCGTTTTGCTCATCTAATAAACCATTTGATAATGTTCGATAAATTAGCATCCATGAAATTGATAGAGCACACATACAAGGATTCAGTATACAATCATTATATTTGAAATTCTGTGTTTTGTAACATTTTGAAAACAAAACGGTACAAAGGGAAGGCACCACTCTACAGCGTACCCAATGGTGACTTAGTGTGAAAATGAACCCTGTCAAAACGATGATTCGAATTGGTTCGCAATTAATAATCGTATTATTGTGGACCGTTTTGTCAATTGTGTTATTTATATTTGAAGTGACGAATAGTGGAATAGTCAAATTTCTGAAATCGTTACCGGTTGTTTTCTTCTTAGCTAAAAATTCCCAACTTAGCGACAGGACGACTAGCTTCGGCTAATAGGTTCAAAGATCCAAGAAGGTCGTGCATAATTGTTGTACATGCGGCTGATAGTTTGAAGTGTAATATTTCAAGTAAACATCGAACAAAGTAAGACATTCATTAGACTATACATTACTATTAAATAAGAAGAAATACTGCATTATATTAGTGGCCTATTAATGTAATCTTCTAATGTCATCGCATACCGTTACACAGTTATAAGGTTACACCGTCGCTAGCTTCAGGTTATATGTTTCCAACGTTCAACGATCGAGTATCTCATTAAACAATACTCCACATACATGGAAACTGTGTGATTCATCTATAATCGTATATACCGTATTACATGTGTTTTCTGAATAATTGTACCAATTGACTGAATGTAATTATGACAGTGTTATGCCTAAGTGATGTATAGTAAAGTACTATGGATTCCATAAACTTATGATTATTATCTATGTTGCATGCTGAAGTGTCCAGCGATGCGCCTACTCACTCCTTAGTCCAGCTTAGTGGGCAAAGGCCGACTTGTACTTGACAATATGGCAGTTCCCTATTTGTGTCTTTTTCAACGTGATAAGAAGTACACCATACAACCGACTGCATGGATTCTCTGAGTCCTATTATCGCTATGCACAATACTAAAAACAGTATATTGTTTGATGTGATATTCTGAATTATTTATCGTTGCTGACCGAACTACCAGTTACAAAACACGTTATCCTAAACGAACTGTACTATTCACTGAAAACATTGTTCAATATAATGGTTTGCTGATAATTATGGCTTTTTTATGGTTTACAACTTAAGTTCATAAAACGATAAAAATGTTAACTTCCAATTAGGAGGAATTTATTAAGCATCTCTCTAGGGACTGATTCGTTTCAACATGCACTGTTGTTTATGGAATTCAGTAAAGTACATTAGTAATATCGTTGTTAGCGGTTGTGATACTGCACTACGTCATTCAAATACCTGTACATTGTTCATAGTGATATTACTCGTAGTACGTCAATTTTAAACTGTGGTCAAATTTTCAATATTACCTAGTGGGATGATTTGCACATAGTTGCATTCCTAGATCTCCACTCATCGATTCCTGAAACTGTCGTTTTAAGTTGCGGTTGACGATAATAACTATACAATGAAATCTACACCTCGCTTTCTTTGAACATATATATATACATGTATCCATAGAATGGTCAAATTTACGGATTAGGTCAGCGTGTATCTTTGTAAAATATCCGCGAGGTAATTAGAGTAGATTTGTGTTTCCGGGTACCGAATTAATGCTCTTTTATCACATAACCTGCGGTCCAGGAGTGCCGTAAAGCCGTACCGCAAATATCGTTCGGCACTCCCAGGCTGTGCAATAAATATTTAAATTAGCTTGACGTGACCTTAGCCAATCCATACATTGATCCGTCAATGACGTCAGGATAATATCAACGTCGCCATGACGTCGCGCTCATTGTACCGCTGAATTTTGGCTGAAACATATTCAGCGTAAATCATCCTTTTGACCAAAAATGTGCATTTGGTTATGTTCGTGCTCATTACATACGTGTTTTATTAAACTCGTCGACGAAAACAATATGACACTCGGCAAAGCCTCGTGTCATATCGTTTTGTCCACTCGTTTAATAAAACTCGTATGTAATGAGCACTCATGCAAGATCCTCTATGTGTGTCACATATCTAGAACGACTGTCATCGATTAAAAGAAGGCGTACGCGACCGAATAATACCGAACATATTAATGCCGTAACCAGAATAAAACATGCATTGTTGTTAAGCCATAAAAGTACACCCTAGTTATTTTGGTTGATGGAAGCTCATTGGTGTTCCTTGTGGCACTAATTTCCGGATAATTATGTATGTAACTATCAACGCTTCACTTAAGTTAATTTCTTCCTTGTAAAGTCCCTATGGGTGTGGTGGAATTGGGCATTATTTACCTTTACAAGTCGTAGTTTGGTAAATTTCGAATGGCTGAGTATACTGTAACAAAGCGACAACAATTAGGCATTTTACACTTGTATAGCTGATTAAGAAAATGAATTCCCTCTTAAATTCCTTGTTTTCCCTTGAAGAGTTAAAGCTACATTAATGTAATTGTGAGTGATTAAATTAAGTACAGTCGCTTTAAATTACATAAAGACACTAACGCGCATGGTGTGATTAATTACACAGTTAACATGCCGTTTAATTTCCATTTTCGATCATTGACTGGACGTTGAGGAAAGAAAATAATGTTAAAGTTTGAAACCGGCTTAGGGCGTAAGTGAACAACTTTTAAATAGGACATGGTATCAACTAAATTATGGATTTGAATTGCCAAAATTGATTTAATCCATGCTCCACCTAGCGATGACGCTGCTTGAAAATGCAGAAGCAAGAAATCCTAGGTTCTTCAGGTGTAACATCGCTTTTGGGATTTTTATCATACAGAACAGGAATTTAAACAGTGACACTTTTAATGTGTTAATTCTACATGTATCTTGCATAGCATTTTGGAATAGGAACTATGCTTTTTGTAAAATAAATACATGCTATGTTTGTACCAAAAATAGTAGGTGTAGATTCGGCCGTTTTGCATATAACATGTCATACTCCAATATGACACAGCTATTACAGGTCCCTCTCGTCTTTACAATTATAATGATGTAAAAACTCACAAAGCTACACAATTGTTTCTTCGGCATTTAGAAGTGATGACATCGGCCAAGTTACATTATAAAAGATGTACAAGACACATATCGAAAGTGAGTTAAATATGCAGTTTTGATTTGCAAATCTTTTGTTAGACATATTGCAATGCATAAATGAATGACAATGTCTTATATATTATCCTATCGCATACAGACAAAACATTTTGAAGTGAAATGAATGGTTCGTAATTCATTGATCAGTCATAGTATGATTATATTATTCGACTTTCTACTGCCTGTGTCGAACATTGGTATCAGAATACGATCCATTTGGAAACAGTTACAATGGATATCCACTAGTAATATGTTTAGCGTGTGTAATAATAATTATAAAGACTTTTTTACGAGGAAACTCATTAGACAACATACATGTACATCAATCTACCATAAGATCCTTAAAGGGACGGCCTCACATATTGGTGTTTTGCAAAAATAAAATAAAATTGTCAAACATTCCGGTAAATTTGGTATAGTTGCCTGTATGGCCCATAAATAACCACACTGACATCTAAAATAACTTGAAAAACTTCGCCATTAATAGTTATTTAGTATTTTACATCACAAATACTATAGGGTATTAATACCCTATAGAATTAACACTACTTTTACTTTAATTGTCTGAAATTTGTTCGCATTTGATATAAACGATTCGAAAAAATAACCAAATACCTCACTGATGTTTACGCTGTAGTTTGTTGATGTTACAGTTGGATCACGCGTGAATTACATAATTCATAAAGCATGTTGGAAGGAAACTTAGCGCTTTTTTAAAAAAAAAAATACTCAGTGGGCAATATCGAGAGTGGTTAAAATTGCTTATTTGCGCCAAATATTTCATAAATTAACCGTCAGTGTCTTTCTATTACATCAATATACAAAACTTTTAACCCAGTCTGTGAGACAGCACCTTGAATAATGAACAATGAGCTAGAAAGTAGTTGCTGTATGCATAAAGAATGTCATAATATTTTATAAGTTTGCCTCTATGATGTCCCACATTATAATTTGAAAATATTTATAAAGAATTTCAGGATATGAAAAACCTGAGGTATAGCTATAAAACACACCATAGTTGTTTACGATAGTGATGGTAAGCTTGGGTTTGTTGGTCAGTTTGTCCCTATCTGAAACTGTATCTAACGCTATCATAGCTGACGGGAATGACAACGTGACTGAAACACATGCTTAATTACATGTATCATCAAGTTTAAAATGTTGAGCAAATCGGTATTGGAGGGTCATATAGCACATTTAGTTATGGTGTTGGAATTTATGAGATGCATGTACCTGAAAATACGCAAGCACTATTTAAACAATGCTATCATCATTTGTGTGCGATATACGTGTTGTCATCTTGTCATGACGTCATTCCCAGTTTTTTTCAAACGGCGTCATGTAATACTACTGTTGAGGTCCACATGGAAGATTGGGAAACCAATTGTGTAGCCTCGTTAAATAAAGCAGTTCACTACTTACTTACTAATAGAGTCATATATGTATTTACATTTGTAATCCATATGAATAATTCATCGGATAGTTACAAGAACAATATTTACATATATTATGTGTCACACATGCGAACTGAAATCATGTTCACTTTCCTTTATTGCGTATATAACAATACACTAATAATATGAATATGTATTTATTAAAATGTCCAATAAGTATGAGTATTGTATGTATATATGAATGCATTATAATGTTATGTTCATGTTGTTTAGATCTACATAATACGTTCATTTTGCACTATTGTTAATTTTTCCATTATTCATTGAACTTTTTTATGTTGACATTCAATAAAGTTATAGTTACGTAAATTCACATACGTGTATTTTATTTCATGAACACACGGGGAGCCATAGTCGTTTATGATGAACGCTGCTCGTTTGTGATACCTGTTATTCGTTTATGATGAACTGCTCTCGTTTCTGATGAGTGGTACTCGTTTATGATGAGTTGTGGTACTTGTTTATGGTGAGTTGTGGTACTCGTTTATGATGAGTTGTGGTACTCGTTTATGATGAGTGGTACTTGTTTATGGTGAGTTGTGGTACTCGTTTATGGTGAGTTGTGGTACTCGTTTATGGTGAGTTGTGGTACTCGTTTATGTTGAGTTGTGGTACTCGTTTATGATGAGTTGTGGTACTCTTTTATGGTGAGTTGTGGTACTCGTTTATGATGAGTTGTGGTATTCTTTTATGGTGAGTTTTGGTACTCGTTTATGATGAGTTAAGGTACTGGTTTATGATGAGTTAAGGTACTGGTTTATGATGAGTTGTGGTACTGGTTTATGATGAGTTTTGGTACTCGTTTATGATGAGTTGTGGTACTGGTTTATGATCAGTTGTGGTACTGGTTTATGATCAGTTGTGGTACTCGTGTATGATGAGTTGTGGTACTGGTTTATGATGAGCCATATGCATGAGTGGTAAGTTGGTATCAGCTTCCTATCCCCGGAGGGTAGGCTATCTAAGGAGACATGAAACAGCCATTCAAAATACACTTGGTCACCAGAACTATGACAATACATCAACGCAAACTTTACTAACTATGCGCCCTGACATTTCTTAGTACCCAAGAGAATCAATAGGAACCACTGTCATGATATCTGATTAACAACAGCCTGGCACATCAGTTTGTCCCGTGTAACTGCAACAATTTATGTAACAACGCCTTTATATCACACGTAACTGTATCATTGATTAAGAGTAAAAAAATGTAACAAAATTGTAGAACTTATATATTCATATGAATATATAGATTGTACAAAATAATAAATATATTATAAGTATATTTTTTACTCTATATCAATGATACATTTACCTGTGCTTTATATGACTCTAGTTTGACAATAGCATATGATGACGTCAATCTAACTATTTGTATACCAAGTGTATATACGCCTTAAAAGTCAATACGGGTTATTACAAGGCGATATATAGTTCATTTAAAATTCAATATGTTCAGTTGCAAATTAAAAATCCTGCAACCGTAAGATTCCAAGAGCACATACATGCCGTTAATAAATTATGGCATTGTTGGCGATTTATTGTTAGACTTAAATACATTATTTAACAGACCTGGCACTAAATGTAATATTTGGGCTCGATTTAAGTACAATTTAGAATATAACCTAAATTATGAGCCAATGAAAACGCCGCATTTTCGCGGTTAAATGAAAATTTAATCATTAAAATTTTCTCTTAACAGACTTGACGTCTTGCGTTGGCGCTAATTTCTATCGGCCAATCAGAATGCAGAATGTTATATTCTAAGTTAGTTAGAACATATAAAGTAAATTTTAATGACTAAAAAGGCCTCGCTTCGCTTCGCTCGCTCCGCCCTTTTTAATCATTAAAATTTACTTAATATGTTCTAACTATAACATACTGCATGTCACTACAATTTGTATCGATAAAGTTTATAAGGATATTAAATACATTTACCAGAATTATACAAACAATTTATATATGCATATCCAAAACTAGCTAAGTTATTCGCGAGTTTATACTGATGAAAGGTCAGCATAGATGCATTATTTTAGGACTCAGTCCTGACAAAACAACAAAGCTGTTTGAGTTTGATAATCTATTATCTAATATTCTTCCCGAAAAGTATTCTATATAAATATATATATTCAATAAATGTAAGTGTAATTCTTTAACAGAAGTTATTTAATTTAATGAGTTGGCGGATACGGCCATGACAGCAGAGGAGGAACTCCATTGGTTAAACGCCAGAGTGGAGTTGAATTTACTGCCGACCAGACATGAGAAGGAGCGACCAGGAGCAAACATGAACGTAACCGGAAATCGCCCACCCAGTTGCACTATGTAGCCATACTGCAAACGCCGCTGGCGTATATAATCGCACCGCTGGTGCTACATAAAAGCAAGCGCATCGCCTGATGCGTTTAGACCCTGGAAAGGCACCGCTGGTGCCATATAATTTATGCAAACGCCGCTGGCGTATATAATCGCACCGCTGGTGCTATATAAAAGCAAGCGCATCGCCTGATGCGTTTAGACCCTGGGAAGGCACCGCTGGTGCCATATAATTTCTGCAAACGCCGCTGGCGTATATATATAATTGCACCGCTGGTGCGATATAAAAGCAAGCGCATCACCTGATGCGTTTAGACCCTGGGAAGGCACCGCTGGTGCCATATAATTTTAAGCTATCGCCGCACGGCGAGAAATAAGTCCGCATGGTACGCTGTACCTAATTATTCGACTACCAGTGCAACATAATGTATAATACAGCTTAACTAAACAAGATCCTAACTAAAAGTGTGAGCCAATTAGAGACCGCCTAAGACGCTAATCTATCGAGCACATCAGTAACCGCTCCTTTAACCCAAATAATATTTTTTGGAAGCAAGCCAAGAATCGTAGACCGACAGTTAAAACAGGTAGCGGTAAACAATCACAGGCTGCCATATTTCATATCTTTAACATCACCATTATCCCGTTTTTTAGAAGGATAAAATCCTAACGCTTCAGTTCCCCTGGTCATTCCTAGCTCTAATAGTGCTGCTGTCACGACAAATTAATTAACTCTAATCACAATTTTACATGATAAGCATTGTAGTAAATATGCATCCCTTTATAATAAATATATGAATAGTCACAGGTTTACAAATCAAACCTTATAAATAGTTACACAACTATAATGTACACATAGGCACAAGTTACATCGACCACTGCCTACATACACTACAATCTTCCCGTAGTAGAATCTTAAGGCACAACATTCCACATGCATTCCAAAGTTCACTTATCGCAAGAATCACGCACTATATACGCTTCGTTGATTTATAGTTAGTTCCTTGTAGGAGCATCAGTTAACGTAGAACGACTGTACCTCTGCAACCGTTGTTGTTCATTTCTATTTGAAGGAGGGTTGTTGACAACTCTGTCACGTAATTCGTTCCATGTCGTATGACGATGTTTGTAAACCATGTATCAATGAAGATGCCAATTCGCACACATATATGATAACCAACTGCAAAATATAACGTTAGACACGGCAATAATGTTATTAAAGACATCGTGCAAAATAAACAGTCTACACAAAATTACAAATAGGGAGCGGTGGGTGGGCTTTTGAAGTGTAATAAATTTAATGACACCGGACGAGAACCGATCGATGGTTTATATAGCCTAGCCTTGCTACGTCACCGAATCACCGGTTGAGTAATTTGTAAATACAGGCTGACACAGATAGTAAGGTAGATAATAACCACAGAAAATTTACACGACCCGAGACACTAAATGACTGAGCAAAATAACTTAGATTAATTATTAGAAATTAATCTTTATTATTTTAGGACTCAGTCCTGACAAAACAACAAAGCTGTTTGAGTTTGATAATCTATTATCTAATATTCTTCCCGAAAAGTATTCTATATAAATATATATATTCAATAAATGTAAGTGTAATTCTTTAACAGAAGTTATTTAATTTAATGAGTTGGCGGATACGGCCATGACAGCAGAGGAGGAACTCCATTGGTTAAACGCCAGAGTGGAGTTGAATTTACTGCCGACCAGACATGAGAAGGAGCGACCAGGAGCAAACATGAACGTAACCGGAAATCGCCCACCCAGTTGCACTATGTAGCCATACTGCAAACGCCGCTGGCGTATATAATCGCACCGCTGGTGCTACATAAAAGCAAGCGCATCGCCTGATGCGTTTAGACCCTGGAAGGGCACCGCTGGTGCCATATAATTTATGCAAACGCCGCTGGCGTATATAATCGCACCGCTGGTGCTATATAAAAGCAAGCGCATCGCCTGATGCGTTTAGACCCTGGGAAGGCACCGCTGGTGCCATATAATTTCTGCAAACGCCGCTGGCGTATATATATAATTGCACCGCTGGTGCGATATAAAAGCAAGCGCATCACCTGATGCGTTTAGACCCTGGGAAGGCACCGCTGGTGCCATATAATTTTAAGCTATCGCCGCACGGCGAGAAATAAGTCCGCATGGTACGCTGTACCTAATTATTCGACTACCAGTGCAACATAATGTATAATACAGCTTAACTAAACAAGATCCTAACTAAAAGTGTGAGCCAATTAGAGACCGCCTAAGACGCTAATCTATCGAGCACATCAGTAACCGCTCCTTTAACCCAAATAATATTTTTTGGAAGCAAGCCAAGAATCGTAGACCGACAGTTAAAACAGGTAGCGGTAAACAATCACAGGCTGCCATATTTCATATCTTTAACATCACCATTATCCCGTTTTTTAGAAGGATAAAATCCTAACGCTTCAGTACCCCTGTTTGCTCCTTCAATAAGAATTCCGCCACAAAATTAAATGTAACATTTAATTTCCGCCAATTCTTATTTTAAAATCAATTTCTCTTCTAATGCAAATAAAGTACAAATCTAAACCGACAATGAAAAGGTGCACCTGCCCTCTCCAAAGAATCCATGTGTTTTTTAATCAATGTCCATACGCAGACTTGTATGTTTTGGTAAACGATCTATAATTTTTTGGCCAAATCTGTTAATACACCGTCGTTTCCTATCAATAGCTTTAAGCGCTTCAGCGGCTATTCCATACGATGTGAGACCCCGGAAGTGCCGGAAGTGCCTGGTGCACAAGCTCTATGCCTTCTACCATTTTGAAAATAAAGCGGAGGGAATTGTTTATCACGTCATTCCCCCACAAATGAAAAACTATTACCGTTGGCTCGGGTCGTAGATCCATGGGAAGCCGAATGCAGTGCTGTAAGTCGCTCCAGCCCAAACAACCCACTCCACCATGTAACACCAAGCCCTTCCGGAAGTCGTAGATTAGGCCTGCCGCGTTCATTGGCACTAGCTCCTGCCCAGTATGGGATCGAATCATCCAGGATCCATATATGTGAATGCCTTGATGTAAACTTCTATCCGTATATACTAGGACTGGAAGATATATGTAGCTTCTGACATGCTGAAAAATATATGTCAATCTACAAGTTAAGATCATTTAAATATGCCACAAATAAAGTGACATTCACATACCAACTACACAGATATAATGAGAGACATAAGTGACATATAAATTATCTCCCTTGTAAGATAAAGCCCGAGATAGCCCAATTAGCATACAGGTCCTAACTAGTTCAGATCCTTGGACTTTATCCTTGTTTTTAACTGAAATATCATTGCTTTTAGGTATGAAATTTCTCACTTCTGTATTACCTAATATGTTAGGGCCATAAAAATTTATATACCATGGTGTAAACAACATGTAGCCAGATTTATTATTTGATCTGATAATTAATGTTGCAAATATTTCAGCCTAATTACCACCATGTGCAATAAACAAAACAGGGATAAAAACAGAGTAATCCGCATGATATGACCGGTGGAGTTTTGGAGAGTAGTAAGGGGGGATAATTTACTATTTTTCCCCATTGCTTATCAGTCAATGTTTTGCCCCAAGCAGAAATAAACATATACATGGTCTATAACTAGTAAATATAAATCGGTCTCTTTAGACCGGGATATAGACACATGCAGTTCATTCAGGAGTGTGACATGGTCTTGATTATATTGCGGGATGTTTTGGCTTTCTTCGGTCAATAAAATACTGCGATGCGACAAAGACCGATGTGGTCCGCATGAAATAATTAGTACTGGTTTGCATGACCGGTTTACATCCGCATAGTTTGTTATGCAACATTACTGGCTGACCGGTTTACTATTGCAAAGATGGCGCCGCCTGGTGACGGCGTTGGAAGAAAAGTAGTTTCATCAACTAAACTATAAGGGATTGTAGAACGTTTGTATAAATTTAGTTATTCGGTAAGTTGAACAAAAACCCTAATAGTATAGTCGGCTCAGGACCACATGACCCTATATTCTATTTCAGTACAGGCCAATGGCAGTAGAATGCAAGTATGTGTTAATTGAACACCGTGGATAAACCCACTTAAAATGCTTACTGTACCACGAGTAATTTTTTAATCTTGCTATAGCTCGGATAAATTGACATGATCCCGACCCCTGTGCACGCACACCATAATGTCATTGTATTGAATATATGAATTTCCATGAGTAAACTTGCAATATCAGTGCCCTAGCTTTATGTTGGCATCACATCTAAGCGTCCTCTGACACTTCCCGCCATGACAACCAACGCAACTATAAATATAACCAGCGTATCAACTGTTAAATTATGCTAATAAAAGTTCGAGAGGCATGTCAAACTCGCCGGACTGTCCTTATTGTTAACATAACTAGTTTTGCAAAAGCAGTGATCAGTCATCCCCTACTAAAAGTGGGAAAGTCGTGCCGTTGAAGACATAATAAAGTACTAGCTACAATCTCGTGCTCGACAGTTAATTGTATGTGGCTTATAAAAACACCGGCGGCTTTTAAACACTAAACATAGTGACACATTTGTCGATCATAATTCCATTCTAAAGTACACTAGAAATGCACGTGAATACCGGTACACATATTACAATAAAACCAAAACAATGTTTTATCTTTACAAACCAAGTGTCAAATCGTCAAACGTGACAGTGGCAAGCTACATAAGTACAGATCAGTCAAAGTTAACGATTGTTCATCGAGTCCGCTAATTAATCCACCTGCTGGGTAATACAAACTCATACCTTTACGCCAGATACCCCCCTATCACTGTCTGGGACAAACTAGTATAATTATGTATATTCGTCCCGGGTCGATAACTGTAAGAAACCAAGTAGTCAAACAAACAAAATCTCACCACGTGGCTTCACCCTGTGCTATAAGAAGTACAGCCGACAACATTTGACCTGTCCCTAATTAGTATTCGTGTGTTTTCGCTACGGTACCATAAGCATGATTCGATTAGTTAATTTTAAGACTCACATTTGACAATGTATAAGCACATATGTTAAATGTTATTTGCAATGGGTCAGCCATATTGCCCACAACAATAAAACATTTCCCTTCCGAGACAAAACGCGCTAAGCTGTGCTGTTGTATTGAAGACAAAATAAAAATGGTAACAGTAACTTCTTACCACGTGGCGTCTAGGCGACAAACAGTACTTAGGATGTGCATGACCCGCTTCACCATTAACTCAAATGAATTATTATAATAGATATTTATCAGTTGTCAATACATAAATGTTGAAATAACCAACCGACTCATGTGTTTATATAAATATACCACGATTAACTTGTGCTATGAACAGGCTCATGCCATCGCTATCATTACACATGAACATATTCATTACGGACTCGTGACAATACTATTATGAATGTTCAATATTTACCAAAGCAATATAAATTGAACTTATAAATTGAACTTATTCCGTAAGGCACAAAATTGCGCTTCAAGCTTCATGCTTGCTGCATGAATTCAAATTATTCAATACCTGCTTGTCAAATTTCTCCGTTTTATTGATATGTTATGGCTATATGACCTGTTCCACGTGTCATGCAATGACTACAAAAACAATAAACGCATTACTTATCTTTTCTACCATCTTCGGTGTGTCGCAGCAATAGTTGTGTTCCAATTCGCCGTTGCACATTCATTTTACCTCGAAACCACGCCATCCAAGGTGTGAACAGTTGTCTTTTGAAGTGTAATAAATTTAATGACACCGGACGAGAACCGATCGATGGTTTATATAGCCTAGCCTTGCTACGTCACCGAATCACCGGTTGAGTAATTTGTAAATACAGGCTGACACAGATAGTAAGGTAGATAATAACCACAGAAAATTTACACGACCCGAGACACTAAATGACTGAGCAAAATAACTTAGATTAATTATTAGAAATTAATCTTTATTATTGGGTTATATGATTAACTTGCACCGATTTATTCAGTAAACACTAATTCAGTATCTATTTAAGACAGATGTAGTTATCTGCCATGTGATACATAAAATTTGCTGATGGTACACGTAGATTAAAGACATCAGCAGAAAATGACGCCACGTAATGGATTATTTAAGACTTGGACACTCTTTTAATGTGAGAAATATGTGAATTAGCGTGAGAGTATGCAATAAAATGGACATGCTCAGCATAATATGTGTTAGATTTCTATTCTGGAACGGGAGTTTTAGTAGTCACTTTGTTGTAAGGGAATTTCTTTTATCGGAAATGTGGGTGGGGTATGAAAATCATCATGTCACTCCTGTCCTTTTCTATATACTGTATAGTATGCTGATCAGTAACGACATCTTTGATAGTGTATTTGGGTATAAATAATTAGATGATTTCCCATCTTTTGCGACGTCAAACTGCGCTTTAATAGAACTATACATGTATCTAGAATCTGGTTCAGTAACTGTACGTACAGTTTACCTCATACCTGATATGCACTAAACTGAACGACTTCCATACTTTTAATTTTAGCAAGTAATTCTGTTGCATGTTGTTTTAGTTGACTAGTAGTTGCTAATAAAGTTTAATCATCTTGCTGAGTAAGTAAGTTTGTAACAAAAACCACTACACACTTAGACAACGGCCTGCACGCACTCGCCTGATGACAGGTTGCGTGCTCTGTAAAATTCAGTTTACCAACTCATTTGTCACTGTCGTTCAGCATAATAATTCAATACCCAGTAACTGTCCTATAAGGAGAAATTTCATTCAATAAATTTGTTCCAGTTTAATCAAACGACCACGAATCATGTAGGAATCGTTGAAAATGACAGACATATATCTACTGAGCCACATAATGGAAACTTATTATTATGTGACAATCCCATGGACTCATACTAGAGAAATGTCGAATGTAACTATGTAGCACACATACCTTGCCACTATATTGGAAATAGAGCAAGCTGTATTCATTAGGAACAGAGCGTACACAATTAAGTGAAAACAGAGCACGCAACATTACTGTATTAAAACGTGTATAGCACAGAGAATTTGACACGATCATGACCTTTATGCATGAATATATAACAGGGCTCTTACATTGAATATATAAATTTCCGTGAGCAAATCATGCACATTGGTCCTTTGGATTTGTATTGGTATTACTCCTCGAGCGTTTTCGTGATACTCCCCGCTTATGAAAATACACAACCGGGGATATAAATATAGACAATGAATCAGCTGTGAAATTATGATAATAGATGTTCAATAGTCGTGTCAAGTTCTCTAGACTATACAAATATGCGAAGTGGTGCGCTAAAGTCTACATCATGACAATTAACTGCTGTATCATATACCCATTGGCCTTGCTGCATGTATCACGTAATTTGCATTTGAGCGTATTTTTACAACACATACAATAATGTAGTTTCTCACGTCAAAGCACAATTCAGGAAGACAGTAATGTTCTATTAGCAGCGGACCTATCTTTCTGTAATAGCATGGGGAATACAAATTCCAAGTAGTGGCAATGCAATTGGTAGAGACATGAAAATGGAAGCCTTAAGCTAAAAGTGGATAAAATGACAATCATGGTGATTATATAGCTAACAAAACCAACACATTTACAAGAAGTATCATCCCACACACAAGAGACACCTCACCACACCTAACAGCTAGGATTGGGAAGCTGTTAAAAAGCAAACTTGAGTCGAAGGAATACAATCAGTGATACAGTCTGGTAAGAACGTAACAAAGAAACAAATACTATGAGAGATAATATTAGTATGCAAATCTCCCCACCCGTCAATTATCGGTCAATGGCAGGTTTTTATTATTGATTTATCAAATATACTTTCGGTGGGAACTTCGCATATTTTAATAGGTGATGTTTTCCATGTGTCAAGTGATGGTGAAACCCCAAACTACAACATAACTCCAACAAGTGGAAAACACTGTAATCAACTTAGACACGAATTGCGAGAGCGGAGGCACTCCCTTTAGTACAATGCAGGTAATTCGAAAGGCATGAGAGTGCCAACATATGTGTTACTATAGGCGGTTGTTTCTTTGAACAAATGCTTATCCATTGTGTCATAGAAATGCGCCAGGAACGTAGAAACTAGCTCTATGGAACGTATCGTAGACGAGATTATTATATATCTACATATAACATTATTCAACAATGTTTACAGTCTTGCTGTTTTGCTTGGTTTATGTCATTTATTTGCAATATGGTGCCAAACTCTATGTACTATTATAAAATAAAGACAGTTTCAGTCAACGTTAAATCAATCAAGAATCATATCATTCTATGACAAGTGATACTATATAAACAGAATAGAGCGTATCTCCTGAGAATACACACGTGACAGGCCAATAATACTTTCCAGCCATGAAATGAATATTTATCACAAAAAATCTTCACTTCGAATAACATAATACGTTCAATATACAAGTTACCAATACATTTAAATAATTGCTCACATGGTTTAGAATATGCGTGTATAATTCGAAGCGAGAATGCAAGCAAGATATACTATCAGATACCAAGTTAAATTGAAAATGTAAAGTATAATGCCATTATTCCTACTTTGACTCTTGCTGCAGACTATCAATGTGTTCTGTTGAATCCGTTGTTTAGACGTATCCCTTACTCCTTTGCATTTCATTGTACATGTGCGTTTATTTCGTCATAAAAACATGTAATTTCTCATGTATTGACAGAAACAGTGAATATGTTAACCTAGACAAACATATTAGACTGACGTTTCTCTCTACAGTATGTGTCTTGAAGACAGATCATTGTATTGCTTCCAGTCACAAAAAATACTTTCCAAACTTAAGGAATCAATCGCAAGACATCAAACTTCATTAAATGTCCTTTTTCAACCGAAAGCACTTTCATGCACAACTAGCAATTTATTCACGGTGCTCTTGCTATGCCTTTTTTGCCCTGCTGGTTCTGTCGAATGATGCCTTTCCTGTCCGATTTGTTATTGTCTTTTGATATCATTTGTTTTGCAAAACAGTTCGTAGTGTCTTTTTGAAGTTATGTTTAACGTGGTCTATTCGGCCATTCTTTTGTCATGTTCGGCAGAAAAATGTTTAACGGAATCCATTTTCACCAAAATGTATTATAAGGTATTCCATAGGCAACTGACAATATGCGGATGTCAGGACCGCAGTCAATGCAGCAGAATGACGAGGGTTGTATACATGTTTATTATTAACTAATGTTTCTTGTTGATAGTTCTTTAAGATTTCATTGACGTTATCATACCGACAATCTCGTTTGTTCAATCAAGGTATATAAACGTATACCTAAAATATAATTGTCAATATAACAGGAAGGGAGGAACAGCACAGACTACAAACACACGGTACAGTGGAGCTAAACCACTGAGAGTCCAAGTTTCAGCTGCCAAAAGCTGTTCTCCAGTTGAATGAGGAAACCTACAGACACATCTTTATTGCTATCACTAATATGTATCTGCATCGTTCGACGTACTTGAGTTTATCAAGTTGCTCGCTCACCAATAACGTTGCTTCTTCTTCTTGCCTACTATATATCTATGTCTACAGCATCCAGCATTATAACTTGGACTTAGCTATTGACTTCATCTGCATATTTCATCTGTTTCTGTTGATACATGAAATGAAGTAATTTCTATGCATAGACCTGTCTTTGTAAGAGAAAAAGAAAATAGATAAATGTGTTTAATATTCATCAAATAGACGAGAGTTGGTTGCAAAGTAATTGTATGCAATGGAATTCATTTGCTTAGCTTCCGGGAATTATATACTTTCAGAAAACATACACCATATATCCACAAGATGAACATCTCTTTTCTAATTTACCTTGGGAAACGTAAATCATTTGATTCAGCGAGACCAGCTTAATTTTAAAACACTCTGAACAATTAAGGAACCTCCAATTCACAACATTAATGTAACTTGTATATATGTCAAGAAAACTATAAACACGCACTGTTGTTATGAATGTGGCAATGTTTGAGAATGAGACAGCTATCATAAAAGTTCATTTTGTCAGTAATGGAATGCCAAGTAACACACTAAGACTCATACAATGTCATACGGACAATATAAGAATTGCGAATACACCATCCTCTTTATATGCTGGATTATGCGGGCGGAACACCGTTCCACAACAATGATTCAGTTATATACAATGTACGTCAGGCGATTCATCTATCCAGTTTTGCCTGTATTGTGGAATAACCAGTACTTATCTGTTCACCGGAAACCACTGGCAGTAACTTCTAAGCAGAAGTATATGTACATGCACTCCTTATTTGGGAAAGTTGGTATAGTCTAGTAGCTGTGTTGCATGAGATTCGACATGTTAAGTCATGAGATACATGTAGATGCAATAGAACAGTTTGATGAGTCTGGTAACATCTTTAAATAGTGTTCATGTACAGGATAAAAAGATGGAATTGTAATAATCGTTTATTGGTGTTTTGGACCGATGCCGATGGTATTGGGAATATAGCCCATTAATTTGAAAAACGAATTGAATTATACACAAGCCAGCTTACAATGTTGATAGGACAGGCATCAACGTCATTTATATCGTTTTGAAAAAAAAGCCTGAAAGTCATTAAATAGTTAATTCCTAAATCTAAATAAATAATTTCGTAGTCATGTTATTGCACTTCATAAATTGGACACTAGTCTCACTCTAGTGAGGTTAAGAATTTTATACAGTTTGTAATAATGTATTTTGCCTGAAAACAATCACAAAATTCATGAACACTCAAGTTTCAAGAGTATTTGCAACAGGCATATTCAACACGTTTAAGCATGTACAGAATGTTCATGTATGAAATACATACTTGCCTACTTACTTGCAGAGAGAGATATAAACAACTTTGACTAAGACAAAAGTGTATGGGACAAACTAATGTCCAATATTGTGATTGTTAATAATTGGCAGTGAAGATAATGCTATTTTCAATGGATTCCCTGGTAAGTGTTGGTCTCACAACAAGACAAATAGGCGCCAAACTTAAACAGATGTGGTGGTAGTACATGTACCCAGAAACAACTTAAAAATACATGAACTTGCTTGTGTTTTTAAACAAAGTAGTGTTGTTGTTTAATTAATCAAATTTGTGAGATGTCTTTGTATATTCTAAAGTATATCTACCAGGTGATACACTAGACACCAAATCTTAGATGGAGGTTAGCGACCATTTTGATCCCATTGTGTAACACCTTAATTCGTATATTAAGTATCAAATGTATTTATATGTTGAGTAAACACGATCAAAGATACGTCTCCCATGCCTGTTACATTTCTGTGTTTTAGCCCACGCAGTACTGATACTTTATTCATCACAATTGACGGATTACTATCTACATTCTAACGTGTTTCTACCATGCGATGTTTACAATGGAGCAATTGATGAACCACTTGATACGAGCGCGGTATATGTAGCACCTTAAATAGCGGATTAAGCAGGAATTGACTAAATTGCGTGAAAAAGAACAATACGTACATCGACAAAGGATGTCAGAATCAACATGACTACTAGCAACAAGTACTAAGGTGCAAAGGTTATGCGGGGTATTTATGCGAACGTAGAATGAAGAATCCAGTTAACTATTTCTGAAGCAAATATTCAGCCAAGTATGCATTGAAAAATGTACGACTAACCTACGTCAGGTCAGTTGCCCTATCACTAAAAGATGATAAGAAATCAGACAATGAAGGCATCACTCAACAGTACAGTAGAGCATACAACGCTCAAAAGAACCATCATAGACCACGAGTACTCGACATAATGACAAACACAAACTGAACAAGAATAATGAAACTGAACAGCGTCTCCGTAAATGCCATCGCACAAACATTCTGAAATGTAAAATCCATGTCTAGGAGACATAATTTCTAAAACAAAAGATGCATGTTCTTGTAATGAAGACCCACAAATATGATACATGGCATTTACAATCTCTATGGGGTTATTGTCAATAATATTATTATTTTTATTATCGTGTTATTATGCGACATGCTATTTGCAAGGGTTTCCTTAACTCACTATGAGTGAACAACGCCATATTTTGACTATGACATCTCCTAAATCAACTGTCTTGCCATGCAACTAAAGACAAACATTATTGCGTTTCACGGTTGGCAGTAAACCTAGTAATCTTATGTAGACATTAAACTATATTTCTACAAGGGTCAGTCAAAAATAACTGAGCGTTGCAAAATAATGCTGAGAAAAATAAGAGTTGGTATATTGTCTATGCATTATCATGAAATATGGTATCTCAATGATGTTATTGCGAATACCAATCTGGATTATGACAATTTGATTCCTGTTGCCTGGCAACCAAAGATGACAAATCTAGGACATGCGCTCACGCTGTTTGTAAAACAAAAGTTGCGTGTAGTAAATTGCTCAACAAAGTGCATTGATACGGATGAAAATAAACAATGCACACATTACAACTTTTAATTTATATGATATGCTTTGTTTTGGAGGAAGGCATAAAAAGAACAATGTATGAGGGATGATCAACAAATACGTGTTGTAACTTATTATTTAATTGTCATTGTAATTTTACAAAACTGTCTAGATATTTTTTTATTTCATAATTGTTATTTTATTTTTATGCAGGAACATTTTTTAAAAATTGATTCATCACTGATCGTTTTTATTAACCGATGTTTGAAGGAACGGTTTCCTATGGCAACGTCACGCGACGACATGCGGCCATAAAGGTCTTATTTTCGGACGTTGCATATACAAACGATAACGTACTATTCGTACATTTATAATACTAGCAGCTATCACTTCATGATAGATGATTTTATTTTGAGGCGGCTTAACTTTTATTGACTTGAGCCTTAACATTTAGAGGAGTTTTGCCTTATTAATATTCGAATTGCGTAAGTTGTATGCGTACCTCTCTGTTGAGAATCCTTGAATGATTGCATTTATTTCGTGTAAGGTGGGTTTGTTTTTAAGAAATAAATGATCAACTGTCTCGTTCAAGGACTATTTGAAATTTGATAAAAAATTGTGAGAGATGTTGTGGTAGATATTCCCTATGAAGTTATGGTTTAATATTTGCTGTGTACTTTTGAACTGATTATCGTTGCTTAATGCGCTTCCAATTCTTTGAGAAGCAACTTGGGACATTATTGTTTAGTCACGCATTCTCAAATTTGAGCCAATCTGGATGGTACAAAATTGATAAAACCTTACATTGAAGTTCATGAAATCATCTATCTGTCATGAAAGTCGAACATCTTTAGCAACATGTTTTATACATGGCCATACCAATAAACATATGCATTTTTCTATGGTGTTGTTTGAAACAACCCTGTGTTTTCACCATTGTGTTTTACGTTACGACGCCATATATGGTATACTGACTAACCTAAAGAACACAACAATGCTGTTCAGTAACGTTTTCGTTATTTTTATACACAAATACAACTTATCTACACATACATGTACCAACTGTATGAAAACAATAAACTGTATACATGTATTTATGAAACCGGTATGTACATTATCACATAAAGTTTTGTTTTCCCACTTTTTAAAACACATTTAGTTTCTTATATGTTTTGATAAGTAGTACAAAGTCATAAAAGTCTCAATGTTATATTCAACAACCTGAGTGACAACTTATGACACTAATTAATAATGTGTTACATTTTCAGAACAAAAACTAGCTACGCACATATATACAGGGGCGTGTTTTTGTACCGAAGTAATTGTCACGTAAAAATCTAGAGAAACTCGTCAACCAATACAAGAATAAAACGCTACGTCTTTTGTTGTAGAGACGACTCTGGCCTCCTATTATTAAATTAATCTATTTGCAAAAGTGTACCAGAAAAAATCAAATACACGACGATATAGCATTTAGTGATACCCTAACGCGTTGAAAATATGTTGTCACATTAATTACTACTATAAGGTAAAAACCCTTAAACACGAAACTGATACAACAGAAATATATTCTGATAAGTTTTCAAACACCAAACGCATGATATTTCGTTAATACATACCAAATCAAAGGCTTAACACGCTAACTATGCTTTAGAGCTTAGCCATGTTACATGTATTGACAACACCAGTTTTGAAACTTGTTCTAAACAACTTTTAACACACACCAAACCTTCAATCTGGAAGCAGAACATGTGCAAATAACATATTATTGCCACATATTATTTCTCAAACATCTCCCAGAACTGTATATGTTTATCTTTGGTTTACTGTTTCTATAATAGCCCTGCTTATTTATCTGACAGTTTGAACAATCGCTTGCCTTTCCTAGTAGAAACGGGCTGATCAAAATTGCATTGTATATAACTTTCGTCTGTATTCATATTAAAGGAAGGACATATATTATCACCATTACTTGATTATGTAAGACAATACATCATTGCCAATGTTACAACAATGTATTGATATATTGGCGCAAACAACTGTCGAATTATTTTGTATTTTACGTGACGTGGTTATACACACTTGCTGTCATTATATGCATTAATGTTTCAAAACAATAAACGCTAATAATTATGCTGGTGCATATTAAATTTATGTCACAGGAAGCATTGCGTCTCATCAAAATAAATAATTGCAGTAATAGCATGATTACATTTAATGTAACTAAATGAACTGGAAAATTTGCATCCGTACTCTTCTAACTTCCAATGTCAAATATTCAGTTTGATTTATATACAAACAATGCGAATACTAATCATTGAGAGGTATTAAACCTCAAATTATATTATATTTTATATTGTATTTTACGTATCGAATAAAAGCATATTGACCATGCGGTAGACACTCAGTATCATTTTAGTTCTACAATATTAATTACTTTGCACCCTTTTCGTTCAAGAATCAACTGAAGTTATGCCCCACATATCAATAAATAACAATTTGTGTTGATAAGCAAATAACAGGTCGTTTAAAATAAACATACCCTAAATTTTAATTTCATTTAAATTAGGAACTTTTTTCATGTACTTTCATATCGGCTGTAAACATTAAATGCGTCAAAATGGCATACTTGTATGATATGATGATATATGGTTCATGTCACTGTAAACGTTACTATCTCGTTTTTGTTTTAAAAACCGTCACGCAAGTACACAGTCACGTAAAACTTTTACAACTTTTGAGTGCATTTTGTTTCTCATTTGTTGTCGATTTCAGATGGTGTAATTTTTCATAGAGTTGAATTCGAAAGACCTCAGACATATAACAAGGACTAATTAATAATTCCTCAATAAATATGCGATTTTATAGGATTCACGTAAGAATACAACAACTAGTTTATACATACAATAAACTGGCATATAAGTAATGTGGACGTTTTTTGTTGTCAAATATGTGTATATATCAATCGTACTTATACTCGTTAACAGTCTGGTTTATTTAATAGAGGATTTACCGCAAAACTTTGCTTAGCAATTACATCCACAAAACAGTGTCATTTAAAATACATCATATTCTGTGACATGAGGACTGTCAAAAATATATGAACTTTCGTAAGTCCGTGCCACTCTCGCTCAGATATTTAATCATTTCCCAACTTATAAGCATACATATTAGCAACAAAACCTGAGGCTTTAAATCTTTTTTTTATTTGTAAGAAACATTAATTGTTTTTGTTTTGTGCTTGTAAGCATGCAAAATTTGTAAAAAAACATAATTTCTAGTGTCTATAGTATTTAAGTTTGACAAAATATATAGTCTTAACGATTACAACGAATCATGACTCTTTCGCGCGTTTATATGTTATTAAGGACACTACAGTAGCAGAGGCAATTAGCTTAAATTTTGAAAATGCGTGTAGTACGCACACGTACATTGTAATGTCTTCATTTCTTCCTTCCTTTTAAATAACAATAGTCTGATCAACACCTTTTCATTCTAAACCGTAGTACGAACGCAAACATATTCTGCAGCTAGGCAGCTGGTACGGATGAAGCTATCTATACAACTGGCTCTCTCTATGTTAAAGGCCAGAAAAGGGGTTCCCTATTTTACCAACAGCAGGTAGTTAAGCATATTTGTAGATATGTAGGCTTTGAGAGTGTTACAGCTTTCTGCTCATTTTGATATTTAAAACTGAAGTTAGTATATAATTGTATGACCCACATACTAGCTGAGTAGTCATTCGTTCTTAACCAATAGTGCACCGACCAATCATCCGGGAGGTAAATGCAAATGTTGTAGCAGACAATTTAAACTTCTTTTCTGAAAAGTACATTGCCAGATTGAGTATTAACTTCATTTTTCAGGAATGTCAGAAAAAACGATACTGAGAAAAATGTGTTCATTGATGCAATGGACTTAAACCTTTGATGTTGAATGTTTAGTGTACCAAGTAAAACTGAATCTCTATATGGCGGTGTCTCTTGTATACTCGTATGCCCGTCTTTAAGTATTAACATTCGCAGAATCGATAAACTGCATTTTTAAACCATGAAAGGACACAACAAGCTATTATATTTGATGGAAGTTCCTTTGTATTTCTAATAACATTAGTTTGCGTTTAATTATCTATGTAACGATTACCACACCGCATAAGTTAATTTCGTTCTAATGGAAATTGATAGAACAGGATACGTGTACAATGTAATACACTCGGCAAAACTTATAAGTACACACGTCGTTTTATCGTTATAACTTTTTTATTTTTTATTATTTTTGCATGAAATTTTGTGTACATGGTATTGACTATCAAAGGACTGTATTAAAAATGTTTTTTTCTTCAAAATTAAATACAGCGATTCATTGGACCATGAAAGGTCAAAAACCGTGAAATGGCCGTGAAATTGACACGTATTGGCAAAATATTTTGATGTAAGGTAAATTTGAATTTTAGATTTATTGTCAAATTAAAAACACACAAAATAATTCGATTTTTCAAACAACATAATGGTGTTTTTTTACTTTTAAATATATTTTTTATTGTTATGGTCAAGGGGAGTTAACCATGTTCCAAATTGCATTTTTTATCAGAAGTTGATATTTTTAAACCTAAATTGTGCTTGTTCCTATCATTGTTTTCTTTATTACTGTGTCTGTGATAGAAACATAGACTTGAAACTGTACTGTATCAGCGCAGCGGGGCCATATGTGCATTAGCAACCTGACAATCGCCTAATGAACACACGGCATTATTGTGTTTTTTTAGATTCTGCTGTTGTCATCATTAGTTTATTTTGTTTGTGACAATTTAAATCAGATTTTAAAAACATCGATTGTATTGTAACTCTACATATCCAATCTACATATGTTGAAATTTTCAGCACGATCATGCACGCATTGACCGAGCTATGGGCAAATAAACAAGTGTGTACTTATAAGTTTTGCCGAGTGTACTTCCCTTTACAAGTCATAACATTGGGTACATTTATACATCTAAGTATACTGTTCCTAAACGACAATATTCAGGCACTTTACCTTCGTGCAGCTAATTAAGAAAAAAGTGAATGTTCACTTAATTTCAAGTCTCCCCTTGTGGAGTTACAGCGACAATAATGTTATCATGAGTGATTAAAATACGTTCGGGCGCTTGAAATTAAATAAAGATACTAATACACGTGATGTGATAATTTACCCAGCTAAAAGCTGTTTAATTTCCATTTTTCGACCATTGACTGGACGATGAGAATAAGTTGACGATGTTAGATAGACGATAGTAAACAACTGTTGGATAGGAAATGTTACCAACTAAATCACGGACCTGAATTGGTTAATCCATGATCAACATAACGATGGACAACTTCAAAATGCTGAAGCTATAAAAGCCTAAGGTTTTCAGGAGCAATTGAACCTTTTATCGTACAACACTGGTATTTAACCAATGACAGTTTGAATGAGTAAAATGGTATGTTACAAAATGTTTTACCCAGCAAAAAGAGCAAACATGTTTAATATAGTTTATTTAATTATGTTTTGCCATAAACATTGTCATGGATGGATATATAATTTTACTGAGTACATTTATTTATACTAGCCTAGAGATTCTACTTGATTGTCTTTAACTTGCCTCATCAACGGACGCAAGTTTTAAATGATACATCTGCCGCCTGAACAAAGTTAAAAGCTCTGTCCTGGCAACAGCAACAGATAAAGTTTATGTGTACTTGTTCAAGACGAAAACGTAAGTCGACATTTATAGATGTATACAATGTTTATTCAGAACTTGTCCAGGCACGACTATCCTGACAATATACAGCAAAGCACGAGAAAACGGGATAGGTTAGCATGTTGTTCTATGAAGTTTGTTAAACCTAGGTTTTAAGTAGAATACATCATTATCTCTCTCCGCTGGAATAAGATTCGAAAGGAAATTAAACTCAGTGGCTGTAGTTTATATACTACTGCATGTTTCATTGAATATGTAATACGAGGGGTTTTCGAAAAAAAATGCAATTTCATGCATATCTTTGTTTATCCGGGGAGTTTGTGCTTTAAACTTGGCATGTGTACCAATTTAACTATTTTCTTCAGTTGGTTAAAATGTCATTCCTTATTGTGGTCATAGTGTATGTTTAACACTTACTAATAAGCACGAAGCTAAAAAAACGTTCGAAAAACGTGTAATCAAACTGACTGAAATTATGCCCTATATTAAAGAAAGGTCTAAACTTAATTTAAGTTATAAATTCTACATAATGAAGTTTTGAGATTAGGGACACCGTAAGGTGCCTATAAGTGTTGTGACACTTTTATTACACGTTTCAAAGTATGACAATAGCATCTGAAAGATAACAACAATAGTGGTCAACCGAAAACAACAACACTCAAACAAAACATTGGTAAAAAGTAGGTTATTCGTCTCAAAACTGCAATATTGACTGTTGGACTGTTAGCTGCTCGTACATGCTCGAGTTTGTCCCAAGTTCACCTCATTTGGAAGAAAATTCTTGAAATAAACAACATTTGTACCCACTGGATACAATGCTCATTATGTGGTGACTAAAACGTCATCTTATTTTAAATGCCAAGAAAATATTGAAGCTATGCCCCAGAACGTTCAGGAGAGGTTTAACGTTGTATAACAAAGCATTAAACACGTGCATACTGTCATTATTCAAGAATGGAGCAGAAATATCATATATGTGCAACCAGAAATTCTAAGAAACCCGTAATTATAAAACACACGCAGTCAGTGATGAAAATGATAATTTGATTTTCTTCACCCACAAAGATCCTGTAATTCAAATTCCAGAACCAATGGGCAAATATGTTATAAGAAGCTTCAATAGATATTTGGTGCAGGAACTCCAGACATATTTCATAAAGCGTCGAATTGTTAACAGAGTAGACCATAAATTATGTACCTTTCTCGTGAAAATGCCTCTTTGCACAATACTTTTACTGTAAACTAGTTTTTGAACGAAAAGCGCATCATGATGCTTTATCACCAAGTCAATTCTGTAGACCTAGTCTTATGAGACTTATTTTCAGTTCCTATACTTAAATCTCATTCAGGATACCATATGTACGTTTCCAGGAAACCCATGCGGTCAGTCAAATAACAGTACATGAGTGTTGTACCTATTGCAGACGTCAAAACATAAATTTAATCTTGAATTTAAAAGTTAAAAAAGTGTGGAATGTGTGAAAGAGTTCATTGAAGGTTTTCTGTGAGTTTCATTGTAAATGGTTATGCCAATAAAACAGTATAGAGTAAATTGCATTTCTTTTCGAACATCCCTCGTATGTTATCAATGACGCAAACATGCAAACGCAACATTCTGCCAACTTAATTTATATTCCATGAGTAAACAAATAACACAATTCTGACATTTTTGGCCAATTATACATATTTATAGCTTTATCTAAATACATTATTTACCAGACCAGACTTTGTTTACGTATTGAATTATACTATCATTAAAGTCAATAAGGGTAGTAAATACATGTGCTTGCATTATTCGGAATATTTCATTACACGTATACCCAAAGCTTAAGTCAATCGCGTACTCATACTGTCTAGATAAACTTCAGAAAGTCAATATGGAATAAATATGGTGTTTTTTTAATGTCACTGATAGTTCTTAGCTTACATCAGTATGTCAGGTGTATATGAAACGGTGAAGTCACCTTATGATGATATGCTTTACAAATTTCGAAAGATTTTGGGTCATAGCTCCTTTCATGATATGTTTTACATAGATGGTATGATCCTTTAAATTTGCAAGGGACCTCGTGGTTAGTTCGCCATTATATAATTAATTTAATGTTAATGAAAAGTTACCAGCCTATTGACTCTTATATTTTAAAATTCACGTAACACTGTGTTAAAAGCCGAGCGCGACTATGTTTTGACCTTTTGTGTAATTACAGCCTTCTTATTTAACAATATTCAAATGCACACACGATTAAACTTAGTACCTATAGGTCAAATTGTATACAATTTACAGAGGTATATATAAATAAATCAATAAAGCAAATGACATTGAACGTATACACACACAATACTGCAAACGATCTTTACATGTTAAACGTTGCACCCAAAACGATTTTGTTTACGGTGTCCTCGGCAGATTTGATTTATCCTATTATAGATATATCAAAATTATTAAGTACTGGCTGAAGATAACACAGAGTAACGACTTAAAATATTGTAAAATTATATATGAACTTTTAAAAACAGATGCTGAATTGTTTCCACGTAAGGTAACGTGGGTTACATCATTACAGCATTTACTCTCCTCGAGGGGTTTTTACAACGTGTGGTTAGCACAACGTGTAGGTAATACTGATGTGTTTATTAGCCTGTTTAAACAACGTTTACGAGATACAAATTTACAGAACTGGAATGCAAGAATCGATCAGTCATCTCGTAGTACGTTTTTCAAATCTATTGTGTCCTTCGACTTTCAATTTTATTTCAAATGCAATCTGAGTAATCATTTAATCGTATCGATGTCTCGGTTATTGCTTTCATCTCATAATTTATGTATTGAAACTGGTAGATGGCACCGTCCAAATATAATTCCGCGAGAGGAAAGAAAATGTCCGACATGTAACAAACTCGAGGACGAGTTCCATTTCATTATACAATGCAGTCTTTATTCAGATTTACGTAAAAAATATATACCTAGGTACTGTTGGTCTAATCCGAGCATGTTCAAACTCAAATCACTTTTTGAAAGCACAAATAGGTGTGTAATTAAAAAATTAAGCACGTACATTTTTAAAGCTTTTGCACTAAGATCCTCGTTATCTTAATTATCATAAAGTCTCTTCTTTGCACTAAATACATGTACATAAACATTTACAAAACATGTCGGCAAAATTACAATTTAAAATTCAATTATTCACAACATCAAATAATTAAATTGGATGCGTCACTGGGTCTTACTTATTTGAACAGTGTTGTTTGTAAACCTTTAATGTAAATACATTTTGTGAAGCAGTTAATTTGCTACATACCTATATTATTATGAATAACGACTGTGTGTATGTTTGCTTTATATATATATGTTCTCAAAAATGTACATATGTTGATTGTTGATTTGCCTTTATGTATATGCCTCTCATATATTCATGTCGTGTATTGTCATTTCTAAACGGACTATGCATCTTTCTCCGCTTAACACTCTTGCTCTGTATGCCCTATCCACTCAACCTTTTCTTTCGGTTATGCAGCTTTAGTTAAAATCGCCGAAGTTCATTCTTACGTTGCTATACATATTTCGTTTTTCGTCTTTTCAATACCCACATTACTTCCGTGTTATGCCATCCCACTCTCTAACCACTCCATCTTTCTCTCTTGTTTATTATTACTCTATTGTCACATCTTTGAGCGTGTACACGCACTCACTCTGTTGCATTTATGTTGCTAAATAGTGTCATTTTGTTGTGTCATTGTATAAATTGTGTAGTGTATATTGATGTTCTCGTGGGCCATGTGGCCTTTTGAATTCGAAAAATAAACTTCTTCTAGAAACTTCTTCTATAAGTGGGAACTTTTCAGCGACACCCAGTATAGTTTGCTTTCTATTTAATTGTGCGATGACCGGACAATATGCAGACTCTATGAAGATGCCAGACATTTAGCCTTTTGTGACGTAAGGTGTTGATGCTTGTCTGCTACAATATTTTGTTGTGCCCTTAAATGCTTTGCTCTCTTGTTGCTCTGACTTTTGATAGTTCATTGAGTACTGTCTGGGCTACTCGATGGAAGTTGTTAATATTATGTTTCATGGTTTACATTCTTTTATTACCTGTATCTGTGTCCTTAATGTTATGAGGCATTAAATGGTGGGACAATTTCATTTACACAGTCCAGTTATATATGCTTGTCTGTAGGGTACAACTGTAAGTGTAAGGTTTGGTGCACTGCAAAACGTCGAGGCTTCTAGTTGCATATGCTGCTGTCCGTACCTAGGTGGAAGCTCATTGGTGGACCTTCCTGCATGTTTGCATTGCCCTCGGTATAAATAGAAAATAACGATATTAGGCCATTGTGCGTTTTTGTGTAACTGTGTTCATTTGCATGTGCCCGTCTGCAATTTCCTATTGGCCTTGTGATGTTTGCCGTCCGTTGGTTATATAATTGAATTTATTGTCACCTGGCTCTTACTCCGGTTTAGTTTGTCTGGCTGAGGCTACATCCGCTTTAAACAGATTTAGACAACGGCTTATCACTAATCACGGGATGGGTGGTCGCGTGAAAAATTATATTCATGTGTCATTGGCGTTCAATACCGGTATTATAATTCAATATCAAGTTACTGTTCTATGTGACAAAATTAGATCTAACTCTAATATTTTTCCCAGTTTTATCAAACGACTATGAATAATAATAAGTGTAGAAACTGACAGACATATATCTTCCGAGTCATTAAATACTCCGTGACTGCGGCATTAAAGCAAAGCGCTGCAAGCACCAAATGCCTGGGGTTAAAGGTTATTCGCTTGGGGAGCAATTTACTGGTAAATGTAAACGGATCAAAAATGTTTTGTAGAAAATACACGTCCTGTTCTACTGCCAGTTATGCTGACCTTAGAAAGTTGTAAGGTTAGTGTATTGGTCATGCTTAACTTGCCTCTGTATCTTGTTTATGTACTTTTAGTAATAAACAAGAGATCTCAGAATCCTTATTGCCCCCACTACCCACAAACATGCACCGTCACATAATAAACTGCATGTAGTATTACATTGTTAATGTTTGGCAAATAATGCGAAAAGCATAGCGAAATTATCAATGGAAATTGCAATTACGGTCAACTTTTCATGCTCCCATTTCTGCACTATAACACGTGATCACCAATTATCAGAATTACCTTCGTTATCATTATACCAAATCATACTAAGTTGCTAAGTTTCAATCGCTTGCTTATTGCATTGTAAACAATGATCCAATAACGTAGTGATAGGGCAGATAATCCAGTTTAATAATGATGCAAACTCCTACGCTGTTATCTCCTATGCTACCCTTGCATGAATAAATAAACAATAGAAACAATAGAAACTGTGTTGTTGCCAATGCCAATATATTTTCAATACTATTTCTTTTACACTTATACATGAAACTGTCATGTTAAAAATAGATGTTATGCAGTTTTAAAGGCGGATTAGTGAGATTTGAGGGAACTAAATTTATTGCGCTTGGACGCGCATGTAATGTAATTGGGGGTTTTGGGCTTTGGATTTGGCCGTCTGCCAATTCGGACAGGCTGAGAAATTGGTATCACCACTATGGCCTAAGGGTATAGCGCCACGCCAAAAACGAAATAAAAAGGACTATAAGCTTTCATCGCTTGACGCTTAGCATAATCCGGGACACGGAACCCTTGCGTCTATTATTGTCGATGGGGATCAATGTATTAGAATATTGCTGTACCCTAAATTAATTAGTATATTAAATTAAAGTTACAGTTAATTTACCATTGTAAAAGTATGATACACCTTTAAATAATTCCATGTCGATGTTGGCAAATAAACAAGAATGCCACAGTTGTTACATGAATTAGTATATAATACATGTACACTTTACATGGTGTATTGACAGTATTGTGCGGTGCATTGTACTTGTCTACATTTAGAAACTTAATCAAACCCTCAGTTCTACACAGACGGTGTCTCATTTACGCTACCAACCTAATATACACTGTCAAAATGTTATATGTACCAGTGAATTAATTTGTCCCCTGACCATTTACGCCAGACAGCAAATATGTACGTGGTGTGACAAGCTTCGGTTCACTTCATCGATCCATTGCGTTGACATCGTCTTCTTTGTATTTGTCTAAGGAATAAGCAAACCAACGGGGTGCACAATTCTAGTGAACGCCCAACGTCGTGTCAATTACAAGACATCAAATTCAACCATTAATCATTTTGACCGGGGCCAATTACACACCGAGCTGCTAGCAATTCGTACACAATTTGTTTCGTGCTATTGTTTCTATTTAGCGCTACCATCCCAGTCCTACTTGACATTATATTTTGTGAAAACATACATATATCTAGTTGAACATTATTTGCGGATATCAAAGTACCCATAATATCGAGAAGAGTTTCCAAGCTAAATATTACTGATGATGATGTGTAAAAATCATTTGCCACAATTAAAGGCAACTACAATAACTACATACGTACAATTCTAAACGTAGGTCTATCAAAGTTCAAAAGATAACAAAAAATCGGGTAGGGAAGGCTGTACTCAACATGAAGGCACGGAATGTACAGAATAAAAGACATTGATACATGTAGCTAGCGCAGAATAAAAGTGGTACAGGTAAAATTTACGTATACGCAGTTTTTAATGACTTTTGATTGCCTATTTAAGTGTGATTATTTTTAGTGTTGATGATTTTGGAACTTACAACCTGACCTAACATTACAGCATAAGTATGTTATGTTTACTGTATACACACGTGTATGTAAACAACCCAGGTAAAAATCCGCTTCAGTGTTACTCGCATGTGTACAAAAACCCATTGGCCTTAGTGTACTTCAGGTATTGTTCTTTTATCAAATAGACCTAAGGCTGGCACTTCAAATATGAATAGGTGATTTTCCCTATGTGTCATGTGATGGCGAAATCCCTAACTAAAAAATAATTCCCACTACTTGAAGACAAGACAACAAACTCGGACACGGATTGCAAGGGAGTAGACTGTTTCAAACTCTAGGTAATTCGAAACGGTTGCCGCTATCATAGTATTGGTTAAATTGTTTATACGTGCAATTGTTTATTTTAACCAACCCGGTGCTCATCAATTAACGTATATAAAGGCTCCGGGAATGTAATAACTAACCACATTGAATGTATGGTAGACATTAGGGCCTAGTATTATATGTGCTCATATAACATAACAATATAAAGCAGCATTCATATGTCAGTTGTACTTTAAATACTTTGTATATGTCATTTATTTGCAATATGGCGCAGAACTAAATGTATTAACAGAAACCCAGACAATTCCTGCCAAAGTTAAATCACTCAAGAATCGTATCATTCTGCCATTGAGTTGTACCAGCTAAGATAAAATATCATAGTACCAGCGAGTCAAAAGACATCCATAAATCTATATATGACAAGTGAGCCTATACAAATGTATATACAAAATAGAACACACCTCCTGAGAATACACACGTGACAGGTCAACGATGTTTTCCAGCCATGAAATGAATATTTATAACAAAAAATCTTCACTTTGAATAATGTAATACGTTCCATATACATGTTACCAATACACTCAATAATGGCTGATATGGTTAGGAATATACATACAGCATTCGAAAAGATAATAGAAAATCGGAAAGAGAATTCAACACTCAACTTAACTAGCCTAGCACAGAGAACGTAACAATTAAATACCACACGCCAGAATCCATGCAACATATACGTGGGCAGATCCAAAAGTAATGTCACTGGTGCTGTAAAAGCCTGCATAATTTAAATAAAACAACGCAATTTTACACACAGCTTCATTAATCTATTTTTAATATAATCGCCAAATTTCATAATAATGCAATTATTTGTTATTGAGATATACGTGTACATAGGAAGCCTACTAACGGACATCGCCGCAAGCAAATGACGTTATCGACGTCGTAAACAAAATTTGACGTTTCTTACATCATTCCTTTTCAAGGTATCGTCATTGATGTTCTATACAGCGCTCATGTCTGTTAACCCATTTTGTAAACACATTTACATACCAGAGTTTTTATGTAGTGAGGAAAACACATTGTTACATGCCTGTCTTGATTCAGGGTCATAGAAATACACCCATGTCTCATCAACTGTAATTATACGCTGGCAAAATAACGTCATTTTCGTGTGCGGCGACGTGACCTCAGTGGTATATTTTAAATGTCTATGTAATGCTATTTTGCTATTCAAACAATATGACACAAATGATATTAATCAGAATTCAATTACTTCACATTTTGATAATAAATTATAAATTTTATTGATGTACACCAACAAATAAACTCACCAGTGGAACAGTGACATTACTTTTGGATCTACCCACTTACTACATGTACCAAATAAGTTCAATTGAATACATGAAGTATAATGTCATTATTTCTGCTTTGACTCTGGCTGCAGACTCTAAATGTGTTTACTGGTTAGTTGAATTTGTTGTTTAGGCAGATCAAAGCGTTTTATGATTATTTTCGCATCCTCATTATAATTCCGCTGCATGCTTATTTCGTCATAAAACATGTAGTTGCTAATGTATTGTCACGAACAGGGAATGTTTAAACTGAGACAAATATACAAGTATTAGACTAACGTTTCTCTCTACAGTATGTGTCTGGAAGACAAACTCAATTATTGTATTGCTTACAGTCACCAAATTGAATTATAATTTTCAAACTTAAACAATCAATTAGAAGTCATCAAATTTAATTATACATCCAATTTTAACCTGGACCACATCATGCACAGTTCTGCTGCTTCTGGTGAATGCTACATACCCTGTCCGTGTTGTTATAATTATTGATCTTTTAACATAAAGTTGCTAGCCTAAGCAGTTCTTAGTGTATGTCTGTAGTTATGTTTTACGTCGACTATTCGACATTTCTATGGTCATGCACGACTAATGATTACCACAACTATTTTCATGGAATCAATTGTCAAATGTAATAGACTGTAAGATCTATCACGGGCAACTGGCAACATGTCTGTAGTCAATGCAACACAAGGATGTGGATGTGTATACGTGTGTTATTATTAATTAATGTTCCTTGTTAGTGGTTTTAGTTGTTTCATCGACTTTATCATACCGACAATATCATCTGTTCCATCAAAGTTCTCGTATATACCTAAAAGAAACTGAAAATTCGGACAGGAAAATAGAAATAACATTTACCACAAGCACACGGCACAGTGAAAGTTTCAGCTGCCAAGAAGCTGTTCTGTAGTTGAAACAGGAAACTTACAAACACATCTTTATTGGTATTACTAGTTTGCTTAGGTTCGACAAACAATAATTTTGCTTCCACTGGATATAATTGCGCGGTCGGTCTCTAGAAAAGGCGACTAGTACTTTACAATACACATCGGCCATGTTCTATTCGTTCAATGTATACAGCAAATATCTTGCCAACTATATATCTATGTCTATAGAAACCAACATAATAACTTGGACTTAGCTGTTGACTTTATCTGCATATTTCATCTGTTTCTGTTGATATATGAAATGAAGTGATTTCTATGCATAGACCTGTCTTTGTTAGAGAAAGGGAAAATAGATAAATGTGTTTAATATTCATCAAATAGACGAGGGTTGGCCGGAACGTAATTGTATACAGGAGAATGCATTTGATTAGTTTCCAAGAAGTATAGAATTTCAGATCACCACTCTAGATGGACACCGTTTTCAGAATGGTTATTATTATATTAAGTATTCGCTTCAGGGGAACAACTCTACAATATGTATTAAAACACCATGCACCATTTATAAGGAAAGGCCTTATCACAATGTTAATGTAATTTGTATTTATGACAAGAATACTTTTTGGATGTGCATGACCCTAGCTCTGACAGCCGTGGACTTGACTATATGTCAACACATGCCAGACGTTTAACGCATAATAAACATGCATATAATGAGATCAAAATAATCAGACAAAATGTTTAAACAGCGTATAAATTTGGACGGAGCTAGTATTATATCCAATGCACGCTATGTTATAGTTAGAACATATTAAGTAAATTTTAATGATTAAAAAGGGCGGAGCGAGCGAAGCGAAGCGAGTCCTTTTTAGTCATTAAAATTTACTTAATATGTTCTTACTAACTTAGAATATAACATTCTGCATTCTGATTGGCCGATAGAAATTAGCGCGCTAAAGCATGACGTCAAGTCTGTTAAGAGAAAAATTTAATGATTAAATTTTCATTTAACCGGGAAAATGCGGCGTTTTCATTGGCTCACAATGTAGGTTATATTCTAAGTTAAAAGAACATATACATTTCCAATATGTAATACCAATTGGCCATCCCAATACATATCATGAAGACGATGAATGAGATAAACAAGTTCCGGTTTACAGCCACAGTTATAATGTATTTCAGAAAAATGTACATGAGGTGTGTTTCATTCACTGCCATCAATAAAAGGGAATCAAAGCAAACCTGCGGATCACTCTATGAACACCGACAGCAATGAGAACTAATTATACATAGAAAATGTATCACACATACGCATCTCTGGCATAATGATTTTATGTGTTGAATACTTCGCAAACACATCTTCGCAGCACAACGCATTATTCGTTGTCAACCAATTATTTTAAACTCTGTCGAGCACGTATGACAACCACTTGAGAACAAATGCACTTCGTAGTGACCACTTTTAATAAATTGGCTATGACAGTCCATCTGTCAGGAGCACATTTTCTTATTAGTAGGACATATGAAACTTCTATATGTGTCGAGCATAGTTCTCTAACAAATGACAATCTGGTTTTGAAGTACGCTTTAGCAGCTGGGTTTCTTCTAACTGATTGAGATTAGACATGATTACTCACGAGATAAACAATGGACCTGTTTGATGGGTTTGACAATATCTTCTAATAGTACTCATTATATATTTAACTCAATAAAAAAAACTCGATAAAAACTATGAATAATAGACAATACAGCTGGTCATATTAAAAGGACACTTAATGACATACATTGTACATACAGTATCTGGATTTGAATTATACCATCGTAAAGGCCTTAAAAAGACAAATAGAATATCTGAATAAACAGTTTCATTAAGAACATTGGGTGTTTCATTGTTTGAACTTTTACTTTGATCACCTAGATAATTAAACCAACTGTTCTCTAGTATAAACAATATATCCAGACTCCGTTTCAGCTCTTTCCACCAGTGTTATGACCACCTACCGAGACGACATTTTGATCCAAAAACGGTAAGTAGGCATTTATTTACTACAACACGGTTTCTTTTTGTAACTAATTCCACCAACATTCTTTTTTGTATTTGTGTAAAATGAATAATTTTAAGTTCAGAAATTGAAAAACACTAATAAACATGAGTGCTGCCTTCCCTGTTCGAATATCATCACCCTTTTTCGTAACGTAAATATAATCATACTACTAAAAGTCGAAATTTGTTTGACATTTGGGAGTTAAAAAGAAATTGTGAACAGTTTGTAATGATGAAATTTTGACACAGCCATCCCTTTAATAGATAAATTATATATAAATTTATTTCGGCATAGGAAAGATGGTTTAAAAGTGTATAAATCTAGATATCTAAATGTCATTTTCTATTTTATTTTTGTTTAATGATAGATTCTAGATATAAATAGATTATAGAGGTTAGATCTACCTGGTATAGTAAAACCTGTCTGTAAAGGCAAACTATTGAAAAAGGAGCTTGATTTTACCAATGGTCTTTCTTCACAGTTTAAATATCATTGGGACTGCTCTTTGAAGATAAAACTGCTTTTAATGGTTAAATTTGTTTGCAGGTGGTCTTTAACAGAGGTTTAACTATGTAACTGTTATTAAGCCAGTAAGTACAAAAGCAAAAAACAAAGTTACTAGTAACATCAATTTTATTATTATAAGTTGTGGCAGTAAATATCTTCACTAGCTTTTATTTTCAATGCAGTATTAGGTTCTCACAATTGGTTTCTAAACTAAAACCATATTTATACCAAGTACTAATACAATGTACATCATACTTTTTTAAAGAAAACTGCACATTCCAAAATGTTATAGCATTTTGCAGCCTATTTTATTTCCAAAAAGCACTCCTCGCTTCACTCCTCGCTTATTATGATGAGCTTTATCAGATAAGTTGTACACACATCGGATAAATATGTGTTGAATGAACCTACAATATTTTACAAAGTATTTGAATGATCAACTGACGTGTCACTCAATATCTTGATGCATAATGATTCTTACAATTATCCCAGGAATACACTTATATTATTAATGACAGTTAGTGGTCTCAACTCAATTTAAAATTGATAATGACACCTAGTTCGAACAGTTTAAAATACCATTTTATGTCAAATTAATCATTTGCCTTGAAAGGTAGACTCTCTTTGCAAGCTTATTTAAGACACGTATGTGTCGATCTATTTAATATATAACTGGTTTAAGTTCTCCGTGGCGATGGGGAAAGTCACATTTTAATTTTTAACTCAACGTAGGAGTGATCTCCCTTGATAAAATGACAGCGACTGAGTGAGCTAAAAAGTTTTTAACCGGGTGTAAGAAACATAGTAAACATTGAAATCTGTAGTTAATGTAATCGGTGTAGATATGTCTAGGAAAAGAGAAAAACATTATTTACCTTGGTCAAAATGACATCGATCCACTGAGGACATTTTATTAGACTATTGGTCCGAGTTGTTTACATCTCGTACATTTAGGCAATTCCCACTGGTCCAACTTGATAACTTCCCAGTAATAATTCGTCCCAAATCAATTTAAACCTTCTTTAAGTAGTTGAAAATACTTAAAAACACACTTGAAGTGTGCAAAAAATGGCAGCCACTATAGCTGTTAGCTTTGCGTTCTATCCCACAATTTATCGCATTTGAGACAAATTTCCTCCTAGGACAACTCTATACATGTACATACCACCCCTATAGTTTGGTGCAAAATTATCCTAGGAGCGAATATGGAAATTTTAATGATACTCAGGATGGAAAATTGGACTTAGGATCAAATTCGATCCTATATAGGAATGATAATGAAACTTACCCCTGGACTGTGACTGTAATTGGCGGTGTCAAAATCTTGTGTATGTGCAGTTTGTCGGTAACATACGTGCCTACACGTGTACAAATAGTATACCTAATTATTACCAACAGAAAATTCTGTTCTAGCTGCATGTCTCTCTAATCCAAGGGAAACTAATCATCAACACCGATATTACAAGTTACATCAATAGTAGTACTTCTTTCCGTCTTGTTATATCAAATATCCTATATGATGTGTGTTGTTGATATCATAAAACGGCTGTTAATTAAATGAAACTAACTTCGTAATGCTTTCGTACTAATGCGGTCATCCCTGTTACATATAGGTGAGAAGTTATTGTAAATGATTATGACTGGAGTATTGTATTGCACTCGCAGTTGTTCTGACCTCTGATGGGTCATTGTCCTACATGATTCTTGTTATTCATTATCGTACAACCTGCCACTGTGGCATTTTGTGTAGGGATTCAAATGTCGTACAAATGCGGTCACCCATGTGTTATATAGATGGGAAGTTATTGTAAATGATTATGACTTAAGTATAATTGTTTTCTGCTTACCGGTATTATATTTTAATGGTAAAGTTGGCGCGACTTCATACTTTCTTTCAAATGTATTATGAAAACTTTTGATTAGATGACATACACATACAAAATCAAGAAAATGCCAAGAAACCTGCCTGGCCCAGATATCACAGTTCGTGAGACTTCTTTCACTTCGCTAACCGCACAATTGTATACATGCTATATTGTAACTGCAATAATTATTGTAAACTTCAAGACGTAAAACACAGAATTTCTAATACATATAGTATAATTAATGCCATTAATACTGTTCCGTATTTTTTTTACGTAATACTTAATATTTCTTTGAATGTGTAGTGCGTATTCAAATGCCACGGTTTGTGACAACCAACATGTATTCATCATTTATGCCAATACAATGCCTTGAAATTGAAGTGCACATTTTCAAGTGAAGTTTACAATCAACAATCAACTTTAACTATTGTCTATTGGGTTGGGATCAACATGCAGACCCCAACATTCACTCTCAGAGCATTAGACGAACGACTGTCACATTAAATATAAGTAAGGCAGTCGCATTATTTCGGTTGATTTCAAGCAATATGACCCTTTAACACCATTGATAGCGTACGACCCCAATAATGACATGGTCACCTTATAACAAAGTACATGTACAATATATTACTTATCATTCATCCACCATGTGATTTCTTATCTTGGACAGTGGATATCATATTCGAATCATTACATCTTGGAAACGTATTGAAACAAGCATGAAGGGCCCAGTATGTGAGTAGCATAATGTTCTATCAGTTAGTTCTAAGGTAGTTTACTTCGCGTGTCGCGCTCCTCTCGACTATGCTTACTCCACTCAGGGTATATTATTTTTAAATGCTTGTGTCAACATGGTTGGTTTGCTATATCTATATCTAAATTTTATCAGGGAACGTAAATTAAGGATTGCCCTAACACGATTTAGAATATACCTTCCGTACAGTCATCATTCTTTTATGCATTCTGATGGTATATAATTGGATTTATTTCGTTTAACCATGCGGGTTTTGTGACAATAGTCCTGTTTATTGCTGAACGTCCCACGTAGTACTCTCATTTTGGTAAAAGCCAGAAAGATTCCTTTATTACTATGCCTTTTCGTTGGTGTTTCGTTACATTGGTTCTACTTGTTTCTTTTGGGTTGTTCGTGCCTTCTTGCAGCATTAGAGTATCGGGTGGTGCTTCTCCGGCATCAACTCTTCCTGGAAAGTATATTTTATACATGTATTTGGTATTGCTATAAATCCTACAAATTAAAAAGTATTGGTTGGTTTTACAAACAAACTGATAAGGAACACACGCGGTCATTCGCCCAGCTAACTACATTTTGTAATTGGGCGTGTCGGTGTACCTTTGTGAACTTAGATGTTTTAAAGTCCAAATAAAAACTTCTTGCATGAAAATATGCCCACCAATATCAACTTGTATCGGGCGATCTAATTGTATCATTCATGTAGTCGCTTTACTATCTCACTTGTATAAATATTGCATATGACAAATGTGTGCTTATATTCCAGTACTTATGGTCGTTGGATTGTTATTACAACCAGCATGGGCATTTATTACTGAGCAAGGTAAGACGATTACACTGTGTGTTTTGTTATCCCCCGCCGATAAAATCGGTAGGGGGATTGAAATGGCGTTGTCCGTCCGTCAGTCCGTCCGTCCGTCCTTCCGCAGCCATTTCTCTGTAACTAGCTGGTAGAATTTCATGAAACTTAAACTTAATGTGAACTAGCATACTGGGATGATGCCCGTCAAGTTTTTTTTCTGATCAATAATAATTGAAATTCATGCAGAACCATGGCAACACAATCAAGGTCCTGTTTGAATATGGTTCTTCTAGTTCAATGTGCACAGGTGAGGGATACAGGGCCATCTTAGCACACTTGTTTTATTCAATTTGGTCAATTTTCCTTAGAGCTACTGCCCTTGTACTGCCCTTGGTTTATTGACTAATTTCATCTAATAACTAGCGGGTAGAATTTCATGAAACTTAAATATGAACAACTATACTGTGATGATGCCGGTGTAGTATGAATTCCGCAAGTTTATGAAAAATGCAAGTTTCGCTTCCGCTTCCGGTTTAGACTTGTGAAATTCACTGTACTGGTTATGAGATGCGTAAGTCGTGAGAATTGCAAGTTTGACTTCGATAATCGCTGAATTGTTCCCCCCCCCCCCCTTAAAATTTATATATATAGAATCTAGATCTTATTAGATAACGGAGATTTAATTAAAAATTAGATCTCTCATTGTATTGAATTTTAATTGATGGATATATATAACGGACCTTGTTTTTATATACATGTATATACGACCGTTCATGCACCATGGTGATTTAATAATTCGTATCAATCGTTTTGTACTTCGATTGATTTGAAGTTTTGGCAGAAGATTTTTTGCTTTCATTTAATTTTTTTATTTTAAATTAAACTATCTTTAGCATTCAGAACAAAAATTACATGAGCGGCCCAGCACATTTTCGGGGTAGGGGGGGGGGGCTAATAATAATAATAACTACTTCATTTATTGTGGATGGCATATTTGGTTCTGGACAAATTTTCAATATGATCAACAATATGGGCTACCTGATAACTCTATGCTATAGGTTCACATTGATTATAGGCGATAGCCCCCTACAGTCTAGGTTCACATTGATAGGCGATAGCCCCGTACGGTATAGGTTCACATTGATAGGCGATAGCCCCGTACGGTATAGGTTCACATTGATAGGCGATATCCCCCTACAGTATAGGTTCACATTGATAGGCGATAGCCCTGTACAGTATAGGTTCACATTGATAGGCGATAGCCCCGTACGGTATAGGTTCACATTGATAGGCGATAGCCCTGTACGGTATAGGTTCACATTGATAGGCGATATCCCCCTACAGTATAGGTTCACATTGATAGGCGATGGCCCCGTATAGTATATGTTCACATTGATAGGCGATGGCCCCGTACGGTATAGGTTCACATTGATAGGCGATAGCCCTGTATGGTATAGGTTCACATTGCTAGGTGATGGCCCTGTACAGTATAGGTTCACATTGATAGGCGATAGCCTCCAACAGTATAGGTTCACATTGATAGGCGATAGCCCCCTTACGGTATAGGTTCACATTGATAGGTGATAGCCCCGTACGGTATAGGTTCACATTGATAGGCGATATCTCCCTACAGTATAGGTTCACATTGATAGGCGATGGCCCCGTATAGTATAGGTTCACATTGATAGGCGATGGCCCCGTACGGTATAGGTTCACATTGATAGGCGATAGCCCTGTATGGTATAGGTTCACATTGCTAGGTGATGGCCCTGTACAGTATAGGTTCACATTGATAGGCGATAGCCTCCAACAGTATAGGTTCACATTGATAGGCGATAGCCCCCTTACGGTATAGGTTCACATTGATAGGTGATAGCCCCGTACGGTATAGGTTCACATTGATAGGCGATATCTCCCTACAGTATAGGTTCACATTGATAGGCGATGGCCCCGTATAGTATAGGTTCACATTGATAGGCGATGGCCCCGTACGGTATAGGTTCACATTGATAGGCGATAGCCCTGTATGGTATAGGTTCACATTGCTAGGTGATGGCCCTGTACAGTATAGGTTCACATTGATAGGCGATAGCCTCCAACAGTATAGGTTCACATTGATAGGCGATAGCCCCCTTACGGTATAGGTTCACATTTATAGGTGATGGCCCGTACGGTATAGGTTCACATTGATAGGCACTAGCCATGTACGGTATAAGTTTACATTGATAGGTGATGGCCCCGTATGGTATAGGTTCACATTGATAAGCGATAGCCCCGTACGGTATAGGTTTACATTGATAGGCGATAGCCTTGTACGGTATAGGTTTACATTGATAGGCGATATCCCCTTACGATATGGGTTCACATAGATAGGCAATGACGCTGTACACTATAGGTTCACATAGATAGGCGATAGTTTCACATTGATAGGTGATGGCCCCATATGGTATAACTTCATATTGGTAGACTATAGCCCTGTATGGTATAAGTTCACATTGATAGGCTATAGCCCCTTACGGTATAGGTTCACATTGATAGGCTATAGCCCTGTATGGTATAGGTTCACATTGATAGGCTATAGCCCTGTATGGTATAAGTTCACATTGATAGGCGATAGCCTTGTACGGTATAGGTTCACATTGATAGGCGATAGCCCTGTATGATATAGGTTCACATTGATAGGCGATAGCCCCTCACAGTATAGGTTCACATTGATAGGCGATAGCCCCATACTGTATAGGTTCACATTGATAGGCGATAGCCCCTTACGGCAATAGCCCTGTACGCTATAGGTTCACATTAATAGGAGATAGCCCTGTACGGTATAGGTTCACATTGATAGGGGATAGCCCTGTATGGTATAAGTTAACATTGATAGGTGATGGCCCCGTATGGTATAGGTTCACTAGCCATGTACGGAATAAGTTTACATTGATAGGCGATATCCCCTTACGGTATAGGTTCACATAGATAGGCAATGACGCTGTACTGTATAGGTTCACATAGATGGGCGATAGTTTCACATTGATAGTTGATGGCCCCATATGGTATAACTTCATATTGATAGGCCAAAGCCCTGTATGGTATAGGTTCACATTGATAGGCCATAGCCCTGTACGATATAGGTTCACATTGATAGACTATAGCCCCTTACGGTATAGGTTCACATTGATAGGCTATAGCCCTGTATGGTATAGGTTCACATTGATAGGCTACAGCCCTGTATGGTATAGGTTCACATTGAAAGGTGATGGCCCTGTACAGTATAAGTTCACATTGATAGGCGATAGCCCTGTACGATATAGGTTCACATTGATAGGCGATGGTCCCCTACAGTATAGGTTCACATTGATAGGCAATAGCCCTATACGGTAAAGGCTCACATTGATAGGTGATGGCCCCGTACAGTATAGGTTCACATTGATAGGCGATAGCCCCCAACAGTATAGGTTCACATTGATAGGTGATAGCCCTGTAAGGTATAGGTTCACATTGATAGGCGATAGCCCCCTTACGGTATAGGTTCACATTTATAGGTGATGGCCCGTACGGTATAGGTTCACATTGATAGGCACTAGCCATGTACGGTATAAGTTTACATTGATAGGTGATGGCCCCGTATGGTATAGGTTCACATTGATAGGCTATAGCCCTGTACAGTCATATTGATAAGCGATGACTGAATGACTATAAGAAAAATGAAAATAAAAAAAATATATGAAATTCCCACTTTTATTGCTGTAAAATATAAAAAAGACAATTTTGATCATTAAAATAACATACATGACATTCATAATTATATTAATCCAAGTTAATCCACGGAACTGGTTTAATGAGCCAGCTGTCCATCATATGCATCTGGATAAACAGTGCAAACATAAAAGCACAAGAAATTCTATATGCAGTTTTAGTGGAGTTCAACACATACAAGTTACCTTCTGACAGACAAACAGATGAAAGTACAGACAGCACCGAGGTTATATATTTTGTGGGTTCCAGAGGTCCTGGGTTTGATCCCGTCTGCTCCACCTAACCCAGGTGTGAATTAGTACCTCTGAGGGTGTTGTCTGTACATGTTTGATATCCCTGGGTGCTGTATCTCGATGTTGGTTGCACATCAACCAGGAGAGAAATAGTCTCTCTGGGGAAGACTATAACTCAGGTTTTCTTAGGAAACGCAATGACCAGGGGAAGTAAAATGACCAAGGGTGGCTGAAAAATTAATTTGCTGGAAGCAGTCATCCAGAACTAGTAGCTTAACTTAACTTATATGCCCCTACTTAAAAATAACACAGCTGTATGAAAGAAGGACAATGGCTGATCACAAAAGCTTGTACACCTACTGGACACATCTTCAGAAGTTCAATGTCACTATTTCTAATTGTGTGTGACTGGTGAGCTAATGAAAATACAAATGCAAAACAATATATGATATATCTCAAACAGAGGTAGCAGGTTTGATTAAAAACAGGTAACTGTATCATTGCTAATAACAGAAATTTATTTAAACATAATTTATTTTTAAATCTTTTTCAATGATACGGCTACCGCCTACCTGTGTTTTTAACTGCAGTAGAGCAGTTGAGATTTATTTGAAATCACAGTACAACAATATTATATTAAGTCAGACAGGGAAGGCAGCACTCAACTTAACCAGCAGAGCACAGCTTTTCTGGATATGTTACAGTAAAATAATTTGAGCAAAATAAACAAAATACCCTGATTATGTAAAAACAATGGCTGAATCTCTTATAATAGCTCAGTATTACAATGTATAAATCGATTAATTGTGTTGGTCACTTGTTTACATAACATCGTGTACATCGACATTGCAATCTGTCTTATTAATTTATTATTTTAATAGACATTACGTATATTAGTATGTAGCTTAGAGAATAAGGTATTGGTTTTCACTGCCTATTTCTCAAATTGAAATGTTTAAAACAATAAAAAATACAATGTTATGATATTGTAATGTTTGTATTCAAGTGACAGACCTAATTAAACAGACTATACATGCTGTTGTAACTGATACCACTATTAACTATGAAGGTGCACACATTTTAAGTTTAGCCATTTTAAAAGTTTACATGCATAATGAGCCATTGATTTTCAAAATGTAACATTACATTACATTTGAGAAACACAACTGACCCAAATGCATTGTGATTACACATAGAACTGAACTTGTATGAGTGGTATCACTTAACACTTAACTGTGGCTTGATTATACATGGCAGTACACATCACACAGTCATAGTCTTTTAGTAATGCAGCAGTCTGGTTTATTTTAAAACCATTCAGATAGGACCATCTACAACACACAACAATGTACAAAGCTGCAGCAACTTCTCTTTTTTGTTTGCACCCTCGCATGTTGCACACATCTTCTTTCAGATACTACATGAGCCTATATATCTACTGACATTTCATAACGCAGTGAACTTGCATTACTTGTGGGGGGGGGGGGGGAGGGCACATCCAGTGAAATACATTTCTGCATTCTGAAACATATAAATACATACTATTATTTATAGCGGAAGCACGGTGGCCAAGTCGTTAGTGCTCTGGACTACCAATCCCGATGTCCCGGGTATGTTAGTGAAACAAGGAATCTATCACACAAACTTTCTGTCTGGGACCCCCCTAGAAGCCAGAGGTCATTGGTGAATTAGGCAGGGATAAATCCGAATGGTCACTCCCCTACCAAATATTGTTCATGATTTCATGAACACTTGACTCGTCGCTTCATTTTAATGCACTTACTTTATTTTATGGGTTGTTCATGAATACTTCATGAAGTACATTTAGCAGTGGCTGACCAATCTGTGTGGTTTATGAACTTATTACAGCATTTAAACCTTAGTTCATGAACTTGTGAAGAACTATGGTTCATGAACTGTTCACTGACAGTCGTGAACAGGAAATCAGACATTGACATATAGAACAGAAATGTAATGAACTGTTCATGAACAACAAAATGTGAATTATTCATGAATTCTTCTGGTGGGGTTTTAGGCAATGTATTAATAATTTAATACATACCATAAATGAAGACTTCATATGTCAGTTTCTGGTCCTTGAAAGGCTTTATAGTTTACTTGCAGCTGCAGAAACTTCTTGTATAGCAATAAATTGGCTGAAATAAACAAAGAATTGTTGTGAACTAGAACCCCAACAGTGGCATTATCTCATGGGAAGGGGATGGTAACATTTATGTCATTATTATTCAACTTCTCTAGCCTTGTGAACAAAAGTTTTGGTTAAATGCAGCAAAATTTCCATCATTTACAGTCATGTACAATGAATACAGTGGTTTTGTAAAACTGAAGAAAATCCAGCAAATTGCGACTATTATGTTCTTAAAACTAGACGAAGTAACAAACTATATGAGATTGATTTCATTAACAGCTATGAAAACTGCAAGTAAATAACCAATCTCATTAATCGTGACTATATATGACATCATAACTAGACTAACTAACAAACTATATGACTGAGATATCATCAACGGCTATGAAAACTGCAAGTAAACGTACATACTCACCAATCGCAATTACATGTATATATGACCCCATAACTAGACTAAGTAACAAATTATATGAGTCAGATATCAACAACAGCTTTGAAAATTGCAATAAAATGTACAATCACACCAATTATGACTATATATGACCTCATAACTAGACTAATTAATAAACTATATGACTGAGTTATCATCAACAGCTATGAAAACTACAAGTTAACATACAATCTCACCAATTGTGGCTATATTTAACCTCATAACTAGACTAAGTAACCCACTATATGATTGAGATATCATCAACAGTTATGAAAACTGCAAGTAAATGTACAATCTCACCAATTGTGGCTATATATGACCTCATAACTAGATTAAGTAACCCACTATATTACTGAGATATCATTAACAGCTATGAAAACTGCAAGTAAATTAACAATCTCACCAATCGCAACTATAGATGACGTCATTACTAGACTAAGTTACAAATTATATGACTGAGATATCATTAACAGCTATGAAAACTGCAAGTTAACATACAATCTCACCAATTGTGGCTATATATGACCTCATAACTAGAGAAGGTAACCCACTATATGACTGAGATATCATCAACAGCTATGAAAACTGCAAGTTAATCTACAATCTCACCAATCGCAACTATATCTGACCTCATAACTACACTAAGTAATAAACTATATGATTGAGATATCATTAACAGCTATGAACACTGCAAGTAAATGTACAATCTCACCAATGGTGACTATATCTGACCTCATAACTACACTTAGTAACAAACTATATGATTGAGATATCATTAACAGCTATGAAAATTGCAAGTAAATGTACAAACTCAACCATCGCAACTATATCTGACCTCATAACTACACTAAGTAATAAACTGTATGATTGAGATATCATTAACAGCTATGAAAACTGCAAGTAAATGTATAATCTCACCAATTGTGACAGTATCTGACCTCATTACTACACTAAGTAACAAACTATATGATTGAGATATCATTAACAGCTATGAAAACTGCAAGTAAATGTACAATCTCACCAATTGTGACTATATCTGACCTCATAACTACACTAAATAACAAACTATATGATTGAGATATCATTAACAGCTATGAAAACTGCAAATAAACGTACAATCTCACCCATCGCAACTATATCTGACCTCATTACTACACTAAGTAATAAACTATATGATTGAGAAATGATTAACAGCTATGAAAACTGCAAGTAAATGTACAATCTCTACCATTGCAACTATATCTGACCTCATAATTACACTAAGTAATAAACTACATGATTGAGATATCATTAACAGCTATGAAAACTGCAAGTAAATGTACAATTTCACCAATGGTGACTATATCTGACCTCATAACTACACTAAGTAACAAACTATATGATTGAGATATCATTTAATTTAACAGCTATGAAAACTGCTAGTAAATGTAGAATCTCACCAATTGTGACTGTATCTGACCTCATAACTACACTAAGTAACAAACTATATGATTGAGATATCATTAACAGCTATGAAAACTGAAAGTAAATGTACAATCTCTACCATCGCACCTATATCTGACCTCATTACTAGACTAAGTAACAAACTATATGATGAAGAAATCATTAACAGCTATGAAAACTGCAAGTAAATGTACAATCTCACCCATCGCAACTATATCTGACCTCATAACTACACTAAGTAATAAACTATGTGATTGAAATATCATTAACAGCTATGAAAACTGCAAGTAAATGTACAATCTCACCCATCGCAACTATATCTGACCTCATAACTACACTAAGTAATAAACTATGTGATTGAAATATCATTAACAGCTATGAAAACTGCAAGCTAATGTACAATCTCACTCATCGCAACTATATCTGACCTCATAATTACACTAAGTAATAAACTATATGATTGAGATATCATTAACAGCTATGAAAACTGCAAGTAAATGTACAATCTCACCAATGGTGACTATATCTGACCTCATACATGTAACTACACTTAGTAACAAACTATATGATTGAGATATCATTAACAGCTATGAAAACTGCAAGTAAATGTACAATCTCACCAATTGTGACTATATCTGACCTCATAACTACACTTAGTAACAAACTATATGATTGAGATATCATTAACAGCTATGAAAACTGCAAGTAAATGTACAATCTCACCCATCGCAACTATATCTGACCTCATAATTACACTAAGTAATAAACTATATGATTGAGATATCATTAACAGCTATTAAAACTGCAAGTAAATGTACAATCTCACCAATTGTGACTATATCTGACCTCATAACTACACTAAGTAACAAACTATATGATTGAGATATCATTAACAGCTATGAAAACTGCAAGTAAATGTACAATCTCACCCATCGCAACTATATCTGACCTCATAACTACACTAAGTAATAAACTACACTATTGAGATATCATTAACAGCTATGAAAACTGCAAGTAAATGTACAATCTCACAATTGTGACTATATCTGACCTCATAACTACACTAAGTAATAAACTATACTATTGAGATATCATTAACAGCTATGAAAACTGCAAGTAAATGTACAATCTCACCCATCGCAACTATATCTGACCTCATTACTAGACTAAGCAACAAACTATATGATTGAGATATCATTTAATTTAACAGCTATGAAAACTGCTAGTAAATGTAGAATCTCACCAATTGTGACTGTATCTGACCTCATAACTACACTAAGTAACAAACTATATGATTGAGATATCATTAACAGCTACGAAAACTGCAAGTAAATGTACAATCTCTACCATCACACCTATATCTGACCTCATTACTAGACTAAGTACCAAACTATATGATGGAGAAATCATTAACAGCTATGAAAACTGCAAGTAAATGTACAATCTCACCCATCGCAACTATATCTGACCTCATTACTAGACTAATTAACAAACTATATGATTGAGATATCATTAACAGTTATGAAAACTGCAAGTAAATGTAGAATCTCACCAATTGTGACTATATCTGACCTCATAACTACACTAAGTAACAAACTATATGATTGAGATATCATTAACAGCTATGAAAACTGCAAGTAAATGTACAATCTCACCCATCGCAACTATATCTGACCTCATAATTACACTAAGTAATAAACTATATGATTGAGATATCATTAACAGCTATTAAAACTGCAAGTAAATGTACAATCTCACCCATCGCAACTATATCTGACCTCATAACTACACTAAGTAATAAACTATGTGATTGAAATATCATTAACAGCTATGAAAACTGCAAGCTAATGTACAATCTCACTCATCGCAACTATATCTGACCTCATAATTACACTAAGTAATAAACTATATGATTGAGATATCATTAACAGCTATGAAAACTGCAAGTAAATGTACAATCTCACCAATGGTGACTATATCTGACCTCATACATGTAACTACACTTAGTAACAAACTATATGATTGAGATATCATTAACAGCTATGAAAACTGCAAGTAAATGTACAATCTCACCAATTGTGACTATATCTGACCTCATAACTACACTTAGTAACAAACTATATGATTGAGATATCATTAACAGCTATGAAAACTGCAAGTAAATGTACAATCTCACCCATCGCAACTATATCTGACCTCATAACTACACTAAGTGATAAACTACACTATTGAGATATCATTAACAGCTATGAAAACTGCAAGTAAATGTACAATCTCACAAATTGTGACTATATCTGACCTCATAACTACACTAAGTAATAAACTATACTATTGAGATATCATTAACAGCTATGAAAACTGCAAGTAAATGTACAATCTCACCCATCGCAACTATATCTGACCTCATTACTAGACTAAGCAACAAACTATATGATTGAGATATCATTTAATTTAACAGCTATGAAAACTGCTAGTAAATGTAGAATCTCACCAATTGTGACTATATCTGACCTCATAACTACACTAAGTAACAAACTATATGATTGAGATATCATTAACAGCTATGAAAACTGCAAGTAAATGTACAATCTCACCCATCGCAACTATATCTGACCTCATAATTACACTAAGTAATAAACTATATGATTGAGATATCATTAACAGCTATTAAAACTGCAAGTAAATGTACAATCTCACCAATTGTGACTATATCTGACCTCATAACTACACTAAGTAACAAACTATATGATTGAGATAGCATTAACAGCTATGAAAACTGCAAGTAAATGTACAATCTCACCCATCGCAACTATATCTGACCTCATAACTACACTAAGTAATAAACTACACTATTGAGATATCATTAACAGCTATGAAAACTGCAAGTAAATGTACAATCTCACAAATTGTGACTATATCTGACCTCATAACTACACTAAGTAATAAACTATACTATTGAGATATCATTAACAGCTATGAAAACTGCAAGTAAATGTACAATCTCACCCATCGCAACTATATCTGACCTCATTACTAGACTAATTAACAAACTATATGATTGAGATATCATTAACAGTTATGAAAACTGCAAGTAAATGTAGAATCTCACCAATTGTGACTATATCTGACCTCATAACTACACTAAGTAACAAACTATATGATTGAGATATCATTAACAGCTATGAAAACTGCAAGTAAATGTACAATCTCTACCATCGCAACTATATCTGACCTCATAACTACACTAAGTAATAAACTACACTATTGAGATATCATTAACAGCTATGAAAACTGCAAGTAAATGTACAATCTCACAAATTGTGACTATATCTGACCTCATAACTACACTAAGTAATAAACTATACTATTGAGATATCATTAACAGCTATGAAAACTGCAAGTAAATGTACAATCTCACCCATCGCAACTATATCTGACCTCATTACTAGACCAAGCAACAAACTATATGATTGAGATATCATTTCATTTAACAGCTATGAAAACTGCTAGTAAGTGTAGAATCTCACCAATTGTGACTGTATCTGACCTCATAACTACACTAAGTAACAAACTATATGATTGAGATATCATTAACAGCTATGAAAACTGCAAGTAAATGTACAATCTCTACCATCACACCTATATCTGACCTCATTACTAGACTAAGTACCAAACTATATGATGGAGAAATCATTAACAGCTATGAAAACTGCAAGTAAATGTACAATCTCACCCATCGCATCTATATCTGACCTCATAACTATACTAAGTAATAAACTATATGATTGAGATATCATTAACAGCTTTGAAAACTGCAAGTTAATGTACAATCTCACCCATCGCAACTATATCTGACCTCATTACTAGACTAATTAACAAACTATATGATTGAGATATCATTAACAGCTTTGAAAACTGCAAGTAAATGTAGAATCTCACCAATTGTGACTGTATCTGACCTCATAACTACACTAAGTAACAAACTATATGATTGAGATATCATTAACAGCTATGAAAACTGCAAGTAAATGTACAATCTCTACCATCGCAACTATATCTGACCTCATAACTACACTAAGTAATAAACTATATGATTGAGATATCATTAACAGCTATGAAAACTGCAAGTAAATGTACAATCTCACCAATGGTGACTATATCTGACCTCATAACTACACTAAGTAACAAACTATATGATTGAGATATCATTAACAGCTATGAAAACTGCAAGTAAATGTACAATCTCACCAATTGTGACTATATCTGACCTCATAACTACACTAAGTAACAAACTATATGATTGAGATATCATTAACAGCTATGAAAACTGCAAGTAAATGTACAATCTCACCAATTGTGACTATATCTGACCTCATAACTACACTAAGTAACAAACTATATGATTGAGATATCATTAACAGCTATGAAAACTGCAAGTAAATGTACAATCTCTACCATCGCAACTATATCTGACCTCATAACTACACTAAGTAACAAACTATATGATTGAGATATCATTAACAGCTATGAAAACTGCAAGTAAATGTACAATCTCTACCATCGCAACTATATCTGACCTCATAACTACACTAAGTAATAAACTGTATGATTGAGATATCATTAACAGCTATGAAAACTGCAAGTAAATGTATAATCTCACCAATTGTGACTGTATCTGACCTCATAACTACACTAAGTAACAAACTATATGATTGAGATATCATTAACAGCTATGAAAACTGCAAGTAAATGTACAATCTCACCAATTGTGACTATATCTGACCTCATAACTACACTAAATAACAAACTATATGATTGAGTTATCATTAACAGCTATGAAAACTGCAAATAAACGTACAATCTCACCCATCGCAACTATATCTGACCTCATTACTAGACTAAGTAACAAACTATATGATTGAAATATCATTAACAGCTATGAAAACTGCAAGTAAATGTACAATCTCACCAATTGTGACTATATCTGACCTCATAACTACACAAGTAACAAACTATATGATTGAGATATCATTAACAGCTATGAAAACTGCAAGTAAATGTACAATCTCTACCATCGCCACTATATCTGACCTCATAATTACACTATGATTGAGAAATTATTAACAGCTATGAAAACTGCAAGTAAATGTACAATCTCTACCATCGCAACTATATCTGACCTCATTACTAGACTAAGTACAAACTATATGATTGAGAAATCATTAACAGCCATGTAAACTGCAAGTTAATGTACAATCTCACAAATTGTTATAATTATGATCTCATAACTAGACTAAGTAACAAACTATATGAGCCAGATTTCATAGTCAGCTACAAAATGGCCTCATTTAAGACTGTAATCATTGGTAGGGGGCTCATTTTCATATTAACCATTATTTAAGGCTGTATATTTTGAATCCATGCAGTATTGGACTTATAAATATATAACAGCTACAGGTGCTTTAAGCTTTATGTTTGATTGTACAATTGTTTATACTGATTCATTTGTGAACATGGGCCTCGTTGTGGGAGTTCTCCAAAGTGTCATCATCCAGAATCTGTTATGGTAGTATCTCGAATATAAGTAAATGGGAAAACATTTGGAATAGAAGACATTCCCCGGTTCATTGCAAATACTGCCAGACTATATAATTATTATCCCCTTTTGAGAAAGTCTGGGCTATTTTAGGGTGCAATATAACCTCTCCCCACTTTACATTATGAATAAAACTGAACTATATGGCTAAATTAAATGTGTCAGACCATCTGAGAAAAATAGCTGGAACCATGCATTGACCCCCAGGAAATTTCACAATAATGTTAACTATATCATATTATTTATACATGTTAGATCCTACATATTGAGGCTAGCCTGTCCGGACCCAACCCAAACAAGAGAGTTGCTCCAACCCTTGTAGATTTTCAGTGTTAAATGTATAACAGGATGAGAAAAATATGCAGCCTGACTGTGGAGTCGAAACCCGGGATCCTTCACGTACAGGCCAAATCTCTTCAAACTGAGCTTTAATTGATATCAACATCATAGGATAAAACCATTTGTCCTGTATCCAGGATTTGACGGTCAGGGGGGGGGGTAGAAAAGGATATGGCCAATAGGCTGCATAGGGGGATTGTATAAATCTGCTATTTTTCAATGTTAAATATGAAAAAGTATACCGGTTATAAAATTATTGCACAATATCAATTATACTTTTTTTGTTTTTAAATAGCGAAAATAGTCCTAAAAATGCTTTTTATTTGAAATATTGTATTTCATTCTACACTGTCGCTTAACAATCTTGATACCAATGGCAATTAATCATTTATGAAAATGGATGTGAAATAGTATTGTAATTGTGATAAACTGTATAAGAATTTTTACAAATTCCTTCTTTTGTCAAAAATAATTGCAGTGTACAACCAACCCCCTCGGGTCAATCAGAACACCTAGAACATTGTTGTACAATTCATTCCATAATCCGGAAAACAGGTTTTATTGTATTATTATTATTATTAATGTCAATATGGTGAATCTGGCCGTCTTCATAATTGAGTTGATTGCTATTTTAGTTATGCACCAGTCAATTGAAACCACAGCCGCCCAACCCCGGGGAACAAGGGGAGTTTTACTTTTGTTTTACCAAGGGCCATACAGATGGTAAAATTCTCGCAAATTGCCACGCCCTATTCCTCCCGGCAATATTTCCCAGCTTCATTTGGCGCTAAACAGAAGCCCTGCGCTCAACCAGAAGTGAGGGGATAACGGAAAGGTAAAAATACAGGACTGTACCCCCGCCCTTCCCCGGGTTGGGGCTGGGGCGTGGTTTCAATTGACTGGTGCATATTAAAATCCAATAACCTATACACACTACAAATAAAGCACCTATAGTCTTTAATTTAAATGCATAGAATTTCAGTGTATAAAAGAGTCAACTTATGACCATCCCAAGAAGTCGTACCACGCATGTTAAACTTCGTGGTCATACACACTGAATTGATAGCCTTGCGATAAGTCATACAGGTGCTTTTGCTCACAATAAGTTATACAGTTTGATGTATATGTATCATCGCAAGAAATGATAATACAGTGATTAGATTTATACACAACATATTTCACAAATTTTGCACACAAAATTTCGTGCACACACACATGGGCGTAGGAGCGTCTTCAAAATTGTGTTAATAGCTTATGGTGAATGCTTGTGGATATGATTACTATGGCAAGATATATTTACTAGGTTGTTTGCTTGTCAAAAGAGCTGACAAGAAATTAACCTTATCTTAATTAAACTAGTATTGTAAGTAGGGGGGGGGGGTCCGGGGGCAAGCAAACGATATGTTTGCTCCCCCCCTGTCCTAACATTGATTGCCCCCCCCCCTTGTCCTAACATTGGGGGGACTGGCCCCCCTGTCCCCCTTCTCTTACGTCCATGACATACAAATAAATGAAGTAGAATAAATTGCGCTAACTACGCTCCTGAAAATAGCTGGTCGGACCCCCCTGGATTTGATAACGTTCTTAGAACTAGATCTATTATTTAATTGTGGCAACATAAAAACACTTGTTTTTTTCACTACAGTATAGCGCAAATTAAATAATTACATACTTTGTAAAAACCCGACGGTCAGATAGCAAGAGTATGCTAGTTCTACTTTCGTTTTGACAATAACAAACCAGTTTTCGGCATGTGCGGAAGATGGATTGGTAAGTTCGTGATTAGATCTAGTTACGTAGCATTCTCGGACAGTCATGCTGTACAAATATATGTCAGAAAATATGCTTCAAAGTTATTCACATCAAACAAAATAATTTGTGACACTTACTGTACTTGTTTTCTGCAAGGAAGTTGTAAACATTGATCCGTCATTACCGTCCAACTTGTATTTTTCATGCCGCAAAACGCGCAACCCTTCGCGCATGCGCACTTCGTTAAACTTGTAAAATTCATAGAACTTGTGTTTTTCATGAGACACCGGTGAAGTTATTTTTATCGGTCAATTTTCTGTTGAGTTATTGCCCTTGATTTATTGACAATTGTTGTCTGATGAAAGCTTACATTCCAAACTGTGCAATGAAATACTGATAACCTGTGGGCGGGGGATATTAATTCAACGAATTTGCTTGTTTATATTGATTCTTGTCATTTGGTATGTAATATTGTTTGTTAATATAGTATTTCAGTAGTACGGTAGTCCGTTGAAGTAACATTTCGTCGTTATACGAGGGTCATTCAATATATAATGCGAACTAACGCATAACTTCTTACCTACGATATTAATCATTCAAACATGGTAACAAATTCTTAAAGTAACCTTCTATGTGATCAATGACCGACTTCAATCATTTCGACCGACCTTCTATTCGCGTTGCTAGGCAACTGCGCACATACACTATACACTGCATGGACGCGACTTATTCCACTGTATTCATTCCTATGTAAATCCAGAAGTCGAATCCCCAGGTAACTGTCGCCTTATTTCCAACTAGTATGAACGTATATACGCCTAATACATAATCGAAAATAAGGAAAGAACATTTTTCCCTCCCACAATAAAGCGCTAAAGCAAGTCGGTAACGTGTTTGACGTGACGTTCTGTCAGTTTTGACGTCAAAAGATTGGACATATACAGAGCGCAGTCCTTGCACATGTTTAACATGTTCCGCATAATCGAATGAACATAGTCAAAACTATTCTCCTTTTCCTGGACTTCACTTCGCATGTGACAATTATGTCTGCTTTCAAAAATTATCTCATATTTTAGTGTTTAGAATGGGCCGTTTCATAGATATCCTGTCCAGAACACTGTTCATCTGTGGTTGTTATTTTGTCGATCAATACTTCGAAATATCTCTTTTTGTCGCATTTTTAAGTGAGAAAACTAGCAAAATACCGTATGTCTTAAACATTGAAAGCTTGTTTAATGGGTTGGTGTTTTGTTATAATGCGACATCGAGTCTCTGAGATATTGTCAGTTGTAGTTTCATTAGAACGATTCTCATTACGGCGGTTTAAGCCAATACGACAAGAAGGGATTTGATAAATATAAACAAAACATGGCTGTGTATGTGGTAATAGTTGCATAGTACACCTTTAGCCAATGTTTGCTTATTTTAATTACAGAAATATTGTGTGAGCCGTGTAAAAATGGAGTGTGTGGACTTGCAGCTGAGATCCTACAAATAACATGTTGTGCAAAGGGATACCGTAATCATTATTGTCCTAATAATACTGGTAAATTGTTTATCTATCTGCTATTTTCTGTATATGTATATTATGCAACTGGACCAAACATGCACCAAACAACAGAACAGAACAGAACATACATTTATTCAGACTTGTAACAAGTACATTGTCTGCATGCACTGATATATATACACATTAAATACATTTATATAATAAAAAATACGCGTGATAAATCGGTTAGTGTCGGAGAGAAAAAGCATCAATAACGTTAGTAACATTTAAGATTTTTTGATCATACAAATATACTTCACACATTTCATGAGCATACACATATACATTTACTTCACTATGTTACACCCAGTACATAGATGGGAATGTCCTACTTTTCAACACGCAATAAAGTGGCTGTGGTAATGATTATATTATATTTAGGAATGTATGTTTGCGAGCAATTCTTCATTTGCAATGATTACCAAGTTTAACTAAGGTCTGAGATTGAAGACATGTGCCAATTGTCACAAGTTCAAAAAGAGTGTATAAATGATATTATATCATTTTATTGAAGGCGAAGTAGACTTATCTTATCATGTCTTACTATTGTAATTTTATACATAGCTTGTGTAAGTTAATACATTGTAGTTATATCGTCGGCTGGCTCTAATAGTCTCCCATGTCCATTTTTTGAAAAATGAGATGTTTGCACTTTCTGTCTAATTTGACATTGCTCAATGTCCTGTGAAAAAAATACGTCATAATTTCAAGTGCAATGTGCTTTTTGTCAGTAATTGTTTGCTCAAAGTCCAGTATTTGAACCACTACGTAGCGTGCATGTTGCTGAATGTCCCGAAGATTGGTTACTCTAAGAGCAACTTAAACTAAAAAACATAAAGTTGACCAATTGTCGTCCTCTATTTTGTCACGTGATTAACTGAAATGTTTAATGTTAAGTTGCTCATTGTCTTCCATCAGTCGTTTTTATATTGTCCAATGTCCAGATCAACCAATGAAACCGCGTTATTTCGGTAATATTTTGTCCAAACTCCAGGTGTGCAAAAAACAAATGCAAAAGTTGCTCAATGTCCAAATTCGGGATAACACACTTTTTTCTAAACAGATGTTTTAACTTCAATTGCAATGCGTCATAATGAATGAAATTGGAAGAATGAAGCCATATTACTCTATCTACGTTTTTTAAATTTTAAAATCGGTTGACATAAAGATATTTGACGAAGTCAAATGTTCAACCCTCATTTTCTCCAAAACATGATTTTGGAACTTTGATCACTATTAGAACAAGCCGACGATATTATGAAAATATTGCAGAAATTGTACAAATGATTTATTTAAATAGCTTTTAGACATAATACACTCATGAATACGGGTAACAACGTATTAATATGCAACCACCCAAAATTAATCAAAGTATCAATTTGAAAGCTTTTACTGTTTTTAAATGCATGTGTTATATAAAATGATTCGTACAGTTTTTGGGGAAAGTTATTATGTGTTTCGATCGTAAGAAACAAACTAGTAAACTGCTATCAGATTAAATCGCAATTTTAATATTTGTAAACATACAGCAAAATTCGCTTTAAGTCGAGAAAATTTATAAATTTAATGTACTTGTTAAACTCTATCATGATTCACCTCAGGACCAACTACAACTGTGAAAACGACTTCGCTTGCCGGACTAATATTCACAAAAGCACCAACTGCCCCTGTGGCTACTGGATCGGGACTAATATTCACAAAAGCACCAACTGCCCCTGTGGCTACTGGATCGGGATAGTCATATCTTAATCACGTATGTACCATGATCACATTGCCGAGATACGAAAAACAAAATTAAAATATAAACGAGTCTGTCTCCAGGGAAACCTGCCATGTTGACATTAGACAATTATTCTAAAATAAGGAATATTATCATGTATTGACTCAGAGCCAGACAAACTTGCAATATTTCTAAGTACTCTATCAAGAGGGGATTTGAGTGAGTGCATGATACGGATACTTCTCATTGCGTCGATGTGCTCATGCCAAGTTCAATCATACGAAAATGTAACTCCTAGATGTTTGTTGGAATTAACTGATGTAGGTGCACCATTCATAGAGATAGGGGGGGGGGGGGGTAAATTTTGTGTGTGTGTTTTCGAGAAATAGGCAAGGCAGATAGTATTGAGGTCTGTATTGACAGTAATTGCTGAATAGATTGTATCATCAACCGTTATATAGAGGCTTGCTTCGTCAGCGAAAAGACGAAAATAATGTTAGAACCGATATCAGTAACGATGTCGTTGATACCAGGAATAAACAGACGGGGGACAACAATGTGGAACACCAGCAGTTTTAGGTACGTGTGAAAGCAATCAGGCTCCGAACAGGGCCTCAATATTACAGCTGTATGTTCCTCAAAATCAAGATATTAACACATGATAATAAAGCATTAGAAAGACGAAACGCATTTGAACAGTTTCCGAATATTTGAGCAAAATATAACTGTTACATTAAATGACAAAGTTATAGACTTTTAAAACTAACCACTCCCGCCTACTTTGTTAGTGACGTCGCAAACGTCATTCCAACGTTTTTTGACGTTACGTTATCAAGAAGTTCATGAATCCAGTATTTGATGAGTTGTTGACGTAAACTTTTCATTAATGTATCACATTTTAGAACTAGAATTTCTTTTTTAATAAAACATATCTAAATCGTTAATTTTAGCCTTAAGAGAAATGTAGCTACTGTTTTTAACAACTAACCCTTCGTTTTCTCAATATGGATACTCTTCAGAAATTGGTCACCATAGCAACGACAGAAGATATTTTAACATGATTCATGAGACAAAATAAATCTAATACATAGTTCTATATTGTCCAGGAACTTAAAGTTAAATCAAAGAGCATGAATTTTTTCGCATTTAGGAGGGTTTTCTTAACCTTTTTACATAAATACTAATACAATGTCACTAAGCCCGGCTTTCCTGGAGAACGGCTCACTATGTTTTTATTCTTGAAACACAGAACTATTGTGGCGCTGTACTATCCGTTGGTTCGTCTGCGTTAAATGTGTATGTGCCCTTTTGCCACTTTGTAATTAGGTCAATATAAGGAAGCTTCCACTTGTTTTCAAAGGCACGTAAAAGTTTTGTCCTAGTACATCGTGTACTTTGCTAATATTCTATATATCTGTGGGGTCACATGTTTACTGGTGGGGGTTAAACACAGTTTTAGAACCTGACAGGTACAAGTTCGTATCGGAACCGAGTCTTGGGAAATGCGTGCTTTAGCTGTAATAAAAGGAAGTTGAAATATATACGTTGTTCTGCATTGTCCGTCAATAGTGGTACTTTTCGGTGCTGATTGTCGAACAATAACGAAAAGGCCGGAGGAAACGACCACATGGGTGCTTTAAACCAAACGCTGCTTAAAGGTGTTCACTTTAAGTGGATCACATGAATATTAACAGAATAATGATTAAAACCTTAACGTCGTCTGAAATCAAAATCCATACTATCATCGATAGAATATCGAAACGTAGTACATATTTATGGGAATGTTTTGGTCAGTACATATATTGCATTAAATACGCCACATGACCACGTTGTAATGCTTACAATGTAACGATATTGGTTCTTTTCAGGTCGCAATGCAAACGTGTGACCGGCTACCTTCCGTTCAGTAAATGACCAAGTTTCAACGTATGGATATCTACACATTTTACACTATTCACGTTTGACTTTTTCCATACATTTCTATCTAAATAACGAGTCTTATTATAATAAATATATTTCAATACTATGGAAGATTGAGCTTGTTTCTTCGAGGAGAAATTACATTACTTGAACATCAAGAAAGTGCAGATATTCCACATTAGCTGTTCAAAGGAATATAAAAAGAATATTTTCGCCAATCCAAATGACTGTACAGGTTAACTAAGACTTACTAAAGAAAAACAATAGTATAACTATTTGAATTGTTATAAAGCACAGTCGCATGAGGTGACTACGACTTGTAAGTAGAATGAAATAAAATCCCCAAATATACTTATCACTGGACACAAACTGATAAAAGAATAAGAGGTAAATCAACATGGATGTGAACGCTTACATCAGCACTAGCGAACATATGATATTCTTGGGGACAAGCCCAATACATAACGTATGACGGTCGAAGATTGCGATAACTTGTTGAAGCCTTATGTCCTACTGGGGATAAAGAGGAAAAGGAAGTATAAGTAATTACAAAGTCTTTAAAAGATATCAACCCCCATGCAGACATTTGGCCGAATCCGAGCACAGCTCTGCTACAAGGTATGTAATCTTTGCTCAGAGTACGAAGCGGCACATGACATTACGCTCATTCGACATTTCCGGCTTAGACTCGACGCGAAGAAACTATAAACTAAAATAAGAGTCGCCATGTGCATTTGGTTTCTTTCCGAACTTGACGGTTTTTTTTGGACTTCCTGTACATTGTGAATAATTTCAGGTAACACACAGAAGACTATTGGATGTGCGTCGTACTGGTTCTGTAATTCGTGCAGCAGGGATATTTCAAACCAATGTGACTATTCAATAAATAAATAGTCAAAAAAAAGATTTGGTCGATCGGTGTAGGTTGCTGTTGAAAAATACTAATATCATTATTACATATTGCGCTATATTGCTGAGAGCATAATTGAAATCCAGACAGATCGTCACAATGTCAATATTTTTGAACGTTGGTACAGTTCAATATAGTTGTTTGTTATGAAAACTTGTGACAAATCTGGAGCACCCTCTTATGAACAGACATGTTGAATTTTAGCGTGTGTTATAACTGAAGATGGGCTTGTGGAGAGAACAACCGTTATGTATTTCACAATCGTTAGATTAAGGCTGAATTATGATATTAGTACTGTCGGTTAAATAAGTAATACTAACGAGGGAACTGTCCTATTCAACAGAATAGGGGGTCGTATGTTTTACATAATAAAAGAGATATATTCAATCAGTAGTCTAATACTTGAAAACTAGTTTTTCACTTCATCTCGTTTGTTTAGTGGATAAGCAAGTCACTAAATTATGCCAGTCTTTTTCTTGAAATCTCGCCATTGGTTTAACAATCACCCAAGTTACATTCATTATTTTTGTTTATCTTTTTACAAGTACTTTTTTGTATTTGTAACTAATATAATACACTAATAGTCCAGTCAGGGTAAGAATACAGTGACGCAGCGGTCGTGTCCACTATTACGGTGTTAAACCAATTAAAAAGGCTTAAAAAGACAGCCATAATTTCAATGCTACGCTTAGAAATTGTATTCGCACTACCTATTCAGACATGGTTGTAATCTTCTGTGTATAAATTGATTAATCAGGTCGGTAAGTTGTTTACATAATATTGTGTACATAAACATTGCATATTATCTTATTAATGTCTTACATTGATGGATATATTGTGTATAGTCCGTTTGCGGCGAAAAAAATCGTCTAAAATGAAGATTTCTCAGTATTTACTGCACCTACTACAAGTATGAGATTTTGCACGAGTGAATGAAATGTATCTACCTAATGTACAATTAAATCTAAGCAACATCTGACATGTGTGAAAAAAGTTTTGTTCATTAGTTCAATGAAAAATATTTGTAGTTTACAATGAAATTTCATGTTAGAAGACTCGATACACACAACAGCCAAGTTTATGGTCACGTGACACGCCTAACGGTAGATGAACGTATTTGTAACCTTTTTAATATAGCAAATACGAGGCCCGTCTGTACATCTGTACTGTCTATGTGTATCATATTTTCGGGTCTAAACGTTAAAATGGCTTGCGTCTAGCAGCCTCCTTTACGAACTATAAAAACACGGTTTTTACAGTCACGGTGTCTTTAAACGATTTTGACTGCTTAATATTAGGCATTGTTCAAACGTGTTCATGAATGTCGATTTCAGACTAATCCTAAAGGTTTGGGTAGATGTATATTACTCAATTATTTAGGACTGGTTCAGTCATAAGACTACATGTAATTGCGCACATAAACATTACAATGCTTTTATTAAGTTCTTAATTTAACATTATTATATACGTGTATTTCCATGTATAAGTATATACATAGCTTATGTAGCTTAGTGAATAATGGTTTGGTTTTCATTGCTTTTCCGTGATATTGCATGTGTTATACATAATCCGTATAAACACAAGCGACATACCTAAATAAATCGACTTATACACTGTGGGGAACCCACGTGACCAGATGCTAATGTTCGGAGCCAATTTTGTAAACAAACCGCCTCGATTCAGGTAACATTTTTGCTTGTAGCTTTCTTAATAATTGATCGATCTGGATGAAATATAGACGAGCGCCGTCTCCTTTCAAAAGCAAATCATCGACGCTCTTACCTAAGTGACAAAATTGTGTACTTTTTGTTATTTCGGTAACGGCGCATTTCGTAAACCGCAATATGCTATGCTACGGTTCGGAGCAATTCACTAAAACATGTCCTTAACAAATTACAGCTTCATTAAAAGTTACAATTTAATAGCGATAATGTGGGTCGCAAAATTTAAGATCGACAAGCAAAATATTTCTGATAAATATGAGCAACAGACAAAATGAGACGACATAAACAACAATGCTGCAGTTCGGAGCTGAAATGAAAATGCTACAGTTCGGAGCTATTTTCAGAAAATGCTACGGTTCGGAGCAAAGTTGCAAAGTATACCATATGTAGGAAAAGAAGCAGGGCTCTATGCAGTCTGACAAGTGTCACATGCTATATAGAGTATAATATGCTGTTATATCAAGGTATGGGAATGAATGAGAAGGAATATAACATGACAGCCGAACAAACTTTACAGAACCATGTACACACAACGACACATCTCCAAGCTTCGTAAACACGACCCGATGTTCATCCGAGAAAGTAGCACAGCCTACGTTCAATCTTAGTTTGAACTTGTGTCAGCCAATGAAACAAAATTAATAGAACAACAAAACTCTGCGTCAACTCGTGATCAATGCAGCTGTAAGCAAAAAACTACGATTCGGACAAAAACGTTTTCTAACATCTCTGATTCAGAGTCGACTGTTAAACCATCGTTTTACACAAAAGTGCCCAGTGCCAGCACAGAGGGGTCCGATATGCATAATTATACACCATGATGTAAGTGTAAGTTTCACACGTTAAAGTTTGTGAATCATGTTACATACATGTATGCTCCATCAAAAATATACTGAGTGCATCTAGAAACGCAACATTGAGTCTACTAACAACTTTAACTTCAAGCAAAAAATCCTCATTTTTCAGAATGGTCGTTCTAAGTGAATATGCAAAATATCGATTAATGGTGGATTGATTACTTTCCCATGACGACCAACATGTTGTCTCGCAATGTCTGAAGCAGTTGTGAACCTGTTTCGGAAGATGTTCACGCGGTGTTACTGGTCCTGTCGGGCAGTTTTTTAAACGTGGGTGACCTGAACAGGGACGGTCGCGAAATGTGTCAGTGTGCTAGTAGCGTGACTCAAGACGCAACGTTGCCAAACCATGACAATTAAGGACATTTTCTATAGTTTTATTTCTTCCAAATTTTTTTAACTCACTTTATTTTATTGGAAATTTTATTCTGAAAACAATAGGCTAAAGAAAAACAGGGGTTACCGATTTCGTTTTCTCAAATATTTTTTAATAAAAATCACTATTTTTCATTTTTGTTTTAGTTCATATGCACAAAAACATTTTTCAAACATATCTATGCACATTTTGAATCTTTAATAACATTCACAAATTTTTGACAACAAATCATGAATTTTCAAATATTTTTTATTTTTTAATAAAAATCACAATTTTTTTCAATAGACATTTTTTAGTTCAGATGTACAAAAACATACATACTACTTAAATATACCTATGCACATTTTGAATCTTTAATAACATTAACACATTTTTGACAACAAATGAATTTTCAAAATTTGCCCAAAATTAAAGCTCGAAAATTAAAAAAAGATACAGTATTGACTAATTAAAAAAAATCTGGTCAAAGAATTTTTTTTATTTTTGCAAATGATGTTGATGAAAGTGTGATCCATCAGAATATTAAGAAAAAAACATAGGTCACCGTATTTCTTTTTGTGCTATTTAACCAGAAGTGTCTTCCTTTTTCAAAGAAAACGGCATGAAAATTACGCAAAATAGTACTCTAGAGGCCAATAAAAAATCTGGTCCAAGAAAGTTTTTATTTTTTCCAAATGATGTTAATGAAAGCGTACTCTATTAGAATATTAAGAAAAAAGATAGGGCATCGTGCTTCTTTGTACAAACGTCCCAAAGGTGTGAATATGCACATGTTTAGACAACCATGGCATTTTTATTCCGAAACACGTGACTCGTCTGTTGTGGTTTTCTTTCCATTATAGTGCGCCCAAGATAATGTGATATTCACAAATACAAATAGGTTTGGTCAACTGTTGCACAATTAGTTTTACAAATTACTAAAGTAAACATGTAAGGTCAGTATTGTACTAAAACATCATTGATAAATCGTACATATCTGTAAAATCCACCTTTTGTGGAATGTACCACATTTCATCACCTTTCCTTATCCTAGGCGCACTATAACAACTTTACAAATGTTTAGACGCCTCTGGAAAACGGAATTTACAATAAAAGAAAAAAAAATCGAGGATAAAAATGTTGCGTTTCTAGATGTACTGAGAATAGTTCAAACTCCAAGAAACGCGTTGTTTTTGTGACTCTAAATTTGTCACCACATGACAAAATGGTGCGGAAGATGCCTACACGAATACATTTTATAAGGGGTGTCCGGCATCGACATGTGTGTGTTATTATTTTTGTGTTCCCCGAAACTGTTAAAAAATTGAGTGTTCATACTTGGTCGATGATCTTAATAGTGTTGATATTCAAAAAGGCATATAGCACATAGTCTTAGCTCCGAGCCGTAGCATTTTCTGAAAATAGCTCCGAACCGTAGCATTTTCTGAAAATAGCTCCGAACTGTAGCATTTTCATTTCAGCTCCGAACTGTAGCATTTTTGTTTATGTCGTCTCATTTTGTCTGTTGCTCATATTTATCAGAAATATTTTGCTTGTCGATCTTAAATTTTGCGACCCACATTATCGCTATTAAATTGTAACTTTTAATGAAGCTGTAATTTGTTAAGGACATGTTTTAGTGAATTGCTCCGAACCGTAGCATAGCATATTACGGTTTACGAAATGCGCCGTTGCCGAAATAACAAAAAGTACACAATTTTGTCACTTAGGTAAGAGCGTCGATGATTTGCTTTTGAAAGGAGACGGCGCTCGTCTATATTTCATCCAGATCGATCAATTATGAAGAAAAATACAAGCAAAAATGTTACCTGAATCGAGGCGGTTTGTTTACAAAATTGGCTCCGAACATTAGCATCTGGTCACGTGGGTTCCCCACATTGTATATGGGCCTCATAAATTTCGCTTTCATCACAGCAATGTTATTCTCGCTGATCACGGATTATAACAGTTAATAAAAAGACAGTTAAACATCAATGGAATACCAGATTTCCTCCCTGCGTTAAAGTGTTCAAATGCAAGTAATATCAATATAAAATAAAGAATAAACTTGTTTGAATAAGTAATTAAAAATTATTTAATTTAAAATGGGAGTAGGTAGAATATAATTATGATTCTACGTAATTTTTTATCAACATCTGGGTACTGTTTTATCAAAGCACTTACGGAAATCGTAAACTTACGATCAAATTTAAATTCTTTATAATTCTTTCACTGCTACAAATTGTGGCTAAGGGTTGTTCAATATAAATTATTATTCAGTCAAAGAACCCCTACAACAATATAATGTTCCCCTATGCTTAGGTATTGAAGAATAATGAAGAATTTAAATTTGAGCGTAAATTTACGATTTCCGTAAGTGCTTTGATTAAACAGTACCATGATGAATAGATTTTTAACCATTCAAAATTTAGACGATTATTTTCGCTGCAAACGGGCTATATTGGTTTTTCTCTGCCTTTGTCTTAAATTAGAATGTTTAAAACAATAAAAATACAATGCTATGGCAGTGCAATGTTAGTATACAAGTGACAGACATGATTGAACGGACTATACACATAAACCACTGTGGGGAACCCACGTGACCAGATTCGGAGCCGATTTTGTAAACAAACCGCCTCGATTCAGGTAAGATTTTTGCTGATAACTTTCTTAATAATTGACCAATCTGGATGAAATATAGACGAGCGCCGCCTCCTTTCAAAAACAAAGCATCGACGCTCTTACCTTAGTGACAATATTGTGTACTTTTCGTTATTTGGACAACGGCGCATTTCGTTAATCGCAAACTGTTATGCTACGGTTCGGAGCAATTCACTAAAACATGTCCTTAATCAATTACAGCTTCATTAATAATTACAATTTTATAGCGATAACATGGGTCGCATAATTTAAGGCCGACATGCAAAATATTTCTGATTTATATGAGCATCAGGCAAAATGAGACGTTGTTAACAAAAATGCTACGGTTCGGAGCTAAAATGAAAATGCTACAGTCCGGAGCTATTTTCAGAATATGCTACGGTTCGGAGCGAAGTTTCAAACCATACCATATTTGGTTAAAACAAACATGGCTCTATCCAGTCTCACATGTACCTAGTGTTATTTACTGTTATATCACAATATGGACATGAATGAGAATGCATATAACATGACAACAGAAGCCTTTGGGTGTTTATGTATTCCTATAATACCAACAAATAACAAGCATGTTCACATGTAGTTTATTCAGCATCATGATCTAACCGTTATCATTTATTACATTTAATCCAACAATGATATCAAACATTAATCTTTTTTCAGGTTATATCATCATGAGGAGAAAAAGGGCTCGGACACATTCTCTAAACACAAACGATCGGCATCGACAGAGGTTGTCTAAACCAAGTACATACAGCGAAATGATCTTTAAAAAGTTTACCACAACATTCAAATTTTCCCTCATTGTTGTGTTTTAACAAGTGTCTTTTCATGTTAGACTTTTTCGAGAACTCCAAAGCACAAATGTCGCAGATGTATGTCTCCATTTTCTGAAATGTGAAACAAAAATAGGTAAAGCATTGAACAGATATTGTGAGCCAAACATGAAAGACACCTAATGTTAGTCGGGTATTTATTTACCTGTACAAGTTATAAATGCTTATTTTTGAGACCATTATCCCGCCCTTGAGATTTTTATAATCAAGGCTTTTAATGAACACAAATAGTATCCAGTGACGACACAGAGGGTCCGAATATACACCGTGATATATACATGCTACAGTTTATAAATAATTTTAGAAAAATTGAATTCGATAATATTTCAAATAACAAAAACATATATATTACCAAGACAACTCGCAATGTTCGTTTTATACAGGATATGTTAAGGTTTGTGAATACGTGAAACATGTATACGCTTCACCGCTTCACCTAAACTAGTTCAAACCCCTATAAACGCGTGGTTTGCGTGCTTCGACATTTGAAAAGCCTAGGTCCCACTGAGCATTTTCTGCCTATGCGATTTACACCGGACAGAAATTAATGAGCTTCGGGAGATATGGGGAATAGGGTTCTCGAGGGATACGGGACGCTTCGGGGATGTCATGCGTAATGAATCGGAAGAACTCCTGATGTTTTCACGACAAATTGGGTCGTTCCAACTGCCTCGGGAATGTACTGCCGATTGAAATCAGAAGTTCCCCGATGTATGGGGGAAGCTTCGAGAAGTCTTGAGACAGTTAGTGAAATCGCGAGTACATCGGGAAATTTCAATTGATGTATTGAATTTGCCCGAACAAGGACTGTACTCGCGATTTCATGTCGAGGCATTCCCAAGTACCTAGATCCTCGGGTATAAAAACATATTCGGCGAGGCATCCCAGAACTTTCTCCGACACATCGTCGATGTTTTGTAGGAACCTTCAGGGATATTTAAATATTTGGCGAACATTCGGCGATATTTCAGTGACACATTCCTGGTCTTCGGGATTTACCTGAATATTCGTTATTTTTATCGGGGATGATTCGGGTGTTACCATGGGGCATCGGGAGATTTCCCGATGTGTTCCCGACGTTACTCGTCGGTCCCACTGCCTAGGGATGACAGGTAGGAGCTTTGGTGATGCCTTCTGCAAAAACATCGGGATGATAGGGAGCAATCAGGGAAACTATGTGAATTTGTCAGTGGGACATAGGCTTTAGCACATAAAAAAATGGCGAGGAAACGCCTTGACTAGTATATTATTTTTTTTATACGGGGTGACTAGCATTAAAATGCGCATGTTATTATTTGTGTGTTCCGCGAAACTGACAGAAATAAAATGTTCGTACATAATCGATGATATTAACAGTATTTTATACAAAAATGCGTATAAACATTAGTCTTAGCTCCGAACCGTAGCATATTCTGAAAATAGCTCCGGACTGTAGCATTTTCATTTTAGCTCCGAACCGTAGCATTTTTGTTAACGACGTCTCATTTTGCCTGATGCTCAAATACATCAGAAATATTTTGCATGTCGGCCTTAAATTATGCGACCCATGTTATCGCTATAAAATTGTAATTATTAATGAAGCTGTAATTGATTAAGGACATGTTTTAGTGAATTGCTCCGAACCGTAGCATAACAGTTTGCGATTTACGAAATGCGCCGTTGCCTAAATAACGAAAAGTACACAATATTGTCACTAAGGTAAGAGCGTCAATGTTTTGCTTTTAAAAGGAGACGGCGCTCGTCTATATTTCATCCAGATTGGTCAATTATTAAGGAAGTTATCAGCAAAAATCTTACCTGAATCGAGGCGGTTTGTTTACAAAATCGGCTCCGAACATTAGCATCTGGTCACGTGGGTTCCCCACAGTGTAAACGGTTACGACACTGTCACCAGATCCTAACTGGATCAAATGTTGAATAATTCGTGCGTTATGTTTTCATTCTTTATCTATCAAGTTGTATCTTTTTAATTATTTTTATTTTTACCTACAGAACAATAATCATACAATTATAGAATCTATTCATGGCAACATAAAAAGGTTATCATTTGAATTATCGACACATTAAGCAGTAGTATAATATGAGACTTTAAAACATGGATAAAACATGGATACATGTAATAAAAAAATCAATTAAACTGTGGGGATCGAACCTACAAGTAGGAATACAATTGAAACTTGTAGGAAGTGTGCGTATCCAGTACCCCTAAGCGCATTTGATGTATGGTGTGCGCTTTGAACACGATTTGATATCGAAACCATTTAAAGTTAACTTGCCTGGAAGACGAGTTGATGTTGATAACGGTTCTCGTTTGACTTTGAACGCACTATATAATTGGACAAAAATAAATTGGTCTAGCTAAATTGAGCCATAGTAAATAAACACAAAACGGTGACCTTCATATCTAAATAAACCGGAACATTTGGTAGACATGGCCCAGTGGTAACGCTTCAGTCTTTAGATGATTTACCAGTTACGCTACTTTTGTACGCAGGTTCGAACTCATTTTTGTTTCTTTATTTTTATTAAACAAATTGTATTAATTTTTTTTCATCTTCTCAACATAAAGTCTAGAACAGATAATAAAAACCTGAAATAAAATACACAGAATAAACAAACTATTTTCTATAACAAAAGTCACGAGTTGGTTTCGAACTAGCGCCTGAAAGAACCATATCTTTGTTGCGACTGGACCTAGCGCTTTACTAACTGAGCTATTTCCTTATTGTTTATTGTGTTGTATTTATTACACCTTATTAGTTTTTCTCAGGTGCAAAAGGTAAACAAAAAGTTTATGTTCTGGCACTATTGATAGCCCGGCTCTGTCCGATTATAGATTGGTATATTTGATTTAACCAAACGGTCGTAAACTCGTGTGGTTAAAATATCCAAAACAATACTATTAAAGAAGTCAAATGTCCTTGAAAAGTCGACCAAATTTTTTTATATAACATATAAGTATTTTGGAGTAAAACATTTATGCCAAGTTACTTAAGTAACTTAAGTGCAGCGAGAATATTCTAGGTCGGAAAAAGACTTCCGTGTCACATAATTATGTAAGTGCGTGTCTGTCGCATATCTTATCATTATTCTATTTCGTACATTTGCGCTTCTTCTCTAACATGTAAGTATGATTGTTATCTTTACAGTCTTTTACAATATTTTATCAGTTGAAAACTTACCATTAGAGCTAAACATGCGTGTCGTTTTTCGTAAGTAGTAAAACGTGTACAATGGTGCAATGACTTATTACATATTTATTATAATAATTATCAGTTTATATTTTATACTGTTTCCACTATTGTAACAGTATCAAGATTTAGTCAATCAAACTTGCCATTTTACGTGCCTATTGACTATATTGGGCTAAATATCTGTTGAGTGTAGTTGCATATTCTACTTAACACTTCATTTTGCTATTTACATGCAATGTGTTTGACGTTTATCTCGTGTATGCGACCGATCTATCATCTGGAAAATATGCATAAATTTCATTGATAGCATGCGCTCGATAGTCGAATATATACATATGCATAAATGACATTGATAGCATGCGCTCGATAGTCGAATATAAAAATATGCATACATATCATTGATAACATGCGCTCGATAGTCGAATATAAAAAATATGCATAAATATCATTGATAGCATACGCTTAAAGGTCAAATATAAAAATATGCATAAATACCATTGATAGCATGCGCTTGATAGTCGAATATATAAATATGCATAGGCTTCAGTGATAGCATGCGCTTGATAGTCGAATATAAAAATATGCATAAATATCATTGATAACATGCGCTCGATAGTCGAATATAAAACTATGCATACATATCATTGATTTCATGCGCTCGATAGTCGAAAATACGAAAGGACAAGTACATTTGGTGCATGTTTCGTGTTCAGATAGGTTCCATTTGCGGCGCATGTGTTTTATAGACGTGTTATTTGGTTGATGATTTAATTATTTTGATGGTATGTTTACTATATTCGTTGATCAGTTCGATTCTTTCTATCAATGTCGAAGTATTTTATGTGTTTCAGTATGTTTTTGCCTAGGGTATCTATTCCAACAGACAAGCACATTTCTCCTGTATACAGGTATACATGTCTTGAACAATTATGTTCTTTTATGCTATGCTAACTATTAAAACACTGTATTGTATCCATACCATTCACTTGTTACAATGTATCACACGCAATGTGTGATACGTGTTGCATAGCTCCAATGATCGTGCTGTTAGTTTAATTACAGTGCAGTAATGTTCGAACAGCAGCTCAATTATCAATCAGGCATAATTTATGAGATATATATCAACCACAAATGCGTTTATTTTCAAAGAAAAATAACAAAAGATCCCTCACTCGCAATAACAGAACTTTAGATATTCTACTTTCATACACACAACATTATGCAACAGATATATATTACAACCGTTTCATAAGTTAGTTACTCAAGATCTCTCAGATTACATGTTTGTTTTATAGGCGACAAAGTGCTGTCAAAATAAAACAACTGCAGTTTATGCCACTTTTATCAGCCATGTATGGCTTGTGCCAGCTGCATGACAATGGTTAAATGCTGATGCACATACGTCATTGTCCAAGCTTTATTGTGCTTACTTCATTTGCAACTTAGTATCCCTCGGGTTGCATTTCATTGCACCAAATACGTCTTTTATCATCGACTAACATTCTTTCTGAGCGTCGTTTTAACACAGTTCTTCCTATGCTGCTATCTGATTGATTTGAGAAAAATGTGCTTCACCTACCAGATAAACATGTATATATATAGTACTTGAAAGACACATTATTGCTGTTTAATTATAAGATATAATTTGTGTATGTGACAAACAATAGTCGTTAAATTTCATTAGTCGATGTTTTTAACGGGCCTGGCAGCACTTCCATGCAGATATAGCAATTACACTGTTCTGTGTTGTGCCTTTCGCGACCTTCCGTTCCAGGGCGGTATTTTGTAATAGTTTATTTTGAGTGTGTGTATCTCATAACGTGCTAAACTTATAAAAAAGATGTATTTACTTTATAGGAGGGGCTGTCTGTTTGTTTACATGTAGGCATGGACTATGTGACATGTCTGCTAATTTCCTTTTTCCACCTTGCAAATGTTACCATGGATATGTTGGAGAACACTGTGACAAAGGTATGTAAGTTATTTAAGTGATATGCTGTCTTCACAATACATTTAGACGCTTCATTGTACCTGAATACAATACACATATTTGCAGCCAAAACGATAACAGATCTCGGACAACGAAGGCAGCACTCAACCCAAACAGCCGAGCACAGAAAACTTAAACACATCCACAAAATCACGACATCCCAAACCGAAATTCTACCACCTCAGTCACTCAAACTAAACCGGAGTATGCCTTTAATGAAGCGTATTCAAAGAATGTAGTCATAAACATGACGCATATTATTTCTATTCACTTTATATGTTTTCACCTAAAACGTTACGCCAATCAGTCGTTCATAATGTTTAACCTTTACGTTTACCAAGTAAATTCAGCTGATGTGCCATTAGTTTAAGAATAGGTCCAGTAAATCGCATATTACCTTCGACCTACGCCTATGTCGTCTTGAATGCATGTCTGGGATTGTATTATTAACGCCTTATGTTTTCATTTGTTTAGTGGAGCACGTGCCATTGGTAACATCGACCTCCGCGGCTGTACCATTGTTTACACCAAAACCTTCCGCGGCTGTACCATTGTTTACACCAAAACCTTCCACACCAGCACCAGTACCACTATTTACGCTACAACCAAGTAAGCGTTTTAAATTTCTATTTATAGTACGATTGTAAATAAAGAATAACTCTAAAAGCAAACACAATTATAGTCCAGTCAGGGTAAAAATCCAGTGACGCAGCGGTCGAGCCCACTTTAACGGTGTAAAACCAATTATAAAAGCTTATTACAGATGTATAATTCAATGCTAACTAACATATTATATTCGCTCTACCTGTTCAGACAATGGCTGTTATATTGGGTGTACATATAAAATGCAACGTCACTGTCTCAATACCCGAACTGGACTGTATATTGCTTATATTTTTGTTATGGATTAGAATTAATGACCGTAACATTTGCCAATGAAAGCATTCGATCATTTAGCACACAATATAAAGTTTGCATGCTCCTACATATTCAGTAAGGATAAATGTTGTGTTTGTTTTTGTATTGCAATTTATCGCGATAGAGTTATATTAGTACTAAATATACAAGGGGTGATCCAGAAACACGAGGACTTGTATTCGAAGGATTAACTTAACATTTTGACAGATGGCTAATAAATATGTTCCGAGCAGGTATCCGGAATTGTTTGAAAATGTGTCAAAAAGAAAATTGCTGATGACATCATTTTAACACATGGTATGCAAGTGCGGCGCTAGCGACGTCAAGGTTAGAACGTCATACAACAAATCACGCTATAACCTTCGTGAACGATTTTCCACCGTTATCAATTATGTACTAAATGGCATTGAACCATTTGCTGATATAAATTTGTGAACTAGTCACTGTGTACGTGAATCATAAAATAGTTGTATAATTCGCACATCAACCGTTCAATCTGGGAATCACCGAACCCAAAATTGCATTGGACCGCGATAATAATAAAAAAAACCAAGTTGTGCATGGCGAATTAGATATGGTGAATGTACAGCCCACTGATGTCCTATGCATCATAACAACTTCCATGCCAGTCTTACACGCCTGTTCTAGACACATAACTTACGACAATATACCGACGTTGATAAATGCGGATGTAAACATTATTAGCCACAATGAAATGATAGCTTGATTATTACAAGTTTATAGGACACAAATTGACAGAATCACGACGCGCTGTATGGGCTGGGCCGCATGCGCGTGTACACATGGGGTTGGTTAATCACGGATATAATATTTCATACGCATATCAGTATGCTTTTTCATCCATGATTTCTATAGAAATAGAACTCAAAAGGTTTCTATAAAAATGCTTGATCATCTGACGCCACGAAAAATATATATTTTCAAAGTACACGATTTACTGGGTCATTGCTTGTACGTTATTTATGATCATATCCGAAATCAAAATATGAAATAAGTGATCATCTGACACCACGAAAAATATATTTTTTCAAAGTACACGATTTACTGGGTCATTGCTTGTACGTTATTTATGATCATATCCGAAATCAAAATATGAAATAAGTATTTATATTACATGGTCCGCAGTAACATAACTGTAAGTATAACGGTTTTATAATTAGCGCAAAAGTTTTGATCCCCCCTCGTATTTATCACAAATTGCTCAATACATTTAATCATACCTGACTCTCACTATGGTTGTTTTGACTGTGTTTGACTGTCGAAGTTTTGTAGCGGTGAAGTGTACATAGTGTCCTTTCGCATTTCAGCATAAACGTCGTAGCTACTCCCTTACAAAAATGGGACTATATTTAAGCTCCAAAAAAATAATAGTAATTATTTTCAAAATTAAGCATATCAATCAAAAGTCAGTAAAACGCCACTTTCGTCAGTAAAACGCCCCTTTCGTAATATTGACCTGCACCACTATCATGCAGGTTTCGTGGCTTTCATGATCTGCTGTCTCTGTGAAGTGCTGTTCCGGTTGTTATTACATCTTCTTTTGAGATTTCTTGTAGACTTAGACCGGTCCCGTGTCTGTTCAGACCAGTCTATTCTAGATAAATTATTAACAAACTTAACCCTATAACAACGTGACATAACCAACACATCTAGCTTCACAACCATTTTTCAACACCACCATGTCTGATGTTGTAATATATAGATCTATAGATAAATAGTAACCAATCAAAGCTGTACCTAATTCAGACGGGACAATCAGAAATACAAGTTGTAACTTAAAAGTGTGATAATAAAATTGTCATTGTTTCCAAGTACATGGCTAAATTGATTTACACATACGTCATAATTATTACAATAATAATTATATACATTGTATTTTTGTTACAGCAACTCAACTACCTGTCACGGCTACTTCTATTGGGATAGGAGCAGATACTGAAGGTACTGTTATTTACATAAAAAATATTATAGGATATTGCAATTACATGGCGCAATTTCTGACAAACTTCGTGACAATAGGCTTATAACATAAATATGACACTGACATGCCTGCATGTTATTTAACCCGGTATGCATATAGAAATGTACATGTATTTATTATATACCTAGCAATGTATTGTCACGAATACAGGCCAAATCGCGCAGTGGAATACAACGCGACAGATTGCATTTTCCGTATCATACATGTCTGGTTTTCCGAATCCGTATCATGCATGTCTGACGTGTTATATGCCAAACATATGTCAACGTCAATGAGGTCACGACGTTAACGATTGCCTTTTTTATAAATGGTCTTCGCGTTGTATGCCGAAAATATGCCGACGTTCATGACGTCAGTGTTTACACATCAAACGCATTTTCGTGCGTAAAAGCGCTTATTTCACTTTTGAAGGTATATAATAAAAGGAATATTACTGCAGTGGTGTTGATCCGTTGCGCCGTATTACCTCCCGTTGCTTGCGCCATACCGCATCTCACTCGAACTAGCGGTCTCGTGAGATACGGCATTACACAAATTCAAGCAACTCGAGGTAATACGGCCCAACGGATCAACACACTGCAGTGATATTCCGTATATATTTGTGTACGTGACAAAATGATATAAGTGAAATTAAATTTAATTTAATAAATGTAAATCATCAAAGAAATGTAATTTTTGAATAATGGTAATTTATTGTTTTAATATTTTCAGTATTGCTCCGCATTTCGTCATTTTATAGTTAAAAAATGTTTGAACGTGTGTAAATTTGGATATGTTGCTTTTTAGCACGCACTGGATAACTAATCGTTTCCGGTTAGGTCGGTCGTATCATATAGCAAAAACCAGTCAACTTAACTGTGTCTGATTATTAATTAAGGATATTACAAATGTAGGAAAAGCATTTTTTTTACATTTAATAGAATATTAATGCAAATGTACGTAAAAAGGCATATGGAATTTACTAATTCATAGTATGTACAACTATTTTACAGTCGTGTGCTCAGGTTCGGGTGTTAACCGAGAGCTATCATCAAGCAAGGTTCACACACACAACAATACATGTACCTGTTCTTCCGGTTCATGTGCGTCTCCTGAAGCCTTTGTTTTAGACCTTTGCAATGGACTTACTCCGTCATCATCGTGGAAACCTGGCAAAAGCGTATGTTTATGAAGAATATATCGCGTCATCTTAAAATGAAATGGGCATATCTACAATTATTCAAAGCGAATATTTGCACTTTCCATTCTCATGTTAAATAATTTGGAATACAAAATGCCAATGTGTCTGATGCAAATGTGTTAGCTGATAATGCCTTGTTCATCACTCTAAGATCTAAGAAAACGAACTTGTACAATGTACACACTAGATGAGCATCTTGATAATGCATCATTCATAATATTAAATGTTATAAGAAAGTTATAGGATAATGGAAATTTGGCCATGGAAGGTAGTCCTTAACTGAAACAGGCTTTCAGAGCGAACAGACCACAATCACACGGCACAAGTATCAACAAACAACTGTACAAGATAATAAAACTAATATGCTGAAAGTCCAAGTACGTATAACTGCATGTTTTTGTTTGATCTGAATTCCAGGTGAGAGAATCTTGTTATACATTTAATATAACATTATATTCCGCAATCGCTGTATTCAAGAACGGTGTACACAATCCGGACGATGTCAGTGGCATACTTGTTGGTTGTTCAGCCGATGGATTTTTGGTAATAACTTGTGGTTCATTAATTTTATATTGTCTTTCTTACCATGTTCATGTCATCAGGACTTTTATTATGTTTTATCATCATTTGTGGTGACATTGACTCATTGTCTTGCATTATCTCATGTCCGTATTTACTCAACATTCCTGTAAATTACTATGTAATTATATATCATGCTTATTTGAACCATAATGAAAATGGTCTAGAACCAAACAATATTATGTCTTCCACAATAAATAAAGTGAAAATTATGATAAGCATTGCCGTAGAATAAGTGCTTCGTTCTTGATACGCACATTGATAATATTGTGCGTTTAATAAGTTCAGTTAAAACAATGGAACTCTTGACTTACTACTAATGTGGCAGAAAATAACATAACTTAATATTAAGATGTGTATTTTCTTGTCTTTAATTTGTGATTTGACTTTACAATACTTAATTGTTTATATATTCTAAAGAATAAAATGAATGATCATTGTATGGTACCAAATAATTAGTACATTAATCATAATAGTGTGCACCCACTCTATAATTAATCAAAATAATATTTTTAAAGCAACTGTAACATATCATCCGTCCATTTGTAAGCGTAGTTCATCCATTCATAACAATATGGATTTACTATAACATCAAATCGCAGTTTGAATATTTGAAAACATACCAACACATCCAATTAAATATTTTACAAAAGTCATGTAAAAACACACACTTTGTGTGTTTGAATGCCCCTACAACTACAATCCACATAATGCCTAATTTGAGAACTATATACTTGTTTTATTTTAGATGGCAAGCCAATCATGCGACCGGTCACCTACCATCAAGTCAATAAACAAGATTCAAAACACAGGAAATGTTGATGTCGACACGTTTTACACTATACGTATCTAATACATTTCCATATTCTTTGGAATAAATTAATAAATAAATACTGACTTGTCATTTTAATTCCCCGAAAACAGTTAGAACCATGACGTTTATGTTACAGTCAATTGAAATAACGAGAACGGTTTTCATGCTCAAACTTATTGACAATACTAATGTTTGCGAAACTTGAATCTAGCATTTTTATTCATAGTCTTCTTTCTGATATGCGATAAGACGGTGCCGCTGGTAGCAATAACATATTTAATTTAGCTTATAGCTTTTGGGTATTCTTACTCAGGGAATTAGGGCGGTTCCCCTTGACCACCACTTCCTGTATTAATCTCTATTACATATAATACTACAGTACTGCTGATATAACAGTCACATGGTATATTTCTGTCAAATTAACCTATAACAGACATGGTTAAACATGTACAGGGTGATCCATTGATTCCGCACATTAGTAAATGCCTATAACTTTACTATTTCGTTACTTACACATATAAATTTGATATTGTTAGAATGGTAATATATAAAAGTTTCTGCTGAAAAAAAACAGTATTTGGCATTGTACCGTCAAACTAACGTTATGACGTCATCAATGACGTCATAAATTGGAATATTTTCAAACTCGAATCATAAAACTTTATTATGAATTGAGAAAAGTTGAGATTTAAGTGAAAAGAAAACTTGGATATGTCCAAATGCACATGTGCCTCCAAGAAGGAATATTGTTGGATATGTCAAATGAAATGAAACATTTGATTCGTCGGAAACAGACTGGTACCTAGCAGCATACAACAGCGTCATGTACTGAATTTTAAACGACGTTTGAAACTCGTTTCAGAGAAAATGGGTGGTCACATAGAACGTTTGCTATAGATAAGGGTTCAATTGTTGAATATTGGTTTTAGACCACATATACTCTGCAATTGCAAGTTTTCTTTAATATGAGAGCTTTAAAGATGTTGAAGTTATAAGCATTTAATAATGTGCGGAATAAATCCGATTTGTTGCTATCCTTTTGCAACCATATTCCGTTGATTTGAGGCAATAGAATAATTACAAGAGGTGCCCTAGTTATATTTGAACAGCGTTGAATATCCGATATATGCATGCTAATCCGATATATGCATGCTAATCCGATATATGCATGCTAATCCGATATATGCATGCTAATCCGATATAAATGAAATAACTCTTTTGAACCGCGTAAAGTATTGTGTCAGGTAACATGTACAATCACTGTGTGGCTTGTTTGCAAAAAAAGATTCGAACGGAAATCAGCAATTCTGAAGAGGGTGTGGCGTTTGACTATTTGAAAGCCAAATACGCACAAAGAAGCACCGATAAGGTGTTAGTAGATCGTCGATATACCGTTTATGTAAAGAATATCAGTATTTTTTATCCCTAGAAAGATGGTTTATGTTCTGTTGCTCAAATATGTGAAACAAACATATTAAAAATGTCAAACATTGACGATTCCTTGACGAACTAGGATGAATCCAATAACTAAAATGGAAGTTTCAATGAAATCTCAATCATGTAATTTTAAAAATGGCTAAGAAAAACAATCGTTGTTCACCAGCGATTTTACCAAATAAATACAAGGGAGACAGTCGTCTTTGACCCCCGTATGTGCTACAACGGAAGGGTTAGTTCGATAACTGTGTCACTATATACCTGCTATTTGAAAAATATATCTATGAGACTTCCAAATGTTGACATTCGTTAACCAATATCAGCTTTCGACTGGTTCGTTAAAACTAATTAAATGGAACTCACATCTATTTCACAAAGGCAAATTAGCGCACAGTGTTGTGCTCCTAACGTTCAAGAACGTTTTTGGGCAAAATGTTTGCACATCTCATTTCTAACGACAATACCTGGAACATGGTGTGTTTGTCAAGACTTAGCTTCATACCACACCACAATGACACTATGCGATACCTTTACACGGATTCCAAGCACATTACACCAGAATAGTAAATGTTAAAGTCTTACAATCCTGCATCCATAGGCTTTGAAAGTTTATGCATTAAGCAGCATTGATTACTTCATCAATGTTTACACCATCAATTCGGTTTTTCGATCGTAAAATAGCTCAAAATAATGCCCCTACAAAACTATTGATTTGGGGTCTATCTAAATTGCAAATATAAATCAAAGTACTGAAATAATATTACTTGGGGATAACGCACATATTGGTAATCTATTGAAATTACCTTAAATGGTGTTGGATTAATAAGTGTGAATATTGTGAAAACTTTTCAGAATATCGATGACAGATGACTCATTCACATTTCATCTAACGAACCTATTCAGGCAATCCGACCATTAAAAACTCAATGAACTAGTTTCAACTATAAAGGGGGCTGAAATACGTAGTTTTAGCTGAGAAAAAGTATTAAAAAGACTAAGAATAACAGTAAATGGTATTATCATGAATATGCATAAATAATGTTTGACGGTAGTAAACAAAAGTAATATAAGTAATTGGATAGAGGATGAATAGTCGCAAAAAAAATAATAATAACAACTAAAAATTCCATAATTATAGCTACAAACGAACCGAAAAGGGTACGAATAACGCGAACGATTCATAGAGGGGACGAAACACTATGGTCTCGAATCTCTGCGCGAAATGTGTAACCAACACCGCTTGGAAAAGGGTTGTTCTAACGATAGACGCAAAATATTAAGCCGAAGATCTGAGGGAAATTTAATGGAAAAAACGTTGAGCAATACTATTTATCAATGCAAAATATAGTAAATAGTGAAAATAAATACATTATAGCTGGAGTTTGTTGCTAAACTGTAATATGAACGTTATGAAACCAAACAGTGTAAATTTCGTCTGCTTAACCAGGTACTGTAACAGCGACATTTTTATTAACCCTCAAAAACCATTAGTCATTTTACAGCGCGTAGGAATTTATTCGCACAAAAACATTAACTCTCAGAAGAAACATTCCAACATTTCTCGCAATACAAATAAATAAAAAATAATTCAATTGCTAGGGACAAATGTTCTTAAAAATGATTGAAAATTATGATTTAAGTTTAGATTAGCTGGAACTCGTTTTTTGCTCGGATGAATTGGTCGTGGAGAAATTACATTGGTAAAATCGTAGTGATTTCTGAAGTTGGTATGTAACAATACTTGGGGGAATCCCCCAAGTAAAAATAATGAGCGTATATATTAGTCGACTCATTAATATATATATATATAGAGAGAGAGAGAGAGAGAGAGGGAGGACACTTCGATTACAGCGTGACAGCATGAAAATATCAGATGTCCAACTCTGTTCAAATATAAGTGGGGCACCTCTAGTACACGCAAGGTTATTAGAAATATAAGGTGCGTTTTTCAATACATAATTAATTCAGCAACGTGTCGACGAATGACGTCATGAGAAGATTTGTAAGAGATGAATAGCACGTTTAAGTCAACACAATCACAAATGCACAAGTCAACATGTATCTAATACTTGATTTATTACATACATTGCATGTAACGGTGCTCAAACGTTATGTAGTTTTTTCACAATACATTGTAGTACATACAATATTACATACATTGCATGTGGCGGTGCTTACAGGTTATGTTGTCTTTTCACAATATTACATACATTTTATGTGACGGTGCTCAAACGTTATGTAGTCTTTTCACAAATGAATGCGCCAGCAGAAGAAAAGCAGGGAATATCATCCATATTCCAATCTTGCCATCGCCATAGCCAAATACAACGCACATTGGGGTAAATGTCGTCTGGGCGACCTGATGACCACAAATTGTTTGGCATAATATCTCCGTTGATCATTGTAAACCCATCTATTTGCCCATTAGTATTGGTGCCATCAACTCTGTAATCGTATGATGTGTAGTCTGCAAATCAGCCAAATAGTTTCATTAATATGAGTACTAGGATATTCAATATTACGATAGGCAAGAACGACTATGTCACTACTGATGATACATGTACAAGAATATAAACACACTATTGTACAATATTGCTACTAGTATACACGTTGTTTGGTAGCAAAAAGATGATTATAAACAGGGAAGGTGGCGCTCACCAGAAACAACAGAACGCGAAATAAAGAATAGCTACACAAACCAAGACAACGCTATTTATGGAATTGTTATTTCGTCGATGTGATGGTAAGCACTTCGTATTTATTTATGTATTGGCAGTATAAAACAGAGAATTTGACATGATCCAGACCTTTATGCATGAATATATTACAAGGTTCTTGCGTTGCATATATAAATTTCCGCGAGCATTACTCACCGCTTATGAAAACATACAACCGGGATTATAAATATAGACAATAAATCAGCTGTTAAATTATCCTAATAAAAGTTCGAGAGTCGTGCCAAATTCTCTGGACTATATACATTGTATATTTAGTAAATTACATTTTCACGATCACTGGACCTCGAAAGTAACATAATTATATACTTGGGAGATGTTAATTGTATTGAAACAACACAGTATATGTGAATAGAAATCGATTAGAAAAATAATTTTGATTTGTGCATTTCGATGAAATGAACTGTAAACACTATCCACGTAGACTTTATGATTCACACACACTCCTTCATATTTAAACACTAACTAAAGATGATAAATATGTCCCAATGGGAGTTAAATAAGTTTTACTAGTAAATAAAGGCGACTGGTTGAGGCAATATGAAAACATTGGATGGGCTATACGGAGGCTTCATTTTCTAGAATCTTGGCCAGAAATTGGGAATAATTAAGTCACTATAGGGGCCCTACGACTGATATGCAACCTAGGGCACTTCGGATCCTCTTTTGTATTCCATATTCCAGGCATGCGTGCTTCGCCCATGAATCACACACATGTGGGTAAATCTAACAACTACAGCCATAAGAAAAAATAATGGATATATACCTTCAAAGCAACACAATTATAACTGGACAATTCATTAATATAACGCAAGATTTATGACACATATGAAACTTGTCATTGTTTATATAGTCTTTTCACAAATGAAAGCTTTGATAGAATAGACACATGGAAGATCATCCAGTTGCCAATCTATATGTCCCCATAGCCAAATACAACGAACATTTGGATAACCATCGTTTGGAAACCCAGGGTTCCACAAGGTATGTGGCATAACATCTCCGTTGATCATTGTAAAACCATCTATTTCCCCGTTAACGTTGGTGCCATCAACTCTGAAATCGTACGATGTGTAGTCTGCAAAAAGATAACACATCATACAAGGAAGTCAGCATTCAACATAAACAGCAGAGTTGAAAAGGTACAAATGAACACACACAGGAAACCGTCACTGGCCACCAACACATGCCCTAAGACAAAATGAATCAGCTATAAAGCTCTACTTGTATGTTTCAGCACAGCACAAAAAGAACAAAAAGAGCACACACATTACCAGTCGGACAATGACGACTACACAGTAGCACAAAACAGATACAGTATATATATACATCCTCGTTTGAAAAAAAGGAAGCAGCCTACTGCCGGAAAACACATAGTAAATTATAAATGAACCGGGTAGAGTACATACAGAGCGAACTTACATTTTACAAGAGGATTATCTTCTAAGGTGAATGTTTGCTATCTAGATGCCAGACAGATGCAGATCGTGTGCGGACAGATGGTCTGTTTTACAAATTGATATTGATGGGCGTAGACGATACAGCCTTGCTGGCATTTAGAAATATGTGCGCATTATTGGAAACATGTAAACACTACCTACCCAAACAGGTCATTATAATAGACCTCATCTTGGAGAGTTTTTCTACAGATGTCAAACTAAAAAGAGTGCCTCCTTCACTGCTGCAAATCGCTTGTGCGTCAACGTTTCGCATTGTACCTGTTTTATGGATCCTAAAGTAATGGCATATGTATTGTATAAAATGTTTGACCTGGCCCCAATTCCACGAAAAAACTTAAATTATTGCTCAACTGAGACTGCTATTTTAAATACCTATTTTGTTGGGTAAATGACTTTCATGCATACTTGTATATATTGTTTCATCACAGTTAGATGCCAATTTAAAAGAGCAATGGATAATAAGTCCGACTTTTACAGAAAACAGTGCTTTAAAGTTATAAACATATAAAGTAAAAACTTAAAGTCTGTTATAACAAGCTCCAGTATGAAGATTTTTATTGTTCATTACTGTTGGATTTCCAACAGCATTTCATACAAAAATCACCTACTTAATAATAATTTAGCAATAAATACACCATTTCTGGTAGCAGTCTACATCACAAGTCTAGCATTGTAGTCATACAATAAATTCAAAGTAGCAGTCTCAGCTGAGCAATAACTTAAGTTTTTTCGTGGAATTGGGGCCATGCTCTCATTAATATTCGTTTTTATCCAACGTCCGTATATTGTAACTAGCAAAACATTCGTAAAGTGTAAAAACGAAAACACACGATGAGTAATTAGTCGTCACCCTAATTCCAGAACCCGTAACGCAACTTTTGGCGATATTGAGTGTTTGGTATCATTTTGTTCGCCTTGACACGCTCTATACAGTCATCTAACTTACATGTCTATGGAATCAACATCAAGACCAAAACGTTCAATTCCAGGACCCCGTAAGTCATTTATAAACGTCAATATTGAATTCAAGATGCAGGTAATGAAGCAACCAATCAAATGTTCGGTATTGTACCACGTGATACACTGTAAACATACGATTATCGCCCTTTCCAAAACAAACACAATGTTTTGGCATCATTTAGAGTGATATCTTAACAATGTAGGTAGTTTATCATTGGCCCTTTGACTGTGATTTATAGGTAAATTCAAAGAAACATACGTGTTCTTATTTTTTTTAAAAACCAAACCACGAAATATACGATCGTGTCAATATTACGTCATTTCGGATATCCAAATTTCGGATGATCGTAGACAGTATTGTCAATTTTCTGAATATCATATCAAATAACAGACTAAACATTGCTTTCTTGTTGTAGTCAAATCTCTATCCACTTCTGTATCCCCTTTCGATGGTGGTGGAGTCGGTACCCCTTGCATTCATCCTATCTGTGATGCCGTGGCTTCCAAGATCTAAAGTCTTTTCTGGCATGTTGTTTATATGCGATATAAGATCAATATCTAACTGCTGACATAGTTTCCATTGAATGATATTAATCTTGTCTTCTGTGCTCTTGTTCATTATCCCCCAAGTGGTAAATAGAAAGAGGAACTGAGGAATGAGCTATCCATGATCGACTAACTCCTGTCAGGCTTTCCCTGTACTCTCCGGAATCTGTCCATGTATCATATATATGTACTATTCTATATTTTACAACGTTTCTTAATATATTTATGTTTTTTAGTTTAAATATCACCATCCGAATACTAGTGCATTTAGATAAAATGTCTGCCAATTTTAGTTCCATAATCCCGTAATTTGGGTTTAAAGTAAACTATTCTTGTTCAAAACCCCGTATCTCAATTATGTCTTTCTGGAATTCAACTTTAAGCGTCACATTCTAACGTTGAACCCGTAACGTAAATTTTGTTTTTCAATTTTTAGCAAAAAGAATAGTTTTAAACGTATGAAATTTTGTTTGTGGCTACAAAATATAATACTACACTTGCAGATAAAATTTCATGAAAATTCGTTGTACCATCACAAAGATATAGCTGTTCAAAACTTCAAACGCGATTTTCTCAAAATGACTAAAATCGCGTTACTGGTTTCTGGAATTAACGTGACGTAGTGTCTAGTCACATGTTTGCTAAACTACTGACACTTTCACTTGTAGCAAAGTTTACAGCGTGGACACACCACATGACGTATTATTCGGCCAACAACGAATGAAGAAACTTTAACTTAAGTATTTTATTATTTGAATGATTTAAACGAATCATCCTCGACGATCAAGCTGGGAATGAGTGCCATCAACTGAACTTAATATGTATGTTTCAACAAAATATCATACAGTCTGAATAGCAATCGAATCGTAACCGGGCAAATATCTTAATATTTTTGTCACATGCCACGTGGCATACCCACACTTATATAATTACATGCATACGTTTTGTTTCACAGAATATAGCTTACCAACAAATGTATGCAGGTAGGAAATGTACATTCAATGGAATGTATTATAATGTTTAGAATAATGTGCGCATATAATCCTGGGTAACGTATATGGGGAAAGAGGCCGTTTTATTTCTTCGTAATGGCGTAAAAACACAACCACGGTTAAATTATTCTCAGTTGGTTATTGTTTTACTGCAGCAAAATATGACAGTTCCCTAGCAGAGCATCTTAAATGAAGATAGACTTACTTGTAAGCGAAATTACCCCCTGTACTAACCACCAGACTGTAACCAGTGTCATCAGATAAACCTGGAAAATACGTTAAACAATTCAGGCTTAACCTGTTCTCTCTCATATAACTCATTCGGAACACATATGATTTCCATATTAACAATGATATTCAATTAGATAAGTTGACGAGACAAACAGTTTAACAAAGATTGTAATATACGTGTACCCGGAAAATATTTGCCGAAGCTTCGATGATCATTCCCGGTGCATAATTGGTGTAATTCGTGTTATTCAGTGGAACCGCTTCATTGTGTGGCCATTAATCGGGAGTAGACACCGGGAGAAAATATGTGTATTTCCACATTAATGATGACTTTTTCTCAGTGGGACCTAAGCTCAAAGAGATATTATGAAGTCGGACAGGGAAGGCAGCACTCAACTTAACCAGTCGAGCACAGTAAACATAAAAACATACAAGGCACAATTTCCAACACCCAAACGAACGAAAAAATGATCCACCCAAGTCCTAGCTGTCAAAAGGTAAAACATCTATAATTAGAACCATTTTGATACAATTGCAGCTGAAAATATCTCTGTATGTCGCATTATTTCTATCGCATTATGTGACAAAACTAGCAAAATACAATATTTCGTTAAACATTTTTTAATTCTTGAAGTTGTCTTAAAAAAGCAAACATGTAATGAACTTAGGCGTTCGTATGCAATATATTTGTATTTTATATACTAGTATGTGTCTTATACAAATACTTGGGTACTATATTAGCTAGAAAATTCAAATAATTTTATCTAACTATTATGAAAAGCAGGTATACCAACCACAGGATGTGTCCTGGCTGTAATATACTGCATCTTGGGAAAATTGTTGATTACTCGTTCCCATAGCAGCGGCAGCTGTGTTTAATATTTGACACTTTAGAGGTTCGTTTTTTGCAAATATAAAGGCAACGCACTGTGCGGTGTTGTTACAAGTCACTGCACACTTTACATTACTGCGCACCTCTATCTCCATGGTAGGTAATGTACTAATATAATCTGAATACTGTGGCACCTTCTGCCAAAGGGAACATCCTGCAATTATAAAATTATTACACGGAAATGTCACCGGCAAGGTACTCTGCACATTGGCCTAAATACAGATAATCCATTATTGTGTGGTGCAAAACAAATGGTATTTATAAAGCATCTTAGTGGAAAATTAAATATTTGTACTTAAGTAAAAAAATTACAATGCACATATTTCCTGCAAATTGAAGAAAAGCTCATGTTTCCTGAGTGATTATTGTAGCTCTCTACATAATGCATAGAATGTATGTAAAAATTCATAATCAGAGTTGTATTATTTAGCTGATACACTGAAGAAAATCTTAAGATTTTAAGAAAAGTCTTAGTTTTCTACTAAGATGCTTTATAAATACCGACCCAGGTTACTACAATACTGTGGGTAAGAAACCAAATGAGTTGACACAAGTTAGCTAACTAATATATGGTCGAAGGTAGAATAATATGGAGGGAAATTGTTTGCTACGCTAGTTAACCTTTGTCATAAGGTTCTAGTGCGCCTAGGATAATTAGAAAGGCGGGGCAATGTGGTATATTCCACAACAGTGGATTAATCAGATGTGCACAATTTATCAGTAATGTTTTGAGTACAATACTGACCTTATCTGTTTACTTTAGTAATTTGAAAAAAAACATTTTTGCAACAGTTGACCAAACCGATTCAGGTTTGTAAATTTCACATTACCCTGGGCGCACTATAGAAACATCAACGCTTATTCGAAAACTAATGGTGGGCATGTTTTATGCTCTTAACTTTAACTTGTCGTTTTTGTGACTGTTGATTCCGATTATCTGTGATATAAAAATGATAATATAACGAAATGCTTAACTTAATATTGTGAAGTAACTGTGATAAAATACTTTAATGAATTTATGTTCATTTATTTATTTATACAACGGTCAATATGAAAACATTACTATCTTACATAATATCTCTCTATATCATGCCACCAACACTAAAGGACCACAATGGAAATAGGAGGTATATCTTTTTTGTGTAATCCTTAATGTTGGTGTGCCTGTCATGGTTATTCATAGGTGCATGTATGTAAACGTTTATTATGCGTGTTGTTTTTATATATCTATGTACATTCCATACCGAATAAAAAAATCTATCTATCTGTGTTGATTTGTTTGTTCCCGACAGATACCAAAATATAATTAACTGTCAAACTTCAAATAACATCACACGTTAACTAGGTATTGACAAACTGTTAAATAGGTACCACCTTGTTAATATGTTTGATGGCGTCCGATGATTTTTGTGGAGTTTTTGTTGTTACTTATTTTAAAATATTTTCATCTTACAGTAAATTGACTTTGATGAAAGATCATGAACACATTGATCCGTGGAATTGTTATTTACTTATATTCTAAATTTAAATCAAATCCCTTTTAATTAGTCGAGAAATAGTGACAATATTTGTGTAGATATTGCGTTAGGAGTGTGAATTTAAGTGTACGTACCCACACCATGCGTCCACAGTATGCAAATAACACAGGTTGTAATAGCCCCATTCATATTATATAAACTAAAATATCCGTTCCCTCTACTGTTCACACACGGCTTAGTAACTTATCGTAGTAGTAACTCCTATAATAATTGAATGATCTTGGTTGACGTTGTGTAAGTAGTTATACATCAACTATGTCCTTAGTAACTATGTTACTAGCAGCAACACGCGCATCGATGTTTGTTAATAAACGATCTACCGGGTAAAACATTACTGCATCAAATATATGAAAATAACGCACGCCGATGTAGTTTGTTTTTCTCTGTGTCATCGGATGTTAAAATGATTAACACAGTCTACGAATTTATTGAATGACCCACGTATGTCCCTTTCATCTTCATGTATCTTTGTTATTCTAGGCATATTCAAATATTTGAATTCGCTTACTCAGTGTATTACATTGTATACGAGATTGGTAACTGTCAAAGCATATGTGTCACATCTCTTTACTTTTGATTAAAATCATTATAATATTTGAACAATAAACAAAGAATTGCGTATTTATACGACAGTTTCATATTTAACATTCATTGATGATAGAACAAAGGAATCAATTAAGTAAACGTAAAAACCATCCCAGCAAGATATAATTCATAATTTTATAAACTAAAAGGAAAAATTGATTATTGACGTAGTTTGGTGTTTGAGTGAATAAAAACAATAGACTCTACTTTTTGATAGTGTTCCGCTACAAATTTCAAGCGGTAAACAAACCTATAGTTCACGTTTGTTTTAAATATTTAAAAGCTTTTAGAAAATGAAGTGAATAGTTTGTTGACCATCCTATCCATTAGATATCGTACACTCTTAAATTAGCCAATAAGCGTCAGTGCCAACATCGTTTGAGCAAGACGTATCCATTGTTCATTTGAGGTCATAAATACTTCCATTGTGTACTGTGAAGCAACCAACGTCGTACAAACGAATTTACTGCCTTAACTGTTCTACCTACCTCTCAAATCGTCGTTGAAGACTGAAGATTCAGCTTAATAATTAGGTTCGATCAGCACATTTTACATTCTATAAAGATTAAATACGAAAAACAACTGTTCAATTAAAAACACATATCCTTTTTCAAACGTGCTGACTCACATATCGGGCTAGATTTTAGGGTGACGTAATTTTCATACATTGTCAAGTATCTAATAGAAAGCCACTGACAGCTGTTTATGAAATATTTGTTGCAAATAAACAATTTAAACAACTCTCGACAGCTCGCAATCTGTATTTTCTTCTCTTAAAAATACAGAGTTTCCTTCCAACATGCTTTGTGAATTATGCAATTCACACGATATCGAAAAGATTGCTCATACGTAACTATATGTTATCTTCATTTTCAAACAACTTGCTTACTTACAATAGTGACCAACTTCAAAAAGGTCCACTGATAGAGAAAAACGAGTATTTAGTTGTTGAAAGCAGTAGTATTCTTTCTTTAAATGCAAATATCTAAAAACAAGACTGCGTTCAATAAACGCTTATGCCCCCTGTGGAAGCCTTGTCCATAAATAAGTCTAGGTCAAGGTGAATGTCAGAATGGGATTAGTAGATACAATCATGTGGAGAGTGTTCATATACAATATACATGCAAGTATGAAAGCTTTGTAGCAAGCCATACTAATGTTCGAAGAAACGGTCAATTTGGGTTAACCAAGAATTCGGCCCTTCGATAAGTCTAAGTCCAAAATTAGGTCAAGGTGATGGTCAAATTGGGGTCAGGTGATACAGACGTGTGAAGAGTGTTCATATACAACATCCATGCAAGTATGAAAGCTTTGTAGCAAGCCATATTAATGCTAAAAGAAACGGTCAATTTGGGTTAACCAAGAATGTTGGCCCTTTCAAATAAGCCTAAGTGCAAAATTAGGTCAAAGTGAAGTTCAAAATGGGGTCAGGTGATACAGGCGTATGGAGAGTGTTCATATACAATATCCATGCAAGTATGAAAGCTTTGAAGCAAGCCATATTAACGCTAAAAGAAACGGTCAATTTGGGTTAACCAAGAATAAGGCACTTCAATAAGTCCAAAATTAGGCCAAGGTGAAGGTCAAAGTGGGGTCAGGTGATACAGGCGTGTGGAGAGTGTATACAACATCCATGTAAGTATGAAAGCTTTGTAGCAAGCCCTATTAATGCTAGAAGAAACGGTCAATTTGGGTTAACCAGGACGGACGGACGAACGGACGGACGAACGGACAGGTGAATCACTATATGCCTCCCGATCTATCGATACGGGGGCATAACAACATATTTCTTAACAAGAAGGCTAAAATACTAGTATGCACTTTTTTGCCAACTTATCAAATACTGTATTTTATGAAATATGTGTTACAGTAAAGTCGAAAATCGTTTGTACGACGTTGGTGGCCTCACACAAAACGACTCAACACATGCATTCTATAAAACAGTTGTGACCACCTTAAACTATCAACATATTGCATTTCTATTTTGAATCATTCTGGGTTCTTTTCAATTATGGAAAATCTCGAAGACCGATCACGAGGTCTATATGGAGTGTATATTGTGTTTCCAATACTTCCGCGGTCTGTTGATTGTAAAATGGAGGCCCATCACAATTCAACCAATGAAATCGACTTATACCAAAAAAGTATCAACATAATGAACAAGTTCAGCTGTCCTACAAGAGTTAACTCTAGTGACGTAAGAATCTAAAAATAAACGAACGCTTGGGGCTCTTCAGCAAAACGAAAAGAGTTAAACTACAGTCACTGTGTAAACAAACATGGCGAACATGTGGAACTACAGCACTTGGAACGGTCCGTACGGCATTTATACGTGATTCGTAAGAAATTGCGCGAGGTAACCCGATTGGAACTACAGCAACCCAGCCACGCGGCGGGGTTGAACTCTAGTACACTCCTTATACTATTGACTATGTCGCAAACAACAAACTTTGACTCTTAATGTTACGTTGACTTTGTTTTGAACGAGCAAGATTTACAATGAAAGTGCTGTCATGCTTCAATAAATTCACTTTACCGATATTTATTGTTTTTGTTTAACTTCAAGGGTAAATATAGTGCATCATGATATTATGCTTACTGTACCCAACACATTTCAATTTTAAGAATAAAATGCTATTGAAAAAACATGCTCAATCTCGCTACAAATTATCCTCTGATACCTTAAGACATTAGTGAAAAATAGGGAACACTCTTCCCAACTAAGTCGTCGATAATCATACAGTGCATACACATGCAGGATTTCTGATATCGGTTGTGTTTGTATTTGTACATGATTGTAACTATTCAAAGCCCATGATCTTGTCAATAGATGTAAAGTTCAATACTTTGCGGTCGAACATACAATATAACGGTCAATATACAGGGTGATTATTAGTATATGATAGCATAAATAACTTTAATAACTTTGTCTCACTTTATGATAGAGAAGTGGTTTGGCCCTTGTTATAAAGCTAATAAGCCCAAGTATTTATTCGATATGGATAGTAAATGCATGCGACCTCAACGTGACGTCAATAACGTCATGTGTGCTGTCATACATTTTCAGTGATTCCAAGAAATTTGGCCCTCGGATCATTTCGCTGAAGACCACATATTTACATGGCCCTCATTCACCAAACTTAAATTCGTCGGACTTCTTTTAATGGGGCTGCCTTGTGGAATCCAAATCCAGAAACAATACTTGTTTAGTTGGGCACTGTGCCTTTTATGTCTTCATGTTTTCTGTGCTCGACTGGTTCAGGTGGGCATTGTACCTTGTGTGTTTTTATGTTTTCTGTGCTCGGCTGGTTAAGCTGAGTGCTGCCTTCCCTGTCTGACTTAATATTATCTTTTTGATATGAAAACGTCAATACATGAATGAAATGTGTTTGATGGTATACCGTTTCGTTTAATGACATAAACACATATCGTACTTCCTGCCACTGACATTGTCTCTGCGTAACTATTGGTAGATTCTAATAACTTACTAGCTTACATTTATTCCCTACAGGATATAGGATGGGTAAATGACAAATGGATGGTTTAATTGGCCTCTATCCATAAACAAGAGTGTTCAAATAAACTAATTTGAAGTATTGTTCCTGATTTAACATTTACTGGTGATAGTCAGGAGAAACGTTTTGTTCAGATAAACAGTTCAAGTCATGTGTCCTTTTAGTCGATAAATAAAACTTATTGATCAATGTCATTTCTACTGAATGAATACGTACATTATCCTTCTTGATCCACAACCTTCAGATATGACTGTACAGTGTTGTCGGGTAATTCTGCGCACGTAAAAGTTATTTGTCTTCCACACTTGAGATTATTCCATGGATATAATAAATTGCGTTGCTGTTTGAAAAGACACAACATTCATTGACCCCAAACAAAGTTTCGGAGGTGTATATAACAGTGAGCTTGTCGGTCGGTTTGTTGGTTTCCGGACGATAACTTTTGTTTTGAATGTGACATTGTGATAAGGCTTGCTATTTACATTGTGTGAATACTAATACGCCGCTCAAATTCAAAATTGGAGCTGGTGGGGTCAAGGTCACTCTTGAAAATAGTTAATCAGTTATCGCAGTTATTGTTAGGAATGATATAATTTGTTGAAATGTGCTGTGAATGTAGCTTGCGTAAATACGCCAGTTGGGGTTGAAACTGGATCTGATGTGGTTAATGTCACTATAATATTCCTAAACCAAAAAATCGATATCTTTTTAAAAAAGATCAGACAGGGAAAGTAGCACTCAACTCAACCAGCCGAGCACAGAAAACACCAAAAACACTCACTGCACAATGTCCAACTGACCAACTGAGCACAGGAAACACACAACACACACAAGGCACAATCCCCAACCAAACAAGCAAAGATCCGTCCAAATCCAAGCTGTCGAAAAGTATGACACATCATTAGCTTCAGCAACCAAAAGACTGAATGCCTCAGCTGAATGACCCAGTTTCCACAGCAAAACGACTATAATGCCCAGTTTTAGCTGTCAGAAATCCTAAAACGAAGAAGGGCCCAGCACACTACCAACCAAGAAAACTAATCAACCCCAGTCCAAGCTGTTAAAAAGTTGAATGGAAAATGTTTCAGCAAAGAAAAGGCGGAATGTCTACGCTGAATGCCCTAGTTACAACAGTAAAACTGCTGAACTACATAGTTATAGCTGCCTTAAGCCCTAAAAGATAAGTTACAGTATTACAACGAATCACAGGGTTTCAGCTGAATGACCTAGTTTCAGCAATAAAAAAGCTGAACTCCCTAGCCGAATGACCTAATTTCAATACGTAAAATGTCTCAGCTGATGTGCCCCAGCCAAACCAAATATAACTATGATTGAACAAGTCGAGATATGACGTAATGAACAACTACGCTATATGACGCAGGGGACGACAGCAGGGCACAAGGAACTAAAAACAACAGCAACAGAAAACTACATTCATAACTCCACAGCTATACATCAACAACTGAACGAACCGGGTAGGATCCGATATGCTCGAAGGAGATAGTTAGAGGATAAATACGAATAAATAACTCCTAGCTCCATAGAACTTTTGGCCCCGGTCGAAAAATTGAATTCTGGGAACTTATGACATGTTATTGATATTTAAGATTGACAAACTCCACTGTAAACGGTGTTGGGGTTCAAACCCAGATACAAGCCTAACTATTAATAATTAAACAAAATACGAAACAATCGAAAGTAGCAACTCGAAAAGGCACAGACCATGCATAACATAAAAAAACTAGCACAGGAACATGTAATACAAACCCAGGCATCCCATCCCGAAAGTCTGCGGCTTAAGGTGATTCACAACTCTTTAGTGGAGCGGAAGTTTAGAAATCAGTGTAAATAAGACGTATTGAAAGCGTCTGACTACCATGATGAAATAGTACGAAAAACTTAAAATTGATGTGTTAGCATGTTCTCATGTCTTAAAATCGCGAATTTACTGTAAAGTTATTACTATATTATACTATAATAAGCTTGCAGAATAAAGCTTTAGCTGAAATTTTATGTGCCATTTATTCCAAACGTTGAAACACCAACACTCGCGACTACTAGCTGGATACAACGTATTCAAAACGTTGATGTATGTTGTATACTCTCCTTGTTTTCGACATTTCCGAAATCACTTATGTGTCAATTAAAAAAATCTAGCCGAGCAACTGCCATGAAATTTTGGATAAAACTTCTATAATAGTTACTCTATTGTTTGCATGTACGAAAACAGTATGTTGTTAACTATTTTTTCCGTATAACTTAAAAATTATAAATCACATATTTTAAAATATCATTTAAAAATACATATGACATACATAGTCTTAAACAAACGTTAATTTCGTATATACGAAATTTCGTGCATGCAAAATTCAGGTGTTTGATACCTAATGTACAGAACAAATTAAGAGATGGGAATTACCTTAAGTCAGTCAAACTAAAACGGAACAAGAGCCTGTTGGTAAGAAATTATCAACCGGACAACACAAACACCACAAGGACAATTCACAACAGACGCAGAGTATATATGCACTTTGAAAGATACGAAGCAGCCTTGTGCTGGACAACGAATTTGCAGAATGGCACATACAAAAGTAATAAAGTTTCACAAAAAGGCACAGTGGCAAACAATTTTGTTAGAAAGGAGATATGTGTTGTGGTTAGCTGTAAAGTAGCTTGTGTTTGGATTAAACAACATGTGTCTATTTGTACCTGGTTGTCTAGCTTATATGAAAAAGTGGTTGTAATTATTATCTTTTTTCTGTGACAATGCGGTGTTGTTGTAGCATTCGTCACCGTGTGACAATTTACATAAATTTGGTTGCTATGAATATCGAGTTGTTGCTTTTTCGCTTATCCTATTGTTGTTATTGTGATTCGTTATTGTCCGGTGAAGTTTGACTAACTAGGGTTAGCAGGTTGTCGGAGAAGGATGTCGTGAATGTGTAGCTGTTCAATTTTTGTCTTGTGTATTTTTGTATTATTCCTAGTGGCTTGTACTTGTACTTGGAATTTGTGATTTTTCATTTTGTGTATTTGGTGTTATGTTGTTGTTTTATTTCTGTTGTTGTTGTCGAGAGCTATCTTTACTTTCTCATTTACTATTACATTTGTTTATATGTCCTCCATATATGTGTTTTACACCGGTATGGGCATTGTCTGTGCATTTTTGCATTAAAGAGTCGTCCACTAGTATTTTTAGTAACTATGGCAGACATGCTGAAATGCTGAAGGCAGACACTTCCATTTCATTTAAATTACTTTACAACCTCTTTCAATCAATCTGGAAATACGAGACAATACCAGACGCCTGGAAAATAGGTCTTATTGTGAAACTACCAAAGAAAGGAGACCCCCAAATGTGTGACAACTGGAGAGGGATAACTTAACCATCAGTCCCAAGCAAAGTGTTCTGCAAAATACTACTTAATAGAATTAACAAGGCAATAAATGAAATATTGCGTGAAGAACAGGCAGTATTCAGAATAGGAAGGGGTGCATAGATCAAATGTTCGCCATCCGCAACATCATAGAGCAAATTATTGAATGGAATACATCACTCTTCATAAACTATGTGGATTTTAGGAAAGCATTCGACAGCGTGCATATGGAAGCATTGTGGAAAATCTTACGATCCTATGGAATCCATGTGAAGATATGCTCGCTAATACACTGAGCGGCTTTGAAAACGCAACACTAGTGAAATTCAAGATAATTTTTTAGCTCACCTGTCACAAAGTGACTGTCACAAAGTGACAGAGTGAGCTTTTGTGATCACTCTTCGTCCGTCGTCCTTCCGTCCGTCCGTCAACAATTTGCTTGTGTAGACACTAGAAGCCTAATCATTATGAAACTTGATCACAATGATAATTTTAACAAAATCTAGGTCAAGTTCGATATTGGGTCATTTGGGGTCAAAAACTAGGTCACAAGGTCAAATCATAGAAAAACCTTGTGTAGTCACTAGAGGTCACAATTTTGACCTAATCTTTATGAAACTTGGTCACAATATTCATCACAACAAAATCTAGGTCAAGTTTGATATTGGGTTATCCGGGGTCAAAAACTAGGTCACAAGGTCAAATCATAGAATAACTTTGTGTAGTAACTAGAGGTCACAATTTTGACCTTATCTTTATGAAACTTTGTCACAATGATCATATCAACAAAATCTAGGTCATGTTCAATATTGTGTCATCTAGGGTCAAAAATTAGGTCTCAAGGTCAAATCATAGAAAAACCTTGTGTAGTCACTACAGGTCACATTTTAGCATAGTCCTTATATAACTTGGTCAGAGTGATCATCTCTACAAAATCTAGGTCAAGTGCAATATTGGGTCATATGGGACCAAGGACGAGGTCACTAGGTCAAATCACACGTCTTGCAAGTACTGCTACAACAGGTGAGCGACCTAGGGCCCTTTGGGTCCTATTGTTTATATATTAATATTTCTCAACGACATTTTGTGTTCGTGTTATTGACTACCCATGGATTGTAACTTGGTGTTATTTCCATCTTAATTCACTGCAGCGGTGCATTGATTCATGAAACGGAAAAAAATGAATAGTGTACGAGGAATTGGTGGGTTGGTGTTATATTTGAAAATTTTCTTTTTTTGCGATTTCGTCAAACGTGAGGCAGCACCTTTAATAGCAATGTTTCAGGTTTATCGAGAGTTACTCATTAGTTTACAGTCTCGGTGCAGTAAGTTTGGAAAGAGGTTGAGTGAATGAATTTTAACTTTTCTAACTCTAAATTGAGCGGTATATTTATTTTTGTTTTGCTTTATTTCTCTCTCGGTGATAAGCACGGACACATGTTAACCGCTGCGTCACTGGATCCTTACCCTGACTGGACTATAACAGTCAAAAAGATTATATTAAGTCAGACAGGGAAGGCAGCACTCAACCCAACCAGCCGAGCACAGAAACCTAAAAACACGCAAAACTCAATGCCCAACTGAACCAACCGAGCACAGGAAACATAAAACACATAAAGACACAAAGCCCAACTAAACAAGCGACGGTCCGCCCAAGTCCAAGCTGTCGAAAAGTATAATAAATTATAAGTAACTTACGACTCAATTCAAGGGCGGCTCGATGAAAAAGTACATTAACTGGGTACTTTCAATGTATTTAATCGAAATAAAAACTTACATTCTACATGACGGGTCATTAACCGGTTACCGAGTGAAAAATTATATGACGATTGTACGCTTGACTTAAGATTAAAACGGCATATCAAATGAAAATAGCAAGCAACTATGTTCCATAACGATATCAAGGACGTATTATAATCTAAGTGCACTGTGTGGAACGGGGAGGAATTTAAGATTGAGTTTTAAACGTAAGCCCTATTCGCCTGTAGCAACGAATCATGCGTTTTGAGCATGATCATGTTATATAAGGGTTATATTATCGCTTAGAAAATCACGTACAATGACGATGACGAAGGCATGATATTGACAATTTCATGACAAGGACATAGATGTGACAAAGACTAAGAAGAGAAAAGAACAAAGGCATAACAAGGCCAGACACGTGACAAGGACAAACGCTTGACAATGACGATAAGGATATGGCAGTCGATGTAATAAAATCAGAAACGGTCTCGTCGTTTATATTTTTTACACTTTTATTAGCATTTAGCATTTCTATTTATTTATGAACAATAATTCATACATATATGGCAACTGACAGAATGATTGAGTTGTTATCCAGGTCATAACCCAATGTACCTGTTTTGGTTAGGATACGTCCGTTACGTTCTTCCGAGTACATGGATCAGAGAGAGTACAGCAGCGAATGTTACCTGCACTGTTGGACCTAAGCGTGAGTGGCTCCGGGCATCGTACGTTGCACAGGTGTTAAGTGGGTTGTGTGTGCATTCAACGTGCTTTTAGCTACGATATCAGTGCTATTGTTGCGTACGGGAAGTGTATTTATACGTACTACTCAGGTACCCTGTCCAAACGTTATGAGTAGAAGAAGTAGGAGCCACGCGCGTTACACGTACTGGGGTTAGCCCGAACGCAGCTCGAATAATGCAACGAAAGTTTCTTATACACGAACAGTGCTAGATTATGTCTATACATTGTTTGAAAAACTGTTGCTAAACTTTTTTAACATTGTACCACATTTATAAGTATATTCTTAGTTTAATAAAATATCTCAACATTAAGAATGTAAGCTTTTCGAAACAAGTAGCTACTGTTGTTAACCACGAACCCCGCATTTCTGTCAATATGAGAACTTTTCAAACAAAATGGTCAACTGAGCAACGACAGAAGATATTATAACGTAATTCTTAAGAATAAATAAATCTAAGACATAGTACTATATTATCCAAGTACTTAAAGTTATATCAATTTATAATCAAAGAGCTTTTCTCTGATAAAAGAGCCTTTAATGTCTAAACCTTATTACAAAGTTACTATATACAGGATGTTCAAAAAATTGGGGACCTAGGTTAAACATTCATAACTTTGTCTCTACATTGTAATATGACAAACCATTCAGGAATGAACATAGTTCAAAATACCAGCATCATAATTGTGATGATTTAGTTCGATACCCAGAGTTTCCACCCTTGTTTTCAATGACGTGTTTTAGCATATTAGCATGCAGTAAACAAGAAATTTCAGTGTGTACATGGAGATACATGTACATGTTGACCCCAAAAGGACATCTCAGGTGTCCCATGGTCATGGATAATGGATCTGCATACACTAATGTACATCATGTATCCACTATAGGGCTCATGTCCGAGCTATATCTAGGCAACTTGTCCCAAGGTAAAAGAGGTCAAAAGTCAGTACTTTCTTGCGAACTTATCCTGTTTTGCTGCTGATTTGTTGTAATAAGTGGTTTCTGCTTTTTGGAAATGCTTATAAATGCTGACACACTAAATGGCTCTGATATGTATCTATGAACTGTTGATTTGTTTATCGTACCTGCTTCTTTCACCTTATTACCTTTTGCTTGTTACTAAACTGTTTGTTGATTGTTCTCAGTAATAATAAATGCATATTTATATTTTACTTGTTTGGTAATTATTAATGAATATTTTGAAGGTTGTCTGTTTCTCTTTCTTATAGTTAACACACCACTTTCTCCCTCTTTCATTATCTAATTGCAAAGTTCTATTGAATTTTCACAATATTTTCATCACCTCTTTGACTTCAAATCCTTGTTTTCTCAAAGGTGACATTTTCAAGATTTTCAGCAACAATAATAGGAATTGACGTCATAGGTAAAATGATGACGTCACTGCATGTCTTAACGCACAACCTATTAACTAGTACCTATTTTAGAAGTAGAAACCACTTTTATACACTCTCGCATAAGAACAGTCAAATTCATTAAAAATTAAAAACGTTATAAGGGTTTAAGGTAGGTCCCCGTTTTTTTAGGGAACACCCTGTAATGCCACGTTTTCCTGTAGAACGGCTCATTGATACTTCTATAATTCAAATGTCACCGCGTTTTACTCAGTGTACTAAAAACGTTAACACTTTTAGTCGGTTTCACCAGTCGAAGAACCCCAATTACAGTACGCACAAAATGGTCCTATGGCAAGTTCCTACCAAGAAAATGAAGGGCGCAACTTTGTCATCATCATGCATGTTGAACTATTCAACATGGCCTTCAAGATGACCACCAATAAAAGTATGTAATATATCTTCCAGATTGTATGTTTACAAAAGAATGCTGACAATATAGCTATATACTATAGTGCGCTCAGGATAATGTGAAAGGCGGGAAAATTTAGTTTGGGCCACAAAGGTAGATTACAATTATGTGACCAATTATCAGTGATGTTTTGAGTACAATACTGACCTTATCTGTTTATTTAAGTGATTTGTAAAACCAATTTTGCCACAGTTGACCAAACCGATTCATGTTTGTAAATATCACATTATCCTGGGCGGACTATAGTAGTATTTTTTGTAAGAAGCTCTGAACAAGTATCTCTGCGGTATACCGTACACCGGATATTCCTAGTAAAGGATAGTAGTTATAAAAATATCCGAAGACGTTCAACCTAGTTGGGATAATGTGAACAGTCGGTAGTTTGGCAAATATCGTCTCTGAACTTACCCTGGTGTACACGAGAATGCCGCGAAAATCGATAACATTATTCACATTACTAGCAATATCCGGTGAACGTTACCGCATCGAGTCTCTCAAATATATTTTGAACAAAATTAACTTGGAAAATAACCAAAATGGCTGACCAAATGCCCCCTCCCAAATGTGGTAAACACATATTATAATTTTTCAAAATTATAATAATAATAACATTAAATAGTAGCTTACATTAAGTCCAACGGAATATTACTAGTATTTTGCATTTGCAAAAAAATCTGAATGCCCGTTGAACCAAGTGGCAACCACAACAAGGCCTAGCGCATGGCGGATAAGCTACACCATGCCTGTAGGGGCTGGGTTTCGCTTCCAACTTTGTTGTTGGAACGTGCAAATGAGTACGAGGGTCGTTCAAATTGGAATGCAACTAAGCCCGTAAAAATGATACATTCTAATGAAACAAGCGTCTGATCCCATTGCAGTATTCATCTCCGATATATATGCGAAGTTTCATACAGTTATTCTTTTTTTAGATACGATTTTGTTATCATTCCTAGTAGGTAGACTGTGCATATATTGGACATGAGCCAAACCGAAATCTTAACGTACCTGATAGTTTTTCCGATAATGCAACTTAAGAATCGTTTGAAACAAAAAGAACTCACAAGGGACAATGCTTGACAAATAAGGATGGTCGGATAGCTCAAGAACCTTCACGGTTCTCAGAAAGATGCGTAAATGGCTGCTGCAGGCGGAGGCCCATTGCTCTGCAATAGCATACCATCCTTTAAATATTTTTGAAGAGATGTAACTGTGTTAAGCTTGGCATTTACCCGTTGTCCATATTATACATTAAATTTAATGGTAGAAACTTGGTTGTATCTTTTCTACTGGGTCATTCAGCTAGTTATAATTTATTATACTTTTCGACAGCTTGGACTTGGGCGGATCTGCGCTTGTTTAGTTGGGCATTGTGCTTTGTGTGTTTTTAATGTTTTCTGTGCTCGGCTGGTTAAGTTGAGTGCTGCCTTCCCTGTCTGACTTAATATACTCTTTTTACATGAGAAAAGGTTTACATTTCTACTGGCGTCCATGGTGCGTTTCTCATTGCATACTTTTGTTCTGTCTTTGCTGGCCTATATTTGTTTATGGATCTGTCGCATGTGACAAAATGAACCCGTGTCTCGTGTGTGGTCATTACATTTGCAAACGGTCTTTTTTATCTAGAAACTGGTCTTAACTATCTTTTGGACAGTTTGCGAGGGCATATGTACTGGTGTCTCAAGGCAGATAGGGGTACCTAAACTACACTTATCGTCCTAATTTTTGTGATATGCTAGATAATTTTATTAAAAGCTCCTAATACTGTCCCAACACATTGAGCTACTTGCCTAGTTGTAAATACTCCACCTTTTTCCAAAATAATATTTGATTTTCTCATCCCTTTTCTAGTATGTTGTGGTATTTTGATGGCGTGCATGGGGTTCATTTCCAAATGAAATTACACCACTTTTAAATTTCTTAAACTATCAAATAGTTGACGAATAAGACATTACATGATACCATTTCATCATTTAAGTTATTTTAATCATTGTATTTGCTCCCGAATTAAGAAAACTATGATTCTTTAGTGGGGCCGTATTTGATCAGGAAAAAGTAAATTTTTCCCAATCATTGAATCATTAGTATACACGAGTAGACAGTGTTAATTGACGCTATGTTACAGCTACACTGAACTCATTTTAAAATGTCAGGTATCAATTTAAAGCTAATAGAATGATCTTTGATATACAGTTCACTATTTGTAAATTTAAAGATCATTGATACAATAAAAATATAGCACCACTTGCATTCAAATTTGAACAAACCTCATATGGAGTTTAGTGTGTGAGAAAGTTTGAAAACTACAGTTAATCATAAACGAGCAATTATCAATATATTACGGGCAAATGCTTATAACTTGATTTTATAATTTATTTTTAAAACTATTGTATGTGGTGGTTAAAACATCTATTAGAGCAAAACGTACGAAACAATTTGTAAATATATTGAAAATAAATTGTTCAGGACAAAGTTTGCCGACCTATGAAACTTGTAGGCGGGGCAACGTTATTTTTTGTAGTTTTTTAACGTAAATAAGAATTTATCGATGCTCAATTTGACGATCACATTCCTTCGGTACTACTGTATTGCTTTTTAAAAACGTTTCTTATTAACCTCCTTAAATATGTATACGTATTTCCCAACGCGATACCAAAGACTCACGACAGTCATCCTTAGGCATTTTTTTCAGACCATCCAACACTTCCCTACGTAGTTCTGACGTCGACGTCACCTTATGCCCACTTAATTATGCCCTAAATCACTAGCCTAAATCAAAACCACAAATGCCCCGCATTGGCGTATTCGAGGTGGCCTTAGCAACCATAGATTTTAGTATGATGTCATAATCATGACTATTCAGGGAAACAATGCTAATATAGCTAACGTTTGAGCAAAATCAAAAGGACCGTAACAACATTGTAAGCATTTTCTCGTTATATACGCTCGTATTGATCATCTCTCGTATATTTTAGAGGAGAAATCATCCAAAAGTAGTACAGTAAAACACTGGAAATATGGTTACTCATCACCAGTCTTGATACTGATAATGTTTTTGTCAGACAGTGAGAGAGGAAAATGTGCCTTGTGTCTGCATGTATGATGAAGTGAAGTTGCTACTAATTTTCGAGGGCCACTTTCAGCAATTCAGCCGTTTAGCCACCCTTTGACATTTAACTTCCCCTGGTCATAAAGCTACCTGAAGAAACTGACCGAGATAAATTATCTCCTAGTTTGTGTGCAGCCAACATCGAGATACGGTGTCAAGGAATATCGAACAAGTACAGACACAGTCCTCACATCGAGGTACCAATTCACACCTTGGTGGAGTTAATCATTGTGTGTTATTCTTGCTCTGGGAAATTAAACAGTGGCGCCAACGTGTTTCGAAACTTGGACCTCTAGATCCAAAAGCGCGCGTCTTTCATCTTGGCCACCGCTCCCTACATGATGATGCCACATTTGTTCTCTGCTGGATACTCTTTCCAATTATGCCAGACACGGGTATTATTTTCCACCCGTGCAAAGCCTGCTAGGTGAGATAAATGTCATATCCAGAAAGGGTAAGCATGTGACGACACCTCTTAGATAGGGATGTGTTACACAATTTGAAGCCTTGTGTTCTTAATCTACACACTGGCGGACGTCGTATATCAGACCTGAATAATCAATCATGATGAGGACTTTCATAACATCAGCATCCATAATGATGAGGCTTCCAAGTGTATTGTGTCCGATTCTACTAACAGGAAATAGGATATTTGACAAGTACTTGTGTGTCAATCCTCTATATAGAAGAGCAAACAGAGGTTTTCCTGGACACTGTGACCCTTGCCATTGTCACCACACAAAGAGGTTATGGTACAGTTAATATTTATATATGTATGAAGAGTCATTTCATACAAGCGTCAATGGACTTGCATCAAAGTATAAGTCAATAGACGCAATAATTTTGGGGATAGCACCAATCCGTACAATTGATTTAATAACTGTATGAACACGTATAAACACAACCCTGACCTCATACAAGGAAACAAATACATATCAGATTGGAAGACCATAGAAGGCTTGGACCACAGACACATCATTCAGGACCAAAATTTGAGTATAAAGATGCCAGCAACCTACAGGAGATAAATTGACAATTACTCGTTGTGACTGCTACTTGATTCACTTTACTTGTGGTTTGTTAAACGTATTCACATTCTGGTGGTGCTTCATATATGAAAGTAACCAAGTGCTCTAGTGTAGTTTATTTTCCATCAAGTTGGTCCGAATGATTAATTATACCACTGCGTACATGTAAAAAGGGAATATTGATAATCCAATCAATTACAGGGAAAAAACTCGTTTAAGCACTTTCGGCAAATTATAACATACGATAGGCTCAATGTGTGGGCAGAAAAATGTTTATATTGAAGCCCAGGCGGCATCAGAACAAATATGGGCACTGTTGGCAATAGTTTTATTTTACAGGGTATAATTAACAATCTGTTTAATCACAATAAGAAATTGTATGCTGTCTTTGAAGATTTTACTAAAGCCTTTGACTGTTTAGTTAGAGATGTTATCTGGAATAAACTTATTAAACTTGGTGTTAGAGGTAAAATGATATATATTATTAGGTCAATGTATGATTGTGTTAGGTCCCGCATTTTCTACGAGGTACGTTTAAAAATAAACAGGACTGGGGCCCTCGCGGGTAAACTTTTGATATTACATGTATACAGTTATGATTACATAATATTGAATCGGAGTATAAGTATAAAGATGTGCTTAGTGAAGTTTTTACCTGCTGTTTAGGGATGAATCATTATCTTCCTTCTTTTGCTCTATGTATATTAATGCCATAGGGGAATATTTCATGTTAAATGGGTTTGAATGTATAGACTTGGGTGTTTTAAAGTTATTTTTACTGTTGTATGCAGATGATAAAATTGTTATGTCTGAAACAGAGGATGGAATTCAGAAAGGGTTACTATTGGAAGAATATTGTGACATATAGAAACTGACAGTAAGCTGTACTAAGACAAAAGTCATGATTTTTAAAAAAGGGGGTTGACGTAGGCAAACTTTACGTTTTAGATATAAGGACAACAATCTGGATAGTATCCTAAATTTACATACTTAGGTGTTGTTTTGTCTGAGGGTGGTTCCTTCGATCTTACTTATGAAACATTGTCTGGAGAAGCGCTTAAAGCTATATATAAACTTAAAAAAGCATATTTAAAATTTCAATGCATTACCATAAAACATAAGTTGGATTTGTTTGATAAACTTGTATTACCAGTACTCAGTTATCGTTCTCATGTAAAGAGTTTAAATGATAGTTCTCAAATAAAAAATAACCTGCAGTTTGGTAAGAAGATTTTAGATGTTAGGCCGCACACGCAGAATAATTCCGTATTTGACGAACTTGGAAGAACTTCATTAAAAACAATTAGAGCTATGAAAGTCATTAAATATGGGTAAAAAGTGTCACTCTCGCTTTCAGCATCATCGCTGGATAGCAGTCTGGTGCGAACAGTATGCCGAGTGCGTAAGCCTTCTCTGCCGGTTATAGCCGATCATACAATAAGACATATGTTACCCAGCAATGGGATCCTCCTAGAGGTGGTAGACGGTTAACCGGGTACCCTGTGGTCCCAGGCAGCAGCACAAGGTATCGGAGGAGTCTATGCCCCTAGATGTATTGTATGCATGACCAACCGGCGTGTGGATACGCTCTTCTGTCAGCAAACCTAGTCAACAGCTATGGGTTTAATAGCTTCACTGCCATGTGGATAGCTCGGGAGAGTCAAAGGCTATGGAAGTAAGTCCAGACAGAAAATCCCGGTATATTGAATACCAGAGAAAAGCAGTCTAAGGGAAGGAAATCCCCTGCAGACAAACCTATCCTCTTAACACAGTCTGGGGAATCCGAAGGGAGGGGGTAGTGTGTGGATTGCTACAAAAACGAAAACAGTTGAAAACACTAAAAATGTTTTGAGCGGGCATATAGAACCCTTGCTTGGGCAAAGTATGACGAGGAATAGTCAAAGCCAACAGAAAGCTATAACTCCGAAAACATCTATATTTTCTCCGAAACAAACCTTGAGAATGTTGGAACGTTAGAACAATGTACGAAATTGGAAAAAACAAGTACATGTAAAGCATTTAAGGCAATAAAGGATTTTATCCAGTCACTTCCAGCAAAATCTGCCTGTTAATGGGGTGCCTGATAAACTTAGCGATAATCGGTCACCTGGTTATGTGACTAGTGATAATCCGTCACCTTACCACGTGATCTGACGGACTTCTTCTTATATGAGAGTCGCCGGTTGCAATTCCGTGCCCGAGGGTGAGGTTTTCCTATCCTAAATGAGTTGGTGGTTGATCGGTTATTTTCTTCGTCTTACCTGCGTCTACATGACGTCTATCAAGATGTCCGACGTCGTTGTTTATCATTACGTCACGGAACGAACGTGACGTTGCGCGCTAGTTAATGAAAGAGTGACAATATAGTCCCGAGTTTGATCCCCTTACTGAGCAGATTAAGCGACTGGATAAATAGAATAATAGGTTAGTGCCGTGAATGAAGTAAAAGTTTTTCCGGCTCGGCTACGGCTCACCCGATAAATTCCTCCGCCTTGCCAGATAAACTTTTTCATCCACGGTACTAACCTATTATTCTCTATATAACATCAGTATACTTGGAATAGGTGAGTGTAGATGGACACAATCTGGAAAAATCACCTATAACTCAGGAAGTGTAATTTGCCATTCTGTAAGTAGTGATAACATTCATAGAAGTGGAGTGGTACGTATCATGGATAAGCATGCAAGTAAAGGACTTATTGGATGGAAACCTATTAACTAACGACTGCCAGATTCAACACATGCTATGTAAACTATCTGTAATACAGTGTTATGCACCAACCAATGAAGATACTGAAGAAAAGAAATGTCACTTTTATAACAGCCTTAAGGAGGTACGTGCACCTTTTATCTAACGATCGAATTTTCCTTGAAACATCTTAAAATGACAGAACAATCGTCTAGAACAACATTGAAATCATTAAAATGATATGTCACCAGGCTCGTTTTCGAGATACATGGCTATCTAATGACCTACCATTGTATTTTGTTCTTTTTTTATATTTCCTGCATTTATGGCACCATTATATTCTCTTTAAGATTTTTATTATATGAAACCACTTTTAAACAATGCATGATATTTCATGTGTACAATGGTCATTCCTTATGACATTAGTCACAATTTCCTGCCAGGTGAACAAATTCAGTATTTGTACATGATAAATAGTTTCCCCACCCACTTGTACAAAAGTGTCATTTTTAAATGAACGTCAAAAAATATTTAACGATCAATTTTTTTTTAAATTGGACATAAGCTGAGTATCAACTAGAACACCAGTTAAGTCAAATAAAAAAAAGGATCAACAGCCTTTTTTGGGAGTTAAAATTTTAGGAAAAATGTTTTAAAGTGTGGCTGATTCATATAACTTAATCATGCACTACATATTTTATATTAACATAAGCATTTGTACAATTGTAGGGACTTATTGTACACCCATATAATTCACAATTTTGCCGTTCCCCACCCACTTGTTATACATGCAAAACATAAAAAGTTAAAAAATATCTATTTTTTGCAATATTATTATGTTTATTGTCATTAATCAACATTCATATGCGATCATTGAAACTAAAATTCGTGTTTGTTTTTGTCTAATACGATTTTGAAATTTCGCGCATGCGCACAAGGTAGCTCGGACCTCCTTAACAGTACTACATGTATTGAAGAAACTCCAAAACATGATGTGCTAATTGTGACGGGAGACCTAAATGCTAAAGTCGGAAATGAAACATCATGGGGAAAGAGGCAGTGGTTGATGTCAACGAAAATGGTGACATGCTTATAGAACTGTGTATATCAAACAACTTAGTCATATTGAAGGAACGCTTTCCCAGCACAAAAATATACATAAAACAACATGGACATCACCTTAGGAAGAACACATAACCAGATTGGTCATGTCATCTCATGATAAGCAACAAATGGAGAACTTCCCTCGAAGATGTAAGAGCTATGAGAGGTACAGACACTTTCAGCGATAACACACTAATAGTAGCAGAATTGAAACTGAATATCCGAGCAAATAAAACCAGTAGTGAGAATCAACAGTTCAATGTAGAGGAATTGAAAGAAAATAAATTCAAGGAACAGTTTAGAATTGAACTAAGGAACAAATATGATCTTTTAGAACAAATATCAGTTAATGACATAGATGAATAATGGGAACAACTGTCCGGTATATATGTACACTGTGGTGACAAAATCGTGGGATATACAAACAGGAAAAGGAAAGACCGGATGTCAATGTAAACTTGGTCAAAAGTGGAAGATCGCAGAGTTAGTAAAGAAAGAACACTCACAGCTAAAGATGATACTGATACAACCAACCTGACAGAAATGTATGTAACAATCAATAAGGAAGTAAAAAGCGGTGCACAATATGACAAAAACATTTACCTGGAGAACAAGGCTAATGAAGCTGAAAACGCTGCGAGAAGAGGAGACATAAATACTCTGTACAAGATCACTAAACAGCTAGCCGGGAACATCCAAAACACATCATCAGTTCTCAAAGACAATGACGGGAATAATGTAAACGGTGAGGTGGAACAAACAAAAGGATGGAAAGAAAAACATTTCGAAGAAGTACTGAACAGAAAAGCACCTGAAGCAATACTCATTATACTAGAGGAAAACCAACACATCTTACCGAATATTAATACAAGGGAAATAACGACAAAGGAAATATGCAAGGCAATACAGAAATTGAAAACAGGGAAAGCACCAGGAATTGACACAATAACATCCGAAATGTTAAAAGTAGATGAAAAGTTGAATGCAAAGAGATTATCGACGCGCTAAACACTGTATCGAGAGAAGAAAAAGTTCCATCTATCTGGAAAAGGGATGTAATCATTAAACTTCCGAAGAAAGGGGATCTTTCAGTGTTGAAACTGGAGTACAATTTACACGTCTTTCTGTCCCAGGAAAATATTATGCCGAATACTGTTAGACAGACTAAAAGATGCTGTTGATCTTGATTTGAGACAAACCGGGTCTAGAGGAAAAAGATCATGCACTGACCGTATATTCACACTACGAAACATAATAGAGCAAGCAATTGAATGGAGATCTACCATTTATCTCAACTTTGTCGACTTTGAGAAAGCTGTTGACAGCCTGCACAGAAACACTATATGGAAGATTATTAAATCATATAGAGTACCTACTAAATAGGATAGGAAAAGCAGCAACAGCATTTAATAAACTTGACAATATCTAGAAAGGTAGAAAAATATCATTAGAGACTAAAGTGAAGATATACAGAAGCAACATTAGAACAGTTTTATTATATGGTAGTGAAACCTGGAAAACAAATAAGAGATGAAAATAATGGGAACAACCTGGACTGCAACAGAAAGGAAAGCCAAAAACACATGTAGGTGGAGAGCAGCTGTGGAAGCCGTATGCACTGAAGAGTGCTAATGGGACTAAGTAAGTAAGTAAAACGTGCTCAACTAGAGAGCACCAAATATGCTAAAGTAATTTTTAATGTAATGTTCAGGGATTTAAATGAGAAGCCAAATTGTACGTCTTGGGCAAAATCCGTGAGAAATTTGTTATAGTCTTTAGGTTTTAATGATTTTTGAATTAACCGAGGTGTAGGAAATAAAAAGATATTTATGGAAATTTTTAAGCAAAGGATAACTGATACTTTTATACAAAACTGGTATTCTGAGTTAAGAGAATCAACAGGTGCAAGAACATATGTATTGTTTTGCAATTTTCAATTACAACCATATTGAACATGTATAAATATTGAAAAAAATAGGTTTTGTCTATCTCGTCTAGGAATGTCCTCACATAGACTGGCAGATGGCATACACCACATGCAATACTATATAATGAAAGGATTTGTGACATTTGTTCCAAATTTGAAAATGAATTTCATGTTCTATTAGAATGTCCATTATACAATTTTTTGAGAAAACACTATGTACATAAATACTATTGAAAAAGATCAAACATCCCAAATTTTATCGGACTGTTATCGTCCGAAATGAAAACTTAATAAAAAAATGTCCATGTTTGTTCAAAAATCTTTCAACGTTAGGAATTCTTCAGGGTTTAATATCACATTATCATGTGACCAAATTAATCTCGTTTTACCTTTGCTGTATACATATGCTACTTCCTGAAAGTTATTCATGACTGTTTTGCTCTAAGAGCTATTATGTACTTATGCATTATTGATTTGTCATGTTTTTGTATGTAATATCATCTACATTTTGTATGTTTATATAATTATATAATTGAATGTAAAAGTGTGTACCCATGGACGCATTGTCCAATGTATGTAAGAAATAAACTGTTTTAACATTAAACTACAGTAGACGTTTTGCTTTCTTGTAAAGTCCGTTAGCGAAAATTGGTATATCTTCATAAATCAACCTTACCAACTCTCATAAATTAAAACAGAAATTTTGGTCCACAGAAAAGTGTACTTTGCATTTACTTCCAATGTAAACGTTTAAGTCTAAAACAAGGTAAATACATATGGGTGATTGAAGTGACTGGAACAGCAAAGGTAAGCAAATTGATCCAATATAACTGTACATTAAGTAAGATACCAGTGACGATTGCAAATATATAATGAGGCCCATACATCAAAGTGTATGTGTTTTGTGTTTAAGCTCACCCCAAGACTCAACATTTTGTTTATACAAATGATCATTATAATCAGAAGGTGGGCCTCAACTGCAAACACATTGATGACCAGTCAAATGTAGGTCAAAGTTTCCAAATATGTCCCGTTACAGTTATTACAAATACAATAACATTAGTCTAACTACCTGATCGTAATGGCTTATTTTACTCCCTGTCCATTTGTTGATTAAAATACAAAACTTAATACAATACATTAGACACAATGGGGAAAACATTAATGAGTTCGTAAAAAAATCTGAAATTTAAACACAGAGTTGGTAAAGGTAATTCAGTGTACCATACCATATTTCAATCAAATTGCATAATTACTTTAAACGATATTTAAGGTTTATGGGGGTCCAGCCTAGTCGCTAACGGACTATACTGCAAAATCTTTGCAGTGAAATGGTTAATGATATGTACCAAAATAGCAAACTAATCGTTAGCAACATTTAAACCATTCAGTTATTATAATTTATCAGTCTAAACATACATTCAAACTTGTTTTCATTACCTATATTTCGTGTAAAAAATGTACAATTTTATATAATTATGTTGTTTTGAAAATCTCTGGATAATAACTTTTTATAGGGAGTTGACGGTTTTATTATTTATGTATTCGTTTAAAGGAGGATGACGTTATCGGGCTTAGCGCATGATTAACCTGTTAGTATGTTGGCTACCCACCATAAATAAGCCAAAGCGGTTTAGATGAGTATATCTTTATGTGTTAGAAAATACATAATTATTACAAAAAGTACGTTATTATCACCAAACCATCATTTTGCCAATGTATTCAACGAAGTGTGTCTGATCTGTACCTTTGATCTATAAATTTAATGTTGGATGGATTTAACGTTAAGGTATTGGTACCAAGTAATGATTAGTTATGGTACAGCGTAAGGGGGGGGGGGGGCATTTATTTACAGGTGTTAGATAAACTTAACCAGAAGCAGGTTAACATTTCTAATTTACAGACGTGTAGTTTTAATCAAAGCACTGAGAGTACTCCATATATCAATTTCACGAACAGTTGCACAATAAATGTTGGTCTTAAAATAAACAAATGTTGCTGATTTTATTAAACCAGTTTAAATATTTGGAGAAACATATGTATCAGTATTAAAAATTCTGACAGTTTCTGTAACTACTTGAATGCGAATACTCATTGTTTTGCCTAAAGGCGTTAAATTATAATAAGAAAATGACAATGCTATCTTTGAGAGGCTACGCCTCCCACAAACAACTCAGCATAAGTCAATGTAGAAGAACAAATCAAAGTAATAAAAAGCAACAATATCCATACTGAACTTTGTGGTTCAGTGGATATTACTAAAATCCATTAACCGAGATGTTTTTATAGTTTAGTTAAAGTATTCACTCTCGTATACCTTCATGATCTCTCCTGAACTGGACGTTCGATTGTAATGTTCTTATTAACCGTATTTATATTATCACTTCTGCTCTTGAAAAGAAAATAAGGAACCTTTATCCATCTATCTTATTAAAATGGTATCCTTAGTATACGCGACGCTTCGGAGTTTAAAAGAATGTGGACTTTTAAAACTCAGACTGGTTATCAACTCGACAACCTTGTGTGTAAACAGACTAACAAATCACAAGGACGACCACACATCACCATACCATTGCCAAAGCAGCAGCAAACAGGAACAGGGAACATGTCATTTCTAAACAAAATATAAGTCTACACATGCTAGTTCTGGTCAAAATAGCGAATGCTGACTTTGGATTTCTTTTTGTTTTAGTTTTGTCGAACAATAAATACTTACGGTTGTTTTAACTTGGTGTGTCCATGCTGGTTTCTGTCTGGCGTCGTATACATACAATAAAATTCAATTGCCATATTTGAAAATGTCTCCACTTACTGGGGGTGATGAGATAGTATCGGTTACACCATGTTGCACTTCATAATTACGTGACTGTTTATTTAAGATATAAATTTTATAAAAAAAATTTTTCCACTTAATTAATGATACAGTTACCTTTGATTTGCACGCGTTGTTAAACAAACTATTTTCAGCATTTTTAAGATCATTAAACGTGCGAGTGTAATTAAATCAAATAATCAAGTTAGGTACATTTTTGCACTACGCTTGTTGTTTAGAATTTTGCTGCTCGCATTTTAATCCGCCACCTACAAGCCCACCTGACCACACTCTTTCTGCATCCCCTATACATAACCTTCCAACTCGCCTGTTCAAAACCAGTCCGTGCCTTTCCGCAACCTGTCAGCCAAGATGTCCTCAATCGGCCTGTCCACCTATCTGCAACCTTGTTCGTCTGTACACACATTTCCAACCCGCTTGTTCGCTGCATATCAGCCCGCTGTCACACAATCCGTAAGCTGACCCATGTATCCACGGTATGTTATAAACGGATTGAAAACATGAAATGTTTCGAAAGACAAGGACCTTATCAAAAATTGATGTCAACATTGATAAACTGCTTTCAAAGGTACATATTATTAAAGGGTAAGGAACCAACATCAGGCCATTGCCCTTGAAAACTTTTTGTTTGACTTTGAATATTGTTCTGCATTTACAGGTCAGCATTGAGAGTATCAAAAGACATTGTGCCAATAATTGTACTCGTATGTGGTGTAGTGTTTGTTTAACACTCTTGTCTAGATATGACAGTGAAAGTAATGTAATATTTATCCAGTCTGAAATCAACCCCCATGTGGATGACGTTATGTCTTTGTTAAACAGTCTTGCGTTCAGGAAAGCATACCATTAGCACATGTTGAATACAATTAGACAAACAACAAGTGTCTACCTATTGATTTGAATACTAGCCAACAAAATACGTAAAAGTGCAAAAGTACGACGACTGTGGTTTCGTTTGCTCACGCCATACTTCCTTCATGTACGCATGTATTCTTATTTTGTCACTTTTATCATATTGCATAAACTTCTGAATAAACTTCTGATTAAACTTCTGATTAAACTTCTGTTAAACTTCCGAATAAACTTCCGAATAAACTTCTGAATAAACTTTCGTATGAAGTTAATTCGAGTACTAAATTTTGAATTAACTTCAGAAGGAACAACAAACAACTACATGTACTTGCAATCTTCGCAGATCTGTTTTGAATGTGTATTGTTGGTGTTTTTTAGCTTTAAAAAATCTTTGAATGCGCACATGACTAATGAAACTGTTCCTATTTATGTCGCCGTATAAGGTCATATTGGTTGCATGTGTTATAGTAATCTCATGTGAAACCAAAAATGGAGGTTTCTGTTTGGCGCTGCATACATACATTGTAAGTATACAATCAAGTCACAATTAACTAATTTTAAAGTGCCTCCACTTATTGAGGGGCTGAGTGAGATACTATCAGTTATCCCACACTAAGTTATAGTTAGAACACATTAAGTAAATTTTAATGATTAAAAAGGGCGGAGCGAGCGAAGCGAAGCGAGTCCTTTTTAGTCATTAAAATTTACTTAATATGTTCTAACTAACTTAGAATATAACATTCTGCATTCTGATTGGCCGATAGAAAGTAGCGCCAACGCATGACGTAAAGTCTGTGAAGAGAAAATTTTAATGATTAAATTTTCAGTTAACCGCCAAAATGCGGCGTTTTCATTGACTCATAATGTAGGTTATATTCTAAATCATATAATTGCATGATTGTACATTTAAGCATAACTTTTCACGCGTTATTAGACTTACTTATTTCTTATTTCTTCAATAGTAAAGTATAATTACATCAGATATTTAAACATTCAAGTAAAGCACATTCAAGTGTATATAAATTTCACTCAATGTGTTAAGTACTATTTATTAAATGATTATTATTTTACATTGCCTTGTAGAATATATTTATTAGTGACTTTGATCTGGTTTGATATATACTGAGAAAGAGATCCACAATGCATACATACACACTTACTCGACATGCCTACTGATTTGTATTTCCTATGAACGCCTCTTATTTCACATAAGTGTACATTATTCGTTGACGACGATTAACAACCATGCATATACGTACATGTATTTGGATGCATGTTTTGCATTTTAAATGAAGCGATCATAATTACATTATCAACTTCGATAAAGCCGAATGATCAGTATGTTGGCTGCGTCTGTATTTAACGAGTTTATTATATATTCATGAAAACATGTCTAATATAATACTGATTATAAGGCTACGTAGTGAAGACATGTACATTATGTAGAGTAGGTTTCATGCCCATGGAAACGCAAACAAAATGACAACGGAATGTCGGATCGTACATGCTACGGTGAACATTAATATTTATGCTTCGTTGCTTGACAATTCCTGGATATTGACCGTCGTTATAACTGCGAACGTGTTTAACATGACGGCAATGAAATTTAATATTGTGACAAGACGTTTCGTCATATTCAACACGTTATGGGACAAGAGTATAAGATTTGACTACAGCTCAAAACGTTTGGTTAAAAGTTTGGTTAAATTGCATAACAATATGCAGAGTAATAATACGTGCATGTGTAACATAGTTACGGCAATTGACCTTGATGTTAACTAAAGAGGTGTGGCTAAATACAATGATAAATATGGGGTGTGTCTTAATTTGTAAGAATAATAAGAAATGAGTGCACTAACTTCAGTGCAAGATATTGATATATCGTACTGCAGTTGGTGCATTCCTCTGTGTCCCAAGATCAAAAGAAACAAAATACCACTTTTAAACTGTCTTCATGCGCAAACTCAATATACCATGTAAGTATTAGATATGTCAATGTAATGCATTAAACACACGTCTTGGAGAGTTCATAGAAAAGTCAACGCTTGAATTACTTAATTAGTCGCAGGCTGCGCTACATTCCAATGAGTCTAGTATCTTTTCCGCTTCCATGATTTTTTTTTTGGGGGGGGGGCTATGAGAAATTCATATGGTCCCTTTACCTCGTCCCTGAGACACTATTGACTTGCAGCACTGTAAAAACTCGACCGATCCGGATGCTACATACCGGCCCAAAAGTGAAAGTAGGAAAAATGGTCAACATTTCGACTAAAGGTCACCGGAAATGACGATGTGACGGTGACCCTTGCGCGAAAAACTTTATTTTTTTAGCTTGGTAGGCCTTTTTAGGGCCTCTTTAGGACACTAATCCTGACCCCTTTGTCAAGCATTATATTCCTTCTATAGAAAAATAAAAACTTTTTGGCGCTAAATATTAATGCAATTCCACAGGGAATCGTACCGCAATGGCGGGTAGGACGAGTAATTTAAGTTTTGGGAAATCTACGTTCAAAGCCCTCTTTATAGGGGGCAAGCGGGCCCAAAAACCTGGCACGACCTTGGGCCCGTAATATCCGTTAGTCTGGGAAGAATGTGTACCCATGACTGCAAAATACCCGAATTTGGGCATTTAGATCGTAAACTATGGAAGGTCGAAATGGCCATCCCGGCCAGTCGGCATTAGTACGCTATGATAGCAGAAAGGGTATGCTGTAAATCATAAGAGTAAAATGAAAATTTACCAATCTTCATAATAAAACTTACGCTTGGTCGTTTTCCACATGTATTTAATGTTTAGTTAAGTTTAGAAACCAATTTCCGAGGGCCACTTTCAGCAACTCAACCACCCTTTGACATTAATACTTCCCCTGGAGGGGAGTTACTGTTCATTTCAGATAACACTAGAGTGACTCAGTCGTGTAAAGGTTAACCAGACATCTATAACTTCAATGTCAAATTTAAAAACTACATTTTCGTTTGAACTGCTCAGACAATGGTTGTAAGATTTACACCTAAAACGAAACATTACTCTCACATTACCTCACATTACCCTAATGCGTGCAAATGAGTAGTTCAAGTGTTCACTGTTTTAATCATCACAAACTTCATATGGCAAAAGTTGCACCAGAAATTGCAAAAACATAATTACGCTAAAAGGTATCCGTTACACGGTATAAGTTTAACATTTATCAAAACGTATTTCTGTCAGTGGAACTGTGTGTGTACATATCGGATTATAATTTAATTATAAAGCTATGCCCTCCATACAGGACGACTATATGCCTTCAAAAAGTTGTCCTCTTGAATTTGATACTCTTATGTAAAGTTTGCATACATGTACATCATAAACGTTCTCAAGTGTTTTGTCTGAGACGTTTTTTATTATGCTCGCTCATACGCAATGGTACGGTAGGGAAACATTATATAATAGTTTTTTGTTATACCCCAGGGTTTAATGGTATTACAAACTCTCCAATTCAGGTTTTATGAGCTTATATTGTAGTTTATTGCATTTTGAATACATAAATATCCACATTTTTATAACACAAATGGGCATGATTGAAAATTATATAGCGACATTTTGTGACTGCGATACAATTTATGATTTGTTCATGTTTACGTACTGAGTCTATCGCAGTATGTGAACAAAACAACTTTAGTTCATTATTGCGACACATAATGATGGTGAAAGTTCCTAGGTTGGAAATCATTATCGATATCATATCAGTTGACTTAAATAAGTATGGTGTGTTATGGGTAATGTCCAATACGCACAGTACACACGTGTGTTATAAACGTAAGTGTAGTAGTCCGAGAGCCCACGGACTTTCATTGCAACAAAGGAGGCCAAAAGAAGTTTGTATAACACAGATATTTTGACATGATCCTGACCTTTATGCATGAATATATTATAAGGTTCTTGCGTTGAATATATCAATTTCTGCGAGCAAATCATGCAACATCGGTCCTTTACATTTGTGTTGGTATTACTCCTCGAGCGTCTTCGTGATACTTTCCGCTTATGAAAACATACACCCGGGATTATAAATATAGACAATATATCAGCTGTTAAATTATGCAAATAGAAGTTCGAGAGTCGTGTCAAATTCTCTGGTCTATAACATTCCAGTAAAGGTAAACTCGTCATTGCTTACAGGTTGTTAACAGCCCTGCGTTCAAGGAAAAATCACGTACGCACGTTTCGTACCAGGTACGAAACGTGCGTCACGTCATTTTTCCCTGGACGCAGGGCAGTTGATCTTAATACGGGATATGTTTAAAATGCAGAGTACACACGAACGTGTAGCAACATTCCAGTAAAGGTAAACTAGCTTTTGTTTTCAGGTTGTTAACTCAGTGTATAACCTACATGTGACTACTGGTCCAAGATAGCCGGCATAAGTATTTTATTTCCTCATCGATTTTATATTAAATATACGTCAAACTGAACGAGAAAATGAACGTAAGCGCTTAATGTCCCGTTTTCAGCTGACAAATAATCAAAGGCTAGTCCCAACAGTCAAAGACTGAAAGACCTAGTTTCGGCTTTAAAAAGTTGAATGACATAGTTCCTGCTATAAAGAGCTGAATGTCCTATAGTAGTTCCAGATATAAAAAGCTGATTGGCCTAGTTCCAGATCTAAAGAGCTGAATGACCTAGTTCCAGCTATAAAAAGCTGTATGACCTAGTTCCTGATCTAAAGAGCTGAATGACCTAGTTCCAGCTATATAGAGCTGATTGACCTAGTTCCAGCTATAAAGAGCTGAAAGATCTAGTTCCCGCTATAAAGAGCTGAATAGCCTAGTTCCAGCTATAACGAGCTGAATGACCTAGGTCCAGCTATAACGAGCTGATTGACCTAGTTCCAGCTATATAGAGCTGAATGACCTAGGTCCAGCTATAACGAGGTGATTGACCTAGTTCCAGCTATATAGAGCTGATTGACCTAGTTCCAGCTATAAAGAGCTGAAAGACCTACTTTTAGCTGTCATAAAGTCCTCGAAGGTTTAAGAATAATAGTGTATAGCAAGCCCCAGCAGCCACACAAATAATTTCAGTACAACAGTTAGTAAAACAATGTTGTTTATTTTCATTATAGCATGGCTACGGCAATTTACATTGATGTTAACAGAGGCGGTGTGGCTAAATCCGATGATAATTGATGAGGTGTGTCCTAATTCTCAAAGGAATGAGTGCAATTACTACAGTTCAGGATATTATCCTGCACTGTATATAATTATATGCAAGTTAATTGTTCTTTACTTCGGTCAACGTGACCTCTATCGATTTTCTTGGTCGAGTTGTATAGTTCGTGCTAGATAATGTGGCAGTCGAGTCTATTTCACGACAGGTAATACGTGATATTGATTACAGATAATTTTAAAAGAATCTAATTGTTTGTTGTTTGTCCGTTTCATTAAATACTATGTAAGTGGTTACTGTTGAAATACATACTTAATATGGACTAGTGTTTGTTTACCTTTCAGACCAGTATGACTGCCTTGTGCAGATAATCCTTTACCATCCATTCAACGACGAAATTTAACATTTAACATAGACAGTTATCCAGGCAGTTAAATTGCTTGGCCTTATCTTCATGCTTGACTAATAACAATGTAATATAAGCACTAAATAATTGCAAGTAGTTATGTATGCTGTAATAGCTCAGGTGGTAACGCACAGGAATTGTAACTGAGCGATTCAAGTTCAACCCATCAAAGAAGTCTTTAGTATTTTTTTTTGAATTCATCACAATATTTTTAATGTTATTTTCATATTCTTTTCGAGAGAATTTATAATTTGTTAATTATATATTTTTCTTGTTTTATTACGGTCATGATAAAATTATTTTTAATTCAATTCAACTTTTATGACAAGAACACACAATCATTACTGTAACAATACAAAATAATTTTACATCACTTCATCTGCTGTATCATGGTCTGAGTTACAGTCACACTCAGATAATGTATATGTGGCTTCGTGTTGGTAGTTACAATACCTAAGTACTAGCAATAAGAATTATTGTCCTTTAATTATAATACATGTACAATACGTTGATTGTGTACATGTATATTTAGGCTATACACTCTTTAATAATAGACTTAATAACTTTAATTACAGGTTTGTATCACTATTGGATAGAACTGATTATTTAAGCCATTTTTTCTGTAAAACTCTTAGCTTTTTAAATTTATAAAGATGAGAAAAAGAAATAAAAAAATACATACAACTGGGCAAGGTTTCGAACTCGCGGACACAAATATCGATATCGTTAGGAAGTATCTACGCACTAAACCACTCGGCTATGAAGCATGTTTGAAAGGATGGATGGTTAGAATGATTTATAATCACAAACCTTAACCATGGTTTACCTAATTCAATCAATTGACAGTGTCCACATTGTGTCACGTGACTGCCACATTTATCCTGCACGGACTGTATTAGAGTCCCTCAACTTTAAAATCACAACACCGTGGTATTGATTTTTTATTGGACATGTTAATCGGTCAGCATTGTAATACATTTAGACACGTCTTATGTTTTACAAAGTGACAGCCAATCACTGGCCAATGATATAAATTAGAAAGAAAACTTAACGCTACGCCCTCGACAAAATAAGACAACCTTGCGTTTTGCGTTCTCTTTCTATAACTTAGCAAGACTTCCGTGTAGAAGTTGAAGGTTCCATGTGGTAGATAGATAGATTATTTTATTTCCTCCACATATGGAGAGCATCATAACAAATTTACAATACAATAATAACAACACACAAATTAACATACATGGGTATATAACAAATACATCAACACCAATAAGGTACGTAAATATCTTATTAAATGCATTTTTCATATCATGTACGTATAAGCAAGGTTATGTACAAAACAACTCACAGAAATGCGCCCATAAATAATCGTACATAGCACCACACAGTCTCTCATAAGCATTCTATTATGATTATCATGAACTACATATATATATATACATATATATATATATATATATATATATATATATATATATATATATATATATATATATATATATATATATATATATATATATACAAGTAGAACAATTGTTTCTAACGCACAAAAATTATCCTAAACATATGATATAGTATTCTTAGTAGTACAAATTTAGCGTTCCTAGACTCCTTGTATGCTTGAATTATTGAGAAACGGCCTTTAACCTGAATGAACTAACACACACACAAACAAGACTAATGAATGATAAAAAATGCATTGCAATAAAAACCATACATCGTTTAATACGATATTTTATTTATTTGTTCAAATATGGCTACTTATGTAAACCATTATTCCATATATCAAATATTTCAATTATAGTTCGGTTTCGAGCGTTGAGTTGTAATTGTACTTTTAAAGTTAAATCCATTATCCAATAAAGGTTGGTATAGGATTTACTTTTCAGATATTTATTAAAAAATAGAGCAACGTATTTCGTGCGTCTGGATGGTCGTGCCAGTAAAGCGTTTTGAATTAGAATTATTTCAGAGAAATGCAAGTTCAAATCACACTATACGAGGGGTGTTCGATATGTATTGTCATTTGGGTCACAAATAAGAAAATTCGTTGATATCTTTTAATCTTTTTACATTTCTGGAACCATCAAGATTTCCGTAATATTTCGTGAAAAAAATCAATAAAATTTAATTACCGGACTGTTGTTTCTGTTGTCTTTTCAAAAGGCTATATAAGTAATAGACACTGCGACTTTTTGCGAATAACTGTCGATTAAAATTTCCTTTCGAGAAATAATCTTATTACACAGTTGTCATACTGTAAATAATGTAAATGCCTTCGATAAAAACATGATTTGCTGAACTTGATTGCCATTTTTGAACAAAATAAGAGCATTTCAAAGTCACGAAAATAGGTGTCAAAATTAGTCCAAAAACTATGCTATTTTTCAATGAAAGTTTTCAATTAGTTTTATTGATCGGAATTTGACATATCATGCATGAATGTAAGCCGTAGATCATCAACATTGAATTCTGGGAAGAAGAATGTGCGATCAAAATACAATAGATATGAAGTTATTAAAGCATCATTTGGTATAAATAAGAGTGATCTCCCCTTGTTTTGACCGTCTTACTCGTAGACAACAATTAATTTCATTTTGATTTAAAGTTCTGATGGAAACATAAGGATCCAGTTAACGTATCGTATGTTGCAGGTTAACGAATACTGACATTGTCTTTTTAAACAGCTACTGCAAAGATGACAAAGTTTAGCTTAAAATGTAAATAAAGCCAGTGTCCTCGAGCATACCCTCTTCTAAGTTCAATAAATTACTAAATTGTTGACGAAAGGCTATGTTATTTTCCAGATACAGAATAGAAACATACACATTTTAGGCAGTAATCGTAGAATCCTTCTAAATATTGTCATAGAAAAATAAATGCAAAGGGCAGTGACAATACATATCGAACACCTCTCGTAAATATATTTTAAAAGTTATTAAAAGTGTATGTGCTTAAGACTTGTACAAAACTGAAATATACATGAATACTTTACGTAACGTTTTTGTATAATTAATGTTATAGAAAGATAGGACAGCTACATTGAAACGACTACGTTGTCAGTAGGTTCGTATTATGCAAAAAGGTACTAAATGTCTATGAACTATATGTTAGTATGTGCGAAAGACGGGGTATGTTGTTTTGTGAGTTATAGCTAGGATTAGCGCTTAGAATTGTCAATATAATAGTACATTGTATGTGTATGTTGTGCAGTGATGTAGCCTTTACTTGACAGCGCTCTAACACGACGTGCTTTGTTCAAATAAATAAAATGGTTCGTATTGGAGCAAATGCAGAAAAAAAACAGAAAACACACAGAAAGAAACAAGTCATTTTAATGATTTATGAAAACATGTATAATCCCTTAATAAAATAAATCGTTATTTTAAATTTGTTTGCTTTACAGTATATGCAGCTCGAACCACTGAGTTTCAGGATCGAGATCCAGCATGTTGCTAACTGTGCAAAACTGTCACCCGATGAGATACGCACATCAGTAAGTATCAGGGTACTGTTTTATCAAAGCACTTACGGATATCTTTAACTTACGTTCAAATTCAAATTGTTTATAATTCTTTAACAACTGCAAACTAGGTAAAAATGTGATTTGTATGAAGTCATTCACTGAATCTTTATTAGTATTGAAGCTCCATTTACCACACTTTATGGTTGTCAAAGTATTACAGAGAATTAAAATGTGATCGTAAGTCTACGATTTTCGTAAGTGCTTTGATAAAACAGTACCAGATCACTAAATTATGACTGATGAACGTATTAAATCACAGGATACCTCTCAAATGGACTAAGGTAGTGGAGCACTATATACGGCATGCGATTTACGTAATACAACCAGGCCCCAATCTCCCGAAACATCTCAATCTGAGCTCAGTCTCAACTCTAATTGTGTCACCTATCGTTTGAGAGAATTTCCATGCGACATTGTACTCTAAATAGATACATCTACATCTATATTCTAAATTTATTACACTAAACTTTCGAGAGCACGCCCTGATCTCCCAAAGCATCTCAATCTGAGTTGAGATAAATCTCAAATACGGTCATGTGTCTTTGAGATCATTTCCATGAGAGACAAGACTCTGAAAGTTGGCGCCACAAAACAGATACATTGCTCTGACTTTATTACAGTAAATATTTTGAGCATAAAACTTAAGAATGATCTCATATTTATACTCTTGACTTGAGCAAAATCTCAATTTGAGTTGAGATTTCTACTTGAGATGCTTCGGGAGATTGGGGCCTGGAGCTTCATATTTATCTCAAATTAAGACTCTGATTTGAGCAAAATCTCAATATGAGTTGAGATTTCTACTAAAGTCGAGATGCTTCTGGAGATCAGGACCAGTTTTCCTGGACTGTATCCTAGCCAGAACTAACTTGCTCTCCCTCAAGTAACCGGCAACTTCATCACATATGGTTGGAATTGACATTTGTGTCAAACTTTCGTTGAAGGATAAGACTTGCCCGAACGGGAATCGAACCCTAATCGCCACCGCACAAAACACGGCACAAACCACGGTACCATGGTCGTAGACTGGTTCCCGTTCGAATATTAATATTGCGACGTCAGACAGCAATCGGACCGCGGCACCTGTCTACCATGGTCGCGGCTATAGCGCTTTACTCAAATAAAGGTCCCGATGTTTATAACATAAAATATAAGTTAATACATTTTCGAATACATGTTCACTAAGCAAGAATGTATTTTGTTTCATATGAGGATATACTATGTTCTGCACGAGCTTTACGTTTAAACGTGACAATGTATAAATATGTATTACAAATGAATAATTAGATGACATACCGTTTTGACAATTAGTAAACATGTTCAGTGTATTACTATTAATAGCATAGAGGCAATATACAAGCACAGACTTTACACGGACCTTTTGCTCATTTATTTATTCTGTTTAAAAACACAAAAATGTACATTTCCCGTATTGAACGTTGAGTACACACAGCGTAGTATGCAGTAATATTTGGTCAAAAACTACTGAAACCAGTTTTGATAATTTTAACGAAGACGGTAAGGTATATGCTCCAGTGATTTTGTATACACACAGTTGAAAATCAGCCCTCCTTTAGTCTGGACTGTTCAAGGCGGTTGGATATTTCGCATCGAAAAAGGTAAATAAATCCACACGTAATTTCATTTTTATATGTTATATGATTTATGTTACTAACGTTTTTTTAAATTAACCATTTTTATAGAGATTAAGTAACAACGTGATCGTATGAATTGTAAATATGCCGTATGCTGGATATGTTTCAAGCGTTGTAAAATTTTGACGGGCGCGGTCGCTCGTATTATTCATATTTCATAACGGATAGTTCAATTTATATAACTTGAGGCAAGCTAATGAAAACTGTGGTATCAAATCATTGCATCCAACAGTAAATGTTCATCAAATCCCAAACCATGTGTGTTGGTGTTGGCAGGTTAGCTTAAATGTACATAGTTTAGTTTAACTTTCAACAATACTATTCGATGTGTATACATGTACATGTATTGGTGTATTGGTAATGAATTTGCGTATATTTGTTGAACGATCAAGAGCGGATATTGAAAAATATACACATGAGTTGAACCGTATGACTGCGTTCCAATAGTAAACAGTTGGTAAAGTAATCGCGTGAATTTGGTCAAGACCTTCTGTTGACATTTAACAAATATTCATCGATTAATCAATCGCTTTGCTATCAATAGTACATGTACTTTGGCACAAACATTTTGCATTTTACAAAGGTCAGTGGATATACACATTTGCGTACACGTAAACCGATCAACTGCTAATGACATAATAATGTTATTAATTGAAAAAGTTTGACTAACGTGAAAAAATGCTTCTGAAATGTTTTATTGTCTGCGCTGAATTTATAGACGGCAGTATTGTAGTCATCAGTGTCCATATGAACTGATGACTACTAGCGACCTTCGGATGGACATGCTTGGCCAGCCAGCCTTACAACTATATTGCCTTATGTTATGAGCTAGGCGCATTCTACAATGTTACTATACAATTGAATGTGCCTACTAGTATTGTTCTGTCGGCTCGTACATGTCGCAGCCTAGGATTGAACATGCTATATTCCATTTCTGAGCTTTTCCGTTGTAAACGGCTAAACACACTAATGTACTAGTGCACCGGAACTGCGTAAATTATAAAAGTTAAATAATGACAGTTTTTTAGTTGATAGATCATGCGCTTCCTTTGGTTTTTGTATGGTCCGTATTCAGTGACAGTTGTATGTAAACTGGTTTGAAATATAATCGAGCGATATTTCGGTGGGCCTTTGTTAAGATATAAAGGATATTTGACTTAGAGGTAATCTGATCGGTGTAGAAAAAGCACCTATCATGTAACCTGTACAAAACAAAGGACTGCAATATTTTAGTTACCGGGTTTTGCTTGAATTAATGCGGTGAATCACTTCCTCATTGCATGTTCATTTGAAAATAAATGCAATAATGGTTAATATGACTTATTTAAAAGATGACACAAGTTAGTTGGCAAAAATTACGTAACAAAGAACTACAGCGGGTATCAATTATCCATTTCGGGGCTTATGGTGATACATATTCGTCTCTGTGTACCAAATATGGCTTATGGTGGTACATATTCGTCTCTGTGTACCGAATATGGCTTATGGTGATACATATTCGTCTCTGTGTACCAAATATGGCTTATGGTGGTACATATTCGTCCCTGTGTACCGAATATGGTTTATGGTGATACATAAGTGTCTCTGTGTACTGAATATGGTTTATGGTGATACATATTCGTCTTTGTGTACCGAATATGGCTTATGGTGATACATATTCGTCTCTGTGTACCGAATATGGTTTATGGTGATACATAAGTGTCTCTGTGTACCGAATATTGCTTATGGTGATACATATTCGTCTCCGTGTACCGAATATGGTTTATGGTGATACATATTCGTCTTTGTGTACCGAATATGGCTTATGGTGGTACATATTCGGCGCTTGTACCGAATATGACTTATGGTAATACATACTCGTCCCTGTGTACCGAATATGGCTTACGGTGATACATATTCGTCCCTGTGTACCGAAAATGGCTTATGATGGGACATATTCGGCGCTGTGTACCGTATAAGGGTTATAGTGATACATATTCGGCGCTGTGTACCGAATATGCGTTATAGTGATACATATTCGGCGCTGTGTACCGAATATGGGTTATAGTGATACATATTCGGCGCTGTGTACCGAATATGCGTTATGGTGATACATAGTCGTACCTGTGTACCGAATATGACTTATGGTGATACACATTTATCCGTGTGTACCGAATATGACTTATGGATGTACATATTAGGGGCTGTATACCGAATATGGCTTATGGTGATACATATTCGTCGCTGTGTACCGAATATGGCTTATGGTGATACATATTCGTCCCTGTGTACCGAATATGGCTTATGGTGATACATATTCGTCTCTGTGTACCGAATATGACTTATGGTGATACATATTCGGCGCTGTGTACCGAATATGGGTTATGGTGATACATATTCGGCGCTGTGTACCGAAAATGGGTTATGGTGATACATATTCGTCTCTGTGTACCGAATATGACTTATGGTGATACATATTCGGCGCTGTGTACCGAATATGGCTTATGATGGGACATATTCGGCGCTGTGCAACGTATTTGGCTTACAAGAAGCTGTATTCGTTGAGAGTGTGCCTCATCACCGTATATTGCTCACAATACCAATGAGCCATATTTGGTGTGAGCCATATTCATCACAACAATGGTTGCCTAATGGGCTACGTTACAATGCCTCTGTGCACGTTTCCTGACCGACGTATATATTGACTGTTCTGTCTCATGACGTGCGATGTAGCACCATGGAACATGTTCTATAAGATCTGAGCTGGTATCGTGTTATACCCGTACCTTACTATGCTACAACCTGGTCTATAGCTATATAGTACCATGTAGTTACAGTACGTGTGCATATACTGATTTCAAATAGTATTTTCTATTCGTTAGATCGTTTTCTATCTTGTTAGATCGTTTTCTATTTATTAGATCGTTTTCTATTTGTTAGATCGTTATCTATTTGTAAGATCGTTTTCTATCTTGTCAGATCGTTTCGAGAATGATGATAGATACTGATAGATATTAATTCGAACATTAAAGCAATATACTCATGGTTCGCAAAGCGTGTATACATACCTTTTAAATAGCGGTGAAACATATTGTATATTTATTAGACAGATTTGTTTAAATGTATGCGTGTCATTGTGCCTCATTAAACACCAGTTATATCATTATAACTTTACTGTGAAGTATAGTGTTAACAATGTAACCTTGTCTTCAAACTAGTTGTTAGCATAATTAATAGTTGATTTCTTGTCTTAGACTATAATTTAATTTCGGTGTTTATTTTCATAAGCGGAGCATATTGGTACGAATATGTACGTACGAGCTTTATTATCAACATTTGTCTGATCATCGTTCAGTCATGACTTTGTAAAGAAAATGGGTACATCCCACACAAGAAGAATGTGTATAAATATTAACACATGAAGGTCGACGATAACGTTAATTGGTTCATAATGTATGAAATGTTTAAAATATGCATAAAGTTGATGTTATTTAGAGCAACACGGCGTTTCGTTTTGGAATATTTGTGTTTGTGTCGAATTTTAACATAACTACCACAAGGTGTTTTATGTTACGGGACATACACTATAATAGAGAGAATGCGATGCGAACGTGTACGACTACGTGTAGATACCCGTACGTGTGTACGTACGCGTTGCAATTAAAATTGGCTTGCGGAAGACAACGTGTGCGTGTAACATCACATGACAGTTGTTACATGGTTGTTTCGTGAATCGATAATGAGTGTTTACATAAGCTTAATGAAACCCCGGGCGATGAAATTGTGGGTTTCCCGTGCATACGTATACCTGTGTGACATAGTACACATTATACTTTCGTCTGCCACACGTCGGTTACTTGTAGAAACTACACATACCTGGATGACGAAACACTCAAAAGTAGTATAGACGTACACGTACACGTTACACGTTTACTTTTGCAACATCTTTAATAATATGAGGTTGTAAGGGACAATTTTCCCTTTTTCATATAGTCTGTAGACGCCACTTAAACATAAAGCCTCGTGGTCCTACTGAGTATTTCTTTTGCCTCCGATTGGAATTAATGAGTTATCAGATCATCGGGAACATGTCTATCGTGGTCTAGGGGAAGCTTTGGGAAATTCATAAGACAATTGTGATATAAGAAGGCATCGTGACGAATCGGGTGGAATTTGAAGAAATCGGGAGAACATTGCTAATGACGAATTCCTCAGTGGGACCTAGGCTTGATCGGTGCTCTCTTGTCGATAATCAAGGACAAATGTTCTACATGTTGCTCCAGTTTCTGTACTTTATCGACTGATTTTATTTCTGGTTCACTCCCAATCCGTGTACGACTAAACCGTAATTCTATTGTTAAGAGCTTAGGTAAATACTACACAATACTAGTATTTACCTATCAAAATAAACAGAATCCACGGTATTGTGCGAAATTATTTTGAATTGTCCGTGTATTGCCGTAACTATCTAGTTCATCAAAGAAATAAACGTGATATTATGACGGATAAGCACTGGGTATTCTAAGTACCGGGTTAAAATGTTTGCACAATAGTCTAACAACAGTAACTTCCTTATGGTGTACAATAACGAAAACAACGGAAGATTAATTAAGTTCATGTTAATACAATCGGACAATAGCTGTACTGTAGTGTGGCCTTCAAACAAATATGGATAAGAGGTTCAAACATTTGAAAATCCTTGGCTTTTGATTTGACAAAAAAGTAGGGTAAACTATAAAAAGTGTATAGAAATCTCCAAAAAGATGAAGATTTCTGATTTATCGGGGTGAGTTCCGATGGAAACTCTTGGGTTTGTTATGCTATTACAGGAATGATGTTTACTCCCACCAATACATGACTCTAAATGTATCAACTAATCAACTTGTTACTTGTTATATATAAAACAGCTTTTGCCCGCTCATTTTGCGCACCGTACAGAAAGAGGAAATCAGTAAATCCAGCCAGGAGTTGGTGTTACTGGAGTTCGACTCTTCAGTGGTGAAGGCATACAAAGTGTAGAAACCAAGTGCGTTCAAATGGAACCCGACGCTACCTAGATCGAACTCGCATTCCATCAGAACTCGCCCTCGGATGCAGCTGTCGTGTACTTATGAACAGAAAATAATTTATTTAGGTCAAACTCCAAAATACATGGTTTGTAATAATACCATATGTTACCTGAAACTGAAACATACCTATTCAGCAAAAACCCTTTTCTTTTGAGAAAATCGAGGTTTCAAATTTATACGGATATGTAAACGTGTGAAAAGGATATAAAAACCTGATTAAAGTGCTCAAGCGCAATGACATCATATTTTAAATATTCTTAAACACTCAGCATGTTCCATTCAAAGTCAGTCTGATTCATCCACTGTATTGATTCTTTATAAACGGTGTATGCCTTATACTCATCCGTCTACACTTTGCATTCATTGACATCCATGCACTCAAAGTTTGTATTCTCACCAAATTATTCTGATATTAAGGGGATAGAGGATAATACTGACATATTTCGATAAATAGTTGTGTTATGTTTCTGTTTAACTCCAAGGGTTATCAAATGTAGCAGATCTACATCATAAATATATGCTTACTGTATCCAACAAATTTCAATTTAAAAAAGCGCTTTTGAGAAAAAAGCACATCATACCCACTTAAGATACTTACTCGGCTGTGACATATGGCTTATATCTGATGAAAAGTGGAATGTCTTTTTATAATCTCTAACGTTTGAGTGTTGCTCTAAATATTGCATATGTGTGCCACACAGATAGTGACTTGCACATGTAAGCAGAATGTAATTCAATCATCTGAATACGCGGTAAAATAGACAGAAATATGATCGCTACCATATAAAAAAATACCCCAATATATTGCCCATATAGTATTTTGTCAGCTTAAGTTAAAACCCCGTCGGTTGAAATTTAATCACTTGTTTTGAGAACTTCAGTCATGCGTGTATCATATTGGTCTTAGTCCACTGCGAAATTTTGATTTGAACGAAATGTCCAATGTAATAGAATATAATCTCTAATCACTATCGACATGCATAACTAAAACTTGTCATCTGACTAAGTGGAGGTACGCGGTATCACCGGTATACCAGTAACCGTGGTACATGTATTAATTTCCCGCGGTACGCTACCGCGGTTCCATCCGATAAACCGGTATTTCATGAACATTATCCCTTCTTCTAATTATTTTGAAGTTACATGCCGTAACAGCAAACTTATCATATACTCAAACGAAACTGGGCATGGGGTATTCACTTATTTTTTCAGACATCCATAAAAGAAAGTATACAGTGTTTGGTATCAAGTTTTAGCTTATTCAGTTGCCTATAAAACAGAATACATTTCGTTTAAATAGCGCAGTGAAAAGAATCGTGTTTTTCGTTTAAGCGTGGTAGGGGTCCAAATAAAAATTGCATAAATTGTGATATCTGTGTTTTTGAGACTAAAATTAAGGTGTAAGATACTCTAAATGGTTTAATTAATTGTGATTATTTCATTAATATCGGGTATGATCTCCATTTTGACGTATAACCTGTACGATACGACGTCTTATGGAATTGACGTCACGTTTTACGACATGCGAGGGAATTGCATTCCATTCGACCTGCAGAGCATTCGGTAGCTCCTGCAAACTGTTGAAATCATGTCGTGATCGTACCTTTCTACCGAGAAGGCCCGTGCAACATTATCAATAGAGGTACCTCTAATGAGCATCATCAATGCCTCAATTCGCTGACGTTCCGATAATCTTTACATAGAAAGTTCTGATTTTACAGAGATTGTTTTGTGTTTTTCTTACTCCTTGGAGTTGCGGAAAATGAATGTGGAGTTATTGGACCAATTGCACCTTTATCAACCCTCTGCACGTGCAAATCATGCGAATTTCCTGTTTTGTGACGTTACGTAACATCTAATCTGATAGGGCCTTTTTGTGTCTATTGTTCGACACATTGCCACACATGCTTTACATGGTACAAAAATGAAATGCCTACGGCATGTATTTACATAGTTATCCCAATTTGAAACATGCACAGTTTCTTTTGCGTTTGAGTATGCATATTATTATTGTACATTGATGAGACACTAATAAAATATAAATTAATGTATATATATATTCCACATTGTAACGCACGGAATTCCCATGCTAATATTAGTTCTTTCTCGTAAATATGATAATTGCTTGCTGTGGAGTCCAGCATTCAGTGTTTCTTCTCAACTCAAGTTATTTTTTTTGCATAGTCTAGCTAGTCAAGTTACAAGTCTTTGACGTCGTTCAAGGCTTAATAGATAGCCTGGCTGAGAGTTTTCAATTGCAAAAATGTATATTCTGACCACTATTCAAAAGCTGTAAGTCTTATAATAAAGTTGGTGGTATACCGTGGTATATACCGTGATATCTGGGGACAAACCGTGGTATACCCCGGTATCTGTTGCTAGGTAGTACCCTATGACTAAGTTATCTAAATGTAAATATGACGTCACTTCCCTTGTCGTTTAAGTATATTTCGCTGGGTTGGTGCTGTTAAAACTCAATATTTATCGATTTTTGACCATTTTGCCAAACGCTCACCCTTTGTCTATAAAAGATTCCTGTCCAGGGTTTTCATTCACACAGCTTCCGCTCAGCCGAATTTATATTACCTCATTCAGTTACAAGTCGAGTGTTGACACAATACCTCAGGCAGCCACAGCACGTTGGCCTTTGATCCTCTAATGTACCCATTTAAAAAACTGGATGGAGTGGAGCATTCTGTGTATTTCTAATTGCTCAGAGAGAGAAAGGGTTGGCCTAAATTTGAATGGAACCCAGAACTTCTCGATCCCGTGTCGCTCGTCTTCGGGCTTGCGTCCATCACCATCCTACACAACCTCTTTTCCCCATTCTCTATAATCTGGTCTCTCCACGCCTTCCCAAATCACCTCCCTCAATCTTTACATCATGTTTACATATAAACATAAATGAATCTACGTTGCACTTATCATGTGAAGACATCCGTGTTGTCAAACTACTAATAAGCGTATATTTTCGGTTGACAGCTGTTGACACAAGTCGCCAGTCTCTTCGCCATAAAGTATACTCAACATTTGATCTAACCCCATATAGTAGTACATTACTGTATACTACAAACATAGCTAATGAAAAAAAAGTATTTCCATACTTGGTCCAACAGTTCGTATGTGTTGATTCGGAATGCTCTGTCGTCACTCACACTTCGGTACAACACTGGCAAGTCACTGTGGAACTTGGATGGTTGATCATTCATTGATGATTATTTGATTGATGACACCGAATCAAAATGAGTTTGATCTAATAAATGTCTGATTCCCGGCCTGGAAGTCTGCATGTAGTTATGTTATAGAACATATAAACCCTCTTATATGTAAGACGGGTATAATGGTCAAGTGCTACATCAATTGGTCACCGACCATGATATTGCAGTATGTATGTATCGCTGGCTTAGATCAATAAAGTCGCAAACTTATACAAAATGCCATTTAGAGAAAACAAGGTCTGAACACTACTATTTTCTTAAGGAAAAACAAGCTTTTCCTACTTCAGTTTGGTCAACATGACCATTTCCGATTTTCATGGAAATAGGTTAATATGTGTAGCACTTACGACCTTATTCTTCTAAGCCGGCGATATGTTCATTGTACGTGCCGCTGTTGTCCAGTGGTTAATGTTCGTCCATTGTTGAGTGTACAGTACTGGGTTCGATTTCTGTCGCGGCAGGTCATACTATAGCATGAACATTTCACAACAATGTAAATTTGGTCACTTGTGGAATGGTAAGTCGGTAAAATCGGAAGTGGTCATGTTGACCCTACTGAAGTTTAAAAAGCTTGTTTTCCCATAAGTAAAGAGTAGTTTTCAGATGGTTTTTGCTCTCAAAATATTAATTTTGTACTTACGACTTTCTAATTCTAAGCCAGTGACATGGCATATAAATCAACTCATGTGCTATACCGGTATAGACACGCTTCGTTTATCGACGCAACCACCACACCTTAATGAGATTGTTACATAAGAAATATCTCAATTTAGTCATTGGGCTCCGCCCTCAACTAAAAAGTGAACTTCTCGTCTTAATTCAAATGTTGTCACCCTTTTATTAATCATACGATAGAACGTTAGTGACATTTAAAGTTCGCTATTGCACAATACCATTGTAACGATGTCGGCACCGGTCCTTCGTACTGTCCAGTTAGGATAAAAATAGAGTAACGCAGTGGTCGAGTCCACTATTACGATGTAAAACCAATTATACTTGGCGTCACTGAAAAGTTACCACTTATATATACCTCTGTATTTTGTATACAAAAGTTTTATAGTGTGTGCATTTGAATATTGTTAAATAGGATAGCTGTGACTACATAGTAAGCTCAAAACATAGTCGTGTTCGGCTTTTAACTCAGTGCAACGTGAATTTTAAAAGAGGCAATCGGGAGGTAACTCTTCAGTGACGCTGAGTATATAAAAAAATTAATGCTTATCCTAATGTCTGTAATGTTAAACTAAATTACTTTAATCGCTTTACCTGCTCAGGCAATGGTTGTAATCTTTTATATACACATAAAAGACAACGCCACTCTCATATCATCCTAACTGGACAGTACAACCATTCATATGTGATTACCTTGGACATGCTGATGCAAAGTGCGAGGGTCAAAACACGAAATATTCGGATTAACCTAAATTGATGTTCGAAGGCCAGTCATATAGAATTTACATGTCCTTAGAATCAGATTAGCCGCGCCCGTTCTTCTAGTTTTGATGACAATGACCTTATAAGAGGGGAATACGATAAAATTTTGTTTCATACATACTTAACAAAGGGTATAATATCCTTTGAATAAGATCACGTATAATGACATGTAACATATCGTCTTCACATCTATTAAACTTTCGAAGCAATAACTTTAATGGTCTAAACTATACAATTTTAAAATACATGTTGAGTAACACGATCGTAACTAGGCATACAATATGGGTAGTTTATACCTTAAATGACTCATACGGAATTTATTTAATGAGTGGGTACGTTAGATTTTCTTCATAAGTTCTTTCACCTTATAATAGCATGGGTTATTGTGTTTCAATACGAAATTGGCGGCCGTGTAACTTGACCTGCAAGCGTATATTTTAAACTCTAACCTTGGCCTTTGAAGGGCCTCCATCTATAACGATGTTCGCGAGCACAATCGAATACAAACCGTCTTAAGACTGGTTTAAAATATAAAACTCACTTTTATGTTGCTTGTACTAATTTAGCTATAATTTAAGATGAATGGTTTAGGCGCCATTGGATGCCACCGTTCCGAAATAAACTCAGTGGTCTTTAATCATTACGTATTTTATGCCCACTTCATTATGAAAATAGCAGAAATATTCATAGAATCGATTTTTACTGTACGTTGTGACAGTTTGTGTTAAGAGAATTTTATGAGCAAGTTCAAGGAATTAAACTCATTTATTTGTACTTAACCGTGTTTAAAGAGTTTGCACTTTGGTATTCAGACATTCTAATATTAGTTTTTCACTAAAATGATTCGGTGATGACTTTCTGAATCTTTCTAAATTGGGTTTAGGCATTTATAGGTGAGTGGTTGATTTGGGTAGTTTGTTTTGAAAATTAACAAAGGTATTCTGGGATCATACTGATCCAGCTTGTAAATCCTGGATTTTATTTTTATTGTCGATTATTTCATAAATTACATGTAGTTAGTCATCTCAAATATTTAAAACCAATCTGTAGATGGTGAACCAAGGCAGCACTTTTCTGAAATCTAAGACGATTGACCCAAGATCAAATGGCTCGGCTTGGATGTTTATAAATTCCTTACTCCTGTTATTATTGTTACTCCTATCCCAGCATCTTGATGATACGCTTTTAGTCAGCTCCTTTTTGATACTCATAAGCGAATTATGAGGCATATCTTATCTACATATATAGATTCGAAATCGATAGCAAATATCGCGTATTCACCATTGCCAAATACCGGGTATATATGTTATTATATGCCTGCTACAAGCACTTATCCCTAGTCCAAGATCAATATTTACTGTCGTACTTTTTGTTATACTTTGGTTTAATGTTAATTTTTTTTCGACTTCATTGAAATTAAACATATCGCTTGAGTATCAAGTTTTATAATGCCGCTATGAAAACGAGAAATGAATTCATTCATCCAAGCATAACACTCCATAACTTAGTATGTTATTATACATAAAGGTTACTGCAAGGTCATTCATTCAATGGATCTGAATAAATTTATGTTTCAATAAGTTCTTTATATAAAACGTTAAAAATATTATCTAGCTATGATTGAGTTAAATTTATACTAATTTATATTTTACCTCGATAATGAAACCAAGTTTCTTAACTTGCAATAATCACTCTCTACACCTCATTCCTGGTGCATATATCACCTCTATGGTATCGGTGAAGAGAAGCATGTTCCTTGAAGTGTATGTTAAACATCAGGCATTGGAAATACTGGAACCATTACTTTTTTAAAATTTGACCATTCTTATTAACCATAATTAGCTCATGTTTTCCAATAACAAGTCGAGCTTATATATAATGGTCGTAATGGTGATCGTGTACTTTTGAGTTGGTTATGTTTATTGTAAGGATCAATTTCTCAAAGATTACCCCAGGTATCCTTTGTAACTCAACATAGTTATTCACAATCACAAGGGGAGGTCATATTGACAAGACTGGTAGCCATCTGACCTTTATTGATAAGTTATGTGCCCTTGTTACTCGTAGAATTGTACTCACCGACAAGCAAGGATACTATCAAGTACGCGAAAGTCGAGCTTCCAGCACTCGTAAGCGGTGCTCTAGTTTGATAATTATGACGCAGCCAGGGACATTTCGAGGTATCCTTACATCCTATACATATGAGGGTAGCTCCATGAGGGTAGCCCCAGAAATGGATAATATGACTTATTCGTCTCCATTTCAACACAGACAATAACTACAAAGGAAACAATTAAACTCCGTATATAATATCTATACGACGAAAATACTGGAAGACCGATTTAATCCTATATATAAATGTGAAAACAAATTGCTAAAGCACTAAATAAATATTCAATTCAGTTACAGTGTATAAATACCATACCAACACATAAAGAAGTATTTGTTGATTTTGTTGTAAATCGAATTCTATTTCACCGAGCGAACACATAAATAAATATGTCTGCGTATACATGTATGAACTGATTGCTGTATCGTGTTATTTTAACTTCATTTACAGTTAGACGTCATTTTTGTTCACATTCATTCAGTATTTGAATCAGTCATACAAACATTTTGTAAATTTGCAATGGTGTTCCATAATGGGCAGTACTTTTCCAACACGTAATATATACGTAGCTAATTATAGTACGTATAAAAAGACATAAGAACGCGATCAGATATAGCTTGAATATGCAATTGGTATATATCACGATTTAATATGGATCTTAACGATCATTTGTGTTGAATTCTGAAGAGCTTTCGAATAAGGAAGTGTGTTTTTATGGGTAAATCAAAGAACCTGACTTGTTCACGTCACGTAAATGTTTTTAAACAATGAGCAAAAATTAATATGTGCTATCAAACGTTTTGTTGCATATCTGTCAAGCACAATGTTAGAAGTGTGTGTGACCACAGTACATTCACGGCAAATAGGAATGTTTGAATTGTTTGAGTGTATTTGAAGTACGTATCGGTTTTGTGTATGGGTACGACCACAATGTGCGTTCACAGAGGCTTGGCAATGATGCCTCATCATACATATATTATAGACAAGTTCGCCTAATCTGGTTAGCCAATCTTACGTCAAGCAAAATGTGCATTAAGCACAACATGGCATCAAAGCATTGAAAATATATATGGCTAAAATGATGTTAGCTTTAAATAACAGCTTTAAGACACCAGCCCAACCCTTGTCGTGTACCTTATATTCCTAATAAACGATCAACCACTTACAAGCCACTGAGCAGGACAAGTCATTTTAGAGGTATAATGGAAACATATACAAATATGGCTGTCCTTAGATTTAGGTGTTGCAAAGTTAATTGTGCGTACTGTAACATGATATACAATCGGGTTATAAGTTCGCTTTAAAATGACGACGCTTGGGAATTTGTACATAAACTTCCTTGCACATTGAAACGGTCCTTTCATATCGTTGAATTGCAAATAAGGTATTGCAAATAAAATACTATGTACACGTCGCAAGATGACAGTTTGCGTTTAAATTTTGCAATCATGCATTATTTGATATCAAATTCCGTCAGACTTTGAATATGATATGATAAATGACGTGAAAGAAGTATGTCAAAAGTATGTTTTTGCTCGAAGTTATCATGGTACTTACTAAATGTATACCGGTATTTCGAAAGTATTCATATATAATTACGTACGCCATTTATTGCTGGGTACTCTGTTGACTTAGACAAAACTCATGGTGACATTTTGCGTTACCCGAGTGATTTTACAGCTAATTGCGGCTCAAAACATTGCAATTGTACCCACCAACATGGGTTCTGTTTTATCAAAGCACTTACGAAATATTAATGTTACGCTCAAATTTATAATCTTTATAATTCTTTAACAACTGCAAACTGGTGACGGATATGGTTTGTAGGAGTTCAGTAACTGAATCATTATAAGTACTGCAGTTCCATTCACCACATTTCATAATTTTAAACAAATTATAAAGAATTTAAATTTGATCGTAAGTTTAGGATTCGGTAAGTGCTTTGATAAAACAATTCACTGGCAGATGCAGTGATAGTTTATACTAATTTATTTAAGGTCGATTGAAACAAGTTTTTCCCACTTATATTAAGCACTCTCGACACCTCATTTCTGATGTTATCCATCGTCACGAGGGTATGAGAAAAGAGAAGCCAGGTTCCCTTTCATGCCGAGCGTCTAGCAAGGGAATTTCTGGTACCATTTTTATTTCGTATTTGGTATGACGCGGCCAGGGATCGAACCCGAGACCCCCGCACTCAAAGCGAACGCTCAACCACTAGGCTATCGAGGAGGCGGTGATGAGTTGGGCTATGTGATGATTTCTCCACTCTGTGCTAATTATGGCTAATTATAATTATAAACGGATAAGTGCCAACGTGTGCTACTAAGACCATAGGACCTACCTCAATAGCCTAGTGGTAGTGCGTCCGCTTTGAGTCCGAGAGGTATTGTGCTTGATTCCTGGCCGCGGCCAACTGACGCCGTTAAAATGCGTGACGTTCAGAATTATTAGTTAAAGTAACTGCCCGGTGTGTCCGGTGTGTGGATAACGTAACTGGGTTGTATCCATATATCAAATACTGTTGAACATTGGGACTTACAATTATATTTTAAAATAACGAGCATACGATATCTCTGTGAACACGAACGTCCATCGGTTTTGACCATTACATGATGATCTTTATTTGATAAGGAGTACACTATATGTATCAGTGATATACTTGTGCATTTATAATGTCTATTTTGCTTCATTTAGCAGAGGATTTGTCAATACCTACAAAACACATATCAAACTTTGGTTGAGCAATCTGACATTTGGATATTTTTAAATGATTACAACATGTTGTATTTTCTCACGACTATGAACAAACGAACTGGAAAATAAAATGGGTGCGCCATATTTTGTCAGTTGGCTATTAATAGAAAGTAATAAGCAATAAAACTAATGATGGGTAGATATGTTTGTAGCCTTCAAAGAAAATCATTACTGCATCGAATATGTTTGAAGTCACATGATTGTTATGATGAGTAATTTAAACCTCACTATTAAAATCAATCTTATAGGACTCTAACAGTGTGGTCTCATGATTGAGTTGGTCTTTATTGGCGTTCAATAAAGAGCAAAATCGTAAACACAGGTTTGACAACTGTTGTTACTCTAAAGTGGTCGTGTCCGCCACGATTATCTTGTAGTAGAGCGTCCACTGCTTGTGTCTCTGCAGCTCAATGAGAGGCACTCATATGCCTGTCATATTTCCGCAGAGCGCTGACTGGCAAATAAAGGCTATGGTCGGCATTGTGGGAGAGGTCTCGAGTTCGATCCAAGAGAGCGACCTACGATAGTCGTTAAAATGGTACTGGTATATCTCCCTTGCTTTTTGCATGATACAGTTTGTTCATGATAGCTGTTGATTGGTCCGGTGTTAGGATAATATGACTGGGTAGTCTTCATATGACTGAAACATTGTAGAACTGTGAGACTTAAAACAACATTTTAATGGGATGGAATTTTTATGGTGGTGGTCTTTAGGTAGGGTTTTACTGTTCATCGATACGAAACATCCGAGCACGCACGATGACGTATAAAACGTTCCAATATTTAATCTTCAGATGCAACTATTTTCGGGTATGGTCGGTGTAATATTGCAGATACTATATATTTTTATTCATACGTGCATGTGCGCCTCAATGGGTAGCGCACTTGTCGTCTAATCTGGCGACCCGGGTTCAAATACGGATGGAGGCACTCATATGCGTACCATATGTTAGCAGAAAGCTGATTGGCAAATAAAGGCTATGCTCGGCATCTAGGATACTATATATAATGTCATATTGAATTATATCTTACTTTATATTTTCAGGCACCTAGCAGTAAGTCTTGTACTTACCACCTTGTTGATCTGGCCGGGAGCGGCATATATTGTCGGTGAAAATGTCGAACCCAAATAGGACTATTGAAGATCGTCTGGACCGGATTGAACAGCAGAATGAAGCCATTGTCCGTGCGCTGCAAAAGAAAAAGAAGAATGCATTCATTGTAAGTATTTCAAACGTAAATGCCGATAATTTCACCGAGCCCTAGCATCGTATAATTTATGCTGAAAATGTTTGTTTGTAGTATGTAGGTCGGATCTGGGGATATTGGTTTCGATTCTCCTAAAATGATATACCGATAAGACCTGCAGTTTTCAGCGAGCTAAAAACGCAAAACAGAACAAAGTGGTTCTGACCTGATAACTCCGTGTTCGGGTTTTATGTGGCGAGTATTTGGCCATCATATGCCATGAAGCTAAATTGATATTTTTACTGTGAACATAATACATGTTTATTACATGTTAAGATGCACGCGGCTGGTGGAGAGATTCATACGTGAACGTGGCATGTTCCATCCGTAGTCGTATATATTTGAGATAGGAAGTTGGTAACTTCCACATTAAAACCATAATCCGTGAACATGTGTCGTAGATAAACCATTATATTAGTACTCAACTACAGCCTGGTATAGAATTGTTGTGATTGTTTAATACAAACACTACGGTGCACATAAGGTACATCCCGACCTATATTGTTGTGGCTTTATGCAATATAATATTGGAACTATAGTCTTCGTTTACCTAAACCCGACAAAGTCTGTAAATCCTCATACTATTACAATGAAATGAAATCTTTGAAATGTGTCTTTGAATATTTTTAACAAAGTTTTAACGACAAGTATGATGTCACTCACGGGTCGCCGTACGACGCCTAAGTTATCCCATTATTCATTTTTGGCATATTACAATTAACATAATGCGACGCTCTTTCGTGATGACTAGGTTTCAAATTTTTCTTCATTGAATATAATAATCACATAGCGTAAAACTTTGTAGACGGGTATTGTCAAGATAAAATCGCTATGTAATGTTATACACAATTAGGGAATGTGTTTCCTTACATATGTATATGGACTCTACGTCATAAAGAACTTATTACAAGGTGAAAGACATGCCGCTCATGCTATGCTGTTTGATTTTCTTCAGGCCAGTCATCTGTAACACAACATTGTAAACATAAACATTGCAGTTGCTATCAATAAATTCTTATCCTAACACGATCTGCGGATTAATCCATATACCCATAGAGCAAACCAGGGCATGTATTATTACTGCAACAAAACATACCTGTCAAATTGGCTGTTAGCCCGGTAGCACGTGCCCTTTTTATGAATGAATGAACGTATACTTTATAGTAACATCTTCAACGAGTCGCTAACAAAGCAAGTTGCACGAATATACAGTGTTACAGCTATGACGTATCTATTTTTAGAAACTCCAATATACTCTCGAAACTATGTTTCATAAAAACTTCTGATAATCAATTCATTTATATTTTTCATTTCATGAAATAGATACACTATACTCGTGTTATTAAAATTGTTTCAATGTTTAAAATGTGTTATTTCCTTCAGAAAATTACGAAGGTCGTTTTCATTAACGAGGGAGGTAATTGTACCAGCTTATAAACCACTCAATTTCAGCGTGGAATTATGTTCAATGTCAAATGGGTGAAAATGGAATGCGCGCAGTTAAATAGTACGAAATATTATCGTATTTAGAATCGAAATAAAAACTCATATATAAATAAAAATATGTTCTTGTATTTTGTCGGTGAATAAAACACGAGTACTCGTTCGGACGCACCCGTACTCTTGTCCGTGTTTTATTCACCGACAAAATACGCGAACATATTTTTATTAAACCTAGTTGATATTATATGCATGAATATGTAATATAATGGATAAGATTATAATTTTCACTGCATGACAGACTTAAAGGTTAAATAAACGAACGGTTCACCGAGCAGTTACTCGACACAGTTATCCTACTTGTTATAATAGGAAGAACACATTCAGTAATAATTCTCATTAATCAAATGCGAGCTAGACTTAAATACAAACTGAACGACGTGAATTTTAAATCGAATTGAGTATGCATATGTATAGGACTTTTTAACAAGATGAACTAGTTTCGCGTTCTCAATGAATTCAGTCAAGTATGAAGACCTCCCCTTCACTTAACATTCATGATCTTACATCTTACACTCTTCCGTAGCTTTCATTTTCAATAAAAAGATTGTTCAAAGTTTAAGACAACAAATCGGTCGATAAAAAGTCTTTAAGTAGAGCAAATATTTCAGATGGTATCCTAAAGAAGTTGAGTGAGCGAAATTATATTTAATATAGATATTTCATAGTCGTATCAGTGTGTAACGCATGAGTGTCAAATATAAAGATAAATATAATTTCAAGACAAAAGTATTAGGGCTCTATTCCTATCTGATAGAACACTAACTGGCTACCAGTGTTGATGTGGGTATATTCCAAACGTCCGTCCCACAGAAAAAGTTATTTTCCTGGTACATACAATAACTCGTACGCTAGGTACATGACTCACATATATTTAACAAACCTCTAAGTGTGTATGGTGTAGGAATTGTCATACACACTGTAAAAAAACAACATTAAAAATATTTTCTAGTGTACATGTTATTGTTTTGCTACACGCTGAAATGTGCCACATGGCCGTAGCATGGCAGTTCAGCTTCCACTATACGATGTTAATGTACCCTGAACATCGATTCAAAGACCGACCAGACCAGCCCAAGGTTATGACCCGCAGCCAGGAGGCAATACAAAACATGTTGAATCACTGGAATGGCTGCACACACCGCGTTAGACGAATGCCGGGTGTCAACGGATAAGTCAAAATATACTATTACATTATTAAGCTCCTTTAATGATTGCCATAGGTCATCGATTCACTAGATGTTCTTTCTATTTTTACCAAATGAGATCATTTGAGTATGACCTTTATCTTTTATACGGTCTATAGTATTACTCTCTTTGTAATGCGTGTAACATGACACTCCCTTGTTGCTCCGCCATAAAAAAACGCTAAATCTGAACCTTTCATTCAATATGATAATCTGAGTGTTAGATAAATACAAATATTAATACATAGTTGACTGGATATCTTATACATATGATATACTGCGCCCAGGATAATGTGATGTTTACAAACATGGCTCGGTTTGGTCAACTGTTGCAAAATTGGTTTTACAAATCACTATAGTATTAGATATGGTCAGTTTTGTACTAAACACATCACTGATAAATTGTGCACCTCTGAATAATCCACTTTTATGGAATATACGAACATTAACCGGCTTTCTCGTTATCGTGGGATGACTCTGCAACCCCTCATTTGGTGTGTATACACTTGTATCGATATTTCAGTACTAGTATGTCATTGAACTAGCCTGTCCTAACTAAATGAGCCATGGTTGAGGTTCCAAATATACACAACATAATAATAGCAAAAACCCACTTGTATATCTACGCTACATACTTAAAATGAGTCGCACATAAAACATAATTTGTTATATTATGCGTTTAAAATAGTATATATATACCGCATGTAAAACATTTAATGGTCCATGTTACTAGGTAATAGAATTTAATATTTAATATTTTTCAACATGCTCCGATGCATTCTGCTCTTGGTATATCGTGTGTTCATCTTTTATGTGAGAACAATGTGCAGACTTGTCATGCTGCGTATTAACTACTATCCAGAAACGCCTTCACTTACCAGACACATTATATCAAATCAATATAACCATAGGACAGTGAATCGTTGAAGCATTTACAATGCAATTGGACATTAAGATTTGTTTGTATCATTCAAAACTAATGTTTGTCCAAGATTCATTGGCAGTGGTTTCCTTTTACAATCTGTCGCCTTAAGCAGAATCCCACACTTAATATTCTATATAGGACAGACACATTGCATACTGTTTATGTACACATAATTCGAAGCCATATATATAAGGCGGAATCGCGTTGCCACCAACGGATATATCGGCTTCCGGTTTGCGATAAATGATCGAATCTTCGTTTCTTTACATGATAGTAGAATCGTCGTCGAACTATACATGTATGTACACTAGTCAAATTTTGATAAGGGTCAAGAAATCAATTTTATCTAATCTGCTGCAAAAATTCGAAATATTCAAGTGATGGATTTCGTATGCATTGTCATAATGTTGTCTTTATCTAAGTAACTGATAAGTCCTATTTACAGGAACCAAAGTAACAACAGTAACATGTGAATCTTTGTCTCTTTTCTATTCTCCTATTGTGTAAGATACCAAATGATAGCATTCTGTTATCACAAATGCTTGAATCCAGCACCAACATTTTAGTTAAGTTAGGCTTATCAGCACTTTCTGTATTCGGTTATAATATAGCAGATGTATGATGATTATGATTTACACCTACTTGTAATAAATTTTCATCAACCTAATTTTGTTCAATTTACAAACTATTTCCAAGGAAAACGTGTTGACCCTTACTAAGTTTGTGAAGTATAGTTGATTACATACATTAAGTTAGGTCCACTGCAAACATTGTAACATTATACTGATGTTCATCAAATATGTAAGTCAATGGTGTGGTTAAATCAAACCTACGAGGTTTATATAATAACACCCCAACGATGACCCTAGGCTATATCCATTGTTTGAAACATTCGATCTTATTCGATGAGGCAATTTAGTAAATTAGACCGTAAATGGTAATCATCCGTGTTCACAAAGTTATACTATTTCCTCAGGCTACACCATTCTGTATCAAATAGATGTTAACTTTTATTTTATCAATCTGCCAACAATCAAAGTCAATTTGCAACACTTATGTTTGAGATATTGTTTAGCGAATCGTGGCACTGATTGATGAGGGTAATCAGTTAAATTAATACAAGCGTGACGGTGGGGTTATACGTCAGCGACACATTGAGCCACTGACCGTAGCGTGGTGCTGTTCACTAAACGATCAGACAAAGAAGGCAGCGCTCAACAGGAATATCTGAGCGTGGGGGACGCACAAAAGAAAAGTGTATGTGTAATTGCTAGCTCTGCATGAAAGTGGTCCCATGAATGACATTTGATAAGGCACCTATCATTGTTTTCCCCCAGGGGGGAGCGGCGGGCTGACCCAGGGGAATAGGACATTTATACTTTTTCAAAGTCTAAATTCCCTCCCTAGAGCAAGGGCAATTTGTCAAAATCCCCTCACTGGGAGATGCTTTACATACTCCCGGGATCAACATTTCGACCAAAGTCAAAATTTCCCGAGACTCGGCACCATTCTGTCTGTCAAATTCCCACCTATCGGGAACAGCCTTATGTCAAAAGTCCCGTGTATGCCCACCGCTCCCCCCCCCCCTGGGGGAAAACATTAATAGGTGCATAACTTTTGATTACTTATTTGATTTTGAAAATTATGATTGCATACGCACAATATATTCCACTTAATAGTATTAATGACTTTATCAGGCCTCGAACCAGGACTCTCATCCGCGGCATCCCCCAGAAGTAGGATATTGTACTATTCATTCGGTTAGCCATTATCACTATATGGACCAACATAATTATAATTATATGTCAATGAACTGTTATCAGTATTATACGCCAGATAGAATACATGTAATATGAATTTACGTATAAATATGGCAAACACGCACGCACCTCATGTTAATTGTATACATAATGACTTAAAGATAGATAGTTTATTTACATCTCATCAACACATTACAAAATATACATACACACAACATGTGACAATAAAACAAAGTGTTGTCACTCTTCCAAATGTGAGTTATAAAAGATGATAAATAATGACTCGAACATACCACCTAACAGCAAACAAAATTTGAGTATATAGGCCTGTTGAAATGAACCGACTTGTAGAGACATTGTGCCAACATAATCCCATAGAACAAGGGTCATTCCAAAAGCCTGTTCGGACACAAGTATGCTGTACAACAATACAATTGGTTATAACTATTCGAAACAGAAATATGACAAACTTATGACATATAAATGTTTTAGCACTAAAACATTTTAAATGTGGTAAATGGGATAACATCACAGGTATATGAAATAAACACGGACGTAGGGTGAGATAGACACCAGAAAATAACAAGACTGTAATTATAGACTAAAGCATTGTGGTAATGTAATGTATACACGGATTAAATGAGTCATCACACTGTAATGACACGTTTCTGTCTTACATGATACCGTTCAATCAACACGAGTTATTTTATCAAAGGTCAAATCTTTACTAAGCTCCTTTCGTTTAACTTTAAGCGAATAAAGTAACTAAAATATTGCGTTTAAATGGTGCCAGATTGTATTAGATAAATACTTTATAGCGATCTGTGTATTAAATAGAAAACATTAAGTCCTCGCGGATCTTCGCTGTGAGCCTCCTGTTTGATAAACAACATACCCTGTACAATACAAAGAACATATATGTATGTACACATTGCAGCACGTACCCATTTATTATCTCCCGGTAGTGGCTTTAAAATTACTCTCTGGCCGTCCGCAGGCATTTCTCTGTAAATAGGAGGTAGATTTGAATGCGACTGACAATAAATATTAACATCCATACTGTGATGATCCCCGTCAAATGTTTGATTGTTAAGTAAGAGTTATCGCCAAAAAATCCATTTGTCTGTAACTAATTGGTAGAATTTCGTGCACCTTAAAAATATGAATCCTGTATATGGTATTGAAACGTTCGTTTATATTTTCAGGGTCTGGAAGATGAAAATGAGGAGCGTGGTAACTGGTCTGGTCGTTTCGACTTCTTTCTGAGTTGTCTTGGGTACGCCGTGGGTCTTGGTAACGTCTGGAGATTTCCTTACCTGTGTTACAGAAATGGAGGAGGTAAACCCTGGTTGTATTCTATCCGTTAATCTTTTACGGCCGTGTACAAATATCTTACTACGTCTTCTACAGGAGTAACCACTAGGCTATCGCAACAACCAACCCATAAATGTTGCGTAAAACACTTACCAATATGACTACATCACACCACACCAGTATTTGGTTGGTATGGATAACAACACCAAGTACTAGATGCATATATTGATTGTTGCCTTCAAGGCTGTAGTACATTCGTCTTTGATAATAAACGGTTATAGTGCGCCCAGGATAATGAGAAAGGCGGGAAAAGTTGGTATATTGCACAAAGGTGGATTAATCGGAAGTGCACGATTTATCAGTGGTGTTTTGAGTACAATACTGACTGTACCTATTTGCTTTAGTAATATGGAAAACATATTTGGTAACAGTTGACTAAACTGATTCATGTTTGTAAATATCACATTATCCTGAGCGCACCATACGACAGTTTTGCTGACAACCCTTGATATGTACGGGGTCATTTTAACCTAGTAAATAGCACCATAATAGTTTATATATTATGAACGTATTCTTATCAACAGGTGCTTTCTTCATCCCATACGTGATCATGTTGGTCTTTGTTGGTATGCCAATCTTCTTCCTGGAATTGTCATTGGGTCAGTTCTCAAGCAATGGACCATTGACATGCTGGAAATATGCTCCTCTCTTCCAAGGTAAAGTTTAAATCGATCATTCAGGTCAGCCACTTGTTTATATAACATTATAGTAGAGCAGCATTTTGACTCAAAGTAGAGTGAACATTGCAATAAAAGTACACAAGCTGAGTCATATACCAAAATGTTCCTGAGACATTCAGGATAACTGTAATATTGGTAAAAGTTGTCGTCCTTGAGAGGAAAGTTTGCAAAGGTCAAGTTCAAGGTCACATGGTGCTTCAAAATAAGATACAAACTACAGTTTACTTAACCTTTATGAATACACCAAACTTGCATGTTAAAGTAAAATCGTTCACTGACTTTGATACATACTTACTAATTGCACAATTTTAATTCCAATCTGTTGTCCAACAATGTCAAGGTCAAGGTCAGTTCAAGGTCAAATGGTAAAAACGTACAATAAATAGATGTGCACCAGATTTCAAATGTCATAAATAGTACAAATGATGCTTAAACACATGCATTTGCACATGAGAGTAACTATTAGATGAAAAAGATATGAAATGTATCAATTCCAAGGAATATTCGGAGTCTGAGAGGCAATTTAGTGTAATAAACAATTACCCCACCCCCTTTCAAAACATTAAATGTAGTTGATTTACACATAATTTAGCCTGTAGTATTTGAATTATCATTATCGAATGTTTGACTGAATATAAATGTCTAATACTGTCAATGCTAAGGGTCATTTATTGAGGTCATCATGAATGAAGGTCAAGGTCATTTCAAGGTCAAATGGTAAAAAAGTGCAAAAAACGGGTATACACTAGATATCGAATGTACCAGTGGTAGACAAGATGCTTAAACACATTTATTTACACATGGAAGTCGATTTCGAGTCAATATGATTTGAAATGTACCTATTTAAAGGGAAAATTAGAGATTTAAGTGGCAACTAGCAGTAATTAAAATTACCCCACCCACTTTCATAACATTCATTGCAGTTGATTTATTTCAAATCCCAATAGCAATAGTCATAATCAAGAAAATGTGTCAACAAATGTTTCTAATATTTAAGTGTAAGGAAAATAAATGTTTAAAGGTTGTAAAAACAGCTTAACTAATCATTGTGCTGAGTAAAAGTCCAGGTAGAGATTTCTACTTTTTTGGTATACTCAACACTATCAAATACAGCTATTACTAGCCACAGAAGAATAAAATCATCACCTAGTATAGCTATTCTTCGTACCATGGGGCATCTACAAATGTCTGGCACAGTCATCCAGTGTTCAGTGGGATATCTAATAAAATAATAATGTATGACACTGTCTATCAAGACAACACAGGGTACCAATAACTGTCTTACACAGCATTTCATGGCTCTATGGGACACCAACAACTGTCTTTCGCAGCATTTCATGGCTCTATGGGGTATCAACAACTGCCTAACACAGCATGTTATAGGTTCATGGGGTACCAACAACTGTCTAACACAGCATTCCATGGCTCTATGGGACACCAACAACTGTCTAACACAGCATTTCATGGCTCTATGGGACACCAACAACGGTCTAACACAGCATTCCATGGCTCTATGGGACACCAACAACTGTCTAACACAGCATTTCATGGCTCTATGGGACACCAACAACGGTCTAACACAGCATTCCATGGCTCTATGGGGTATCAACAACTGTCTAAAACATCATGCTATAGGTTCATGGGGTACCAACAACTGCCTAACACAGCATTCCATGGCTCTATGGGACAACAACAGCTGCCTAACACAGCATTTCATGGCTCAATGGGGTATCAACAACTGTCTAACACAGCATGCTATACGTTCATGGGGTACCAACAACTGCCTAACACAGCATTCCATGGCTCTATGGGACAACAACAGCTGCCTAACACAGCATTTCATGGCTCAATGGGGTATCAACAACTGTCTAACACAGTATGCTATACGTTCATGGGGTACCAACAACTGCCTAACACAGCATTTCATGGCTCTACGGGACACCAACAACGGTCTAACACAGCATTCCATGGCTCTATGGGACACCAACAACGGTCTAACACAGCATTTCATGGCTCTATGGGACACCAACAAGGGTCTAACACAGCATTCCATGGCTCTATGGGGTATCAACAACTGCCAAACACAGCATTTCATGGCTCTATGGGACACCAACAACTGCCAAACACAGCATTTCATAGCTCTATGGGACACCAACAACTGCAAAACACAGCATTTCATAGCTCTTTGGGGTATCAACAACTGCCTAACACAGCATTTCATGGCTCTATGGGGTATCAACAACTGTCTAACACAGCATTCCATGGCTCTATAGGGTATCAACAACTGCCTAACACAGCATGCTATAGGTTCATTGGGTACCAACAATTGTCTAACACAGCATTTCATGGCTCTATGGGACACCAACAACTGTCTAACACAGCATTTCATGGCTCTATGGGACACCAACAACGGTCTAACACAGCATTCCATGGCTCTATGAGACACCAACAACTGTCTAACACAGCATTTCATGGCTCTATGGGGTACCAACAACTGTCTTACACAGCATTTCATGGCTCTATGGGGTACCAACAACTGTCTTACACAGCATTTCATGGTACATAAGCATTTTAATTTCTCTTATTAACGTCTGATTTTAATATGCAGTATGTAGCTAAATGAATAAGGTATCGGTTTGCACTACCCTTTTCTCCAGTTAAAATGTTTGAAATAATACAAATACAATGTTATGATATTGCAATGTTTGTATATAGCACAGAGAATTTGACGTGATCCTGACCTTGAATATATTACGAGGTAATTGCGTTGAATATATAAATTTCCGCGAGCAAATCGTGCAATATCGGTTCTTTAGATTTGTTTTGGTATTACACATCGAGCGTCTTCGTAATACTCTCCGCTTATGAAAGCATACAGCCGGGGTTACAAGTATAGACAATATATCAGCTGTTAAATTATGCTAATTTAAAGGTCGAGAGTCGTGTCAAATTATCTGGACTATACAAGTGACTAGCCGGAATACTCTGCCTATACCAACAGCTTTTAAATTACACAAAAGCAAATCACAGGACATAGCTACTGGTATTGATGTGTATAAACAGTTACGGCTCATTTGCACGTCATTTTACTAGACATAAAATCTTAGTACATTGCAGCGGCATTGGGCCAGTGATTAGTACGAGAGATGTGTAACCCGTCGACGTCCTATTGCGGCAGATCATACTCGTCCATAAAATTTGACATTTGCTTTCACATGCGGAAGACGTTGCCGGTGTCTTGTGAAAGGATACATTAGTTCTTGTTAGAAACTGGTCATGTGATTATGCCGCCGAACATAACTGAAAAAAGGCTCTAAACCCTACTAAGCACGTATCGAAGTTGCCAAAAACAAATTACATTTTAAAACATCTGACTGTCTAGTTTTTTGACGGAATTGTAATTATTTTCCTCATATTCGCCTAAATAAAAAATCACCTACATGTATAGTTATTGTACAAATTTGATATAAGATATGCCGTTTTTCAGCATGAAATATAGAAATCGAAAGATGTTAGTACATATCATCATGCTCTCCTTATGTAGGTTACAATCTGATATAATACAAGTACAATGTTTATTATTACTAAATACTGTAATGCACAGACAATTCAAAGTCTAGCCGAAGCTATGGCAGCGCCTATCTACCAACGTAAGAGACAGACACAGAACGTGACCATCCGCGTCCCCCAACGGATACATCGATCATGCCTATATACTGACCCACACAACCAATGACACATTACATAGCTTTTGAAATTAGCATATTACCATTGATAAATCATTCTGTTTCTTCTATTATCACCAGGTGTTGGTGTAGGTATGGTGGCTGTATCAGCTATGGTTGCCATCTACTACAACATGATCATTGGTTGGTCATTGTACTACTTGTTTGCTTCATTTACCAGCGAACTTCCTTGGGAAAAATGTGATCCAGATTGGGCATCACCAAGTATGTATATCGACTAGTTTGTGCAATTAATTTATATCTAGGGCGTATATTTTGTTCTTTTTTACCTCGTATATATGCGGTACACTCTGTATATAGAGGTTAACATTTATTATCATTTGAAATTCGATGTGTCCAGATTAAAAAGTCACAGAATAATTTATTAAATGTGTACCTGTTTTCACCGCCACGAGGCAGTCCCTAAGTCTAGGCAGCTTTGCAGCAGAGGTAACATTTTGTAGCAACTGACCTTTGTGGAATTTTTGCCGGATCTCCACGAAAGCACATCGTAGGTGGTATAATTTACTCGTAAATGCACGAGTAATCCACCAATGTGCTATCTATTGTTGGAAGGTGACTTGTGTTGTTGATCGCTCCTGGTGGTCAAACAATTTGTATTCTGAACACAGTAACGGCAAACGTTCATTGTTAAAGAACTACTTAAACAGTCTTGATGAAATTTTGCAGATCGATTAATTATAAATACCAAATACTGTTAAGGGGAATGAGTACGTGAGAACAAAAGCGGGAGGGTTGTCGTAAACAATAATTCAGAATGTTTGAGAAAATAAAAGGGCTCAAGCATACAGACTTGCATTGTATGTATACTATCATTGTAACATAACACCAACAACTCGATTAAAATAGTTTGTTTCAAAGAATAGGTGTACCTTTCAGTACTCGTTCCTTAACACACGAATTGGCAAATGTCACGAGCCAAAAATCATATCATGCTTACAGTATAACTCCAGGAAACAAACTTTTATTTAGTTTTTGACTGAAAAATGTATCCAGACAGACTTGTATTGCATGACTGTATAATATCACTGTAACATAACATCAACAACTCGTTTAAAGTAGTTTGTTTCAAAGAATGTGTGTGCTTTTCTGTACTCGTTCCTAAACACACAAATTGGCAAATGTCAAGAGCCAAAACTCATACCATGCTTACATTATAACTCCAGGGAACAAACTCTTATTTAGTTTTTGACTGGAAATGTATACTTTAAAAGAAATTCAAGAAACATTGCAATATTTCTACTTTCGGTTTGCAAGGTCATTGAAATGTTTGCATGATACAGGTTCATAAATATGTTTTATAATTATTTCTTAGTAAGAGTTTGTTCCTAATAATATTGACTATGTCGCCAACAACAAACTTTAACTCTAAATGTTACGTTGACTTTGTTTGTTAACAAGCAAGATTTGCAATGAAAGTGCTGTCATGCTTCAATAAATTCACTTTAATGATATTTATTTTTATGCCCCCCTATCGATAGATGGGGAGGCATATAGTGATTCACCTGTCCGTCCGTTCGTCCGTCCGCCCGTTCGTCCGTCCGTCCTGGTTAACCCACATTGACAGTTTCTTCTAGCATTCGTATGGCTTGCTACAAAGCTTCCATACTTACATGGATGTTGTATATGAACACTCTCTACACGCCTGTATACCTGACCTTATTTTGACCTTCACCTTGACCTAATTTAGGACTTAGACTTATTGAAGGGCCAAATTCTTGGTTAACTCAAATTTACCGTTTCTTCTAGCATTAATATGGATTGCTACAAAGCTTTCATACTTGCATGGATGTTGTATATGAACACTCTCTACACGCCTGTAACACCTGACCCCATTTTGACCTTCACCTTGACCTAATTTTGGACTAAGACTTATATGAGGGCTAAAGCGTTTATTGAACGCAGTCTTGTTTGTTTAACTTCTAACTGTACCCAACACATTTCAATTTTAAGAATAAAATGCTTTTGAAAAAAACATGGTCAATCTCACTATAGATTATACTCTGATACCTTAAGCTTTGTTTCTGTAACTTGTATTTAACCATGCCTAATTGCATGACTTAATTCCCATAAGTATGTGTTCCCACAATTTATTCACCACGCAGCAATAACAATACAATACAATTAAATACAATGCAATGCGATGCGATGTAATACCAATACCAATGCAAAACCGCTATGGGTTTTTTCAGTGTGCCTCGACTTCATCAAAAAGGCCAAAGACGTTGAAGAATGCCATGCCAGAGGACTCGTTGTCAATACAACTTCAGCCACATGCTACGATTTCAATAATACCTTGAGATATATTTATGATCTCGCCAAAGCCAAGGACCATGGTATCGAACGAAAACTACCATCTGAGGAATATTTTGAGTAAGTACATTTGCACATATTTTGTTTTTGGCGAACTTATTTTACATTATATAAAGTTTAAATTAATATTGGTCCAATGTGATCGTACTCCACATTGCTAGGCAAACTAAAGGTTCGAATCCCATTATTAATGCAAACTATTAAAATCAGTGTGTTGTTACACATCGATTCCTGTTGAAATCTGTTGCTTGACGTCTTTAGCATTAAAATGAGGAAACCGAGTTGTATTCAGTTCTCTCACACCATCTTGGTGATGGACATCATCAGGTATGACGTGTCGAGAGCGATAAATGTAAGCTGTATATCTTGTTTCACAGTCAACATGAAATAAATTAGTCATGAATATAAAACGATAATGCGGGTATACCACCACAACGTATCGTTTAATATGTGGATTCCGTGTAAGAGTTTCCATTTGAGTTGCTTTGAAGTGAATGATATTAGCGTCAGTTGGTAGAAGACAAATATAATTACCGAATGTGGATATTAATATACCATCTTGATTGTTGAATAAAAACAAGCATTAACTAAAATCAGTCAATAACAAATAATCCCATAAAATTAGCGCGCTTAAAGAGTCAAGCTAATGTTTCTATATTTTCAGACGAAAGGCAATTGGAAATGGTTTTAGCGATGGTCTTGGAGATCTTGGACCGATTCGTTGGCAGATGGTTCTATGTTATCTATTGGCTTTTATTTTGGTTTGCTTGGCTTTGAGTAAATCTATCAAATCATCTGGAAAGGTAAGCCGGAATTGTTTCTGTTGGGGTTCGGTCTTCAAGTTTACTTCATCTATTTACATTTAAAACAGAAAACATCAATGCCCTTATACTAACCATAGTATGTCAGCTAGTCGCCGTAAATTGTGCAATACTATAATTGCGAAAATGCTTCAATTTAATACTAAGCGTTTTGTCGGTTAATCTCAACTACCCATACGCCATATGATTACATAAAAATCATGCCAATCGAAAATACAGTTGACCAAGGAAAGGATTGATTTAGTTTTTGTTGCAAAACTACTTGTGGAAGTGTCGCATATGTTTGCGAAACCCAATGGAATTGACAACCTTCGACGAAATCTTTGACAAATAAATATGCCGAGCATTCTCTACTCTGTCGTCTAGTCAAACAGCTGATAGAAAGTCGAAATTCAAACGTTCAGACTCCATTGTAGTAAGAGCAATTAATGAAGAGGTTTAAACACACAAATCCAAACCGAATACATTGTACAAATGTATATACGTACATTTTACATAGTCTAAACATTCTAGTTGCTGTATATTTTGTCGATTTTCAGGTCGTGTACTTCACAGCTACATTCCCTTACATCGTACTGATCATCTTGTTTGTTAACGGTATGTTGTTGGATGGCCACACAGAAGGCATTAAATTCTACATCACACCGAACATGACGAAACTCCAAGACTCGGCGGTACGTTGTTTTCCGTTTTATTGTCGATTTTCCTTCACAGTATTACAATAGTATTATATATTGTATTTCTGGAGTTAAACATCATCCGGTTGCATAAATCAACAAGTTGAATGTGTTTGGTTGTCTTGAAACCTATGAACGGATACCAAGTGTTCCATGGTTCTTTTCATTATGTTACAGATCTGGAAAGATGCGGCTGTACAGATTTTCTTCTCATTGTCAGCATCGTGGGGCGGTCTTATAGCTTTAGCGAGTTATAACAGATTCCATAACGACTGTCTGAGGTAACTATTAATTGATAATTGTTGGTTTTATGATATACATTAAACATTGTTTGCACAAATACATTGCGAGCGCCTTTTTTACCCACACTTTCCTCGTGTTAAATTAAAGCACTTAACAAGAAATCTTCCAGTCCACCTAGTAGTATCGTACGGACAGTCAGGGTTGGTTCCTATGCGTCGCCAGGTAAAATGCGATTTTTTTCTTACCGGGAACTCGGCATTCATATATATGAGCTTCTCTTACATCGTGACCTCGAAGCGATGGATATCAAAGGAATGTGGTGTCGAAATTTAGTAAAACGTGTTTCAAAATCGATCTAAAACAAACACATTTAATTTATCGTATATCTCAATTTGCCTAAAATAATGGTAAATAGGTCGGCCAGTATTGAATTTATCAGCAATTAATTGGTCAATGTACAAAAAACCTTTGACATTATTAAAAAGCTGTTAACTATAGTCTGATATATATCATTTTATTTTCCAGAGATTCCATTGCCGTGGCAATTGGAAATTGTGCCACTAGTGTGTTTGCCGGTTTTGTTATTTTCTCATACTTGGGTAATCTGTCGTATAACCTTGGTGTACCTATTGAAGATGTAGCTAGAAGCGGTGCATCATTGGCTTTCACAGTGTATCCATACGCAGTAACGCTACTTCCAGCTTCACCATTCTGGGCTATCATCTTCTTCCTAATGTTGTTAACCTTAGGCGTGGACTCTCAGGTTAGTTTGTCTTCCTTGATTATTTGACAACATAAAATGTAATGTACTAACAAGATTTAATGAAATATGGAGTTCAACATGTTATGTATAAACATGATTAAGATATTATTTGTAAAGACGATTTGTTAACACGAGAAAAGGGGGTTCTAAACAAACCCGAACACTTTGACATAATTATACTTACATGTACATTATTACCAGAATGTGTCTAATATTCAAATTAAGATCAAGTGAACTAAACCGTACATGTGTTCGGTTAGAATCTGACAATGCTTTCATTGGGAAAACCAAAACATTCTGCTCAGGTGTGTTCGGTTAGAAACTCAAATGCTAACTTTGAGTTAACCAAAACATTCTGCTATGGTCAACTTGTCGAAGAAAAATGTTGAGCTATTGTCGTGACGGGGTCGTCTGCGTCAGTGTGTGCTTGGGCGCCTGCGTGGGCGTTGCTTAAGAATTGTTAGAGTAATTTACTCATTGACTATCAAACATATCAACTTGAAACTCCGCATAGCCATTCACCATCACAAGGGGAGTCCATACTGACAATGCTGATAACTCTGTGGCCAATATTTATGGAGATATCTGCCCTTCATTGTTTCGACTTAGTACATAAATATAGTTTCAAATTTTGCACATGGACGTTTTTGTCTCAAATACTATCAAAGCTTTCAACTTAAAGTCAACACACTAGTGGAATGTGATGAACTACATCTACTAACGAGAGGAAACAAAATCTATTCAGTATTTTAAGAGTTATTCCCCTTTTCCTGACTAAAATGTTACTTTCTCAAAGACTTTCGAACGTATCCACTTGAAACTGAACAAAGTAATTCACCATCACAAGGAGAGTCTTTACTGTCAAAGCTGGTTACCCTATGCCTTATATATATGAGTTATCGACCCTTGTTACTCTTAGAATTTTCACTCACATATGAGCAAGGGTACTGTCAACTATGAGAAAGTCGAGCGTCCAGCATTTGTAGGCGGTGTGCTCTTTTTGCAATATACAGTAGCTTTTAATTTACACAGCTCAGTATTGACATCTTTGTATGGTACAATATGCAGTTGATTGTTCGCAAATACCGGTATGTGCCTTATAATAGGGAGTAAATGACAGTGACTTCTGAAATATGTTCGTTACAATGTTCCTTTTAGGGGAAGCACTTGGTGCCGCTCAGAAGTACACGCTGTCTGCGAGCTATGGCGACTATGACCATCGGTTTGTTATCCACCTTTGGCGTATGTTTGAGGCCCACATGAAAGGTTGGGACACCAAATGTGTAGCCTCGTTTAAATAAAATCATTACTAACTTACTTACTCACTTATTATCCAGTACTATCCATCGATATTGTATGTAAGTTTAGATTTGAAATTACAAACTACAATAAATAACGAATCTAATAGAATGTGTTTTATGTTTTCAGTTTGTGTTAGTCGAGACAGTAACGACAGCTTTAATGGACAGGTTCCCTAAACTGCGAGATTACAAGTTGCTAACCGTGATGGCACTTTGTTGTATATTCTTCCTCCTGGGTTTGACCCTGACAACCAATGTAAGTATCATGGAAGCCTCCCCATTGCGTATTGACCTGCTGTATTGTTGTAATAATCAAATGTTTGTCAATGGAGCCGTTTCATATATTCATGCATGAACAGTTGTACGAGGGACTTTTTAAGTTCCAAGAAAAGTTTAATAGAATGTTCCACGTTTGCTTAAACTCAATGATAGATTGCATTCGTACATGATGTTGTTGTATAATTATATCGTTTGCAGTATGTTAGGTAGCTCCAAAGCATGTTTTGTATCTCCACCAGTATTTGGTAAGTTATGTGCATGGGCTATGATTTTGTACTAAAATATTTGGCTCAAAACATTACAATAATTAATAAAAATATAATGTTCATTGTGGTTAGCGAAGAAATAAACACGCCTAGTGAAAAACATGTTTGACACAATGAAAACTACTACACAGATTTTACAATAGATGAGTCCCTGTGTATTTTGTTGCAAGAATGTCGCTGTTTGTTCCAGGGTGGAATATACATGTTAGAAGTCATGGACACGTATGCCGGGGGATGGAATATTATGTTTATTTCTATTATCGAATGTATATCCGTATCATATGTTTATGGTGAGTTGGATGATGACGGCATGTTGTCATAAGAAGCTATCCCACAAAGAATGCTATATTTGTATACATATAATACTACTTGTACTCAAATGTTGATAAGGTTCAACAAATATCCATTGTGAACATTTTGCTAGTTGAATAAAATGGACTGATTTAATTTTCATAACACATCATGTTATATCAGCAATATTGTAGGCTAATAAAGACAGGTTCAAAAGCTGATATCTTAAGTGCTAACAAGTCCGACCTGACTCAAATGCATGTGCTGTATTCAATCATATGTAATAACAGGGTGACGTCCGTATTTTGGCATTTTTAGATCGTACACAGAATGAGAATTAAAAAGGGAAAATATTGCTATGTTATTCTTGTCACTTTGGTCCCTGTTCATAGGGCTTATCAGTTACCTGAAAAAAGACGAAACAATGCCAATGAATAACAAATGCATCAAATAAAGTATTCGAAATTAAGCAGCAGGCTGGATGACATTTTAATGTTTGCACAACGTTTTCTTAATCAGTTTTGTTCTGTTGATTACGTAATAGGAACGTGTATTTTAATTTTTTTACCCTTATCAAAGTTTGAGTAGTGTAGTTTAATAGGCTGCTGGAATTGCATACTTTGTCTGTTACGTTTAGCTTCATCGTGTTAATCATAATGTGGTGGTTTCTAAAATGCTGTATGCTGCATGCCATTTATTGCCAAATAACTTTATGCCCAAATACATATTAGTATTATAATTTATTGTATAAACATGAATATATTTCAGGCGTATGCTATATAATGTGTGACTGAATGTCTTTATGCCGAATCTATGAATATTTCTGCTATTTTCATAATGAAGTGGGCATAAAATACGTAATGATTTAAAGACCACTGAGTTTATTTCGGAACGGTGGCACCAAATGGCGCCTAAACCATTAATCTTAAATAATAGCTCATCAAAAAGGTATAAATAACATATTCAAAGTATTGCTTCGTCAATACTTGTGGTTGTTAACTAATGTTGCGTCTGAAATCTGGAGTAGTATCATTTAAATTTGTAACACATAATCGTCCAAAATACTCGTATTTTGCTCATGTAACAGTTTCTCCTCTGTGATTGAGGAGAGATATGTGTTTAACAAACATCTTTGTTTATTCATTATATAATCGGCTTGAAATCAAATGACAGCGGGACATTTGTTTACATGTCAAATGTAGTTACAAAATGTATATTCTTAATCACTAAAAAATAAGGAATTTGGAAACGCTTCATAAATTGAATTAAGAAAATACAGTGATGTGCGTACACAATAAAACAACTATTAAGAGGCTCTCCATAACAAAACATTGGTCCTAACTATGTAGTTCGCATTAATATGCCCACCGTACCAATCACCTTGAGTAACTTACCAGCACTTGTGGTGGTGAATGTTAATGATTTATCCGTTGTATTTAGGGATTTAGGAAGCTTTATTGCTTGCGGATTTTGCATAACGCATGTTGTCACTCGTTTGCATACATTTTATTATAAATATGGACAACATTGTGCTTATGAATCCATTTGCGCTTACGGACACTAATGTGTTTATGGCCGTTTTTGTGATTATGGATACATTTATGCTTATGGACACTTTGTGCCTATTGCCACATTTGTGCTTATGGACATGCAAAGGAGATCTAAAATAACGTAGACATTTGCTGTAATTTAAGTATAATTTTAAGTGATTATTTAGTAACAAACATTAATCGAAATGTGCCAGGCACATTCTAACCAAATTTTATGAAGAAATGGTTATTACGTAAAAAGTTACCTGCTATACAAAACGGTCACTAAATGTTACCCGGTGCATACCAGCGTTGATTTCAATTGTCGTTGAAGTCGTTTATCGATGATCGTCATAGCAGGTGCCAGCCTGCTCAAGTTTTAATTATAATATCATGCAATAGTGTAAATTATAACTATGTGTTTAAGCTTACATTTAGCATTTGCATGTTATCTGTCCAAAATCATTTTACACTTGAAAATCCACATTAAAGCGTTCAGCGCAATAAATGTTGTGTATTTTCAACACGCACTTTTAAATGACTTCAAAGTTGGATATAACGTTATCTCAGCTCCCCATTGTTAGTTGCTTAAGTTTAGCTGGTTTCCTACTGGCATTTCATATAATGTTGTGACATTATGTAACCTTGCATTAGTCTCGCGTTGCTATGACTATAAAACCATGCGGCGTGCTTGCCATATTACCCTAATGTGCAAATTGCCCTTCTTATCGTATTCTATTCATGTTCCGATATGAAACCATATCCGTTTTTAACACAAAACGAGTTAATTGAAAGTAATAGCAAAAGTCTACGTTAATTTGGATAGTCCCTATTAACTTTGCAAATGGAAATTATGTTTTGTATAATTATTATTGTAGGGCGGTATATATATGTTGGAAGTTATGGACACATATTCTGGCGGCTGGAACATAATGTTTATCGCTTTATGCGAATGTATATCTATTTGCTATGTATATGGTGAGTGACCAAACTGCACGGGTATATGGGAGGTTAGATGTGACGGTCTTTATGCATAATTTCATTGACTGCAAAATCATTTATTTTCATGGAGTCTGACATACTCTTCCAAAAATATTAAGTGTATACCTATTACTGGTCTTCGTTTATATATTTATTTCAAGATGATTCATCTACAGATTGTATCAGTTTCGGGGACAATGTGTCTTTGTTGGTCTTTGTAGTACAAGCATGTACGTTTCAAGCATATTCTTAATAATTATTATGTAGTTTTGCTAAATAACCAGGCCACAATTCCACGAAAAAACTTAAGTTATTGCTCAGCTGAGACTGTTATTTTTTATTTATTTTATGACTACTAGTATAGTCTTGTGATGTAGATTGCAACCCGACACTGTGTTTTTATGCTAAATAATGATATATAGTAGGTGATTTTTGTATGTAATGCTCATGGAAATCCAACAGTAATGAATAATAAAGAACATCATACTTGAGCCTGTTATAACAGACTTAAGTTTTTGCTTTAGATGTTTATAACTTTAAAACACTATTTTCTGTAAAAATTGGACTTATTATGTATTGCTCTATTAAATAGGCATCTAACTGTGATGAAACAGTATATACAAGTATACATGAAAGCCATTTAACCAACTAAATATGTTTTTAAAATAGCAGTCTCAGCTGAGCAATAACTTAAGTTTTTTCGTGGAATTGGGGCCTGGTACTCTACGCTTATGATTGCCAAACGAATACCGAAGCAAAATTAACTTTCAGATCAAAGAAATTGCCTTTAAGATTATCAGGTAAATTAATGCGTTCGTGTATTTTATTTGGTTTTCATATGCAATGGCAATTCGTTGGAAACAAAAAAGCCTGCATTGCTAGAAATGGAAAGGAAATATTTTTGGTGGTATTGACACCAAGGAAAAATAATGATATTGCTGTATACATGAAATTATCAGTTGTGTGGTCACTGTTTTTACCGATCATAATTTCACACATTATGAATGAAATAATGCATAAAGGTTTATAACCGTTGTCTTGAAATGCTTAACTTATTGGTTTATGTTTCAACAAAACGTATCTACCAAAGTCGTTAGTCATGCTGGAATTATTCATGAAATGTTAACTGAACATGCATTATTCTGTCTACATTTTGTTATTCAATGTATATTATATGAAGCGTGTCTGTCCGACTTGCAACGATGTGTTAGAGACACTATTCAATGTTGCGTTAATTTGAAATGAATTGGTTTATATGCATCTTTATATTTACATGCACATTGTATTTCGGAAAGGTGAACATTAGATTTTACACCAAACGTAAAATTTAGCAAATACGTTTGCAATAATTGTTTTCAAATCATGTAAGTAATTATGTCATATAACATTGATGTATCGTTGAATTTGCAAAGTTGTGTGGAACGAACCATCAAACATGTTCACGTATATAAAGGCTTAGATTTTGTTTTGTTGCAATAAAAACCATATGATTATATTTGTCTTTTACTAACAAATTGTTAATACCTTCTTTAATGTCGATTGTATTTTCCGTACCATAAATACTCTGCTACCTATGATATTAACACTGTTTTTAATATTCAATGTGTCTTACTTTATTGAACATTCTGGATAACACATCTCAATAGTCATCGAACATACAAGTGCACATTTTATGCGTCGTCACATAACATATTTTATTGCGTCTAGACAGTAATCAGATAATGTTTATCAAATATTTAAATCTTGAAATTAACGATTTGAAACTGAACATTACTGCAATTATACATTGACTATCCGTTATATGTTTTATGACTTCCATAATGATTAATACATAAGTATGTGTCTGTTCTATTGGATGGTAACTTTTGAAAGATTAGTTTTTACTGGATTTTCTTCGCGTTTAGCTGTCGTTAGGAGGATGGGTGGAAATTAACGAAAGAGTCTCTTTGGAACTTAGGTCGTTCACACGATTACCAGTTAGCAATCAGCAACCACTTTGCGTTCGTCTTGTTATTTTTAACTCCCTACTTCAGACAGCAAAAGTTTGAAAGAAATCCCCGAAAGCCAAAATTAACAAAAACTTGTCGTTTGAAAGGATACAAGTTTATTGTATGGCAAACATAACACCATTACTCACACTTTCTGTAAAGTCTCTGTTGATGTATTGATTTCGCTGTATCCTCTTTAAAATTGGTACGTCTACTTTTTACCAAAACTTGTTACATAACTCCCTCATAACTGAAACCTGTGTGGACCGGTCGTAAATACGGGTTTGCGAGTGTTCCGGTTTTGTGCGAGTTTATAATGACACCTTTTTTGTTCAGTCCGGTTCATATTTTTAAGGCGGTTTGGTACTTCATTACCAGTCTTTGAGTCTGATGTGCGAAATGACTGACGATAGTCGGTTTCAAAAGTATCGTTGCTTCCGAGCAGATGTATTCATTGAATGTTGCTATTTTCTTACGAAATCAATTTAATCGGTCGGATAACACCTTTGTTTTCGGACAACAAACTATTAATTAAAGAATAATTACGACTGTTTTAATCGATTCATTTTAATAGTATATTATTGCAATGTTAACTTCAGACGTATTTACTCGTTGGCAAAGTGTTTGTAAACTTACTCATGATCTTCAGGATTCTTACTCTCTTAAAACTCAGCTAGCGGTAGAAGTAAATATAAGTAATCCTTGCAGAAAGGTCTTTGGGTATTTTAATATCTCGGGCCAATAGTGTCAAACTTACAGGGTTGTTAAATAAATTGGTACATGTATACTGGTTTCATCATGATATATTTTGTGTTCGACTTGATCAATACTAATGTGATGCTTTATGTATATTCTCTTGACAGGTATCCGACGTTTCTTGGTTGACATTGAAACCATGATTGGACAAAAGATATGTGGCTTCTGTCCATTCTTCATGTGCAAATACTGGTGGGCTTTGAACTGGTGTCTCCTGACACCTATTGGAGTCGCTGTAAGTTATATATATCTGTTTAGAATTATGCTAGTTATGTATCACTCAACATATGCTCATATTGAGAATCATGACAAACTGTAATTGCTCAAACTTATACTATGTATTTTTTAAATATTTATTGGAGTTCTGATGTATTTTTTATGTGAGCAGTAATATTGTCTATACTCCTTAAAACAACTTGACAAACACCACACGGATGTACTTAGTTAGAAAAATCTAAGTTTGTTCACAATTGTTTTTAAGTTATTTTATGAAAAGAGATCATAGCTTTTATCTAAGATGGATTTATTTCGCTGTGAAAACAGTTAGAACCGTCTGAGATGAAAATTTTGAAAAATATGTTTGAGAACATTTCTTTAGTATTTAAAAATATATATATTTATAACTCTTTAACAGCTATACATGGAGATAAATGGTTGTTCAATATTAATTAAGATTCAGTTAACGAACTCCTACAAACCAAATTTGTCCCCCATGTGTTTGAAGAATAATCAATAATTTAATTTCGAACGTAAGTGCTTTGATAAAACAGCACACTGGCCCCGATCTTCCGAAGCATCTCAAGTAGAACTCTCAACTCAAATTGAGATTTTACTCAAATCAGTGTCAGAATTTTAGATATGTCTGATTATCGAGCTCTTGAACTTTTACTGTAATAAACTCAGAGTGATGGTTCTGTGTTGTGATGCCAATTTTGAGCCCGGCGACTCGTAGAAATTACCTCAATGACACATGACAATATTTGAGATCAGATTTAGCTCAAATTGAGATGTTTCGGGGGATCGGGGCCTGGTCTCAGAATACAAATAGAGTATCTCTGAACGTAATCCCTGAAATTAAAAAGATCATTCCAATTTTAGTTCATCATGATATTCTCATGGGTGAAGTACACAGATATGGAAGGTGACGAGTACCCCGAATGGTCTGACGCACTTGGTTGGATGATGACCTTGACCGTCATTGTAGCTATCATAGGTGGAGCCATCTATGCTATCATCAGTGGAGAGGGAAGTTTCGGAGATGTAAGTAGCCATTTTGAAGTTAAACAATTAACGAACAGCGAATAACACAGTCGAACCCGTAAACACACGGGAACACTAATGTAAATTAAGAAATGACCGATATAAGCATGTCTTTTCAAGAAAGAAAAAAACAAGTATCCATATGTACGGTCCTGTACTGGGAGTTTACATATAATTATATGTTAATGTTTTATTCAGTAGTACGATTATATTAAGGAGACAAGTATATGGGTACCTTTACTAACGTAAGAAACACTTCTTTACTGGTTAGAATTTTCAATTAGTTTGCTATTAATTTGTTTGTGTATTGTACACCCATGCAATGTTCCATGGTAACATACAGGATCTCAGATGTCCACCCTCGCTGAAATTAAACTTCAAGCATCCCGCTACACAAATAAACCAAGAAACTCTCTGGGGCTTTTTTTCACACTAAAATGTCCAGATGCTAGACTAATAGGAACAATGACGATTTTCCTCAACATATCGCGGGAGAAGTTGCGTGTTCCTTGTGGAAGGGTAAGTTATCACTGGTTAGGACACGGTCCAAGAAAATCTGTTAGGTGAATTGACCTTCGTATATATAACTGAAAAGGTGTTCGGAAGCGGCATTAAACCCCAATACATGAATAAGTAAACAAAGAAATGTATTATTACGAAGCCGCTGTAACAAACATTCATCTGGGTACGTTTCAGAGATTCCGACAGGCCTGTTCACCAACTGTAGAGTGGGGTCCAGCCCTTGTTAAACACAGAGCACTCGTGGCTAAGTATGTGCCTAACTACGTCGTGGATCCATGGGGTAAAGATATTCAACAAGGCGGCACCGTATCTCCTAATGACATCGCTTTACAGGTATGTTATCAGTATTATTGTGGATGTAACATTTTGTCTCTGTGTTTTATATATCCATGTTTCACTGTGTCCATGTATATAGTATCCCACTCCTCTCCGTAATGCTAACGTGTTGAGAGAAATACTTTATTATACAATATCATTAATTATTGAATTAGTTAATTAATTAGTATCAAAGTAACAACAACATTGTAGCTGACTTTCCTCAACGCTTGTTCAAAACGTTCAAAGTGTTTAATGAATGACTTTTGTCAAAAACCGCGGATGGATTATCTTATTTTTCTAGCTAGCATTGCCAGTATGTACATAGAAGCATGTTATGGTTCAATATAGCCTGCTGAAATTTGTCCAAATAACTATTACTTAAGATTAAATGTTATTACACAACAGAAATTACCATAATGAAATAAGTCCGTACCCGCAATCCATACGACCAGTATGTGTATGACCATATTCGCAATTCTACAATTTCAAAAATAGAAAAACAAATGTATACACAATACTATATTAAGTTACACCGGTTGTTTTGATATGTAGATTCCCTACAATTATCAACTGCACTAATTAGACTAGACACTAGATAGAAACTTTTACAGCTGTATTAGATTCTCATAAAATCATACATTGCTTCACCATGGCTATACTCTGATGACATTTGAAAAACGCAAGATCAAACATTATTCGGATGAAACCAGATGCTAATAATTTTGGAGGTAGGTTGATCATTAAAGATCTATGTTCCTCCATAAAAACAACGAAATAAAATATGTCACACAGTAAACCGATTACAAATCGGTATACAAAATGTATAATGCTGACCTTCATTGAAAATATTATTAGCATTTCCCATTGTATGCATTACTAATGTCATATTTTCGATGCATTTGCAGATACTAAAATGGCCTTTTGAAGATCAACGTATATTTGACAGTTTTCTAATGATGTCATTAACGACCGAAATTATATATAAATTGTATACATCATAACATCGATTAAAACAGAAAGTTTGTTGCTTATTTTATTGCGCAATAATTCATAAATCAGTAAATATATCAGAGAAATTGTCATATAGTCGAACAGAATGTCATTTGATATAACTATGATAAGTATATATATATATATATATATATATATATATATATATATATATATATATATATATATATATATATATATATATATCGAGTGTCACACGACTTAGAAGACTTATATTGTGGGATAGCAATAGTTCTTATACTCGCGAAATCACATTCAATTTGTGTGTATAAGTAACATGCTTTTCGTACAACCAAAACTCAATAACTCGAACTCGTATGTCGATATATTGTTTCGACCGGACGAAGTAAATCCAGTTACAATTTGCTCATTTTAAACATCTTTAGTAATTATCTCGAATGTTTTCCATTTTAAAACGAACTTGAGTTATCGAGTTTTGGCTGCAAGAGGATTAAGAGAGAGCTATAAATATTGCATTAATTATGTGTTTTTGTGTTATATGTGTGACTAATACAACTTTCGTTTCCAGATGCCTTTCAACTCTCCCAAAGGTCCTATAATTGAGAACATCACAGATGCTTATAGAAAGAAAAGTGAATAAAGACTGCTTAAAGCGCCGCGCTCGATGAGGGCGTAGTGCTTCAATAGAATGACCATATTAATTTATAGTCTGACTGATATGCCTGTTGCTAGGACGTTTTGTAACTGTGATCTCATGAATTTCCTTCATATAGTTGCATCCTGTCTCACATATCATCTACGCGTCTTGCTCAGAGTGCATTCATTAATAAAGCCACTGCGAAATGTCGATTTTGATATACCTTGACAGTATGTAAGATATTTTGTGAAACGTCTTCCAAAAAAGATGCTGCGAATTGCACCACTAGTGTTCGTATCTTCGTAACTGAATTACTCAAAAACTTGCCAATGAGTGCTTTCTTGTCATATGTATTTATTATTATGCCTGTGCGATTTTCCAATGAAATTTATTTACCCACTAGCTTTTGTGATACCTGTCAGTATTTTTATTACATACAAATTATTTATTATGAATTTATTTGATTAGCTTATACATTGTTTCTCTGTTTTCATCGTTTGTATCAAACGGTGTGCTTATGTTTGCTCCAAACATTTGTGAAATGCACATTGCTTGATTGTTTAATTCGATTGTTTCATGTTCTCTTTAGACGTAGAACCATAATGTTTTGTTACATCTTGTTCCGAGTATTTACATTGCACCTATGTATTTATGTCTCCCACATATAGTAGGGGAGACATATTGATTTTGTGCTGGACGTCTGTGTGGATACATGTCACACAAAGTTTGTTAGCGCTTGGTTACCTTAACCGTGTGTTGGATTTCAATGAAACTTCACACAAGCACTTAATACCAAACTTAGTTGTGTTCATTGTCAAGACTTTTAGGCTGGATGATTTTTGTTGGAGTTATATCCCGTTGTGGGAGACATACGTTTTTGTGTCAAAAACCCATCTTGTTTACTCTCGAATATGTGCTATGAATCAATTCCTTATAAAATGCTCATCAATTGTCTGTGTGTTTTGTGTATTTAAATTTAAATGCATTATATAACTATGAAAAGAGAACATATTAATCATATACCCCTCGAATATGTGACTGGTGGTAATGGACATACGGGTTATATACCCAAAATCACCCGATTTATGATTAAACGTTGAAGCGCAACAACACTACTTGTGATCCGCTACAGCAGTATCAATGTTATTTTCATCCTTTTTGATTTGTAAATATTTTAATGACTTCTTCAGAGTTATAGACCTAGTAAATCCTCCTACACAATCAGTAAGTAAAACTGAGTAAAATATTAAGTAGTACTCCAAATTATATATATTCAGCGAGTATCTTATACAGGCCATCTTCCTGTCTTGTTGTCTTGTGAAGATATTATCTAAACACAACATTACACAATAATCAGAATATTTTAGACAGGAGTGGTACTGCACACTTTCAACGCGCGCAATGCGGCTATGTTAACGCCAATTGAATGCCCAAATCACATCCTTGGTCGCATCGCACGCGTTGTTGTAGGTATTTTCACTCTTGATAATGATGATTCGTTCATAATCGTTATTACATTTTATCAATATATCTTTCTGTATATGTGCATCCTACTTGTATGATTTGTCCACTTGATTATTTAATACCGAGATAGGTGAGGACTACAATATGTATATCATTTTAAAGGAAAGCACCACTGTCATTGGATGTAGGCCATAACTCGTGCTTGATATTTCATAATTCTATATGACTGACGAGTTTTATCATGGATTGTTCACAATATAAGTTAATTCCAAGCAATTATCTAAATGTTAAAATGAGTAGGGTCCCTGGTACGTGTAAGGAAATTTGTTAACAAACGACCCCCCCAAAAAATGTTCGAATATTTCAAAACAAATCTATCTGCATGTATACTAACATTTTTTGTGATCTGAAACATAGGTGGCTGTACCTTTTTGCTCGACTTTTCAAAGAATTATAAAATAACTATACAGTCCAACTGTTATAGGAAAGTATACAAATGTACATTTTCATATAATAGTTGTATCAACTATAATCAATATAAGTCTATTAATTGAATAAGTTTGACAAAATAACATAGAATTCTATTTTTGACGGTATAAAACAATAAAGGCGTACAGATTAAATTTCCTGAATAGTCTTCATTTTTATTTCAAAAACCTGATGGAAACTGTAGTTATTTTGCGTTTCAGGGGCATGTACAACAATTACTTTTGTCTGAATTTATATTATTATTACATAATTATTACCTCTATATGATTTAATATTTTGCTATATCTTAGGAACATCATGAAAAGGTGAAGAGTGTGCCACGCCATGAACCGTACATTGAGCCGTACACGGCCTATCACGAGCCACCGCCCGAACAAATCATTGCTTACTCCCATAGCCGTCCTTCATCAGTCCAGAGCTCGCAGCCCTCGCAGCCCTATTATGTGACCTATGTAGAAAGGCCTTAAAATGTAATGCAATTTTTGGGACATTTTTACCTCTGTTTTAGAACAAAATAGCCTAGAATCATATTCCTAGACATTAAAGTTCCTATGTTCAACACGGTGTATATATAATCAAGTCATCTATCAAATGTCGGAGGCTTAGTGCAAAGCTAGCGTAACTTACACGACTAATACTTAGTTCTCGTATACCTAGAACTTTACCATGTTTTACACAGAACAGCGGTACGCACAATACCACGTATCAAAATTTCGTTCTTCTTTCTCATGAATCTAGAAATATTTCAACAGTGTTGACTCGTTTTTTTCTTCTCTCTTTGACAAGTCTTGCTGGGCGCCATGCGTAGTGTTGTTCCTGGGAACTTTAATGTCTTGCAGCCACAAGTATATTATGTCTATATTATAGGATAGTTGCATCCATCATTCTGAGTGCTTCTTTATGTTGTGATTGGTCCGCCGCTGTTGGCTTTCCAGTATTGGTGTTGTCTTGTTTAAAACGATTTACCTAAACAACTGATTCACTGACCTATACTTAACTATTCTAATGCATGGAACTTCATAACTGCCTTTGAACTTCCTTAATTACCTCGTGTGTCAATGCCAATGTATCAATTTCACTCCATTAGGGTTGGATATATTTGGTTAAGTCATCATTTGAAATAATTACATATTTATAAAGCTGTATAACAACAACATACTATTACTAAAATATCAACAGTCATGTTTATGTATGTAAGTGCACTTCTAAAATTGAAGCACAAAATATAAAAATAACAAACTCTGTTGATACACGTGAAGTCAATGTTAACTTGAACTATTGCTTCGACCGAATATACAATTAACTTCCAAGTTCCATTTTATTAGATATGATATTATGCACGCGACTTTATATTATAATGTTAAATCAATTTGTCCATTACATACGTTTGAATACGAGCGAACGAAATTTAACTCTAAGTAAGTGTTTGCAATTCATTATGATTTCGAAACAATAAATAAAATACTAGCATATCTCGATAATTACCTGCGAAACGATATCATAATGTTATGGATATGTAAGTAAGTGTTTACCATACAAGAAATATCTGAGCAACAAATATATGGCATACAATCACCACCATATAGAAGAAATAACTTGCTAACACAATTTATCAGCACGATCCAGACTGTTTCATAGCTTCCTGATAGCTTCGTTGAAAACAGTATGCAAATCACCAACGTAAGGAGCAGCATCTTTAGTGACACCGTCGCTCCACACCGGCATATCAATGTAATTATGTTAATGTTTACACTTATCAAGTTCGTTTATTGACTCTAATTAAGCAAATTGCATGAGACTTGGATGCGTTGCGTTCATATAAACTAATTCAGCCAATTGCATGATATTTGGAGGTGTAAGGTGTTATTCTAGTTGGGATTTACTGTTATGTGTTCTGTTATGAAATTGTATTAGCATCGTGTGTTCATTTCTAATCTAATCTGTCACAAACTTTATCATATGAAACAATCACACTTCCTTCTTTTCCTAGATTTACTGTTTTGTATGTTTCTATTCGTTAAATCTAACAACACTCTGTGTTTTATAGGAACACAACAAAATACCCAGTGTGTATGAGGTGGTAGATCAACCCAATTTTATGGTACAGCGTGTGACGTCATACTTATATATATACGTTATCTTTCTAATTTCTCAGATTAGACTGCATAAACATTTTGCTACACACTTTGCTACAACCATGCGTATATTGCTGCACTTTTTTGTCGCAGAGTTGGATTCGATATCTGGGCTTATCCCGGCCATTTAATTTTCAACTTAATCGTAGGTTTTCTAAGTTGTTCTATAGTGTAGACATTCTAACTGTTTCTAGGAAACCAATGGTGAACCAAAATCATATTATTACCAACAACGTGTTTACGTGGCGTAACAAAGGTAACGCATGTGCCTAACCAATCAAATAAAGATCTTACACCATCGGCTGGTTGACATAAAACCTTTTTGCAGTTTATGTAATTTTAACATCAATTTGTTCATGTTTTTGGGGCTTCAGCATCTCTATCAAAATCTTATATAACGTTTAATTGGTTTCATTTACTAGATAGTTCTATTTTTATATCATTGCTTTTTAACGAGTATGCATTTTGCATCTTTATACCGTCATTCGTTGTCGGTTGAACTCGGTCAAAAAGTATTTGATGTAGTTTACGCCCATTTTATAACGAAATAATTAGATTTTCACGGAAAGTTTTTTATGTCAACCATGTCTCTTTTGGTTTCGTTGAAGTGATGTGGATTAGGTCATGTTTGGACGTCTGGTGTATTTAACGTTATCACTGTTCGTGGTGTACACTTATATAATGAATAAAATGGGAGTTTCAAGTTTGCATGTGTTGTAACTTCAAACTATATGACTGTGGACAAGGAGTGTTTTCAGTCAATGCTTTATGTTACAAGCACTGAGGACAGATGTATAATTAAGGATATTTTATGTAACATTGGATAGGTGTATAATTTGGAATAATTTCTTATATTGGACAGGACCAGGTGTATAATTTAGAACGTCTGAAACATTTATCCTTGTAGTTACCTTGCAATGCCCCATGCTGGGCACAGTACTTACTAATCGTTGGGTATACGTATGAAAATGTTACCTAAAATAGTTATAAATACATGCTAGATTAAAGTAGTTTATGCAAGGTTAAATCAACACGTGGTATAAAGTTTAAGTGTCATTTTACTCCGTGTTTGTGTGGCGTTTCTAAATAACCGTTAACGTGATCGTGAGCGCTGGGATAAAAAAATGACGCTTTTATCTTACGTATATATATGTATACATACTATATTCCTACGAGGTGATTGCTCAAACCGTGGTTCGTTTCGGTGCTAGATGCTTTTTGCTTGCTGTGTTTTTTCCTGTTAATAGTTTCTGGTATAATCTGATATGCCAATCTAGAGGGAAATACTCACAAAAATAGCGTACCTACATGAGAGTTTTCTATGAAACTTCCTATGAAGATGTTTGCTGTTTCACACAAATAACGTTGTATGCTAACGCTAACAAATATTGTTATTTAATAAATACTCACCCATTATTCAAAATAATGATGACATAGTATATTTCATATTCTATTGCTTATAATTGCTGATAGTTTATTAAGAACAACAGTTACGTAGTTCACATTGTTTAAGTGTAATTGGATTATTATGTATGTTGCGTTGAGCTTTTGTTAAATATATAAATTAGATAATATATTTGTAGAGTTTATATCGGCGATATGTATTCGTGCTTTGTAACAGTAAAACCTCACTTAAGAGTCACTTTATCAATAAGACCACTTTAATATTTAGCACACTATGTTCAAGACGTTAGCCAATGCCCTCTGTTTTGTTATTCATTCAACTGTAATATCAATGGAGTCAATGGTGATGCGAAGGTCTTGTATCCTGGATATCCGGGGACAACACACGACCGCGTTAGGTCATGCCCGTCCATGAAATGTTGATATCAATGCCGATTGTCCTCCACATGTAGAAAGTTGTATGGTTCTTTGTGAAAGGGCAATTTAGTACTTGTTATGATATAGGATAACTTGTTAGGTGAATCGATTGCAGTATTTACTAGTTACTGAAAATATGTTGCGAAACGACGTTAAATCGAAAATTCTATAATAAAAGTGAGGCTTTACTGTGTATACAGCGATAATTATTTTATAAGTAGGTATATAATATATGCATATAGCTAGTATATACCACTTGAGTTATAGGCATCGCTATTATAATGTTGAATTGCTAAGTGCCATATATGTCACGTGTTTAGTCATTTTGGACATGTAAAAATATTGTTTTATTCATGATATACATTTTATCTCCTTATAACATGAGTATTATAATAACGTTTATATTATTAATTGTTAACATAACCATTTACATTACCGCTAGACATCGTCTATTGCTCAGTTAAAACATGTATGGTAGGTGTAAATGCAAAACATTAAAAATGAAAACATTTTGTATCATATGATTTCCTTATTTAGTTTCAAATTGGTAAGATGGGATTAAGTAATAGAATTATTATACTATTAGTATTTATTGTTTAATCTACAATAGTGCATGTTTGGTAATGTTTCGAAAACGAGTATAATTACTAATATTTATTTATCTTACTAGTTCTTTATCGGCAAATTGTGACACTTCAACTTCAACACTTCAACGCTATAATGATTGAATAATTATCGTTCTTTGTTAATTCGTCTGCATATCCAATTAGAGTGCGTTGACGACATTGTTAGTAGTACATTGGTACAATAGTCATTGTTTCGTCTAGTAGGTCTATAGTTACGATTATTATGGAAGTATATATCTGAATATAGTGCGCCCAGGATAATGAGAAAGGCGGAAAATTTTGGTATAATCCACAAAGGTGGATTAATCAGATGTGAACGATTTATCATAGTGATGTTTTGAGAACAATACTGACCTTATCTGTTTACTTTAATGATTTGTGAAACCAATTTTGCAACAGTTTACCAAACCAATTAATGTTTGTAAATATCATGTTATCTTGGGCGCACTATACTATACCATCATGACTGATACTTAACGTAACGTCAACAAAAACAGTAAATTATCGCTGATAAGACCACTTCGATAAGTTTTCAAACCATGCGGCTATTTGCAATTGCATATAATCTAAATCTGCCTCTATAGTCTAGTTGTAGATCGTCCGACTCAGGTGCAAGAGATCTCGGGTTCAATCCCTTTCCATTTCATTCGAAATCGTTAGGATTGGGGCCAATATGTCTCCCTTGCATGCTCCCTTCAAGTAGCTTCATTTTCGTCCGATGTCGGGATAATGTGACCTTGATAGTCTCTATGTGACTGCGAAATACCGATTAGTTTGGCATTGGAAATCATTTAAAACAGAATCAGTTTGAATCATTAACAAACATCGTCTACTTTTAAAACCGAAATCTGTACTTTCTAGTCTAGTCTTTTTAGTGGGAGTTTACTGTATATTGTTGATTTGTAATAGTAAGATTACGCGGCTGACAAAGTTTAGCAAGTTGATAATACTTTTTGCATTCTTGTAAATGTGCGCGACATGGCTAATTAGTGGTCGACGCGCCATAAAACAACGCTATATCAAAGAGTTTATTTTGATTTTATGATATAATTTATGTATATTCTGACGTAACTTCTTTACGATTAATTAAACACTAGTACGCATCATTTCTTTATGTGAAAACTTCCTGTTCAATTGTGTATGATGACTCAGTTCAAGTTCAGATGTATTTATTGTCCTTACTCGTAAGCAATGTCGTCTGATCGTTGCCTGGTTAGGCCACATTTTTTTTAGTGTTACGGGATTTTGTTTAACTTTGCTGTCCGCAGGAGAGAATTGAAATACGATAGTGTTCATAGGACCCTTACCTGAAGCCTAGGTCCCGCTGAGCAGTTCTTGCATCGGCGTTGTACTCCCGGTGGACATTATTTAGCTATCATGACATTGGGAACAGGTTCCTCGTGGTCTAGGGGAGGCTTCGGAAAGTCATGTGATTGTTTTTTGATATCGGAAGGAATTGTGATGATCTGATGATATCGAAAGAAATTGGGAGAACATCACCGATATGGAATTCCTCAGTGGGACCAAAGGCGCCAAAGGGCATCGTATTATTTTTTCCATTCCCTACTTCCGACAGCGAAATTGTAAAACAAATCACGTAAACATTAAAATAACGTGGCCTCAGTTACTGTCTTCGTATTTCTAAATGTGGTATGTTTATTTCCACTGCAGGTCACGAATGAAGGAAAGCCATATTTACCTGAATATGATCAAGCAAGAATGTAAACAAGGAATGAATCAACCAAACATTATTCGAAATCCATCACAAGAGTTATGAACTATGAATCACCACCACCATTATAATACTTGATTTTCAATTCAGACTATGTGTTAAATGTTAATACATTTGTATGTGGCTCATTTTTGTGTGATAAAAATATATACGCGTACGCTTGTTCAAATGTTACACTTGTATAACTAGATTAGATTGTTAAACTTTTAGCGACATGGACTGAAAGGGAGTTGTGATCAACATGAAAAAAACCACTTGGTTTAATCACGACTACCTATACTAGAGGATACTTACTTTTATTTTACGTTTATCCAATCGTTATTGAATGAAACACCGTAATACCTGAATTTATACATCAGACGAAACATCATTGGTGATTTAAAAAAAAATGCTTAAATACATCTTTATATATAATTACATAAAATGTATAACAGTTGTAGGCTATTTGTTTATTAGTTTTATGTCACATTGTATATTATCTGACTTCATTCATGTATATAACTAGACTGTTCTGGGTCTGTATTCACAATACGATATTTTTGTCTAGGAAAAAGTATTCTTCTATACAACACAATGCAATAAATTGTATTTTGAGTCGGCGAGACATATAATTGTACAAATCAGATCTTTAAACCCGACTAAAGTTTTAAATAAGTTTGTTAAATTACGTTCTATGATTTTTACGAAAATATCTTATTTTTGACTAAGATAGATTGCACTAGATCTATTAAATAAGTTAGAATTATCTTAGAAAATGAAGATATTTTAATTTCTACATGAAATCTTTTTCGTCTGAGAAAATTTATTAAGAACATGTCGCAGAACCTTTGTGAACACAGGCCCTCATAGTTGAGTGAACTTTGGTATTTTGTTCAGTTTACTAAACGCTATTTCCTTAACTTAATAATAGAGACATGTTTGCGTGTTGTTGTTTGTTTATACATTATATTCCAACTACTTTATAGGAGGAGGTATCATTTTCTGAACGTTAACTAATAATGTTTGTTGTCAACTCATTTAATTACATTTTTGTACAGTCGTCTTTTACAAACATACACGCATAAACATAGAAACAGATTATAAAAGGTTTGGTCCCTATAGTCCTCAGAACCTATATACGGACGTTCATCTTTTTGTATGTTTTATTAAATGTAACTAAATGTACATTGTAACTAAAATTTATAAATTGTGTTTTAAATTGTAATTACAACAAAATGTCATTAATATTTTTATAAACTACCCTTTACATCAACAAGATTCGTGCGAATTCAGTTTCTTCTATTGTTCTAAATTGTGTTTTAAATTGTAATTACAACAAAATGTCATTAATATTTTTATAAACTACCCTTTACATCAACAAGATTCGTGCGAATTCAGTTTCTTCTATTTTAACCGCATGATTCACGAAATCTTCAGACTTCTTTTTGATTTTGTAAATACACAAATACCATGAACTCAATTGTTAATATATTATCTTAGGGAGATATTTTATACATAAATTAGCATAATGTTTTTATGAATATTTTTACATATATTTTACATATTATGCACGTAATCAGTGTTCATTATATTTGCACTAACATTTATTATGAAGTGTGTCAACATTAACTGAGAGTTCCAAACAATCAGTTAATCACAAACTAAATGTTGTATATACGAGTATGTTATCTGGTTTCAACTGATGTTTTTATTATTCAAAATATCGGTAGTGCATCATCTAGGAATTTAACCAATAACAAATTAATGTTATCAGTTATCATTTTGCTAAATAAAGGACATATTTATATAAGAGCCTTATATCCTCTTTCTAAACTTTTGTTTACTCTTGTCTATAAAAATGGATTTCAGAACGCGTTATGCATAAAATGCCAGTTGCTTAGATTTACTCGTTACAAATTAAACATTTGGCTATATCACACATTTTAATTATTATAATTACCTAAGATAGTAAGTTGTGGATTGTTTATATTCTAAAGATAGTGAATAAGACCTATTTTTTGACAATGACATTATGCTACGAAGAAATAACTTTTAAAATGTGTCACCGTATTGTATTGATCGTGATCTGAGATCCATTTTACGCTCAACAAATCCGCAAACTAAGATCTGTAGACACAAATATCATAGTGATAAATACAAGCAGATAACGATATCATACGTTGTGTTGTTTCTTTTTATTATTTAAGATAATGTTTTAAGCCACAGATGGCAACAGTATTTCGATCGTATTGAGACTACCTTTGAACATAATCATGACAACAAGCGAACTAGCAGTTACCTAGAACTAACTATGCTGAACGCCAAACAAAGGCGATTTACCAGTACCATTTTACCGATTTGGGTATGCCGCGGCCTGGAATCGAAATGTTTTGGTTATTTGCATCACAGATTGTTTACTGAACATAGGTCACAGTATTGTTACAATGAAACCCAAAACGAAAATGTATCCGGTCATGTACCAGGGATCCGTTGCTTAAGATTAGCCCTTAGTTGCGCTTAACAAAAAGGCATGATCAATGACTTCCCATTTTGAAGTTCTTAATTTAACGGGAGGGTATGTGATCCAAAAAAAGCGCTATGGAACCCCTTAGTTCTGTTTGTTTGGTGTACATGTTAGGGGTGCTGTTTCCTCCCAGTTAAGTGTTGTTGATAGAACACTTCCCTATCATACTACCGATCCAGGTTCTCTGCTGACTCAGGTAGATTATGTTCTAGAGATACAAGTTATCTGCTGACGCAGGTAGATTATGTTCTAGATATACAAGTTCTCTGCTGACGCAGGTAGATTATGTTCTAGATATACAAGTTCTCTGCTGACTCAGGTAGATTATGTTCTAGAGATACAAGTTCTCTGCTGACGCAGGTAGATTATGTTCTAGATATACAAGTTCTCTGCTGACTCAGGTAGATTATTTTCTAGAGATACAAGTTCTCTGCTGACTCAGGTAGATTATGTTCTAGAGATACAAGTTCTCTGCTGACTCAGGTAGATTATGTTCTAGAGATACAAGTTCTCTGCTGACTCAGGTAGCTTGTGTTCTAGAGATACAACTTATCTGCTGACGCAGGTAGATTATGTTCTAGATATACAAGTTCTCTGCTGACTCAGGTAGATTATGTTCTAGATATACAAGTTCTCTGCTGACTCAGGTAGCTTATGTTCTAGAGATACAAGTTCTCTGCTGACTCAGGTAGATTATGTTCTAGAGATACAAGTTCTCTGCTGACTCAGGTAGATTATGTTTTAGCGATCCATGTTCACTGCTGGCTCAGGTAGGTTATGTGTATGTGCTGGTAGGTTATGTTCTAGCGACCCAGGTTCTCTGCTGGTACAGGTAGGTCATGTTCTAGCAATCCAGGTTCACTGCTGACTCAGGTAGGTTATGTTCTTGCGATCAAGGTTATCTGCTGGCTTAGGTAGGTTATGTTCGAGCGATCAAGGTTCTCTACCGGCTCAGGTAGGTTATGTTCTTTTGATCCAGGTTCACTGCTGACTGATGTCAGTACGCTTAATAAGATTACCAAACTTGGTAATGATGAACAAAATCCAGTATATGAGATGCTGAAGGCTGGTGTTTCACTAAGGCTGTTTTCTGTCGCGTTAAACTGTCATGTCTTTATCATTACTAGACTGTGGTATCAGCTCAAACAGACATACCGTGTATATGACATACCACGTGATGACAGGTCAATGGGCAATACAGCTGATATAGACAGGCATTCTGCTAAAACTTTAGCACAATATCCAACGACATTGTTGTGGCTTAACCATAGTCAACCATACAATTAAATCAATATAAAACTTCGAATTGTGTTTTGTGAACACGACACCGTTTTTCAGTTATGGTCAAAGAACGGCAATGTTTTTCCACAGTTACCTCTCTTGCACTAATAAATGGTAATAATGGTATAATATTCTAAAATAAATATGTCAAACTAAGTTAACGGCAGAACTGTTTTTAATGGAAGATTGGTCGATAGCATAATACAACATTTCGTGCAAAAAAATCAATAATAGATAGGATATATGGTACCAACACGTGCACAAACATTTGCTGAGTGTAATGTGTATTTTTGACAGTTGCTCGGCTAGATTTTTTAAATTAACACTTTAGAGTGATTTTGGGAATGTTGAAATCCAGGGGAGGTAACAAAATAAATCAACGTTTTGTATACGTTGTATCCAGTTTTCTCAATAGTTTTTAAATGCGTGTATAAATAAAGATGAGTACAGTTATAGGTTATACACTTGACCAATGTTCTAACTACACCGAATTTAAACTTGAAAATCTGTGGAACCATCGTATTGAACCACGTGATTTTTTTAAAAAGGGTCTAGATCGATATCGTCTACGATATTAAGATGTTTTTACAAGTCACTCGGTGGAGTAGTGTACACCTAGGCGTGACGGTACAATATCCTCTTTTGTACGCGTGCAATGACAGTTTTGGTGGCAATTCGAGTCCACGTTGTAAATCGTTTCTTAGTCGATCGTCCTATCAGGAAAACATCACATGGCTAGTATGGCATTTGAAGAAAGGGTCAATGTTACGGGTCGTTGGTGTAGTGGTTTGAACAAACAGAGCATAACACACTCCTGACACATGTTTTTACTTTTGGTTTCAGTCCTTACACTAAAAACGACATTATATTGGTGCTTTAATGTTGATATAATAAAATAAATAACAAATGATGAACTGGTAATGTTTGTGGTTGAATTTCACTCCCATATTCTAAAACCAAAGATAACAAGATTATCATTAGCCGGTATATCCCCCGTCAATACGAACCACTACCTTAACTATCCACATGTCTGGCGCTTTCTTCAAATGGCATATGAACCCTAATTTGTTTCTCTAAAAGAACTTACGACTAAAAGCGATCTACAACGTGGAATGGGTTTCCCGCCAATATTCAATAGCACGTGCTCAAAAATCGATATTGTATATCCTCATGCCTCGGTGCTCAACATAACACAGACTGGGTTGCACAAATATCCTACTAACAATTTAGACTTGTTTTTAAAAGAAAATGTGAATTAATACAACGAATCCAGAGATATTCAATTTTGTAGTCGGTGTAGTTAGAACATTGGTTAAGTGTAGTAGCTATAGGTTCTTCTGCACATGCTAGTCTATATTCTTATGAAATAAACGTAAAGGACTTTCCTCTTAAGTATAATACTATAGTACTATTGGGATATAGTTTCATAGGGATCATACTTAGTTTAAAAGTTATTTTTTTTCAAATTATATCTCACTTCAATAGTAGAATTTAGTTGAAACATAATTAGAACACCAGAATACTTTATCACGAAGTTAAGCCAAAGTGAAGTAATACTGATGGGAAACTTACAGCTCGATATCTTAATATTATGGTCAAACGTGATGAAGATTATTTGTAGAACCGTAATATTTCTCGAAATCGCTGAAATAAGTCCTATTTAGTTTAATACTCGTGATAATATAGACATGAGAGTTTGAGAATGTTAACAGACGGTTACACGTCATCTCTGGGCTCTTCTCTTTAAGAGCTATACGCTCAAAGAACTTATTCAGAGCTGTCTAAGCCTTGTACAGGAAAGTTACTTGATTTAGTCATGGCTAGCTCTCATTTTCGGAAACCTTATGCTCAAAATTATTATAATTTTCTAGATTGTTTGTAGATTTAATTACGTACTAAATTATTGTAGGAACATTAAGTCACTGTGCATTTTTATCAGAGAGAGATGTATTCACTTAAGATAAAGTAACAATTAAAATTAATTAACTGAGTTTAGTATTTTGTTGTTGATTAGTTAAGTAAGTTAGTATGCAATTACCACTGTTCGACGATCGAATATACGGCCGTAACACTTGTTAGTGTAACATAAGTGGTCGGGATGCTTCTTAAAAAATATAAATACTTGGATAAATTTTGGCGTGGGCGCATAATATTTACGTTTCACATAGTATTACGTTGAAGCTAGTATTCGCGAGTTTTGGTGTTTAAAACTTGGGAATAAAGGACACATAATATTTCAGCTATAGCTTTCTGCAAGTTTATAATAGTATATGATAGTAAAAACTATACAGTAAAATCGCAGTATAATGACATGAGAACATGCTGACACATCCGGCATTTTAATCTTGTTCGTACAATTTCATCACGGTAGTCAGACGCTTTCAATACGTCTTATTTCACCAATTTTTAAACTTCAGCTCAACTGAAAACCAGCGAGTTCCCTTAATCGGAATTGTTCAGTTAACGTAAGAATGGCATGGATATTGGTATCTTGACCCTTATCAAACTTTGAGTAGTATAGTAAGGTCAAAATGACCTCCCTATATGACTGAACAATTGTTTCATGCAACAAACAGGGGGTGTCTTCCTCAATGCAGCTATATATTTAGCACTGTTTCTGTAATATTGCTTATTTGTATCAAACTGGAGTTTTAACAAGGGAGCTAACTATTATAACGGTTATCTTCACAATATGTTCGAATTATCTCCCTTCTTTACATAGTGACGAGTTAAAGGAGACATATAAGTACATATAGAGTGTTGCCTGGGCTCAACCAGGGGTTAAGGTTAGTGGATATGCCTCAAAAGGGGTGGGACCCCTTCCCATAGTCGAATATATATTTTTGAACGTTTAGGGAGTTGGAAAACGATGGTGGATGTTGGAGGTCAGTTCAAGTCGTAAACTATCAATTTCTATACATATAAACAACAACAGTGTTTTACTAATAAGACATTGGACATTGAAACTTTAAGTTTTTTAACCTCTTATATCTTCAAAGTGTATTGACATATTGCTTTGATACTTTGCAGACTTGTTCACTATCAGGACCCCAACCCCTACACAGGGGTAGGTAACTGTTTCAAACATTTTGTTGAAAGTATGCCCCCTTTCGGACATAGAAATGCAAATGTTAAAGTTTAGGTACAAGTTTTTTAACCTCTTTAACCTCTTATATTTTCAAAGTGCATTGTCATATTCCATTGATACTTTGCATACTTTTCCACCATCATGACCCCCAACCTCTACGTATGAGAAGGTAACTCTGTCGTGCATTATTTCCACATTTTTTGCCTTATTCGACTAAGACGCCCCAATCTCTACACAGCAGAGGGCAGTGCTGTTGATATGAAGCATTTTGTTTTGAATATACGTATAATGACCATACTGTCATAGAGTGGCACTGCAAATAGTCGAGTGCGCTGTTCGTGGCCAGCTCTTGTTTTAAAAGTGTTTGTTTTCTTTAAATTAAAATTTGTTATTCCAATTGAAACAGCGTAAAATTATAATGTACTACTTTTTCCCTTGGTGTTTATCGAAAAGTAAGTATTTTAAAGCGAATTTATAGATGCATGACATCACTTCCATTGCAGATCTTGCTCGTTAGGCAATATGACATTTAGAAACAAAGTTTGCTGTTGAGGACAAAGAGCAAACAGTTACTCGAACAAAGAAAGAATTAAGAAACATTTTTGTAAACTTGTATCATATAATATCATTTTGATATTGTGTCGATATTAACAATAATGCAAATAAAAATGAAAATTAAATGCATTTTCGATGTTCATTTTTGTTCAATCTTGTGCAAGTTCCCTTTTAATGATATACTCTACACTGATAACACGTGATCAGTCGACCGTACAGTGTACATATGCATGGTTGCTTATTGATTAGTCTAGAGTCATCATGAAATTTTCAATGACCTTGCAAACCGAATGTTAAAAAAGGAATGTTTTAATAGTTGTTTACAATATACATTATTTAGGCATAAACTACATGTAAGTAAGAGTTTGTTCCCTGGAGTGATATTGTCAAAATCGTATATATTTTATCATGTTCCATTATGCTATTGTTGGTGTTTGTTAACGATTCTTACACGATCTGCGGATTACTCCATTAAACAAAGAGAAGACCTGACCATGTTTTATTACCCCCATAAAACATGGTAACAAATCGGCTGTTACAATTTACGCCCCGTATCACATGACCTATTTATGAATGAATGAACGTAAACTTTATAGTAAATATTTAACGGACCGCGAGTTTCACGAGAATCCAGTGTTACAGTTATGACGCATCTATTTTTAGAAACTCCTATATACTCTCGAAATTAAGATTCATAAAAAATTCTGATAATCAATTAATTTATATTTTTCATTTCATGACATAGATACACTATGCTCGTGTTATTAAAATTGTTTCAATGTTTAAAATGTGTTTTTTCCTTCAGAAAATTACGAAGGTCGTTTGCATTAACGAGGGAGGTAATTGTACCAGCTAATAAGCCACTCAATTTCAGCGTGGAATTAGGTTCAATGTCAAATGGGTGAAAATGGAATGCGCGCAGTTAAATAGTGCGGAATATTATCGTATTTAGAATCGAAATAAAAACTCTGTTCTTGTATTTTGTCGGTGAATAAAACACGGGCACTCGTTCGGATGCGGAAAATTAAATCACTCGTGCTACGCACTCGTGATTTAATTTTTCCGCATCCGAACTCCTGCCCATGTTTTATTCACCGACAAAATACGCGAACAGATTTTTATTTCTTAAGCAAGGTTTGCGATGAAAGTGTTGACATGCTTCAATAATTGCGTTATACATGTATTAACATTTATTTTCTGATAAACTGCAAGGGTAATGTTATGATTTCTGTGTCAAAAATCTCAATTTAAAGAAATCCCCGTTTGAAAAATATGCACTATACCACAATAGACAAGACACCAATCCATTAACGTAAAACGGGCTTAAATCATTATTTTTCCCTGATCAAAATTTGAGCACTTAGTATATATATACGTAGAAATGAACCGTTTCCAGATCGGACACTTTTCTCCACTGATCATGAATGTGTATCATTGTTATTTGTTGAAGTGTACATTGTACTGCCTGTAGTGAGATGTTTAATAAATAAAAATATTCCGCACTATTTAACTGCGCGCATTTCATTTTCACCCATTTGACATTGAACCTAATTCCACGCTGAAATTGAGTGGCTTATTAGCTGGTACAATTACCTCCCTCGTTAATGTAAACGACCTTCGTAATTTTCTGAAGGAAAAAACACATTTTAAACATTGAAACAATTTTAATAACACGAGCATAGTGTATCTATGTCATGAAATGAAAAATATAAATGAATTGATTATCAGAAATTCTTATGAATCTTAATTTCGAGAGTATATTGGAGTTTCTAAAAATAGATGCGTCATAGCTGAAACACTGGATTCTCGTGAAACTCGCGGTCCGTTAAATATTTACTATAAAGTTTACGTTCATTCATTCATAAATAGGTGATGTGATACGGGGCGTAAATTGTAACAGCCAATTTGTTACCATGTTTTATGGGGGTAATAAAACATGGTCAGGTCTTCTCTTTGTTTAATGGATTAATCCGCAGATCGTGTTAGAATATGTAGATAATTATAAACTGTTTTCATCTATAGTGTGTTTCTAACCAATACTGCATGGTGCCTAGCAGAGCCAAGTACGAATCATAAGACCACTCGACTATATGCACAACAACCCCCAGATAATGTTACGCAGACAACCGCTATTAATGTAACGACGTCACATCACAGTAGTATTGGGCTGACATGGGGCTGACAGATAAAGTCAACCAACCGATCGTTCGACTTTTTCTGCGTACCCAAAGATGTTTGACATGTTCTGCTTGCGCCCAATCCTCTGGATAAGCATAGTGGTAGATGTAGTCCGTGCTGGCGCAGAACGTCTGGGCAGATGTCCGGTTTGTAACGATCGGTTGGTTGGTTGGTCTCTCGCCAACTCGTATTAAATCATAAGTAACAGTCTGTCATCATACCATTGGTCCACTCCAGAAGCCTCTCAAGTACAAGACTCAACTCAAAGTGAGATTTTACTTAAAAAAGATACTGAATATAAAACGAAGTTTGAGCTCTTGAAGTTTTACTCTAATAAACTCAGAATATTGTTTCTATTTGTTAATACAAAATTTAACAAATTTGAGTCCGGTATCGCATTGAAATCAACTTGTTAATGATATGTGTCCGTATTTGAGTTGAGAATTGTCTCAGATGGAGACGTTTCTGGAGACGTTAGTGAAGACACTATAACTTAAGAAACAGATTTAAAAATAAATTCTATGTTTTAACATCATAAAATAATTCTGAATATCAACAATCAATACACAGACAAACAATGTAAGAAAGTAATCACTTTGGACGACACAAGAAAACACTACAAATACCACATACTGTGCTTTGGTCCCTAACAATGTCTTTATAATTGTAGCTTTTCTAAAAAGCAATTATCTCTCGCGAGTCGCGACCCATACATACTTTCTCATATGTTATACTGAATAGTTATATACTCAATCACAACCTATAGTAGCACTGTAGTACATCGAATAACTGTACACCATTAATCTTATTCTAGATCACCCGTGGAAAATACAACCTGTTTTACGGGGTGTTGGAAAAATAGCGTGGCGTATATTGCACAGAAATCGATGTAGAAATAAGATACTTATGGCTAATTTTGTTTTCGAAGTTAAGCAAATCTTTCGTCGTGGACCTGTAGCCATAAGCCACGTAGTATTGCTACACTAGATCAATATACGACTACAGTTACACATCACATAAAGTCCACTTCAATAATAAGACCACCTTAATAATGAGATCAACTCAGAAAGGTCCACTTGTATTATGTTTGATGTCATACCGAATAGCAAATGCCAATCTATCACATTATCCCCAGTAACATATAACTGTCAAAGCTTTTTTTGTTGAGTATACAATGTAAGTACACAAATAAAAACAACACAGTGTACAGCTTAATTAAGCCATGTTGACCTTGAATATCCAGGTTGTCACTTAAAGCGGAACATCAATTTATCACAAATATTTCCTTAAGTTCGCAAAAGAGTTTGATCAGTGAGTGACAATATGCGAAGGTTCTGTTGATCGCAAAAGTTGGTATAACTGCATCTGATCTTTGGCTAAAGTAACGACCCCGGACAGGTCCAGTTTGTCGTCCGGAACACGGAGATAGCGGGTTTTATTCATGTCTTTCCATAATTCACATTGTCTTTGACTATATTCTTCCTCTGATGTAAAAGTTCTGTTTGAGTCGTATTGTCGGTAATTCCGGCGCCGTCGGCTATGAGCGAGAATTTGTTCTTCGTCGGAGTCGCCTTTTGCAAGGTCGATTGGAAGAGCGGGACTATGAAACTCGACCGGTGGATTTTCTATCAGGTAGTCATCAATTTTACCAATGAATGTATTTTTACGTTTTTCCAAAGTTCTTTTATACAATTGTTCGTCTTGTAGCAATTCCTGTCGTCGGTCTTCAAATATCTTTGTTCTACCGGAGTCTAACGCCTCGTCATTGACGTCGATCATCGCCATTTTGTCACGTGGTGATCTTTTCACTTTTCCCGTGCCAGCCTCAGTGACACGCTCTGATAGACTTTGTGAGAACAAGTCGCCGTACTCGGATGCCGGTCTCTGTGGCACCGTGGAAGGTTTAGGAAGCACTGATTCCGGTTCCGGCAATTCGCCAACAGACGATGTTGGTCGCATGGCTCCATTCGGTTTTTTAACAAGCACTGAATCAGTCAGTGTTGGCTGCGCTGCACTCTGTGGGCGTAGAGCGGTCGGTATTTTTAAAGAAGGTTTGTCCGTATCTAGTTCTGGTGGTGTTGCTCCAACCGGATGGAAAGTTACTGTTATCGGTGCATCGGTAGAATTTCTCCTGACAGCTTCATCACCAGACGGTGCGTCAATAAACACTCCTGTTACTGAATTACTCCGTTTTCTTAACAAGTTTGTGTCAGTTTTAGACCTGCTTTGTAAAAGTTTATCGTTAGAACCTTTTCGAGCTGATGACATCGTGCTCCGCGAACGATTCAATCCTTCTGGATAAAGATTAAGTCTTCGTGCCGCTGCTGCAATCTTCATGGCAGCATTTACATTAAAGGACGTCATCGGACGGAATTTACCCTCTTCTTCCAAATGACGTAACGCTGTTATCTCTTCCGGTGTTAAGTGAGATTTTAACTTATCCACTCTATCGCGCAGCCGCCGGAAGTTGGATTTCACTGTGCGCACATGCAGTGAGATAACATTATATGTGAAGCTCATCTCTAGATTCAGAGTACCGAATGTTTTTTGTAATACCCGATCTTCCTTCTTATTTAACGCCGTCGCTTTCATCTCTCGGTCAGTCATTTTCCGTCTACTACCCATGATTCAAGGAATGAAGACTTGTTTTCTGAAAAAAAGAGAACGATAGTTTTTTTATTTTGTGATTCACGAGCAACTCGATGATGACATAGTTTCAAAAGAGTTACAACTTGGCTCGATCATAATATACGTCAGTTTGTTTACATTATAAAGGTTTGGGACTCATCGTGCACGGAGATAACAAAGTCATCCAGCTGTGTGTAGTTTTTAACATGTACGTTTATATTTTCTGTGTCAAACATGTATGCGTAGGGCACGGGGGAAATTTCACAAGCAAACTTCTACACACAAATCAGCTAATTTCTTTTTAATAATGTTGACTGTAAAAACCATAAACTGACGTAACTTTGCATCAATTGTTCAAAGGTACGGATCACCAGTCACAAAGGTACGGATCACCAGTCACAAAGGTACGGATCACCAGTCACAAAGGTACGGATCACCAGTCACAAAGGTACGGATCACCAGTCACAAAGGTACGGATCACCAGTCACGGATCACCAGTCACAAAGGTACGGATCACCAGTCACAAAGGTACGGATCACCAGTCACGGATCACCAGTCACAAAGGTACGGATCACCAGTCACAAAGGTACGGATCACCAGTCACAAAGGTACGGATCACCAGTCACAAAGGTACGGATCACCAGTCACAAAGGTACGGATCACCAGCCACAAAGGTACGGATCACCAGTCACAAAGGTACGGATCATCAGTCACAAAGGTACGGATCACCAGTCACAAAGGTACGGATCACCAGTCACAAAGGTACGGATCACCAGTCACGGATCACCAGTCACAAAGGTACGGATCACCAGTCACAAAGGTACGGATCACCAGTCACAAAGGTACGGATCACCAGTCACAAAGGTACGGATCACCAGTCACAAAGGTACGGATCACCAGTCACAAAGGTAGGATCACCAGTCACAAGGTACGGATCACCAGTCACAAAGGTACGGATCACCAGTCACAAAGGTACGGATCACCAGTCACAAAGGCAATCACCAGTAATGGTGTCATTTGTTTTATGTAATTTCGTTGTGCCATACACACTATAGCGACCCCTTTCAAAATTGTGTTCGTTCAATTTAAGCCAAATATGTTGCCGTACATAATAGTATATTTTTTTAATAATAGATTTTTGCCGCTAGACATGAACGTATGGCGACAAACTGTGACTTAAGTCTATAATTTATAGTATTCAACGAATTATCTCCTATTATAATAAAAAGTAAAAATATATTTTAGTTTAATATACAAGTGGACGATGACGATTCTGTTGACGATGATAATGTTGACGTCATTGTTCAACGTCATGATAGTAGATAAGATTTATTATTGCGATACTGTCATCGATGACGTACCAATCAACCAGATACATTAGGCCTAAAATGACATCGTGTGTGTTTCTCCTCCCGCTATCTACCCGTAAAAATCGCACATTCCAGACAGAAATAATCGATAAATAGTCTTAGTCTTATTCGGAACAAATGACAACGTCATATGTTCAAGATTAGAAGATGTTCTAAAGTTTGGAGATGACACACTACCGAATCAAAGAACAAGGTTCGTGTATTTGATATAAGCAAAACGATAATGCATCATCGGACATGGAAAGCAGCACTCAACAAAACAGCCGAGCATGAAAGCCACAAAAAGGAACACGCAAAAGAAGAAATAGCACAGACCACAAACACACGACACAATAACCCACCTCAAACTGAACAAGAAAATAAGACCAAACCACAGCAACTTTTAATATCAGGTGTCAAAAAAGTCCTAAAAAAGTTTAAGATATTTCCACATATTACTTACTTAATTTTGTATATACATGTAATGTAATTATATAATCACATACATTTACTGTAGAACATATTAAAATTCACTCATAGTAACATCCGTATTTCAACTAAATCCAGTCAAATACACATATTAATTATATATGAAAATGAACTACTAAATACAAGTGCGTGATTTCACATTATAAACTTTATATGTACATAGTCCATTTATGGCTTCTCCCAAGGTACGTTATACGCCGGTAGTCACTTTCATAGCTCTGACGATTACACTCGAAACAAATTATTTTATATGCCTTAAACAAAGGTGCGTAAAGTACTATTGCAAATATCTTTGAAACACTTCCGATAATCAACCTGTTCAACGACAATAAAAATCCAATTGATTCCCAATAATTGAGGCCCGGTTAAGTAAATATATAAAACCCAAATTAAGTAATGAATCACTTTAAATGCCTAGGCGGATTCAAGAGGCTTTTAACAACTTTGGTTTGACTGGAAATTATGATGGTTTGCCTTGACAATTCTGCAAGCAAATAATGAAATACACTTGTGTCGCTTTGTACACGTGTACATGTATGTCATTTCGTTATATTTAAAAAGCAACTATCAATACGCGGAGGTGATCATAACCTTCCTGTAAAAGTGCTCTTAGATAATTATTACGAGACAAAAAAAAGATAATCGTTTGGCCGAGCATAGCCTCTATTTGCCAGTCAGTTTTCTGCTGAAATATGACAGGCATATTATGAGTGCCTCCACCCGTTTTTTGAACCCGGGTCGCAAGATAAGACCACACGCGTGCTATATAAATATAACCATAGAGCTACGGACACAAATAACAAATTAATACAAAACCTGAAAAAAAATTATGAAAATTTATAAAACTACAATTATGAATTCAGAGCATATTTCCGGGTATTTATTGATCATCCCTCAAAAGTAATAAACTTAGTTTTCAACAAGTCCATAATTATGTACGTGTACATATGGTGTACGATGACAAAGTTCAATGTCGAATTTTAAAAGATATATAAATAGTGTTTTGCTGCGTTTGAGATATTTATATTTGGAAAATTTGAAACTATGCAAATATTGTATTAAATAGATAATCCTTTGTCAAATCACGAAGAAATCTGATCACGCCATGTTGAAATGTTTGCGTTTAGAACTTTTTAAAGTTTTATAATTTACTTTTCACTACAAGAAGACTAAATTATATTTTTCTCAAACCAAGGAAAATGATTGTTGTTTGTTTTATAATTATAACATTTTATACGTGAACAAACATTATAACGTGAGAACATGTGTCCTGTTCAACGGTTTATAAAGATTTTGTTTGTAAAATAGTTCTGTTAAATATGGCAGCTGATTTACCTACTACCCGTTTTCCTGGAATGCAACAAGTAGTAACTCACCCGTCCATAATAAACCAACAATATCTCCAAATGTATTGGACTATCGTCATTGTGGACAATTTGTCACGGAAAGGCTTGCCTTGTCGCGAAAGGGAATCGCACCCGGATTGTCATGTTAAAAACCCAACGCACTAATCACTAGATCACGGTCCTAACACATTTGCCTACGAAAATTGAGTGTTTTATACCTTGGATATGGCATCTCTACACTTACTATAATTATGAACACATCATTCTGATTACCTTGCAATATGAATATGAACCGGAGACAAATGGAAATGGCCGAACGTTCACGATTAATGTACACAAGTGATGCTCGGCACACAAAAGACACGATCAGCGAGGAAATGGGTTGAATGCACAGATCTGTAAGTTTCGTGCGTTAAAAGTCGTGTCAGTGGAGTAAAGGTTCATTGTATGTATTCATAGCACAAACGCGAAATGTGTCTGGTCATTTCAAGTTGTTAACCTAGAATTGTGTCTGTTTTAATATAACAAGTCATTAAGAAGTACAAGCAATACAGAAGTCCCCTACCGGTTTGAAGCCATTTTCAATTTTTCTGTTGCCAAAGCAACCACAATTGTTGTCGTGCATAATCCCCGTATTGCCCCCTTTCCTCATACCAAGTTTCATAAACCTAAATTGGAAACTGTATCAGTTATGTCAAGATCCAGCTTTTTGACTGACGGGCGGACGGAGGGTTAACCTATAGTCCCTTCCGGTGGACTAATAACTTATATCACCGAAGCAAATTACCCAAAACTGATGAGTTAATCGAACACAACCAAGATACACATTTCTGTATCGGATCAGTATTAATAATAAGCATTTTGATAATCGCTGTTACTTCATAAGTTTGTACCCATGACTTGGCCTCTCATATAGGTATACCATTTGGGAGTAATTATAAAAAAAATCATTTTGTCAATATTTCATCTGATAAGTCGGTTTTCGTTACTTTACCATTGTAATCTGTTGTGTCAACGAAGTGAAATAATCGGCCTTGCAGATCAAGTGTTCGTTATTGTAGAGTTTGTAACAAAAGACGTGGTTATAGCCAAACAATACGCATTACTTTCACCGAAATTGTATAAATTCTTTAAATATAAGATTTCACTATTAGCCGTTCGTTACTTTTCACGAGTTTTACATTTTGACTACATATCCTTTATTTATAGTGTATTGAAAGAGTTAAAAGTTAATAAGCGGCTATTGTTGTTGATGTCATGCGTCGTGATGACACAGCTCAGCCCGTTTGTCACACCCATTGAACCAAACAAGAAGATTGAAAGAGTTAATCAGAACAATTCTGATTCAATAACTAGTTAGCAAATGTATTAAAGCAGCTCAATTTGAATTACTCGCGTCACTATTAATGAACATTACTACAACTTCAACTTCAATATTTATCTACAAGCTCGAACTGTTCTATGCTTTTTATGATAAATTTTTATGTTATACTATTGTTAAAAAAGTTACCAATTTCCGAGGGCTGTTTTAGCAGTTCAACCGTTCAGCCACCCTTTGAACCCTTTTAACCTCCCCTGTTCACTTGGCTACCTAAGGGAACCTGTGTTCGAGTCTTCCTGAGGAGACAATTTCTCTCCTGTTGGGTGTACTGCCAACATCGATCTGCGTCGGCCAGGAGTATCGAACATGTACATACACCGCCCTCACAGGTACCAACTCACACATTGCTCGAGTGGAGCAGGTGGGTAATTCTTGCTCAGAAATAAAGCAGTGGCACAAACGGGGATCGAACCTGGGACCTCTCGATCCCGAAGCGCGCGCCCTACATCTAGGCCACCGCTCCCAACTATTGTGCCGATTTGCCAAAACATTGTTTATGGATGTTAATGTTACAAATCCATATATAAATACTAGGATATCTGGTGGATACAAAATCTATATAATTACCATGCTCTGTTTTGTTGTCTTTCAAGTGAATATCTGGTATTTAAATAACCTTAACGTCAATTAGGCGTTAAAATGATATGACGTATTTCTTCAGAAATACAACAAATGGTTCCAAATTGTTCAAAAGTTTTTAAAACCCTTCATAACAAAAACAAATAGAAAGTACATTATCCACTTTCAGATAAAAAACCTTCATGCAAAGTACGTACTTAAAGTTTGACCGTTTTAGAACAATACAAACATTGATAGAATGGCCGGAACGAGCACCTGTCATAACAAACATGTACTGTAAAATCATTAATATTCGTGGGGGATTTAATTTGAAATTCGTGGATTTCGTGGATGACCTAAGCCATGACATAAATCCCCAAGGAATACTTATACCAATAAATATGTTAAGTTTACAGCAGTTGCCATACTTGCTTTCAAGTCCAGCCAGATATAAGACTGGGTTTGTTGTGAAGTTAACTTACCTATCTCTAATGTAATAACATAATGATTATATCTGTTCGATTTTTAAATGACTTCTGATAATTTGTGTGAATTTTGACCTTGCAATCTTTCATGAAATCCAAAATCCTTGAACTTACGAGCCCATGACATGGTATGTTTCTCGAAAACCACGAACTTTTATCACTTTGAAATTAATCGATTATACAGTATGTCGAATTAATCTTTATTTACCAGTAGATTATACGTACTATAACCCTTCACTTAGACCAGTAAGGCCTTGCTTATTAAGACCTCAAGCCACAGGAATAATTAGAACCATTCGATATGAAGAGCACAATTTTCAACTTCATTCACTATTGTGTGTTATTTACAACGTGTGTCCTTTTACTAAATTCCGCTTAATGTGACAAAAACTCGAAAACTCTCATAAAGCATAGAACGTCTTCAATTGTTGCAGAATTATTTCTAAAAAAAAGTCACTGAACTGTGATTGGTAGATCCAGACCAAGTACACACATTATGCCACAATAAATCTAGTCCCAAACATGACTGTAAGACGCCAGTAGATGCATTCGTATTATGACTATAAACAATGACATGTATATAACTGCTCAGTAATCAATTATTTACACAAGAGACTTCCGTACTTACATTCATACCATTCATTCAGAATTCATCAATATCTAAATACTTCTGACAATGTTAAAATTTAAAATCGTCCGCGTTCTTAAAAGTGCATACTGTACTAATATGACTAAGACACCAACTTGGTGACGTTTAAACAACCACGTGTAACATGTGTGTTCCCAACTCCCATATTGTTTCATTTGACAATGACACATGAAGTATCTCTACGAGTACTAACATGATCAGCTGAACGTAATAGGCCTTTTCGACTGGGCTGTTTTGTGGAGCAGGTTATAATCTGGTTCCCGTCCCCAACATGGCAGTAGTAGTACTATAGTAGTGCCGTATATGCCGAACGGGAACCAGACAATAACCTGCTCCACGAAACAGCCCAGTCGAAAATGCCCAAATGAAGAGTGGACCGATGTTCATTGTAGCGTTTGGCACGTACTTCTTAGACCTTATCCAAAAGAAAATCGTTTGTCACGTGTTTCAATGACCACATTGATACATTGAAACATCGCTAGGCTATTTCCACAACAAAGAACGAAACTGGTGGTCAAACAGTATATTTTTGATGTGTGTAACTTAATTGTATACAATGTCATTTTTTCTTCGTCAAATCTTATACATGTTTATATACGAGATTTACTCATGATATATTATCCGTTGTCTAATTCTAACATCGAACATACATGTGCACTATAATTTGGGATCCAAAAACTGTCGGTTTCTAGTCTGATAGGCAATGGCTTTACCGTTTACATACGGAGCAAACAGAACAAAGCAGAACATATTTACGAGTCAATGTGCTGTCTATTTTTATACAATCATTTACAAGTATATATATATCACTGTTTCGTATTTATCGTCAGAGTAAATACCCCATCCATAGTAACTGTTATTAATTATTAAAATAATTGAAATAGAAAACGTGATCGACACTTACAGAAGTATGTATAAACCAGAGAAAGCAGATAAACAGAACTGTGTCAAATCACCACATAGTTCACACTCTTGATTCGTTCAAATCAAACTTATATCTAATCTATTATGGAAACCACAGAAAAAACATGTGAAATATTATATCCTAAATGAAGGTTTTAGAATGCATAGTAAACCTTGGTTTACTGTTACATGAAAGTCTTTTAACTTTATACCGCGAGTTCAGAGTATTATTGGTTACTGTTCACTGCCCGTCTATAGAAGGGAAGAATCACCGAGCCGGTACGTTGGTTAACTAAAGCTTAATTGAATTTAAGAAATTAATAATGCCTTAACTACAAACCAACAATACTTTTGTTATTTCACTCATATCATACTATCGCCGTTAACAATACACCAAGGTTAAACTGGAACAATGACCCATAAACACGCTTCTGTAAATCAAGAAATCTGGTTTCAGGTCAAGTAAACTATGACCAATAGTAAAAACATTTTTTATTTAATACTAGTAGTCATACCAGAGAAAATATTAGGTCATTGTGGGCGTGTGACAAGCTTGTCTGATTCCATGAAAACGCACAGTCCTTGGCATGAAAACTATTTGTAAAGCGCCATTTTATTGCAATTTGTAGACTCTGATGTATATGACATTTGTCGATGATCTTATTAAAAAATAACTGGTATCAATTAACTGGTATCAATCATGGTGCCAAGATACATGTATGGTGTTTGCAATCTCATATTATAACAAATAATATATACGAGGTATGTTTAAAACGTTCGTAGACACTCCCAATTTATACGATATATCCGGCGTCATAGTGACGTTGAGAACGTAATTGGCGTCATGACCTGTCCCGCTGAAGTATTAGTGAGTGTAAATAAAATGTTATAGAATAATAGCCAGTTGACACATTAAACTGAAATTTGATGTAATGTACACCAATGCATTGGAAATGATCTAAGTGAAGTTTTACATCGAAATCCTGTTTTGTTTTTATTTTATGATGTGTCCACGGACTGTCGTAGTTTGATGTTATAGTTTTATCAATGCTGCTTATCAAAACTATTATTATTAATTCAACTTAGCTAAACTCATATTTTATAGTAAACAGAACCAAGTGTGCCATATTTACCCTTTTATGGAATATCCAACATTAACTTAACGCATGCTACTCTTTACCTCTAACACAGTGAGTTCAACATTTGTTGGAGTCATCTTTCTCATTTACTTTAATCGTGATTTAAAACCTTGAAGTCAATTAAAATTCTAAAATTCCGAATATACAAATCCTGAATTCTATTTTAATCTGTAAATATTGAAACCTTAATTGCATTCACGACTTTTGGTATTTATGGTACCTAGTATGTGTACTAAAATGTGACATACAAACGACTGATCCTTTGTGAAAGCAGACAGTTTTAGTTTTTCAATTTATTTCCAATCATTAGAATTAGAAGTTTATAGTCTATTATACAAATGAAAATAAAATGAAGAAATGTTTATCTTTGTCAAAATTTAATCTCGTTTCAACAAATATGTACGAGCTATACTGAACAATAAAGGAAAAGCAACTTGATATTTGGTTTCATTTATTTATATAAAACTTAATTTTCGTGTTAAAAATAAAAATAATAACACCTGGGACATTTATAACGATATGAACGTACCGTGCAATAGTTTCACTTTTACTTGTAGAATAATTGGCAATTATGTTGTTATAATTATTTTTATGAGCAAGAAGTCGAACTCTCTTTTTTCAATAAAAATATCAAAATGAAAAATGGTTGCGTTTCTTTTGCATTGAGTATACCACGTAACTGTAAGATAGCATGTTGTCGTTTAACATCGTACACACAAGGTACTTATATTGTGTTCGACAGAACTAAAAGTACAAATCAGCAACTGTATAAAATGTACATGTTTTATGTCTAACACATTCGTAATACACTAAAACAATCATGATAAACAGAACAGAGTAATCGCTTGCCTATATTCACGTTGACACTGATTTAATTGTCGATCGTCAAAGAGTTGTACAGGTAAGGAAACCACGGCATATAAACCAAATCACTGTATGACTTATTGGGATACTATACAATTCAACTTGTATGACGTATTGTGAGCAAAAGCATCTGTGATTTCCGATCACTGTATGACTTACAGGAAGACTACACAATTCAACGTGTATGCCTGTTTGCGATGACCAGAAGTTGACTTGTTTAAACACAAGTGTGAAAACAGTGAGTAGTAGAGTCATTGAGATGCTACATGTAGTGTTACAAGGAATCGTGATGGTCGACGTATCTATACAATACATGCTTTGGATCGAGTCATATCACTGAAGGCTAGGAGAGTTAGTATTGTACTTGCGAGAGATTGAGGTTAATGGTTCGATACAGAGCAGCGACATCAAAATATGCTGACAAACGTATACACCTCAATTGATCTTGACGCTCAGCCTAATCATACATGTGTAGCTTCAGATTTGTTGATCCGGTGTCAGAATAATGTGGCTGGGTTAAAGTCTTCAAAACGATGTTAACATCCAAATAACGTGCATGTAGGTATTTTACTATGATAAGTAAGTTAACATATTTACATATGTATCTAAACATTTGATACAATAATCCTAGTTATGATTCAATACAAACTATATACAAACTACGGGTTTAAAATACGATTGTAGCAAGATAATATCAGGATATTCGAGTGCTAAGTTATAAATATCAAGGACAGTAAAAATTGAATACAAAGAAAAATCTATCAACGACACCGCCTCCAGCTTTGATGACGTCTAAATGGTAGTTCTAACTCAGATAAAATATTACATTAAAAGATCAAACTATGATATATCTGACCACATGCAAACATGTTCGTGTTTGTGAAGCACCAATGAGTATGTACGGTAATAAACTTCGTACTGAATATTGCTACTTTAATAACACTTTTAACGTCATAAATAAGGATTGTCTTGATTTTAATATGGTTAAAGATCACACATTAAAGTCAATACTATAGATTTGGAAAATCAATTTTCTCAAACTAAATGATAAACCCTATTATTTTGTAACCTTCATCCAATAACTACTGTGTTCCAACGCTGTCACATGAGACATTGATTCCTGGTGAGTCTATATGTAGAATTGGATGCCTTTTCAGTCAAAGGTTTGTCTCAACAGGCATTCAATTATTCGTGTGCATATCTCCCGTATAGAGACTCGTCAGGAATCCATTTCTCAAATGACAGAAGTGATACATAGTTAAGTTTTATTTAGTTTATATTAATTCATTTAAGGTCGATTATGAAACTTTTTCCAACTTATATTAATCACTCTCGACACATCATTCCTGATGTTATCCATCGCCACGAGGGTATGCGAGAATAGAAGTCAGTTTCTCTTTTATGCCGAGCGTGTAGAAAGGGAATTCCTGGTACCATTTTTATTTCGTCTTTGAAATGACGCGGCCTGGGATCGAACCCGAGACCTCCCGCACTTGAAGCGGGCGTTCTACCACTTAGCTATCAAGGAGGCGTTCTACCATGTGACATTATCATTTTATCGATTTTTTGGAAATTGAGATTACTTCCGTTAAGTACTGAACAGTTAGGGGTATGTACCTTATCAGGAATGACTGTTACTTTGTTCGAGCAGCAGGTGTCACATGTAATCTAATCAGTATTTGCACGTACATGCATTGTTTGCAAACCACTTCTCGCTTAATTGTATGTGATACTTCCGCAATGTTAATCTACGAATAAAATTCACGGTCGCTATATCAAGACGAAAACTTATTTGAGAATATCTTATACTGTGTGCGCAGTTCCTATTGGTCAATCGTTTTGTAAAACGTGATTTCATTGGCGGACCACCTCGAAGTTCGTTAGCACATCATAAGTCATACGCACATGGACCAATAAGCTTTCTCGACCTATATGTCAACAAAAATTGGACAAAATGCGTGACCCCATACTTAGGTCCGTATTTACCGTACGCCTTAACTTAAGATTTCGTATAAAGTCAAACAAGTTAATAACTCAGTACCTACTTCGGTTATAAAAATACAGTGGAAGTATTGTGGCTGTCTATGTTATAATCTGTTTGACATACAAGGTGACTAACATGACACCTGTCAACGGTAAGGACCTAAGGGTTAAATACCAGTCCATGTAACTTATTAGAACCATAAATACATTATTGTTGTTTTACGTTCCTTTTTGGTATACGATATGAACTCTATAGAGCAATACCTTTGGGGAAACACAGAATACGTTGGTTGTTGTACAGAGGTTGTTGCTCTGGAGTGATAAAATGTGTAGTAAATAGAGGATCTTGCATGAGTGCTCATTACATACGAGTTTTATTAAACGAGTGGACAAAATGATATGACACGAGGCTTTGCCGAGTGTCATATTGTTTTTGTCGACGAGTTTAATAAAACTCGTATGTAATGAGCACGAATGTAAGATTCTATTTATCACATAACCTTAGAAAACGCTCATTATTCTTCAAAAGGATGATGTACGCTGCATATGTTTCAGCCAAAATTCAGCGGAACATTGAGCGCGACGTCATGGCGACATTGATATTATCATGACGTCACTGACGGATCAATGCATGGATTGGCTAACGTCACGTCAAGCTAATTTACATATTTATTGCACAGTCTGGGAGTGCCGAACGATATTTACGGCACGGCTTTACGGCACTCCTGGACCGCAGGTTATGTGATAAATGGTTAGAATGTATTTCATGATCAAACAATGGTGTTTCCATGGAGAGAATGTTGTTAAATGTAAGACCGCTCTGGAGAGGTTACATTTTATAATAAATAAATACATTCGTTTTTGAATAATTGGGCGTTTCATTTGTAGCAAAAATACAATGTTGACCTTTTAACTAGTTTGAACCACCTCGATCATGCAGAGCTTACATAAGAGCTTCCCTGGTGAATACACACGGACTCTTATGGGATTTGGCTCTTTGAAATCAAATCCCCTAAAATTCATACTGGATAAACGGACTACGAATTGAAGTTAGTTTTCTCTATTAAAATTGACACATAAATAACGATGTTGTGTTCGTCCATACTATCATAGGTATATCTTGATTCTACTCAATCGTAAAATAATTAGAGGTTTCCCATTCAAAATATACAGTATTCATTTGTGTCCGATATGAAATAGCTTGTAGGTTGACTAGGGCAATGCGAGGACAAGTTCAATAGATAAATACATTTGTAATTAAAATCTAATCATATAATGCTTTAAGATATTTTGAGTAATTGTATATTCCTGTAAATTCTTACTCAACCTCGTAATTTAATCATGTTTGTTATTCGGTTAATGGAAAGCAATACCATTGAGTAAACTATCGGTTTCGTGTTCATCCATTCATTTATACGGACATTATTGAAAAAGTATAACATTTGAATTCTTTAATTTTAATTAATCTACATTATTTTGGAATGCTTTATCAATAGAAAAGTTTCAAAACATGACTAAATCTGGGTCAAAAAGCTTTTATATCGAATGCTTGTATAAGAATTAACTAAAGAAATTCATGTTTCTTATGAGGTATTGGTTTGGTCTAATCAATGTAGTGAGGCAACAAAGCGAACTCAGTCTATGACCGGTTGACACAGTGTCAGGATAAGGTGAACGGATAGTCTCCATATGACTGAAATACCATATACAGGTATTGTACAGCCTATGTAGAGAATAACCCTCTGGGAGCTGCAAATATTGGTCGTTGTATAGAGATTTTTGCTCTACAGAGGTTACATTTAGAGTACATGTATTTTAAAGGTGCTGTTATAGAGAGGTTGTTGCTCTACAGAGGACCGCTCTGGACAGTTTCAACTGTACTTCACATGGTCATTTAACAAAAATACTAAATCAAATTGATAAACAACATGTGCAAGGGTAATTCTATGACTAGATGGCACAGTGTTAGGGGAATGCAAACGAGTAGTCTTCATAAGCCTCAAACACTGCCAATGGGACAACCACAAAGTATAATTGTACATAAGTCGAAAACATTCTCGTACAAACATAAAATGCCAACGTCATTTTTAAATGATTGCCACAGTCATAAAAATATTCATTCTGTGTCAACGTATGGATAAGTGTCCCAGATAGATACTAATTAAATTCTGTGTCGACAGGGTTCGGAAAAAGGCCACCGTATATTAATGGTTAATAAATACAATTCCAAACATCCGTTGAATAATAATGTCAATTGCTTTTCGGATTACCACAGTTCAAGAACAGTTCGGGAGACTTTACAACATAATTAATATGGAAGTTAATTTTGCCATATCGCAGTCAGGTACTTGTCGTTCCCGTGTGGTAGGTTATACATGCTGGAGTGCTTTTCACATATCGCTGGCTTAGAATTAGACGGTTGTAAGTACTACTTACGACCTTATACGACTTTATATTTGAAATATACATTTCAAGGCGCTTCTTATGAACCTAATTCATGAAAATCAGAGGTGGTCATGTTGACCAAACTTAAGTTTAAAAAGTTTGTTTTTCCATCAGTAAAGAGTAGTTTTTCAGACAGCTTTTTCTTGTTTTCTCAAAATAATTGATTTTAGCCGTACTTCAGGGCAAGATAAAGTAAAGTACCGATTGATAGTCTTCTTTCAGATATGATATCATTCGTTCAGCCGACTATACATGTATCATCGACCATTGAGTCATAAGGCGGCTGTAGCACTCGAACTCGATGGCAGCCACGGCAATTTGCCTTTAGACTCTCTCGGGTACCCATTCTAGTTTCTGGGTTAAATGGAGTATTTCTTGCAGAGATAATTCAAACAGATGCGCGGTATCGAACATGGGACCTCTCCATCCAAAAGCGCTCATCCTACTTCGCCACAAGATGGCAGTAACCAACAACCATAGAAACCGTATATATCTTAAACTAAAACTGAAGTGTTTACTCTTGAAACAAATAAGCTTTATAGTTGAATAAATTAACCCTATTCGCTATTAAATCAAAGTTCATTGTTAAACAGTTTCCTAAATATTGACTGACTGAGGTTACATTGGGGTTACAAACCACTAAATTTTAATCAAATCTCCGTTTCTATAGTCTGTGTGAGTAGGTTGTGTTGATAAATATGTTGATCATCAAATATCCCGTACAGCAACGCCGCTAACGAAATTTTTGATTTCACAAAAAAACGATCTGAAGACAGGACAAAATGTGCGTTTCCGAGGAATGTCGTTGATATGTTAACTACATACTAGTATTACAGTCTACACATAATTTGGTTGAATTTCATAAACATTGAAATGTCCATATGTATGAAAATTGAAGTTGTCCGAAACACATGATTTATGTCCTCATGTGTTGTATGAGATCTTACTACCACCTGTATGAATGTGTAATACATTGTATTTGGCTAGATCAAGCCACTCTAGAAAAGAAGCTCTGTGGGAAGAAGGGTAACCTCAAGTGGACGGCTTCCTTAATCGCTATGACAGACGTTTTTAAAACTTCCGTGTTTATTCGTTTACAGTGTTGGCCTAACCTATTTTCTCGAATTTAAGACACTTGCTACATTTGGGATATTGCGAAAATAATCCCATATAATCAAAGACTTATACATTACATGTAATGTACAAGTCTTTGCTATAATACACGTTGTTTAACTTAATATATGCTCACTGTACCAGTGTTTCATTTTGATGCGAGTCCAAAGTCCCTGACTCCTCAAACTGAGGCTTGGTACTCATTCAAGTTTAGTATTGCTTTACGTTTACATAGTGGGACTCATTGTTTTTTAAGTTCAGTGGGAAAGAACTCATAGTTTTCAAAACCAAAATGAAACACTGCTGTTTCCTGCTAAAACAGAAAAAAATACGAAACAGTTGAAACGTAACTAGTCTGGCTTATCAATGAGTTATGTGCATAAGTCTTCACATATTTAAGGGAGGGTAGATACCCCTTGAACAAAACTTATACAGTGACCTACGAGTGGTTTCTTTTTGCATTTGTGTGTTTCTTACAATGATGAGACTATGCCCCATGATTGTTAAACATTTTTTATGTTCAACTCAATTTCGCGCTTAAACTTCAAATGTCTCTCACAGTAAAACGGATTGTATTTCTTGATAAGAAAAATACTAATCCTTGAACAATTTGAGGGTCCCAATAGTGGTCATATTAGCGAGGAATTACTGTAAGTCAAAATTACAATATTGATATCTATACAGTATACACTGTCAGTTACTTAAACCGTTATTCTCAAGGTTACACGTGTGATATAAATAGCAACCATTTTACAAGAAATATCTTTAATTCCAATCAATACATCAAGAGCGCTACAAGACACTTCTCAAGCAAGAACGCTTAAGTCTCAATACTACAAAACTCCATCACACAATCTATAAATCAGTGTTTTATAATGTTGATCCGTTCTATCAACAATGATATTTAGTAGCGTAGTTTCCAAGGAATGTCAATATACGTTGCTTCAATTAAATTTTGTGTCAATAGGACTTCCGTTGAGAGGTTCTTGCGGCGATTGATTGATACTTGAACTGTAACATATTTACTCGAAATGTAAACAATCTAAGTCAAGATAACAAACAGCGCTCAGCCCACTAAGATCGCCCACTGTAACAAACAGCGCACAGCCCACAAAGATCGCTCACTGTAACAAACAGCGCACAGCCCACAAAGATCGCTCACTGTAACAAACAGCGCACAGCCCAAAAGATCGCTTACAGTAACAAACAGCACACAGCCCACAAAGATCGCTCACTGTATCGTGGAATTATAGGATACCATGTTCTGAACTAGTGGTGGTGGTGTTGGTGGTGGTGGTGGTGGTGGTGGTGGTGGTGGTGTTGGTGGTGGTGGTGGAGATGGTGGTGATGGTGGTGGTGGTGGTGGTGGTGGTGTTGGTGGTGGTGGTGGTGGTGGTGGTGGTGGTGGTGTTGGTGGTGGTGGTGGTGGTGGTGGTGGTGTTGGTGGTGGTGGTGGTGGTGGTGGTGGTGGTGGTGGTGGTTGTGGTGGTGGAGATGGTGGTGATGGTGGTGGTGGTGGTGGTGGTGGTGTTGGTGGTGGTGGTGGTGGTGGTGGTGGTGGTGGTGGTGGTGGTGGTGGTGGTGGTGGTGGTGGTGGTGGTGGTGGTGGTGGTGGTGGTGGTGGTGGTGGTGGTGGTGGTGGTGGTGGTGGTGGTGGTGGTGGTGGTGGTGGTGGTGGTGGTGGTGGTGGTGGTGGTTGTGGTGGTGGAGATGGTGGTGATGGTGGTGGTGGTGGTGGTGGTGGTGGTGGTGGTGGTGGTGGTGGTGGTGGTGGTGGTGGTGGTGGTGGTGGTGGTGTTGGTGGTGTTGGTGGTGTTGGTGGTGGTGGTGGTGGTGGTGGTGGTGGTGGTGGTGGTGGTGGTGGTGGTGGTGGTGATGGTGGTGGTGGGCATTACTTCGACATTTCGTGTTCGTGTCCGCCATCCGTGACGAACAATTGGGCATTACTTCGACATTTCGTGTTCGTGTCCGCCATCCGTGACGAACAATTGGGCATTACTTCGACATTTCGTGTTCGTGTCCGCCATCTGTGACGAACAATTGGGCATTACTTCGACATTTCGTGTTCGTGTCCGCCATCTGTGACGAACAATTGGGCATTACTTCGACATTTCGTGTTCGTGTCCGCCATCTGTGACGAACAATTGGGCATTACTTCGACATTTCGTGTTCGTGTCCGCCATCCGTGACGAACAATTGGGCATTACTTCGACATTTCGTGTTCGTGTCCGCCATCCGTGACGAACAATTGGGCATTACTTCGACATTTCGTGTTCGTGTCCGCCATCCGTGACGAACAATTGGGCATTACTTCGACATTTCGTGTTCGTGTCCGCCATCCGTGACGAACAATTGGGCATTACTTCGACATTTCGTGTTCGTGTCCGCCATCCGTGACGAACAATTGGGCATTACTTCGACATTTCGTGTTCGTGTCCGCTATCCTTGACGAACAATCGGGCATTACTTCGACATTTCCTCGCCGATACGAACGCACTTAAATAGGAGACATTTGCAATCCTACGTAACAGAAAATTACAAATATAAAATGAACATGACTATCATTTTAAACGAGCAATCCGCCAAACTTTTACTGAATAAGATACGATGGTTCTTGCTTCAACCATGGAGTTAATTAATAGTCATGTAGCTACTTATGTTCATTTCGTATCTAGATTAGTAAGATACCATTGCCTTTTTCGACTGGGTGAATCATTTTCCCGCTCGACTGTGTGTTGGGAATTGTGACTTGTATTTTTGTAGGTCATTCTACACGGGCATTCAGCTTTTGAATGCTGGAACTATTTCATTCAGCCTTTTGACAGCTTGGACTTGGGCGGATCGTTTTCTCGTTTGGCTGTGTGTTGGGCACTGTGCCTTGTATGTTTTCATCTTTTCTGTGCTTGACTAGTTAATGTAAGGGCTGCCTTCCCCGTCCGACTTAATATTATCTTTTTGTATCGTGGAGCAGGTTATAGCCTGGTTCCCGTTCCAAACTTACTACTCTATGTATTATAGTACTACCTGTACTACAGTAAATAGTGGGGACGGGAAACAGCACAGTCGAAAAGGCCGTTGACAGAAATCAAGTATTTTTTGTTAAAACTTAAAATAGTTCATCGAACGCGTTGTGTATGTTTGTATGATATATCGAACAGCGTAATGGCATTGTTTAGTAAATCAATTTTCAATCTCTTATTTCAAATTGAAAACTGTCAATAAAATCAAATAATGTTTATTTTTCAACTGTAAGGTAGAATAACTTGTAACAGGCTTGTTTATTATAGGTCATGTTATAAAAAGCATGTTGTGAGAGTAATGTTTACATAAAACTGTTTCAAACTGTGGTGAAAGGGTAAACATGTGCAATATTTATCATTTATATAAATGGTACACATTTTTTACACAACCCTCTTCATAAGGTTTGGTCTTTATATGATCAAATGACTTTTAGATAATTATAATTTGATGTGAACCGATTATTCAAAGGTAATAATTACAATTTTTACTTTACAATTAATGCACAACTCTTTATTGACATCATGTTTACCCTGCATACCATGCATACATGTAGATGTAATATAATAGATGTATCCGCTCGTATATGTCATTCAATACAGTTCAATGAATATCGTTATAAGCGGAGTTTACTACGACTACGCAATTAAAACTTGCGCGGGTCAATTCGCTGGCTTAGAATAAGAAGGTGGTAATCACTTCTCACGACCTTATAAGACTCATTCATATTTGAAATCTGCATCTCAATGCGCTTCTTATGAGCCCATTTTCATGTAAATAGGAACTGGTCATGCCTTATACATAGATTCAATATTGAAAATATACCAATCTGTGTTTATATAATAGCTGATGAGCTATACTGCTTTGACGTTCTGATCTGATGCAGCAGATTTTTTATTTTAGCAAGTATCAATTAAATTGAAATAAATTACCTTCTGTTGTATCGATAACTCCCAAGTTCACATGCACGTTCCTAGCATGGCGACCGCCAGCCATTCACAGAACCAACTTTCTCTCTGAGTCTATATACAAAAAGCTCAATAAAATATAATTGTACGGAATATGATACAACACTATTGTGTGACGACCTGAATTGACGTAGGAGTTATTTCCAATTAATCGTACTCTGCTTTGATTCAAATATAATAGAAGAAATATAGTTCAAGCAGTATTATTCGTACCTTGATTGATTCGCCCTTGAAATGCTCAGTTAAAAACAAGCTTCGGTATATGTTCCGCAAATCGGATCGATTCTAGGTTATTGGAGAAAAAACATTATGCCTATAGCTTCCGTCGTGTGGGGACAGATTTATCAAAGCAAATCCCATGTTTTTCTATGATTTACGCTCACTAGTTACATTTGTAATATAATAAAATCGATCATGGGGTCATGTGACAGTTTGGCACGTGAAATAATGATGATTAAGTAGCACGTGATATCAGCTTTGAAAAGAAGCCACTTGGCAAGTAATTGGCAACATGGAATATACGACGTTTGTGTGCTTCTGTTAATTGAAAAATGTTGATTAATATATTACTCAGGTGGTTTGTTTAATTCAATTTATTTTGTTTTATTTAATATAAATTCCTTAAGTTAACATATCAGAAAAGTTTCTATATATAAATAGATTTTTCAGGTCAGTCACTTGTTTACATATTAACCTTGTGTACATAAACATTAAAACGTCCCTTATTAATGTCTTATGTTAATAGATAGTACATGTATGTGTATTAGTATGAGGCTTAGTGAAAAAGGCATTGGTTTTCACTGCCTTTTACTCCAGTTTAGATAAATTAAGATACAATGTTATGATATGTTTTGACATACCTGAATAAACGGACTGCACTAGTCCTTCTTAGTTGAACTATCCTTAATGTCCGCGATAAACTGTCCTGCAAAAATGCATTCAATAGACGACGGAAAACACAAACGTAAACAGCTAGGCTCACATGTAAGAGTATTTATATACAACATCAGAAATAGCTGTTTTCTGTACACTATCAGTATATGATATTATAGATTTAAGATTATCTAAGCTGAATATGACATGAACGTGATTAACTCCCTAGCTAATTCCATTATCTATATAATACATAGTTCACGGTAATACACACGTATAATATTGATAGGTCCTTGTATTAAACAAGCGATGCTGTATGATGATCTTAAAGGCGAGCAACGCAGTTCCTTGTATATGTGTGAATTTGTGAAACGATTTCTTCAAGGAGTTTAACGTAAAGGAACGGAGACACATTGTATGGGTGAACATGTCATTTAATTTCTTAATGACGAATTTAACCAAGAATAAAACACATACAACATAAATGACCAGAAATTATTTTGAGAACGACCTAAAATAATGTTGTCAAAACACATAGGTGGACTACCTTAACCGCTTTGCTTTTTGTGACGGACGATCTTTAAACAAATTTGTAAATATATATAGATCTATTTCTATACTGACGAAACATACGCGACGGATATTGGTACAGAAATTCAGTGAATTCATTTTGTTAAGCTATAGATCTACGTAGTACTACGCGTATTAATAGAACCCCTAAAAGGACACCGGGATTTGCTTGACTTTAATCATACGTCACCGGCTTCTGACGTATGAACTTTAATATACAACTTATGCCAATAATCCCCTACGCAGTGGTCCCCTCACTGTCGCGTCGCGTTCTCAAATAACTGTGAGTTGAGTTTTGTACATCTATAGTTATTTGGGCCATGTAACAATAGAGCTGATAAACGGGGTTAAATGTACTACATTTGTTCAAGATAATGACAATGGACGAGTATTAACCTTTGATCACAGGTGACAAAGTAAGGAAGCATTTAACCACATGTGTACGAAGTCTTTAACTTATCACAAATATAGAAAGGTAAACAAAAGTCCACTTAAAAACCTTTTAACTCTGTGATATGTAATCAATCAAATGACGAACAATTTCAACACTTCACACCTGACCACTTTCAATAAGCCATCAGAGCTGGACAGGAAATGATAACAAGGAAAGTAAACATCACACAAATGGTCTATGTCCACCTTTAATGTAAATCGAAACACCTCGGCTATATGGTACATGATTCGTAGATGGTTTTCGACTGTTCAATTGGATTAATATGGCACGCCTATACAAGAATCATACATCTGTCCTGCGTTCAAGGAAAAATCACGTGACGCACGTTTCGTACCTGTAACATACCAGGTATGAATCGTTTCGTAACTGTTACGTAACAGGTACGAAACGTTTCGTATCTGGTACGTAACAGGTACGAAACGTACGTCACGTTTCCTTGAACGCAGGGCTGACATGCGATGTTTAAGCATTTACTAGTACATGTCTTGGTCTGAAGGTGTTGTTCCCATAACCATTATTTACACGTGTTATTTAAAACAATTCGAATATATTTCAAAATTGAATTAGCCGGTTTGCCTTTCTGTCACTCATCAAGACAGGTTTCTAAAGGAAAGACAGAAAATAATTATAGTGCTGGTTAACACGTATTCTTATACAACCAAACGTGCGTATTACGACGGGATGGTTATGAAGCCGGTGCTGTCTGTCAGTCCGTTTGCTAGAAACCTGACACAAAATGTTCACAACATCGAAATAACGTTATTTTACGTTTTTACGTGTTTTATAATTACAATGTTTCCTCTTTGTATCAAAGTTTTAGGAGACACTTCGTTCACCAGTTTACCAATAAGTGACAGGTTGATTGTCTTTATACCTAAATTGCATTTCTCTAAATTGATTCAATAATCGTCAAAATGCGAAAATAAAAAAGACAATGAAACAACGGACAGCGAAGGCAGCTATCAACAGAAATAGCCGAGCATAGAAAACAAAAATATCATAGGCTACAAGCATAATAATAATAATAATAATAAAGACTTTATTTTACGAGGAAACTCATTTGACAATTAAATTAAATGGTAATCTTCCATGAGATCCTCAACAATAAACAGTTGAACAAGAACACTAGTACATAAAATGAAAAAAGCATAATGGCAATTTGGCCCATATGGCGTCCACAATATCATAATTTTATAAACAATTGGGGAATTTCATAAAAGAGTTTCAGTGAAAGGATGTGCGAAACCGATATGTATGGAATCTACAATAAAAGGAAGGTATAAATCAAAATGCTAATCAATTAAATTTATAATTAATCACTATAAAGCAGACGACACAAATCACACAAAACTGAACGTGAAAATGAAACTAAACACTGCAAGTCATACATAGTTTCAGATCATGTAAAAAATGCTAAACATATAATTATATTGACTTATACAGAGACTAGTCTTGACTGCATTTATCAAGGTCTCGGCTAGAAACCATGGTTATACGAGAATAAAATACACGTACAAACAACTACATAACATTAAGTTAATGTATCTGTAGTTTGTGATAATAAAGTGTACTTACAGTCAAGATATGTCTATAAATGGTTCATCTATCAAATATTATGTATCATGTTCACAGTAGGAGAGAGACATGACATGTCACGGAGATACTCGTATCATAGTAAATATCTAGATCTACCCCGACATCAAACAGGGCCTAATGTCACTCAAACCTCCATCGATATGATAGGATTATCGGACGCCACCTTCTATGTTTATCTTTTATTTAACTAAGTGAACCAATATGATTTAAACATGGCATTTTTTTCTAAATCTTCGCTACAAATCACAAAATATGTTTATCTTGTACTTGGCTAGATGAATCATTAACTGTTTAAACTTGGTATTTTTTCGAAATCCTCGTCGCCAATCAAACCCTGTTGATTTTATTTACTTTGGGTGGTAGTAGATAGTAGGAGTATGTGGTTTATATTTAAATTACGAGTTTCTAGGCTTCATTGAAGAGATTTGTCAATAAATTGATCTAATCATAGAAAAGAGCGATATTCACTAATGTCAACTGATTGTAATGTAGGTATTGATGGTATTATTGTAATGTCGTCGTCGAATAATACAAATACCATTAAATATTTAGCTAAATTATACCTACAATGCTATGTTAAAACGCTCTGTAGTCATTAATGCAGATGCTTCGTAAATTGTTATATATCTCTGTAAAATACTATGTCATGTGTTTGTATACAATTTATATGCACTTGTATAATTATTGTATGTTGTAAATTGGCAGATTTGCTAATTCAACTTGAAAAGATGATGCTATGGTGACACTGCAGGTTGACAATTATGCCAAGTATGTTTCCTTTATAAATAAAGTCTTTATCTATTATTATTATTATTGCTGTTAGTTTGAAGATTGAGCTATGATTTTCCTGCTAATAATTGTGTGAATGTTATTCTGGCAGTGTGAAGTGCAGTCCCAATTCGAAACCCGGATCTCAAACATACTTGGGGCAAAGATCTAAAAAGATTGGAAAGATATAAACCAAATATCACAATATCTCGCGGCAGTCTTCAGAAATCTCACGAAATATTATATGACATTATTATTCATAAAAAGCAGTCGAACTGCTTCATATCATTAGCTACATGTAAGATACGAGGGAATATTTAATTTCTAGTCGACAGGGGTATAAAGTGCGCCTTGCTCCATGTGTAGTTTATGAGAAACATTAAACCATTAAACGTAAACCATGCCATGACACGTCGTTTCTGATGTACGTTGTCCATCCGTCCCGAGCAAATGAGACAGGACTGATGTAAGTGGTTTAAATAATGACACCAATTATGTCATATGTATGTTTATCACTCGCATTGATTAATATCGTGAAATTCAAACTAATTATTTTCAGGTGACATGGTGGTTGAGTGGATAACACCCTTGACTACCGATCGAGAGGTCCCAAGTTCGAATTTCGCCTGGGTCACTTGGTCATTTCTTACACGCTCTTCAGTCCCACCCTACTAGAAGTAAACTAGTTGGCGTCGACAGGTAGATGCGTGAGTACCGGTGCTATAAAAAGAGACTATTCCGAAAGAGCTAGAGTAGCGCATCCACATTCTTTATATCACACAAACGCTAGATGTCTCTTTCCTCGAAGCATGAAGTCATTGGCTAACTAAGCAGGGATAAAAACCGTATTACCACGCACGTATGACTGTCCTAGTCTAACGGAAAAACGTACAAAAAAGATCCGTTAATAAAACTAGTCAAAATGTGGTCTTAATATAGCAAATCGGTCTTATATTATAGCGGACATTTTTGTCCTCAATTCAATATTTTCTCACATTATAATTGCATACTATAAAAGATTTATCATGATTTTTGAATAACAAACCATTGTCTTCTAATCTTAGTGGAACTCTTATGTACTAAGGTTTTATTTACATTAGATAAAACAACAAAATGGGCAGTGACGTAAAGTTTATGTTTGCAACTACTCGGCGAAAATATTATTGTAAGAACTTAGACTAAAGTTTATACATATTGCTTACTGTGCTATACTGTAAAATCGTATATATTTCCTGGAGTTAATATTCGGTAATTCCCTGAAGAGACTCAACAACAAAATCAAATCCTCACTATTTACACAGATACATGGAATGGGGCACCCGTGTCCGTACACACGGAATTATGTAGCTGTTCAATTTCATTTTTACTACTTTTTTTTTAATGCCGAGCATAGCCTTTATTTGCCAGTCAGCTTTACGCACGATCTCGGGAAATTAGTACAGCGATTTGATAGAGAAACATATTTGGAGCAACTCACCGACGCTCGCCCGTTTCTGCACCGCTTAAATAGACGATAATCCGAGTTCAGGGAGAACTGATATTCAATTTCTAATATTTACATTCATTTCGACCATTTGTAGTATCACGTGACGGATCATGTGACAATATAGAAAATGATTGGTGTTCGGGTAATAGCATGCAACTCTTCTGCCAATCAAATTACTCGTAACAAAAGCCGTGCTGTCACTGTCAAAATGGCAAAAGTCGACGAATTGTTTTCAGTCAATGTTGTTGAATTGCTGCTGTCGTGTAACTAAGCGGTATAGAAACTACGAGTGTCGATAAGTTGCTCCAAATAATTTTCTTTATCAAATCGTCGTACTAATTTCCTGAGATCGTGCGTAAATAATGATTTCTCTTCTATATCGAAGGCCGTTTTCTAGTTTCTGTCTGTGCAGGGTTATGTCATGAAACCGGGGTTTACGCATTATTTAAACATTCTATGCTCGACACAGGCGACATTGTGTGCGTGTATAGATAAAAGTTGTAATTTTTATGTATACTATTATATTGTCTTGAAGTGTGCAGTGCAAATTAAATGATTGCATTCGGCTTGTTTAAAATATTGGGCATAATGTTGAGTTGGGTATATGAGGGCCAGTCATAAACTCAGATCCCTGTCTATATATTCATAGTATAGATGTGAAATATATTTTTATCGGGTCGAATCCCTTTGGCTCTGATGTCAATCGGGTGAAATACAAACTATTTTCATTATTGGTTTCGCTGGAATCACTACTCTAAGAATATTCAGTAGAAACGTCAAAATTAATAAGCCATTTACTCTGGTAATACAATGGAGCACAGTTTGGGTGACCGTTGACCAATGTTTCTGTTTAACAGCCTTGACGTGGGAATATTTTCAAGGATTAAAATAAAAGGAAATAGATATGAGCCGTTCTCCAGGAAAACTGGGTTTAGTGACATTGTATTAATACTAAAGTATTTATGTAATAAGGTTAAGAAAACCCTCTTAAATGACAAAAAAACCATGCTCTTTGATTTAAGTTTAAGTTCTTGGATAATATAGAACTATGTCTTAGATTTATTTTTTCTCATGAATCATGTTAAAATATCTTCTGTCGTTGCTATGGTGACCAATTTCTGAAGAGGATCCATATTGAGAAAATGAGGAGCGAGAGGTTAAAAACAGTAGCTACGTTTCTGTAAAAGCTAAATTTCACGATTCAGATAATTATGTTTCATTAAAAAACGAATATAATTCTAAAATTTGATGCAATTTGAAAGGTTTACGTCAAGAACTCATCAAATACTGGATTAATGAACTTCTTGTTAACGTAACGTCAAATAACGTTTGAATGACGTTTGTGACGTCACTTACAAAGTAGGGGGAGTGGTTAGTTTTAAAAGTCTGTAATTTTGTAATTTGAAGTTATCTTTTGCTCAAATTTTCGAAAAACTGTTTAAAGGAGTATTTTCTTTTTAATGCTATCTTATCATGACTTTCATATTTTTGTCACTAAGCCCGGTTTTCCTGGAGAACGGCTCATATATTTTAGAGTTTTTAAGTATATATAAAATAGACATGCACGCGCATGTTTTATTTAGCAAAATTAAAAAAAAATATTCAAACGGGTGGTATTCGAACCCAAGCAAAAAAAATCTATGTAGATCCATAATCAGTAGCTTAGCCTATTGCGTCATGGAGGACGATGTAAGCTTCAATTCCAAATAATTGTTTCTTTTCCGAATACAACCCTTTTGCCTAGATTATTTCATTATTAAAAGTACAGTTACACCCGAACGATTGTGGTTTATCTATAGTTCATGTATCTTCAAACCCTTCAACCTGGAATCAGCGATCTGATGGTAGTAGGATCAAACCCTATCGAATTGGAACCAGACTCAGTAATATCAATTTGGCTGAATTCAATTGTGCCTTACACCTTTGATGTACACAGGCTGCGACTTATTAGTACATGTATATGGCGAGTTTTAATGCGTTTGTCTTATATAGACTAGACTAGTAGTGAGTGTCTATGCGAAATTGGCAAGACGTCACATGTTTGCATTTGCAAATCGAGAATTGAGCTAACCAGTGAAGGATCTGATTTTGGGGAAAATGGAAACATTGTAAAGATTGCACACGTTTTCACAATACAATGTACATTTGTATTCGCTAGATAACCTTTGACATAACATTAAACAAGAGCGAACACAGGGTTTAATCAATTATTGTTTGCCAACGAATACAAATAGTTTACAGTTTTATAATTGGAGAAATATTGTATAATGTTTACGTACTTTACGAGACGTCAGTTGTATAGTACACGGATCTTTTACACGAAAACACAAATATTGTCATAATACGTTAACTTGTACTTGATTCCTTAATAATCCGTTAATGGATTCAAAAACAAGAACATAGATTAAACCTTACTGATACCATCTGGTTGATTGACTGTACAGTCAAGTGTCATGATGTTTTTGTTGGCTATCACGTCCTACCAAAAGAACTGTAGTAGTTACATTTTTTGTATTCGATTATCCTGAAACTGGACCAACCAGTCCTGAAACTGGACCAACCAGTCCTGAAACTAGACCAACCAGTCCTGAAACTACAATCTAACGTACACTCCAGTACAATTTTTATTACTTTGGTGTCTTAATTGCAGGCAGGTTTCAAACCAGCCACTGACTGATCTCGAATGATACGAGGTTATCATTCAAATATACTACATGTAGTACCAAAATCATTTTAACTTCTTTGATGTGTCACCGCCATGTGTCAAATCGTTATTCAGGCTAGGCCAACGCTGTGAAGGCTTGATCATAAGTGAAGTAAAGTTCACTGTAGAGACACATATTGGTGTATAATCGTACAGGCGCGAGGTCGTGAGAAAGATTTAAAATCAAAAGTCTATACAGTTTACTTGGTCTATTTTACCAGTCCTTCACACATCAAGTTAAGGAGCTGTTTCCCTCTAGAAGCTGTCTTTAGTTGAGCAGCATACTGCTGACTTGGGAAGTCTGTTCCAGAGCATAATCGTGCCAGGAAAGAAGTTATTCTGGTAGCAAAGAGTCTGCCCATTATAAGGTAAAAGGTGGGTTTCATGGCCTCTGATAGCAATTATTGGTATGAGGTAAGTGGCTGAAACATCGGCAAAGTTGTAGACGACTCGGTAGGACATGATTACTCTGACTTGGCATGTCACTCCTGTAGCGTGGGACATTGTAGTTGTTGGAGCATGGTAGTGACACTTGATGTTCTCCTGAAGTCATAGAAGACCATTTTCACAGCCCTGTGCTGTACCATCTCATGTTTTTTGATAATTGCACAGGTAAATGGGTACAAGGTGACCGCTGCTGCAGCATACTCAGTTACAGTAATCAGACGAATCCGGGAAGTGTAACATGGTTATTTGGTAATTGTTTGCCGGGGGTATTGGTGAATTGATATGGTTGATGTTGACTAAGATGGACACGGTTATTCCAATTTAGTGCTTTGTGAATTTTTACGTCCAGGTGTTTTGCAGAGTCGACAATCTCTAGCATGTGGCCATGAATCTCATATGGATGGTTGGTTGGCTTCCTTTTGTTCATAATGGGAATGGTCTGGCACTTATGGCGATGAAACTCCATTCAAGTCAGTCCTTTTAAAATTCTCCCGTCGCTGAATGATATCAATGTCGTTTTGTAGGGCCTGATCGAGCGTCATTCTCTGTGACGATTTGTTGGTAGAGCACACGCTCATCAACGAACAACCTAGCTGTCCCGCACATTTGTCTTGATTTTAAACACATTAAAATTAGGCATTCATAAAAAATGCGCTTATGAACGATAACTCTGAATTTACCAACTTCGGGCCGTATTTGTCTTGTTTTTAAACATGCAATGTCACGTGATTAGTATCTCTGTTTGCAAATTGAAAAACGTCTAGTAAATATCTCATTTGCATATGAAGCTCCGCCTTTAATAGCATTGTTAAAACGCTGACGAATCGAGAGATCGTTATCACGTTGAAGATTTACTGTCGCAAACCAGTGTACTCGTACGTGCAAGCATTGAGGGTACCTGCGAAAACTATGTTCCGACAATGAATGGAATTTTAGAACTATTACAGGATTCGAAATTCTATAACAAAAACACAGAGTTCGCTACTCGTTTATACCAGTTGCATGTACTAAAAGAGAATTAAATGCTTTTCTTACTTGGGAACTGGTTTTTTAAAGTGTTAGTAAAATTAGGTGTGTTTGGTGGGAATTCAACACTGAAAAAACAGTTCTGTTTCTATCCGGCGGGATCGAACACACAATCTTTGGATCACACTGATGGTTGCATGACCTTGGTATTAGCTAGTACCAAACTGTATAATGATCTTTGCTAGTCACATATAACCAGTGCATAACCAAAGATCATACAAAGAATAGATTCGCGAGTCTAAAAATAGCCGAATTATGACTGATTTAGGGTACACCTTGGCATAACCTACGTGTATTTTTAACTTGAAGGTATGTTCGAAAAGACGTTCCATCTCAAGAGAGTTATTGTATTCATATTCTCTCATCAATTCACAATTTAAATTGACTTAATTTAATTAAATAAATCGTGATACCGGTAGATTAGTTCTCCTACATTTCACTGAAGTACAGTTATGAGGTGCCCTAGCGCATATTGTCAGGTTTTTTTTTATTTCGGCCATTTTTACAGAACTATGGCCCTTTGTTTACTTTGTACCTATGTAAGATATAGAGAAAAATATTCTGTGTGCAGCCCCGCCTCCTACATTTCTTCGGGAATTTTTATGAAACTATCACAGATACGTTCCCTTATTAGGTGCCACTGTGCTTAAAAAATCGTGGTTTTTCATTTTGACCAGTATTGACAGACTTATGACGCTTTGTTTATTTTGAACAGGTGTAATAAGCTTTTGAGAAAACAAGTTGTTTCTGATGGATACCTTTGTACATTGTATGTAGAAATAATTCTAATTAACTCACGTTTTGAATGTGATATCACAATGAAACTTGCTGTGTACAGTGTACGTAGCTTGTGTGCAGACGGAAGTCACAAGGGGAATTAGGGCACGTTGGGTCGTGGTCAAGGTCATCGTTACTGAACTTGAATAGTACAAAACATGTGTGTTTTTTGTAAGGATTGAGATAGCATAATGCAACTTGCTAGCTTTGTAGGTTGTTTGTTTGAAGAGACGACTCTTGGGATTGATTTCAAGTGGGATCATCGATCGTTTATTAAAATAGAGAGAAAAAACGTTTTCACTCAATAAACGGATGAGATATCATTGTGAAACTTGCAGTGAATATTGCAAGTGTGTGAAGATGTCCCGTGCAATTGATAGTGGCAGAGACTATAGATAACACAATTATGTTCCCTTCGGCGGGGTTATGGCTGTCTTCGACTGCTTCTTGTGATTTATATTGTTATAACCATGTCGGTTTTATAACAATAATCATATCAAGTAGTATATGAACGTCCTTATTTATATATCTAAATAAAAAAGTATATCTATGAGTTGTGATAATAAGAGCCAGTCCAGGCCCGGATCCAGAAAAAATTGAGTGGGGGGGGGGCACAGCTAGTTTTAGGGATGTTATGGTGGGGTGGGTGCGGGAGGGGTGTTCCTTCCCGGCGAAAATTTTGTCACTTTTCGAATTAAAATCATGCTATTTTCTGCACTTTAAGCTTTTAAAGTCAGAATTAAAGTTGTACAACCGGAAAATTATAAGTATTTAAAAAAAACTAGTATTATTTTTCAATTCTCTAAAATTTACAAATCCGACGTCAAATTATTAAAATTCACTGTTCGATACATAATCAGAATACATAGCCTATGAAATAAACAATATTACATCTAAAAGTTTCCACAGGTTCAGATTTTTTAGTATTTTTTTAATAAAAAAATCATGAAATTGTCTGCAGGCCTAACGTTTTAAAAAAATATTAGACCGAGACTAGACCAAAGATCATATAAATATATAAAGCATATAAAGACTTCTAGAGTATTTGGCTAGACACATGAACTTTAACAAAAAATTGTGAAAAGATTTTTGTCAATTTTGAAAATAAAATCGTTTTTCCAGCTTTAATGCATTAAAATGCAAGCGAATTATTTACAATTTCATTGTGACATAATCAGTAATAGACCAACAAGAAAATTTTTAAATCTAATTTAAGTTCTATCGTGTCTCGAATGGTTCACACTTGTTATTAACAGAGATCCATTGATCAAACACCAGTGATCACCTTAATCATTATGTTAGGTGCTTTAAAATCAGCGTCTGGTTGATCCAGATCAGTGTTATTATGGCCTGGTCAGCCTACACAACAGGGGGGCACACTTAATTGCACTCGCGTCCGCTACATGTAATATACAGAGACTGTTATCACAAAATATCGGCAATATTTAAAGAATTTTAACGTTTTTGATATGTATAAAAATGGTCACCATGCGTGCTCCGAGGTGGAGCCGGACCTGTCAGTCTCCACGAATACAAAAAGTCTGCTAGATCTATTTTGACAAACGAAAGTAATTTTAACGGAAGTTGCATTTGTTTTATAGAGGCCCTTTTCATTTTTTATTTTTAAGTCAGTAGACGAAATGCTTTTTGTGTAAAGAATTGTGTACTAAACATTTCCCCGCGATAAGAATGTTCAGATATTAAACCCAACTGTTTATTATACGCCTTTTGAATCAAGGGGTAAAGCCACGAAGGGCAAAAAATGGCCCCATGTCCAAATCCTGTGAAAATGATAAATTTATACCATCAGTTGAAGCATTTTACAAAAACGGTATTTTTTAAGATTTTTTTTTTGAAACGGTAACCATGGTAACGGGTATAATATTTTGCCAAAAAATGGAAAAAAGCTTCTATTTCCAAAATAGTGAATCGAAATGTATGTGCGCATCCATAGAGTGATATTTAGAATTAAAACTTATCTTTCTTACGAATTTGGTTGCCATGGTAACAGTTTTCAAAAAATGCCCAAAATGCACATTTATGACTTCAAATTAAATAAAATGACATTTTTGTTAAAGTGGGCGGAGTTCAGTGGAGTATATCAAAACAGCAAGGCGTATTTTTTGTAAGTTTTTTATGTATCATTGAAGTATAATGTCTAATTATTGTGTACAGCATATAAATCATTGTACAATAAGTACTAAATGTATTGAGAATATGGCTAAAAGCGGGGTGAATGTCATGCCTTCAAGGCTCTATGACGAGAGGAAATAACGTTGAAGCGGTACCTAAAACCTTAAAATTTAATATGGACACAGCTCTCGACCATCATGAATTGTGCTGTAAACAATGTGTTATAAAGTACAATTTCACATTTTAGTCATCTGATTTTGGTCGAGGACTGTGCCCATATTCAAAAAATCACTTATACTGGAAAAATATGGACAAAATATGCCATTTTTGTGAAAAATGGCCAAACGTGGATAACAAATAGTGGACAGGTGACAGGTAAAAATCAAATTTGATGAAAAATGCTTCCCTATGCAAACGGATAAAGCTATCCACATTACAAAAATATACAAATGACACATAATAACATACTTTGATAATTTAATTTTTTTAGGCCAATTCAGACCTTTCGTGGATCTACTCCAGTGGTGGCTGATAACGATATCTCGATTCGTCAGTGTTTTAATAAAACCACGGTAGGCGGGGCTAGATATGCAAATAGCACTCTTTCACGTGATCATCTTTTCTGCAAATAGCTTGGCTTTTGGCGTGGGTTCAGAACACGAAAACAAATTAAAATACTAAAATGTCCACCCCAAAAAGGTAAAGTATGCACACTATTTTGAGTAATGTGTTGATAAAAACATAAATATGCAATATGTGACCATGCGATCACGTAAAACGCTAGGAAGACTGAAACCAATGCTGCAGAAACATTAGAGGTGCTTTGTCTGGTTGATTTTAGTGGGTGGGGAAAGGCAATTTTTAAAAAATAATTTTCTCAAAACTACGCTGTAAATTTGTTTTCACTGGCTTAACAGACCCTACTTCTTTTTAGTTGATTTTTTAGTTTGTCATGACAGATTTAAATAAGGAAAGCACATGCTTTTCCTAGAACAGCTCGGCCGTGGCATTTGGTCATTTCTGAAACACTTCAGTGTTTCCCACCCAACTACAGCTCTATGAACTCATACTAGTGGATAACCCTGTGGTAGTCTCGTGTGTAACGGTGATTTGGTGCTGTATTGCTACACTGGACATGTTGAAGAACCAAGGAGTCCATTCAAAAAGAGCTAGGTTGCACCCAGATTCCTTGTATCACAGCTCCAGCATGCCCAGTTATGCAGAATCCTGCATTTTTCACGCAGAAAACACAATGGCCGCCGCCGGGCAATATTTTCCTGTTTTGCGTGCAGGATGTCCACCCGCACGCATTTTGTTGTGGCCGACTAACAAAAATCTCGGCAAAACTTTTAGCAGTCGGCAACCTAAAACCTGATAAACGCTTGATTTTTAATTGAAAATTTTAGAAAATTCGCGCCATAATGTTCAAAGGCCTGTATACGGACCGAAAATACGTTCATGTATCAGATATATATATGATTTATCTCCCTTTGCACATAGCTGAAAATCATAGACTGTACTGTACCCACTTTTTCCAAAAGTAGTGGGTACAGAAACCCACTTCTGTACCCACTTTTTAAAAATCCAGTGGGCATGCTGCACAGCTCTGTCCATTGATTTAAGTCTCTCCTTGTCTGAAACCTGCCAATAATAATCAGAATTTTTAAGTGATTGTCGGCAGTAAAAAGTTGAATGTTGCTTCAAAACGAAGTGGCTACTTGCACTGCTAATATTATAACCCACCCCGCATTCTTCACAGCAAAGTGCTATCATCGTATTGAGTGTTTGGAAGCCGTTCAGTGTACAAGAAAACACTCGCCTAGCATAATGCTAATAAACAGTATGAAACTTCAAAGCCATAACCTCAGAGCTACAGATAAGCTGCGTATTGGGGTAATTACCCAATTAATTTTCCTAAAAACCCAATTGATTTTGAGAGGAGGGAGTAAGAAAAAGCAAAGACAATCTGAAATACCCAAATTTTATAGAAAAGGGTGTTATAGTGAAAAATAGTACATAAAAGCTTATTAACCCTTTGAGTTTTATTAAATACCCAATTAAAATTTGTCAAAACCCAATCAAAATTGAAACTCGGGGGTAAAATACCCAATTGACTAAAACCTTATCTGTAGCTCTGATAACCTGTCATGTTATTGCCTGGTTGGGGACGAGACTAGGACTAGGAGCCTATTTGGAACTTAGGCGCAACCGTTCGGTTCTTGGGGATCGCTTTATTATGCCTTGCAACGACACGCTATCAGCGAGCAGTGCTTGCCTATAGCATACCGTTTCTCAGTTCTTTGCTATGCAAGCGCTGTCTTACGCAACAGATCGCTGTGGTAGTGCTTTGCTGAGCAATGGTAGCTTATGACTTTTTTCATTTCGTCCGCTACCTAGCGCTTTTTTAGCTCACTTGTCACAAGGTTGTCAGGGGAGCTTTTGTGATCACTCGTTAAGTTGGTAATACAGCGATGACCAATGTGTTGAGATACAAGGAGCCCATTGCCTAACCAAACCAACTACTAAATAGCGATATAGAGTGCTTTCCTTCGTCTATGCAATGAAGCGCTACCAGCGGGCACTGCTCACCGATAAAACATTTTTTCTTAGCACTTTGGTAGGGGAGTGCTTCCTAACGCTTTGCTGTACAATGATCTGCTATCCATGTGTGTATAAATTTTTCTCACCTGGTTACAGTGCTATATCGAGTACCCCCGTAGCGCTTTTGTTTGACAACAAGCTGCATGATTTTGGTTTTTTGTGTCCGAAATACTGCCCTGCTGGCGCTGCTTTCCCAAAATTTGGGAGATTAGTCCGGGAAATTAGGTCTCTTCTCACCATCACATTGAACTTGATTATTGTGTGGACACAATCCGACACATGACAGGGTCCGGGCTTTGTCATAACTTTTGGGTTGTATATACTGTATTGTTGCATATAGGAAATAAGATAGCCTTGATGTTTTACATTTGTTTTATCTATAATTTGTCAAATCTTCATTAAAAGGGAAAGATCTAGGTCGCCACTTGATGAAACTGAAAGGAAGAGAAGTCGATCTCGTTCTCCACGACCTGCAGCTTTCAGAAAACCAACCTCACGTAGATGCATTGTTAGCAACATACCGTATGACTTGAAATGGCAGGAAGTGAAAGATCTGTTCAGAAATGAAGGTGAGTGGTCAGGGCTTTTGTTTCCCCCATTTTTGATGTGAGGGTATATTGCTTGATGTCAGTCTGTACACAAAAAGGTTTTGTTCTGGGACTAAGATCTTAGGAATTCTAGTCTTGCTGAACAGAATTCTAATAGGATCCTCAAACTTGGATATAGATTGGTCACAACAGGAATAGTTGATGACCCTATTGATTGTGAGGGCAAAATTCAAGGTTGCTGTGACCTTTAACATGAACAGCTGTCGCATTGATCTAGAAAATCAGGCCTTGTAAATTCATTCTCCCAGGGGTCCTACATTTCTGGAATAATCCGGATTTGTGGCTTTTATATATATCTAGAACAAATAAGTTTTCTGCAGAAAATAAAAGTTATTTGGTGAAAAAACTCAAAGAATTGCCAAAGTTATGGTCATTTGAAGTTTCATGAGCTGAACATTAACCAGGTTGAAACCAGAGCTTTATTGTAGGGATGTGTACTAATGACACCCAAATCAGACTTGCAACTCATTTTCAGGATTTGGCATGCCTCCAGTGTTCAATCTAGCCCACCATGGCAGGGGGCCATTCGGGCCCATAGACTATACAACAGGGGGCCATTGGGGAAAAATGGGGGCCCTTAAAATAATAAAAAAAAAACATTCCAGTATTCATACTTCGTGTAAATTATTAATTATACCAGACTTGAAAAGCACTCATACAAGCAATGATACCAACTAAATTCAAAATCACTAAAAAATAAAATGAAATTCTCCTCAAGCAGTTTGTTCAATCTGTCAACAGAATATATCTTTGAGTTTATGACGATTGATGAGAATAAAGCATCCATACTTTAGATCTAAGAATTGCCATGCCCGTGATTTGTAAAAGTGAAACATCAGCGCTAAAACGAATTTTTTCGGCCAAATTACAGACATCATTTGACATACTTGGGACTTGCAGATGTTCTTCTTGCAATATCATTTTGATTTCTTCCTCATTTTTTTTATAATTTAGCCGATATCGGCGTAAAATTACTTGAGATGTTTCAATCATGCTTCAATGACTGGAGGCTGACATCATTACCATAGCAACGGACACCTGCCTGAAGAGTTACTGAATGAAGCTAAAGGACAACAAGTAAAGAAAAGATAATGTAGCAAAAATACTTCAATTTTCTGTGAGCGCGCCGACCAGGCCCACGGCAACATCTAAAGTGCGCCATTTCAATTTTTTGGGGGTCAATGGCGCGGCCTAGATTGAACACTGAACAGCCTCAGTAGGATCCTTGTACACCATATATGAATATGATAGACCATAAAATGTGAAATACATATGTAGAATTGCTGAAAACTTTTTGAAAATGACTATGTAAAGATCTTGTTGTTTTGTAGTTGGTGATGTCACATATGTGGAATTATTCAATAATCCAGATGGCAAACCTAAAGGAAGTGGGTGAGTGTTGGCTGTGTAAATTATGTATTACAGTAATGTTATGCTTAATTTGTACTGGGCTATAAAGAGTTTACCGCCATTTGAAGTACCATACCGCGGCTGTGCCAAGATTTGGGTTTGATTCCCTATTGCAGCAGGACATACCCTTCCATGTAAATTATGTCATGTCATGTGAAGTAGTTGCTGGTTCCTTGTGGAAGGTTAAGTTAGTACTAGTTAGGAGACAGTCTTGGAAAACTGGTTCATAGGTGAATCTACTGTCATATATAACTGAAAAATTTGTGTTAAGCCTGACTAAACAAACAAATAAATCTATCTAATCCTGAGGACCAAGATCTAAATTAACTTCCTTAAATTCTTATGAATCATGATTACAGGGTTGTAGAGTTCCGTGATATTGAAACAGCAGCCGCTGCAATCGAGAAAATGCACAGACATGAAATTAGAGACAGAAAACTTGTTGTTCGAGAGGTATGTTTATGTTTTGACTCGGTCTAGAGGTTTTATCAATGCATGCTCAGGTTACAGCTTCATTTAATTTTCTCAGTAAGTGCAAATAGATATAGCATGCTCAGGTTTTATCAATGCATGCTCAGGTTGCAGCTTCATTTAATTTTCTCAGTAATAGTGAATATAGTATACTATCCAATTAATTTACTTTGAAATGCTTTTCCTTCAACATATCCGTCAAAGACTTTATTGTAATGTCACTAAAATGGTATTTGGGACTGTACATGTATATACTAGTTTGTCTGACCACTTATATTTCAAAGGAAGGTTTGGCTTATGATACATTTTTGTTGTGTTTTATGCTGTTACAGTAAAAATATTAAATTTGTAGGAGAGGGATCGTGACAGGAGAGAATATGAGATGATGAATCGTGGTGGTGGCGGCGGAGGTGGTGGTGGCGGTATGGATCATGGTCGAGGTGGTGGACCAGGAGTGATGGGACCTGCCCCTAGAAACATGGGTATGGGAGGGGGAGGAGGTGGCGGTGGAAATAATCCAGGTACAGACATACAGAGTTTGAGAAACTTATTGGTCTAGTTTGACCTGACTAAGTTCATACATGCCATACTTTGCTGAACCATTTGCAGGAGATTGGTGGTGGAAATGCAGGAGATTTCAATAAAATGCAGGAGATTTTTCTTACTCAAACTATCGACTAAAATTAATGAAGTTTATATGCAGTTTGCACTTATTTTACTTGTATGACAATACCATGCATGCATACATGCTTCGTGAAGTAATTTAAACTAGTGTTTGGGGTGATATTCATGATGTAAACAACAAATGTCCAGTATGTTCAAGTCTTATGACTCATAGTTAAATATTTGTAAGTTACCAAACCAAATGCTGACTGGACATGTATTAGTTATTGTTATATTTATGCTATACCAGTTCATTTATCATACATCTGAAAAGAAGACATGTCAAGCAGAAGATTACCTAATAAAAAAACCATAGAAAAGAACTCATATGTTCAAAATGGTGCTAACATAATATTCATTCAAACTCAAAAATGCATTGATTATACAGGAATAAAATAAATTCAGTTACTTTAAAAGCTTCAAAAATGTATCTGAAATTGATGTGGACTGAATATCATGCAAATTCCAAATTACAAACTAAAACTTTTTGAGATCCTTTTCCTTTGATACTGTAACTGCAAAGGAAAGTAACTGCTACGAGTTTATTTCTGTAATGTATGGTCATGTGAGGGCTTTAAACCTAACCAGTAAACAAACATATTCTGGGCTGCTTGGGAAGATGTTTATCAGTTTATGACACCTTAGCGTACTGTTATCGGGACAATTATCTATTGTTTATTGGAGTGGTCACTCTCATGGGGTGTTATGAAGGTTTGTTATGTAATGACTTGTTGATTAATTGTAAATTTATCACCGGAAATTACGAGGAAAGTGAAACTTGAAGCATTTTGAGATTCTTACCCAGATCTTTGTCAAATCCGGTAGATTTTATCAAAATGCGGGAGTGCGTGAGTTGAGGCTCAAATGCGGTAGACTCACGCACAATCCGGGAGATATGGCATGTATGTAAGTTTCATGAGTAATCTTGTCATATATGACTGTATCTGAAAGTGTTCAAGTGTAATTGACTAGATATGAATTTCTTATGAGCGACAAAATAATTATAAATGTATTTTCAATCAATAATAGTCAATGTTCACACACATGTTTATTGGGGGGGGGGGGGGGGGGGGGGTCTGCTTTGCGAAATACTCTGACAGAGTAATTGATACTGACTATGCATACAACTAATATATAGGTGTTCTAATACAATTTTTCTTGTGTTTCAGGTATAAGCCCTCAGATACTACAACAGCTTGGTATTGATGGACCATTGTCATGTACCGTGTTTGTCTCAAATGTAAGTGAAAAATATATTACACATTATTATACACTTGCATAATATGACATATACAGTTAGAAGGGAGTACTACTACTAGTATTATGAGCCTCCTTATGCTTGATTGACTACTACAATGACTAGTGTGCAGCTAAAAGCTTGTGGTACCAGCTATGTACAATTTTTCTAGTTCTACGCCTAGCTACTTACCTGTGTGTTTTGTTTAGTTTTCATTTTTTCACACTTATAACCATAACTTGTACTCGTAACTATAAATATACTGTAATTTCAGCTTGACTATAATGTAACATGGAAGAAGTTAAAGGATGTGTTCCGGCTTGCTGGCAATGTGACACGTGCTGAGATCAAAGAAGATAAGAATAATAAAAGTCGAGGAATGGGAACCGTTACATTTGAGACACCTGTAGAAGCAGTACAAGCGATATGTATCCTTTCTGCCTTGTTGGAAACCCTGACTCAGTTCCTGCAACATTAATTACTCAGCTTGCGGTAGTCGCCACTTTTGTGTATGCGTGAAGTGCATGTGTAAGTGCATCCGATTTTGTTTGGACGAAAACTTTGCATTGACCAATCTTGTATATATTTGGCATGAATGTGAACCTCCATGAGAAGGTGTGTAATGTGCAAACCCCAGGTTCCTATCTCAAAGGTCAAGGTCACAGTTGGAGGTCAAATGTCTAGGAGCATTTCTTATTTCTGAATGGTACCATTTCGATGTTGCTTGACATGAATGTAAACCATTACAAACAGTGTGACATGCTGGATGAAACGTCAGGTCATGGATTTGAAAGTCACGCCTCAAGTTCAAAGGTCAAAAATGGTCATAATTTAGCTTTGTCATCTAATCTTCAGTCTTCTATTGTTGGATTATGAAATAACTTGGCAGATTTAACTTGTGCTTTTTGTCAACATGCGCAGGTTCAACATAATATTTCCGAGGGCATGGATTTCTAGTTTAGTTCGGGTGACATTTTCCTTCACTATTTTGTAGCAATGTTTAACAATCAATCATTATTTGAACGCACAATGAGGGTAAAACTAGATGGCCAACCAAGTGTTGGTAAGAGTGAACCACTGCCTGCTGGCTTGAAGAGCCTCGGTCCATCATTGAATAATCTACAACAGATGTCCTGTAAGTATTTCCCATTATGTCATGCTACCATGGTTACAGCGGTGTACATTTTCCTCCTTTCAGCTGATTTTGCCTATCTTTACTTAAAATCAAAATCTCTTTAAAAAGCTATGATTTCTGGCCAAACTGATAGTTATTTGATGAAAAATCTCAAGAAATGGCAAAGTTACAGTCAATTAAATCTGCTCTGAAGAGTTTGCTTTAATACAACTGAGTTAAATACAGAAACCATGTCGGTGAAGGCCTCATGTTTGTCAAAAATGGTCGGTCGCATAGGATTTCCTGTACCGGTATTTGACTGGAGGGGACTATATAGGTTTGCTGTCCGTCTGTCAAAAAATCTGGATCCTGACATAACTGAAACAGTTTCCAAGCTAGGTTTATGAAACTTGGTATGTTGATAGGGGGCAATAAGGGGATTATGTATGTCTAAAAATATTTTGATTCCGACAAAAAATGTAGATGATATGGCAACAGAAACATTGAAAATGGCTTCAAACCGGTAGGGGACTTCTGTATTGCTTGCAATTCTTAATGACTTGTTTATTTGGCCCTATTGACACCCCCCTAGAAATGAGTTTTTGCAAGAAGATATTTAGTAAATTTCAAGTGCTCAAGCATCCCTGGTTTAAGCCCCTAGTGATTATGAAACAACATATTACAATTTACTTGACATTTTGAATTATACCTGAGGTGTCGCAAAAAAAATTGATATTCTTGAATAAGTTTCTCATGTATTATGTATATTTATGATTTCAGCTCTGGATATGGGGATGGGTATGGGATCTGGTGGCATGGGAGGGATGGCTGGTATGGGATCAGGCAGTATGGGTATGGATAGAATGGGCTCGACTGGCATGGCTGGTATGGGAGCCATGACTGGAATGGGTTCTGGTATGGGCTCAACTGGCATGGGCACAGGTATGGGAGGCATGGCTGGTATGGGCTCTGGTATGAGTAATATGGGCAGTGGCATGTCAGGTATGGGCTCTATGGGTGGTTCAATGGGCGGAGCTCTAGGTATGGCAATGGCTGATTATTCCTCTGGGGGTATGTCTGGAATGGGCTCCACATCTATGGGCTCAATGGGTAGCTCAGGAATGAGTGATAATTTTGGCATGTCAACGATGGGCTCTATGGGAAGTAGCAGCGGATTTAACAATATGATGGATTCATCAAGATCATCAGGCGGAGGATATGGTAGTCAGGGAATGTCATCTAGAATGGACTACGGACGAGACAACAGCAGAAACAATACAACCAGTTTACCTGCTGGAGGAGATATGAAAACAAGGGCAGACAAATCTACTGTTATTGTGAAAAATGTAAGTATTAGGATTACAACTCCTAAATCACAGTTTACATATTCATGGAAATCTTGCTTAGTTATGTCCGTCATAGATAAATACAACAGAAATAATACCCTTTTCATCATCAGATGTATAGTATATAATTAATGCAAGTTTTAATCAGTTTGGGTTCTTTATGTGAATTAAATCTGATACTAGTGAACAGTATTTTGTTTGGTACATAATTATCAGTGCATTAGTGCAGTAAGGATCTAGTCACAGAACTTATGATCTACTCTGTATGTTTATTTGCTTTATTTCAGTTACCATACTCTGTTGACTGGCAAACATTGAAATCAAAGTTTCAGTCAGTTGGTAAGATTTTTGTTCAATTCTTGTATTAAAACTGTTGAGTCTATCATTTTTAACCAGCATGTCTGATTTGTCGACATGTTATGTTCAATTCAGCCAAATGGCTTTGTACTGAGACAAGCCTCAGAGATGTATATGTTAGTTATACCTTTTTTTCATTCTACATAATTGTAAGAACGGCAACTTGTATCAATCAATTTCTGTGACTGCTTGGTGGAATTCTAAATTAAGTGATGTGATTTAATGGTCGAATCTTGCACAACAGGTTCCAAACTAGGGATCTGTAGTTGTGCACTGGACGCTTTCCGATGACTTTCTCAGAATTTATTTGATTGACAGATAAATAAAGGTTTGAGTGGATATCTATTTTAGGTGACATCAGATTTGCAGAGATCAGTAAGAACGACAAGGGTAAATCTAACGGCTGGGGCTTAGTGAGTTTTAGACGGGAAGAAGACGCACAGGTTGCTGTCCGTAAGTGTTTAAATAATTACAATATAGTATCATCCTCTAGCCTTATGGTTATTCTCATAATGCCCACCATCTTTGATGAGGGGGTATATTGCTTGGCACATGTTGGTAGGTTGGTCGGTAGGTAGACCTAATGAGGTTCTTTCAATAACTCAAGAACAAATGCCCTAGGATCTTCAAATTTTACATGGAGGATGGTCAACAACAGTAGATGACCCCTATTGATTTTGAGGTCAAAGGTCAAGGTCACTGCTACCTTTACCATTTCTGACTTGGGCTGCCATAGGAGCATACATGTTTTTTAAACATCCCTTATTTCATTTAATATATTGTAAAGCTGACTATATACTGTCCAATTGTCTTAGACGTAAAATATGCTAATCAAAATGATAATTTTGATAATTCCGTTGAGGATGCTACAGCCAAAATTTATAATTATGACCCCAATCTTTGATTATGGGGTATCTGGCTTTGCAGTTTCCATTAAATAACTAAAGAATGCTGGGTCCTAAGAATTAAGATGGAGGTTGGTCAGCAACAGTAGGTGCTGTGGTCTGAAGTGACTCCAGTAAGATATTGATTATGGTTAATTTGTCATACAAGTCGTTATGTTTTCATGTATTTCAGAACGAATGAACCGTGCTAACATTGAGGGTCGTGACATTGTAGTGAAACTATTGAGCTGAACAACTGGTACATATACACCTTCATGTTAATCATGTTCTCAGATTATCTTGTTGACTAGTTCTGCAGGCGTGTTTAGAAGTTATGGGATCAATATTGGATACAGTTTGGCTTCTTTGTCCTCAGTGTTAAATCGATTGCGTTCTGCTTTCATTTTGGTTCTGTAGTGCATTTGTATTTCTATGTTAACATGGATTTCACTACTAGACATACAGACATCGTTATTATCAGGGGTTTTGCTAGGTGTCGAATCTCAATGGTGATTTTGATAAATTTGTACTGGATTTTAGTCAAAATCTCCTTCAGTTGAAGAAAAATTGACCCTTCAATCTGTGGCTCTTTTGGAAACTTCTGCAGTTGAAGAGTCAACACTTGTAGTCATATGAAACCCCTGTGTTTAGCTACGTGAGTCTGAACATTGTGACGTTACAGTTGTTTATGAATTGCCATACTATTCTTCATGTTATTGTTTTACGTGTTTTAAAATAGGCTGTTATCATCGACAATTCTGTCCTCATCTTGGTAAACTTGTATGTGTTTATTATTTCATTTCTTTACAATTCTTTGAAAGTTTTCAAAGTTGGTTATCTAATTGAGAAGAAGAATTTTATTCTTATGTTTGTGTCCGTAGCATTTTTATATTGAGTACTGTTACTTGTGACTTGTTTCATTGTTCAAAGCTGAACCAATCAACCAAGTGTTGATAAATACATCTGTTTGATGTACAATATTCTGAATGTGAAAGTTCGCTTCTTGTTAAAAGTATGCTGTTAAGTAACCAGTTAGTCAATTTGGATTCTTCAGTTGTATTTTACACTGATTTTCCTATGGTAGCCTTTTGCAATTTTATCTTCATTTGTTGTAAATCATGTAGTCATTCTGTGGATTGTAATAAATTGTGTCATATAAAAAGGTGTGATTTGTTTTTTGATTGGATTGATGACATCACTGTGAGGTTTGTTACCGTATATTGTATGCTACATGCGTGATTATTCAATGCTTTCCTTTCTTCCAGCATCAACTTCTTTGAACTTTGGATCAAACAAAATAATGGTTACATAATTTTGTGCTAAAAAAAGTAATGTTATTGAATCTTGCCACACATCCGTTGCATATTTTGCATTACTGATGATTTCTAAAATCTGGTTGGAATTTGGACATTTATCAAAATACTGGGCCATTAGTCGTTATGTTGCTTTGCACATGTCAGTCAATTTTTCTGTCTGTCGGTCGGTAGGCTAGATGGTTTAGGTTCAATAACTCAAGAACGCTTTGTCCTTGGATCTTCAAACTTTACATATAGGTTGATCATCAACAGTAGATGACCCCTATTGATTTTGAAGTCAGTAGGTCAATGGTCACTGTGACCTTTACCATTTCTGACTTTTGGGCTGCCATGGGGCATACATGTTTTACAAACATCTCTTGCTTGTTTAGAATGTTGAGGTAGTATCACTGCTCAGGTTGATAATGAAAGAATATGTGTGTTGATATGACCATTAACTTGAAATAATTCAGTGTTCCTTCCAATTGTAAAGTAAAGGACATGTACTTTCATAATTCTAAGATTCAAATAAATTGGAACCATGGGTAGTGGATAAAATTTGTAAAAAAGGAAGTGAGAAAAAATCTAAAGACAGCTTCCTCCAATTTGGTTACTCCAAGCATTTTGGTAAATCATTTTGTTGTGGGAAAATTAAATTTTGTTCAAGATGAATACAAAGAATGTTCTCTGCTTTGTCAGTCCTGCGAACGCTGAATGTGTTTATCATGATGGCTGTGCATGGAAAAGTATATTGTTGACAGGCAAACCTGGAAAAGTCAAGAAAAATTAGTTTTGCCTGGAAAAGTCGTGGGAAATATATTTGCCTATTTTCTCTGGGAAATAAGTTTGGAATTTCAAGTTTCATTCTTGAAATCATCAGTTATGTTTGAAATTCCTGGCAAAATAAACAAATTTGTCATAAAAGTTGGTAAAGAATGTTTTAATTATGAAACCAAGTTGAGATGCTGTGATCATCATGGAAAACTGAAATTGATCATGGAATATTATTGGATGAAGAGTGTGAACACCGGTTGATATTTGTTGCTTGAATGTATTTATTGTTGTTTTTGTATTATGATATTGTTCATGTATGTTTCATCACATTGCTTATTGCCTTCTCTTTCACCAGCATACTATCTATAGATTCCTAACAGACTTTAACTTAAGTTTCACAATGTTATGGGTAAAGGTGTTCAGGATTTTTCCTGATCTTCTGGATTTTGTGTGTCAATAAATGCACTGCTTTCTTGATTTTTTCTATGATAATTTTCAGGATTTTCCAACCTGTCTTTATCTGTGCAGTGTGCAAGTTTACGTTTGTATAAAGTTAAACATTGAGTATAAATTGTTCTCATTATTGATTGAATTTTGTTGGTATGCAGATTTGTAATGTCCTTTATGAAATTTAAAATTGTTTAATGACTGGAAATGATACAATGTTGCTATGCATTGTTTTGTATATTCATTCAGTTCTGTACTTTACTGTACAGGGGTGTCAATTTTCTGGATTTATCTGGAATTCCGGATTTGTCTTTCCTGGAAGAACTATGCTTTCTGACCAAAATAAAAGTTATTTGATGAAAATGGCAAAGTTATGGTCAATTATATCTGCTCTAAAGGATTTTCTTCAATAAAAAGGTTGAAAAACCGAGTTTTATATGGTTGACGGCCTCTAGTTTGTCGATAATGGTCAGCCGCATATGATTTTCAGGATTTTTAATTTGGCTCTGTTGACACCCCTGCTGTAGAAGCTTACTTCAGAAGTGGGAGACAAGATAGTTTCTAGTGTATCAACAGTATGTCCATTGTTTTTCCAACTCAAAATATACAGTTACTGTTACGGTAGTCTTTTTGTTTCTAAATGTTATTGAAAATCTGAATTGTTTATTTTGCATGGTTTTTGAGTACCAACAGGGATGATTATATTTCAGACAAGAAATGAAGTTACATTCAATCTATATGTAAGGGAGTGACTTGCTTCGCTAAGTCTGTTTTCAGGAGTATCCCTGTGATATGCTGTATACAGTGGTCTGTATATTACATCCATTATCTGTGTTAGTCCCCTACTGTTGTTTACACTGGAGGGTAGTGACTACATGTTTGCTGTCTGTCCGCTGATATATGGATCTCGCTATAATTCATCCAAGCTAGGTTTATGAAACATTGTATGTTTGAAGGGGCCAATAGAAATATTATGGAAATTTGAATATTTTTCAATTGTGACAAAAAATGTGGTTACTATTGTGACAGAACAAATCTTAATGGGCCATGACTGCAAACTAGGAGGGGGCTTTTGTATTGCTTGCAATTCTTCAATGAATTGTAAGCAAGGGTTTCCAACTGAACTGAATGTTTATAGATTTGCTCATGAGATAGTTTGACAGTATCCAATATTTCTTGTCTTGTTTGAAAACCAGATTGTTGTGGATAGTTCATTTTTAAGTGAATTTAACTCAATTGTTTGTCTGATGACTTCATCATTTATTGTTTTTTGTTGTTCTATTACAGGCATTATGTATCAGTTATGTTTGAATAGCAATACAAGGCATTTCACTTTCTGATATCAATGGGTTTTCTTCGATTTTAATTTGATAATTATTATGCCCCCCATTTTTAAAAGGGAGTATGTTGCTTTGCACATGTCGGTCTGTCCGTCAGTAGACCAAATGGTTTCTGTTCATTAACTCAAGTAAGCTTTGCCCTATGATCTTCACACTTTACATGGAGGTTGTACATCAACAGTAGATGCCCCCTATTGATTTTGAGGTCAATAGGTCTAAGGTCAAGGTCACTGTGACCTTTACTATTTCAGACTATTCAAATGGTTTCTGTTCAATAACTCATGAACGCTTTGCTCTAGGATCTGCAAACTTAACATGGAGGTTGTTGACCCCTATTGATTTTGATCTCAAAAGTCTAGGTGACTGTGACCTTTACCATTTCTGATTCTTTGGCTGCCATGGGGGCATACATGTTTTACAAACATCTCTTGTTGAATTATTGTTGTGTTAATTATATTTGATGATTATTGATCACATGCCTTTATTTGTGTCTTGGAAACTTAACAATTATGGAACTGGATTGATCAACTTGTTTCAGTCATAATTGGCAGTTATTGTGTTAATGAGGGGTAATACCGGCATGTTGTATATTGTTTAATCCATTCTTTCCTCTGAACAGCAATCTCTTAGCTAAATTATCGCTAGTTGTAAGTGGTAGATTTTAGTGATCTTATAATCCAAGTGGTGTCTACTTCGAAACAGTTTGAATTGCAGTCATTATTTGACTGGAAGTTATGGAGTTAAACATTGGTCAGAGAGTACTGTTCTTCACTAAAGTATGTGGTTGATTGCAACTGTTGTCTTAATAGTTCCTGAGAAAGGCGACAAACCACAGGTTCAACTACAGCTGCACAGGTTTTATAACGATCAGATACTGTGTTACTGAAATTGTGTGGACCACCATATTGTGTTATTCAGATTTGTCCACTACTGAAGCTGGCGAATTCTTCACTCAGAGACGAGCCTTTACTTTCAGGAATCTTGCTTCCTTTAATCATTAGTTTAGGTAATATGGTTTTGCGATGGAGGGAACTACCTTGGATTTTGGAGTCTTTGGCTCACTTTCAGTGTGAAGGTAAAACTGGTGACTGGATGTATGATGTACTGTACTGTGCTCGTAGTGATAAATGAAGGGATATACTTCATTTTGTGTTTTCATGAGAGTAATGACTTCCTTTAAGTACTAGGATTTCCAACAAAAGAAATCCTGACTTTTAGATTGGCAAACATTTGGACAGGTTTGCAGACATTAATATAGTTTGTCACATGTCTTGTACCTTCTAAAGTATTTTTAAATTAGCTTTGTTTAAAATTGCAGGAGTGCTTATCAGTATGTTTGTGGTTTTTACCCCTGCTGATCGAAAACCTGGTTTTTGTAGAAATTCCATGTTTCTGGTTAAGTTTAATATCAATGTGATGAAAACTGAACCGACAAGGATGGGACTTTCCTGTCTGTCTTACCCAACTTGTTCTTGATATGTTGATTTCCTTAGACAGTGATTGTCTCAGTTTTAATCTGAATATTTTGTTGTATTGAATTGCCCATGTCGACACTGGACAGGTACAATATTTGTATATTGTATACACATACATGGCAGTATTTGTGACGTTTGTTGATTGATGTACATGTGTAAGTATGATAGAGCTGGTACTGTTTACAAAACTGGTGTTTGTGGTGTCGGCTATTCTAGTCTTTATTAGGTGGTGTGACACTGTTGGAAGATGTTGTGTTTACAAACATACTCGAGATGTGACGAAGAATTTTCAGACAACTGGTATAGGGGAGTCTGTCCATCCTGGGCAAAACAAGGTCGTAAGGCAAGGTGACTGGCTCTTTTTATGTTCTTCAATGTTGATCAAATGTAAGTATGTTGTGGACTAGTGAAATTGTAGAAACTGGTTGACTTGATTCTAAATTCTGTGTACTGCTATCTGTGTTGTCTTTGCAAATCAGTTCTCATTGTTTTCGTTCGTAAAAATATCCTATCTATTTCCACATTAAATACCATGTAACATTATTCATAATTTAGGTTTTTGTGAATAACTGCGCTCTTGAGATTCACCTTTTCCGACCTTGATAAAATCGAAAGAAGCAGGCCTGTGTAGTTTCAGCTAAAATATATTCACGAAGTAGTTGTGAGGAATGCAATGTATGTATATTTAATGGGGCTTCAGTGTCTCATATCTTCTTTAGTTTTCCAACAGATACAAATTTACAGGCTTTTTAAATAATTCCATTTTGTCTCAGGGTTTTTTGTCAGAAGTACTGCGAAACTTGGGAGAAAAATGTGTTTCTCATTTTCAACTCTATTGTGATTTTTCTTAGAACAATTTGTACGGGCAAGTTATCTGTTCTGATATATTTTATTGTACTGGGTTTTGGGTTTTCCCATTATTTGGCATTTTTGTGGCTGCAACTTTGCCTTTGATCTATCGTGTCATTTCACATTAAGTTTGTGAACATGCATCAATTGTCACAAAGAAAATTATTCAGACATGATACTTGATGAGGGGAGTATATGTTACAGTGCTATATTTGTAAGTAATTTGTACCATGCAGGTGTTAGTGTATATTTTTTAATAAATTCAAATTAAAAAACATTATTGTCAAGTCTAGTTTATTTTTGTTTTGAATATAATTATTAAAATTAAATTAAAGTTCTGCTGTAGTAATGTATTGTAGGTTTGGCTAGTCCTAAATTTTAAATCAACAGATTTTAGCTCAGCAAGGTTTAATGTATGAAAATATGTTTGTTATGTTAATCTTTCATTGATAGTTTTACACGCATATTTTAGAATCTTCATACGAAGCATGATGGGAATGTAAAGCATTATATGGTGGAAATATATCGCCTCTCCTGATGGAAGTTACATACTGTGCTGTGGTAATCCAAGATCGTAGAAAGTGTTAGAAGTACTAATGCTAAGCATGTAAGTGTCGACTTGTAAAAGTTGTTATACCTTCAATTAGAGCTGTCATTGATTTTATCAGAGGCACATCGCCGATTCCGATATATCAGAAGACAAGAATCAACAATACATTGATATACCAATTAGTACATAAAGATGAACCAGTAACTGCCGTTCTAGAATGTATACTTTGGGTATAGATTAAGCTTTTGAACATATTAGGTTCTGATTTAAGTTAATATTAGACCAATTTTGACAACTTGTAAACTTCAATTTAACCGAGAAAAGTGTTTTGTGCAGGAAAAATGAGAATTTTGTATGGTTCCAGTCATTTTCCTATGTATCGATATTTCATAATGTTAATCTATAGTTGATCGGCTAAAAATATTGTTGATGAATCGGTATGGCTGCTCAACCTCTTATATACATGCATACTTCAATCAGTTAGGTAGGCCAAGTTTCATGATATCAAAATGGCTTGATTTGCATTTCGTTACCAACAGTTAAAACTGAAACCAATTATCAATTCCTAGCTGCAGAAAATCAGCAGCCCTGTAAAGCTGCCACTTTTCTGCGGCTATGCATGAATGTCTTAATTACTAGTAGAATTAATATAGTTTGTCTTGCTTTATCATCCGATTTAAGCGCACTTAAGTTATACGACAGATAGTGCCGCACATCTTATTTGAGCACAGATGTATATTGATGACGTAATAAAATTTATCAATAGGTACTTACTTGCTATTCCACAAGCAACTGACTGCTCCTTATGCTGGCCCTATACATAGCACTAATGTATTATGACTTTAGATGCAACACAAGAAAACACACGTTGGTTGGTCTAGCCTTTTCTTGTCCGTGTGAGTTCTCAGCAACTATTGGATGAAATTTTACAAGAAGTTCCATTACCATGAGAATGCATATTATGATAAAATTAACCTGGTTCTTGAACCCCCATTAGCATAATTATCAGTTAATTTCATGTCTGTAATTTAATTTGGGTCTGTGTTTTCATAAGTAAAAAGTTTTAAGAATATGCATGGGGGCTGTACTACAAACACTAAACTCCAGCAAGGCGCAACTTTCTAGCAGAAAGTGATATATTCTGCTCAAGAAGCTTGTAATATATTCATGATTAAGGTTGAGGACCTAGTTAAATTGATCTTACTACACATTTGTTTTAGCATTCTTGTGGGATGATTTTTATGCCTGGCTATCAAAAGCTATACTTAGCTTTTGTTTACTTTGTTGTAACCAGATTTCCACAATAAATAAATCTTGACTTGATCTACTGTCTGTCCCATTGCAGATGTTGACCAAAACTTTCAAGTTGTTGAAACTCAAATATTTGTACAAGTGTTTATTGAACACAGTCTTGTTGATTTTACAATGGTTGTTAAACTTTAAGTTCCTATTCCTTACTTAGGTTATTCTCAATGTTTGCTTTCAGTTACTTGCCTGCATTCGTGCCTAAAATATGGATTGTGAAGTGTATGATATAACACCCCCACCAGTGGTGTTCAGACTCCGCCCAGTGGTGTTCAGACTCTGCCCAGTGGTGTTCAGACTCTGCCCAGTGGTGTTCAGACTCTGTCCAGGGGTGCTCAGACTCCGCCCAGTGGGGCTCAGACTATGCCCAGTCTGGCTCAGACTACGCCCAGTGGTGTTCAGACTCCGCCCTGTGGGGCTCAGACTCCGCCCAGTCTGGCTCAGACTCCTTCAAGTGGTGTTCAACCTCAAATGACTTACAAATAAAAATTGGTGAGTGGCATATTCAGAGTGTAATAAGCTTTTAGTCAGAAGTATTTTATCTAAGATTGTGAATCGTTGTAGCAATGTATATCAGCATATTAAGTTGTGCACCTGGGAGTTGTATTTTGCTAGACTTACGTTTCAGCAGAGTATGGTCCTTGTTTATTAGATAATTATATTGTAACAAATCCTTGCATGAATTAGTGTAATCCCTGGCTTTTACGACCTTATAAGACTCAAGCATGTTTGAAATCTGCATTACAAGGCACTTTTTATGAGTATTTTCATGAAAATCGGAACAGGTCATGTTGGCCAAACTGAAGTTGAAAAAGCTTGTTTTTCCATAAGTAAAGAGTAGTTTTCAGACATTTTTTTCTATTTCTCTCAAAATATCGACCTTCTCATTCTAAGCTAGTGATATGTGTATGAAGCATGATGTTATTGACTCATCCGTGTGCTGTATTGTATGTTTATTCTTATCAACTTTACGTTGAATTATTTTAGGTCCAGTTTTGCTTGCGAGACTTTAGACCGGTATCGTATGGTGGAATCAGGTGTGACCGTGTCCTACAATTGTGGAAAAATCAGAAAATGAAGATTTGTTGTGCTAGATAGAATAAAATTTTATGCAGTTATTTCATGAAAATATTAAAAGTATACTAACTCAGTTATGGCCATTTGAAATTTTATGAGCTAAACTTTATCAATAGAGCATGTTTCAGTGAGGAGATGTGTGCTAATGGCACACACAATAGACTTCGGACTTTATTTTCAGGATTACCGTAGGTATTATGCCTCAGTGAAACCCCTGTGAACAATAAAACATGTGATACCAGTATTCAGAGTGGTTGATCAGTTCAAAATGAATTCTGATAGAATTTTTACTGTTGTTTGTGGTGTCTGTTTATATCAACCAGGAAGATGCTGTTGAATGTTGTGTGGAATGATTGAGGAACGCTGTGTGTCACATTGTAATCTATTGCATTATGCCCCCCCCCCCCATCTTTGATATTGCTTAGCACATGATGGTTGGTTTGTCGATAGGTAGATTTAATCGTTTCCATTCAATAACTTAAGAACACTTCGCCCTAGGATCTTCAAACTTTACATGGAGGTTGGTCAGCATCAGTAGATGACCACTATTGATTTTGAGGTCAAAGTTGCTGTGACCTTTAACATCAACGACTATTTGGCTGCAATGGGGGCATACATGTTTTACAAACATCTCTTGGTTATGTTGTTCTGAGATCTATGTCAGTGGAATTGGTTCTGTAAATTTTTTTATGCCCCCCTATCGATAGATGGGGCGGCATATAGTGATTCACCTGTCCGTCCGTTCGTCCGTCCTGGTTAACCCAAAATGACCGTTTCTTCTAGCATTAATATGGCTTGCTACAAAGCTTTCATACTTGCATGGATGTTGTGTATGAACACTCTCCACACGCCAGTATCACCTAACCCCATTTTGACCTTCACCTTGACCAAATTTTGGACTTAGACTTATTTATGGACAAGGCTTCCACAGGGGGCATAAGCGTTTATTGAACGCAGTCTTGTTTATAATTCATATACTACTAATCATTGAATTGTAAAATCAAAATCTGAAACATTCATAGAATCTGATGACTTATGCTTGTAATCTGTTTTCCCTCGGGGGGTTTGGCTTTAACAGAAAACGCTTATCACTTCAATTAAAGTGACTTAGTCATATATGTTTATTATTTGGATTCGAGTCATAAATATTCAGGAGATACTTGGAAACACAAAAAATGTATTAACGCAATTGCATTCATATGTGTTGAGTATTTTCTAGTCTTGTTTCCCTTTCAATTATAAAATGAGTCACAACTTTCTTAACTTATTTATAAGCATTAATAATTGATCACCAAGTACAGTTTGTATATCGTAATTTGTAAGTAGCATCTTGGTTGAAATGTTACTAAAAAACAAAAACTGAAAGTAATAAAAACACATATTACAAGTTATTTAGTTTCTTGTGATATGAATGTGGTAGAATTGATGATTATTGTATTATGTAATTTGTACTAGTGTACGATATTTGAATTCCTAATGCAATAAAAGTGAATAAAATTAGTTTGTCTATTCAATATCACAGTCAATAGAACACTAGGCTATCAATTTTCATGGATTTTGTAGGATTAACTACCCTATGAAGAAACACTCCAAAATAAGATTATTAATCAATCCAGAATATTTAACTAGAAATGTCCCCTAAAAGGCTGAAATGTATTACCCCGGCAAATGGCATTACCCCAAAAAATGCCTATTACTAGTTCCACAACACTTAATGCCCATGAAAACAGAATTACTTTACTGTTTAACAGTAAATTTAGTGAAATAATTACAACTTTGTGTATTCTCACATAAATACTGCATTCTGATTCAGGGTTCCCACGGTCAGGGAAAAGTCAGGGAAAAACTTTATTTTTTCAAGGTCAGGGAAAAGTCAGGGAATATTGAAATTAGTCAGGGAAATTTGGAAATTGAGCAAAAGTCAGGGAAAAGTCAGGGAATTTTTCATTGAAGCTGTTGCTGAGTGTCATTTCCTATGATGAAAATACCTTAGACTGAAAAAATTCTCGTTTGCTCAGAGTATTTCTAAGAGTATTAAATTAATGTTTATCAACAGCCTTAAAAACTGCTAACCTAAACTCTTTTGTTCCATATAGAGCAATTTTAGCCTCCTTTTCTCTATTTTATTGCCATATTTTGCTCTAACAAAAATATGCTGATGTCGCCCGATCGCTCTAAAAAGTCAGGGAAAACTGCTCTATGGTCAGGGAAAAATCAGGGAAAAGTCAGGGAATTCTGTCATAGAAAATTTGTGGGAACCCTGTGATTGGATAAAACGGTCATGTGATCTGTCTTTCATATCCTGATGAAGCAGATCTGTATGCAAATTACGTTCACGACAGACTACTTATTCATTCATCCTCAATTTAGATACGGTCATCATCCCGGACATGTATATGTACTTCAGCGTCAAACATGTATGTAATTCCCGTTCTATTTGTAACTACTAATTAAGTTTCAAAAGATTTTAATTATGAATTTAAACAAACCTGCATTTTCCATGTTTTCTTGGTATTTGCCTATCCCGTAAGTCGACACTCAAAACAAAAACTGGTATGACGTAACGTTTGTTTTCGCGACGTCGCCACAAAATCTCTCGCCAAAATGTAATTATTTTGTAATACAAACGCATAAATGGATGTTTTGTATGCTATAAAAGCGTTGACGCATGTTTCTCGCGTTATAACATATGCAGAGTCCCTCGGGAGCGTTGGTGGCCCTTTTTATCATTGATTTATTATTAAATTAAGCTTCGTTCATCACCCGGGACAACGGATTCCTACGCCCGGCTACACATTACTTAAACATAACATGAAGGGAACAGTTGAATCCATTGAAAATAAACAATATTTTAATTTTTTATTGTAATTACAAACATGTATAAGAATTGAATAGATATTTTCTGCAGTTCATCGGTGTATGAACTGTCAGGGAAAACCACGCCTAATTTTTTCCATAAACGCCTATGGCGTTTATTCAAATTAGGCGTAATTTTCCAGACAGTTCATACACCTATGAACTGCAGAAAATGTCTATTCAATTCTTAAATGAAAACAACAATTTGAATTCTAATACAAAATTTGAATTTATTCCAAGAGACATAAATTATGTTGTCAGAACAGAACAGAACAGTGAAACAAATAATTCAGACAAGAAAATTAATGTGAAAAATTATTAACAAACTTCTTTTCAAGGGAGTAAGAAAACCAGAAACACCAACTTGAAGATATTTGTACCACCAACTTTCACTAAGTTCTAATACATAAGTATCAACCTGGTACTCGTGAGTTCATGGGCAGAACTTTATCTCAAGGAGTCTGACCAATTATTTCCACAGCATGGAGCCTCGCCTGCTGTTTCGCTCATTTCGGCAGAGCAGAACATCACAAGTTGACCTTGGTTTGGGCCCGTTCAACATCTCAGACGACCAGTTTATTTTAAATTAGACCAACTTTCTTATCAGTATGTTACAAAGTTAATAGAACTAGATTTACATTAAATAAATTGCATTTCACGGAAGTGCCATTCTCTTTCACCAGAGTATTCTTCGTCCGAAACATAGTCTGGGAACTTGACTAACCACTGATGTATGAGGATGCGAAAGTGCATGCTTAATTTAATATCCAGTATATAAAAACAAAGCGGTATAAAAATATAAATAAGAAGTGTATTACATACAATATAAATGAAAGATTGTGCAATAATGATGATACGTTTGTATTGTTCTTTCTACATGTGTGATTCTTCCCTCTTTAGGCTGTTTCGTTCGTTTTGACTTAAAATATTGGAAACAAAATGGTTCCAAATCAGAAATGATGTTTTTGCAAGAGTTACAATGGGGTGGGGGTATAGAATGTCAACCCTTTTGCTCTTGGACCACTCGGACGCCTGGCTTAGTTGGTAAGAGTTTCAAACAGAGCCCCAGGAGATACAATTTACATTCCATTAAAAGAACAGTAACTCTGTTAGTGTAACAACTTACAACTGTTACACTGAGCGAGTTTAGCTGTCCGACTAGTTTACTGGAGTGACGTAAGAATCTATAAATAAACTAACCCTTGGAGCTCTTCTGCAAACGAAGAGTTAAACTACAGTGTAAACAAATATGGCAGACATGTGTCCCGATTGGAACTACAGCAACCCAGCCTCAAAGTGGGGTTGAACTGTAGTACACTACAGTACACTCGAGGGTTGAAACTAGACTCCTTTTGCTGCAACTCTAGTTAATCGAGTTCACGGCACCACCTATTTGCGATACTTGACTGATCTGGGTCATACAGACGCTTTGTATTCATACGCGAACAAAACCGAATCACATTGTTATTAATGCGCACACAATACCATGTAACGTAATAAGAAAACGAAAGGAACTATTTTTTGTCAATATAAGTTAGCGATAATACATACTCTTCCCTTCATGAACGTCTACTTCGGTGCACGTAATGTCTAACGCTGCCGTCAAGATATTCATATCTTCCTGTAGTTACATTGTATGCATAAAGGCTTTTTTGATATTTTCCACTTTCAAATAATTTAAACAATGATTTAAAATGTCGTTCGGCAGACCGGTCAGATGCAATATTCAATAAATCAACCCACTGTAAAAATACTTCAGGATTCAAACCGTTAACGTACACAAAAGCACTTGTTATAATCCTATTGAAGTGTTTTAATCCTGCTGTCCAAAAGTTTCTACGAATTATACTTGGCCACAATTTAGCATTTCCAACAATATCTTGTATGTCCATCCATAGTTGATATATTTCATGATTTTTAGATACAATGGTTGTAAAGCCATGTCGTAATGTGTTTCGAATAACACATCTACGTATGTATACATAAAACCCCAAATCTATTAATATTTGGGGGACTAAAAGGGGGCAAGCGTATATTGGCGCCCGCATATATTTATGGAACAATTTAAAACAAGAGGGCCCAAAGGGCCCTAGGTCGCTCACCTGTTATAGCAGTACATGCAAGACCTGTGATTTGACCTAGTGACCTAGTTCTTGGCCCCATATGACGCAATATGGCACTTAACCTAGATTTTGTTGAGATGATCACTCTGACCAAGTTTCATAAGGATTAGGCCAAAATTGTGACCTCTAGTGACAATACAAGGTTTTTCTATGATTTGACCTTGTGACCTAGTTTTTGACCCCGGATGACCCAATATCGAACTTAATCTAGATTTTGTTGAGATGATCATTGTGACCAAGTTTCATAAAGATTAAGTCAAAATTGTGACCTCTAGTGTCTACATAAGATTTTTCTATGATTTGACCTTGTGACCTAGCTTTTGACCCCGTATGACCCAATATCGAACTTGACCTAGATTTTGTTGTGATGATCATTGTCACCAAGTTTCATAAAGATTAGGTCAAAATTGTGACCTCTAGTGACTACACAAGGTTTTTCTATGATTTGACCTTGTGACCTAGTTTTTGACCCCAAATGACTAAATATCGAACTTGATCTAGGTTTTGTTGAGATAATCATTGTGACCAAGTTTCATAAAGATTTAGTCAAAATTGTGACCTTTAGTATATACACAAGGTTTTTCTATGATTTGACCTTGTGACCTAGTTTTTGACCCCGGATGACCCAATATCGAACTTGACCTAGATTATGTTGAGATGATCATTGTGACCAAGTTTCATAAAGATTAGGTCAAAATTGTGACCTCTAGTGTCTACATAAGGTTTTTCTATGATTTGACCTTGTGACCTAGTTTTTGACCCCATATGACCCAATATCGAACTTGACCTAGATTTTGTTGTGATGATCATTGTGACCAAGTTACATAAAGATTAGGTCAAAATTGTGACCTCTAGTGACTACACAAGGTTTTTCTATGATTTGACCTTGTGACCTAGTTTTTGACCCCGGATGACCCAATATCGAACTTGACCTAGATTTTGTTGAGATGATCATTGTGACCAAGTTTTATAAAGATTAAGTCAAAATTGTGACCTCTAGTGACTACACAAGGTTTTTCTATAATTTGACCTTGTGACCTAGTTTTTGACCCCGGATGACCCAATATCGAACTTGACCTAGATTTTGTTGAGATGATCATTGTGACCAAGTTTCATAAAGATTAAGTCAAAATTGTGACCTCTAGTGTCTACACAAGCAAATTGTTGACGGACGGACGGACGACGGACGAAGAGTGATCACAAAAGCTCACTCTGTCACTTTGTGACAGGTGAGCTAAAAATAGATTCATTCCGTAAAATTTAATTGACAATTATCAGTGCTATATTCATACACATTCCGCCATAAATATTAGAATGTTTAAACTTACCATTGAATAGATTCATTCCGTAAATATTTTTATAATGTTTACCTCCCGGGGGCTAAAGTGGTAGTATATATATAGCGACGAAATTAATATAAAAGTGTTTTAATGTGTTATAAATGCTACTAGGGAGGAAGTATCCAGGGAAAGGGTTTTCCTTGGGGGATAAACATGCATAGAGAAAATGGGGCTCGGAAATGTTTTGGGGGAAAGTGTCTTAAAATGACATATATAAATGAAAAAAGGGGGTTAAAGTTTTAACCCCCGGGGGCTAAAGTGGTAGTATATATATAGCGACGAAATTAATATATAGAGGATATTACACGAGTGTCTTTCCATATTGAATTTATTAAACGAGTTGAATAAAATAATAAAATGCGAGGCTCTGCCGAGCATTTTATCGAATTTTTCAACGAGTTTAATAAATTCAATGTGGAAAGTCACAAATGTAATGTTCTTTTTATCACATGTTATCCTTTTCCGGCCGAAACATAAAATAGCTACTTGTTTTTCACTATAATAAACGCGCAATTTTGACGACGTCCCCTCTCCTTTGAATGACGTCGCGTGATAGCTTTATTACACTAGTGTATTATCAAAAATAAATAATGGCTTTATTACGCTAACGCGACGTCAAACATGTGATAAAAGTGTTTTAATGTGATATATATAAATGAAAAAAGGGGGTTCAAGTTTTAACCCCCGGGGGCTAAAGTGGTAGTATATATATAGCGACGAAATTAATATAAAAGTGTTTTAATGTGTTATAAATGCTACTAGGGAGGAAGTATCCCTCCAGGGAAAGGGTTTTCCTTGGGGGATAAACATGCATAGAGAAAATGGGGCTCGGAAATGTTTTTGGGGAAAGTGTCTTAAAATGATATATATAAATGAAAAAAGGGGGTTAAAGTTTTAACCCCCGGGGGCTAAATTTTAGACACCTGGATGCTAACGGAATGAATGTATTAGTACACATTATGTAATATCACACATTAGTATCACTCATTCCATGGGTGTGACGGTCAAATAAAACCCGTCGACAACCTCTGCTATTTAATTATCGCTATTGGCTATATCGGATTATACTAGTTTTTCAATGGAATGCACACTCAAAACATCGGAAAGGTATTTACAGATGCGGACCATAAATATGCTATATGGGGTGTGCTTCATTTTCTTTGTCAAAAATGATATAATTAACTCACATCAGTATACGCACATGGATACACAAAATCTATATAAGTACATGTACCATTAATAGTTTGTCACAACCATGTCTTCGTCCGGCGATTCGGGTAAACCTCCGGGAGGAAACTTTAGTCTTCGAACATTAAATGTAGAAGAAATAGGAATAGAGAAATTAAATAATCCGTGGAATTTCTACAGATTATTTATGTCCGATGACCAGACCATTATCTCCTGGTGCTTTAGAAATGGATTACTCGCAACTACTATGAAATGCTACAGAGATGGGTGCAGTGGTCACATGAATATTAGTAAAAGGTAAGATTGGCGCCTTTATTTTCATATATCACAAAGGATATACTTTTCATTACCATACACTATGTATTGTGCTTTGATGAATTAGCCATGGTGCTGTAATATTGATGATGGACACCCGGATGGATGCTAACGGAATGAATCTAGTACCGGGTATCATTATTGACGCTATATTTCCGTTTATATTCATAGCATTTTAAATAATTACACAAATTCTTTATATGCTTTTAAGACATAGATGAAGTAGCCATTGTTTCATTAGACTATACAATTATACAATATTGTACAACAAATACAAATTTTAGACACCCGGATGTATACGGAATGAAATATTTATTAACATTCTCGCCATATTTCTCCTTTATTCACAGCATTTTTAACAATTGCCTTTTTCAGAGCCAGATCTCCATTGGGTATGTCCTTCACGAGTGCTCCATACTGAAGAATTCGTTCTTTGAAAGATCTCACCTTGACGTAAGAGACGTCTTTCAATTTACCTACCAATACTTACAGGGGAAGTCATTACTATCAGTAGCGAGAACAACAGGTACACATTATCATAATATTTATAGTAATCAGTTTATAACTTGTCATAGTATTATTTCCACTATAATTACGGAATGAATTTATTCTAAATGATACTGGATAAAGGGAAATAACTCGGCATAGATCAATACATCGTGTGGATTTTATAACTTGTTATTGTATATTTCAATATCTGTTCTGTTATAATAATACCACAAATGGAAACTCAGCAAAGATAGATAAACGAGGAGATTATATTTATATACGACACTTCTATCCCTCGAAATAAAAGATTTTACAGTAGTGCACTTTTATACTTTCAGGCATCAGTTACAGTGGAAGCGCTGGAGATTGGGGTTGCTTCCATCGGGAACTATTCAAGGAATATTTCCACGTGAGCATTCGTCAAAGGAAACTGAGTGGAAATATTGAGATAGACGAGAGTCTATTCGGGCGACGTACTAAGTATCATAGAGGAAACCCAAATAAGGGATTGAAGATCTGGGTTTTTGGTATGGTGGAGCGGATGTCTAATACGATAATATTATATCCTGTAGCAGATAGAACAACAGCAACGCAAATTCCAATCATAGAACGGCACGTGGAAAAGGGCTCCAAGATCTACAGCGACGGTTTTGCTTCCTACTTCCATCTTAATGAACTTGGCTACGAACATTTCACGGTACTACACAAGTATGCATTTAAGAAGACCTACAGACATACAGTGAGCGGCAACATTGAGTATGTCCATACAAACAGGATAGAGGGAGCCTGGAAGCATGCCAAGGACTATTTCAGGAAAATGTCCGGCACTAATGCCAATCAGTGGGAAGGACACATGGCTGAGGTAATAGCATATTCATATATTAATTAACTTATTTCTATTTATTAAAGCAATACCCATAACATATTAATGTGGCGCAGACATTTAGAGGAATATCGACAAAGCTTTTTACAGTATCAGATGAAGCAATTTTAACATATTTCAAATAATGTGGCGCAGCCAAGTGAATAAATATCTACAACGCATTTTACAGTATAAAATGGTTATAAAGCAATAATTTGAACATATTTCAGATAATGTGGCGCAGCCATGTGAAGGGAGATGTGTACACCGCCTTCTACAACTTGGTGAGGAGTGTATACTCCCTTAAGAAGGCACCGATATATACCTACACTACGCCATTATTTGATTCTTGGCAAGGGTTTTCTGGGAAGGAAATGGTCGAACCGGCCTATACCGACATGGAGTCAGCAGAGTCTGAGACTACAACGCAGTCTGAACCAGAATCCCAGGAAGTTGTAGTAATAACCAGTGAAGAGGAAGTACCATCAGCAATTGATATATTAGAACCAGGTAATTGTTGTCTTTATATGCTAACTTCCTTATAAATAATTATAACTTTGAACTTCCGACAATAGTACTTGAAACTACAAACTACATCAATCTGTTAAGAGTTATCATAATGCGTACAGTTATAAAGGGACACCACTGTGTCTTCTTTATTAATGTCCAATACTAAGAGTTGTTTTTCTTTGGACTACTACTTGCTATGTGGTTGTATCATAACAAAATTACTTCATTATAAATTCAATATGTATACTTTCAGTACCCGGACCTAGTACATGTTATCCCACAGCCAGCCAACGACGCTCAGATAAAAGGGAATTAATATCAGATTTGTTACAATCTAGCGACAGTGATGATTTTAATAAAACATTAACCCCGATTAAGAAGACCGACAACGTCAGATGTCCGAAAGGTTATATTCAGACGAAAGTGGAGACTATTAGACCCAAGAGAAAGTGCTCGAATATATACACTAAAGACAATTATGTGTGCCTGTTCAGTTCAGACGACGATTTTGTAGAATCTGTACCAAAGAAACTGTCTAAGAAGAAATAGATACATATATGTATAGCATAGCGAGTGATATAATGCTTGTCGTTTACAAGTACTACGTACTATATAGAATCTACTGTAAATTATAATAATGCAATGTGCAATACTATAATTATTATATAATTATGTCAATATAAAATAATAGTAAGTAGATGTAATTTGTTGTCTTATCTATAAATTTTTCTTATATACAATAGATGATTTAATATTTGCAAGCACGCTGGTTCCTGAGTAATGAAGAAGCTGGAATATTTATGACGGACTACTTTTTTCAAACATTTGGAATTTTAAGGAAGGACTACTTTTTTCAAGCGTCTACATGATCATGATTTTCTGTAAACACATGGAGGAACGAAGTTTTTTTCACCCCAAAACTTTAACCCCCTAGGGGGCTAAAGTGGTATATTGCCGAGTTCACCCTCAGCTGAACTCTTGTGACTTAACAATGCAAGAATGGTAACTCTGTATGTGTTGAACAACTCAAGAACAGTAACTCTGTATGTGACTTAACAATTCCAGAACGGTAACTCTGTATGTGACTTAACAATTCCAGAATGGTTACTCTGTATGTGACTTAACAATGCAAGAATGGTAACTCTGTATGTGACTAAACAAAGCAAGAATGGTAACTCTGTATGTGACTAAACAAAGCAAGAATGATAACTCTGTATGTGACTAAACAAAGCAAGAATGGTAACTCTGTATGTGACTAAACAAAGCAAGAATGGTAAGTGTTGAACTACTCAAGAATGGTTACTTTGTATGTGACTTAACAATTCAAGAAAAATGACTGTATCAAACAATTAAAAAACTATGTATAAAAATCAAGAACCGTAACTGACTGTGTATGTGTCAACAATGTGTTAGAGAGGCAAATAAATAATATAATTATTAAGTACTGTCTAGTACTATAGAAATTAAAGGAGTCAAGAGTTTTTCATTTTTTAAGGAAGCACATATCTAGTAAGTTCTGCATGTGCAAATGTCAAATTCCACCTTTAGTTTCAAATCATCTTGTACCAATTATAGAAACCTTTGAGTCAAAATTTCATATCTCTCAACATATATCAATGTTTGGACTGAGTCAAATGATGATTATCAAAGAAGTTGGTTGGTGCCTGGTATAACATTTTGATAGAAGATACAGAACAGTTTTTATAACATTTTGATAAAAGATGCTAAACAGAGTTTTTTCTCAGCGGCTGCACAAAAAAGTCATATATGCTTAAACCAGGGATAACCACATTTTAATATGTCAAGGATGATATAATGATCCACCTAAACATAGATTGTTTTACACAGCAAGAGTAACTGAGAACTAAGGTATCAGAATACGATGATCTGTAATTCTTTATTCCATGAGGTATAGAATAAATCTCTTGATTTGTAACGTAAAATGATGCAACATACCTACAAGCAGTATAATTTTGTTTTAAATGATTCTCTTGCATTATGGTAAGAAGATATTGACATGATCCTAGCCTTTATGCATGAATTCATTACAAGATTTTTGCATTGAATGACTAAATTTTCACGAGAAAATTGTGTAATTTCAGTTCTTTAGATTTGTGTTTGTATTACACATTGAGCATCTTCATAATACTCCCCACTTTTGAAAACATACAACCAGGGTTATAAATATACCGGTAGACAAGATATTAGCTATCAAATTATGCTTATAGAAGGTCAGGGATCATGTTAAAATCTCCATACTTTACAACATCCAAGCTCAACATAGCACTTATCTCCCTTTAGCGATACAGTAATCACTGCCATCAAACAAATTTCTGTAGGCACCACTGATAATGGCATTGCAATCGTCTGTTACAGTCATGATGGAATTCTAGAATTTTAAGGTTATTGTTCCAAAAATATTAAGAGGGAATAGATCAGGTTACTATGACTTTATTTTGTACAACACCAGGTAATCTGATAATGTCGCATGAGCAAATCCATCTGTATTAGAAACTTACATGCACACAATGTTTGAAGATATAAGTTGTACATTTGGTATTATTCAAGACATTTTTTTTGCTATTTTTCGCCTATTAGAAGAGTTCCTTGCGATTCATAAATCAGCACAAATGTTTATTAGTAAATGATTTACAGAATGTTTAAGAATGTCCCAACTTTTATGTAGATTTTTCCACCACAACTTGCTCCAAGAATGAACACTGAGATAAACTTGTCCACGATGATGACACCTCTGATGAGCGTGTCGATACATTCCACACTAAGGTGTTCTCTCAGTTATAAGCACAAGATGTGGGCTGCCACTAACAGATAAGCAGACTAAATTTCCTGATGAGACTTCAGCCTCCTGTTTAATTTTCATGAATCCTATCAGGTTTCCGCTACCTCAGTGGCTGTGTATGATCCTGGTGCATACCTCAGTGACCGTGTTGGGTTCCCACTACATACTTCTGAATGACTACAACCTTGTGTGTGGTCAGTATGTATACTGAGACTGTTTTCCATTTGTAAGTTTGGTATCTCTTCAACCTTTATTCAACAACTCCGCCCATTTATTGACAAATTCATTAATATTCTCCACACTCACACCTGCAACATACAAGTATTAAACACTGAACAAAACTTATAAATCGAAACTTTATCAATGTAACTTCTTAATGATTACTTTATAGAACTAAACAACAATTGGAAAATATTATTTAATACGAAGAGCCTACCCATATCAGTGGCAATTCAAGAAGTTATTTATATAAATTGATTGCCAATAAATCACATTTTATGAGGCATCGGTAAGTTTTATTCAGTGTATTCTATTATACCTGATTTTCAACAATATATACACAGGATTTACAGAAAGCTGTTGGTCTGATTAATATGTGACATGATCAGATTCACATCGACATTGTTCAGTTTATAAAAACCTGTTTATTGCCATAGATAAATAAAACAGCATAATTTCTTGTAACTTCCATATTTTGTAAAATCTTAACAAGACTACCATTGAAAACCATGATCATAGTCAACAAGGCTTTGAATATTATATTCTTCATTTCGAGACTGTAATTATTATTGATATGGTTTTTGAAGCGTTTTTAATATACTCCTGCACAAACCTTCTAGTTTACTGGTAGCCAGCGCTTTTTCAACCAATGGATGTTGCATAGAATTGAAGCCAGACGATGAGAGAATGGCTATCACTGTATCAGTACCAAAATCTCCACCTTGTTGAGATAGATACAGGGCACAACTTATGATCTCCAGTATACACCTGAAACATTCAATCATTTTCTGGTCAACATTTTTTTTTTAAGTCATATGGAGATTCCCATTAATCACTTATTTCTGACACCATGCAAACCAGCACTTACCTGAAAATAATTATGCTGAGGGACAAGCAAGGGAGATATACAAATACAAATGTAACTTTTTTTTAATAACTTCAGTATGTCAGTGTCAGGGATCAAGCCAAAGACCTCTCACACTTAAAACAAACACTCTATCACTAGGATATGCAGACAAATCCTGAAAGATTTAAGTTTAGTTTATAGGTTCTACAACTTATATTAACCACTCTCGACACCTCATTCCTGAAGGGTGATATAATGTATTGTAAATTTAAACAAAACTTTACCATGTTTCTCTATGCTTCTTCTTCAGGTTTCTGGCCATAACAGTTTGCAGCTTCTCACTATTTTTCTGTGCTCGGATATATCTATAAACAGATTGAAATATAATATGTAGTTGGAGAAAACAGGAAAACACAACATGTCTTGCACTTCCTGTTGTAATCACGGGAGAACATCACATCTTACCTCCCTTTTACAAACTACTGTATTAAGTGGGCAGGTTAGCTATGTGGAAAGACTGGTGGATTTGCAAACTTACAATATTTGCTGTCAGTTCCTCTTGCATATATTTTGGTATATAAAGAATTCTACTTAGAAATTACAAATTGCTAACATTTCCACTTACCAAACAAACTTTTTGACACATGGAAATACCCACTTATGCAAGATTAAGAACAAAACACAGGGGGGAAATAAGGGAGATGATTTGCTGCAATTAGCTAAGTATAAAGGCACCAGCGAAGAATAAATTAGGTTAGATAATTAATAAACATTTTACCAATACAAAAGTTCAAAGGCAAATGGTGAGTTTGACTACCTGTTTCCTTTCTTGAATTCAGCTTCTAACCACCTGATGGCATCTCTAGCACTGTGACTTTCTTTCTTCTGGAAGTCTAAGTTATCTATCACTGAAACACAGATATCAGGTATTTGCTTAACTAGATAAATGTTTATTTACATGGTAATTTACATGTCGCAACTATTTTTCAACTATATTTTTACATGTACATTGGCCAGTTGACCTAGTAACCAGTTATCTTGGCATTAATGATCAACCAGTACTAATTTGCTCTTCAACATACAACTGACTTCTCCGCGTGTTAATAAGGTCAGTTTTTATTATTCATTTTAAGTATACTGATTTTTTTTTTAATTTTTCAGTTAAGAGAAGGGGTTGGAAAAGTAATGAGGGAAAAGTAATTAGAAGTAATTTAGGGGCCATAGGTCGCCCAAACAATGGCCCTTTCAAGGCCCTCTTCCATTTCCATTCTCTCTTCTTAACAGCAATATTTCCTGAACGCAAAAACCAATTTTACAATATGCAAGACTGAATTATACTCAACATTCATCAATGTTAATGCATTAACTTACCAGCTAGTGGAATCACAATAATACTTCTGTTTGTCAGGCTAAGTCTCTTGATAAGTGGTAGAGAGGAGCACAAACATGATGTATCAGGTATCAAATAAGGCGGGAAAGGCACTGACTCGGTCATAGATACACGACCTTCTAACTCGCTCACTTCAGCCTGTAAATATCCATATAAAACAAATTCTCCTCAAAACTGTGACTTTTTAAAGACTCAATGTATCTGGGTTCAACCTAAAATAAAATCACTGATGAACAAATTCACATTGACCAACTGACCTAAAAATCAATAGGAGTCATGTACTGTTGCTGACCATGTAAGGTTTGAGAATCCTCTGGTCACAAGTTGTCAATTATTTAACAGAAACTGTTTGTTCTACCGACAAAAAACACACAGACCAACAGACTTGAACAAAGCTTTATACCCCCTCATCAAACATGGGGAGGCATAATAAAGATGGGGGGTAAATATAAATCTAGAGCACCAACATTACGCAAATCAATTACGAACATGTGACAAACTGGTTACCTTTACCACAAATACAAGAATAAACCAACCTGCAGTCTGAGCTGAGCCATATCCCTCATCAGCTGGTTACGTCTCGTCTCAGTGTCAGCCTGTTTCAATCATAGAAGTAAGCAAGTTAACAAATCATACACTCTTAATATTCGGTATTAAAGGTACAGCTTGTTAGGTTATGTAGATCAATTTCTTTGCGATTAAAGGTATATCATATAATATAATAGTATTAGATTATATAAATGTACATATATTTTGTGATTAAAGGCAGTCCATTATCATAGAAACTTAAGTACAAATTAAGCAGAAAATTGGTTGATTTTTGTGATCAAATTTATTTCTCTTTTAATTAATAAATTTAATTATTTTAAATGTTTTAAGTCCCACTGGTCAACAGTTTGTCAGTCAAATAGAGACTACCCAGTTACATTATCCTGTCATCAGGCGAACCAGTTGCCTTGAACTAACTATGCTGAGCACCAAGCAAGTGAGACATACCAGTACCATTTTTAACAACTTGGGGTATGCTGTGGCCTGAGATCAAACCTGAGACCTCTCAACCTTGCAGCAGATGCTCTACAACTAGGCTATCGAGACAGACTAGGTATTATTTCTATAACTTAACTGATAAATCGAAGCATTTCATGAAAAAGCATAAAATAAAGTTGTTGTTGTTGTAGTTATACCATTTTCTCCATGGCAACCTCCTCTGTTTCATCCACGCTGTCAGGTTGAGCCGGACCAATAAACAGACGTTTCTCAGCATTGTATGAAAACTGTAACTCTTTCAGATATGACAGAGAATATCCAAATTGTCTCAAGCAGCATGTCCGAAGGAAACTCTGGAATTATGATATAACAATGTTCAGTTTCCATGGAAACCTGGCATCTGTAATTTTGATTGTGATTTTCAAATTTAAAATGATGACTATATTGCTATAAAATATCAATTGATATGTCTTTTAATGCGAGCACAAAACATCAAACAGATTGTCTGCAGGAAATAGCTTTTTTTATCAGAATAATTTAAACCATAGGTAAACGGTGCAGATATCTATGGAGCAAGAATGAATCTGTCAAACATGCTTTAAAATACAGAATATAAATTGTAAAAAATTGTAATAAAGTATCAGTAGTCCAAACTTTTCCCCTTCTTTGTCAGCATAAATTAGGTCTACATAAGAACCGTCAAGGTATATTTAAGACTAATAATTTTCCGCAGTCCTGAAAAAATTGAGGTAATGAGAATCGACTATATATTTACCTCCTGTAGCTCAGTCAGTTTGACGTTCAATTTCTTCTCCAGATTGTCATGTAATTGCTTTAATGGTGGGAACTTTGTAAGATTTATATCTTCACGTATGTACAACCTTTGTTTCCACTCTTTCGGGTCGCTAACCTTCAGGACAGACTGTAAATCTTCTTGCCAACATTGATCTGAAACAGTAATAGTTATATACATATATAACATAAGAGCCAGGGTCTGTGTAATTGTGGCTCTTAGGGCATAAGTAGATGATATTTACTTTGCAACTAATAGGCTTTTGACACAAGAACGTATGTCTCCCACAAAGGGCTATAACTTGGGCAATTTCAATCCACAATTTGTGACAGATATTCAATACTATCAATGTATCTTCTCCACTTTATGTGGAAAATGATGATACATATTCTGGCTATAATATGGCAAAATCCAGTGCAAAATTACCAAACTAAACCTTTGGATTCTGCTCATTGTGAAAGCCTTGTATGTACACTTTATCACAGATTTAGGGGTTGCCATGGTTGAGAGCTTGTATGTACACTTTATCTCAGATTTAGGGGTTGCCATGGTTGAGTGCCTTGTATGTACACTTTATCACAGATTTAGGGGTTGCCATGGTTGAGAGCTTGTATGTACACTTTATCTCAGATTTAGGGGTTGCCATGGTTGAGTGCCTTGTATGTACACTTTATCACAGATTTAGGGGTTGCCATGGTTGAGAGCTTTGTATGTACACTTTATCACAGATTTAGGGGTTGCCATGGTTGAGAGCTTTGTATGTACACTTTATCTCAGATTTAGGGGTTGCCATGGTTGAGTGCCTTGTATGTACACTTTATCACAGATTTAGGGGTTGCCATGGTTGAGTACCTTGTATGTACACTTTATCACAGATTTAGGGGTTGCCATGGTTGAGTGCCTTGTATGTACACTTTATCACAGATTTAGGGGTTGCCATGGTTGAGAGCTTTGTATGTACACTTTATCTCAGATTTAGGGGTTGCCATGGTTGAGAGCCTTGTATGTACACTTTATCTCAGATTTAGGGGGTTGCCATGTTTGAGAGCCTTGTACACTTAACCGATTTAGAAACGCAACAATTTTGGGGGTCGGTATTTTTTATATTAATTATTATTTAAATTTTATTGGAGAATAAACCAATGAATGAGACGCTAGTCTTATGCCTGGTACGATTTACTACGAAAAAATATTTCAATTTAGCCCATTACGTCACAGTGGCGTCATTTTCATTATTTACACGTGACGCGTGAGCAAAACCACTGGGCATGACGAATTGACCAACAATTTATAGAGAAACGATACCCTAACAAAAAAAACATAAAATTAAATTTTGAAGTGCGTTGTATACAGTGCCACCTTTTAGGATACATAACATCCTGGCGTTATCGACTTGCTTTAAGCAGTTATGTGACGTTTAATCATGGCAAAAGTAGATTTACTGTCGTCTGGCGACGATATTTAGACTTGCATAGTGTTTTCAAGAGGCAGTTTACACCTACGATTGTCTGCGTCATGTATGCCGACGATACAAGCGCGTAAACATGATGGCACCAAACGAACGTTTTTTTTAAAGACGCCACTTCCGGTCAAAAATATTTTCTGTTATGCCTACAATTTGAAGGCAATGATGCGTACGATTAAGTAATTTCGCTAAAATGTACATTCCGTAACATTTTGATTAATGTTTATTTTGATCCATGTTGAAAATCGCTTCATTTTGTCTGTCTTCTTATTTATCCTGACATATTCCATTATCCAATTCCGGTTATGGGTTTGAGATGCCATATACATAAGAAATGTACATTCTTAACCATTGGACACAATGCAGCATATGCTTGATGGGCAAAAACTTGCTGACAGCTCATGTTGAGGCTGTGGAGGTCATTGCATTTTTACTTGTGAAACGAAATTTGAAGGCAGACACAAATGGCCTTCAAGAAGTGCATCATCAAGCAGAAACTTCTGAGCGTTTGGATTGATACGTGTTTTCCTCATATTAGATGTGTGGAACAACATCCTACAACACTTTATTTTCCTGCCAATGAGGCAAAGACGCCTGATTTTAATAGCAGGTTGGAGCTTATAAATACATTATTAATTTTGTGAACTTGACATTGTCGATCAATACAATTCATGATTTGGTTTTGTGACCATCTAAACCTTGATTACAAAGAAATTTGCACATCTTTGACTTCATGTATTGATTTCATCACATATAAAATATCAAGAGAATTGAAGCACCTTAACTGACTTAAATTTATCAAAAACCCACTGTTGCGTTTTTAAATCGGTTAAGTGTATGTACACTTTATCACAGATTTAGGGGTTGCCATGGTTGAGAGTCTTGTATGTACACTTTATCACAGATTTAGGGGTTGCCATGGTTGAGAGTCTTGTATGCACACTTTATCACAGATTTAGGGGTTGCCATGGTTGAGAGTCTTGTATGTGCACTTTATCACAGATTTAGGGGTTGCCATGGTTGAGAGTCTTGTATGTACACTTTATCACAGATTTAGGGGTTGCCATGGTTGAGAGTCTTGTATGCACACTTTATCACAGATTTAGGGGTTGCCATGGTTGAGAGCTTTGTATGCACACTTTATCACAGATTTAGGGGTTGCCATGGTTGAGTACCTTGTATGTACACTTTATCACAGATTTAGGGGTTGCCATGGTTGAGAGTCTTGTATGTGCACTTTATCACAGATTTAGGGGTTGCCATGGTTGAGAGCTTTGTATGTACACTTTATCACAGATTTAGGGGTTGCCATGGTTGAGAGCCTTGTATGTACACTTTATCTCAGATTTAGGGGTTGCCATGGTTGAGAGTCTTGTATGCACACTTTATCACAGATTTAGGGGTTGCCATGGTTGAGAGCTTTGTATGTACACTTTATCACAGATTTAGGGGTTGCCATGGTTGAGAGCCTTGTATGTACACTTTATCTCAGATTTAGGGGTTGCCATGGTTGAGAGTCTTGTATGCACACTTTATCACAGATTTAGGGGTTGCCATGGTTGAGAGCTTTGTATGTACACTTTATCACAGATTTAGGGGTTGCCATGGTTGAGAGCCTTGTATGTACACTTTATCTCAGATTTAGGGGTTGCCATGGTTGAGAGTCTTGTATGCACACTTTATCTCAGATTTAGGGGTTGCCATGGTTGAGAGTCTTGTATGCACACTTTATCACAGATTTAGGGGTTGCCATGGTTGAGAGTCTTGTATGTACCTTTTATCAACAACTATGTGAAGGTTCATACACTTACCATGATTGAGAAATGTGGATTCATGAGGTAAAAAGTTGAGCAACACCGATAATCGACACCACACTGATTGTGAACTCTGAAACATTGAATTGAGACATGATGTATGATTATAGTATGTACTGAGTACAAATACTATTAAATGTCCAGGAAAATCTACAATTCCAGCAAAACCATGAAAAACTTATACCTACAAATACAAGTGTAAATACAAAAGATGTTTGTAAAACACCTATCCCCCATGGCAGCCCAATAGTCAGAACTGTTAAAAGACAGGGAGCCAATGTCCTACTAACGACAAAATTAATAGGGGCCTGTACTGTTAATGACCAACAACCATGTAAAGTTTGAAGACCCTGGACTAAATCGTTAATTGATCGGAAACAGACCAACCGACTGACATTAAGCAAACAATTATGCCCCACACCCCCCCCCCCCCCTTTCCACTAACTTATTTTTTTTCCTTTAGGTCTTCATGCTAACCTGTCTAGCAGAAGATTCAAAACAATACAGCCTCACTTCATAAATACAAAGTTGATAACTCACATGAGCACAGGTCATGATGACCTTGGAATTACACGTCATCCAATCACACATGATCTTAATGACTGATAGAAGGCCTTCACCTTGTATCACTTCTATAATATTCTGTTGATGAATGCTCTCCTTTTCCTCTTCTGTAGATCTGTATCAAACATGTTAATATGTTTATTTGGAATAAATGCCATTTCTCAAAAATAAATCAGTTATATAATATATACATCAGCCTATTCACCTTACCATTTCCCCCCTGACTGTATCCAAATCAGCAATTTCTCCACATGTTGAGGAAAATAGACATTACCAGGTCAATGTAAACTATGATCTGTCTTCATGTGTGTGTCTAAGGTTGCTTTGAAAAGGTTTTCATGTGAATTCATTGGACCATGTGCCATAATTTACTGTCAGTGCTTATAGAGATAAAGTGCTTGACTGACAACTTGTGTAACTTCAATTAAATAAAGTCATTTAGTAATACATTTGTATCATAATAAGTTTATTCTCCTCTGACAATTGGAATAAAAACATTAGAACAGATACTGTAATGCGGACACACATACTACCCAGGTTATTTGAATGGAGAGAATTCTCATGAAAGTGACGAAAGTTTACTGATGACTAATATGTCATGTATCAGATAATACGCAGAAGGTATATAGTCCAGAGAATTTGATACAACTCTCATACTTCTATTTGCCAAATTCAACGGCTGAAAAATTTGTCTATATTTATAATCCCTGTTGGTCGTTTTCAAAGACGCGCGAGGTGTTATACCAACACAAATCGAAAGGACCGATATTGCACGATTTACTCGCAGAAATTGATATATTCAACGCAAGAACCTTGTAATATATTCATGCATAAAGTTCAGGATCATGTCAAATTCTCTGTGCTATAATATGATGTGATGGTTAGAACTATTTTATGCATACCGAATTTTTTCGTTTTCTTCACTACTGCTGATGTCCCCTCCACTACCATCATTAGAATCCTGAGAAAATTCTACAAGTAGATGTAACAGTATCATTAGTCAAGAAAGACAAATTTTATCATTAAACAAATGAAAACAATTTGACAACAAAATTTGTCATTTTGTAATTCTATATCATAAACGTTTCAGCTAAGGCCTTCATCAGAATATGACATTTTATATCATTTAATAAGAAACATGGAAATTAAACAAGAAAGTTCAAACTTAGTTTTGTAACAGGGGCTATATATACAAGTAGTCATTTCTGTTAAGCCATGGTGAACTTGACTTTTGACCTACAAATCCATAGCAATTATCTACTGATGATGACCAGCCTCCCTATAAAGTATAAAGATCCAATGCGCAACCGTTCTTAGGTTACTTATTGTAAACCACTTAGATTAATTGTCATGGGGACATCAATAAGGGGCATCTACTGAATAGATATGTACAAAGTCATAACAAGAGCTGTCCTCAAAAAGCCCGCTCCACTATTCTCAGACCCATGCTTGAATAGTATAATCAAGGCAATATATATTTAAGACAAAATGTTTTATAGATGCAGCATTTCTGTCTTCAGTGTAGATGTAGGGGTTTCTTAGTCCAAAATGGCAGATCATTGAGACAAAATACTTAATAGAGACACCTACTCCCGTGTATGGAGTTGGGGTAATGACAGTGAACAAGTGTGCAAAGTATCAAAGCAATATTTAAAATTAATGGACTTTGAAAATATTGGAGGTTGTAACTTAACTTTAACATGATGGTGAGTAAGTAAAAACTATAACTGACCAGCTTCTGTAGCTGTAACTGAAGCTTCTGTATCGGTCTCTATCACAAAATTAGCAAGTTTCTGCGATATTTCTTCCACATGTTTAGCTTCGGAAGACTTGGCAAATCCTGGCGGAACAGACACTTGTTTCTTGCCTTGAATGACATCATTGTCAACATCATCAGGCTGCTGGGAAAGTTTGAAATTCCCGCCAAGAAACGGTACCGATGATGAAAACAATTCAGATGAAAATGAGGCTAAACTATCGTTCCTAGCAATGTCTGACCAGATCTTACTCTGATCTGAACCATGGAACACTGGGGGATGATATTCAGAACTTTGTTGATTATTGATAACATTCTCTATGGCACTCAAGGAATTATCTGTGTCAGGGTTGGCGGCAAATCCTGCTTCAAGTTCCTGACTCCTCATAAGTGAATCCGACATGTCGGAGTCTGAATCTTCATAGAAGCCTACAGGCTCATCTTCTGAGTCGTCAGACAAGTCATCACGCAAATCATTCCCACCTGAAAAAGTGCAACAATGGTAACCTGATCCTGACCTTTATGCATGAATATATTACAAGATTCTTACCAAGAATGCATCCTTAACCACTAGCAAATTGAAAATTGTCTGTACTTGAGATTTGTATTTAAAGAACATCTCTTGCATGATCTTATTACTTTCTGAGTACATAATTATATGTAGAACTAAACAAGAGGGCCATTGGCCCTCAAGCACTTAGCTGAGGACATGCAATTTTTGCACAAGCAGTAAAATTGTTTAATGGTACAACCTAGTTTTTGGCACCATGTGACTAGTTGCAAACTTTGCCTTGATTTTCAAACATATACATTGCATCCAGTTTCACTAACAGGTCAACATTGTGGGATATTTGAGTGCCAATCAGGAATTCCTTTATTAGAGATATCAACCCAGTTTATGACCACCGTCGCAAACTGGGCCTATATTTTTCAGAGACAAACATTGTGACAAAACTATGACCTCTAGAGTGTTGGTTTGTGTTTGACAGAAATAGTTGTAAGTGTGAGGTCATTCAATTGCTTTTTTCTTCTTGAATTGGCCAATGACCTCCGGCTTTGATGGAAGAAAATTTGTATGATACAAGGAACCCTGGTGTGATACACTAGTTCTTCCTAACAGACTCCTTAGTTCTTTAACATGTATAACACTGATACACATAAGACTACCTCTGGTTTAACAACCAGTTTATCTCCAGTTAGGTGGGAAACACTGTAAAGTATTTCAGAAATTACCAAGTGCCCTTGGCCAAGATTCGAACCAGGGAACTCTCAATCAGTAATCAACAGCACTACCCACTCAACCACCACTGCGCACAATTTGAAACTAGAGCTGTCGCCATTCAGCAGACTAATATATCCCCGCCGGCAAAGGGCCATAATTCTGCCAAAATTCATTGCAGCGCAAATTCCTTTCTTCATGCACATCTACATGTTGAGGTTGTTCATCTGTGAAAGTTTGAGTGAAATCCTGCCAAAACTGTAGGAGAAGTTGCGTCCACAAGAATACGTCTACGGACAGACAGACAGACGGACACAGACATACAAGCTGAATCCAGTATACCCCCCTCACAACTCGTTGTGCGGGGGTATAATAAGAGGGAGGGGTAAATATTGTAAAAGTGTGACTTATTTATTATTACATACCTTCACTGAGATCAGAGATGTCAGACAAATCTGAATCATCACTCTCAACAAGCTTAGAAGATCGTGGACGTCTCCTACGTAAATTCCGCTGTCGAGTTTTGGAAGACTTCTAACAATATAAAACAAATACAACAGCTAATCAATACAAAATATTAACATTAACTGTTCAAAATTGTTGAGAAGATCATCTATAGAATGAATATAGTGCAATGTATTTAATGGCATTTAATACAAATGATTTTAAATCCAATGAAGAATGTTAAAATGACCAGATAATATGTAATGGAACAAGAGATGTTTGTTAAATGTGGCTTCAATATAGTCAGTCACAGTAACCTTGACCATTAACCTACTGACCTTTAATCCAATAACTGTTACAGTCTATCTCTTGTCTGTAACCAGCTTATACATACAGTTTGAAGATTCTAAATCACAACTGTTGTAAAGTTATTAATGGGAAACCATTTGGTCAACAGACAGACTGACTGACAGGAATGTGCAAAACAACAATTGCAAGCAATACAGAAGTCCCCTACCGGGTTGAGGCCATTTTCAATGTTTCTGTGGGAACCACAATTTTTGTCAGAATCAAAATATTTTTAGATGTGCATAATCCCCTTATTGCCTCCTATCCACATATCAAGTTTCATAAACCTAGCTTGGAAACTGTTTGAGTTATGGCAGGATTCAGATTTGGGCATATTTTCACTCTTTATGTTGCCATAACAACCACAATTTTCGTCAGAATCAAAATATTTTTAGATATGCATAATCCCCTTATTGTCCCCTATCCACATACCATAAGCTTGGAAACTGTTTGAGTTATGTCAGGCTCCAGATTATTTGACTGACTGACTGACCGACCGACCGACTGACTGAGGGCAAACCTATAGTCCCCTCCGGTAAAAAAAAATGGTAGGGGACTAATATACTGCCTAATCGACAATAGGGCGAATAATTAATCTGTTCAAAGAATTGATTTAATAAACAATGTAAGTTCTGGTACATACAACATGTAAATATCGTCAACAGTTCAAACCTGATGTTTTTTCTCCCTGTTTCCAGTGTCATCATTGTGTTTTGGTATATAATTCTCCTGTTTGATATGACCATTCTTCAATGATGTGTCGGTCATGGAAGAACTTTTATCACTTTCTGAATCTTCACCATTCATATCAGCTGTAATGTAGAATATACAGGTACATGGAAATACAGGTACATGAAAATACAGGTACATGTAAATACAGGCATGTAAATACAGGTACATGAAAATACAGGTACATGAAAATACAGGTACATGTAAATACAGGTACATGTAAATACAGGTACATGAAAATACAGGTACATGTAAATACAGGTACATGTAAATACAGGTACATGTAAATACAGGTACATGTAAATACAGGTACATGTAAATACAGGTACATGTAAATACAGGTACCTGAAAATACAGGTACATGTAAATACAGGTACATGTAAATACAGGTACATGAAAATACAGGTACATGTAAATACAGGTACATGTAAATACAGGTACATGTAAATACAGGTACATGTAAATACAGGTACATGTAAATACAGGTACATGAAAATACAGGTACATGAAAATACAGGTACATGTAAATACAGGTACATGTAAATACAGGTACATGAAAATACAGGTACATGTAAATACAGGTACATGTAAATACAGGTACATGTAAATACAGGTACATGAAAATACAGGTACATGTAAATACAGGTACATGTAAATACAGGTACATGTAAATACAGGTACATAGAAAATACAGGTACATAGAAAATACAGGTACAAATAGAAAATACAGGTACATAGAAAATCATTGCAAACAGATTTTGGAAACAAGGGCCATAACTCTGTGAAAACAAACAACTGATAATAGTATATTGGTGGTCTATCTTTTACTTCTGTTTACATGTATGATTGTATAGGGCATTGGGTTAAACTGCAAAGACCATTAATTAACAAGAGATAATTTTGTAAAGCATGAATGTCCCTAATTTCAGCAAACTAGGCGTCATGCCCTCATATCAAGTTTTGAGTCCTATGCTAAACTGTTATTAAGTACAAAGCATTATACCCCCCCCCCCTTCTTCAAAAGGGGACATAATAAAACTTTACTTTTACAATTAAACGAACAGCCTAACCACTGATACTTACTGTATTGTTGACTACTGGACTGTAGAATCTTATTTGGATTTTCTTTCTCATACAAGGCTCCTTGCAGACGTATGACAACATGATTGAGAATGTGTGAGAATAGAGCAAGTAGAAAAGCTGTAGCTGCAGTCACTTTCCTTGAACCTATAATATAACAAGTCAGTAATGGACATAGGCAGAAAATCTGTCTGACCCAAAAAGGGAAGGTCTGATGTACAGCAACAGTTGCAGTATAATAATATTTTGCCAACATATATTCTTGATTGTCATGGACCCGATCTTTCTCATCAACCTGATTTCAATTATTTTGGCTTAATATAAGCATGTGCCGCAATGGTTCCTATCCAAAACATATGTGCTGTTTTCCAGGAAAACCGGACTTAGTGACAAAAATTCGAAAATCATGATAATTTAACCCGGATTTGAACCCAGGCTTCTTACCTCTCTTCTGTAGAATGTGTATGGTTGCTATACATATAATGACAATCTTAAACACAATGTCATCTTCCATAAAATGGATATTTTCTTCTGACAAGTCCTCGCTGTAACTGACCGGCTCATAAAACATACAATGATTAAAGCTTTGTAGTGTGGTTTGGCAGCATTCTTGTATCTCCGCATTATCACATCTAGCAGTAAAATAGAAACAACAACTATCATTTCGTGGGTGCATTACATCGGAGACCAGCATAGAGATCACTCCCCATAAATATTTTTTTACATGCTGACACCACGGGAGAAAAATGAAGACATTATATCTAAAATAAAATAATAAGTCATTAAGAATTGCAAGCAATACAGAAGTCCCCTACCGGTTTGAAGCCACTTATAACCCTTTAAATAATTTCTGTTACCATGGCAACCACAATTTTTTGTCTGAATTAAAATAATATCTAGTATTTTCACTATTTCCGTATCCATAGCAACCACAATTTTTGTCGTAATCAGAATATGTTTAACAGTGCCTAATCCCCTTATTGCCCCCTATCCACATACCAAGTTTCATAAACCTAGCTTGAAAACTGTTTCAGTAATGTCAGGATCCAGATTTTTTGATGGACCGACAGACTGACTGACGGAGGGCAAACCTATAGTCCCCTCCTGTCAAAAATTGGTTGGGGACTAACAATACAGTCACTTAGTCTAGTGTAACAAAGCACTGACGTGACATGAAGGAAACGCTTGTTGAATTGGCGGGTTATTAAAGTTAAACAAAGTAGTATTTTGATGTTTCATTCAGAAAAGCTATCATGTGATAAAAACAACATTACTTTTGACACACTACTAATCATCAAGTAGATCTATATGGCCAGTTTCAGAAAACTGCTCTCTGAACTGTAGAAATCGTTCTCAAAATATGTTTGATTTTTTTATGTGAAGACATTTAAACACCATTCAACATTCAGCATCATTCAAAACTCAGCCTAGATGTGTAGAAAATTCATGAAAACTGTGATCAAACAAGGCACATAAGTCTATGTTGACAGTTGATTCCAGCAAAGACATTCACCCAGGCCTAAGAATCAGGAAAAGATCTTAAAAGTTTGATTTCAATTAAAGTTAGCAGTTAAACCTTCGAGTTTTGATTTTAAGCTCACTTGTGTTTTAAGACTGGGATAACAAACAAATTTAAGTCCAATCTTAAACGAGTTGAAATTTCAACTCAACAGTTAATATTTGTCAAATACAATCATACGTATACACATCTGGGTAACAATTATTACTCAAATGCCTGTCGGCTTCACCCATCTAAAACCCTTGTCAATAATGAAGAAATCATGGACTTACTTGTCAGGTGGATCATGCAGTACTTTCAACAACTGCAGAAACCTCACAAAGAACGATTTTAAATCCTGATAGCTGTAGAGAAAAGGAATCCATTGATAAGATTTATTATATAGAGTCCCAATATTACTTCATAAGTTCTGTCTCTAATCGTGTTTGGGAAGCACAATTCTCAACAATGTTTCAGCCATATATAACAGTCAGGTTGACCTAACCAGGTTTCCTGGAACTATTTATCAACCTGTACCAACTATTCCACAAGCAACCTGTACCAACTATTCCACAAGCAACCTGTACCAACTATTCCACAAGCAACTTCTCCATATGTGGGTGACAAATTACTATGCTTCTAACAGGCCTGACATTTGTCAGGCGTAGCGTCTGTATTTACGAATCTTTTGGTTTGAATATACAGGCTAACAGGCCATTTAGTTCAATTAACAGGCAGTTTCATAACCCGATAATTATTTATATGATATACATGTATACACAATAAATACTCCCAATCACTAATTCTTTTGAATCGATTATTGATAAAGCAGTTAATAGGAAGTAGGTGTCAAAAAATGTACCACCTGTTGTTTCCTTAAGCCTAGGTCCCACTGAGTACTTTTTGCCTTGGTGATGTACTCCTGATTTAAAGTAATGAGCTATTAGGGCGTCGAGAACAGGTCTAGGGGAAGCTTTGGGGAAGTCATAAGACAGTGTATGATATCGGAAGTTATTTGGGTTAATTGGGTGGTATCGGAAGAAATCGGGAGAACATCGCTGATGAGGAACTCCTCAGTAGGACCCAGGCTTTAGGTAAAGGTTCTGATTTAACATACTAACTCGATCTGGCTCACTTTTGGACTTTTTGCCAAAGCATTATGGAGTAATTGGCGACTGGTCCGACACTGTGTTTCAAGTGTAGGTCACTGTGAATTTGACCTCAAACTTAGTGACTTCAAAGCCAATTGGGGTTATCTACATGTAAAGACCAATCTACAACCTAAAGTTTGAAGACCTTGGGCTAAAGTTGTCTCGACTTATTGATCAGAAACGTTATGATGTCCGAAGGATAGAATGACAGAAATGGGAGACACTATATGCCCCGGGCCATTTACATTGAAGGGACGTAATCAGACCTGGTCTAGACAATCTGCAGACACACAGATTAGCAAAGCAATGTCTACCATTTTTTTGGAAGGGTGTGTGGACGTAACATAATTATCACACATACTTCATGCAGGGGTCCTACACAAGCATAATGCTTATTCCTGAAAATAAGATGCGAATCTGTTTCGGGTGCCACCTAGTCAGTACTTTGAAAAAGATCATCTTATAACTTTTTTTCAGAAGAGTTCATTCTATCTAGAGGAACAAAGCTGGATTTCCGATTTATTCAAAAAGATTATATTAAGTCCACAGGGAAGGCAGCACTCAACTTAACCAGCCGAGCACCTCTGTACATGAATGCATTCAGTTTTAATGAGTGTTCTGAATCAAATAGAAAGACACAAACCATTGTTCCTTTGGTATATTTGTTTGTTTATTGACCTCAGTTTTGAGGTCACGGAAACGTTTTTGATTTTTCTCAAACAAACGTTGCAAGTTCCCTTCAGCCCCTTCAAACGGTACATCACAAGCCAAACTGAAAAATAAAATTATCATGGTAAATTATCATGGTATCACTTATCACATGTTATTAATACTGCATGGCATTTGATACAATATAGGACAAAAAAGACAAACTGAAATTGTTTACTACGCATTTTGTATAAACTAAGACACCGGAGTGTAAATGTAGCGAAACAATCAAAGCAGGTTATTTTTAAGATTTATTTATTAGACCGACGTTTCAGCTTTTTGTAAAAGCCTTCTTCGCATTGTGTAGTATAAACCTACTTCATGAGATATTTGTTTACAGATACTACTTCTAATTTAGACATTTAAATAAATTTGATTTCGAATGACATGTATAGAGCACTATAGTGATTAGCTATAATACATACCATCTAATATAGTGATAAGCTACAATACACACCATCTAATATAGTGATAAGCTATAATACACACCATCTAATATAGTGATAAGCTATAATACACACCATCTAATATAGTGATAAGCTATAATACACACCATCTAATATAGTGATAAGCTATAATACACAACATCTAATATAGTGATAAGCTATAATACATTACCATCTAATATAGTGATAAGCTATAATACACACCATCTAATATAGTGATAAGCTACAATACATTCCATCTAATATAGTGATAAGCTATAATACATTACCATCTAATATAGTGATAAGCTACAATACATTCCATCTAATATAGTGATAAGCTATAATACAAACCATCTAATATAGTGATAAGCTATAATACACACCATCTAATATAGTGATAAGCTACAATACATACCATCTAATATAGTGATAAGCTATAGTACAAACCATCTTATATAGTGATAAGCTATAGTACAAACCATCTTATATAGTGATAAGCTATAATACACACCATCTAATATAGTGATAAGCTACAATACATACCATCTAATATAGTGATAAGCTATAATACACACCATCTAATATAGTGATAAGCTACAATACATACCATCTAATATAGTGATAAGCTATAATACAAACCATCTAATATAGTGATAAGCTATAGTACACACCATCTAATATAGTGATAAGCTACAATACACACCATCTAATATAGTGATAAGCTACAATACATTCCATCTAATATAGTGATAAGCTATAATACAAACCATCTAATATAGTGATAAGCTATAATACACACCATCTAATATAGTGATAAGCTACAATACATACCATCTAATATAGTGATAAGCTATAGTACAAACCATCTTATATAGTGATAAGCTATAATACATACCATCTAATATAGTGATAAGCTATAGTACATACCATCTAATATAGTGATAAGCTATAGTACAAACCATCTTATATAGTGATAAGCTATAGTACATACCATCTAATATAGTGATAAGCTATAATACACACCATCTAATATAGTGATAAGCTACAATACATACCATCTAATATAGTGATAAGCTATAGTACAAACCATCTTATATAGTGATAAGCTATAATACATACCATCTAATATAGTGATAAGCTATAGTACATACCATCTAATATAGTGATAAGCTATAGTACAAACCATCTTATATAGTGATAAGCTATAGTACATACCATCTAATATAGTGATAAGCTATAATACACACCATCTAATATAGTGATAAGCTACAATACATACCATCTAATATAGTGATAAGCTATAGTACAAACCATCTTACATAGTGATAAGCTCTAATACACACCACCTAATATAGTGATAAGCTACAATACATACCATCTAATATAGTGATAAGCTATAATACACACCATCTAATATAGTGATAAGCTATAATACACACCATCTAATATAGTGATAAGCTATAATACATACCATCTAATATAGTGATAAGCTATAATACACACCATCTAATATAGTGATAAGCTACAATACATACCATCTAATATAGTGATAAGCTATAGTACAAACCATCTTATATAGTGATAAGCTACAATACACACCATCTAATATAGTGATAAGCTATAATACATACCATCTAATATAGTGATAAGCTATAGTACAAACCATCTAATATAGTGATAAGCTATAGTACAAACCATCTTATATAGTGATAAGCTATAATACACACCATCTAATATAGTGATAAGCTACAATACATACCATCTAATATAGTGATAAGCTACAATACATACCATCTAATATAGTGATAAGCTATAATACACACCATCTAATATAGTGATAAGCTATAGTACAAACCATCTTATATAGTGATAAGCTATAATACATACCATCTAATATAGTGATAAGCTGCCTCACAATGAAAATATCTTGATGCAGCCAGTGTTCCAAGCTGGTTATGAGCTACACCTGAAATTCATACAATTCTAGTACAATTGATGTATAGGTTAGGGTTTACTAATCCTTGAAGAATTTGTTTCACATAATCTAACTGGCTTAGTGTTAGCTCCACCCACGTTAGTTAAACCCTCAAGAATTACATGGTTAATGTGCCTCTACATTGTTGTCCAGATGTAAACTTTTCACGAAAAAAGCAAGTATCATGACCAAATGGACGACTACATTTAATAAGGGATGTCCTTACATGCACAAAGGCTTCAAATTACTTCTTTGTGAAGAAACATAATTTTGAAAAATAGAACGTTCTTCAGGGATTAGACAATGAAAATCAAGCTTACTGATTGGTCGAAAAAGTCGAGCAAACACCAAGTTGGGATTGAAGTCTCACTAGATATATTTCTGTCATACGAAGACTACATAGTAATACACTAATTATCCTGACACTAGATCAAACAGTCCTTGAATTCCAGTAACACACAGAGTGCCAGTCAAAGGAGCTATACAAGTAACATTTTAATGACTTTTTTGTATGGGCAAGAGGCCTACATAACAGCAATAAACTTTTGGTTGAAGACTTTGGTGTGTAGCAGCCTGTAATAAACCTACAATCAACTGAAACAAGTCACTCAAAGCACTCAACACACACTTGTTTATGTTTATTAGGTTTTAACACTTTTTCTCAACAAGATTCACCTAACCTGTTTTCCTGGACTGCATTCTAACCAGTACTAACTTCTCCCTGCACAAGGAACCAACAACTTCTCCACATGTGGAGGAAAAATCAACACTGATGTCAATTTTTCATGAAAGGGTATAACCTGCCGCCAGCAGGAATGGATATCAAGCACGTTAGCCACTAGACTACGATCGCAGCTCATATACTAACTTACCTATCTCAGGATTTAACATCAAAGCTTGTTGATAAAACCTTTCAGCAGCGGCACCACTCATACCTGCATCAAAGTCCTGTTGATACCGTCCTGTAATGTAACACATACTAGTGTACAATCAGCAACATTTAAGCACGATTATTTTTTATTTTATGAATGAAGTCGAATCAAATTCTTACAATACATCAACCTACATGATGTTTATCTTTCCATTTGAATCTCATAAAAATCTTTGACATTTCATATCAAGTAAAATGAATGATACCGTCCTGTAATGTAACACATACTGGAGTACAATAAGCGACCTTTAAGCAGGATTATTTTCTCTTTTATGAATGAAGTCGAATCAAATTCTTATAATAAATCAACCAACATAATGTTTATCTTTCCATTTAAATCTCATAAAAAAATTGACATTTCATATCAAGTAAAATGAATGATGATTGAGATATTGAACAGAAACCATATGGTCTATCTACAAACAACACACAGCAAGACTGACCGCAATGTACTAAGGAATATAACACCACATCTAGGATGGCGGCATAATTAGAGAGTGACAACTAAGTGTGGATGCACCATGGACACTGGCAGGTGTTTAGAAATATAGAATTGTTTTACAATATTTACCAATATCACCGAGACAAATAAGACATCTATGCACAGCCTTCATTGCCCACTCTTGCATACCTAACGTGACTTCTTTCCTTCGCGATGACTTTATATATCTACCTGTAAACAGTGAAACAAAGTTACAATACAACACAACCTTTATATAAAGTATACTAAGCCAAACCAATCCTTAGTTATTAATCTGACACTATTTGGCCCACTGACCTACCAGCATGAGAATAGCAAAACATACCGCTTCTTTGAATGGAGCATACTGGTATTACAATACTGAATAGCGCTGTTCTTTATCCGCAACTGAAATTATTTTCAGCCTGAAGCAGTTTATTGGTCAGTAATTGTTTTACTGGTGATAAGAGGGTATATTGCTGAGTGTCGCCACGTAAAACTGTTACATAACATGGAGTATACTAGCATATGAGGTAAATTTGATATACAAAGGTAAATTTGTGTTAGGTTAAGCCAATCATTTATGCCAATTGTTAAAAAATATTTGCCAGCATCAGAAATCTTTCGCAAATTGGAAACAGGGTTCAGCCCTGGTTCAATTTTAATTAATTAAAGAGTTTTGCACAAGTCCATCCATTTAATCAGTTACCCAAATGAACAAAATCTTAATATCTGGAAAACTAGGAAACCTACCAGGATTATTGTCAGGCAGTAATGGAAAGTCTATCTTAGTTTCCAACTTGAGATTAAAGTCACGTTGAAGGCGGAACAGAAGATGATAGTAATATCCCCAGGCTGATGATAGATGTGTCCTATAGGCGGTCTCAAGTGAACTACCAACACGAACATGCTGAAATAAACAAACACTTGGCATACAATAAACGCTTTTATAAGTGGCATAGCTATGAGTGAATATATAATTTTCTGTGATCATGAAGGAAATAAAATTTGATCTTTCACCAAAAATCAACAAATCAGCTTCTCTTAAAACAAGTTACAACAAACAGTTAATGACTTTAATTAAGAAAATCACGTTTGAATTTGAATGTTTCGATGGAAAATTTCTTTAGTCATAACAACACAACTCATATTTTATGGGCGAGTTCGGATGGAAGTCCTCGTGTCTGGACTTCGTAGTTAAAATATTATTGACAAGCATGCGCACAGAGGTAATCCATGTGAACGCGGTTATCCAGTCGAGAGTGTAAACACCAAAGCATGTGTCAAAATCTTAATAAAAACAGGCTAATCTACGGATAAAGCAATACAAAATTAATACAAAAGCTTCAAATTATTTTAATAGACAAGTAAATTAAATGAAAGTCACATAAATGTACTAAAAAGTATCTTCAGTCTTTTTGGAACTCCAAAGCTTTTTAAGAAATACGCCATCTTGGAACAATAGTAACCATGCAAGCCTAACGCAGGGTTAGTCGAATTTGGGTCATACGGGTCAAATGACATCACTAGAGTCACAACTCGGGTTGTTCGAATGGAACCCAAGTCTACCTAGACCGAACTTGTGTTCCATCTGAACTCGCCTTATCATTGGCATCACTTTTCTTTTACTGTTTTGCACAGGAACCATCATGTACAACATTGAAATAAAGACTGTTTCACATCATTTCCATTGAGTATGAGTTTCTGACATGTACTCTATAAGGCTTGCCACTTCCAACCATGTGAAGGTCAATGACAACAGTCAATGTTTTTTTATTGTAACATTTTGTTTGCCTGTTGTTACAAATGTAACCTGACTGAATAAAGAATATTGTATTGTATTGTATTGTTAACACATTAAAGTTGCTAAAGTAGCTTTGGTCAAATAAGAATAAAGCCTGCAAGAAGCGCCAGAAGACAGACTAGCAATCAATTAATGAATAGTTATGGTTTAAAGAAATATAAGGTGTGTCCACAGTGCCAAATTCTGCCAATAGGCAATATATACAATAAATACAAATACCCTTCTACTTTTCTTGATAATCTGTATTATGTCGTAGAAGACTTTTCTCCATAAAACTTCTTCAGCTTTCCTTCCATACAATAATGGATTATAAAACATCAAACGTTCGCAGTACTCGCGTAACCTACAATAATAACACAGAAACATATAATAACAAGACTGCGTTCAGTAAACGCTTATGCCCCCTGTGGAAGCCTTGTCCATAAATAAGTCTAAGTCCAAAATTAGGTCAAGGTGAAGGTCAAAATGGGGTTAGGTGATACAGGCATGTGGAGAGTGTTCATATACAACATCCATGCAAGTATGGAAACTTTGTAGCAAGCCATATTAATGCTAGAAGAAACGGTCAATTTGGGTTAACCGGACGAACGAACAAACAAACGGACAGGTGAATCACTTTATGTCTCCCGATCTATCGATACGGGGCATAAAAATAAATTGTAAAATGAGTTTTACCTACCGAAGATCATTAACTTGCTACAGTCAGAACTCGATACAACGACGCTTATCGTTTCCAAGAAACATGTCGTTGTAACGAATATGTCAGTATACTGAATTGATACAAAGAGCATTTTGATACTTTTGTCCACAAATATGATGTCACTATAATGAATTTGTCAGTATATCGGGTGTCGTTATATCGAGTTATGACTGTATAACAGTATAGGCTTTTTTCAGTGTGTTTGAGGTAATCAGGGTATTATAATTTTATCACACACTTGGGCAATAAAAATCATATTTCACACAGTCTGCAAAATGATCACTTGTCCAGCTGTCTGGGACAAGCAATACTACTGTTTCGGACAAGCAACTTCTGCAGGAATTGTGTATAGACTATGTAGGAAAACTATTCACTTTTGCTGATTCGTACATGTCCTAAATTACAGACTGTATATAAAGTGTCCATATAATATATTTATAATGTTTGATCAAATGACATCTGACATGCATGTGATTTTCTTTTATTTATACAATGATGTCATGTACATACATGTTTATAATAGTAAAGCTTGGTCCAATATTTATACCTTTAAGTTTTTATAGTCTTAAGTTTTTGTTGGGTTTGCGGCCATATTTTATGTGACTTGTTCCATGTATTCAACTACCGGTAATACTAAATCATAACACTCATTAGATTATCCTCAATTTATGCCCAAATTGTTTAACCATGTTGATCAGACTTTTGTACAATTGATTTTCCATGATTAAAAAAGCTTTTTGTATCATTCAATGATACAGAGTGCAAAATTTATCTGTCTGGAAAAAAGAATAAAACTTTGAATTCAACTATTAAACTTATTATTTCCTGATCAATGTGTAATGAAAAACATTTATTTGTCGGAATACTATAAACACAAAAAGGACTTACTTGTACCGTAGTCCGACTGCATCTTGGTGAAAGACTTCACGGTAAGCTCGCTTCTTTTTTAATCCTTCGTCTAACTTTCTCACTGCATCTACAGCAGCCCTGAAGTAGTATATTATAAGTAATGATAAATACATTTATAATGTCTAATAAACGCAAAAATAAACTCCATAGACTGCAAGTCACTTCCCTACTCTAGAGCATGGGTCTGGAAGTATTTTAGTCTGTTCCAATCTTGTACAAAAATACAGTTAAACAAATACTAGACAGACTTGATGCAATTTGCACATGCAGGGATGTTTTTTTTTAACCAGTATGTAGGCCCTAGAATACGATGAAGTGTAAACATCGCTGTAGAATGAGCCACAGTTTGTACCCAGCATAGCCACTGTAGGTACACATTCATCATTATAGTAAACTAACGAGCAATGATTATTCATCCTTTTTCATTAAATTTATGTTTTCCTATTTCTTTTTACCATTTTGAGTAGCAATTGTTATAAGATATTATATATAAATGGATTAAGGCTGGTGTGAAGAATGACGGACCAAATACAAATCTCCTGGATTTGGAGGTCAGATTGTTGAATTTCATGATGTCTGGTCTGTCATCTTTGAGCTGTCAATTTTCAGTTTATTACTGATAGTCCAAGGTGGGCAGTGTTTATTTTAGCAGACTTCCCTAGATGCATGTGTAGGAAGATGATTGAATGGTTTCTTTATCTGATTCATCATTTATCTATACGAGTATACACATTTTTTAGAAAGTATGTTGTATCTGCAACCGGGCATGGTAGTTGGAAATGGTCAAAGGGAGATAATTAGGTTGTTTCCTACTAAACTGCGATTTAGTGTAAGTGGAGTCACAGTATATTATCATTTATAGTTTCTTATGTATAGGCATATCAAAGGGTTTTATTTAATTTTAAGACATTTTCAACCATGTTTCATCAAATAACAGATTTTTTTAAAACAGCTCTCGGACACACCTGCGATTAATTAATTATTCAAAATGGCCGCCGAAGCTGATCAAACGCGGAAGTAAATAAACTTTAAGCGATGTATGATTATCAATCGGTGTCACACTGACTATTTTATAACAAAACATTTGAAAAATATTACATTTATACGTAAATGTTAGTTTTCGTGCGAATTTTGAACAATTAACTTGCATTCTAGGCGTTAAGCTTAAACAGTTGATTATTGAAGAGGACAATTTCATAACTAAAAGGCCGACACGTCAGTGTAAATAAAAGACCATTTAGTTTTGGTATCCAGAAATAAAACAGGTCTAGTAAAGTGTTTGATTTACAGAAATTGAATATCTGTAAATTTACAGATTATGAAAATCGAAGTTACATATTTTAAGATATAAATTAAGAAATAATGAATACGTAGCTATGTTTTGTTGCGTAATAAAATATAGGCACATGTTTGGATGCGTAGTAATTAAATCACGAGTGCGTAGTAATTAAATCACGAGTGCATAGCATTCAAACGAGTGCCTATATTTTATAAGACAACAAAGCACAACTCCTATTTATTATTTCGATTCTAACATCGCCAATGCTCTGCCATTTATAGCACAACAAAACAGGTTGACGTCAAACTACTTTCTTTCCTAGGAACGTTACTGCCACCGTTACGTCATTTGTCATAGTATATGCACAGACACTTGGGGTCTGGACCATGCCCCCCTCCTGCTACACGCCTGGAAATATTTTTTTTTATATTTATTATATATCCAGACCCATTCAGTACTCACACAAATATTTGTTGAATGTATTTGATATTATACAAAAATCTACGTACGTCCTCTACTGCTTTAATAACTCAAAGATAAAAATGTTTTGCTGAACTTTCTCGCACACAGACCTAGAAAAATGGATCGTGTAAAACTTGTTTTGCAACTTTCCCGTATATTTCTGGTGCCCTTCGGTCAATAACAAATTAATCTTTACGATGACTATACTGACAATACTCGATCAGCGCTCCTGTCTTCAAAATATGCTAGAACGTTTGCAATTGTCAACTCATTTTCCGCCACACACATAATCTTTCGACAATTTGAACGGTGGTTCCCAGCCTGATACATAAAAACCGTGTCGCGCATTGAATGTTGGACCCAAACGAGGTATTCCGAATGGTTTATTTACATACCTGGTTCCAACGTTCAACGCGCGGCGCCCTTCAATCGTATCGATCAGGCGGAAAACCATGTCGAAAGATTATGTGCGTGGCGGTTTTTTAGTTGAAAATTGCCAACTTACTCGCAATTTGTGGAGGCAGGGGCGGGTATAGGCTTCTGTCACTATCATCACCGTGAAGAGTAATGTGTACTTGACCGAAGGACACCAAATATAGACGGGAAAGTTGCACAGTCAGTAAAACACGACCCGATATTCGAGGAAGGTGTGCGAGAAATTTCAGTCAAACATTTCTATCTTTGTGTTATTTAGCTAGAGAGGCATTTAAGAATATTTTTTATTTGTCCCGGGTACGTTTAATAATGTTTGTGTGATTAATGTATGGGTCTGGGTATACAATGTTGATGTTAAAAATATACCCAGGTGCGTAGCTGGGGGCGGGGGTCCAGACCCCAAGTGTCTGTGGGCTCAATGTACACAAAGAAGGCAAAACTCACGTGCTATGTTAGAACACTGATTCATGTTAATTTTAATGGGGATGTTATACATTATACATAATACGATGTTATTTGTCGAAAAAAGATGCATTTATGAATTTCCAAAATGAAAAATATATTTCAAAGTCAATAAAATTCCGATTTTGGACAAAAACTTGTTTTCTTGTAATTTGAGCCATCTATTCTGTAAATTACAGATAATCAGTAAATAAAGCACTTTACTAGACCTGATGAATGACAAGCCAAAAGTCTAAGTCTTAGACTAAGAAATAAAATTTATCAGACGGATTTATCAGTAACAGTTTATCACCTGTATACTTTCTTTGCCTTGTCAACATCTCCTTTAAAGTCAATACATTTCTCAGACATCTTGTCATCGGTAATTTACATCAATAATCGTCAAATCTCTTGATTTATTGGCGATATGTGAAGAATTGTCAAATAGTCGGCCATTTTGGGTATAGTAAAAATATTTACGCAAGAGCGTATCGTTGTCGGATGCGGTCTAGTAAAAAACAGGCGTTCCGTGTACTGTAGACATTTACGACAGGAGACGTTATCATCACAACAAGACCAATTATCCAACTGAAATCAAATTTCATATGAATACTTATAATGGGGAAATTACGTCCCTGGAATCAGTTCATTTTGAAATATAACTCATTTGTGCAATCAACATCAAATAGATCTATACATAAAATACATTTTATCAAAGAATACATGTGTATATCCGTGATTTTTTTACATGAGTAAAACATTGCATGTTAATGAAAAGAACAGTAAATATTGCACAAAAAAACACAACCATTTTGTTCTTATTTTTCACAACTATTCATGTTTGATGTGCAATTTTTTGACATAATTATCTTGGTACTTATAGTGCCAATTATTATCACACATATACATGTATATAATTGAATAAATACTTCTTTATTTATTGGCGTAATTACACAATTTTACATTGAAATTAAAAATGAATTGTTAATTGATTCTGTATCCTAAAAGCATGTGAACAAACCAAATTACATGTTGATTATGTTGTGTCGATGTTTTATACGTATGCTTTATAGTGACCATTGTAATATATACTAGTAATGTAGCTCATATATATTCTTGATTCTTAATTTGTTGTACACATAACTTCCAATTTGATGTACCCACATAACTTCTGATTATATACACTGTATTTACTTGTCTGCGGAATAGTTCCTCTAGTCAGCACAAATAAACGGACTAGAACATCGATATATGCACATATATACATGTAGCTGCTTTTTTGATATGCTGTGTATGCTTACACTGTATGTAATGTAAATATTTTGTCTTGGCCATCTTTTTTTATTATGTAAATGGTCAAAGGCAATTCAAATGCCGATTATACCAATTAAACTGTAAACTGTATAATTACTGCTCAACATAAATATATCTTCCACCTTAATGTTACAAATGAATTATTTATTTGGTTTAATGATGGTTTTGTATAGTATATAGTATCAAGGAGTTAAATCACTTAATTCCATGACTATAAGTATATATAATCACTAGTCAATAGTAACTGAATAAACATAATGTTTATTACGCTGTTACGTTGACTTGAAGTATTCGATACGTATAAATAAACAAGACATTAAGAATTGCAAGCAATACAAAAGTCCCCTACCGGTTTGTAGCCATTTTCTATGTTTTTGTTGCCATAGCAACCACAATTTCTGTCAGAATCAACATAATTTTAGACGTGCATAATCTCCTAATTTCCCTCAATCCACATATCAAGTTTCATAAACCTAGCTTAGAAACTGTTTGAGTTAGGGCGGGGTCCAGATTTGGGCACAATTTCCCTTGTTCTGTCACCATAGCAACCACATTATTTGTCAGAATCAAAATTTTTGTAGACGTGCATAATCCCCTTGTTGCCCCCTATCCACATACCAAGTTTCATAAACGTAGCTTAGAAACTGTTTAAGTTATGTCAGGATCCAGATTTTTTGACGGACGGACTGACTGAATGACGAACGGAGGGCAAACCTATAGTCCCCTCCGGTCAAAAACCGGTAGGGGACTAATAAAATATGTGCACACTTCTGTATGTTAAACAAATATGTATGTAAGTTACACACATTAATACATATGTGTCATTTTCAACATATTATTTAATATGTATAAATTAAATATCAGTATTCCATATTGTTTGTTTCTGGTACATGGCTAGCTAGTCATGTTTGACTCACTCTATCATATAATTGTATTCACTTGATTCTTACTAAAATGATATAACATAGATCCTGGGTTAGGCCTAAATATACAGGATTAGTATTTAGTATCTTTATAATTTATTATATAGAATTAGGGAAAATGTCACTGTCAAGTGATTTAAAAAAAACCTTAATCAAATCAGACATTAGTTGTGTCATTTATTAAATTCTAAGATATAATTGTGATAATAATTTGGTTATGACAAATCAAATAGCACTTCAAACAATTTAATAACTTGCTGGACTAGTTGTGAACATCCAAACAAAATAGAGATGTTAGTCTTGTAATCGTTAGTGTTCTTAACTAAAAATACACATTTATACATAACATAACGTAACATATATTTTATTAACATTAAATTGCATACATACAATTTATAGTCAATCAATACAATAATGTATGTAAAACATAAAACATGATAACAACTTCTTATCTGAGAAGATTCAGCAAAAATATTCAGTCCTAAATATTATGCAATGTTTATTTCTAATTAAGTCATTGGTATATAGTATTTTGTGTGATGCTAGTAATGCATAAAAGGTAAACATTGGTGGATCATTATTACGTTTATACAATGGTAACGAGAAGGCAATGTTTGTACAATAGCAATGATCAAACATGGCATCGTGGTAGTAAGAGCGCAAGTGGTGTGGTTTAGCACGAGAACTCACTGCTGGTCAGAGTAGGTGTTTACGTATAGATGTACAACGACCTTCGAAATATGACCTTAGGACGAGTTCATTTGCTAAGGTTGAAACGATATTTACCGTTATTTTTCTGATATATTATGAACATATCTTATCAATTCACGTTATATTTCAAGTTGACAGCGTGGCCTAGTGGTTAAGATGATCTATACTCAGAATAAGTCTGTACTCAGAACATTATTTTTATATGGGCTGTGGGTTCGAGTCCGCTGCTAAACTATTTTTCACCAATTTTATTATGATAATACATTTTGTACATTATTTTTTTTATATATTTTATTACTTAATGAATAATAAAATTATGTTTTAGGTTTAATACTAAGTTGCTTTGTTTCGTTTATTTTATTATTTAAGCCCGCCCTGGATATTGTATTTATTGCTCAAATGACAATCGGATTGAATTACAAACTATTTTCATCATTGGTTTTGCTGGAATTTGAATTGGAATCACCACTCTAAGAATATGCTGTAGAAACGTCAACATTAATAAGCGTTTACTCTGGTAATACAAGGAGCACAGTTTGTGTGACCGTTGGCCGATATTTCTGTTCAACAGTCTTGAGGTGGGAATGTTTTCAATTATTAAAATACAAAGGAAATAGATATATTTTGGAAATATTTATAAAATAGACATGCACGCGAATGTTTTTTTAGCAAAAAATATTCAAAATGGGTGAGATTCGAACCCAAGCAAAAAATCTATTTAGATTCATAAGCAGTAGCTTAGCCTACTGCGCCATGGAGGACAATGTAAGCTACAATTTCAAATAATAGATTTCTATTTCGAATACACCCCCTTTTACCTGGATTATTTCATTATTAAAAGTACAGTTACGCCCGAACGATTGTGGTTTATCTATAGTATAGTGGTTATAGTGCGCCCAGGATAACGTGATGTTTACAAACATGAAGCGGTTTTGTCAACTATTGGAAAGTTGGTTTGCCACATTACTAAAGAAAACAGATAAGGTCAGTTTTGTTCTAAGAACATAACGGATAAATCATTCACACCTGATTAATCCATCTAAATGGATTATACCAAAATTTCCCGCCTTTCATGTTATCATGGGCGCACTAATGAATGAGAGGGTGTTACACACTAATATTTACTCGTAAATGTTGACCACGTGGTATTTGTACTCTTATTTCCGTATTTATTCGTTCGGATATATGTGATATTTATGGATTAATAGTATAGATCAACTTTTGTTTTGAGCCGTGACGGGAGATTACACTATTTAGTCATGGTTTGTGAATTATTGTTTGGGATGCATTTAAAATGCGTTGATATATAGTTTTGTATGAGATGACATTGTCAGTATCGGTGGCTCAATCGATAGAGAGCTTGATTGTCAGTCTACCTCATGCCGGTTCAAGTCCTGATAACTGCACTTTTTTCTCAACTATATTTTTTTGTTTCTTTTTTATCAAGAACATGAAGACATCGTTTAAAAGTCATTTTATTATTATGACTTTTCAATCTACATGCAATGGGTTTTCATGTTTCACTGTTTTCATTTCTTTCCACGGACCCAGTATTAATTTACCTTTTACTGGATCCAATACTTAAACTTGTGTCAAATATTTTCGACTTTGTGTATTGGTTGGCGACCCGTCAGTTTTGTCTGTCTCCGAGTCGGATGATGCATTTGAATATATAGTGGGTGCTTAAAGACAGTTTATCTAACGTCAGTGTTTGTGTCTTGCTGGCAATACAAGTTCAAATACACATAGACTATTTTTTATATAAACTCCTTGCAAACTTTCTGTAAATATGAACCATGTTAAATATTCTTTAGCATACGAGCATCTTCACCAGTATGTATACTAGTCGCAGCCAAAATTATATAATTATGCATGGTTACTATGACTAAGACACTTAATTGTGACTAATACAGACTCATTATAAAATAAATTCCAGGAAATGCATAACTTTCTTGTGTAATATTACTTGAACAAGGGATTTGAAAAAAATATATAAAATCGACTCTACGAAGGATTGAACCTAGGATAGTAAGTCTTATAGAACATCGCCTTATCCATTGGGCCACGTATTCAGTTACTTAATGAAACAACTTATTTAACTTATGTTGGTACTGCTTATATAAACCTACTCTTTTAGGGTGAATAAGTTTTGCTGCATAAATTAGTCACGGCTCCAAAAAATTGGTTTATCTATAGTATTTCAATACTGATATCATGATATCATGACTTAGTAGACATAGTTATAAATAGTAGACGAACATGAATTTTTCATATTGGAGGAGAAATAAACACTATGTGAGCGATTTACGATAAACGCAGTAATTGAGGCCCATATACAAGATACAAGGACGAGTCCCCTTGACTGATTTGTTACGAAGTCAAGGTAAGTCGATATTTTATAAACATTTTGTATATGGGTAAAATCTATGGACCGTGCATCGGGCAACCTTTCCTAAACCGAAATAAAAGACCAGCGCGTCGGTCCATATGTATAACAAAACTCCACTTATATATGACAAAGGTCGTGTTCCTGATAGGTGACATACTGTAATATGTATATATGTATATTAGTCTTACGTACCATTGTATTTACGTAAGATAATCGTTAACGGAAAAGCAATACATGTATGATAATATGTGTGTGAGTGTTCTTATTGTGACCCCTGTGGGTACATAATAAACTAGCGTACACTGATATTTAAAAAATAAACATTTAATAACTATAGAAATGTTTTTAGTAATATTAATTATGTCCTTTCATTAAATGCATAGTAAAGGTAACTTGACAGGTTATTTAGAATCTTGGTACTTGTACTTGACATAAGCGTTTCGTACTTCTTTACAGTAGACCATCTACAAAAATATGGCTTGAGCAATTTCCTTCCTTCATGTAGTTCATAGTACTTCGGACATACTAGTAAAAAGTGGTATTCTGTTTCTATCAAATTCAAGGTACAATTTTTACATTTCCTGTTTTCTCTTGGAATATTTTCGTGTCGACCCTTTTCTATTTCCATGTTATGAGATGATAATCTAAACTTAGTTAAGGTGATTCTGTATTTATCCTTATGTAACGTAAACACAACTCTAAGCAAGTTTTCCTATGTATTGTCAAAAGTCCCTAACATCAAAACTCTGTCTTGCAATGTATGAAATCAAGTTTATAAGGCACATGGTGACAATGGGCGGAGTCAGGTGTATCCGTCAGAGGGAGTGCTGCTCCAACGGGACCCCCAAAGGAGCAACACCACCTCCGACCGTAGGGACCCCGCCGATTATCACCATGGCAACAACAATAAACAATAATACATCCAAAACAATAGATAAGAAAAGTTCACAGGCGCTACATAGCTCCCCACGTTTTGTAAAATGAACTTCCACTGTTCATTAAAATCAAGTAAAATGTAACACATACGAGGGGTGATCAATATATTCGTGGACTTTCCTTCTAACTTTTGTTATATTGATCCTACAGTAATGAAATTACCAGGTCATGCAGATCTATTAATTATCTAGCGTTTTAATCAATTTATTTTATTGTGACGTCACAATATACATGATGACGTTATTTATCGTGACCCGTGTACAGCACGCGCCGTCGAGCATGTCGGACAATACATAATCACAGAGCAACGACACGTCAGTAAAAATAACGTCAAACTTGAAAAATCCTTCTGATATCTCAAAAATGACATAACCAAAATGTAGGGGGATTCTTTGCGCCACATATTAAGGATCTACATATGATTATATCGTATATGCGATTGTAGGGATCCTGTCAAGCAGATGCATTGATAAAATAAGGAAAAACGGAAGAATTATCTCCATGGTAGGGACACTCCCCTCTATTTTCTGTGCGTTAGTTACGGGCTGCAGCTTACTAGCAACAAACTGCACATGGCTGTCGAGGGCTACTTGGGTATGGACCAATCTAACGTCGTCCGTTGCCCGTTCATCCCCTATCAAGATCTCTTCTATATGATACGCATTCCATCCATCGTCAAGGTCGACATTAGCGTGCTCATCCTGTGTATAGGGATACGTAGCTGTAGCTGTTGCTGTTGCACTAACACTACCACTTTGTTGTTCGTTTCGCATGTTCAATACTTACTCATCGATCCATTCATCCAAACTCGAAATATCCTCGTAGTCCATTACTGGCGGTTCAGGAATAGGCATCAAGTCTTTTACCACATCCTTAGCTTGGTGCTTTGTATATCCACGTGTTTTCATTACATGCGACGGCACATATCTTCTTCGACCGAACTGTGTTGCACATTTTTCTATAGGACACTTAAACCTCGATGTTCCAAGGTGTTTTTCTCTTAAATTCCTCTTATTGGAATATTCTCTCCCGCAAGTGTCACAATTATAAGACATTTAAACTTCTTCAATTTCTTGTAATGCTGTGATATAACCATTCAAATATGTTGGGAAACGTGTGTTTCTTCTTGAGCGTCTCAGTTCAGACTAATCATTTTTGTATATATTCGTGCGAGAACAAACTACAGGGTCCTTTAATTGTCTATAGGACTCCGGTGATTGTTTGGCTCGCTCCGTTTCACGGAACGCACGGGGTTTCCGTGCAGTTGAAACTTTTGGCGGGAAAACGTCTAGGTGATCCGGTAATTGTATTGAGAGGCTTCGTTCAGCTCCGTTGACATGTGACCCTCCTGTTTTGCCCTCATAATGTTCGTACTGTTTATTACAACTGTCATAACGCTTGTTTGCATTATTATGAACAATAGAACCATCACTATTTCTGTAGATATCGGTAACAATTGACGTTGCAGATGATGTGTAAGCATTTTTTCCAGAACAATTTAATTATTTTGGCAACTGAGGCGAACCTTTATTTGACTTTCTTGAGAATTATTTTCGGATGTCTCTTTTTCAGATATTCGATGTTGAAGTGTATCATTGCTTTTCCCCTTGACAACACTTGTTTGATACTGGTCTGGAGCAAAATGATCATCCAAGTCAGGTGATTCATTTCCGGGTACTACATTTTCTGGTACATTGTTTTCGGATATGCCATTTTTGGACGCTCTGTTTTGGTCTTGCATGACAAACCCCTGTATATCTGGCAATACTGGTTCTATTGTTCGTTGGCATCCTATTTCAACGTCTACTCGTTTATCACCATAATATCTTTTCAAGTTTTCACCATGTATATATGAATTATCTACTAGTCTCTTATAGCTCCAGTGTGGAGCTGCAAAATACTTTTATAATTGTTCAAATATGTAATGTAAATATTGTACATTGATGAGACTTTATAAAGATTATCTCTATCTCTGTATCACAACATTTGGTGATGCATTTGAATGTTTAATGGCAAAAATTACGTCACAGAACTTTTCTGTTATTTTCCATGGACCTGTCGAACGACGCCAGATTTAACCTTTAATCCTGTTTTGGAGACTGTGTAATGCGGCATTTTCAGGCCATTTTTGTGTGTAAGTTTTTGAGGACATTTTGTAGATAGATTTTGTGTTTTGTATTTTTTTAAATTAATATTTTGTACATATTAGAAAGAGAAGAAAATGAACAGAAATGTATGAAACAAAGAAGTATAGAAACAGATAAGCTATCACCCTGACAACATATGATAATTCTACTTGAAATATTTTTATCACCTTTTACAGACTTTACAATTATGCAAATTTCACTTCTGCAGGCTTAACGATTAGATTATCAGTGTACTAAGTTGTATCTGGCAATTTTATTAGAGCATTATATGTAATACAGATATGACTGATGACACGTGTATTGTATATTCCGAATTAACAAACCGATTAAGTACAGATCTTACGTCACATAGGAACGCGGTCTGTTTATGTAACGCAGATGTCCGAAAGTTTACGCCCACATTTATGATTGGTTGATGCAAACTTGCATAAACTGTATGAAATTATTTGATTGGCTAAAACAGAAGCCACACACACTGTAGTGGACGTTCTGTAGAGATTTTGGAGGTATTCGAACTTGGTTTTCCAAGCTGAACGTATCAATGGTTTTCCATTAGAATTCAATTACGCAGTTAAAATTATATTTGTTTGGATTTTACCAACACTGACTATATCTTGTTCTTATATTATTGTTGATTGTGGACTTGTGAGAATTCTCACGTGCAAAATACAAAGTTTGGAAATCCGAACAGTCGTTAGTTCTACTTTATTCCAACAACAGTGAAAGCCGGAAAACCGTGCATAACATATGGTGGACAGAAACCGGGTAGCGATATATTCAGTCTGGACTTTCACAGCTTAGCGAATGTTATTCACTAGAGAATAATTTCCCATACAGAAGAAGCGTTTATATTCAACAGAAATATGGTTGGACAAAATTTACAGTGTAATAGGTGTGGACATAATCATTTTGGACAGTGTCACGCATGGAATGCAAAATGCAATCGTTGTAACAGAATTGGGCATTTTGCTCGTATGTGCACCGTGAGAACAGAAAAATCGGTGAGAACAAAACAACGGGACCAAGAGCGCATGACAAATTTCATCAGACGAAAGACCGCGGAGTCGCTTCCATTCCACAACATCGACAATGATGAACTCCCCACGTGTCTTGACAAACACCAAGCAATGAAAGACAACTACAAAGAACGTTTGCACTATATAGCTAATTTACACTCAAATGCACAAACGCAAAATACCAAACTTGAATTGAAGGTCGGTGAACTAAAACAACAAGTATATAATGAACAACGTCGTCGCCAAGCAATAGAACAAGACAAGAACAGAATTGACTATAATAGTTCAAAACTCAAATCACAGTTAGAATCATACTCAGACCGGATTGGTGATTTGGAAAGTACGAATTCACATCTGGTCGAAGGGAACAACGTTTTGGTGTCCAACATGCGAGAAAGTAAGATGGAAATTGCTCAATTAAATAAGCAAATAATGGAGATGACCGCAAAGTCAAAACGTGATGATGAACTCATCGATGAATACAATAAATTTTGTGAAAAGTTATCTAATTTTTCACTTCAACTACGAAAGCAATACCAATCCGCAAAAATAGAACTGATTAACACTGTAAGCCAGATGTACAAGGGCAACAATGACAGGCCGCCGAGACCATGTCGGGACTTTAATTGCAGAAAATGCGGCAGTGATGTTTATCACCGTTTCCAAAACTGTTTTGCGAAAAACAACAAATGTGAGATATGTGGAAAAACTAATCATTTTGCAGCCGTCTGTGATGATAATGTGACATCTTTCGAGGCAGGCTCTTTCATTGACTGTGTAAACAGACAATGATTTTATCAGAAACATTTTGGATCTGTAAATTGTGTGTATTAAATGGTAAATATTAATTTCAATAATTTAAAGCACCAATCAATTACTTTAGTCAATTTTAGAATGTACATGAATGATGAAATGTTACCTACAAATTGATAAATGAACATTTTGTGCAACAGAATACTGAAAGATTTACATGTGACATTATATTGCGAAGTTATATTGTGATATTTACATTAAACAAATTATAGAAAGGACGGTATAGAGATCTACCATACATTTGACTTATGAACTCATATGTACAATTCTACATATTTGAAAATGTTAATACTGGTTGTTTTACACAAGTGTCCATTGAAGACAAGTAAATATGATGAATACTGAATTCTGTTTGTAAAAAAAAAAATTGTATGTTGTATATATGATATTGAAATCTTACTTTTGTATGTATACATTTTGCAGTTGTTGCTTAAAAAAGATGATTGTTATACAGAGGTTGCTGTATAAAACATTTAATGTGTTGTTTGCTGCATATATGACAGATTGAAACATAGATTTCAGCTTATTGAGGATATTTTTATTATAGAACTGTAGAATTGACATAAAATGCTTGCAAAAAAAAATAGACATATAAGGTAATAAATTCCATTAGAGAATATTACTTAAGTCTTTAAGCCTATTTATGCAACTTCATAGGAATGAAGTTAATTAGGAGGGGGAGTAAGTGTAATGCGGCATTTTCAGGCCATTTTTGTGTGTAAGTTTTTGAGGACATTTTGTAAATAGATTTTGTGTTTTGTATTTTTTTAAATTAATATTTTGTACATATTAGAAAGAGAAGAAAATGAACAGAAAAGTATGAAACAAAGAAGTATAGAAACAGATAAGCTATCACGCTGACAACATATGATAATTCTACTTGAAATATTTTTATCACCTTTTACAGACTTTACAATTATGCAAATTTCACTTCTGCAGGCTTAACGATTAGATTATCAGTGTACTAAGTTGTATCTGGCAATTTTATTAGAGCATTATATGTAATACAGATATGACTGATGACACGTGTATTGTATATTCCGAATTAACAAACCGATTAAGTACAGATCTTACGTCACATAGGAACGCGGTCTGTTTAGGTAACGCAGATGTCCGAAAGTTTACGCCCACATTTATGATTGGTTGATGCAAACTTGCATAAACTGTATGAAATTATTTGATTGGCTAAAACAGAAGCCACACACACTGTAGTGGACGTTCTGTAGAGATTTTGGAGGTATTCGAACTTGGTTTTCCAAGCTGAACGTATCAATGGTTTTCCATTAGAATTCAATTACGCAGTTAAAATTATATTTGTTTGGATTTTACCAACACTGACTATATCTTGTTCTTATATTATTGTTGATTGTGGACTTGTGAGAATTCTCACGCGCAAAATACAAAGTTTGGAAATCCGAACAGTCGTTAGTTCTACTTTATTCCAACAACAGTGAAAGCCGGAAAACCGTGCATAACAACTGCCTTTGATTGCGCCATACTAAATCACCCACCTTGTACGTGTATTCTGCTACGCGGTTATTATATTGTTTCTTCTGGCGCTGTGATGCTATTTTCAGATTTTCCCGTACGATTCTGTTTGTATCAGCCACACTCGTCCGTAATTCGGATAAATATTCAGAACATGATTGTTTCGTTCTCTGTTCGGTCGTCAAAGCTTCTGTTATAATATCAAGCGGAAGGAGCATCTCTTCACCGTACACTATTCGATGTGGGCTCATTCCTGTACTTTCTTGTGGAACAGAATTATATGACATGACGATGAAGTCAATGTGTCTGTCCCAATCTTTCTGGTCATCCTGAACGACTTTAGAAAGCATGCTGTTGATATTTCTCATCATTCTTTCTACAAAACCATCTGAGCTAGGGTGTAACGGCGTAGGTCTAGAATTCTGAACTCCTAGAAACTTACACACTTGTTGAAATAGGGTACTTTCAAACTGACGTCCCTGGTCAGAATGTATTTCTCTGGGTCATCCGAATCTTTTGATCCAACCCCTAATCAAACACCTAGACACGGTCTGGGCACTAATGTCAGGAATAGGGTAGATCTCAATGAGTTTAGAGAAATAATCGCCGACAACCAGCATGTAAGTGTTGTTTCGTGCCGTCTTTGGAAAGGGTCCGGCAAGATCCATTGCTATTCTGTCAAACTTATTCCCACCCACATACTGCTGCAACGGGTATCTTCGCTTACGTTGTGGATCTTTCGACTCCCCACATAGTTGGCATGCATGCACATAGTCTGTCACATATTATGTCAACCCATTCCAGAAAAATGGAGAATTTTTCGCTCTTGCTAAAGATTTCTTGATCCCCATGTGACCCGCGACCCGAGCGTCGTGAATATACCACATGGCGACGCATCGAAGGTTATGAGGAAGGCAAATTCTCCAACGTATATCGGTGTCGGAGTATTGCCATCTGATGCACAGAATCATCCCATCTGGATACTCAAAACTTAACGTCTGCACTTTCCTTTGAAATATCTTTCCATGCTGGTTTTGTTGAATTGCTTTGCATGTGGTATAGTATATACTTGATTGCTATATCTGACTCTTGGCTTTGCCTAATACTTAACACATCGAGCTTGTCAATTGGTTCCGGTTTCTGTGTTGCGGGTTCCGGTCTGTTTGGTACTCTTCCTGTCCGCCTATTTTTCGGAGGACGTGTGCTAGTACTGCTAGAATATGGTCTGGCTCTTTCTTTAAATCTCCATCACCAGCATCGTCTCCCTCCTCAAAAAGAATGTCAATACTTATAACATTACAGTCTTGAGGGATAACACTGGTATCAATCATCTGAGTTTTACAATCCGTTGAAGGTGCATTTTCATGCTCCGTCGGATATATACCTCCGTTTGATTGTGCTGTGTCTTCTACGTTCTTTTCTTTGGTTTCAAGTGGCATTTCGCATTGTCTACAGACTACTATTTTACCTCTTGAAGCTCAGACAAAAAGTTGACATTTCCATGCTTAATTCCTGGTCTGTGAATGATAGTATAATCAAACTAACTCAACTGTTCTATCCACCTCTGAATCTGGCCTTCTGGTTCTTTAAAGTTGCTCAACCAGCGAAGAGAGCTATGGTCTGTCCGGATTTTAAATGGTCGCCCCAACAGGTAATGTTTAAAATACCGGGTAAAATAAACAACAGCTAGCATTTCCCGTTTTGTGACACAGTAGTTCCTTTCAGCTTTGCTCAAAGTTCTGCTTACGTACGGAATAACTTTCTCTTCTCCATCCTGTATTTGTGCCAACACAGCTCCGATTGCAAAGGAGCTACTGTCGGTATCAAGACTAAACTCTCCACCTTCAGAAGATGGATATGCGAGAATGGGCGTACTTGAAAGACGACACTTCAACGTTTGGAACGCTGTTTCACAATCTGAGTTTCATTTCCATGCTTTTTCTGTGTCAGTTTGTACAATGGTTCTGCAATTGTGGAGTAGCTTTTTACAAACTTTCTGTAATATGACGTCATCCCTAAGATCTGACGTTCTTTCACACACTCAGGACTCTGTAACGTGGATATCACACCGATCTTTTCATCATCTGGTTCAATACCATCCTTTGAAACAATATGGCAGAGAAATGTAGTTTCGTTGCGAAAGAATGTGCATTTTTTCGGTTTTAACTTCAACCCAGGAGTGTCATACGATGAAGCACTGTTCGCAAATCGTCTATATGTTTCTCGAAGGACCTACTGTATACGACAGTGTCGTCTAAGTAGATAACCAAAATTTTCCACTCTCAAATGTCGCGGGGGCATTACACAGTCCAAATGGCATGGTTATGTAATGGTACAAGCCCCCATTTGGTGTTGAAAATGCTGTTTTCTCTTTGTCTTCTTTTGCCATTGGTACCTGATGATAAGCCATATTACAGTCCAATGTCGAAAACCACGAGGCACCTGACAATGAGTCAAGATTTTCGTCAATCCTTGGAAGAGGATAGGCGTCTTTAATAGTATTTCCGTTAAGCTTGTGGTTATCAACGCATATAAAGAGCCATCTTTCTTCCGCACAAGTATTGTTGGCGCTGAGTAAGGACTTGCGGAATTTTCAATAAGCCCCTTCTCTTCTAAACTTTTAATTTCTTCTTCAATGACATGTTTTTTGAATAACGGAACCCTTCTTGTTGGTTCCTTTATTGGTGCCTAATCTTTAAGTTTAATCTTATGTATGCCCAAAGACGTTCGTCCAACTTCACCTGGACCCGCGAAAGAATTTTGCTTCTCAATCAGTAGCTGCTTGAACAAAGTTTTCTGACTTTCATCTAGCATAACACTGTTCTGATTGTACATATTCCTCAAATGATCAGGCACTACTGACTGAGATTGTGTTTCCATAATATGGAACACAGTATCATACGACTCATTTGAAACCACGGTGTCCGTCTTTAAAGGACCCCTATGATCTTTTACAAATGTATCGTCTGTTGACGGACCCTCTGAATCTTTCACCACTGTCTGTATGTCTCTTACAAGTTTGAAATGTGCTATCACAGTACCGCGTTGAATTTTCCGATCATCTTTAGATGTATTTAAAACCCTAGCATAAACATTAGGTTGTTTAGAATCATAAACTGTTCTAGCGACCATAAGATCATGCCTTCTGACAAACCCCGAATCTGCAACAAGTATTCCGTTTCCAAGCAGTGGTTTATCCCTGAACGCCACTTTCACTTACATTTCCGTTTGTGGAGGAATAACAGTATCTGTCAATGTAACAACGCGTGGCATCCGTGAACTTTTCTTGGACTCGTCGATAACTTCGACTCCTCCTTTTTGCATTAAAAATTCTCTGGAGCTGTGATCAAAGTTACACTTAAACTGGTTAATAAAATCTTCACCCAAAAGGTTAGTAACGACACCTCCAACAATAACTGGAAAATAAACTTCAACACCTTTAAACTCCATCAAAAGTGTCGTTTCTCCATCACATTCTAACCGTTGACCATTCGCTGCTAAAAACTATCGTGTTTTTTTGTACCAATCTAGATCTTTGATTGTAAGGAATCCGTTTGAAATCTTTACTTGTAAGGAATGATCTCTTGGCTCCTGCGTCAATTTTCCAAACGACGGGTAGACCGCGAATTTTACCGGATATTCTCATGTTTTTTTTAAGAGCATTCGAATGAAATCTGCTTTGTTTGGCCTTTTTGTTGTTATGACCTCCTCGCGGCCTACAGAGTTGGTCACTAATAGTTTAAAGATGGGTTATTTCTTCTCCTGTCTTCGTTTCTTTGGTTTCCTTTTCCTTCCCTCCGACCTGATCCTCCAGATTGCCCAACTGCATAGCCTTTCGGTGTGTTATTTTCTTTAACGTTTTTCTCATCAGTTCGTAAGCAATCTTCCTGCATAGCACGAATCACTGACTCTGCTACCGTAGTTGGATGAGCCCGTTTGACGGACATCCGGGAATCGCGGGAGTCATGGCAATTATCCAAAAACGTGGTCAATGCCTGCTCCTTCACCATATCTGGGGTGGTCTTGATAGGCCCTCCTGTATAAGTCCTCGACTGCTTGGGTAAACTCACGATAAGACTCTTTTTGTTGTTTACGTCGCGATTTAGCATCAGCAATGTAACTATCTTTCATATTCGCTGTACCAAAACGTTCTTGTAGTTTGTCTAACAGTTTATCCCAGTCACATTGTATCTCACTTGGTAAGCCATACACAAAGGTTTCGGCTTGTCCACGGAGACAACACAATAAAGTTTTCCTTGAATAATCATTTGACCAATTATTAAGCTGGACGATATTCTCGAAATATCTCCGGAAGTCATGCCAGATATCTGTACCATGACCGTTAAATGTTCTACGACAAGGAAAGTCGTGAACAGTCGGCTATACACTTTCCCTTTTTGGTATAGAGTAGGTGTTGTCAGAAATATCGGTATCATGTGAAGGGCCAGTGATTCCGTTGACAGGAGCGCTAAAGGTCCCGGGAGAAGCGCGTCCGTCCAAGTAGCCTGTACCGGATACTGGGAAAACATGTTCATTGGGAGTTTGCTGTTTAGAACTAGATCTTTCTTTTGAGTAGAACAGTATAACAAGTGCTGAAATAAGAAGTGCAAACGCTCCGAAACAGTTCATTAGACATTCAGGTGATTGCAAGCAAATGTCGAGTTGTTTCTCTAACACAAAGTAAAGCTCATGAATCTGATCCAATATGAATTTACCAATAAATCTCAAATAGAAAACTGCAACCAAAAACAAAAGGAACCATTTCCAAATGTGGCTCTGCCCGAAACTATGTTTAATTTGAGTAGCCATTTTAGTCCCACCATGCTCCGACAATGTTGCAGTCAATGGTGTACTAACAATAACATCGTTCTGTTTGGGAAAATTTGGAGGAAAGAAACTTGCGAATGTCCAATTCCAGAATTGTTTGTAACTAATGGGCTATATGCATGACCATACGTATGGCCAACTGCATTCCTTTTCAAGTCACTATCAATAGACGAAGTGCTTGAAGCACGTGTATTATCACCCATTGCTTTTTACAACAAACGAGCAGAATTTGACAAAAATAAATGTTTTACTCACAATTTCTGTTCAAAGGTATGAATTCGCTCTCTCATTAGATAAGGAAATCCCACTGTTGCTGCCACCAATGTAACGTAAAACACAACTCAAGCCAGTTTTACTATGTATTTTCAAACGTCCCTAACATCAAGACTCTGTCTTGCAATGTTTGAAATCAAGTTTATATAGGCACATGGTGAAAATGGGCGGATTCAGGTGTATCCGTCAGAGGGAGTGCTGCTCCAACGGGACCCCAAAGGCCAAAGGAGCAACACCACCTCCGACCGTAGGGACCCCGCCGATTATCACCATGGCAACAACAATAAACAATAATACATCCAAAAACAATAGATAAGAAAAGTTCACAGCGCTACACTTATTTATAACGTGTAAATATTTTTCTAGTTCAAATTCATGTTTATGAAGACTATAGGATGAAAGTATCATAATTATTTATATTTGAGTACCAGCTTTGTTTATACATATCTAATATTCGAGTTTTGATATTTTGTATATTGATATCAAATATATCTTGTTGTAGCCAGATATCTGACATCCCTATTTGATTTAATATAGTTCTTATATGAAAAGCCCATTTTTTTCCGTTCTACGAGATGTTATTATCTCCGTCACTTTTTTGCATATTATATATTTTCTTAAGAATGCAATCGTCCTTTAATTTTAATCCAATATTTGATCACGATTATTGCCATAGGATACCTTCCTAGTTCTCCATATAACGCGTCTAAGTTGGTTGATTTTCTGACGCAAAGTATCTTTCTAAGGAATTTGCAATGTATAATTTCAATATTATTACCTTCGTTGTACCCAAAAACCTCAGCAGCATAGTGCAAAATAGGGCTTACTAGAGTGTCAAATAATTTACACTTATCCTGGATCTTAAGATCTAATTGGTTATATACCGTGAATAAATTATATAATGCAAATAGGGAATGTTGAGCAAGATGGTTTTGTGTTCTATACCAGTGACCGTTTTTAAATAGATAAATACCGAGGTATTTGAAGCTTTTAACGACTTCTAGCAATTGCTCATTGAATTGTGCGTTGAATAAAATAATGATATTTGTTCAAATATCATTATTTTAGTTTTAGCTATATTCACTTTTAAACTCCAGGTTTGACAGTACGTGTTTAAATCATTTAACATGGATTGTAGAGCCTCTGGGGTATGGGCAAATAGAGCGGTGTCGTCTGCAAACACTAACATGTATAATTGGAGATCCTCTATGTTAAAGATACCTTCAATATTACTATTGATATTGTTAATAAGATCGTTTACAAAGAAAAGAAAAAGGAGACTTGAGCTCGGGTCGCCTTGTTTGGCACCTATATTCGAGTCGAAGCTTGGTGATAATAGCTGATTGTGTTTAACCGCTACTTTTACGCAGCCGTACATACTTTCGAATGCTTTTACGAATTTTGAGCTTACTTTTTCTTGAATAAGTTTATGAAATATGAAGGATCGCTCTAATTTGTCGAAGCATTTTTCAAAATCTACATATGTTACATATAGCTTCTTTTTATTTGACAATGTTTTAGTTATGATCGAATGTAATATAAATATACAGTCGATTGTGGATTTTCCCTTTTTGAATCCAACTGATTGTCTATAATTTGTTTATGTTTTATTGACCATGCCGTTAGACAATTCAGTAGTAGTTGAGAGTAAATTTTTGCGATTATATTTATTAAAGTTACACCTCTATAATTTTTAGCATTTTCTATGTCACTGCCTTTATGGATCGGGACAATAATTCCTGACCACACGCGGCTGGATATTCTCCTGTAAGGAATATTCTGTTAAAAAGAGTTAGAATAAATTTAAATGTTTCATAAAATGAACATTTATAAATTTCTAATATTATTGTGTCTATGCCACTACTTTTATTGTTATTTTGCGAAAAGACAGTCTTTTCTATTTCTGACATGCTTATTTCCCCATCAAGATCAGGATCTATAATATTATGGTCGTAGTGTACATTTTCATTTATAGTATCTGTGCTATATAGGGTTCTAAAATGCTCATATAAGTCATCGGTTGATAACGTTTCTGCATATTTTCTATTTTTTCAGAAATTACGGGGTTGAGTTTTACTCATCTTATTTAGGTTGTTTCTTTCTTGGAAGGTACACCTTTTCTTTTGTATTCGTTTAATTTTGTTATAATTATTTTTCTTATTTACATATTGCGTACGTAACTCGTCGCTATTTTTATTTCTAACAAATGCATCTCTAGCTTTTTGAATTCAGCCCTGGTTACGTAACATTCCGCGTTGAACCATGGTTTTTTATTTAATTGATAATTGTTAGAGTTACTACCCTTTATCCGTGTTTTACCAAACACATCATGAGAGCATCTACTTAGAATATCGATAAAGGGTTGTGCAATAGTATTTATATCTTCGTTTTGGTTAATTTTATGCGTAATATTAGATATGTCATCTCTCTTTGAGGCTATATTTTCATGAAACTGTAACACTTTCTCTGATTTTATTCCATAGGGAATTGTTTATAAGAACCACTCTTATATTTTACTCTTTAAAGTAAATATATATATAGTTATATAGTAAAATATAAGAGTGTAACACTTTCGTTTCATCAAATTTTAGGAATGTTTCCTCGGTAATTTTTGTACAAGAATACAATTGTTGATATTCAACTGGTATGCTAAAATGAATTCCGCTATGATCAGAGAACTCATTTGGGGGAATTATATTAAAATCATAAACATAATTAAGAAATAAAAATCTGTTCGCGTATATTGTCGGTGAATAAAACACGGACAGGAGTTCGGATGCGGAAAAATTAAGTCACGAGTGCGTAGCATATGTTTATAGGGATTTATCCGCGGATCGTGTTAGAATCATCGATATGCAATAAAAGATAGTCAACAACTGAGGAACCTAATGATGAATGGAAAGTGTATTCACCAATATCACGGTCATTATGTAGGCGTGAATTGCCGATAATGTACGAAGTAGACCGACACAACTCAATCAGGCGTTTACCAGGCGTTTACATGAGTAGGTGTTGTATATGGGATTTAAATCCGAGTGAAACGAGGATTATAATCCCATATCAACACCTACGAGCCGTTCTATCTGACAAAGACTAGATATAAATAATCTTTGTTTATCAGGTACACTTTGCCTATAAATCGACCAGTACCCGGTACATAGGGTATGCTAAACCATTTAAGTGCTGGTGTAATATGTTAAGTGTTGCATGATGCATATATAGATCTAAGTGGCAAAATTAAGCTATTTACAGTAAAACCTCAATAATGAAATTCCTTCTTGGGACTGTAAAAAACTTATCTCAATAATGTTGAGTGATTGCATCATTCTATCAAAGAGCAAACAGATGAAAACGGAACGAAGAATGGTTAATTCTGAGCCAATCTTGTTAAAGAGGTGGTCTTCATATAGGTGCAATTTCACTGTGAATTTGAGGTTGAATAATGTGCAAGTCAGTGGACAGAAAGTAGTGGTCTTTATTTTGAGGTGGTCTTGGAGGTGAGGTCTTAATTTGTAAATTATGGGTCGTGATAGTATGAAAGTCATTTACTTCAATTACCTGCAGACACCATTGGAACCTCCACAATTTGTTTTAATCGTTTATTTGGTTTTAAGTTCTACTCTGTGGAAATGATGTCTTAGAAGAGAGGGGTAATCTGCACGTAATTATTGAAGACACAATAGTACAGAACAACCTCTGTAGAGTGAGACCCTTTGTGGGCTGAAAATATTGGTCAGTGTTTAGAAGTAGTTGCCCTACATAATTTACAAAATTATATATATGTAATAACTTCAAGTAATTGTGCAAAAAGTGCAAATGTAAAAGTTTAGGTACAGGTTTTTTAACCTCTAATATCGTCATAGTGCATTGACATATTGATTGTTGAAATAATGCCCCCTGTTGGACTTTGAAATGCAAATTTTAAAGTTCAGGTACAGGTTTTTTAACCTCTAATATCTTCAAAGTACATTGACATATTGCTTTGATACTTTACATACTTGTTCACCATCATGACGCAAACCTATAAACAGGGGTAGGTAACTCTATCAAGCATTTTTTTGAAATTATGCACCCTTTTTCAACTTAGTGCAAATGTTAAAGTTTAGGTACAGGTTTTTTCACCTCTAATATTTTCAAAGTGCATTCACATAATGCTATGTATACTTGTCTTTCATCATGACACCAACCACTACACAGGGGTGGGTAACTCTATCAAGCATTTTGTTGAAATTATGCCCCCTGTTGGACTTGGAAATGCAAATGTTAAAATTTAGGTACAGGTTTTTAACCCCTTATATCTTCAAAGTGAATTGATATATTGCTCTGATACTTTGCATACTTGTTCACCACCATGACCTCAACCCCTACACAGGAGAAGATAACTACTTAGCATTTTGTTGAACTTATGCCCCCTTTTGGACTAAGAAATGCTTATTTGTTTAAATTCATGACCAAGGGGACCTACACATGAGTAGGTAACGGTCCTGCATAATTTGTCCAAATTATCCCCCTTTTTCGACTTAGAAGCCCCAACCTCTACACAGCAGTGGGTAATGCTGCTGTTATGAAGCATTTTGTTTTGAATGTATAATAATTGTAATATCCTAGCATGGTGAATAGTGGAGCGCGCTGTTCGTGGACAGCTCTTGTTAAAATCGTTTGAGTGTACATGTACAGTTTGTGTATGTATATAACCACGTTAAAACTGTAAGTTTTCGTAGCTACAAGGAACTTGAATCAAAACTCACAACCACAGCCTTACCACGTGGTATGAGGTGAAGTGACATATTGATTTAGTTAAATGTACATTATACTTATTAATTGCCTCTTCTTCGTCTAATGTTTATATGACATACATGTATTTTATTTAACACGTCTAACGTTCAAAATTGACTCGGAGGAAAAGTCGTCAAAATGAGAATATTTATCTTGTATGTTATATCACTATTGTGTGTTCTGTTTTCATACACTGATGGATTCGGGGGAATGACTAGTAAGTTTCAAATGACTTCTATAATTATATAAGTAGATACTTTCGCGGTTGAAACGTTAAGCAAAGTCTGAATTTTAAACATTCTACGTTCAAAGTATGTTCAGTCTGAATTTTAAACAGTCTACGTTTAAAATTGACTCGGGGGAAAAGTAGTCAAAATGAGAATATTTATCTTGTATGTTATATCACAATCGTGTGTTCTATTTTCAAACACTGATATATATATAAGTAGATATTTTTGCGGTTCAAACGTTAAGCGAAGTCTTATGTAAGTAAGTAAGTAAGTAAGTAAGTATATTATGTCTCGCTAGGAAATATTAGCGATTTTTATAGATTCTCAGTAGAGTTCTTTTTTGAAAAACATTTCCCTGGCTAAGAATTAGAAGGCCGTACTACTTATGACATTATAAGACTCATGCATATTTGAAATCTCCATCTCAAGGCGCTTCTAATGAGCATAATTACATGAAAATCGGAACTGGTCACGTTGAAAAAAAGTTGTTTTTCCATACGTAAGTAGTCGTTTTCAGACAGGATTTTCTTGTTTTCTCAAAATATCGACTTTTTTGTACTCACGACCTTCTAATTCTAAACCAGCGATTATACTCTAGATGAAATATAACTAAGTTTATGCGATCTCAAAAATATGACAATCGCATTGTTCTATTTTATACGCTACTTTTATTATGTATCGTGAATAATAAAACTGTCCACAGAGTAATGTAATATAAATAAATTCACGAAGTTCACAGAGTCGAGGAATATAATAAAGTACACGTCATCACTGAGAATATTTTTAATAAAATATGCTCACTAAGAAATATTTCAGTTATATTTGGCAACTGATCTATCAAATTATTTTTCCTGGACTGTAATTTTTTGACATGTGTTAACCTACCCTTCCACCAAGAACCAGCAACTTCTCCACATGTGGAGGAAATTTGACATGAAAGTCAACATTGCATAGCAGGATATGAACTGCAGCGACTGGGAATCAAACCTTGATCACCGTCAAATATTCAACCGTTGAACAAATCACTGGACCGCGGCCCCGCAGCTCCAGTATTAATTTTATTAAGACCACTTAACGTAAACATATTGAATATAAATATATTACTATTTCCAGCTGGATATTCAAGCTATGGTATCGGAGGGTTCATTGGACTCATCATATTTGGTAAGTATTTTCACGGATATACACAGAACGGATAAGCAGGTCTAAAAATAGCCTAATTATGACCTGACTACCCATAATGCATTGCGCGCTTCGGTAGGACGATAATTGTGAACATGGCTTATCCAAAAGAAATCTTTTTTTCGTGTCAAAACCACAAAACTAAGTGGTTTGATCCTTTTCAACAAATAGAGGACACCCCAAAGATCACAAAAAATATTGATTTATAAGAAAAACAGTCGCAAATAAGTTTCCTTAGGGATTTAAAAAAGTAAATATCGGAAGCAATCCAAAACCCGTAGATTGAAAATTTATCGATCAGGATAGGTCACAGAAAATGTGGTCTATGTCACAATTGACAGATGAATCGTCCAGACTATCTATTTAAAAACGTTCCAAACACACAACGGAACAAATAAACACCCATCTTTGCTTATTTAGACGAAGAGTTGCTTTAAATGAAAACAAATATCTCATTGACAAATCAGGCTGAATTGGTGAAATAATCCAAGATGGCGGCGGCTAGCGGGAAAAATAGCGCCAACTTGAGAATCTCGTCAAGTCTTGCTAAGTCTCGTACAAGTAAGCCGATCGCGATATTTCATTCCAATATGGCGGCCTATATAGGAAAATAGTGGGAGTTGAATGAGTTGCCATTCCGTCTAATGTATTTCCGTGGTATTTTCTATATCTGATCACATTCAACCTGTCGCTAGTTATTCCTCGTGTGATTTTGTTATTTTACCGTAAGAAGGTTTTGATTAGTTAAAACAACAACTCTGATTGGACAACTGATTAGCACGAATATTCAAAGAGTTCATGTTAAATGTGCTAAGCTATAACTGCACATACGAATAAACAGCACATATTCTGTAACATGAAGTACATATTCTTCAATTGTACTTGTGTATAATTCGTTATTACATACATCATAAATACTTAACCTCTGAACATGTTTGCTATAATTAAAACAAAGATCCCTGGTTCGGAGCCGAATTGGTTAGCCAACAGCCTCGACTAGGGTATTAGTATATAGTGCGCCCACGATAATGAGAAAGGCGGGAAAATTTAGTATATTCCACAAAGGTGGATTAATAAGATGTGCACGATTCATCAGCGATGTTTTATTACAAAACTGACCTTATCTGTTCTCCTTGACGCACACCTCTCTAAAATCAAATAATTGCGATGACCCTTTAGCATTTACGACTCTAGATTGTATATTCTTATACATATTTTGTATGACATGAAAACATTTTCCGGTTATATTTTCTTTTAAAAGTTTTGTCCATAGCCCGGGTCTCCAAATTGAATCAAAGGCCTGTTTAAAATCTACGAAACAACAGTAAAACTTCTTTTTAGCCGACTTAGTAATGTCTATTAGACTATTTAGAATAAAAATGTTATCTGTCGTAGAGAAATTCTTGGGGAAACAAGCCTGCGTATCGTGGATAATATGATATTTTTCGGAATATTTGTTTAATCTCTTATTCATAATATGAGTAAAAATGTTACCAAAGCAGCTTAACAGGGATATCGGTCGATAATTTTCTGGCGATGTGTGATCGCCTTCACCTTTATTGATAGGTTTAATAATTCCTTCGGTCCAACTCTCAGAAATGATTCCTTTGTCGAAGACAACATTAAATAACTTAACATACATGGGTAACATCAGGGCTGGTATTCACAAAGCTTCTTAGATAAAAATATATCTTAAATATCCTATAAATTTCTTAGATATGATAAAATTCGTCTTAAGTTTAATTTATTTCTAAGTAGCTATTCACAACATATCTTAAACTTAAGATCTTCTTAAATAGCCAATTTTTGTCTTAAATATCCATTTTCAACTAAGAAATGTGCCTATATTTAAGATACATGTATAGGTATCTTATCGACTTGAGAAATTTCTTAGTATATTATCGCCATTTAATTATATGCGTTAAACCGAGTATACAGCAAGAAGCACATCACATTATATGTAAGTATGTACTTCTATACTAATATACATCTTCAAAGAATACGCCTAAACTTATTTTGTATATTTTACTACTGTGTATGGGCTGAAATCGACTGTCAAAAAATCGAATCGAGTGGGCGAAATATTGTTCTATTTTTAGATATTATACAAGTACGGTTTGGATGAAAAGTCCGTTATTCCGGCATGTTGTAATTTACAAACGCAGTTACCTTTCGTTGACGAACGGTAAATAGCCTCTCTTGTTGAGTTATTATATAAGTATACGCACATGTGCAGCATTGATAGTGAAGACACAAACAGTATTTTTCTTTTGTAAATCATATGCAACTGAGAATTTATAAGTGTTTATTGTAACTTTTTTAATTTTGGGACATGGTTCCTACTTTGTATTTTTCATACTGGCACATGTCTGACAGTTACAGATATAACAAGACCATTACTATAACCCCCTTCCACTCCATTGCAGGGGATTAATAATGATAAACATAATTATGTGAATACAAGAAATCCGGACATGGTGTCATGCATTGTAAGATCCCGCGATTCCTTAACATGCTCCGTGTACAGTCTGAGTTAAACTACCTCTGACTATCCAACCAGTTTATCTCTAGTTTACGGAAAACACTTACTGAACGTAAGCTTCAATAACCAGCAAGGTATTACATTTTAGCATGCGTCCAATACAAATTACATCAAGATCAAGTGATTCTACAGGACCATAGACTCAGTATTAGATAGTTGCACCCTAAACTTACCAAACAATTACTGCTTGATATTATAAGAAACATTTCCTTTTCATTTTAGTGCCTTGTGTGATTATATTCACAAAGTGAATATATTTGAAGACTTACTTCAGACAGATTTCAACTTCAGCAATGTCAGTATACTAGAACATTTAACGTTCGATGCTCTGTGACAAAGTGGTTATTTAGAGCAGCATTCACCATGAGGAACAACACTTTGCAGGTCTTATCTCATCTAGGCAACGTTTGGCATAGACATAAATGTACCAGTTGTTAAAAACAGTTCCCTTGCTTGAAGTTTAGCAATGTTGGTAGTTCCAGTAAAATAGTGAAACTTATCTTGGTACACAACAACTGTTTCATTAAGTATACATTACTTCGATAGTGTTAATTCAGGTGATGCAACAGCACAGACTATGTATGAAGTAATATCGCTCTATATATACATGCACGTTGTCAGAAGCATATGCCAGTAAAATCGACAGACCCTCTCTATATATGGCTGGACACAATATAAATATATACTCCACTATAAAACAGTTGAAATATGAACTGAAACATAGCTGTAGTTTAATCATCATAGCACAAAATACAGATGACCTGTAATTCCAATAGATGCTACAGTAATAGAAACTAAAATAAATCATTTTGTTTATTTCATTTTTAAACCCTTATGACATAACAATGGCTTCTTATTAATAAATAACTTCTTCAACTTAAATACATATTGTATATGGGATGGTAATAATGTTGAATAATTGAAACATGTACTTGAGCTGGCAAGTAAACTTTCTTTATTATGTCGATAAAAAATTAAAGAATAAATAAGCTGTTCTATGAACAGGTGGATGTCCTAAGGACTGTCCGTAAGACAGTGTGCTCGACTATTCGCCACCATTTGTCCCATAAATTGCAGTTCAAAACAGGATATAAGTTATACAACATAGATTCAATGCAATATAATTGATAGTTCATGAAATCTGAGTGGTCTGAATGGAACTTTTCAGGTAAAACTTTAACCAATAAACCTCTAAGTAAGAAAGGGTCATAACTCGACTTTAAATAAAAATGGAGTTATTGCACTTAACCAGTACTGTTCACTTATGATGATGAACAAGTGTTGTAAGTTGCAATGGTACAGTATTGATAGTATATTAGATATGGTATGAATGTAACTTGCACCAAAAACCTTAATAAAAAAGTATACCTTTAAAAGGGGCATGACTTCAATTAAAATCAAAATGGAGTTATAGCACTTGACCAGTATTGACGACTTCTAATGATGGTAAGCATGTGCTGTAAGTTTTAATGTAATAGCATGGATAATATGTATCATCTCGTACGGGTCTCATACCGACATCAAACGAGCTATGTATGGTATCCGAACTGATTTTAACACTAATAGACCATCCTCGCATGCTATATCGAAGAGTACTCACACGGCCACTGAGTGGTCACCGTACGGACATCATAGGAGTGGCATGCAAATCCTTTGCGAACCTAATAGCTCCGGACGGGTTCCGGACACCTTCGCTGTGTTATTGTTCGAAAGGCCGGTTGTGACTTCATACTTTACACTTCCAATTTCATGTCTAATATTGCTTTACGGTTCATATGTTATATGTAAACACCCGTACATAGTTCACCCTTCATAGTTCATACTCCACAGTTCACACTCCACAGTTCATACTCCACAGTTCACACTCCACAGTTCATACTCCATAGTTCATACTCCACAGTTCACACTCCACAGTTCATACTCCACAGCTCACACTTCATAGTCCATACTTCATAGTTCACGCCCCACACTTCATAGATCTCAGTTCACACTTCATGGGTCAAACTTAAAAATGGCTTTATGTATCGTCTGTTTAAAGTTTGATTTAAGTACTTGCACTATATAATTACATTTTAATAATGATACATAATGTATACAGGTGCATTTTTAGTTTGTAATATCGTTGTAAACATCTATTATAGTCCAGGATAATGTGATATTTACAAACATGAATCGGTTTGGTCAACTGTGGCAAAATTGGTTTTACAAATTACTTAGATAAACAGATAAGGTCAGTATTGTACTCAAAACAGCACTAATAATTGGTGCACATAATTGTAATCCACCTTTGTGGATTATTCCAAATTTGCCCGCCTTTCACATTATCCTGGGCGCACTATAGTCTCTTATAATTCTATAAACAGTGTTTCATCTTACATACATTGATAGACATACATGGTCAAATGAGTTGCCACAGTTTAATGCAAGTGCCATACGGGTCGTTTGCTCTAAGGCTGAACTAGCAATTTCGATAACATCGTTGATGGCATCATTGGTCATGTAGATACATTGCTTATGTTCTTACATGTTTTTTCTGGCAGAAAGTCGATTATTATCAGTTCTCATAAGATTTCACAATGCACTAGATGAAGTTTATGATAACGTTTACAGTATTGAACCAGGAAATGGAACGTGCGATTGACGTGTGATAGACGAACGGTGGACGTGCGATGGTCGCATGTTTCGCACGGCATTCTTGTGGACAATCATTATCGTACACATTCGCACAATGCACGTACGACGTTTACACGACAATCATAAAAACATGGCGTTCGATCGACAACTGTTCATCGTAGGGATGATGTGTCTCAGCGTAGAGCCGTCCGATGTACGACTATTGTGAACGCACCACAACATTACCTTTTTAAGACCTATGCCGATGAATTTCTATGTAGATTCGGAAGCGTCGGGAGATGAAGAAATTCATACGACAATTGTGAAAGGGGGTTAAACTTTTGTTGAGAGTAATGACTGTCTCACCTATACCTTATACAACTTACTTATACACTCGTAAAACGGCTTTACCCTCTTCCTTCTAGATACTTGTCATTACATTAACAGTGACATTTAAGAAGAAATCTCACATAGGATGTATGTAAAATGTTATAGCATATAGCATTAATTTTGTACATTATAAAAGAAATCAGAACAGTGATTCGCATTATTCGGCTCTCTGAGTGGGGGCGGCGGGCAAACAAGGGGAATGAGACATTTTTGATTTGTTGATGTCTAAATCCCCACCCTGGAGACAATGCTCACTATCTAAATCCCCACCGTGTGGAATAGTTTTTTAGCAAGGTGCTTTAATAAAAACACGTATTAAAGTAGGCCTATCGATGTCGTCTTTCGTGATGTCAACATTCCCGGACCAAAGTCTATTTCACGCACTCCGAGTCGATAAGGTTATCAAATTCCCGCCTGTCGGGAAGATTCGTCTGTCTAATTCCCCTTGGGGTGGGCAGACTATTGACTGGTGTACAAGTAACTTTGTAAGATATTCGACTAACATTTTTCTCAATGGGTTTACCAGCTACTATTTTTCTTAGAGCGGTGCCGTAATTACACTCCAAGCCCCCTGACAAGATATATACAAGATACACAGTATAACACCATGTCTTGCTAAAATTCCACTGGGGTTCGAAACCCTCCTGATCCACACATGACTTCAGTAAAAACAAACTACATGTATTTTATACACACAACTCTACAAACACGTAATTCAAACAGAATGTACTGTACGTAATTATAATTTAGTAATTATTATTTATAATAGACACCCTGTTTTACATTACACAAAATAATATTCATTTTATATACATGTATGATTTCAAATGATAATAAAAGCGGTTCGAAAATGATCGAGGACTAATCCCTCCCTTGGAAGGAGTCCTCATTTCCGTTACTATTTTTAGAGCGAGAAAATCCCGTTTTACATAGCAACCACTTTAAAATATTTCTTAGATTTAGGATAATAATTTAGCTAAGATATTTCTAAGATGCTTCTTGAATACAACTTAAGACAAAAATAAATTTTATTCTTAGCTAAAATAATTTCTTATCAGATAAGAAAATCTTAAGAAAATATCTAAGAAGCTTTGTGAATACCAGCCCAGATTAATAGTCGACTTTATATGTTCATTTACTATGTTGTCTACCCAAGACGCCTTATTATATTTCAAGGTTTTAACCGCATCTATTATTTCTTGTTCAGTTATTGGCAAATTTATCTCATCGATTCCTTCTATTATTGTTTCAGGGTTATTGTCAAATTTATTTGTTTCATTTAGATCAGCTGGTGCGTTAACTATTTTGAAATATTGATACAGATCTTCTAGGAACGCACCTATTTCATTTGAATTTGGTTTGTCATTTATAATATTCCAATACTGTTTTGTAGTTCAGCAGTTTTACTGTTGTAACTAGGTCATTCAGTGTAGGTATTCTGCCTTTTATTTGCTGAAACTTTTCTATTTAGCTTTTTAACAGTCGGGACAAGGGCTGATTATTTTTCTTGGTTGGCAGTGTGTTAGGCACTTCTTCGTTTTGGGATTTCTGACAGCTAAAACTAGGCATAATAGTCGTTTTGCTGTGGCAACTGGGTCATTCAGCTAGTTATAATGTTTTATACTTTTCGACAGCTTGGACTTGGGCGGATCTTTGCTTGTTTAGTTGGGCATTGTGCCTTGTATGTGTTTTATGTTCCTGTGCTCTGTTGGTTCAGTTGGGCATTGTGCTTTGTGTGTTTTTAATGTTTTCTGTGCTCGGCTGGTTAAGTTGAGTCTGACTTACATTAATCTTTTTGAGGAAATATATCATATAAATGAATAAACATCACTGTACGTAGTGGAATTGAACGCGACTCAGCTGTGATATTGAACACCGATTGGAAATATGATAGGATTTACTACATGTATACAAGTGTCCTTAGATAAAAGAAAACACTTATTTTGGTGAATGTTGGTGACAGCCGAATTCAGATGCTGGTGTAATTTCAAAGATTTGTTTTTCATCATTAGCTATGATGTATTGTCTATAAGCCTATACACACGAAACTATTATTTTTAAATATTATAAGCGGATTTAGCTCAGTGGTAACGCGCTTGGCTGTCAATCCAGAGGTCGTGGGTTCAATCCCTGGTATCTGAACTTAACATTAATATTTCCCGCTATATCTGGCCGTGTGGTCTGCAAAGTATCTGGAAGTGCCAGGAAGCTGTATATCGGTGCTATACACCGGGCACATTAAAGAACCAGGTTGTCTATTCGAAATAAGAGCTAGGCGCACTTCTGCAGCGCCGTTCATGCCTGTCTCTCCCTTCAGGGACTTTCTGTCAATCTGTCCCTCTGGTCAGATCATGCTGTATCTGCACTGGTAGAGGATGCACCTGCGCCCTTATGGCTGCAACACAATCATGTAAAGTGCCTACGAACGTGCGTTCCCATGAAAATGGCGCTATATAAATCTGGTATATTTATTTTATTTTTTTTAATATTGATTAAGTGCTGTGACCCTACGCAGTTGACAACACATTCAGTAAGATTGTTCACAATCGATACGTTTACGTGCCCTGTGGATATATATATATATATATATATATATATATATATATATATATATATATATATATATATATATATATATATATATATATACGATCAATCAACTCTAGCCACATTGGTTACTTTAGTGCGCATAGCTGTATTGATATTTTGTCAATGTATTTTCTCAATATTTCTAATTACTGTTTACATTTCATATTTCGGATCAAATTGTTTATTCTTTGGCCAATGTAATATTTCTGGACAGTGCCAGCACGAGCCCTTAGTGAGGTTATAGTATTCACAGAGTGGTCACAGACAATTAAATGTTCACTATTCTAACTCGATCCGCGGATTAATCCATATACACATAGAGAAAACCAGGGCGTGTTTTAAGACCGCAATAAAACATGGTATCAAATAGGCTGTTACTATTTATGCCCCGTATCACGTGACATATTTATGAATGAATGAACGTAAACTTTATAGTAAAAATTTCAGCGGGTCGCGAGTTGCACGAGTATCCAGTGTTACAGCTATGACGCATCTATTTTTAGAAACTCCAATATACTCTCGAAATTAAAATTCATAAAAACTTCTGATAATCAATTCATTTATATTTTTCATTCATGAAATAGATACACTATACTCATGTTATTAAAATTGTTTCAATGTTTAAAATGTGTTGTTTCCTTCAGAACATTACGAAGGTCGTTTTCATTAACGAGGGAGGTAATTGTACCAGCGAATAAGCCACTCGATTTCAGCGTGGTCTTATGTTCAATGTCAAATGGGTGAAAATGGAATGCGCGCAGTTAAATAGTGCGGGATATTATCGTATTTAGAATCGAAATAAAAACTCTGTTCTTGTATTTTGTCGGTGAATAAAACACGGACACTCGTTCGGATGCGAAAAATTAAATCACTCTTGCAACGCACTCGTGATTTAATTTTTCCGCATCCGAACTCCTGCCCATGTTTTATTCAGTAAGTAACTACACCTCTCGTGTAAATATTGATTTTCTTTATTCATTAGATGAAATTAACTCGGTCTTACATCAATATCAACAAATATCCTCTATATATTTGTAATGCTAATATGTGTACAACCATTTAACGTTTTTACTTGAATCTATTCTATCTTTTTGTGTCTATATTCCCGGGACGCATCCCTTTGTTCTATTGCAGTGGGAATCTTCTACGTGATGATTCAGATATTGAAAGAGTTAAGAGATGGTGACAACAAAGGGCATGGCAGTGACTATGGAACAGGGCATGGTATGGAGCATGGCGATGGGTATGACCCTGGTCATAGAACAGGTCATGGTATGGGACATGGCGATGGGTATGACCCTGGTTATGGAAAAGGGCAAGGAATGGGACATGGCGGTGGGTATGACCCTGGTTATGGAAAAGGGCAAGGAATGGAACATGGCGATGGGTATGGCACTTGGTTTGAAGACGCGCAAGGAACGGGACATGGCGGTGGATATGCCACTGGTCATGGAAAAGGTCATTACATGGGGCATGGTGATGGATATGGCATTGGATTTGACAACAATGGGTATATGGACTACTTGTACTAGAGTCAAGCAAAACACGTATTATTTCACAACCATGGTAAGCCAATTTAAAATTTGTGGCTTTCTTACGTACTTTTGGGTAAATGTTATCTTCGCCAGTTTTCCTGATGTCAGTTGTCTAAAAGTCTGATTACTTGCTCTTCTATAACTACTAGGCAGATTCCAAATGTACATATTTACCGTTCTGTGAGTTGGTTTTCCAGCAAAGTACGTTTCGTTTCTATCATAACAGCATATATGTACACTATAATAATCCGTTGGTTGTTGTTTGTGAGTTGCCATTGTGGTGTGTGGTTGTTCTTTGTATCTGCTTTGATCTTCTGATTTGTGCTCAAGTTTTGTTTGTCAGACTTTGATATTATGTTTTGTAACTGTTCGAAAGTTCGTGCTATGCTGTTTCTGATGAGTGCTGCTTTCACTGTCAAATTATGTTTCTCTTTCATCTAGCTACCAAGCTTATGTATAAAGAAAACTTCACAAACCGCGAATCTGAAAGTATGATTTCCTCAGCATTTCGTCTATCAAACATACCAAAAAAGATTGTGAATTTCCTTCATTGATACCCTTTGCTTCAGGTTTTGATATACTGATAAAGTTTGTCCTATGGAACCTTTTGGAACCAGTTGTCATTTTATGATTTCCATTTTATGTATTTTATAATGTTTTCAACAATAAACGCGTTTGAATGCAATACACAATGCGGTATATCGTTCACTGGGTATTGGTGAAGGGATACAATTTAGTACTTTTCGCGCCATTTAACAAAAAAAGTTTAAGATCAGCCACGATATTTCTCAAATGTACACGACATAAAAGATATTCGTTGTACATGGTGTTCATTTCCCTTGAAATAGACGACTGCTCACTTAACTCGCAAATATTGACAGTGGTACTGAAAATGCGTTTGGAACTATTGTGTATTACAAGTGTATTAAGGTACATTTAATATGTCCTGTGAATCATACGTTGGAAATCAAGTGACATTTGTATGAATTAGGACAATGTTGAGAGGGTAGGGGAGACCGGGGCTAAACGTTACACGGGGCAAATGTTACACTGATTTTTTTCAAAACTATGATTTCCTGATGTTACATCATCATTCATGTTGATGTTATCATTTTTCAATTCATCACCTAGGTCGCGAACAGTTTAAATCCTCACAAATTGTTTTACAGGGTAAAACACTTTTTCAAGCATTTTTGTAACATTTTTACAATTTTTCAAATGTCAATTTATTCTATATTCAAAATATGGTTGATATTTTGGCATATGGGCCAACGTTTGAGTACACATCAAACATGGCGTAGCAATAAGAAATGGGATTCGGTCACCTTTGGTATTTACTGTAGAGCGATTGTATCCATGCAATGTTCTTGGGGGCAATTTGTTACATAATGCAAAAAGGCCACCGGGGCTTAATGTAACATTTTAATAAGTTTTACATATTTGAAAACGTGAACTCATATACGGCCCTAGTAAAGGTGTTTACTTAAAGCTACACTTAAATTTGACAAAGCAAGTTATTTAATTATTCGATATAACTATGCATCAACAATTTCAACCGGTAAAAATAGTTTGCGAAGTGTAACACATTGCTCCGACATTTTGTGGCTAAGGCGGACAATTATTAAAAATTTACCTATCTACCAAACAATCAAAATTCAACTGTTCCCAACCTTTCCAACCTCGCCTCTTCACCTCCGCCCGTGTTTCTTGCAGGTAAGCTTCAGGGTAGTCGGTATTTGCTACATGTACATTTTACCCCAGGGACTGTAACACTTGTCCCCAACACACGGGGTAATGTGTTTCATTTACTAACCATTTCCCACACGCTGTAAATTGTTATTGAATAGTTAAATTGATTAATTTAAGAACGTACGAGTTTGGGCAAAATGAAGTATAGTTTTATGTATACACCATTACAAGGGTTGTATATGTGTTCATGTTTTATAAAAGGTTAAAAACAGAAACATGTATCACATAGACTCGGTCTCCCCTATCAGTTTGACCATGGACGGGAAACAAATATCATATTCTATCAAATACGTTTAATTCCATTCTCTTTTAGAAACAAAATCTCTTATTATGTTACATTCTAGACATTCAGTGACAATGAAGTGCTGATGTGAAGTGCTGACGAGGACTAAATGATAGTTGACTGTCCGATTTTAAGTGAAATTCGTACATAAACTACATTACATTGTATACTGTTATTGACTTATGTTGAGGTCAATACCACTTTTTGAAGGTCAACTTAACAGCATATTCATCGAAACATAAGTCGACAACTGTTATATGTATACCATGCCATAAGTCAAGGAAATAAAAGCTATTGACTCTTTTAAATTATAACAACTTCAGTCTCTCTTCAGGAAAGTGTATGTAATAGAAACAAAAGACGACTCTTCAAATGTTCTAGCTAACAATGCTCTTCCTATGTATATGTATGAGAGAGTATTCATGTATTTATTAACGACATTTATCATTAATGGCTAGGTTAGAACCTATAAATATGTATGAGCAGCTGTAGGCCTAATAATACGGGAAATAACGTTATGTTGTTTGGAACGTTATGTTGCAGGAAATGACGTCACGTCATAAAAAAGTAATATCCACCCCAGCCACGGATTCGGGAGGTGTATATTAAAAAATGTATACCTCTCGTGCAGGCCGTCTAAGCCAATCAGAATCCTTGTTACATAACAGGTATACAATATTATACTGTTATTGACTTATGTTGAGGTGAATATGATGTTTTGTTGACCTGAAAAAAGTGATATTGACCGATGACGAAGTCAGAGGTCAATATCACTTTTTGAAGGTCAACTAAACATCATATTCATCTAAACATAAGTCGACAACTGTTATATTGTATACCATGTCATACGTCAAGGAAATAAAACCTATTGGCTCTTTTTAAATTATAACAACTTCAGCCTCTCTTCAGAAACAAAAGACGACTCTTCAAATGTTCTAGCTAACAATGCTCTTCTTATGTATATGTATGAGAGAGTATCAGTAACGTATTTATTAACGGCATTTATCATTAATGGCTAGGTCAGAGCCTATAAATATGTATGAGCAGCTGTAGGCCAAATACTACGGGAAATAACGTTACGTTGTCTGGAACGTTATACCGCAGGAAATGACGTCACGCCATAAAAAAGTAATATCCACCCAGCCTCGGTTTCGGGAGGTGTATATTAAAAATTATAGAACTCTCGTGCAGGTCGTCTAAGCCAATCAGAATCCTTGTTACATAATAGGTATACAATATAAATTATTGTACTGCTTCTACTGTAGTTCGCATCTGTCGATATCGAGATATCGCTGACTTAGAGTTAGAAGGTCGTAAGTACAAAATCAATATTTTGAGAAAACAAAAAAACAAATGTCTGAAAACTACTCTGTACTAATGGAAAAACATGTTTTTAAACTTCAGTTTGGTTAACTCGACCATTTCCAAATAGGTTCATAAGAATTCAAATATGTATGGGTCTTAATGATAAGAGCGTAAGTTGTACTTACGACCTTCTAATTCTAAGCCAGCGATATGTTGTTACGTAGTCCTTATGATTTGGTAAAGACAGTAACGCTCGTGTTCGTATAGTGGTTTTATTAGTTTGTTACACAGTTCATAACATAGTATAGTACTTCTCAGGTTCACAGCATAAGTCAACTTTTCATACTCATAAACATACTGTCCAGGCTTATGGCCCAAGCTACTCGCTTGTTGACGGCCCACACCATCTGGTCTCTCTCGACTCTACTTCTCAACTCTCTAACTGAACTTAACTGACTGACTCTCACTGAACTCCCCGCTAACATGGTATATGATATATTTGACCAGCCTAGACACTTCCGCAATTCACTGACAAGTGTCTGCCCTAGGCTGTCTGTTTTTAGTGTATGGACATCGAAATATATTGAGATATATAACTTAGTACGAATCTATATTTATGCACGTTGATAGGAGAGTGCATTGAAATTAATATTATATAATTAGCTATCCTTTGATCATTACATTACAATGTACATATTATGTGCATACACATTCAATATTGCAACACACTGCCTCTGCATAGTGTTTTTATTTTATAAACCATTTAACTAAACATGTGAATTGTTGGTTTCAGATGATGAACAGACACGGACTTGGACTATACAGAGTGAATCAATACTGAATTAAAATACATGTATACAAATTCTGAATAAATACTGGCATCTCCTTCTTCTTTTCACTTATGAGTCCCCTACCGGTTCGCACTGACTTGACGTTGTGGGGTTTTCTTTTGTTCTTTCATTTGTTCTTAAACCCCCATAAGCAACATTTTGCACCCCGTAAGCAACGGAATGAATAGAATATAAATATAGCCTATTGTTCCACACCCCACAACGTCAAGTGGGTGCGTACGGACTGACGCTATGGCGACAGAAAGAGTAAAACTATGCCCAAATCTGGATCCTGTCGTAACTCAAACAGTTTCCAAGCTAGGATTATGAAACTTGGTAAGTGGATAGGGGGCAATAAGGGGATTATGCACGTCTAAAATAATTGTGCTTGCTATGGCAACAGAAACATTGAAAATGGCTTCAAACCGGTAGGGGACTTCTCTATTGCTTGCAATTCTTAATTACTTGTTATTTAGGCCATGTTCTTTGCTCAGTTAAGTAGGCCGCCATAAAACAATGTCTACATATACGAACAAATGATAAACGTTAGTCGTCTTTCAAGTTATTGTACACACACGGGAATTTGCTATCTATTGTATCACAACAGCCGATGTATTATAAAAAAAATACTTAAACGATTTTCTAATCCAAAACTAGCAAAATGCAATGTTTGTACATGTATTTGTTTCGAATGAAATCAGAATAAGCTGTGTAGCAAAACACCGAACATAATGCAGCTATGGACGTGGTGTTGTAAGTACAAGTTCGGCTTTTTGACACACGTTATTTTTACCCTTTACTTGTGAAAAGGCCGAATCTGCACACAATATTTGAAAAAAATACCGACCATGCATTTTATTTACAAAACATACTGTTCCATATCCCAAAATGTTTGCAAGATAGCATCGATACATCGATGGCTTAGAATTATGAAGGCGTAAGTACAAAATCAATATTTTGAGAAAATAAGGAAAACATGTGTGAAAACTTCTCTTTACTGTTAATGGAAAAACAAACTTTTTAAACTTCAGTTTGGTCAAGATGAAAACTTTCGATTTTCAAGAAAATAGGCTTATAAGAAGCGCCTTGAGATGCAGATTTCAAATATGCATGAGTCTGATAAGGTCGTACCTTCTAATTCTAAGCCAGTGACATATTAAAACTGTCGCTACAGTATTTAGTTTAAATTACAGTGTTATTACAGGACGATAAAATTTCACAAATAAATCAATAAGAAAAAGGCTGCTCCTGAAAAGCTAGGTTTTTGTAGCTTCGCTGTGTTGAAGTGGTGTCATCAGTGTGTTTTCATGTTGTACTGGTGACATTTTACATGCATACAGCAAAAATATAGTACAAGGGAGACAACTCGTACAGTGAAATGAAGATATTACAACATGCAATTATTCTCCTTTTCGCAAGTCAACAGTTCCACTAATGTTTCTGGTAAGATTGTATAATTATTGAAATACACCCAATGGATTATGTTCATTATTTATCAGTGAAGGAGAGTTATTGTCTTATGTCGATAGTGTGTGTTTATTCGGGCAAGATTAAACGCTAACATTGCATGTTTATGTAAAATACAAAAGTACAAAACTGCCATCATATTATAAATGTTAAACATTTGCACCTGTCAATATCATGGTGTATTTTAAGTCAGAGAAAGTCCGACACTTACTTGGACTTTCTCCCTAACATATTAATTAATCGATGAAATAAGTTTGAAAAAACAAATACATTCCTTAAAACATTTGTTTGGAATTTCAGTAACGGTGAAATTCAACCCTACGTCCTAAGTGTGATCTATTTATTTCTATCTCACCGCTAAATGTGCGTTCCTTCACTTCTGTGACGGATGATCCAAATCAACTTCGGGTGACATATTCTTGTGGACACCTCTAATTGGCGTTAACTTTGCTTTAATATCTGTTAACACTAAATGAACCTAAAAATGTCCTGAAAGGACAACTTCTACAAATAATGAGTGGGTCCTGATTTTTTCTTGCACCGTAACTGTCGGATAGCCTTCCTGACTCACACGCATGATTACTGCGTATGAAGACAAGCAAGCAACATCATCTCTCCCCATGCCAAAGGAACAAAGGGTACCCCCAAGTAAAATGTTGTCATTGATTAGCCACTGGGTTAAACTAGCATCGTCCAGGTTCATTAACGTAAAGAACTTCCAGGAAGTGTACAAGTCACTAATACACATTACACACAAACTTCACTGAGTACATTATGAAACATACATGAAACGTTTTCTCCATAGCAGATCATATCTATCAGACGGGTAATACTTAAATATCGAAAGTAATACGTCTATGGTACTCTCGAATTCCAACGATAGTCAACACACGCGTCTTTCCATCCAGAGCAAAAGCTCGAGTATCGGACACAACCTTGTTATAGCATTCAGGTAGCACAGCTCGTCAACAGTGGTATTCAGTCTTCATAGAGATCAATCGTTTTTCAAAATTAGATTTTCACTTCCATCGCATTTAACAATGACGCAGCGGATCGTAGATCAGACAATTAGGTATTTAGGATGATAATGTAATGTCGAAGGCAAATGCAGATATGCAGCCGTGCATATGTACCTGTTGGCATTATGGAACGCTTGAGGCAAACGTGGTGGATCATTAGCAGACCTTAAGCTGGCCGAACGCGTAACGTCTTGACAGCATGCTTATTCTTCCAATGTATTGCACAATCGTCACATTATTGGTATTCATATTTATCATATTCATGCCAAAATTGTATGAAATTTAAGTTAAGATGATAATTTAAGTTCTCGTATGCATGCCCTCATCTGACCGTTGTGCGAAGTCGGCATATGGTCATTCAGCTGGGGCTTTCAACTTGTTTAAAGTGGGTCACTCGGCTTGGGGCATTCAGCTTGGTGGAGCTAGGTCGTTCAACTAAGGCGCTTGGCTTGTTGAAACTAGATCATTCGGCTGGGCATCCAACTTTTCTTTTATTGCTGAAACTAGGTCCTCAGCTTAAACTATGGCATTTAGCATTTTTATACAACTGTTATTCGTTAACTTTATAGGAATTAAGACAGCTAAAACTATGTATTTCAGCCTTTTCACTGTTAGAACTAGGTAATTTAGCTAGGGCAATCAGCCTTTTGATTGCTGAAACGAGGTCATTCAGCAATTTGACAGCTGGGGCTTGGGCAGTTCATTTTCTCGTTCAGTGTATTGGGCATTGTGGTACATTGTATGTGATGTTTTTATGTTTTCTGTGCTCGGCTGGTTAAGGTGAGTGCTGCCTTTTCAGTCCGACATTCTATTATCTTTTTGATTTGTTGGTCTTTCTGCTAACAACAACATCCACCATTCAACTAAGTTTGTCTCTCATTGAGCATTAAAGGGACCATTTGGTTAGACGAAGTTGATGATGCAAGTCATCTGCTGCTATTCTGGCCTGACCGAATGAAGTTCTCTTAGAATAAGGGCCATTATCCAAATCAAATGAAGATTAACTGACTTTTTACCCAGGAGAATCAATATTGTGCTGGGATAACGATGACATACCCTGTTTTGACGAGACATGTATAACAAGCAGCAAATTTTGATTTCAGTTTACAGGGAGACCCCCTCATCTCCCTTAAATTACTCTTAAATCACTAACCAGACAAAAATTTGTGTTATTGAAGTTTGCTCTCAAAAGATCAATTTTCATTCTAGATAACTTAAATATATTGAATATCATAGTTTACATTTTAACTAGACTCATTCCGAAACTCTACCCTGCGTTTCATTTCTGTTTTCGTATACATATAATATTATATCTGTAAATAAAAAAGACAGAACTATTAACTATGCCTTCAAATAAACACAAGTTTATTAACACGCACAGACTAGTAAACTACATTGCGTTATGAAATGCCAACACATTGATCAAAATCTATATTCAATGGGCGAGTTCGGATGGAAGTCCTCGAGTCGGGACTAACGTCATCGTTTCTAAAAATAATATTGACGAGCATGCGCACAGAGGTAATCGATGCGAACGCGGTTATCCAGCCGGGAGTGTAAACAAAAAAGCACGTGTCGAAATCTTAATAAAAACAGGCTAATCTACGGATAAAGCAATATAAAATTAATACATAAGCTTCAAATAACATTAATACATAAGTAATTTAAATGAAGTCACATTAATGCACTAAAAAGTATCTTCTGTCTTTTGTTTACTTAAATAATAGTCTATAACATTCATTCGGAACTCGTTGGCTTTTTAAGAAATACGCCATCTTGAAACATTAGTAACCCCAGCCTTGTGCAGGGTTAGTCGAGTTTGGGTCATACGGGTCAAATGACGACACTCGAGTCACAACTCGGGTTGTTTGAATGGAACCAGAGACTACCTAGACCGAACTCACGTTCCATCCGAACTCGCACAAGTATACACCAGGTATTTTTACACGCAATATACGATAGTTGCTTTATAATATTAATAAAATTAGTGTTCGTATATTTTCTATCCATTTTCGTGAACTATGGTATCTCACTGATGTTATGGCGAATATCAGTCTCGGTTATGACAATTTGATTCTTGTTACCAGGCAACCAAAGAAGACAACTCGATGGCATGCGTTCCTTTGACGAAAATGTAAATTGTCACTTTATTTGATGGTATTAAAACCACAACTTTACCCCAGTCAAAAGAACGAATTTTTTCCATAGCGAAGTTATACATTATAGTTCTATTACGGTTACTGGCCCCTTGAGATACATTCATAATCTTATTGAAAAGAAATGGTGAAATTAGTGATTAGTTTTAGAACACCATGGCAAACGAAATGAACACATGCCGAGAAAATTGATAAAATGTGAGTAAAATCATTGCTAAGCAACAACAACACAGCATTAATGACCATTCTGAAATAATTGCCCATGATTACAATATACACTTCGTCGGCTGGCTTTAACAATCTCCATTGTCCATTTTTTCCAAAATGAGATTTTTGCATTTTCTTTCTCATTTGACATTGCGCAATGACCTGTAAAAATAAATTATGTCAAAGTTCCAAGTGCAAGGTGCTTTTTGACAGTAGTGGTTTGCTCAAAGTCTAGTATTTGAACCTCTTCGTAGCGTGCATGTTGCTGAATTCATGTAGCGGAGATTGGTTACTTTAAGAGCAACTAACACTAAAAAAAGTTGACCGATTGCTGTCCTTTTTTGTAACGTGATTAACTGAAAACTGTTTATTGTTAAGATGCTCTTTGTCCTCTGCCAGTCGTGCTTATATGAGGCAATGTCCAGATCAACCAATGAAACCGCATTATTTCGATAAGATTGAGTCTAAACTCCTGATGTGCAACAAAACATGAAAAAATTGCTCAATGTCCAAATTCAGGATAACCATTATTTCAAACCAACGCATCTACATCAATGTTAAGGCGGAATAATGAATGCAATGGGAAGAATGAAGCCATTGTACGTTTTGAAATTTTAAAATCGGTTTACAAAACGATATTGGACAATGTTCTACTCTCCTTTTCTCCAAACGTGATTTTGGCACTTTGATCACTATTAGAACCAGCCGACGACTTGTTAGTTGTAATAAATAATGGTCTATAAGGTTGAACTAAACTATTGAATATACAGCAGATTCAATCTTCATGTCACTGGCGCGAACTCATAACCCATAGTGATGTTCGATAGTTGCTTGGCAACTATATTTATAAGCCTATATATAATGACGGAATTTATCAGAATATTTGACAATGCACAATAACAAACACATTTTGAGGGCTAAATTACCAACTCTCAGTATTTTGTGACTGACCCTCGTATGAAGGTTTATGGCCCTTGTTTGTACAGTCGATCGTTTCAGTTTTATATGTTCAGCAGTTTTACTGTTGTAACTAGGTCATTCAGCGTAGGCATTCCGCCTTTTGTTTACTGAATCTTTTCTATTCAGCTTTTAAACAGCTTTCTGACAGCTAAAACTAGGCATTATAGTCCTTTTGCTGTGGAAACTGGGTCATTCAGCTAGTTATAATTGATTATACTTTTCGACAGCTTGGACATGGGCGGATCTGCGCTTGTTTAGTTGGGCATTGTGTCTTTATGTGTTTTATGTTTCCTGTGCTCGGTTGGTTCAGTTGGGCATTGTGCTTTGTGTGTTTTTAATATTTTCTGTGCTCGGCTGATTAAGTTGAGTGCTGCCTTCCCTGTCTGACTTAATTGAATATTTTTATCTCCCTTCTTTATGCATTCTTACAGTACGAAATGCCATTCATGTTTTTTGTATGCGTTCTAATGTATGCGTATATGAATAATTATGTCTTGTTTTTTGGTTTTGATATGTAATTTGAGAAATATGCTGGATGGAAAATGGTATGCATGTAACTATTATAATGAATGTATAAATGTTTATATATGCTAATTCTTATTATGTCGTATAATTCTAAGAATGTCAAGCATGAATATGATAAATATGTATGATTGAACATGGTAAATGTGTATCCTTTTGAATGAATGTGTAAATGTTTTGGCCTCTTAAAACCAAAATTTCTTGTTCTAAAAGAATAAAAGCTTTGAACTCCAAAATAAATTTCTGATACACTTCCTTAAATTTCTTTCAATCGTCTCGTCCTTTTCTAAGTTTCATTAATATAATAAGTGTGTTCTGAGATTGAAGATAGTCATAAACATTGCTTTTAAATTAGTCTTTTAAGCCATTAACAAAAACAATATGACATTTTAGAGATCAAGACGAACACTGAACTGTTTTAACAGTGTACACAAATAATATAAGACTACCCTGAGTGTAGGACATTAATTAACATGTTTTCACCTTTCTTTTTTTATATTTTCCTTATCAAATCTTTATTATATAGAAGTCGTGGTTTTTCCATTTTTCCATAGATGAGTCTTAAGATATCCTCGTACAATGTAAGAGGGCTAGGAAATAAAATAAAAGTTAAGCCATATTTAAGTTTATCCAAGATCAAAGCATTGATATATGCCTCATTCAAAAAGCCCATTTTACTAGTAAGTATGCAAATATTTAGAAAAGTGACACAAAATACGATATATATTTTAGTGGTGATTCATCGAATAGTGCGGGTGTAGGATTTCTAGTCAGCAAAACAAAAGATATCAAAGTCATTAAAACAGAAGAAATAGCATTAGGGAGAATCCTGCTATTGAAAATAGAAATAAACAGTCATGTATATTATATTATAAACTATTATGAACCAAACAAGGATGATACAAAACTACTTATTAAATTAGAAAACTCTATTAAAAAAATAAATAACGAACAATTAATCATAGGAGGAGATTGGAACCTCACACTTAATCCATGCATTTATAAACGGGGAGGAAATATGAATACCAATACCTTACGTAGACAAATACTTACTAAAATAATGGACGAAAATGATCTTGTAGACATATGGAGGATCCTACACCCTAAGCAAACTAGATATACATGGAAATCGAGTACAGTGTCATGTAGGCTGGACTTCTTTATAATATGCGACAGTGTAACAAATTCAATAACAAAGGCAGAAATGATTAACAGTTTAAACTCCGACCATTTAATCCCTAACATATACATGCAGACAAGCTGTACTAAACGTGGCAAAGGAAGCTACAAAATGAACAATACTATTTTACTTAACAAAGACTACCAAGGGCGATTAAAGAAAGCAATTAATGAAATCAAAGATTACAATAATAACTCAAACCCTCAAATACTATGGGAACTTATTAAAGGAACAATTAGAAACGAAAGTATAAAATTCTCTATAAAAATGAAAAAAAACTACAATCGGAAGAAACTGATAAATTAAACTTAAACGTAAAAAATCTGTTAGAAAAGCAACAATGCACCAATGACCAAACATTAGAGGAAGAATTAAATGTCGAGCGCGCTAAACTGGATGAAGGGTATATTACTAGGTTGAAAAACAATCATTTAATAAATGAAGATAAAACCATAAAACTGCTTAAAGTGTTAGAGGAACACAAAGCAGAAAGCAAAACCATAAAAGTAATTAATGTAAATAATAAACAAATAACAAATCAAGAAGAAATCCTTGAAGAAACATTTAATTATTATAAAGGAATTTATACAAAAAGAATACTCGAAAGACAAACATTTGAACATTTAGAATTAAACAATATCCCAAAGTTGAATCAAGAAAGAAAGCAATACTGCGAAGGCATCTTAACTATAGAAGATATTACACAAGCGGTGAAAAATATGAAAAATGGCAAAAAACAGGAACCGACGGAATAAATATAGAATTCTACAAACTGTTTTGGAATGATATTAAATCCGATCTTTTAAATGCTCTTAATTTTGCATTTCAAACAGGAAATTTATCAGAACTACAAAACCAAAGCTTAATTACTTTACTTCCAAAACCAAATAAAGATTTAACAAATTAAGGAAACTGGAGAACAATTAGTTTACTGAATGTAGATTACAAAATAGCCACTAAATCAATTGCGTCGAGAATTAAGGAAGTTGTAAATAATATAATTCATAAAAGTCAAACTGGTTTCGTAAAAGGCAGATATATAGGAGAAAATATCAGACATAATTGAAATTTCATACAACCAAAACACACCAGGCATGCTTCTTTTCACAGATTTTGAAAAAGCTTTCGACAGCTTAAACCATGACTATATGCACAAACTACTTGATTTTTTCAATTTTGGAAACGACCTTAGGCAATGGGTAAAATTATTCTACAAATCACCTACCTTGTTCAATAACAAACAATGGTTTTAATACAGAATTCTTTAAAATAGAAAGAGGGGTCAGACAAGGATGTCCATTAAGTCCTTATATATTTACAATAAGTATCGAGCTACCATCATATGCTCTTAGAAATAACACAAATATTAGAGGTATAACTATAAGCGGAAAGGAAATAAAAAAATGCAATGTTTGCAGACGACACAACGGTTTTATTGGATGGCTCACGGCAAAGTTTTGAAAATACTTGGAATTGTTTGAGGTATTTGGAGATATATCAGGCTTAAAATTAAACTTTCAAAAATGCATTGTTTTAAAGATAGGATCATTGCGTAATGACCATGATTTAATGTATTCGCGAAAAAAGAAAAAATCTCTGGGAGTAATATGCCATGCAAACCCAATTAAGATGATCGAACTAAATTTTGAAAGAAAAATAAAAGATTTTTATTGTAATCTAAATATATGGAAAACAAAAAAATTATCAAAAATTGGTAATATTACTGTTTTAAAATCGCTTATTCTTTCAAAACTTACATATTTATTTTCGGTACACCAAAATCCATCAATACAAACGATAAAAATACTAAAACAAAAAACCTTTGAATTTAAATGGGGATGCAAACAAGAAAAGGTTAAAAGAAACATTGTCATTCAAGAATATAAAGATGGAGGTTTAAACACGGTAGATTTAGAAATATAGATAAACTCATTAAAAGCAGCATGGGTACGAAAAATAATCGACAATAATAATCAAGGAGAATGGAAACATATCTATACAGAACAATTAAAACCATTTGGAAATACGACATTATTTTTATCGAATCTAAGCAAAAATGATCTACAAAAGATACGCATAAAAAATAAATTCCTTAAAGATATAAACTTATTAGAATCGTGGTGTAAATTAAATTACAAAAAGAAAATACACTATACACTATTATCTGGTATAACAGTGACCTAAAATACAAAAACGAAATTCTAAACAATAATACATGGATGAATAACGGTATTATGACACTCTGTGACATATATGATATAGAAAATAGAAAATTTATAAGATTACAACACTCAAAATTCGACATAATCTGACTGCAAAAGATTTTATTTATCATCAGAAAGTTAAATACTTCATAAAAAAGACGTAATTAATAGACAGTGCTGATAATTATACATTATATCACAAAATAAACAATATAAAAGGAAGAAGCATAACCAAAATTCTATTCAAAACCCAAATAAAACATATACCTTGTCATAACGAGAAATATCAAATAACGTGGATCCCGAAAATAACTTTGATTGGGAACAGATTAATATAACTCATTTTAAATTGACGAAAGACAGTAAAATTTAAAACTTTCAATATAAATTTATTCATAGAAACATAGCTACAAATGCATATTTATTCAAATGTAAGATGATTGAATCTAGCCTGTGCAACTTCTGCAATGCATCGATAGAAACAATAGATCATCTTTTTTGGGCATGCCATTATACACAAATTTTCTGGAACAAAATAAAACAATACTGCGATACAAAGCATATAAATGGTGAGATAAATAAAACCAACGCTTCCATGTGTATTTCAAGGAATACTATCTTATCACATATCTTTCTATATGGAAAACAATTTATCTTTACAAGTAAATATAAAAATAAATTACCTTCATTTACCTCTTTCAAAATTAAATTTGAGAGTAGATTAGAACTACAACGGAAGCTAGCCCTAGATCAAGGAAACCTAGAAAATTTTAATAAAACATGGGAACAATTTATGAACACCTGACGACTTCTGTGACATACAAATAATAACAAAACAAAAGAATCAACATCTCTGACAACATTTGTTTTTCTTCTCTCTACTCGTCACCATCCTCATACATCAGTGGTTAGTCAAGTTCCCAGACTACCCCCTGATTCAATACCCGTCATTCCGAGCGCAAACCTAAAAATAGCTCATTTCGTAGATATCTGGTGATTCTGTCTATCGTCCAATCAGAACACTTGTTACTCTACGCGGGGAATTTTATAAACAAACTCGTGAGAAAATGTAAACATGGATTGAATTATGGGATATAAATATTAACAAACTTAATTGGATAAAGTACATCCTAAATTCAATATAGTTTATAAAGCAGCCGTTAATATAATAACAGAGAGTACTGTACGAGCGGTAAGATATATCGTGATATGAAATCAGAGTCCATTGTTTTCGACGACGAGTGTCCATGGGCGTGAAGTCGTGAGTCGAAATGGATCTATATAGCTGTGTCAGACATGCAAACGACGATTACAATAAGTCGCAGACATTAGATCTAATTGAATAATTAAAGTAAAACTGAGGCTGTGCCCGTGAACTTCTAAAACAGATTTAAAAACAATTTATAAACAACGATGAACGGACAGTGCCCCCGGAGCTCATTCGCCCTCGTCGTTAGTGAAAATATTCCGTGCCCAGCTGATTCAGATGTTAAGGTAATAAATAATCAGTTTCTAGTTCAATTTTAGTTCAATAGTTGTTTCATTATTCTGAATAATATCTTATAATCGATACAAAAACCTTGCAAATATTTTTTTCTTCGATTGATTTCCCGAACGATAAATTTGAATATTTTGTTTGTTAAAGCTCGATTTTGATTGGACGATGACAGGGAAACACCCGTCGTAATCGCTATAAATAGAAATGAACGAAATGGATCTGATTGGTTGATTTTTCGTTCATCACGCTAGGATTTGGCCCTATTGAACCAGAGTATGCTTCGGACGAAGAATACTCTGGTGAACGAGAATGCTCGACACTCTTTGACGAAAAAGGTCCCGATCCCTTTTATTACCCCCAAATATCAAATTTATGTAGATAAGTATATTCATTCATAGTATGATTCTATTTACTATGTTTGTTTCTGTACAAATAGTATTATATGTATATATATAATATGCAATGTTGTAAGGTTTGTGGGGGATGATTCTCCGACCCCCATAAAACCATTGGACGGGGAAAAATAAATGGGGTTACCCTTCTGGGGCCCGAAAAAAATATATATCTTCCTAATTAAGTAATTTTATATTTACAAGAAAGCTGAGAAATTTATCTATACGAAACTTACAAGGAAATACTTAAATAAAGGGTTCCTATATAATTACATTTCAAAATGACAATGATATCAAGACACTAAGCGGCCAGTGCGGCTTATCTACAAACCGCAGATGGAACCGTGATAAGAATCTATATGAAGCAAAAAGCTTGGTATGTTTGCTTTTATTTATCCTCCCAACCGGAAATCCATATGGGCAAGCCCCCAGAAGAGAGAGGTTAGTCACTTTAGGAGAAGGTGAATGATACAGAAGATGCCCCAGTCCCATAAGCTTCCCTTGTTCTTTTACGTGCCGATGTAAAGCATCATACACGGGACCTCGCTTAACGTCTCGTCCGAAAGACTGTTAGTAAATTTAGTTATATTAGGTGGGAAACACTGAAAAGCAATTCCGTTTTTGACATGGCTGGGATAGGGATCGAACCAACAACCTTCAGATCAGGAGTCAGTAGCCCTTACCACTAGACCACTTGTCCACCTTAACACAGAGTCCGTCCATAAACAATGGGAGAAGTGCTGACATCTTCAAAATCCTACGCATTGTATGTGTGATGTTCCATTGCGTTTACATCCTTTCGTTTAAACACGTTCGTATTCCTTTTCAACCAACGAAATAATGCCGCGGATTTAAGTTTATTGGATTCTGATTCATCATGAACAAACCCATTATCTTCCATTATCTTTTTAACGTATTCAAACGGCTGATTATTGACATGGGAATATCCGCCTTGCCCTAATCTCGCCCAGCTGAGCACTATGCCTTCCCTAGCATGGCGAACTAAGTTATCTATATAAATACTTTCAAATAATTTCGGAATGTGTTCTGCCACTTCTAGACTCAGAACCCAATCATACACGGGCAGTCCATATTGTGGTAATGTTAAATCCAGGAACTGTACCCTTCCTTCGCTAGTCTCTTCACAATATGGTGCCCCATCAAAGGCATCGTAACCTTTGATTTTCCCTGAGTCCATCAGAAGTTGTTTGTATCGTCCTGGTCCATCACCAAAGCTAGCAACATGTTTTCCTGAAAACAAAACACCCAAACATTTTATTATTTCTACTGCGTACGTTAATTCCAGGGGTCGTTTTATTAACATGCTGTATTTATAGACGACATGTATTGTCGTGACTCAAAAAAGTGTGACTTTAAAATAATATATCGATCGCATGTCCGTTTAATAATCGGTGTCATAAGTTGAAAGTCGCAGCTACGAGGAATCATTTTCGTAAGACGGTAAATTCGGTGACACAGTTTATGAAACGCTATATCCAGTCGGCCGTGATTGGTTGATCATAAGTAAGCGTTTGGGCCAGCGAAATTGTACGTGCACGTCCTTCAGTATTATACAATTAAATATAGAGCGATTTTGATTAGATCGACTGCTATGGTATTTTATGGATAGAATTTCAAACACCATTGAAGGTTTTTGCCGTTTATTTCCGGTCTACAAACTAGTAAGTATAAACTCAAAGAGGTAACAAGTACAGCAAAGATATCCAGTTACATACAGAGTAGTCCCCCTTGCATATGATCAATATACATATAATAGAATACTACATTTCCTCCCCAAATCAAATTCAAAATACCTACATATTACTGATACTTAAAACAACTTCACTACATGTAGCATTATTAAAATCACAAATCCCACTTAGTATAATTTACTAAATAAACTCAACAAAACATAATCATAATACATGTCAAAACTGTTACATGTTACTTAATATTAAATCAGTGTCTATGATTGTCTTATTCATTCATTGTCCATCAATGTATATCAATCGAATATCTGAAACTACATGAAATAACACATCCATGATAATATCTCAATAAATGAATATGTGAACATATACAATATGATTCCAGTGAATAACTGTCATAATAGTTAATACAACTATTTCATGATAAAGTCAGAATATCTTTCTGGTACTTGTCTAGTCCTGTTCGATCGTCTAGGTGTTGTTTGTGTAACCTCGGGTATATCGACTTCTGGTTCGGTATTTTCAATGTCAAGGTTTACATCCTTTCCTGGAGATTTGGTTTCCTTACTAATCGACGTATTCAAAGGTTGTTCACTATTGTCAGTCTGATAATAACTCGGGTTTTCCTCCATGAATTGGTTTCCTGAATTTTCATCTGTTGTGTATGAATTTTTGGATTCACCACTAACTGACTTTTCGTTGGTTAACAACTTCTTCACATGTGACACATTTCGTGAATACTGAACACCATCTTTGGATTCTAACACTAACTTATTTTCACTTTTATTCACAACTGACATTGGATTAGGATTGAACACTGTTGATAACTTGTTTTGCTTCTTCTGCCTAACTAACACTAAATCCCCTTCTTTGATATCACTTTCTGTAGCTTTTCTCTGGTTATCCGCGTATATCTTTCCCTTTCCTTTCTTTTCGCTGTCTCGATCTCGAATCTCATGATCTATCAGGTTGTATTCAGTTATATCAGGAAGTTTGGTACGAATTTTCCTCTTGAACAGTAGTTCTGCGGGCGATATTCCAGTAGTTGTATGTGGAGTCGACCGATACATTAACAGGTAAGTTTGTAATTCTTCTTTCCAATCTTTCTTCTCGGCAGTCGCAATACGAATACGTTTCATAATCGACTTATTCTGGATCTCAACCTCACCATTTGCTTGAGGCCAATACGGTGTCGTGTTTCTATGCTCAATACCAAGTGAATGTAAGAAATAATTCAATTCGTCACTATTAAAATTCTGAGCATTGTCTGTTTGTAGTGATAATGGAAGTCCATGAACAGAAAATAACTTCTTCAAACAAGAAATCACTTTGTCTGATGAGGTTTTTCTAAGAATAAACACTTCAAACCACCTTGAATAGTAGTCCACAACGACTAAGAGGCTTTCACCAGACGGTAACGGTCCCAAGAAATCAGCACTTAAATGTTCCCACGGATGCATAGGCAATTCTCTACGTTTCATAGGTTCTGGCTTTTCTCCTTGACCTACCAACTGACATCCGAAACATTGTTTACAGTAAGTTTCTATATCTTTATCCATCCCAGGCCACCACAACTTAGTTCTTAGTCTCTGCTTCATCAAAACGATCCCAGGATGACCTTCATGACCTAACTTCATAATGTCCTCTCTCAAACACTTAGGAATAACAATTCTAGTTCCTCTAAGCACTAAATATCCAATCGAGGATAGTTCATGTCTGATCGGTAGATAACTCTTGTTCTGTAACTCGTGCCACTTTCCGGTTCTCAACTGGTTTCGTACATCAGTCAACTCATAATCTTCTCGCGATTTCATTTCAATATGTCTTGTTGACATAGCAACAGGTGTAGATTCCAAACTAACAGATTTAACATATTCTTCTGTATCTAAACAGTCAGCAGTTTCACCAGTACTAATGTCACTATCGGGTAACAATCTTGAAAGCGGGTCAGAAATGTTCGTACTACCTGGTATATGTTTCACAGTATACTTATACGGTTGTAATCTCAACATCCAGCGTTCCACTCTCGCACATGGTTTCGATTTTGGTGAGAATATAAACTCAAGTGGTTTATGGTCTGTTAACAGTTCAAAGTCAATTCCCATAAGGTACATATGTAACCTTTCACAAGACCAAACTATCGCTAGAGCTTCTTTTTCAGTCTGTGAATATTTTCTCTCAATCGAAGTTAAAGTTCTGCTAGCGTATAAAATAACTCGAGATTCACCTTTGGAGTTATACTGAACTAAAACACATCCAATACCCACTGGTCCTGCATCACAAATAATCTGAGTCTTATCCTTCTTGTCAAAATAGCCAAGGTTTTCCGCACTAGATAACTCATTTTTCAATGCGTCAAAGCCTCGCTGTTGCTCTATTTCCCATGTAAAAGGAACTCCTTTTCTGGTTAATTTACGTAACGGTTCCGCAATAGATGCAACGTTCGAAATAAATCTTGCACTAAAATTGACCAGTCCAAGAAAACTTTTTACTTCAGACACACTTCTTGGTTGCCGAAAATTCATAACAGCATTCACCTTGCTTTCGGATATACCAATTCCATGTTTAGATAGCACGTGTCCCATAAAAATAATGTGTGTCATATTCAACTGACATTTCTCCACATTCAGTGTTAGACCACTGGATTGTAGTCTTTCCAACAGATTGGTCAAATTTTCATTATGTTGTTCTACAGTTTTTCCATGTACAATAATATCATCAAATATGTTATTCACCCCTTTCAGTCCACTTAAGGTTTGTGCTATAACCTTATTATACATTTCTGGAGCGCAGCTCACACCAAACATAAGGCGCTTATACCTATACATTCCACGATGAGTCATGAAAGTAGTAATTTCTCTCGAATCATTATCTAGCTCTATCTGATGATATGCCATTTTAATGTCCAACTTTGAGAAAACTGTCGAATTGTTCAGATCTTGTAGAACTTCGTCCACGGTTGGAATAGGATATCGTTCCCTCAATACAGCTTCATTAGCTCGCCGCATATCTACGCATAGTCGTATGGAGTCTTCTTTGGGTACAACCACAATAGGATTCACCCAATTACTTGGAGTATTCACTTTCTCAATAATGTCCAAATGTTCAAGTTCATCAAGTTTACAGTCAAGTTTGTCCCGTAAGCTATATGGAATTCGACGTAACGGTTGCACGACAGGTTTGATTTGTTTATCAATAGGAATGTGTAGCACATAATTGTTCGACTTTCCAAGTCCTTGGAAACAATTAGGAAATTTATTCATAATTTCCGACATTCTAGCATTTTCACCTATTATGCTGTTGACAGTTGGTTTCCGAATACATAAGATTCCCAGTTCCATTGCAGTATCTTTTCCTAAAAGAACTTTCCCTTTTTCTTCAACAACTATAAAATCAGCCTCAACCGATTTGTTTGGAATGCTAACAATTGCCGTAAAACTTCCTGCTACAGTGAGCGGTTGTTTATTACCATAAGCATAAACTTTCTTATGTGTTAAACGAGATTCACACTTAATTTGATAGCTTTTCATGTATTCCCACATGTTTCTGTCCATTATGTTTACAGAAGCCCCAGAATCCACAATTACTGGCACATTCACAGTTCCAATGTCAACATTAAAGTCACCAGAATTCTCAGAATTAAACATAGCGAATACATACTCTTCTTCAGGGTCAGATTCAAGATCTACATTTCTTACGTTTCCTTTCTTAGCAGAATTATGCTTCTTAAATTTAGTCCTACAACATTTCTCGAAATGTCCCAAGTACTGACATTTCCTACACTTTTTTCCTTTTGCTGGACACTTAGCATCTGATTTAATATGTCCTTCATATCCACACGCATAACACTTCATATTTTTCACTTGTTCGTTAGAGTCAATCTTATTTACAGTTTCTATCGGCTGCATACAACTGGCCTGACTTTCAGAGGCTTCCAATGATTGCGCGATTCTAATAAGTTCGTCCAAATTAACGTCAACTCTCTCTAGAAGCTTTCGTCTGAGTCTCTGAGAATGACATTTCTCAATAATTTGGTCCCTTATACTCTCATTCACATTATGAAAATTACAGTTGATAGCGTTTTGTCTCAAACGTGTGACATATTGTCCAATAGGTTCATCAGCAGACTGAGAAATAGCTCTGAATTTAGAACGTTCAAAAGCCACATTTACTTTCGGCTTAAAATAATTATTCAACAAATCCACAACCACGGAATAAACATTCTCTCCTTCACCTGGATCTGGAACCTCAAACGTAAAGAATATGTCCTGCACTGCCAATCCAGCACTATGTAATAACAAAGCTTTCTTCTGTTCATGTTTGGTTATACCTTTTCCGTCAGAATACAGTTCAAAACTCCGTAGCCATCTTGTCCATCTAAATCCAAGAGTGTTTTTATCGCCAATTTCAAACGAAGAAATACCACCTATATCTTGCAATAAAGACGCCGCTATGGTTGTAATAATGTTCTCTAATGTTTCTTGTTCATCCTCGTCGCCAAATTATGTAATGATGACCCAGCTAATAGCTGATATGACCAGATTTAACTGTAACAATATAAAACACCATTGAAGGTTTTTGCCGTTTATTTCCGGTCTACAAACTAGTAAGTATAAACTCAAAGAGGTAACAAGTACAGCAAAGATACCCAGTTACATACAGAGTAGTCCCCCTTGCATATGATCAATATACATATAATAGAATACTACAGCAATTAAATCACAATGTTATTATAAAAGATATTGGCAATATTTACAGAGGTAAATATTTCTCCTGTTTAAAATATCATGACATGTTTCGGCACAAATTCTAATAACTGACTGATTTGTAAGAAACTTTGTCTTGATCAGAAAACAGTTAATCGACACGTCTTTTTGCATTAGACTTGTACGTTCATTATCAGGTACAATAAACTAAAAAACATGGATCTCCGATTCAACTTCGTTACAGAAGGGGCTTTTACAATCAGGTATACAAGTACATGTACTTAAACTTTCATATCTGCCTGCAACATATGCAGCGGACTGGAACAGTTTGGTCAAACTCCATTCAGTAATGCTGCAGAAAGAGATAGCATTTCAAGCAAATATTGACGGACGATATGCCCGACGGACATCCACGCATCCTAAAGTTTGCAGCAGTTGAGAACTTTCTGATAGGTGATCAAGAATAAGAAGAGGTATGTGATGATACAAGGAAAATAATGGACAAAATGTCAAACTAATCGAACAACTGTAGTGAATTAAGTACTCACACATTAAGGAAACTACTGTAGTGAATAAAGTACTCGCACCTTTAAAAAACTACTGTAGTGAATAAAGTACTCATAGATTTAAGATACAACTAAAGTGAATTAAGTGCACATACCTTTAATAAACTACTGTAGTAAATTAAGTACCAATACCTTTAATAAACTACTGTAGTGAATAAAGTACTCATACTTTTAAGATTCTACTGTAGTATATTAAGTGCACATACCTTTAAGATACCACTGCATTGAATTAAGTGCACATACCTTTAAGAAACTACAGTAGTGAATTACATACACATACTTGTAAGAAACTACTGTAGTGAATTAAGTGCACACACCTTTAAGAAGCTACTTAGTGAATTAAGTACTCGTACTTTTAAGAAACTACTGGAGTGAATTAAGCACTCGTACCTTTAAGAAACTACAGTTGTGAGTTAAGTACTGATACCTTTAAGAACTACAGTTGTGAATCAACTAACAATACCTTTAAGAGCTACTGTAGTGAATTAGGTGCACATACCTTTAAGAAACTACTGTAGTGAACTAACTACTCGTACCTTCACTCAAAAAAAAAATTACTAAGTAATACTCAAATCAAGTAATTTTTTTACTTGTTTCAAGTAAAATTCCAAGTAAAAATAGTTGTCAGAAAATCAAGTAATACTTAGTAATTAATTACTTATTAATTACTTATTAATTACTAAGTAAAAGAATTACTACCCAAATAATTACTAAGTAAATAATTTACTTAGTAAATGTAAATTACTCAGTAAATTAATTACTAAGTAATTATTTAACTAACCAATTACTTGTTAATTACTAAGTAAATAATAAATGTAAATTACTCAGTAAATTAATTACTAAGTAATTATTTAACTAACCAATTACTTGTTAATTATTTACTTAGTAAATATAAAATACTTAGTAAAGCAATTACCAGCATCATAAATAATCAAGATACTGATTGATTAAATGTCTGTTGATAAAAACTTCCTATATGTACAGACTCATAAAGTAAAAGAAACATTAAGTTTCTTTTTTCAATAGCAATTTAAGTTTATAGCTATGTTTTATTCTTCTATAGCTTTGGAAAATATACATTATTAACTTTTTTGAATGTATTTTAAGTGTGTTAAAGGCAATTTAATGGTATAATTTTTAAATTACCTCCCTTAAGTAATAATAAAATAGCATTAATATAATATCTCAGATATATATTGTCCATCAACATTTGCTTTATTAAGTTTGGCTGAGAAATTGTTAACAGACTGCATGTATGTAGTCACTACGGACAAGCAGTGATCATGGTCTATACTCCTCAAACTGGGTGTGGAGGTTGGTGGTGACCAGTAGATGACCCTATTTATTTGGACCATGTTCTACCATGGTGGACTGAATTGAAGTGCTGTGTTGATCATTGTTGACTATGGTCAACTATGGTGTCATGATTAAATACAGCTGTTGACCAATCCATGGTCGGAATAGTAACTCTAACTCGACAATGGTGAACCATGGTCGACTAGGCTTTCACCTTGGTTTTTTCATGGTATTTGATGGCTGACCACAATGACTATAAAAAATCATGGTGACCATGGTGTACCATTAAGAACTACAATAGTACTAAGTACTCAAACATTAAAGAAACTACTGTTGTGAATTAAGTACACATACATTTAAGATACTTCTTTCGTGAATTAAGCACTCGTACCTTTACGAAACTACTGCAGTAAAGTATGTGCTCTTACTTTTAAGAAACTACTGTAGTAAATTAAGTACAGACATATACGTTTACGAAGTTACTGTAGTGAATTGAGTACACATACCGTTAAGAAACTACTGTAGTGAATTAAGTACTCGTACTTTTAAGAACAACTGTAGAGAATTAACTGCACACACCTTTAAGATGCTACTGCAGTGAATGAAGTACACATACCTTTGAGTAACTACTGTAATGAATAAAGTACTCGTACCTTTGAGAAAGTACTGTGGTGAATAAAGTACTCGTACCTTTGAGAAACTACTGCAGTGAATGAAGTACTCGTATCTTTAAGAAGCTACTGTAGTGAATTAAGTGTCAATACCTTTAATAAATAACTGTATTAAATTAAGTACTCGTACCTTTGATAAACTACTCTAGTGAATTAAGTACTCGTACCATTAAGAACTACAGTAGTGAATTAAGTACCAATGTCTGTAAGAAACTACAGTAGTGAATTAAATACTCGTACCTTTAATAAACCACTGTATTAAATTGAGTACTCGCACCTTTGATAAACTACTCTAGTGAATTAAGTACTCGTACAATTAAGAATTACAGTAGTGAATTAAGTACTCGTACCTTTAAGAAACTACTGTAGTGAATTTAGTATCCATACCTTTAAGAAACTATTGTAGTGAATTAAGTACTCATATCTTTAAGAAACTACTGTAGTGAATATAGTACAAAATGTACACATACTTTTTTGATACTATTGTAGTGAATTTAGTACTCATACCTTTAAGAAACTACTGTAGTTAATTAAGTACACATACCTTTAAGAAACTATTGTTGTTAACTAAGTACCTATACATTTACGAAACAACTGTAGTGAATTAAGTGCCCATACCTTTAAGAAGCTCAGCAAGTGCTGGTACTAAATGTTTGTCAGTACTGTGACGTCCACCAGTTTCCTTACTCATCTCATAGCACCATCCCCCCGTGTTGCTTGTCTTCTTATGTTTCGCCCTTTTCTGCATTTTGACCTACATATACGAGAGAATTATGTGGATTTTTGCTCTAATTCAAAAACCGTTAAACTTACAGTTACAAATCTGTGGACAATGTAATATTGATACTTATTGCACTAGTATACCAAATTTCATTCGGATCTGATCATAAATAACGAAATACAGAATCTGTAAGAGGGTATAGTTATAAATCGCGGGGCAGCCCGGAAATTACGTACGACGTTACCTTCACGCCTATATCATTTCATGATGCTTTTGAACACTGTTAATCAACTGTTCTTTATTTTTTCTAATCAATTATGCTCTTATACTATGCATATGAGCAAGTCTCCAGGAAAACCTGCTATTTTGACAAAACATTTTATTTTGAGATTTTTTATTATCTAAAAGAGTAATCTTAATGACGAAACATGCAAAAGAAATTTTGTTAATATCATGATTTTTAAGGAAGTTACAGCTGTTTAGTTGAGACCCTATTCAGACCCTTTTTGCGTGACGTCGCAAGCGTCATTCAAACGTAATTCGACGTCGTTGTAACAAGTACTTTATACATACTGCATTTGATAAATTCTTGACGTAAACTGGTCAAAGTGGTATCAAGTTTTAGAATGATGTTTTAAGTTTTAAATATACATCCAAATTGTAAATGTTCACATTTAGTGAAAGACTACTACTGTTTTAAACAACTAACTCCTCGTTTTTCTCATTCAGAGTACATTTCTGAAATTGGTCACCATAGCAACGAAGTAAATGATTTCGACATTATTCATAAGAAATTTTAAAGCTAAGATATAGTAATATATGGATAAATGACTTTAAATTTATTCTATTGTTATGTCATTGTTTCTTATTTGTAAACGTTTTTAAAAGCTTGTTACATGCAGTAATTACATAATGTCAGTATAGCAGGTTTTCCTGGGTACTGTTTTATCAAGGCATATACGGAAATCGTAAACTTACGTTCAAATTTAAATTCTTTATTACTCTTAAGCAACTGTATAATCTGGACAGATACAGTCTGTAGGAGTTGATTAACTGAATCATTATTAGTATAGCAACTATATTTACCCCACTTTGTAGCTGTAAAATAATTATAAATAATTTAAATTTGAACGTAACTTTAAGATTTCCGTAAGTACTTTGATAAAACAGGACCCTATATTTAGTCAATATTTACTGAACTGTATAGTCATTTTAACTTTTAACCTCAAACTAATTGCAACACAAATTTTTATATTCTTTTATTGTGCATCTATCTAATATAAACAGTTAAAAAAAATCTCTAAGACCAATTCCATTGGCTTTTCGAAATATGCTCATAATATTTAATTGTTACATGTTTTCGCGATGCTTGTTTCTTTTGGAGGGTATATGTCATGACCTGTTTGAGTATTTTTCTTTTAATGCGTTTTAATTGTAAACTATTCAACCAAGGAACAATCCTCTAACATTTGTTTTCTATCAGATATTCAGTTTCGGCGAGGAAAATGTCCAATGTTTTCTATAACAACCACTTCGAAAAAGTGGAATTTATTCCCTAGCGACAATGTCTCTCGGCGAACCTTAATTATTTTAGGGATTTGGTAGAGAGTCACCCAATTAATATTTGAGCGAATTTATTTTGAAATCAAACTGCTGGTTCTTAGGAAAAAGACTGAGAAAGTTGTTAATGTAAGTACATCCATATAGGGAAAATGTGCTCCACTCCCTAATATTCATGTTTTTGAAAAATCTAATCAAAGTTTTTTTCTAATTTCTGGAAGAGGGTTACCCAATGACCATTTGTGCCAAAATAATTTAATTTAGAGCAGTGGTTTTCAAAATAATGATGTTCAAGCCTTTAATATGTGATTATCTATAGAGGAAATGTGTCACGCCCCCTGGTGGCTATTTTGTAATTCAAATCATAGCGCTGTTCATGTACTTAGTTTAGACGGTCACCAAACAACCATGTGTGCCAAATCATTTTAAAATCGGATCAATGGTTTCTTAAATAAAGGTTTTTAAAAACTATATGACCTTTGACCTCTAAGTATGACCTTGATCTTTGAGCTTGGGACCTAGGTCATGCGCATGACACACCGTCATGATGTGGTGAACATGTGTACCAAGCAATTTAAAAATCAAGTAATATATGACAAAGATACAGAGTGGATGCGCTAGTATGACTATAAAACCTTTGAGCACTAAGTGTGACCTTAACCTTTGAGCTAGGGACCTATGCCTTGTGCTTGACACACCGTCTTGATGTGGTGAACATTTGTACCAGGCAATTTTAAAATCCAGTAAGAAACGACAAAGTTACAGAGCGAACGCGACTTACATGACTATATAACCTTTGACCTCTAAGTATGACCTCGGTCATTGCATTAGAGATCTGGGTCTTGAGCATGACTTACCGTCTTGATGTGGTGAACATTTGTACCAAGGATTTTTTAAAATCCAGTAAGAAATGATCAAGTTACATAGCGACACGACGTGCATGACTATATAACCTTTGACCTCTAAGTGTGACCTTGACCTTTGAGCTAGGACCATGGTCTTGCATATGACACACTGTCCTGACGTGGTAAACGTGTGTACCAAGCAATTTTAAAATCCAGTCAGAAGCGACAAAGTTGCAGAGTGGACTTGGTTTGGCTAACAGAAATATATTCTGGAGTATTTTTGGCACGGCCTAATTCATGTACATATTCAGTCATTTATACTGTCTGATCAGGAATGTTCAATTACCATTAGATACACAGGTATATAATACATGATATGTGTAATTTCTAAACAAATCGGATTGAAATTAAAGAAATGAGTAACATTTATGTTACCCCTTCCAAGTGCTAATATGACTCACTTGTCGACAATTCAATAGGTATTACCCCTACATGTATAATGTCAAACAGGTGAATATCAAATTCTTCTCCGATGATAATATCATTTGCTGTTTTCGCTAGAGGAAGGTTATATCTTTCAGAAAATATGCACTTTTATACAGACTTAGTGAATATTTAACTACTTACAGAGGCATTATCAGAACTTAAATGTCCCTCGTACTATGAACAAAATAACATGCTAAACTTGCTGTCAAAAGTGGCTTTAAACATGTGGATTTTTTCAAACTTTCCGGCAAAATATTTACTTACGACTTTTTTTCTACAGTGTATAACAGTTTGTAGATGATGAAACTGTAAAAAATCTTTGTGTTGCAATTAGTTTGAGGTTGGCCCTAATTGTTAGCTTAAATGACTCGCCTAGTACCCTTGCAAGATCTGCAAGATCATAATTTTCCACGTATGCCACGGATGGTTGATTCAGACCAACGTAAGTACCGATTCAGTCAACGTCGGATTTTCACCTCTACCCGCATTGTCTGTTTCATAATCCAGGCCGACTTTAAAACGTTTATGTCATTTAAAAACAAGTGGCCGTGATACAATAGGTACTATACTTGATTTAGACTATAGATCTCAGTAGCAAGCCAATCCGCATGAAGAAAAAGTGTTGAATAAATCCCGTATACAACACTTTGCTGTGGTATATAATAACACTAGATTGCTATATACTATAGTAGGCCAAGCAAAATAATTGAGCATAGCTATAATAATGTATTCATGCATTTAGCACAGAAAATGTGGATGCCAAACATTTTTGATACCAAGCTTAGTTTAGTCTATATTATAACAATACTATGTTTTAAACACGTAACTAATTGGACTTATTAGAATACATGTACATGTATATCAAACCTTTCTACATTTGTTCATAATTACTGTCATAATCTGAGACAACAATTTTGATAGATAATTAACCAATTAAGGTATTGCCAACATCTCTGCTGAGTGCTGACAACATTATCAATAGAGGGTGAATGCCGTGGTAGCTTCTATGACTACAGTATAACCTCTCTAGGGGACATATGTAGTGCAACAACCTCTGTATAACACAACCTTCAAAGTTACTTGAAGTTATTACATGTATATAATTTTGTAAATTCTGTAGGGCAACAACTTCTAAACAATGACCAATATTTGCAGCCCACAAAGGGCCTCACTCTACAGAGGTTGTTCTGTTCTATTGTGTCTTCAATAATTACGTGCAGATTACCCCACTCTTCTAACACATCATTTCCACAGAGTAGAACTTAAAACCAACTAAACGATTAAAACAAATTGTAGGGTTTCCAATGGTGTCTGCAGGTGATTGAAGTAAATGACTTTTTTACTATCACAACCCATAATTTACAAATTAAGACCTCACCTCCAAGACCACCTCAAAATAAAGACCACTACTTTCTGTCCACTGACTTGCACATTATTCAACCTCAAATGTACAGTGAAATTGCACCTATATGAAGACCACCTCTTTAACAAGATTGGCTCAGAGTTAACCATTTTTCGTTCCGTTTTCATCTGTTTGCTCTTTGATAGAATGATGCAATCACTCAACATTATTGAGATAAGTGTTTTACAGTCCCAAGAAGGAATTTCATTATTTAGGTTTTACTGTAAATATATCTTTATATGCATCATGCAACACTTAACATATTACACCAGCACTTATCATACCCTATGTACCGGGTACTGTTCGATTTATAGGCAGGGTGTACCTGATAAACAAAGAGTATTTATCTATAGTCTAAGTCAGATAGAACGGCTCGTAGGTGTTGATATGGGATTATAATCCTCGTTTCACTCGGAGTTATAAATCCCATATACAGCACCTACTCATGTTCTATCCTATACTTCTCCAACATTTCTTTCGTGTGCGTTGGGGTTTTCACAGCTGTACACTTAATCGCACGGTTATGAGACTGTAAATGAAATCTGCTGACGTCATTATTTACTCTTATTATGACATGACAATAGTAACACATCTATTCATAACATGGCGAGTATAACAAGATTTAACTTGGAATTTCACTCAGTAGTCGATACGATATTAGACAACATGATGCCATATTTCTGAATTTTTAAATGAAGAAACACAGTAACAATCAGCAATAATGTAAAACGTTTTATTGAAAAAATATGTGTTGATCCGCGAAAGCATTTATGTGTTGTTATGGTAGGGTATAACTGTTTATGCGAAGAATTGTTTTTAGATATATGTTGTGATATTTGTCAATAATAGATAAAAGTCGCTTTCGTGTAAATTTCATACCGATCTACCCAAAAATAAAAATCTTAGAGCAAAAGTCCACATAATTCTGGATCACCCCTCGTACAAGGTGTGATCAATTTATTCGAGAACTTTCCTTCTAACTTAACCAGGGTATGTAGATATATATATATCAATTGTCTAGCATTTAAATTATTTTCAGTCCGCTGCCGGTTTTTGACTGGATGGGATCGTAGGTTTGCCCTCCGTCCGTTCGTCCGTTCGGTCGTCAGTCAGTCCCTCAGTCAGTCCGTCCGTCAAAAATATGGATCCTGACATAACTCAAACAGTTACCAAGCTAGGTTTATGAAACTTGATATGTGGATAGGGTGCAATAAGGGGATTATGCACGTCTAAACATATTTTGATTCTCTGACAAAAATTGTGGTTGCTATGGCAACAGAAACATTGAAAATGGCTTCAAACCGGTAGGGGACTTCTGTATTGCTTGCAATTCTTAATTCCTTGTTTATATTGTCACAACCCACTTGATGACGCCACCTCTTGTGACGCGGCGTCGAGTATGTCGGACAATGCAAACAAAGAGCAGCGGCTTTCATTGAGATTTAAACCAATTCACAGGCACCCGTCATGTTATGCCCCCCCCCCCCCCCCCCTGTAGACCCCATTACTACCCAGGTACCCCCAACCAACCCAAACTCTACAACCCCAGTACAATAGAAACAATATAATATGTACTATGGTTGTAGAGTTTGGGTTGGTAGGGGGTACCTGGGTAGTAATGGGGTCTACAGGGGGGGGGGGGGGGGTGCATAACATGACGGGTGCCTGTGAACCAATTATGGAAAATCCTTGCGTTATTTCAAAAATGACTTTTCCAAAATGTAGCGATTTACACATGATTAATATTTTTAGATCTAGACATACATGAGTATATGATTACCCTACCTCTGACAAGTTAGTAGCTAAATCAACGAATATGATTGGTCCATTGCGATCACGTGGTGACACAATAAATTCAATACCGGGTCACTAAATTCAATACCCATGGTGTATAACCATATCGGTACCCTCTTGGTGCAAATTGATATATCGGTACCCTCTCGGTGCTGGCACGGGTCTCTCTCGGTGCAAAACAATAGAGCAGTCATGTCGATGTGGATCGTGAATTTGAAAACTCGTCGCGAAATCATGTTGCATTCTATGTCGGACTATATGCAAGCACACGGTGTTTGTTGCTGTCTTGTGATTATGAATTAGGCCAACATCTAACTGCATACCGTGTCGCTTTGCAATATCTTCGATTTTCCGAGCGGATAGACTACTGAGTTTACTGGACGAAATATTCCAGACGAATGTCATGACCTTGACGAAATTCGAAAAGGTTAAAATTGTGTCTAAACTGAATGAAAAGCCTTTAATGAAATGCTTTTGTAGGAATGTCGCCGATTTTATTTATTTTGAAGTATATTTTAACAACTAAACGCGGTGTACATTGTCAATGAATATTTATGTACAGTGTTTATATTGTTGTCTCCCTTGACTAATGTACGTTCTGTTCTGTACGAGTTTGCTCCCTTTTGGTCTGGGGCGGCTCTTTGTCTGGGGTAGTTTCAACAAATACGCGGGAATATGCTTTGAAATCTTTATAACGTGACCAACACTTAAAATAATTGGTCATATAAAAGATTGAGGTATTACAAATACACGATGTACATAGCTATAAAACATTAAACTCGAGGTAAAATTTGGTCGAAACAACATAACTGTAACTTTAAAAAGTAGCTGTACAACCAGATACACTTCTTAGACCTGTAAACCGAAACTCATTTTTTCCTTTACAACTTACATGTAAATTATAAGAATTAGCTATTGGAGATCATTAGTATTCATGACGTAATTTGTTATTGACGTCGTATAGCCTATTTGCATGTCGGCATTGATTTCACACGGCTACATATGATAGCATAAATATACCAAACATACACCTGTTTTGTTTGCTATTACATACCCCGGTTGTTGTTGATTTGTGCAATATTGCCATTAGTATGTTATGACGTTTCAATCGCAACCACACTTCATCGCCGATTTCTGTATCGCACTCATTTTCTGACGACTTTGAAGCAAATAGTACTAAAACGGAATTTTGACATTAAAACTTGTTTTTGAAATCATGAATGTAGTATTCATAACCCACCTTTTAAAAAATTACAAACGCACGAATGATACGTCATCGTTTGCTACGTCGAGCGTTTGAAAATATGAAAATTTGGACCGCACAATGTCAAAGAATACGGGAGAATGTATGATCTTTGAAAATGTCGAGTGATGTTGCCATAGGAAACCGCATTCGTTTCGACTTTGGTTAACATTGATGATCAGCGGTGAATCAAATTGTAATACATTTATCTTCATGTATAGAAAATTTCATTCACTTACAATGACAAATAAAGAAATTAGTGCTTTTTTCCTTGTATTTGTTGATCACCCCTCGTATATAAGCTGGTAACTGCTGATATAGGAATAACTGTACAATTTAGAGGGAAGGCGGGTCTAGTTTTCCATATATGGACACAGCAAAATTGTCCTAATAAATGGATTTACTTCATGAACCACTTACTTGATATTGTGTCCATTGCACAAATAAATGGATTAGAGGTCCAAAAATTTGAAAATCCCTGGCTTTTGATTGGACAAAGAAGTAGGGTAAACTATAAATAGTATAGTCCCACAACGATAATGTGTTATTTACAAACATGTCTATTTATAGCAAAAGATTATTCCAAATCAAAACATAGGGACCAATAAATGAATAAGACATTATATCTACATCAACAATATATGCTTCTGTGGTGGCTCAGTGGTAAGATACACAGAATTTACCCATATTTGAATTTTTGTCCTTTGTGCGTTCGACCCCAAATCGAGGCGTCTTTTTTTGTCTATTTTATTATTAAGTATTTATAAATTATAAGTATACTAATTATTATACATGATAAAGCCGATGGCATTTTATTGTTCAATTGAATATATTATTAAAACTGTGCATTATATGATTGTATGGGCACTAAACTGAGTATAAAATGTAATACTACATGTGGAATAGAAAATATTGAGATGGACAACAAAATAAAACCCTTCATTAAATAAAATCACTATATTTAAAAGATAAAAAGCATATTAACCAAAATAAAATGTATATTTTCATAAATATATCTCTTTAAAAAATTAAAAACAAAATTTTATTTTAAAAACTTTTATTGCTAATGGTATTCGAACTCGGAACCTACGAAGTGAACTAAAGTTGAATGTCAGGCACATTCTGCTTAGCGCACTGAGCTATCGGGATATCTGATCGTTTGGAGAAAAATAAAACGTTTTATACTTGTCAAGTCAATTAAATATAACATGTAACCCGTTATCAAAACATGGATGCGCCCAAACCTTTGCGCGGGAATCACATTATCGTTGTGGGACTATATAGTGCGCCCAGGATAACGTGATGTTTACAAACATGAATCGGTTTTGTCAACTATTGGAAAGTTGGTTTTCCACATTACTTAAGAAAACAGATAAGGTCAGTTTTGTTCTAAAAACATAACGGATAAATCATTCACACCTGATTAATCCTCCTAAATGGATTTTACCAAACTTTCCCGCCTTTCATGTTATCCTGGGCGCACTATACCAGAACATAAACATTAATGTTTACCTTTTGCACCTGAAGTAAACTATAGTCCCACAACGATAATGTGATTCCCGCGCAAAGGTTTGGGCGCATCCATGTTTTGATAACGGGTTACATGTTATATTTAATTGACTTGACAGTTATTAAACGATTTTTTTTCTACAACCGATCAGATGTCCCGATAGCTCACTGCGCTAAGCAGAATGTACCTGACATTCAACTTTAGTCCACTTCGTAGGTTCTGAGTTCGAATACCATTAGCAATAAAAGTTTTTAAAATAAAATTTTGTTTTTATAGAAATATATTAATGAAAATATACCTTTTATTTTGGTAATGCTTTTTATCTTTTTAATTAAGTGATTATTTTAATGAAGGGTTTTATTTTATTGTCCATCTCAATATTTTCTATTCCACATGTAATATTACATTTTTATACTCAGGTTAGTGCCCATACAATCATATAATGCACATATTTAATAATACATTTAATTGAACAATAAAATGCCATCGGCTTTATCATGTTTAATAATTAGTATACTTATAATTTATAAATAATTAATCTTAAAATAGACAAAAAAGACGCCGCGATTGGGGGTCGAACGCACAAAGGACAAAAATTCAAATATGAGTAATTAAATGCCGTGTGTCTTACTACTGAGCCACCACAGAAGCATACATTGTTGATGTAGATATAATGTCTTATTCATTTATTGGTCCCTATGTTTTGATTTGGAATAATCTTTTGCTATAGTTCAATTTTGAACTCTGAGCCATGACCTATCGGACTAGTCCATTTTGTGCGGGTAGACCATAGTTTATTACGTTCGCATGTCATTATTTAATGATGTGATTCTTACATATATCTGTTTGTTATCGAATTACAGTTTAGTGCAGTCGGCAACGTTCAGGATTGCTAACCCGAAGTTCGGTGGTTCAAATTCCCAATTCGCTCATATTTTTAAGTCATTATTTTATTTTTAATATTTAAAGAGTATATGAACTAAAGTTTCTTTTTTTAATTACTTCATGAAAATGTGTTGATTCAATTTATTTTTCATTTATACAGCGATCGTTTCCATATTCCGAGTTTACTGACAACCTGTATTACGTTGTTTAGCCGTCATAAGATTCTACAATACACGTGCAAGATCTAAAAATATTGTGAAGCATGTAACAAATATGGCTTGTCACATACTGTTATAACACGGATATTGCAAGTTATGTGCATTTATGAATTAAAAAATGTGTAAATATAATTTAAAAAAAGAAAAATATATTTTATTTGGTGAGATTTGAACTTGCGGTCAGACAAAAGTTATTTTACAATGTATCAAGCGCTATACCGACACGACCACTCAGACACACGGAATAGTTGGCCTTAATTATATTACTTATATTTTCCATTAAACCTATACCAACCTATATCGATTAATGGTTAAAACTTTAAAAGTGCAGTCACGGCTCAATGCTCGAAATCGAACTATATAAATAGACATGTTTGTAAATAACACATTATCGTTGTGGGACTATATAGATGTACAACGACCTTCGAAATATGACCTTTGGGCGGGTTCATTTGCTAAGGTTGAAACGATATTTACCGTTATTTTTCTAATATATTATGAATATATCTTATAAATTCGCGTTATCTTTCAATTTGACAGCGTGGCCTAGTGGTTAAGATGATCTATACTCTAAACTAGTCTGTACTCAGATCATTCTTTTTATATGGGCTGTGGGTTCGAGTTCGCTGCTAAACTCTTTTTCAATAATTTTATTATCATAAAACATGAGTGTTTTTTCATATATTTTATTACTTAATGAATAATAAAATTATGTTGAAGGTTAAATACAAAGTTGCTTTGTTTCGTTTATTTTACGATTTTAGCCTGCCCTGGATATTGTATTTATTGCTCAGATGACAATCGGGTTGAATTACAAATTATTTTCATCATTGGTTTCGCTGGAATTAGAATTGAAATCACCACTCTAAGAATATTCTGTAAAAACTTCAACATTAATAAGCCTTTACTCTGGTAATACAGGGAGCAGAGTTCGGGTGACCGTTGACCGATATCTCTGTTCAACCAACAGTCTTGACGTGGGAGTGTTTTCAAGGATTAAAATACAGAACAAATGTACAAAGGAAAAAGATATATTTTAGAAATATATATAAAATAGACATGCACACGAATGTTTTATTTAGCAAAATTAAAAAAAAAAAATGGGTGGGATTCGAACCCAAGCAAAAAACATATTTTGTTTCATAAGCAGTAGCTTAGCCTACTGCGCCATGGAGGACGATGTAAGCTACAATTTCAAATAATATATTTCTTTTCCGAATACACCCCTTTTACCTGGATTATTTCATTATTAAAAGTACAGTTACGCCCGAACGATTGTGGTTTATCTATAATAAGGTATATAGTTCGACCATGGGTTTTGAGCCGTGACGGGGCATTACACTATTTAGTCATGGTGGGTGAATATACCTGGTTAAAAATCTATTCAGAATACGTATGTATATGTATATTTGTATAGCAGTTACATAGCTGTGGCGCTGGTGTAGTTGGCTAGAGTGCGATGTTTGTATACGGTAAGTTGCGAGTTCAAGCCTCGATATAGCCTATATTTTTTCTTATACGTTATTCTTATTTCATTTTATCAAATATTCTTTGAATGGTATTAAGTGTTATTTATTTATTACAACATGTATTATATAGTGTCTAATGATTTAATCATCAGTTACTGTTTCAGTATATGTTATATATATTTCGTAATTTATTTATATCGTAATTTCATATTTCACAACAAATTAAAATCACAGTTGTTCAATTTCACTGGCTGTGTCAGTTGATGACCCTTCTGTTGTGTCTGTCTCCGAATCAGATGATGTGTCTAAATCAGTATTTACGTCAATGATCATCGGTGCTGGAAGGTCGTCCATTGCAATGTCTATTGACCAGTACTTCTGCTCCACAGACTTCACATGATTGGTACATCTAACCCAATCTGTATGTGTCACTGCGAGTAATGCCTCTGTAATGAGGTCTCTAAGATGCGTCATCTTGAATGTTAGGTTCTTGCGTGCAATGTGGCCTGAAATATAAAATTTAACATAAAATAAGGATAATTGATTGTTGGAACTTGTTTTCATTAACCAGCTTGAAATATAAAAGTATTCATCAATGGTACATTCTTTACAATGATTATATTCATTAAACAATTTAGAACAAGTTATTTTATTACTAACCTTTAACAATTCCCCAATACAAATAAGTTCTATGGGGTTCAAATCTGCATGGTAAGGGGGTAACCGCAGTGCCTGATGACCATGCGTAGCCAGTATCTTGTCGACAACATAAACCGGAACCGATTTGTTTCTGTTACATACAGCAAGAAGTTCAGGCTTCAACATGGTGTCATTAAAAGCTATGTTGTTTCTTCTCAGCCAGTTCTGTAAGCAAATAAAATATAACACTAATATAATACACCAATTGAAGAAGCACATTGGTGATAATACGTAATTTAATTTAGCTTACATGTATAAATGAAATCATAGCAAATTTTATAGCGATGGTGTTTAAATTTCTTGTTTTGCGTTCCATTTAAATTAACCGTGAAGAAAGTGAAGTTATATTATATACATGCCGCACATTATAATATATGACGAATATACATTACCTGTATATCTGCTTTTCGTGTTGCAAGTGTTGGACAACGGTCAACCTGTACGTTGTGGTAAGCAGCGTTATCCAACACTAACACAGACCTAGGGGGTAGATTTGGTATAAGTTTCTCGGTGAGCCATCTGGTGAAGTTCTGACAGTTCATCTCCGCGTGGTAATCCCCTGATGAACTGTGTGTCTTGAAGACCAGGTCAGCTCCAGGTATGAAACCAGCTTGGCTGCCAGCATGCAAAATGATCATCCGCTCTCCTGAAAAAGACAAACAAAACGTTTAATTAGAGCCATTATATGTCGTTTAAAAGCTACCAATATTGTTTATGTTATAACAATTATGTTGATTGCTATAAGTTTATGTTGAAAATAACGTTGATGTATAATACCTTTCGAAAATGGAATAAGGAGACCAGAAGAATCGTCCTGTCAGCATTTGGTCACTCAATGGTTACTGTGCACGTAGGTCTCGTCCGTGTATACAATGGTATGGCCAGCATCTCGAAAGGTCTTTATCTTCCTCAAGAATGAAATACGCTGGAGAACTATATCCGTTCGTTCCATTAGAATCTTCCTGTTCTGCTTACAGCGCTGGTATGTAAATCCCAGATGGTGCAGATGCTTGCGCAGGTACTCCTTTCCACCAGAATAACCGATACTGTTACGTAGTGCAGCTCTCAAGTTCTTCAGCGTCGGTAAAACCTTTTGCTGCACATACATGGTGTTGATAGTTCTCCTGATAACGCCATTATCAAAGTCATCAAATATATGGTATTTTGTCGTTCTTCTCTTCTTCGAAGTAGTCACACTTGATTCCTTGGCAACCCTCTTAACTGTCGCACAGCTTACACCAGTTAGTCTTGAAGCACGCTGGATGCTGCAATCCAATGGTAACATCAGTCCATGTCTCCTCTTCCTTACGCAAAATGAATGCACATTCTGCAGGATTTTCCTAGCATCATCGCTATACTTATAACGTGTAGCCATTATACACAGTAATATATGACTAACTTGGATTTATTTCGGACTGACAAATTCCCCATTAAAGAATGTATTCAATGGAATGCACATGCACAATTTTCTCGTGCAATGTTTGTATTAACAAGCGATTTAAAAAAAAAATGTACTTACCAAGTTTCGAACCTTCAAAAGCTCACTTATGAAGCCACCACCATATCCTCTGGGCCAAGCATTAGTTAACTTTCACAGCTCACTTATACCGCTTATATCGCTATCACATATGTAAGCCTACCCTTTGAGAGCAAATCAACGGTCCTGCATAAATTAGTCACGGCTCAAAAAAAATGGTTGATCTATATATGGTAATTAAGGGCATGTCCATGTTCATGTCCAGATTTTATTTTTCGGTATATTTTCAACATGTTTGCATTTGTAACGGATCGAGTGCGATATAACACAAGTACATAAAAGAAAAGAGTATAACGGCAATTTTTGTACTTAGTATAATCTTTTTGTGTAAAATCAAGGACCGTGACGATTACTCGGTTAATCAGATACGATTCGATTGCAAGGTGAAACTAGTTTCAGTTTTGCAAAACCGCTAATCGTTCTAAAACAATATACATCCTACAACAATGGGGATATAGAACGGAATTGTTACCTCTGACTGTTTTTCGACGGTTAAGGTATTAGAGGATAATTTATAGTGAGATTGAGCATGTTTTTTTCAAAAGCATTTTATTCTTAAAATTGAAATGTGTTGAGTACAATAAGCATAGTATTATGATGCACTTTATTTACCATTGAAGTTAAACAATAACAAAAAATCAGTAAAGTGAATTTATTGAAGCATGACAGCACTTTCATTTTAAATATTGCTCGTTTACAAACAAAGTCAACGTAACATTAAGAGTCAAAATTTGTTGTTGGCGTCATAGTCAAAAGTATAAGGAACAAACCCTTACAAAGAAATAATTATAAAACATATCAGGAACCTATATCATGCAAAACTTCAATGACCTTGCAAACCGAACGTAGAAATATGGCAATGTTTCTTGAATATCTTTTAAATTATACATTTTTCAGTCAAAAAACTAAATAAGAGTTTGCTCCCTGGAGTTATAATGTAAGCATGGTAAGAGTTTTGGCTCGTGACATTTGTCAAAATGTGTGTTTCGGAACGAGTACTGAACTGCACATCACACATTCTTTGAAACAAACTATTTTAAACAAGTTGTTGGTGTTATGTTACAGTGATAGTATACATACGATACAAGTCTGTCTGCTTGAGCCATTTTATTTTCTCAACAATGCTGAATTATTATTTACCACACCCTCCCACTTTTGTTCTCACCCCAACCCCTTAATTTCGTCGTTCGGTAAGTACATCTTGATTTTTCTTTGCTTTGTTAGGCGTTATCAATGAAACCAATCTGCCCACCGTACAGTACGGCCCTGTCGCTGCCTGCAGACACACGCCCATTTCCTCTCCAAATACTTAATATATATGATTAAAGAAAACACTCTATTCCAGTGCGGTTTTGGTTACGGTACCCCTGACAACCTATCTATAGTATTTCGACTGTCTGCTGATTTCCATGGTGTGTTTCTGTTTGATAGGGCCAACTTCGCTGTTTACCTTATTCTAGGTATGCATTTTGCAAAATTAGTTCAATGCTGCCATATTATGAGATACAATAAACAAAAGAACCTCTATGATACCCCTGACAGTTGCTGTTTGTGGTGTATACCCCTGACGCCTCAAAATAGGTGGTATGATAAATTCAACGGGCGACTGGCTCGTAAACTGTATATTACATGTGAATGATGCAAGATATATTACTGATAGATGTATTAACAAATTATGTTTTCATTATAATTCTCTGTTTCGACCGAGGTTCACTGCATTGTCAGTCCTGAACAATTATTTGTCTATAATACGATCATTGACTTTTTGACTTTGTGTAATTGGGATTTATTTTACCATTGAATGATGCGCGTTGACGAATATACACGTGTATATATAGTTATACCTAATAAAAAAGACGTGTCTCCAAATGTTTCTGTATCTGTTTATTTTCAGTTAACAATGTTTAAAAAGAAATCTAATTTGAATATACATGTACATAGACCAAAGAAGAAAGCTAAACATGACAAAAATGAAAATAGTCAGCAGTCAATCTTATATGTAGTTCATATGGTGAAATACACTTGCATGTTTGGTATAAAAAACAAACACACATTTGTTACAATTGTGTTTCTATAGGGGAGATCATGATTGATCAAGTCTGAAGCAAGATACTGTATAATTGTCATTTTTATACCTCACGTGACCTCTCAATGTTTTTTCCCCCATAGACCTTCCGTGTGATATTTTGTTCGATCACTATGTGATATTTTGTTCGATCACTACTAGTAAAAACGAGGCTGGGCTATTTATAGAAATTTGTACTATTTGAGTCCGGAAAACACCCTGCTAGAGTTTTTTTATATGTTTGGGTATATTTAACATGCTATTTTTAGTAAATATTGTCGATTTCAACCGTTGAACTGACAAGATTTACTAAAAATAGCACAAAATCATTAGAAACTTGTACGGACTGAGATTGTACATGTAAAATTATCATAACGGCAATATAAATTCTGCTTACATTTGTTGATATTTGATTTCGCAAAATGGTTGTAATTTTGTTCGGTATAATAAAATAAATAACACATGGCTGCGAGGGTGATAGTAAATAATACCAACCCGAGAATAGTTATATCACCCGAGGCGAATCCGGAGTGACGTCAACAAGTTTTCCTGTTCTTCAAGGTGTACGTCAAGGTGGCGTACTTTCAACCTGGCTCTATCTTCTCTTCATAGATAAACTGTTATGTGATCTGGAAGAGTCACAACACGGTGCGCATATAGGATCTATACGTTCTGGCAACCCTACTCTTGCTGATGACTTAACATTGATGTCACCAAATTTGACCTCGCTACAACATCAAATAGATATAGTTACCAACTATGCTAACCAATGGGAATATGAACTAAATGCTAGTAAATGTAAATTGGTTGTATTCGGTGGAAACATATCCCATACACCATCTGTGCGTATTGGCGACAAACAACTGACATGTAGTGAATCAGCAACTCATGTCGGTATCGAACTTCACCACTCAATGAAATGCACTCATGCCATCACTGCAAGAATTAAAAAAGCAAGAGCGTCTCTATTTTCATTACTTACAATCGAAAACAATCTAGGTGATATCCACCCTCTAACCTTAGGCACAATCGTCAAAAGGGTGTCAGTGCCAATCGCACTATACGGTGCTGAACTCTGGAACACCATGACAATATTAGATATACAACACGCAGAACGATTTATCCGTCTTTGTGCAAAAAGTATACAACACCTTCCCACACGAACTAGAACTGACAATGCACTAAGTATTCTCGGATGGAGACCCATTATCGCCCAAATTGACCTAAGGAAATTAACATTTCTTTACAAACTGTGTACAATGCCAACACATCTTCTTTCGAGAAAGATATTTGATTATCGCCTACAACTATTCGCCATACGGGGATACAGAAACCAAACTGGATTCATTCCGGATATCTACAGAATACTGCAGAAGTATTCACTCACTCATCACTTGCATAAATACCTGGAAAATTGTGAATTCCCAGCAAAATCTATGTGGGCTCGAACTATTCATACACAAATCAACAATTACCACGATAATGCTTTGACTGAAAGAACATTATACGATCCAGACTTCACTAGACTTCTAGCTTCTCAAAGCGAAATAACTCCATCTCCGATCTGGAAATCAGCAACCAACCGAAACCAAATTATACACGCAACGACGACAGCGCGGGTGTTAACATGTGCCTACAACAGAACAGTTGACCAATGTTGTAAATTATGTTCAACTCAAACTTTAGATCTATATAGACATGTGATCGCTGAGTGTCAACACCCTGTACCGAAACAAACACGTATAAACTTTATTAAAAATGTAGGACAGAAGTACTCTCGTGCATTCAGTATCCACCTATCGCAATTATACGGAGAGGACTTTCTCCTGAGCTTATTTAGCATGGACACCATAGTACAGTTTAATCTGAAAATGTGCCAAGAATACATGCAAGATGTGTGCAATTTTATACATTTATCACTGCCACGTATATTTACATATAATGCCTAATGTATTGTACTTCACTGTTGTTGCATTGATAATGTGTAACTGAACTGTTACTGTGCATGTATTGAATGTCTCCTGACATGATCATAAACTCTTGGAATTATTTACATTGTTAACTGCAAAATCTATCCCACTTTATACCGTCTAACTAATAACTCCTGTACTACTTATTGATTGTAATTGACATTGCTTATACTACTTGTTTGAAAATTGTTTATATTACTTGTTTGACATTGTTTATATTACTTGTAACTGTATAAATGTTCATATATTATATGCAAATCACTTAACGGTGGAAATAAAGAGTATATATAACACTATTGTTGACAAATAAACAATTATACAAATCTTACAGCACAAGAAGGAAGTAGAAACCTTCATGTATATAAGTTCGCAACAAAATGTGCTGGTCTGAACTCTTTTTTTAGTTTTGCCATTCACCCCCAGTATTTAACAGTTGTACGTTTTTCATTATGATAAGTAAAATTAACTATATTATAATTTTGTCCGACGTAATCAGAGACTATTGATAACATAGTCTCTGACGTAATATTTTATTTTTCAGCATTATGTCCCACGGATATCAAAGCATCTTATCACATTCAAACTATAAAGTGCGATTTTGTTTGTTTTTAAAAAAATAGCAATAGTTATGTTCTCAATTAGATTTTGATAAGGGCACCATGTACATTTTTATTTGTGATGGGTTGAACAATTTAGTTTACACTAACTTGTCTTAGGTTGGTTGTCAAGCATTTTTAAAATTAATAAAATCACTCTCAAGTTCTCAACATCTCATTCTTGATGTTATTCATCGTTTTTGGCATCAAACCCGCGACCTCCCGAACACGACACACAGGCCTTAATTATCTCTTAGGTTATTGAGACAATTTTTACTGTGATATTATTCCTGTCTCAGGTTAATCAATAATGCATTCTAAAAAGACTCTACACTTTAAATAGCATGGACACATCACTAAAGTATCTTTTAAAGCATGTATACTAGTAGTCATACAATAAAATTTTGTTATCATTTCATTCAATTTCATGAAACCGGGGTTTTCTTCTATTATAGTAAGATTAGTGTGAGATCTGCATAAATTATATATTTCTATAGGAACAATACAATCAGGGACCCTACAATATACAGTATGATAAAAATCTTGGATGACATCCTTTGATGGCAATTTCTTTCCCCATTGCTGGGCTGACCCCTAAAACTTAAAAAGCATGTATGGTTTGGGATAAGTGTTGCCCAGTATATCTCATGTGTCATATTAATGAATAAACGTAAACATTACAGTAAAACCTTCAACGAGTTGCGAATAAGGCAAGTTGCACGAGTATCAAGTGTTACAGCAATGACGCATCTATATTTAGAAACTCCAATATACTCTCGACACTAAGTTCATAAAACTTCTGATAATTAATTAATTTATATTTTTCATTTACTCTTGTTATTAAAATTGTTTCAATGTAAAAAATGTGTTCCTTCCTACAGAAAATTTTGAAGCTCGTTTTCATTAACTAGGGAGTTAATTGTACAGGCTAATAGCCACTCAATTTCAGCGTGGAATTATTTTCAATGTAAAATTGGTGAAAATGGAATGCGCGCAGTTAAATAGTAAGGGATATAATCGTGTTTAAATTCGTAATAAAGACTCTTTTCTTGTATTCCGTCGGTGACTACGCACTCGTTATTTAATTTTCCGCATCCAAACTCCTGCCTGTGTTTTATTCAACGACAAAATACAAAAACTGATTTTTATTTCTTAAATAACATTATGTCGAGTTTGCCTTAACAGTCATATTGGGAAACAATATCGTTAAATGAACCACAGGGGGGGGGGGTCGTACCGATGATGTTTACCATTATATATAGCGCGTTTAAATACTAAATGATATATTATATGCGGTAACATGTGGTTTGTTTAAAGGTGTATTGAGAAACCCCCTCCCAATAATCCATTACGCTTTTGTTTGAAAACCCTTATCAGTCTTCAGTATCACGAAGATGTTCGAGCTTTAATGACCTTAAGGACTGATGTTGCCAGATTTGCCTGCGGAACAGTACATATGCAACGCAAGAACCTCGCAATATATTCATGCTTTTAAGGTTAGAATTAGGTGTCTTACCTCGCATTCCAGTTGTCCTAGCTTTTGTTGCTTCTTATTTAAAAGTCTAGAAATGTTGTTTCTTTGAGTCAAAAGTTGTCCCAAGATTTGGTTCGTCTCTTCATTATCACTGTGTTGTTCCAATGATTTAGTCGCAGTTGACAATGTTCGCACATTTGACACTGATTGTTTGAATGCATTAGCCAAAAGAACTATAAACACACCAATTACAACAGCGCACACCACCAACCACTTCATCTGCATGATGACAGACGTCTCTTTAAATAATTAAAATGAAAATGAACAATGTATCAGTTGTACAAAGTACGGACGGACGGGGGGAAAACCTAAAGTACCCTCCTGTCAAAAACCGATAGGGGACTAACAATCAAACATATACGAGGGTTGATCGGGAAGTTCGTGTAATTTTGTGGTAAATCGTGTTGTTTTGCACATAAGGAATAATAAATAATATCATAACAATCTTGTATGCATTATCAAACTCTCTTATAAAAATGAGAAAAAAACATCAAACAGTTACATAGTTACGACGATTTCTAAACAGCCACTATGCATAGACGCCGCACACTAGAAAACTAAACGACGTCACATAACGTCAAACGAAATGTAGGTCCAATGTATGGAGCACATTTTGAATGAAGTCACGACACAAGGCTACGAAATCTGATTTTTCCGCATATCTAGCTCTTTCGGACAGATCCCATACATAGTTAAAGGAGATTTCTCGAGCTCGCTGACTATCAGTCTATTGGTTTTTACGTCTGTCTTTTCGGGTGATTCCGCGCACTTTTCACGTACACACGGAATCACAGTCGATGGCAACCTTTCTCTATTGTTGACTTCAATTGACCTTCTGTGCACTTTGAATCGTCTGTGTTTGTTGGTAACTGCTGGACTATACGCTTTTAAATTCTCGAACATTTTCATCTTTTCATTGGTTTCAGTCAGTGTTTTCACATTCCCATGCAACATTCTGTAAAGCGCGTTTTTAAAGTCTTAGGTATGACTAAAATTCACGCAACTATAACACATCATACGTCAACGTCATGGGGTCATTTCCATAGAATATGATGTTGTTTACTACATTTGATATCAAATTAGCACTGTGTTTATCTATACTGATAATGAAACAGAAACAACGTAACGACGTCGACATTGTTTCAGGAGAACGAAAGCTGAAAAATGTCTTAATTTTGGTGTGCTGCAACCACGTGTAGTAGCGTTGCCAAGGGTACCGTTAATTGTCGCATAAGTTGGTGGATTTTTATTCCGTTCTATATTTCAACTTCAATCATGTTGATCATCCTGATAGTGAAGTTTCATCAATATCTAACTAAAAATGAATAATTTATAAGCAAATTACACGAACTTTGCGATCACCCCTCGTACATGTATTTGTATCTGTGTAGTTCTGACTACCATAACTAAATGGTAGTTTATTTACACTGACGTGTCGACTTTTATTATGGAATCGTTTAAGATCAGCCGATAAACTCCAGTTAATTGTTCGACATTCATAGACGTAAAATTTTAATATGATTTTTTTGGCCAAAGGCATAGTATTTGCCGATTTTGCTTATAAAACTTGAAACTATAATTATACATCAACTTTTCATCTGACATAACTCTACATACCTAAGTCATGATAAATGTATCGGGGATTTTTTATCATTAATAAAGAGTAATTCGAAAAAAATATTTTTTTTATAAAATTTATAATATCTTAGAAAGGTTTATAACACGGGAAATTGACCACCCGGCCACTGAGGTGCAGTTTGTTTTTAATTAACATTGCATTAATACTTGTGTTGTTTTTAATAGTTTTATATAATCAGAAACTAGAGAGCTTCGTCTTTAATTTGATATCAATATTTTAAAAACCGTCCATGAATAAGAAAATAAACCCATAAGGTGTGAAATCACTTTCTTTTTTCTGGTTCAGAATAGCATTGTCGTTATTGAATGCACCTCAGTGACTGACTGGACACCGTGGTATACATTTCATGGTATAACTTTTTAACTATTTGATCAATTACGATGGGATTTTGCATTGAGGTAGTTCAAACAATGTTGGCTATGAATGTAATTACTTTATGAAGATATCGAAAGTCAATTCTTGTTTTCGATACCATGAAAATTTGACTACTTAAGTACAAATGCACCTTTCTAATATAACATAAATTTTGTAAAAAGAAACTTTTTATCAACGATAAAGTTACCTGTGATTTGAGCACAGCTCTGTGTTAAAACATTTGTCGGGTCTCATTTGTCTTCAATATAATTTGATTTTTGAATAAAATTGTTTTGTATAAAATCTACATGAATGTATTTATACGTTGTCCATTCTCCTTTAATTGTAGTAACACAAATTTCAAATATTTGTATCCATCTTCATAATTCTGCTATGTGATCATGTATATATGTTATTTTGTAAATATTATTGTTTGTATTGTGATGAGGTGCTGTACGCACAAATCCAAAATAAACTTCTGTTCTGTTCTGTAAATGGCATATGCCATTTTTAGCTTCTTGTATAATTATGTTTGTACTTACTACAATTGTTGCTAAGTAGTAATTTGCCTTACCTGTACTCAAGGTAGAACTGTACTAAATCTAGTCTTAAGATTTCTCAACTGTTTATCCTTAATTATAACTTTTAGCCACATCTGCCTATTACACAAACATGTTATTAAAACGCTGCATGTGCAAACAAGTTACTGACAGTCATTTTATAGATGCAAAATTGAGATTAGTAAGAAAATGAAAATAACATCTAGGAATGTTACATTTTTTAAGTTGCAGTTGTCTCCTTTAGTTCAAATCTGTAAGTTACAGTTGTCTCCCTTAGATTAATTATGTAAGTTACAGTTGTCTTCCTTAGATCAATTATGTAAGTTACAGTTGTCTCCCTTGGTTTAATTATGTAAGTTACAGTTGTCTCCCTTAGATCAATTATGTAAGTTACAGTTGTTTTCCTTAGATCAATTATGTAAGTTACAGTTGTCTCCTTTAGATCAATTATGTAAGTTACAGTTGTCTCCCTTAGATTAATTATGTATGTTACAGTTGTCTCCCTTAGATCAATTATGTAAGTTACAGTGTCTCCCTTAGATCAATTATGTAAGTTACAGTTGTCTCCCTTAGATCAATTATGTAAGTTACAGTTGCCTCCCTGAGATCATAGATGTTTTGTGTTTTTAAAAAACTTGTTTTACCCGGTTAGTTTCTGCATGTAGCCTTGTTCATGGGTACAATGTTTATGGTGTAATACAAGAATACAATTTATTCCTATCAGAAGTTCGTATATATTTGTAAAGCTGTTTTTCTTACCATACCTGATATTGAGGATTATATTTTAAGGTGAATTTAATCATAGTTATGATATGACAATGATAGTTTAAGAGACACAACAAGTGTTGCTACGAATATGCATACGATGTGAAATGTTGTTTATTATCATGATGTTTTCACAATGAACATTTAAGAAAGCGATTATAGTAATTTGGTTGTTACTGTATAAAGCACGCACGTAGGTTTTCCCGTTCTTTTACGTTCAGCTTGCACAAGTGCTCATTACAATTATACTATATAATAAGTTATGAAGTGTTTGTTGTTATATGTAGTAGATCTACGTTATAGATCTGTGAAGCTCACAGGAAACATGAAAAATCGTCACTAAGCATATTATCATATTTCACTCGGGATTTAATATTATCATAAATACTTCTAATAATTGAAAGCACTTTGCCTCTAATCTCAATTTCGTTCAACATACAACCTTGCTGTTGCATTTACTGTACAATCATATATTTTCGCGATGTCAAAATTTCGCGAATTTGATATTGGGAGTAAGTTTGCGGAGTTAAATATTCGCGATCCTAAACTTAAAGAGAGAAATATGTTCTGCATTTACTGCCGGATTAATGTTCACGAGCATTAATTTTCGTGGAAATATCGATTTTGCGAAAACAGCGAAAATTATTCCCTCGCGAAAATGTCTGACTTTACAGTAGGTAACACTGCTCATCACAATGGTATGCAGTCTTCATAGAGATCAATCGTTTTTCAACATTATATTTTCACCTACATCGCATTCGGATCGTAGAACAGATGATGAAGTATTTGGGATGTTTATGTGTTGTCGAAGGCAAATGCTCGTGTGTACTTGTTTGTTTGCTATACCACGGTATGAATCCCGATACACCGCTTCTCAGTTCCGTGAGAGAATAGTTCTATTGTCATATGGCTCTGACGGAACTAAAAACCGATGTAAAGCTCGGACGGAACTCAGATTTCGTGTATCCTGAGTGTTACATTGGATTTCAGTTCCGTCAGAGTCATATGAAAACAGAACAATTCTCTCACGGAACTGAAAAGCGGTGTATCGGGTTTCATACCGTGTATACATCTAAAGCAAACTAGGTGAATCAATGACATACCTTAAGTTGGTCGCCCGCGTGACGTCTTGTAGTCACAGCATGCTTATTCTTCTACGGTCACATATATTGCACAATCGTGCGTCACATTATAGATATTCATATTTACTATCTCTATGTCAAAGTTGTAAGAAATTTAATACAAGATGATAATTAAGTTCTCGTCTTCAGGCCAGCATCGGACCGTTGTGCGAAGTCAGCATCTGGTCATTCAGCTGGGGCTTTCATGTTGAGGCGCTCAATGTGAGCTATTGTAATCACCCTTTTGTCCGCCCTCCGTCGTCCATCGTGCGCCGTGCGCCGTCAACAATTGGAATGTTAACACTCTAGAGGACATAATCACTCAATCAAGGTCAAGTTCGTAATTTGGTCATCTGAAGTAAAAACTAGGTCACCAGGTCTCATTGAAGAATAACCTTGTGAACACAATTTAACCTTATCTTTATGAAACTTGGTCAAACTGTTTAGCTATAAGAAATCTAGGTAAAGTTTGTAACTGGGTCATCTGGGGTCAAAAACTAGATCATCCGATCACATTCAAGAAAAAACCTCGTTGACACTCTAGGGATCACGTTTATTGCCTAATATTTATGAAACTTAGTCACAATGTGTATATCTGTGAAATCTAGGTCAAGTTCGAAACCAGGTCATCATTGGTCATAAACTAGGTCACCAGGTCGCATTGAAGAAAAACATTGTTAACAATCTAGAGGTCACAATTTTGGCCTAATCTTTGTGAATCTTTGTCACAATGTTTGTCTTTATAAAATTTAGGTCAAGTCCGTACCTGGGTCATCTGGGGTCAAAAACTAGGTCACCATGTCACATTGAAGATAATCCTTGTTAACACAATTTAACCTTATCTTTATGAAACTTGGTCAAACTGTTTAGCTATAAGAAATCTAGGTAAAGTTTGTAACTGGGTCATCTGGGGTCAAAAACTAGATCATCCGATCACATTCAAGAAAAAACCTCGTTGACACTCTAGGGATCACGTTTATTGCCTAATATTTATGAAACTTAGTCACAATGTGTATATCTGTGAAATCTAGGTCAAGTTCGAAACCAGGTCATCATTGGTCATAAACTAGGTCACCAGGTCGCATTGAAGAAAAACATTGTTAACAATCTAGAGGTCACAATTTTGGCCTAATCTTTGTGAATCTTTGTCACAATGTTTGTCTTTATAAAATTTAGGTCAAGTCCGTAACTGGGTCATCTGGGGTCAAAAACTAGGTCACCATGTCACATTGAAGATAAACCTTGTTAACACTCTATAGGTCACAATTGTAACCTAATCTTTATAAAACTTGGCCACAATGTTCGTCTCTGTAGAATCTAGGTCAAGTTTGAAATTAGGTCATCTGGAGTTAAGAACTAGGTCACTAGGTCACTAGGTCACATCAAATGAAAACCTTGTTTATACTTTAGAGGTCACATTTTTTACCTCATCTTTATTAAACCTGGCCAGAAAGGGTTTCACTGTAAAATCTAATAAAATATTAAGGTCATATATTATAACAAATACTGATTCTGCCTAAACTGCTAGTCATCAGGTGAGCGCTTTAGGGTCAATGGCCCTCTTGTTTACTGTTGAGCCTATGTCATCTAGCTTGGGCATTCAGCTTTTTGATTGCTGAAACTATGGCATTCAGCTTTTTGACAGCTGGAGCTCGGGCAGTGCGTTTTCTCGTCAGTTACTAGTATGTGTTGGTCATTGGGCCGTGTAATCGGGGAATGTGATGTTTTTATGTTTTCTGTGCTCGGCTGGTTAAGGTGAGTGCTGCCTTTCCTGTCCGTCATTCTTTTATCTTTTTTATTTGTTGGCCTTTCTGCTAACAACAACATCCACCATACAACTCAACTCAGTTTGTCTCTCACTGAGCATTAAAGGGACCATTTGGTTAGACGAAATTGATGATGCAAGTCATCTGCTGCTATTCTGGCCTGACCGAATGAAGTCCTCTTAGAATAAGGGCCATTATCCAAATCAATGAAGATTAACTGACTTTTTACCCAGGAGAATCAATATTGTGCTGGGGTAACGATGACATACCCTGTTTTGACGAGACACGTATAACAATCAGCAAATTTCGATCGATTTCATTTAGCAGGGGGACCCCCTCATCTCCCTTAAATTACTCTTAAATCACTAACCAGACACAAATTTGTGTTATTGAAGTTTGCTCTCAAAGGATCAATATTCATTCTAGATAACGTAAATATATTGAATATCATAGTTGACATTTTATCTAGACTCATTCCGAAACTCTACCCTGCGTTTCATGTTTGTTTTAGTATGCATAATTATCTGTAAATAGAGAAGAAAAACACTATATTTTCAAATAAACACAATTTTAATGGAACTTACAGACTAGTAAACTACATTGCATTATGAAATGACAACGCATTGATCAAAAGCTATATTTAAGGATACTCCAGGTATTTTATACGCGATATATGAAGGTTTATAGTCATTGTTTGCACAGTCGATAGTTTCCCTTTTATATTTTAAGATTATATCCATTCTTTATGCATTCTTGCAGTACGAAGTATCATTCTTGTCTGGTGTTGGATGCGTTCTGAGAGTACAGGGTGTTTCATAATACCTGTCCCCATTACAACCGAATGCCATGATAAATTGCTTGATCTCCTATGACATTTTCATATACATATGTATCAATTTTATATACTCTACGATGAGACCCACATAAAAGATTGGGAAACCGAATGTGTACCCTCGTTTAAATAAAGTCTTTACCTACTTACTTAAGGCATGAACAATGGGAGAACTACATACATAGTAATGTGCCTTTCAAAGTGCTGATATATTCGCAATGTAATCCTAAGTCCTACGCATTGTATGTATGCTGTTCTATTGTGTGTACATCCTTTCGTCTATACACGTTCGTATTCCATTTAAACCAATCAAATGATGCCGCGGCTTTAAGTTTATTGGATTCTGATTCATCGTGAACAAAACCATTATCTTCCATTATCTTTTTAACATATTCAAACGGCTGATTATTGACATGCGAATATCCGCCTTGCCCTAATCTCGCCCAGCTGAGAACTATGCCTTCCCTAGCATGACGAACTACGTTATCTATATAGATACTTTCAAATATTTTCGGAATGTGTTCTGCCACTTCTAGACTCATAACCCAATCATACACGGGAAGTCCATATTGTGGTAATGTTAAATCCAGGAACTGTACCCTTCCTTCGCTAGTCTCTTCACAATATGGTGCCCCATCAAAGGCATCGTAACCTTTGATTTTCCCTGAGTCCATCAGAAGTTGTTTGTATCGTCCTGGTCCATCACCAAAGCTAGCAACATGCTTTCCTGAAAACATAACACCCAAACATTGTATGATCTCTACTACGTACGTCATGTCCAGGGGTCGTTTTTATTAGCATACTGTATCTATAGACGACATGTACTGGGTTGACTCAAGAACTTTAAATAATAATGGGCAATGTCAAACAAATCCAACTACTTAAACCCCTTTCACAATTGCCGTAGGGATTTCTTTGTCGCACGACGCTTGCGAATCTACGTCGAAATGTACCGACTTGCGTCTGGAAAGAATAATTTTGTGAAGCGGTCACAATTGTCGCACGACGGACGTGCGACGGCTTAACGATGCATATTAGGGAACTATTGTGCGTCCGTCGACGGTCGTGTGATGGTCGCACGACATATTAATTGACGCACGACAGCCTTACGATGAACAGTTGTCGCACGTCCGTAGTACGATCGACGTACGTTCGTCGTACGATCGACGTACGCCCATCGTACGATAATAGCATTGTCGAACTATTAGCTGGTTTAAAAAATAAGTTTCAGCAGCTGGATATAATTAATCAACTCTTAATTTTCGAATAATAATATTTTTTTTGCAAATAGGAACTTGCTAAATACAAGTACATGTATTAAAATTAAAACTAATTATGGAATAAAAACATACACTGTTGATCTTTTTATAACCTGCTAAGTGATTGAAGTATGTTGTTGATATGCATGTATGAGAACATTCAGACAACTTCGAGATCTTTGTTTGTAGCTGAATGCATTTGTTATATGCATGTACAATGCAACCTCTCCAGAGCAGCCCCAAACTGAGCAACAACCTCTTTTAAGCAACAGAAACATGTTGTTCGAGAAGAAACAATTTAATATGTATACATATTTACCTCCCCAGAGCAACACCCTCTGTAATGTTATGTTTCCCAATGTGTGTCGCTATAGGGAGGTTTTATTGTTTTCAAAGTACACATTTTTCTCTAAGAATGTAATTTTATCTTATAATTGCACTATAGGGTATGAATTTGGAAAAAGGACATAATTATATGTTTACGAGCGTTGTACGACGGTCGTGCGATCGTCGTACGACAGTCGTGCGATTGACTCACGGCTGTCGTAGGATAATGAATATATACAAGACAGTCGTGCGACCATCGCACGTCCATCGCACGTCCATCGCACGATAGTGGTGTGATTCTAAGAGCCTAGTGTGGCCTTATAATCACAAACCAATCGTGAGTCCATGGTGCGTCCATCGTGCGTCCGTCGTGCGTCCGTCGTGCGTCCGTCGTGCGTCCGTCGTGCGACGACGTAGATCATCCCACGACGAACCAATAACAGTCACCCGCCATAGAAAATTTTGAACATGTTCAAAACTCTACGACGGGTCCACGCTTATGTTTTCCGTCGCACGACGGTCGCACGATACAGAAATTTCTTAAGTCCGTCGTGCGACGGACGCACGATAGTCCTCAAATTTACCTCGTAGACCCGTCGCACGTCCGTCGTACGACAATTGTGAAAGGGGTTTTAGTGAGTTAGGTACGCATACCTTTAAGATACAACTGTAGTGAATAAAGTACGCATACCTTTAACAAACTACTTTAGTGAATAAAGTGCACATACCTTTAATAAACTACTGTAGTGAATTAAGTACTCGTACCGTTAATAAATTACTGTAGTGAATTAAGTACTCGTACCTTTAAGAAACTACTGTAGTGAAGAAGTTACCCATACCTATGATAAACTACTGTAGTTAATTAAGTACTCGTAACTATAAGGAATTACTGTAGTGAAATTAGTACACATATTTTTAAGAAACTTCTGTAGTGAATAAAGTACCAATACCTTTAAGAAACTACTGAAGTGAAATAAGTACATATACATTAAAGACACTACCGTAGTAAATTTAGTACACATACCTTTAAGAAACTACTGTAATGAATAAACTACACATACGTTACAGAAACAAATGAAGTGAATTAAGTACTAATACCTTTAAGAAAGTACTATAGTTAATTTGGTATTCGTACGTTTAAAAAACTACTGTAGTTAATAAACTACACATGCGTTAAAGAAACTACTGTAGTTAATAAACTACACATGCGTTAAAGAAACTACTGTAGTTAATAAACTACACATGCGTTAAAGAAACTACTGTAGTTAATAAAGTACTCGTACCTTTCAGAAACTCGGCGAGTGCTGGTACTAAATGAGTGTCAGTCATGTGATTTCCACCCGTTTCCGTACTCGCCCTCTGACACCATCCTCCCGTGTTGCTTGTCTTCACATCATTTTTCTGTTTCTAATATTTTAAATATAGAATATAAATCTCATATAACGTTATTTCATTATAAACACTCATTTTTATAAACCACGAAATGATGTAAAATTGGATCCAAACATACATGCGATTCCAAAGTACAATGTACAAGATATCACCTTTTTGAAAATCAAGTAGGTGCGAGCTCTTTGGGCACAGTAGTCAGTCCGCTATCGACGTTCAGCAGAACATACGGTTGTTGGCAGGACATTTCATAGTCATTGTGATTTAAGGCCCTACCGATAAAATTGATGTATAAAATGAACAATGCGCAAAAGACAGTTTTACAAAGAGAAGTTCTGTCACAAATTGAAGAAATACAACCGGGGACCAGGAACGATTTTGAAGGGTGCCATCATGCTGTTGCAGCGGCCAATAAACGCGAGTTTCTGAAAAAGGGAAAATATTGTTGAGATTTCAATCTATCCGTATTCACCCGCTTTGTCCCAAAAGTATGGTGGCTGATTTAAGCCATGTCGTATTTTAGTTTTTTTGCCACAACAAAGTGAACATGTAGCAATGCGAAAAAGTCAACATTGTCGTATCCTTGCATTGTTACATTGTTGAGGCAAAAAAGGGAAAATACGACAGATGAAGGGTGACACTACGACACCAAAAATGTGTCGTGTTTTCCCCTCGCATTTTTGCTTTGTTGTGGTGACGCATTGTTTCTTTTTCGCTTTTTCGCATACCGGTAGTTACATTTTCGCTACGAAGACGATTTTCGCTACGAAAAACCAGATGCAGGCCAACCCAGAGAAGTATCAGGCCATTGCAGTTGGTAGAAGAGCAAACAGTGCTATTGAGTCTTTTACAGTCGGTGGCTCTGCTATCAAGTGCGACGAGCATATGGAGCTTCTTGGGGTTGAGCTTGATTATATGCTTGACTTCGACACTCAGATATCCCACATGTGCAAAAAGGCTGCAAGACAATTGAATGTTCTTCAGCGCCTGAGTAAATTTTTATCACGGAATACTACGTTAACAATTTTTAAAACATTTATCAGATCTAACTTCAACTACTGTCCTATAGTATGGCACTTCTGTAGTAAGGGCAACACAGAAAAACTTGAAAAACTACAATACAGAGCCCTAAGGATTGTCTTCCAAGACTTTAATACTTCGTATGATGACTTGTTAAAACGTGTCAACATGACTACGTTACACCTCAGTAGAATCCAATGTATTGCCATAGAAACTTTCAAATGTATACATGAAATTTCAGCTATATATGTCCGCGACCTTGTTAAGCTAAAGACTGCTAAATATGATTTCAGGTATGAAAACACTCTTGTAATACCACAAGCCAGAACAACAACATATGGTAAGAATTCCTTCCGCTTCGAGGCAGTCCGAGTATGGAACAGTCTGCCGAACGAGCTTAGACAAACTACAGATTACAAGGAGTTCCGCAGACTGATCCGTGCCTGGACTGGCCCGAGGTGTAAGTGTATCATGTGTCTGTAAATGTCACTGTTGTCTGCTTTATTCATCTTACTTGCATGAGATTGCATGTACTGTTTGCTTTCTGTATCTCAACAGTTTACTAAACATGTTTTACCTTGTCTTATTATCTATCTCTCATGTTTGCTTTATTTTTTATGTGAATACATTTGGTCTAAGTTATTTATAGTTGTGCTTGCTTTATGCGTGCTTTATTTTGCTTAAGGTATGCTTTTATTGTGTTTTACTTATGTGCTTTATATTCCTTTATGCGTGCTCTTATTGTGCTTTTGATGTGCTTTATTTTGCTTTTTGTATGCTTATATTGTGCTTTTGATGTGCTTTATTTTGCTTTATGTATGCTTTTATTGTTCTTTTGATGTGCTTTTTTTCGCTTTGTGTAAGTTTTATTGTGATTAATCTTAAGCTGTGCCTGGCGCTTTTACTGGTTCAAGTTACTTTCTTCCAAGAGGAATAACTCTGATCAACATTAGCTGTTAGCCATCTAAGATTATGTCCCTTGATCATAACATTGATATTGTAACAATTGCTTGATAATATTTAACCATGTATTTTATTCCATAGCTGCTTTACACCGTGTTGTTATATTTATATATTGTTTGTCGGAAAATAGCTCTGCGAGCTAATGTTATATTGTTTGTCATAACCGACTTTAAATAAAACTTCTTGTATCTTGTATCTAGCCAACATACGACAGATGTAAGGCGAAAATGTAACATTGCAAAGATACGACAAAGTCGACTTTTTCGCATTGTTACATTTTCGCTTTGTTGTGGCGAAAAGGCGAAAATACATAGCATAACAGGGACGAAACTGGAGCATATTTGATTGTACTCCTAATGCTAAGGGGTTTGGGGGCATGCCCCCCAGAAAATTTTTTTTGCAGGGAAACGATTTCCTGGCATTTGAGAGTGTAAGGACTATATTTTTACGCCATGCTTTAAGACAGAAAATAACTAAAAACTAACTTATATACATGTTTTTTTTTCGTTTTATTTTTTACACGTAGGCCTACGTGTAATATAGGCCTAACTACGATTTTTCAAAAGGTGGTGCGGAATCAGGACGTGAAGAGGTGACGGGGGATGTTTGGATAAGGAGGGTGTGTAGAGCTGTTTCTCTTTGGCGGAGGCTGTGGCTCAATGCACAGAACATTCATTGGACGAGCGAAGCGTGCTAGAACAAAAATGCATTCAGTTTTCTGACCTGCATGAAACACAAACTCGTTCTATATTTGATGTTATTCCAAGAAGCGAAGAAGAAGAAAATTGCATTGTTTATCTGACCACACAAACCCTTTCTCTACTTCTCTACTTTATATAAGTTTTCACTGTAAAAAAAACAGCGAGAAGAAAATTGCATTGCATCTGACTGATGCATACCACACACACTCCTTTTAACTGTTTACTGTTAACATTTATGAGCGAGCGAAGCAAAATAGAAAAATTGCTTTGTTTATCTAAACAGCATGTCAAGTAGAAGAAAAACGCATTCTTCATCATATCAGTGTACCAGACAAACATGTGCTCTAATTGAAAATGGTCCATAATCAAGTTATTGAGCGAGCGAAGCGAGTTAGAAAAAATGCAAATTGTTTATCTGAACAGCGTGTCACAGGCTCGTTCTTAACACGGACCTTCAAGAAGTGTTATCTAATTCCCTGCTCTAAATTTGTAGACATTTACTGAAAAAAGTTATTTTGCGAGCCAAATATCATACAAGCATTGCTTATCTGAACAGCAGGTCACAGACTCGTTCTAAATTTGAAGATATTGACTGAAGCGAGCGAAGTGATCTTGAAAAAATGCAAAGCCTTTTATAATTTTCATCCAGGCCTAAAATAAAATATTGCTTGTTTCCCCATCCCCTACCTACCCGAAAAAAAACGGCCCTACCCAAGATATTTTATTGCCCAAATTGAAATAAAAAATTTTTATGAAATATTGGGGATGAAAATGTTAAATTTTGTTTACAGACTTGTTTCTTTCTGTAACATTTTGTACACATTCTAAATTTTAGATTGTTGGTTTTCACCTTATAGTTACACATATTACTATATTACATTATATGTATGTCTTTACCAATAACTAGTATTCTGAAAGAATTTTAAAAAAATTTTAACCTACCTACCTACCCATTCTAAATCTGCTTGGGTCGGGATGGGGAAACAAAGAATATTTTAAGTTTGGCCCCACTTAAAATGCATTGTTGATTGAACAGTATACCAGCTAGACGAAAATGCATTCTTATCCCTTGCAGCACACCAGACACACTTGTACTCTACTTGAAAACTGTAATATGGTAGTTATTTATCGAGCGAAGCGAGCTAGAAAAAATGCATTGTTTATCTGAACAGCGTGTCAAAGACAAGCTTGAAGATATTTATTGAAAAAGTAAACTTGCGAGCGAAGCGAGCTTTACAAAAAGCAAAGTTTATAAATTTCACCAAATTAAAAGAATAGAGCTATTATTATAAATATACATGAAAAATGATGGATCTTTATAATGGATATTATAAAGTGAATTGTTTGTACACACATTGTATCTGCATGCCCCTCACCCCCTTAGACTCTGATTTTTATTAGTGAATTCGAGTTTTCATTTTTTTACTTTCATCTTTTCCAAAGACACAAAAGTTAATTGCCGAATAATTTTTTTAATATCAAGCATGTTCAGATTTCGGTTTGACTCATCTGTTTAAATTACTATGGGCTTAGATACATTCATATTTAAAACCCCCTTGTAGTTCTACCCGATGTGCTTAGGAAAAATAAGTAGGTATATATCTCGTATATATATAATAAACCTGTTTACATAAAGATAACAGTTTTATTGCGCGTTATCTACTCACCAAAACAGACCAACATTTCGGTATCAAAACATACAGTTTTATGCACTTATATTGCTCTGCATTGGTTTCGGTTTGACCTTCATATTCAAGGGTTGATCAATCTGTTCAAGAACTTGCCTTCTAACTTAACCAGGGCATGTAGATTTATCAATTGTCCAGCATTTTAATTAATTATGTATATTGTGACGTCAGAATCTACTTGATGACGTCACCTCTTGTGATTCATGTGCAGATCGTGCCATACAAAAAGCAGCGACTTTTATTATTATGAAAAATCCTTGCATTGTTTCAAAAGTGACTTTACTTAAATGTAGATTGATTCTTTGTGCTCTAAATCAGCGATTTACACATGATTAAATTGTTTAGAGTTATGTAATTGTACGGTCTCGGACAAACTGATGCGTTGATCAAAATAATGACTGAAAGAAGAATTAGTACCGCGGTAGGGCCACTCTTTCTTATTTTCTGCGAAAAAGAGGCATTGTTCTGAGCCATTTGTTACTGACGTAAACCACTATCAATATTTACTACAAATCAATAAATTTTCAACCCCAGTTACAAAGGGTTCTTTCGGAATTACGGTCTTAAACTTTATATGTGTTACTTCCTTCAACGTTTCAAGAGGTCTCACAACTGTTTATAAGGCTTATTGGCAAAACAAAATTGCTAGATGGATGGATAGTTCCCGATCGAAAATATTGATTACCCCTCGTACTTAATCAAATGTTCCAAGGCCTAAATTTAAATTCCTTGATAGTTTAGCACAGTGTATGCATTTTTAATCAAACGTAAAGTAAATATATTTGACTTGGTATCAGGAAAACATTGATTATTTCAAACTTTTTAATTAGGCTAATGTTGCCATATATTACGGAATGTAATTAAATCGAACGGGTCTGATTGTACATTTGCACAGTATATACTATATAAGGCCTGATAAACTCTTATTTTGGCCATGTACCTAAACGAGGCTATGTTTCGTGGTTAACCGGATATTGCACCAGTTAATTTATGTAAGGACCCTCGCACAAATAACAACATACGATAACAAACTATGCCGAGCATACGAGAATTTTGACAAACAGTACGCTGGTGTATATTGAATACGTTTCAAGTTAAAGTTACGTGATCGTCGCAATAAGCACTTTACACGCCTTGTAACGGAGCGTATAACTTATACACGAAGAACTAGAAAGCGTGTAATTGCGTATTGTGACGATCTGACAATGCACACATTTAGATTATAAAAGCCGATATCGGCTTACGACAGGTTATTTCAGCGTGCTATTAGCTTGTGTAAAATCTGCTAACGACAGGTTATTTCAGTGTGCTATTAGCTTGTGTAAAATCTGCTCACGACAGGTTAATTCAGTGTGCTATTAGCTTGTGTAAAATCTGCTTACGACAGGTTATTTCAGTGTGCGTGCTCTTAGCTTGTGTAAAATCTATCACTGACGTACTCGACGTACACGTTTTGCAAAAATCCCATACGCTCGTCATGCGTTGTTATCAGTATACCTTACAGGGGCGTAGCTTGATATATTTGAATGTGTACGCAAGAATGCTAGGGAGGTCCGGGGGCATGCTCCCCCTGAAAAATTGTGCGTTCTGGCGTGTTTTTGCATCATCTTTAACATTATTTTTACTGATAAAACGCTGTTTGTTTGTATAAAGCTTTTTAAAAGTGTTTCTAAGAAATGCTGAAAATTCGTAAGGCTTACCCCCTTGGGGCTTAGGCATCAGTTTTTATTGCATTTTCGATCATTTATTTTTTCACTTTTTGAGAAGCACGTGTACGCAGCTGTGTATTCTGTGTACAGGTAGCTACGCGCCTGCCTTAATAATTGAAATTTATATTTACAAATTAAAGTTAATGTGAAAAATTCCACTGTTTTCTGTTTTCCATTTTTAGTACAGGATGATTCATAATACATGTTACACTTTTCAAATGAAACAGTTTTTATATGTTTAAGTACATGTTTGTATTACCACAAGTAGTTTGCACATCTAAAACACATTTCAAAGTTTTATTTGATATACAATATTACATACTTTCATGTATATTCACATCTACAAATGGAATTGTATTTTATGTCATATATTCAATGTGACGTCAATTTGGCCGATGATGACGTCAATGCTTATTTTAATGTGGCTTAAAATTTTGTCATCTGCTAGCGATACAATTTACAGAAACCATTCAACAAGCCTTTCAGCTAGACAGTTTATCACAATCAGTCTAATATTTTCACATTGCTATGATGGTTATAATAGGGAAACGGCTTTCAAAGCACAGCTGATCAAAACTATGCTTCGTTTAATAATGCTTTGAAAGTGACGTCTTCGAAATTTCGTATATGTTTATGACATCATTCTTGACACCATGATGTCAACATCATTCTTTAAGCTTATTATACACCTAACGGCACTTCTAACGCTACCCTTAGATTTTTCTTGATATCTTCTAAACCGTTTGAGGTAACCTCATCAAATTTTTACCCAACTGAGTTTGATATATATCTTTATTGACTCCATTTTCTGAAGATATACAATGAAATAAATTCATGTGGTAATATAGATATAAATTGTTTTCAAGTACAATGTATAGAATGCAATGACATACACCCGCACGACACACATACACACTCAGAAACACATACTACACCCTTTTAAGCTGCATTAGCACATATATACATACATATATACATAATTATAAACAGAACACATATATAAAGAAAGCTCGCATACATCAACATTCACTCTCAAGTCACACACACGCATGGTCACAGAACTTGTTCGTATACAGTCTTTTGGTACATCAATTAAACAATAAACAAGCTGTTCACAAATTCAGCACATTTTATGAGGAAATCTGCATATTGCTCATAAGAGGTCATTGATTGCAGTTCGTAGTCACTGCCACCGAAAAGGTAACTGATAAGTACATTATTATTAACGTTCGTGAGAAGCACACACAAGTTCTTGTTCATTCCATATACAGTCTGATTCACGAATAAATGTTTTCTGTGTTGTACAATGATGGATTCACACGAGAACAGAGTGTGATACAATTGATAACCCATGGGCGTAGGAGCGTTTTCAACATTGGGGGGGGGGGCAAACATTTGGGAGGGGGGAGGACATTTTTTTTTGAGATATGTGGGGTCACATTAAGTTTTAATGAACTATGATGTATGTTTGTGTTTATAATCACTAAGGTATGGTATATCTACTTAGTCGTTTGATGTCAAAAGACCGGTTAAAAAATTGAACCCTATCATAAACTAGCATTGTTAGTTAGGTGGGGGTCCGGGGGCTCCCCGGGAATTTTTTTAAAACATTGGATCAATCTGGTGCGTTCTGAGATAATTATTTGTTAAGATCAATCAAAATTAAGTATTTCTTTTGTTAATATTTTTACTAATTATTGCATAGATGCCCGAATTCTGAGAGTTAAGTGTTGTAGTAATGGAATTTAACAAAGCAATGACAAAGTTTAAAAGCAAAATAGGAACTGGTGCAAACTTTGCATACAATGTATTTCTGTAGTCCTTGTAGCTCTTTTCAACAGTTATGTGATCAGGTGATAACATATTTCCTTGATTACAATAAATTTGCGAGCGAAGCGAGCACGAAAATTCACATTTTATACTTTTTAACCAAGGATAAAAGGCAAATTACCTATTACTAGATTATTTCAGGTTGAAAATTATGAATATGGTCTGAATTATTGGGGGGGGGGCAAACGATATGTTGGCCCCCCTGTCCCAATATTGGGGGGAGGCAGGTTGCCCCCCTGCCCCCCTTCTCCTACGCCCATGTAACCAGTAAAGTTTCGGAGACACAAATGGTACTGGGTTGGCTGGGTCACCGGAACGGCACAACACCATTTGGCCAATATCTTCATTAGTGAAAGACAATGTGGTCGTAATTTCGCAACTCTCCAAATGTAAGACACTGTAATAGAATTGTGCACTTGCGAGAATATTTCGTAGTCCGGGGATAATCTCATTCGGGTGTTCAGGTTAGTTTGTTCATGAGTATTGATGGCTTTCTTGACACATTTATTTGTTTATTTGGAAAACTACCATCAGCCATGAATATCTCCATGTTGTGTGTAAGGTTGTATTTCGCCAAGATGCGAACAATGTCTGGAATAAAACCATGGTATGATTGCGATACACTAGCCTCGTGTTGAAATAGTCGATGTGTGAAAAGTTTGCTGATGAGGTCGCCAGGTTTGCAACGACATAAAGTACCGAAAAACAGTAACTTTTGAAGATCAATATATCCTTCTATTGATGTGAAACCTAGCAGACTTGTCACCATATCGGATCTGGTAAGATTCGGTAGGCCTTGTGCGTGTTTAAGACACAGCTGGTGGGTGTGTTCGAGTTTCCTCAAGTTAGTCCGAGATATTGAATTCCACAGTTCGCAACCGAACAGAGCACGCGGTAGTACACAAGTTTGGTATACCTTTGATACGGTCATGGGATTAGTTCCGACACTATTTGATAGGTAACTAGACATCGAAAAGAATGTCGAACGAATTGATTGTCCAGTATCGTCGATGTTATACGGCTGACGTCCACAGGTAGACTGGGTCAATCCTAAATGGACGTAACTGTCGGTTTCGGTGATGATTTGATTGCCATATCGAATACTGATATAGTTTTGAGTTATATGCGATTTACGATCCATTACCGTTGATGCACATATAGATGGGTTGTAACTGTATCTCCAGTTATTCGCATATTCTTGGCAGATGTCTAAAAGTTTTTGGATGCCATGTCTAGATGTTGATAGAAGAACGATGTCATCTGCTTGCGTTGGTGCTCCCAAAGACATATCACCAATATGTAGACCATAGTCTGAATTTTCTAGTTCATTTAACAGATTGTTCAAGAAGACAGTGTAGAAGAATGGCGCACAAATACTACCCTGTCTGGTTCCCTGCTCGATGTTGTAAGGTTTTGATAATTTTCCATTGAATACTATACGGCTGGTTGAATTTCTCAGTATATTGTTTATTATTCTTAGAGGTTTTCCTTGAATACCGACATCGTTAAGTTGGTAAAGCAGTCCTGATATCCAGACTTTATCGAAAGTCGACTTTGCGTCCAAGAAACCCGTGTACAACGGACTTCCACGTTCACAGCAGTAGTTCCTGGATTCTTGCAGTAGGAATGACACCATTTTGCAGCTTTTGCCTTTTTGAATCCGTATTGAAGCTTATTTAGCGTAACACTGTTTGGTTTGCTCTCGATTCTAGTCAATAGTAACTTTTCAAATATTTTGGAGATCACTGGTAATAAGGATATTGCACGAAAATTGTTCGAGTCTGACAGGGGCTTGCCCTTTCCCTTATGCAGGGTCACAGTTAAACCTGTCTTGAATTTATCAGGTATGTACTCAGAGTCTATTATTCGGTTGAAAAGTTGCACGAGTGCACGAATTAAAGATGCTCCGCCATATTTCAAGTGTTCGTTAGTAACGTTGTCCAAAGAACCACTTTTGTTATTTGGGAGAGATTTGACAATGTCATGTATTTCATTGTGGTTAACAGCTGATTCAAATACGTCACACGTTTCTAAGACTCGATTGTTTGTCTGTAAGTATTCATTAACACATGATTCAATGCGACTTCTGAAGTTGTCATTAAAATCGGGTTCTTCTGAGACAGAATACAGTTTTTCAAAATACAGTCGCCAATTTAATAGTATTTCATTGTCACGCCTTACACAAGTACCGTTCAAATTTAATTCTCTTCCTTGTCGCTGACGTGATTTATTCTTTCTACTCTTTAAAAGTTTCCATAGACTGGTTTGATGTAATTCCGATGGACGATTTATGCGGTCCGACTCTTCTTGTTCGTAACAATGTGCTGCCTTGCGAAGCTCTTTTCTGAATATACGTTTCACATATTTGTATTTATCACGTGCTACACCGCGAAGACTCTTTCCGCTCGATTTCCATTCGATATGCGAAGTTCGTAACTGTTTATGTCGCTTTTTGAGACTCTCTGACCAATAAGGCTTCAGAAATGAGTTGAATTTACGAGTTGAGATGGTGGCATTTGCTGCTGACGTTAAGGATGATACAATCTGGTTATACGTAGAGTCTATTGATTGAGTTTCCATGTTGTCAAGGTAACAAAGTAAATTTTGTGACACAAGTTTTTCGTATTCGATAAGTTCGTGTTGTTTTGTCCATTTGAAACACTGTTTCTGAAACTACTGGCATGGTGTAGGCATTTCCTCTGACTCGTCTATATTCAATGATAAGAACACTGGCAGGTGACGTGATATATTCAAGGGGGCGTCGTCAAGTACACAACACTTAGTTACATGCATTGTCAGGTTTTCATCTGTCAAAATCTGGTCGATACGAGATGGATTTGAATTGTTATATGGCAGGAAGGTAAACTTTGGACCTTCGCACATTGGTAAGTTCGTGTTTACATTCATTTTACATAATGAAGCCAATTTGGAGATATATGCGTCACGGGGTCGTTGAGCAGAAGAGTCTATATCAAATCTGGCATTAAAATCACCCATCACGATGATATTGTTTTCAGTAGCATATTGCGCGCACACATCTGCCAGCACGTCGACAACACTTTTATAATAGACATCGTGGTTTGACGAGGGTAGGTAAACTTGTATGAAAACTAATGATATGTTCGGTAAGCACAGTTTGACGGCGATTAGCCTATCGCTATCAATGTCTATTGGTTCCATATAAGTGTCAAGTTGTTTGTTCCATAGCAACGAAACTCCTCCTTTTCCAAACGTTCTTCCATTAAAAGTGGCAGGAGATAAATGTTATATAACGCGTGTACACAATAAAAATTTTCACGAACGTCATCTACGTTGCAACTAGGTAGCAGTTGGTAAGCTAAGACCGCCTCAAAATAAAAGCCTTTTCTGAATAAAAATCCAATACATTTGATATAAACGTTAAACCTGATGGAGAGCTTAATTTTTTGTACTTAAAGGAAGCCAAAATACACATCATTTCTAAACATCCAATATGTAAAAGTATGCAATAGAATTGTATTAAATCAGTTTAATATCGTTTGTGGTGACCATTAGTTCCAATTTCAAGTTGAGCTCGACTCCCCTAACTCGCAATAATCGTATTATCTCAACATACTCGTTGGGATAACGGTTATCACTGACTTTCGCAGTAAAAACAGACGTCATTTTATTTACTAGTCGGTTCGTGTACAGCGTAAATAAATATCTAAGACATGATGGATTCAAAGCTTGATAATATCAACAATTTTAGGAAGCAATGACATCTTCAGGGCAAATAACAACGTGACCGCCATCTCGGGCAAATTTGTGACTTTCAATATTAGGGTTCATTCAGTTGAAGACGTGTCTTACAATAGTCGAATAACCGATTTTGATAAAACTTTGTCAGAACAAGGGTCAGATATTGTTGTTTAACTGTACAAAATTTCATGACAATCCATACATCAGTTTTAAAGAAAACTGACATACATATATATAAGGTAGCGTTAGAAGTGCCGTTAAGTGTAGATAAAACTTTATCATATAAGCTTTCAAATGATATATGATACATATACATGTATATCTTGTACAGGAACGAAATGTTATAATGGTTTAAAACTGGGACAGATATTATGAATAACCCTGTATCTTTTTTATTAGGTTTTATAAATATTTTAGCTTAGTAGAAGGAGCGTATCATTGAACAGAAGTATAAAAAAAATAAAAAAGAATTGAGACAAATGCTATGATTTGTAAAGTTTACGTGTTTAATTATAGAAGTGGCATATTCGTTCAGGTGCATTAAATGCCGATTTGTACATGTAAAATAAAAGTTTCAACTAAAAGCAGTTATTTATTAATAGAACGTTAAATATATTGTGCAACGCTATGTCGCCGCACATCAAAACGTCGTCAGTTTTTGCCGTATAGACTAGTATGACTAATATTTTAATAAATATTCCTCCAACATTTGTTTAATTAACTAGACGTGACGCCAATAACCGTGGATTAATTAAAACGGGTTTGATGTGTCAGTTTTAGATATACACTCAAGGACTTTAAAAACGCCTCAGCTAATTCAAATCCCAATATCGCTCATAGCATTTGTGTTATTGCATTTATTTTATTATAAATGAAATGTTTTTGTACAGATAAACTCTCCTTCTTGCTAAATACTGAATAAATGGTAAATTTATGCTATACGTCCAGAGACATGAGCGATTTATTGGAGCAATGTGGCGTTCGAATAGTTTGCCGTTTACGTACATGATGTCATCTGTGTGCGGCGAGTCATTGTACCTAAAGTTGCGAAACCATTGATATCTCTACAGGTAATAAATGAATATTTATGACACTCCGCAGACGGAGAGAGAATATATTTTGTTATAGGCGTACAAATTTTCTTATTTATATCTGCATTCAGTATTCATTGTCATTTTACAGCATTTGTCTCATTACCTGCGAGCCTTGAGCGAGCAGGTATATTGGATAGTATAACGTAAAAAGTGCATGGAGGGGCACGTGACCTGTTCTGGATAGTTTACGATTTCAAAAAAAAATCCAATTATCCAAGATGCATTTTGTAAGAATGTCGTGAACCAGACTAATTCCATTATTCCATGCGGATAACATCGGTCTTTGTCGCATTGCAATAGTTTATTTACCGAAGAAATCAGAACGGTCCGAAATTTCAGTGAGCGCTAGGCAATATTGAGACCATGGATCTAAACAGCTGGTGACTGCAGCTGCATAAGCACAGCGCTTCCCAGTCAATTGTCATGGAATTATCGGAATTGGTTTATGATCTTTGATATTGTTGAACACTGAAAACATGTCTTATGATAATACATTTTTACCTGCGAGCCTTGAGCGAGCATGTATATTGGATAGCATAAACGTAAAAAGTCCATGGAGGAGCACGTGACCTGTTCTCGATGGTTTACAATTTCAAATTTTTTTTTAAAAAAAGATGCATTTTGTAAGAATGTCGTGAACCAGACTAATTCCATTATTCCATGCGGATAACATCGGTCTTTGTCGCATTGCAATAGTTTATTTACCGAAGAAATCAGAACTGTCCGAAATTTCAGTGAGCGCTAGGCAATATTGAGATCATGGATCTAAACAGCATGTGACTGCAGCTGCATAAGCACAGCGCTTCCCAGTCAATTGTCATGGAATTATCGGAATTGGTTTATGATCTTGTTGATATTGTTGAACACTGAAAACATGTCTTATGATAATACCTTTTAATGAACTGATACGAGGTTTTATTTATAAGCATATAAATATTATATGGAACAAGAGAGTCATAATATGCAAATAAGTGTCTTGATAATTGGTTTGTTATACATGAAATTATTTAACAATTGGTTGATAAATTTCGTATGTCAAATTATCGTGCATATAGTTTTGCCAATTTGAAAGCTACCGGTCCATCGCGCTTATTTTTTTTCTCACAATTTTGAGATTTTTCATGTTTATTTTTATACACATCAGCTGTTGAATTATGCGGATAGAAGGTCGAGGATCCTGTCAATTCTCTGTCAAATGAAGTCGGTACATCATTTGCTCGCAGGAACTATTTGACTTGTAATGAACTGATACGAGGTTTTATTTAGAAGCATATAAATATTATATGGAACAAAGGAGTCATAATATGCAATTAAGTGTCTTGAAAATTGGTTTGTTATACATGAAATTATTTTACATTTGTTGATAAATTTCGTATGTCAAATTATCGTGCATATGGTTTTCCCAATTTGAAAAGTCCCGGCCTATCGCGCTTATTTTTTCTCACAATTTTGAGATTTTCATGCTTAATGTTATACACATCAGCTGTTGAATTATGCAGATAGAATGTCGAGGATCCCGTCAATTCTCTGTCAAATGAGGTCGGTACATCATTTGCTCGCAGGAACTATTTGACCTGTTTAAGTATTGAATTTTACTGTACTGTGTATTGTGTGATGCACAGTTTTCCGGCATTCACTGTTGTTGGAATAAAGTAGAACTAACGACTGTTCGGATTTCCAAACTTTGTATTTTGCGCGTGAGAATTCTCACAAGTCCACAATCAACAATAATATAATAACAAGATATAGTCAGTGTTGGAAAAATCCAAACAAATATAATATTAACAGCGTAATTGAATTCTAATTGAAAACCATTGATACGTTCAGCTTGGAGAACCAAGTTCGAATACTTCAAAACCTCTACAGAACGTCCACTACAGTGTGTGGCCTCAGTTTTAGCCAATCAAATCATTTCATACATATTATGCAAAGTTAAATCAACCAATCATATTTCAGTATTTTACACACATATTTCAAATTAACTTGAGCCGCGAGCAAATAATGACAAAATGGCTTCATGATTACTTACTGATTCAAAATCCGACTTAGCGGCTACAGAAGAGATGGGTCTATCAACACTTTTATCACCTATTGTTTAATGACTTACAAGTCACAACACCGTCCGTTTCAATCGGACAAAAATGCAAGGATTAACATGTCAACTATTTTGCGTCGATACCCATTATCTTAATCTGACTTAAATATTACCGGAAATCAAAACATAAAACTAAAATGACTAAAACTTATTCATATGTACATCGGCCTATACGCTAACCCATTTATGCGCTGCACAACAATTGCCAAGTATCTAGTTTGTGTACCGATATTGGACAAAATTACGAATACATGACTCATTTACTCGCAGGTATACTGCAGTGGAGCCGATAGATCAAGGTTGACCCTGTGTAGTCTCTTATCCTGTAGGTGAATAGATTAGGGATCTAGTCTGTTACGACATATTTCTTAATATCAATATGTCTGTTCAAACTTGAATATAAAACCATTATCTAGACAGATCAACTAGTGACTGTACTGTACGTTATGAAAATAAAACATTCAATTTGGTATTATAATCAAAATATACAAAGTTCAGGGCCAAATTTAGAATATCCCTGTTTAGATAATTGCATTTGATTATTCTATTCTTAATCCGTATTTCAATGTAAAACGCATATATTAATTGAACACGTGTTAATAATTACCGTCGTTACAAGTGAAATTGTTATAATATACATGTATATAATAATGCTGGCAGGTGTCGTGAGCGAGCAGCTGTTGTCACAACACATTTAGAACAGATCTGCATGTAACGTGTCTGATATCAAACATAGTGCTGTTGCCGCTGATTTCTATCCGCTAAAAGCAGAGTTGATCAAAGTTAGCTTTTAAAACAACTTGACAGTTTTTTTAATGGCTTGGTTCGTTCTTTTTTTCAGGAGAGTAGGCCCTAGTCCAAAAACATAATGTTAGCATCTGAGTTTATTACGATTGTACTTTGTGTATTGGTCAATGTTCGCACATTAGAAATGTTACGTATGTCATATTTACTTATTACTTGTGTACTACATTAGAAACTTTTCTTTTGACTCAATTAATGAGTTTAAGCTACCGATTAGAATCGCTGTTTTAAATGTCGACCTTTGAGTTTATTAAAGACACTATGCGACAACAACAATAACAACAACAACAACAATTGGCTATTCGAATAGGCATTTTCCTCGCCTTGCATCATACTTAACAATTTGCCAGTCAAACAGAGAGCGTTAAATATTGCGAAGCAGAATGCAATTCGTTAATTTCGTGGATCAAATGTGACAAATGCCATTAACATGCCTCAAATGTCATAAACAATCTTTAAATGTTGTGAACAGTCTTTAAATGTCGTAAACAGTTATCAAGTGTTGAAACTGTCGTAAAATATCACAAAATAAGACCAAAGTTAAAACAAAATGAAGAGTCATAAATCACATGCAAATAAATAACTTAAAAACGGGTCAGAACAAGTCATATAGTATGCTTTTAGTTTACCATGAAGAGTTTTTGTTCGATGAACATAATTTTATGTAAATTCGTGCATAAAAGTTGTATGAGGTATACAATCATGTAAATGAGTCAATTTCAAAATTCGCAGGTTTTTTTTGTGCTGATTGAATAACTTGCACATAAATATGATAAATGATAGTCAAACATTCATTATATAAAGCTATATATACTTTATTTATAATAACACTGCAAAACGAAATGATTTGTCATCAGTAAATTTTTGTATTTGTGTTTTTACTGCCTAAAACAGGGAACAAATGAATGTCCCAGTACCGCAGTGCCATGCTTTTATTAACAGTATTTCATGTTGTCATATGTTATGAGACAAAACTTGTATGTGCATTTTAATGGTGAATATTTAATTATACACAGAAAATATATTGTAAACAAAAACATACAATGAATATTGTAAAAAATATATGTTTTATGCATGTCCCATAGCTTTGTGTGCTTGGTGTAACGAAATCGACTAGGTACCTAATTTTATACCATGATCCCCTAAAATACAAAAAATAACTTCTTTATTTCAAAAGAGTTCCTCATCCTTCACACAACAGCGATGCATCGTTTTTAATTAAATTTATAATTGGAAATCTATAGACAATTCAATAATTGTATCCTTTGTCGTAATGTTTTCTTTGTCTCTGGTGTAACGCTGATTTTTATACATCCGAAAGCATATTTTTCTAAATAGTTCCACTTTTGGTTTAAGATATATGTATACAGTAGTTTGGTAATGTCAGTACAGAAGTGCTATAAACGATGTGTATGTTATGATGATAACATCTCAAAAATGTCCGTGGTGTAACTGTCCATGGTGTAACAATTTAAATTTGTTACACCACGGACAAAATCAGTAAATTTACTATGAAATTCAGAAATATATTGACATTTTTAATTGCTTACGATTGCATTTCATTGACACATATTTTTAAAGCAGATATGTGTTGCAAAAAGCATAATAATGTTCTTATATTTCATAATAAAACTAATAAATGTAATATAGCTGTTACACCATGGACAATTTCTTTAAGGAAATCGACCTCACTGTTAACACATGACATCCGTTCTGTTTTGCATAGAGATATTGGGTAGCAATGAATACACCACGCAAGTCTGCAATACCTTTTTTCTTAAGTTTATTCCTAAATTTGATCAATTAGGTATATTAAAGTGTTTGTCCATGGTGTAACATATCTGTCTGTGGTGTAATATATCTGTCCATGGTGTAACAATGTCCGTAGTGTAACAATGTAAATCAGGTTTTATGATGTAAGTGAAATGAAAACAGTCTTTACAATAGATGTATCTTAAAGATAGCCTGCAGGAAATGCTACATATATGAAAGAAACAAATAAGCAAAACTGTTTTGTTTGTAATATATACAATACAAAGTAGCAGAAAATGTTCAGATTTGATATTAGTGAATTGTATTGCTATACCATTTCATGTGACTCATTCACTTTACAATTTCAGTAAAATTTATTCAGATATGAGTATTTTCGTTACTATGTACTTGAAAATCAGCTGAATTCAGTTTGTTTAAAGAATTTATTGTTAAATTTCCTGATCGTTACACCAAAGACAATTTACTTAAGTGACTTTAAGTTTGAAGTTGAAAAACATATATATTGTCTTAATTAAGGGTCGAAACTATACATAAATGTCCGAGAAGAGTTTGGAGAATAACATTGTACAATTAAAACCATTATATTTGACAAACACTATTTAAGAAATTGGGGAGGCAAAAACCTGCGAATTTTGAAATTGACTTCAATACGCATGGTCACTTGACTGTAAGTATGTTTACTGAGACGTGTTTTCCCTGATTTGGGCTCCCTGTGTGAAACGTACGTGTGGTACCCGGAACTTTATATTTGATTGAATACATGTAATAAAAACTTTCGGGCCAGTTATCTACTAACGGTAAAATCGTCTATACTATATGATAAATGAGTAGACAAGTGGTGACCATATATTTTGCTGGCAGAAGTGTTTTAGGTCCAAATTAACTAATTGCAGCGGCGGTTACAAGATTTGGTGTTTGGGTCGTCTCCCCTTCCGAAGAAATATTATGCGAGCTAGAACCAAGTCATTGTTTAACTGAGAAGCTGGCCTATAACACCTTTCCTTACTTGATAATATTAACTGATTTTGTGCGATCGAAGCAAGCTGGTGTTTGGTTTTTATCATTAACTATTAATATTATATAGGCTATCAACGTACGTGGTAAACATTGATAATTAATAACACTATATCGAGTTGGCCTAACAATCTAAGATAAAACTCTCGTTAAATGAACCACAGATGGTCGTATTGATGATTTTTACCATTATATATAGCGAGTTTAAATACTAAATGATAAAATACAGGGGCGGATCCAGGATTTAGTGTTAGAGGGGCGTGAAATGAAAAATGAGCTGGGGTCCAGGGGGCCGCAAGGGGGTCCAGGGGGGCGAATCACCCCGGTAGCTCATGTCAAAGACTTCTGCATTTTCGCTCGTTTTGGAGCTGGCGCATCCATCTTTGTTGTCATAAAATGCAGCGAAAAGAGAATCAATGTGCAAAAAGAGCAATTCATCAGAATCGCAAAGTTCGACCTGAATAACGGGGCGGCAGAGAGTCTATCAAAGTGTCTGTGGTATAGGAACAAAAATGACTTTAAATATGTGATTTAGTGTGATACAACAAATGAATTGACTTTACTTTGGCGATTTTAGGTGGGCGGACGCCGGGTCCGCCCCCCCCCCTTGGATCCGCCTATGTAATATAGCTTATGCGGTCACATGTGGTTTGTTTAAAGGTGCTTTGAGAAACCCCCTCACAATAATCCATTCAGCTTTTATTTGAAAATCCTTTTCAGCCTTCAGTATCACGAAGACGCTTGGACATTATAGTCCGGCCCCAAACCTAAGATACCTTGCACTTCGTCATCGGTCAATATCACTTTTTTCAGGTCAACAAAAGATCATATTCACCTCACCATAAGTCAATAACAGTATAATAGTACATTTTACGAGTGTGGCGGCGTGCAAAATTTATATTTTTTAATTTCTCACCTAGACCTAAAGACAAACTACCTATGCTACAACGATTTTAGAGGGGGCGTACATCCCCCCTCAAAAGCCGCCCTTAAATTGTACTGACAGCCTATTCATGTGCCAGAATCCTAAACTATTACACTGACAGGTTTCTTGTACTGAATATATCAATTTTCGGCGAGAAAGTCCTGATTTGGACTAAACGAGGGGTGATCAATATATTCAAGAAATTTCCATCTCACGTCACGTCATTACAAGCGCCAACGTTTGAGAAACACCTATCTCCTTTCTGAACTCATATCCGGCCCATTCAAACGCTTGCTTTACTGTTAGTACAGAAGTTAGCCATAGTTAGCCAACTATGTGGAATAGAAAGAGACTCGATGCGTTATTGGAACTAAAGCTCTGAAAAAGAAGGTGGGCTTTACACAGGTGTGTTATCCCGATCAAGAAGTCAGCACGACCTAGCAAGCATAGGGCGCAATTTCTAAAGAACGTTTGTTTTACTTGAGTCCAAGATTTATTGTTTTGTAGCCTATACTGGTTACCGCATGGTGCATAACTGTGTCTCTTATTTCTCAGAAAATAAGAGGGAGTGTCGCTATTTCAGTCATATCCAACTATTTGTCCCATTTGTATTGAATGTGTTTTCAAGTCGACCACAGTTACCTTCCCTTGACTGGTGTTATACCAGTTTTAATCTGATCGATCTTATCTCGATTGCGTAATCGCGCTATGCTAACTCAGCGGGTTGTCGGAGTGTATAAATTAATGTATATCATTTGCTGGAGGGGTTTTGTGCGTTCAGTTACACTTTGGTATTTTTGACATTTTGTATATGATGCATACCAGGATCTTTTTTATGGGCATATCTCTGTCATTATGAAATTTTGTTCATGAGGTAGGTATCATCAGGAACATTTAAATACGTCCATGGTATCATTCAGAATTCGTTGAGCATGTGTAAGGAATCTAACAATTATGCATTTGTTATACTAGTAACCGCAATACATGTCACGATATGTATACTTATTATCATGCATATTCGATGGATGATAAAAAAATAAACGGTTACTAGTAACTTTACAATGCTTGAGTATGTGTGCAATATCACAACTCATGTGTGCAATATCACAAAGTACAGTTTAAATGAAATTTAGCAACCACTGCTGATTTTTCAAGTATGTTGTACGGTTGATTGTTCAGTTGCATCTTCGAGCCATAGACCATACAATTATGGAACTGGTTTTTTAATATCTTGAAAAATAAAAAAGTTATGACAATTTTAAGTTCGTGAAATAGAGCGTTTTTTTTCTTGAATTAAATAGGAGAATATTCGCGCGCTTGCGGACCCGACAAAACTCCAATTTTCCCTCTAATTGTCACAAATATTTTATTTTTTCAAGATATCGGGATGAAACATTTGTTCAACTTATTTATGTTGGACAAGTGCTTTCAAAGTTATGAAGAGTTGAAATGTTAAACAAATACTAAATCAGTTTTCATTGTTTTAATCAAATCATAACATCAATCATATAACCAACAAAGTCATATATTCATTTTCAAGTTATCACAAAATGTAGTTTGGCTATTTTGACCTGAACCTGACCTTTATTCAAGACTATATTACAAGGTTCTTGCTTTGAATACATGAATATCAATTTCCGCAAGCAAGTCGTGCGATATCGGTATTTCAAATTTGTGTTTCTATTACATCTCGAGCTACTTCGTGATACTCCCCGATTATGAAATATATTGTGATAATATATTGACTGTTAAATTATGCTAATCAAAAGGTCAGGATTTTTTCTCACCTTTTTTGACGTAAAATTTTCATTTTATAATTCGTATATATTCAATTAGGTGGTACAACGTGTCAATTAACCAGTTTATTTAACAAGTGTCATAGGAATGACATGATTCTTCATTTTTATGTCTCACTTGTTCGATTATTATAATTTTAAATTATGCGTGAGCTTATGACATTTCACTTTTAATTATTTTAATGCATGTATTACTTTCCAAATCGGCAATAAAGTCAAAGTTTCAAATCTCTAAAATCATAATAAAGTATGTATACAGGAAATATAGCGGTTATAGAAATATAGCGGTTATAACCCTTCACGCGAATGTACCACTTTTATTACCCCACATGCTGTGACAATCGCAGCGGGGCGCGTCATAAAACAATTAACAATGTGCAAATTAAATATGTGTATTACTTTTTTACTAAAAAAAAAGATACCTGTTTTAAAAAACCGTAAAAACGGGGCAGATCTAATTATCACATTTCTTATATCAAAACACCAATCTGACGGGAAGAAATTAAACTATTAATCAAGTTTGCACAAAATATATTCCCCGAGAAACAAAAGAACTACGGACAAGAATGTAACCAAGTTTGATATCAAATCCGTTCATTTCCTTCTTTGTTCAATGTGAGTGATAGTCATGTTAAAAACCTTTAAAAAGGGGGTTGATCCCATAAAGATACAACTATGAAATTTAGTGCATTATATTGTAGACATATCAAACTACAAAATATGTTTGCACATAAGAAATATCTCAAATAGTTATTATCATATGTACAATTTTACGTGGAGTCCCCATGCCTTCCAATGGTAAAAAATGTCACATGTGCGAATACAAATGGGACAAATAGTTGGATATGGTTAATCCTTCAGTTTATCCTTATTTTATCAACGCGTTCGTTTGACTGAGTCCCTACAATCACATAAACAATGGAATAGTGTGTAGATCGCTGATTTTGAGCGCAAAGAATCTACATACATTTTGGTCAAGTCATATTTGAGACATAGCAAGGATTTTCCAAGTTTGGCGTTAATCTTAATGGCATGCCTTCGCTCTGTGATTATGTATTGTCCTAGATGTTCGACGGCTCGCGCTGCAACTAAGTTACAATAACGTATTGAAGTACATTGTGACGTCACCATATAATTAATTAATTAAACGCGAGATAATTGATTGATCTACATTAGTTGGTATTCATTGTTATATAATCAATGTTTCAAAAGTTCGAAGGAAAGTTCTCAAATATATTGATCACCCCTCGTAGTTCGGTTTCGAACATTGAGCCGTGACACCACTGTTAAGGTGATCAATGTTTTGACAGTCAGATAAGTAATAGAATTTGATCTGTCTGAATGTTCGTGGCTGAAAAAGCGCTTGGTATATTGGGATATACTTCTGTCAGACCCGGCAAGTTGGAATCCCACCAAAAATTGTCTTCATGTTGTATTATATATAATATTTTAAAAGTACACAACTTGTTAAATTCATGTAAATAATACTAGTATATGTGCATTATTATTAAAATATTTTTTGAATCGATGCCTTAACATGGATAGTAAAAATTAAACATATAAAAATAAATTCATAATCTCCTTAATCAACATTTGTAATCTAATAATGAATTAAATAAACGAACGCTTTGGGGATTCGAACTACATATGTTTGAATTAGTTACCGAACGTTGCCGATACACATGTCTTACCTCGCATTCCAGTTGTCCTAGCTTTTGTTGCTTCTTATTTAAAAGTCTAGAAATGTTGTTTCTTTGAGTCAAAAGTTGTCTCAAGATTTGGTTCGTCTCTTCATTATCACTGTGTTGTTCCATTGATTTAGTCGCAGTTGACAATGTTCGCACATTTGACACTGATTGTTTGAATGAATTAGCCAAAAGAACTATAAACACAACGATTACAACAGCGCACACCACCAACCACTTCATCTGCATGATGACAGATGTCTCTTTAAATAATTAAAATGAAAATGAACAATGTATCAGTTGTACCAATCTCTATACTACCAATGCAAATTTAAAACATATTTTCACATCGCAACAACGCCACGAACGCGACAAGCGAAAGCCATGTATGTAAATCTATATGTCCTGAAAACATAAAACGAATGTGTCCCGACTTGAAAGTACTCTCAACCCCATGTTCTGGGTTATCGTTATAAAATACTCACAGATAACAATATTTGATTTATCGGGGTCACTTTGATATAATTTAATTGGTTGTAAACCATAAATGACAATGAAAGTTATTATCTGAACTTAAGCCGATGACGGTTATTTACTACATGGGGTAAGCGGAACAAGGACAATCACTTGTTTAGATGTTTATTTCTCACACTAGGAACTAAATGAGCAGTTTCAACTATCTGAGAGAAAGTTTAAATGTCGGGATGACTGTAAACGCGTACGTTGTGGAGGAATGTAAAAACTCTTTATTTGTACATGTACAATATTTGGTTATGCATAGGGTTCATCAAAATTATGTTTAAGTATGTGCGTAAACATAATTTCGATGAACCCTATGCATAACAATCAAGTATATACACTTAACCGATTTAGAAACGTTGGACTGACATTGATACCATAGTCTAGGTGCCAGAGGGGGGTAACCTAACTTTGGAGTCTGCACAAAATGTTTTGGTACCAAAATGTTCAGGAGGATGTCCCCTCTCTGAATCTATTGTATGACATCTTGTCACCCTTGAGCACTTTCCAAGATGGCCGCCATAAATTGCCAATTTATACACAATATAATGTTTCAGTGAGGGAGTTATGAATGAATGTAATGCTAAATGTTTGCATTCATAGTATTCTTTTAATGCTGTATTTCAAATGGGCATACTACACTGACCACTGTGAGGCCAAGGTCATTTCAAGGTCAAAGTACAAAAATAGCTGAAAATGTGATATTTTGCTCTACCTTTGTACTAGAATATATATTTTGTTTGTATATTGTATCATTTAATTTTGATAGAAAAGTGATGTAAGTTTTGGTAAGAACATTTATCTCTTATTCAAAGAACCGTTTTTACTTCAGCAAATTATAGCTTTGTGAAAATAACCATTTTATTCTTGTCCATGATGTCCAAGATGACATTCTTTGTAAAATTTCTGATTCGGTATTCATAATTAACCTAACTTCGGAGTATGTACAAGAAAAGCTTTTGTACCAAAATGTTTAGGAGGATGTCCAATTTCAGAATCTGTTGTATGACACCTTGTCACACTTGAGCATTTTCCAAGATGGCCGCCAATATGGCCGCCATAAATTACAAATTCATGCATAATTCATGTTCCAGTGAGAAAGTTATGAATGAATGTAATCGTAAATGTTTGCATTCATAGTATGCATTTGATGGTGTGCACGAAATGGACATACTACACTGACCACTTTGGGTCCAACGTCAAGACCATTTCAAGGTCAAAGAACAAAATAGAAGAAAAATTGATATTTATTCTCTCCTTTTATGTGATTATTATATTTGTTTCAATTCGATTTGGCTACAAAAGTAATTGATGTTTTGACAAGTACCTATTTTCTTATTAGGAAGACTTTTATTCAGCGTGTTATAACTTTTTGAAAAATGTTATGCATGTCCATGATGTCCGAGGTAACATTAATTCATACTATTTTCGGTATAATATATGGTTACTACCTCATTCGAACACATGTATTAACATTTACATGTTTCACTATAAAGTATGATGCTAGATTTCATTGCTGAGCCTACATTTGTTTGTTACACCGGTAGTGTAGGTACCCATATAGCTAGGCTGTGTGGTATATTCTAAGGAACCTGGAAAAGTTGTTCTATGCAGTGTTATGTACCCCAAGAATAACTGTGTTAATCATTGTAATGTATTAATAATATATAGAGCCATGCAAGGCAGGTCATCTTCGTGATACTTACCGCTTACGAAATCCTACAATCGGGGTTATAAATATATCAGCTGTAGTTATGTTAATAGAAGGTCGAGAGTCGTGTCAAATTAACCCTAGAAAATCTTGCATGAGTATTGTTCGATGTCGATAATCTGACCGTTTGTTTATATACGAAGGATATAACATAAACATAATGCAGGTGATCCAGATTTGATAACATGCATAATAATGAACTCTTTATTACAGTTGGACAAACATAAATTGGCAGGGCTAATTTTAGCACTATAGTAAATAAACAGAGTTATGACCTTCACATCATTAAATTTTGTTTTATTCTAACTAATCGAAACATTTGGTATACATGATAATGTTGTATTCATTTCTCGTTAAGCCCTAATGCCTCAGTGGTAGTATAACGCATCCGCCAATGATGATCTACCCGGCATTATATTTTGGTACGTATGTTCAAATCCTCGTTGTGTCTTTACTTTTTATCACAACAGTTTTTTTCTTATCATTTTTAAATTACTAAGTATAAAAAGGATGAAACGGAGTAAAACATGCCTTAGCTGGGACTCGACCTAGCTCTGTACTGACAGAGCAATTTTCTTATCTGTTATTGTGATGAAGTTAATACACCTTATTAGTTCATTTCAGGTGCAACATGTAAATAAAAATTGTTTTTGTTCTGGTTCTATTTATAGCCCGGCCAATTTATCTTTGTCCGATTATCACTGTGTGGTAGCCTGTATGCCCAAACATGCGCTGTGAATTCAAGATGGTGGACGACAAACGCGAGCAAAGTAAGTGTCTTTTGTTTTCAACCCAATCTTTTTTTAATATGATAACCTACATTACTGTCGTGTAACTTTTCCGTGCGCCGGTCGAGACACACCAAGATGGTGGACTGTTTGACAGCGACAAGGTAGGCGCTTGTTTCTTCACTTCTTCTAGTCTTTTATATTGCCTTTATGTTTAATTTTTTGTTGGATACGATGCAGCTAGAATTGCCGCGTTCATCGATACAGGTACCATGTCTGGTATTGTAGTATTATTCAATATAACCGTGTTTGAACCTTGAAATTTCACGAAGTTGAAAAATGAATCGAGAACTGCAGTTTTATCCGGTCATATTGTCGCACATACCGGGTTCTATAAATTGTCACTTTGTCAAATGCCCTAGAATCAGATCCCCTTGGCCATATAAGTACAATTTTGTTGATTACTGACTTGCATTCGTCAAAAATAGCATTCCTTAGATTTGCTTACGCGCCAGTAGGAACACCACGCACCGGTTGGAATTATCCGGAGAATATCAGCTAAAAAATAGCAAAGGTTGGGACAAATAGGCTGATTTGGCAACGGTTGAGACACACATTTATCGGTTGAAGCTCAATGCCGACATAGACTATTTTCATTCACTTGACATTGTTAAATTTAGATGATAGGCATTGTTACTCTTACAAAAGTAGTAATTCATCTTTTTACATATTGCAGAGAACTTCGTTTGACACAGCCACCCAGGAAATTGTTGATCATCTAGTTGTTAAACATTCAGACCAATTACACGTTTGTACTATATAACTGTCACCAGACGAGTTCGGGCCTACTTGGAACAGCAATGCCATCCAAACAACGAACTTTACCATTATACCTGCCGATATCCTAGGGAAAATGGACAATTAAATTGGAAGAACTAGAATCTACGTCTTTCGTTTGCATTATTTAGACAGCGACATGTCTGATACAAAACTTACTTATGAGCACTGATTTCAGAAGGTATCGATTGAAGATGCAAACTTGTTTCAACTATCAAGTTAGTCATGTGCACAAACGATCAAATATAACAACGTCAGCCTATTTAGAACCAGACACATTCGCCAGTGATGAGCAAAGACAAAATTACTATGAAAACTTGGGCTATACAAACAAACTTCAAGACATAATTCCTCTTCGACGGCATATTGATAGAGCGCCAGCTTCGATTGTAGTAGTCCTTGGGTTCGAACCATGGGCCGTGTCATTTTTTCCACGCAGAATCAAATGTACACGACATCAATTATATGAAATAATTCGTGGAATGGATTGCATACGCGATATGATGACACAGTGCATTGTACATGTACAAGAGTGTCAATCAATACGTATCCCCTTGTTGAAGGCATATCAGTCCTTAATATCGTTATTTACGTTCTGATTTATATATTATGATCAAACAACGTTCAACCAAATGATAAAATTATTACCATTCAACAAGCGGAAATGTATATTGAGAGAAATTATGTCGCCATATACCTCTGCCTGCGATATTGTGAATGATCAAGTGTGTTGATGACCCGGTGAACAACATTTCCACAAGCGTTACAAATACGTGTCAAACAAAATTTCATAATGGAATCCTTCTTATAATACAGGTTAAGCCTAGGTCCCACTGAGGAATTCCTCATCGGCGATATGCAATTACACATAGTTTCTTCCGATAGTTCCCGATACTCTCCGAAGTTTCTAATGTGTATCGGGAGTACATCCGCGGGTAAGTGGACGTATAACGTCGGGAACATTACATCGGGTGTTTCTCCCGATGCCTCCCGATACTCCTGAATCATCCCCGATAAATATCAGCGGATAGTCGGAAATTAAATCCGGAGAAGGCGAAAGTGTCACCGAAATATCGACGAAAGTTCGCCAAAAGTTACTCCTCAAAGGTTCCCGACACTTTAGTGAAATATCGCCGATGTGTCGGGAAAGCCTCTGGGATGCCTCGCGGAATAGGTTTTATCGCCGATCATTTTCCGAGACTATGTGTGCTTTGGGATGCCTCCCACGGATATTCCCTGGCTTTGGGATGCTTCCCCGCGATATTTCCGATATGACATCGCGTGTATTTCGGGTAAATTCATCATGTATTGAAATTTCCCGATGTTTTCGCGATGTCACTAAATGTTTCAAGACTTCCGAAAGCTTCCCTGAAACATCGGGAGACCCTCCTGATTTCCATCGTCAGTACATCCCCAAGGCAGTTGGACCGACGCGCAAAGTCGGGAACACAACGGGAGTTTTCCCGATGCCTTCCGATTTCACATCTTGTCTCATGATTTCCCCGAAGCATCCCCTTGATTACAATTGACCATGTTACCGATACCTTCCGATACTCATCAATATCCTAGGGAGTACGTCGCCGAGGCAAAACTGATCAGTGGTACCTAGGCATTAAATAATACTTTCATGTTGTTGAACAACCTGTTGCTGCAATTGTTATAGCTTTCCGCAATGTGTTACTGAAGACGTGGTGTATCTAGAATCAGACATTCTAGTCACGATTGTAATTTGTGTAACAGTCATGATAATAATATCATAAGTTACGTGTTTATATATCAAGAATAGCATTTCTTGTTTATTAATATGATTACATGTATTATGTTGCACAATGTACAGTGAAATGTAGATAATGGATTGACCTGTATAATGAACCAGGGTATCGTTTGCTAATAAATTGAATTTACATTTGGTTGTGTCAATCATTGTGTTAGTGTATTTTTTATTGCGTATCAGTACAGTGAAACAGGTCTAAAAATACCACACAGGAAACAACTAAAACGACCTTAGCCGACAGGTTACTCTTGATATATTCAATATAAATGAAAATGGTCTGATGGAAGATAATGTTGGAGGTCTTTGCAAACTAATTTAGTAAGAGTGGCCACCTGTTTTGATATCAGATATGGTCTTTAACACAGGTTTGGCTGTATTAAACAAGACTGCGTTCAATAAACGCTTATGCCCCCTGTGGAAGCCAAAATTAGGTCAAGGTGAAGGTCAAAATGGGGTTAGGTGATACAAGTGTGTGGAGAGTGTTCATACACAACATCCATGCAAGTATGAAAGCTTTGTAGCAAGCCATATTAATGCTAGGAGAAACGGTCAATTTGGGTTAACCAGGACGGACGGACGGACGGACGAACGGACGGACAGGTGAATCACTATATGCCTCCCCATCTATCGAAAGGGGGCATAAAAACACATGCAAATACAGTTTTACTATGAATCTTAATATCATGAAAGATTGTTTTTATAAATATATGTAAGTAAACTAGCTATACAGAAATTGCATTCTCAGCGCTATACAGTGGTACGTTTGTTATCGTTCACGTTTTGTGCAGCACAGTAAAGAAGTCAAAATTTCAAACCTTTCAAGCCTCTTTCTTAGTGATTTTTTTATCAGAAAACAATGGGTACGTGTGACAGGTAGGACATTTTCTACAGATTTGGGTGATTATTTATGTACTGGTATTCTTACTGGGAAAAATATCGTCACTTTTCTTCTTGCCTCTCGATTCACTTTTCAACTTTCACAAAACATCGTGTTCAGTTAAACTTTACAGAAATAATGAATCGCCAATTTAAGCTCTTTCATTTCATAATTCATTCATAATGTAGGTTGTCATATTTAAAAAGATTGAATCGAAAACAAAAGACACTTACTTTGCTCGCGTTTGTCGTTCGCCATCTTAAATTCACAGCGCATTTTTGGGCATACAGGCTACCATACAGTGAGTATAGGCTACACCAAGCACAGCATTTTCAATTGCCAACATAGCGCCAACATAAACTGTCATTATGGTACAGTAAATTAACATTAATGCAAAGATAAACAAACAAAAAAAGAAATAAATAAAAAAACTCTCTGTTTCCTATTTTTGAATATCTTAGCTATGAATATGAGTATGTGTTATTTTGTACTGTCTGTAAATGTATGTTTTTAATGATAATAGTTGAATGTAAGTATTTGTATAGAGCGTAACTGTGTATGATTGTCTGGAATGCATGAGAGTGTGAAAGAGAACGAGAGTGTGAGAAAGAAAACCTTAAAATCACTTTGAGTACATTTTTGTCAAAATTGTTATATATAATTATGCATGAATGTATTTAAAGTAATAAAGAATGAGAGAAAAAACATAGCGCAGTTGACAGAGCATTTAGTTTCAGATACCAAAGGAATTACGGTTTAGGTTCAAACCCCACTCCAAGTTTTTTTTTTAAAAAAGCCACATATAAATCAACCGTTTAATTGCTGATTTGTTTTAGGGTCTCAGGCTGATAAAAAGGTATGGAATTAAATTCATGATAAGAAGTTAGTTAATTTAGGAAATCGAAACTTCCACTAAGAATATTACACACAAATAATGCAAACTGTGCAAGCATCGTGCCAGAAGAAACAATTGGATGTATTGAATATTGATCAATATAAATGTCAAATAAAAAAATATGCTATTTTATATTAATACAAAAAAGGGCTTGAACTCAAAACGAAATAATTCAAACGAACAATACGCAAACGCTCATATCCACTTAGCCACAGAGGCTACTGAAAATAATACGTTGCTGAATGTTTTTAAAAAGATATAGATACATCGGGAAAAGCGGACCCCACCAACTGACGGTCTTTTTGACAGGTCAATTTTGTAAGAGGGTCAACTTTCGACAATTTTGTGAATTATTTTTTTGAAACCTGGCCTGTTGATGATTCTTATCAGGTTTTACCTATCGGTTGCCATAAAAACCAATTATTCGTAGATGAGAAAAAACTTTATTTAATCTAAATTTCACAAAATTCACCAACTAGTTACAGAGAAACGGCTGCGGACTGACGGACAACGCAATTTCAATACCCACCCATCAGTACGCAACACAATAGTACTTTCAGTGCTTTGATTTTGTGTGTATGTTTTACATGTATTTGATTAAAAACGTTATTAAAACACAACAACCGACACTATTGTGAAATTTATTTTATTATTTATTGCAATAACTTAATTTAACATATGTAACAAGAACAACAACAACAAGCAAAACGTTTATCACAGAAAGCTTGATTATGATATATCATATGACGTTTTAATAGTAAATTATTGATATAAACTATAACTGTCAGATTGACCAATGATATCCCCATATACCATAGACAAATCACACCAATAAGACAAATATGTTCGCATGGTGTATAAAAATGACTTAGTTATACTATTGACAAGCTAAAGTATGACCATTTTTTACATTTGAACTAAAAGCGTGGCATTGACCATTGTGCTATTAACATAATTGTTCCGCATGGCTAACCGCCTGGTAGTAGTAAACATTTGTGGCACAATACTGTTAAATCCCACAATAAATGACTAAGTCATGCTCTGGACAAGCTAAACTATTGCCATTTTTTACTTTTAAGCCCCAAGTGTGACCTCGACCTTTGAGGTACTGACGTAATTGTTTGGCATGGCACACTGTCTGGTAGTAGTAAACATTTATGCCACATTATTTTCAAATCCCCCAATAAATAATTTAGTTATGCTCTGGATAAACTAAAGTATGGCCATTTTTACCTTTGAACTCTAAGTGTGACATTGACCTTCGAGATAATCACCTAATTGTTACCAATAATAATGGTGAACGAATGTGTCAAGTAATTAAAAACATTTGGGGAGCATAAATATCTTTCAATGTACTGGACCAAATCTTTGGGCAGACAGAGCGACTAACAGACCGACGAAGTGACTCCTATATAGCCTACCGTACCAATGGTAGTGAGGGTATAATTAACTGATATATTATTGTCAATATAGTATTGAAATGACAGGGTGGACTTCGTTTTTCATTTTCAAAATCATAAATGTTTGTCATGTGTTATAACTGACTGTTTAGTTCAGTAATTGACAAGGTTTTGGACACTCAAGGTAAAAAATCATACAGCGAGGATAGTCTAGGAACTACTTTGCTATACACAGAAATATACCAATCAATAGTATTAAGTACGAAGTCACTTAAATAAAGAAAAAGACTGAGGAGAAGATTTAAAATCGGAATTGCCAAAGTCAATAGCAAATCTGTTCTGATCATCGGTAGTCTGGTTACCGCCGTCACCAAAGAAGGACATGATATTGTTGTTATCTTCTGTAATATCATTTTCATTACAACCATTCAAATTCTGACTGAAGTTAAACCTGATATTGCTACCACCATTGTTATTACTATCATTATTTTGATCAAACATTGGAAATTTGAATGGAGAATCTGTTCCAGAATTTTCTGCCATTCCACCAAAATTAAACATTTCACCAAAACCTGCAGGCTCTTGATTACCTAGAAGAGAAAGCATGTGTGAGATGATGTGTGCCATATAAAAGTAAAACTACGCGTATGTTAACAAAAAACATTGATGTATACCAACCAAAGTGTATACTTCAAATCAAGGTTCTGCACAGAAATGTATCAACCCTAACCAGACAGGGAAGATAAATATGTATGAAGGGACCTAAAACTGGACCGCTTGAACAAAAGGTAATGAAAAATCCGACAAAGAAGGCAGCACTCAACAGAAACAGACGAACAAGAACGAAAGGTACAAAACGGCACACTCGCAAAAATAGCACAGACCATGAGCATACGTCAATGCCCAACACGAAAAACGACAAAATGAAACTTAACCGCTGCAAGTCATGATTTCATGTTAAATGTTTAATTACAAAACTCGCCTTGACGAACATATTCACACTTGTATATACATGATTGTATAATTTATATTCAATACAAAACTAATACTAAAGCTAATATCTTTGCAGATATTTCAACCTAGTTTACTGAACAAAATGAGAAGTGCACATACTTGATAGTGCACATACTTGATAAAATAAATAATTGAAATTTTAAAGTTGTTTCGTTATTTTGAGACTTTAGGTTCTCTAGGAGTACTTGATAACCAAAGAAAATATCTTTAAAAAGTTAGTTTTGGCATTGTGTCTCAGACTATAGGATGCCTTCATGTAAAATTTCCTTAGGTTCAGATTAATATTTCAAAAGTTATGGCCATATATATAAATGTCTAGTTATAGAATTCTTTCAGCGTATAGCACAAATACTTATAGTTATAAGAAACAAAAGCAAAATTTCTTCTTTTCAAGGGCCAAACGTTAGACATGGGTCAATAGAAGATCTGTTTTGATCATCGTTATTCTTTGGTTACGGTTACGAGATCACAAAACAAGGAAACATGGTATTGTATTACCTTCTACGGTATCGTCTTCATTTCTGCCCTTCGAATTCTGACCAAAGTTAAATGAGAAATTTCCGCCATCATTCTTTTCACATTCATTATCTTGATCAAACATTGGAAATTTGAATGGAGAATCTGTTCCGGTATTGTCCGACATACTGCCAAAATTAAACATGCCACCAAAACCTGCTGACTCATGATTGTCTAAAATATAAAAACATGTGTGTGACTCAACAAAATACACGGAACTGAAAGTATGTTCATGAATTAAAAGGATACCACGAGATGAAGTTGTCAAGACTATTTAATAATAGTTGTTGAATCTAAACAATAGCATGAATTTATAGTAATTGGTTACAATAACAAACATGTTATAATGTTTTAGAAAAAAGTGTTTAATTACAAGTATTTTCAAAGAATCTTTACATTTATTTCAAAACAAAGAGCGCTATACATGCCCTATATCTTTCACCTAAGTACCAGGAGCATGTATAAATAAATGAACTAGCAGGACACAGTCAACATTGACTATGGGCGAAATTCTAAAAAACATCCAGTGATTTTTTTCCTTCTTTGTTTGCTACCGGTAAACGGTACCTTCCCAATTTAAAAAAGGCTCTAATTTTCCCAAATATGAAGGGAGATATTCCCAATGAACATTTAAAAAAATTCAAAATCCGACATAAAATGACAAAGTTATGAACATTTTTGACAAGAGGTCAGGCATAAAAGTGTACAGAAACCTGTAAACAGTCACATGTAATCTCTTTTTCTGTTTTATTTGGCCTTTCTACTTCATGGACATTCCCAATTTCAAGTTGTCACGACGCGAAAATTCCCAATCTGAACGTACATGGACCCTTTCCCAAAGAAGCGATACAAATCGCTGACATCTGTTTTGAAATGTTTTCCAAAAATAACTATGAAACAAGTGGCCCAATGACGCGGACACTTTTGAAAAATTTCCGGTTGTGTGGATGACGCTATGTTGCTGCAAAATATTTAGGTCACACGCCTTATGGTATTAGAGAAGATGTTTGAAGTTTTCACTTTGACACTTGTTTTAGCTCATGTGGCGTATTTTCGCAAAAAATCAAGACAGTGGAACAATTTGATAGATGACTATTTCAAGGTTTGGTCGATCTCCATAAAGTTGTTTAGGGGACGTAGTTTCAAGTGTAGAGAACGTACAGACGAATGGCATGCGAAACAACAGACCATCAACTGAGCAATTAATGTTCAGGGGTGGTATCAAATATTGATCTCATTTAATTGGAAAATAAGGAAAGCCAATCATATCGCCTGTTACGGACCAATAGGTTGATATCGTGTGATCTGATTGGTTGTCCTTATCATTAGGTCAAGTAAGACCAATATTGAATACCACCCGAGGTGAAATAACTATTTAACATACTTGCAATACTTTTGTTCTGGTGTAAATCTGTAATATAACAAGATATCTTTGTAATACATGTAAGCCCCCAACAGCAGCTTATTTCGTTGAAAGTCATGGTGACTTTGAACTTTTTTTGTGATTTAACTTTTATTCCCGATATAGTTACCACATATGTACACACATATCCAATAAAACATTACGGATTGAGATATATAGACAGTGTAGATGTATCAACATAAATACATGAGTGCATATATAGTAACTGTATTTATAAGGGGTTATTTTGGAAAAAAATATTAGAGAAAAAATCCAGACGAAAGTGGGAAAAAAATACTTACAAAAAAAACGAAATAGAAAAATCCATTACAAAGAGTTCCATTTTTCAATGTGCTTGTCAACTTTATTTTTCGCAAATGCTATTATTTCTTCTAATCTTTTTCTCTCTAATATTACATTTCGAAAATATAAAATGCTTGGTATTTCATTGATATTCTTGCATTTGAATATAAAGTATTTTGCCAGAAGTAAAAGGAAATTTATAGTAGTTTATTTTTTTACTTTTCGAGTAGTAGTTACAAAAGGAGATAATCTCAAAGCTTAATTTGATATTTGTATTAAATTTTTGGTTTATAAACAATCCGACGTCTCTCCAAAATCCTTGAATAATATGGCATTCCCAGAACATGTGTGAAATCGAGTCACTAACCATAGAGCAAAAATCACAAAGGCTTGATGGAATCAAACAATACTTATGAAGAAATGAATTATCTGGGAGTATTCTCATAATATATTTATATTGAAAAGCTCTTAGTTTTGTGTCAATTGTTAATCTATATGAACACTGAAATATACGAGTCCATTTGAGTTCTATACTGTTAAAAGTGTTAATTAGAGTTTTGTAAACGATTTGACTAACTTTTTGGTCTGTGTCTATGATTGAAATATGGTATGTAGGTTGTGCGTCTGATATTGGTTCTTGTTTTGGTTTCGTTTTCATTTCTTCTGGTATACATCTTATTAAAGATTGGTAGTTTAGATAGTCTGTCTCTGGTAAATCATATAGCCATTTCATTTGATCAAATGTGTATAACCTTTTCGTTCTGTAGTCTGTGATATGTTCTAAAAATAAGACACCTTTATCATACCATTTTTTGTAAAAAAGGAGTTCCTTGATGGGTTTTTTAAATTTTGAGTTCATCCAAAGTATTTCTTTCGATAGCTGTGAAGAATCTGTGTTGTAGGTCATGCTAAACCGACCACTAAGTACTTGTTTAAGGAACTGTGATTTTATATTTAAGCATTTCGTATCGTTTGGATTGTTGTTACATCTAAATATTAATTCTTCTCCATATTTTTTAAGGTCTGATTTATAAATTTCGCTCAGTTTTGAATCACGCTTAAGTAAACGCTTCACCCAACTTGCTTTAAGTGCCTTGTTTAGTGACCAAATATCAATCATCTTCAATCTACCATCTTTATAGTCCTGAATAATTTGTTTTCGTTGAATTTTGTCTGGTTTTGAATTCCATAAAAAACTGAACATCGTAGTTTCAATTTCTTTTAGCATCTCATTTGAAGGACTTTCTAGAACAGTCAGTGGGTATATTAGTTTTGGGATTGCAAACGTTTTTAGAACTGTTATTTTACCTATCATTGTCATATGTCGTTTACTCTAGGATCTTAAACATTGGTTAAAAGCATCTATCTTAGGTTTTATACTGTTATCGAGCATACATTGTGTGTTATTGTTGAACGTTATTCCTAAGGCAGTTGCTGAGTTTGATGTCCAGTTGAATTGTTTTTCTTTACAAAATATTGTGTCTCGGTGACTTAATGACCCTATACGCAGTACGTTACATTTATGCGTGTTCAATTGCAATCCTGATATTTTGGCAAATGCTTCTAATGTTTTGATTAGGCTTTCAAAATAGTATTTCGATCCATCAAGTGGAAAACTTGCATCGTCCGCAAAAAAGAGATTGTTTTGTTTCGATTCCGTTTATCTTAATTCCTTTGATAGCATTGTTTTTATTCATCATTATAGACATAATTTCGATACAGATAATAAAAAGATAGGGATACAATGGACATCCCTGACGAACGCCTTTCTCTATGTTAAAGAATCGTGACATGTAGCCATTGTTAGTTACACTCGCGCTCGCTTCGTTGTATAGGACCAGTATCCATTTTATAATTGAATCACTGAAGTTAAAGCTTTTTAGTGTCTTCCAGATAAAATTATGGTCTAAGCTATCAAATGCTTTTTGAAAATCAGAGAAGAAAATTAAACCGGGTTAATTTGTTTTGTATGCATTATCGATAATTTCTGATATTAATCGGACATTTTCACCTATGTAGCTATCTTTGATAAATCCAGATTGGTCTTCGGTTATTATACTTGGTAGAGTTGTTTTGATTATATTAGCAATACATTTAGCTGCAACTTTATAATCTACATTTAGTAAACATATTGGTCTCCAATTATTTATAGAAAGTATGTCCTTTCCTGTTTTTGGCAAAAGTGTTATTAAGCTTTGTGTTTGTAGTGGAGTGAGTTTTCCATTTTGATAAGAGTAGTTGAGGGAACTTACTAGATATGATTTTATATCGTTCCAAAAACGTTTGTAAAATTCAACTGATATACCATCTGAACCAGGCGATTTATTGTTGTTCATTTCTTGTACTGCCTTTTGGCACTCATATTCGGTTATTTCGCCTGCCGTTAGATTTTTTTGATCGCTTGAAAGTGTTTTATCTACCAACTCAAAGTTTGAATCATCGTTTACTAGTGGTGTGTCTCTTTTGTAAAGTTGTTCGTAAAAGGTGATTATCTCATTCATAATATCTTTATTATCTGTAAGTACTTTGCCATCTTTGTTTTTGATGCGTTTGATTGACTTTTCGGAAGCTCTCTTTTTTCCAAATTCGCAAAATATGCGGTGTTTTTCTCATTGCTTTCGACCCATTCGGCTTTTGATGGTGACTTTGAACTTGGCCGAATGATTTCAATTGGGATCATTTATTGATAATGACCAGCCTTCCCATAAAGTCAAACAGCAAATGTGCATGTTACTGTAAAATAGAAATGTGTCCGTGGGAGTGGGACACGGATGCCACCACTTGCCATTTGAACATGCCAAGGGTGATAACTCAAATGCACACGCTGACTTATATTCCTACAATGTTTGATGACTATAGCACAAATACTTATAGAGTAATGAGAACCAAATGCTACCTTTCTTCATTTCAGGGGCCACAACTCTGCTAATTCAGGTCAGATCCGAATGCAAAGAATTATTAAGTAATTCAAATCACATATTAACAAATATTCCTACAAAATTTGAAGGATGCAGCTTCAAATGTTATAAGCGAAACAAACCAAATTTCATAATTTGAATGCCATAACTCTGCTAATACAGGTCGGATCAGAATAAAAATATTTAGGTAATAACAACAAATGTTGAATAACATTCCTATAAAGTTGATAACTGTAGCACATTTACTTTTGAATTTAGGGACGACTCAAGCCAAATTAATTTCACAATTCCAAGGTCAATAACGTTGCTTATAAGTGTCGGATCCGAATAAAAGTATATAGGTACACAACAACGAATGCTTCATATTCCTATGAAGGTTGAAGACTGTAGCACAGACGCCTTTCAAGGTACAGATGACATAGAGATGGATGCACGGACTAACTGACGGACTGACAAGGGCAAAGCTATATGCACCCCAAATAAGTTTCAGAACAACATATTTAATAGCTTAGACGAAATGTTAACTTAAACCGGCAACACACACATCGTTGATAACGCCAATTCAGTTAAGAATACAATAATTGTTAGAGAAAAAAAAATTTAGTTGAAACAGTATACCTTGACTATCAGAAAAAGACGGAAACAAACTAAATGCCGATTCTTCGTATTTTCTAGCTTGTATTGTACCTTGCTCTGAAACATTCACAAAATTAAAAAAAGTTCATTACTGTACAAACAACTTGAATGAGATCAGACAAATAACCGCCTCTTTGTATGTATTTAAGAATTTAATTTCCAACAATAATCGTTAGAACTTTTCATAGCCGGAATTAAAACTGATAATAAAACATTTGAACAGATGTTCATGTACGCTGATAGCTGATATCATCGGACATAAATTATATAATTGTGTAAAATAAAATGTGTTTATCAACACAAGTTCAAACTGATTATAAAATATGGGCTGCAAATGATAATGATGATAAGTTTCTCGTGCTACGATTTTATCTAGACTATCAAATTGATATAGTAACTACAATTGTCGACATACATCAGCCTAGGTCACTGCAGCTAAATTCTTTATTCATACACATCTGCATTTTAAGGCAGTTCATATGTGAACGTTTGAAGGAAATTCTGCTCAAACTGTAGGAGGAGATGCATCCAGAAGAATGTTTCACCATATATTGTATAGTGATTAAAACAACAAAGTGCCATAATTATGACAAAAACGATATGAACGCACAACTCGTACATGTTTAGGTTAATCATTAAGTGAAAGTTTGAAGAAATTAATCCCAAAACTGAAAGCGTGGTTATGGTCAATAAGATTTGTTCAATATATGATGTGTATTACATAGAAGAACAAATGGCCTTAATACTGACATCATCGTAACACAAATTGTTTTGTTCGTGCACATGTTGAGGTAATTTATATCTGTTTAAATTGTAGTACAGGAAGGGTTGCGTTTACAAGTATTCTTTACTCGTTACGGTATACTGAATAATTCTGGCAAATATCACCCAAGTGTAAATTCCATCCCTCATGTACATCTATATGTCGAGGTTGTTCATCTTTAAAAGCTTGAAGGAATTACTGTCTGCCAAAACTGTAGAAGTTGCAGAACTGTACCTTGGTTATTTATGATTTTTTATAACCTCTGATTTCTAATGATATAAACATAGTAAGATAGTGAAAAATAGACAAAGTTGTCACCAACTAAAATGTGTTACATTATCTAAGCAAACAAACCTGGTTTATTGTGAGCATTAGCAGTAGACTGTCCACTAAGAGTACCGCTATCAGCATCTCCTGTGTTAAGTATCTTTACACCTTGAGCTGGTGACTGTAAAAAACAAAGCCTAAGTCACATAAGTAGATATTATTGCAATAAATGACTATATACATATTTGGATATTTGGTACTAAATCATTAGTGACAAGTGAAATGTGTACATCATCTTCTCACAAATTATTCAAAATATAAACAACTGGTGATTGACCCATATAATAGACCTACTATAAAGTTACAGACAAATTGATATGCTGAAATTCATCTTCACGGTAAAACACTGTAGATTGGTCAAAAAGCATCACCCACGAGGGCCAACTTATCATTAACATTCAAAAATAAAAAAGTTGACATATACAAACCATTCCAAAGAGTGGAATAGACGCGTTTCCGTTTTTCTGATTACTTTCCTCTACCTGTAAACAGAAGCCAATCTATCGATTAGAAAGAAAGCAAGTTGTTGGTGAAAGGGAGGTTGTTTTTCTTATTTTTTACAAATTTAAATAGACACTCAACAAATCTAATAAGTGCGTATGTATACATTTATGTACACTAATATCTCGGTCAATGCGTGTTTGATTTTGCCGAAATTTTAACATATGCAACTTCTAAAGACATACAAAATGCGAACTCAATAGATTTTATAACAATCTGATCTCGAACAGAATAAATAAATGATGACAGACGAGAAAGTTTGAGACAAGTTTTTTAATTCAAATTCAATCCAACTCAATTTATTAGCAAATCAGCACTATTGTGCCTTTGGCCAAATACAAATGCACAATGTTATTTTCAAACCCATAACTTAAATGCATTTCTGTTTGCGAGTCTTTTATCGACATTGTCATTTTACTATTTTTCTAACAGGTAGTATTGTGCCCAAAGCAAACAACGCACATATATGTTTAAAGAAAATTGGACTTTCGAAATACAAATATATGACGTTAACTAGTACAAAGCGCAAAAAATATATAAAAAAACACGTTTTATTGCGCTTCACAATTACATGAGACACTAGGATTCTAGAGCTTGGATTTAGTCATAAAACGCTGTTTTGACTTTTAGCAAGAGCACTCATTGTCCATGAAATCGACAATACAAATGTGCTTTCAATTTTGATCTGAACATGGCTTCACAGTAAATGTCTTTCAGATAGCTGGTAGATCGTTCCAAAATATTGGGCCATAATTGTAACACAATTGTAATGACGTGATATTGATACATGTTTAAATTGTTTTGCAGTTCATCTATTTCTGAAATAAGCACGATATAGACTACAAACCAGTTTTATTAGCGATGCCTTCATTGTGTTGTAAACAATCACTTATCCAAGAAATGTTAGCATGTATATCAAGCATATCATACAATGTAAGTCACTACTACAACATTATTAAACAATCTAACAACAATCGTATATAACGCTGAAGTCTAGTTTCCTTACGGGTTAAGTTCACCAGGATAATGAGCTGTTTTCTGTACAGTGAGAACAAATAGTTAATGCTGATTTGATTCACGTCTGTATGTGATGGGATTTCAGCACAAACATCCATTGAAATTGTTTAAAATACTAACTTCCGTAAATGGGCGTTTTAATGGTGCAAGATAATTATCAGGAAGTCCAGGTGAGCGAGACATTAGATCCACCATAATTTTACGTTGTTTCTGTGGATCAATAGGACTTTTGCCATTTTCTTTTGGTGAATCTGTAAAACGAAACATTCTTGAAAACTTGATGCATGGTCCTATCACTGGGATTAAATGAGTTAAAAAGTGAAAATGCAAAGAACTCTTGAAAATGTGTTCTTACGAAGATTTCATTATATTGGTGGTCTAAGAATGTTAAACCTTGCTTCAATTAATGATAAATCGATACCCCATCGAAATGTGTAATAATACTAATAGTTAAAAAGACAATTTTAAGTCAGACAGGGAAGACAGCACTCGCTTCAAATGTGACCGTAAACTAAACGCCTAAAATTATATTTACTGTAACTACTAAGATATTGTTTCCATGAGAAAACGTTATGGTATTTTTGCTATATATAGAGACTTACTATTACACACAAAATGATTTTTTCACAGAAACAACTACTACGAAATAATCATTACTGGGAAAAAGGTACTCAATTAACGATAACTGTCAATTTGAGATCATCTATGTCTGTTAAATCAACTGGTCTGTTAGACTGATATAATGTTGAATTGTTTTAACGATTAACAAATTCTTAATACAACACCTTTATGCTCCTTGGATGGTGATCCCTTCATTGGCAAGAAATCTAAAGAGAAACAATAGAATTTTACGTCAGGTGCATGTATGCCCCTACTGGAAGCCAACTATTTCAAGTGTCAAATTGTCCTGTTGACCTACAAAGCAAAGAGTTATCAGACTTGTACCAACGTCTTATGATCGCAGGCACATTTGATCTAAATAGTAAACAAATGAAGTTTGGTCTAGTGACTGACTAGTAAAAAGCAATGAATTCCTACTTATTTGAAGGTGGCCTAAGAAATTTGCTTTTTTACTTGGTATGAATTTGAAGGTCTCGTAGAAAGAAACCACAAATTTATTATTTAATTTCACAATGCTCGAGTAATTGCACCAAACAACAGCAAGACAATATAATGATGATCTTCAATCAGTGTCATCATCAGCATATTATACTCTAACAATGATACCATGTAAAAGACATTAATGATCGGATACGGACGTGGATATAGAGAGCTGAAAAAAGACAAACAGTGGGGGTTGTCTCAACACAGTCATATAACGGTTATAAAACATGTCTATATGCGATATAGTCATGTTTTGATTTCCCCTTTATTTTGCCTTTGTTTTCAAATTCCATGCTTAATAGAAGGCGCTGCCTAATTCTAGGTCGTTGCATGTCATACCCAGTTCGATGAAAAGTTGATAACGATATTGATTTTTCTCCCTTATGTGCAGAAGTCGCTGAATAAATCGAAGGGTAAGTTAGTGTTGGTGAGTCCACAGTCCTTAAAACCGGGTAGGGAATCAGCCGCCGTAAATAACTAAAAAATGAGAGACAGTGTTAAACCCATATACAAATCAAGATTAATAACAAGTCAAATAGTTCCTGCGAGCAATTGATGTACCGACTTCATTTGACAGAGAATTGACAGGATCCTCGACATTCTATCTGCATAATTCAACAGCTGATGTGTATAAATATAAACATGAAAATCTCAAATTGTGAGAAAAAATAAGCGCGATAGGCCGGTAGCTTTCAAATTGGGAAAACTATATGCACGATAATTTGACATACGAAATTTATCAATAAATTGTTAAATAATTTCATGTATAACAAACCAATTTTCAAGACACTTAATTGCATATTATGACTCCCTTGTTCCATATAATAGTTATATGCTTATAAATACAACCTCGTATCAGTTCATTAAAAGGTATTATCATAAGGCATGTTTTCAGTGTTCAACAATATCAAAGATCACAAACCAATTCCGATAATTCCATGACAATTGACTGGGAAGCGCTGTGCGTATATGCAGCTGCAGTCACCTGCTGTTTAGATCCATGGTCTCAATATTGTTTAGCGCTCACTGAAATTTCGGACAGTTCTGATTTCTTCGGTAAATAAACTATTGCAATGCGATAAAGACCGATGTTATCCTCATGGAATAATGGAATTAGTCTGATTTACGACATTCTTACAAAATGCATCTTTTTTTGATTTTTTTTTTGAAATCGTAAACCATCGAGAACAGGTCACGTGCCCCTCCATGGTCATTTTACTTTTGGCAATCCAATATACCTGCTCGCTCAAGGCTCGCAGGTAATAAATAAAGATGCAATGACAAATTATTCTGTTCCACTCATCAGATGTGCAATTTAGTAGTACAACGCGCGGAGTCTTTTAGCAAAAATTTTAAAAGTTTTATTGTCCGGTGATTTGTTATCACGGCCATTCAGAAATCGCAATTTGTCAACACCGTTTCTAGAAGAATTTTGAAAATCAAAACTAAATCCCGGAATAAATAAATTGTGCATTTTCGTTGGCCTATAGCTCTTGTGGTTTAAAATTCTTGAGAAAACCCCTAGTTCTACCCATTTCGCCGTTGTCCATCTCAATATTCACGCCCGCTCATAGATGTCTATAATTAGAATAGTGGCAATTATTGAAAGAAGTATTTTCTGTAATTACAAGTGAAATAAATTTGATTTTACACCATCATCCAACTTGTTTATGCTTGTGTCCAATAAAAATGGTAATTTGAACCAGTTTGAGGCAAAAATCACGTGAAAATAGTGACAATTTACATAATGAAATCAATTTCCATTACTTTAGAACCAGTGATGTCATGATACTGGATTTATTTTAAAGCATTTATAGAAATACTTACAGGTTGTGCATCCATCAGGTTGGATAACTTTCTTACCAACTTCTACTTTTGCAGGAGACACATCAACATCTCCCATAACTGTACATCTTTTCTAGAAATTAATATTTAAATAAAAGATTTAAATAAGTAGAATAAAATTGGCCATAAATCCCTTACATGACTTCCATACTTGCGTAGCCGTACGAAAGTATAGTTTTGACAAAGAGACATAACTCAACAAGCTTATAATAAGTAAAACCAGGCCCTGTTCAGGACCTGTTCTATGAAGGATAGTATACAGAGTCCCTGATGAAATATGTTGTAGCCGGGGCTCCATACCAAATATAAAAGCTCTAGCAGTAAACATATAAAAGTTTTACTTTATGCTCTCGTGATCTACTCATAATGTAACTGACTTGACCCATTCAGACAACTTTAAAATAGACTACCATAAAAGTTGCTCCACTATCATACATACGATTCATGATTTAGAGACCAATCAAAGTCCCTGAACTGGTGACCATGTTTATTTTACAGGTAACTGTATGATTGATAAAGAGCAACATTTTATAAAATTTAGTTATCTTAGAAAGGTGCATTTGTACTAAAGTGGTCAGATTTTCATGGTAAAACAAGAATTGACTTTCGATATCTTTATTAAGAAATTACATTCATAGACAACATCGTTAGAACTATCTCCATGCAAACTCCCATCGATATTGATCAACTAGCTAAACTGTTATACCATGAAATGTATACCACGGGTGTCCAGTCATTCATTGAGGTGTATTCAAACGAAACGACAATACAATTCCAAACAAGAACAAAGAATGTGATATCACGCCCTATGGTTTTATTTTCTTATCTATGGACGGAGTTTTAAAATATTGATATTAAATTAAAGACGAAGCTCTCTAGTTATGTAATAATATTGAAATAACACCAATATTCATGAAATATTACTTGAAAACAAACTGCTCTTCTGTGACTGTATGCTCAATTGCCCGTGTTATAAACCTTTCTACGTTATCATAAATTTAATAAAAAAAAATGTTTTACTCTTTATTAATGATACAGTTATTAGTCAACACTATTGACCTGTCGCTAATTAATCTCCGTGTGTTTTCGTTTTTGTACAGTAAGAATGTTTTGATGAGTTAAAATAACAACTCTGATTGGACAACGGATAAACATGGATATTCATGGGCGACAAGTTAATAGTGACAGGTAATACCTGTGTTTTTTCTGAAACTTTCTAATGTATTAAATCTTGCAAGAGTAGTTACTATGCAATTGTTTATACTCCAAATATCAAAGCTTAATGCCTCAAGGTTTTAAAATTACAACATTTAAAATATTATAATCGTGACCTACTCGGCCTTACTGGAAATTGCAAACATAAATAAACAAACTTTTGCAACTCTGGTATTATAAACACATAATTATAACCTTTATAAAACCATAGAATAGCAACTATTTCGACTGTAAACGCAAAACATAATTTATCTTACATCTGCAGATGAATCTGTACTAGCAGTTTCACTATCACTTGGACATAGTGGGTTGGCTTGATTTGGACTGCTCTGTCTATGTTGTTCAGATGATGAAGTGACGGGCAGTATTTCATGTCTGAAAATAAATTCCGTTGAACATGCCACAATAAATGAATTCTTCAATATCCTCCTTTTATCCTACTTAAATGTATTCCTAAGTTAATTATTTTTGAAAGTTAGAAGTATATTGGTGACTTTTAAAATAGAAATAAATGGATAGGAGCAATAATAATTGACATCCTGAATAATGTAAAATAATTTAATTCTTTAAGTGGGATGAAATTTCGTAGTTTTTGTTAAAATGACCATTTCGTGAGAGCGTTAATATCTATGCGTGGATTTTGCATTTCAGTAAAAACATCTAGAGTCAAAAGTTGCACTATTGATTGGAAATAATAAAAACCACAACAAACGCTAATATATATATAATATATAACTGAAGAGTGTTTTACACGATGATTGGAAAACTATTGAGTTTATATACATGTACACATGTTTTCATACTTCAGACAAATCTCAACATGAAATCCTAGAAACCTCTTTCTTTGTGGATAAGGAATTGAATGGACAGTCTGGTATAATTAAAATTCATGGTTGTGTAATTAGGCTTCCAAAACATTGTCTTATATTGGGACCCCTATGAACTTGAAAACAAAAATCGCGGCCGTGGTAGGTAAACTTTCGCTTGCCATTTTACATATTTATAGGCATAAAATTTATTCAATAGCGATTTGATTTCGTGGTTGAGGTCATGACCGAAATCGACGAAATTTAATCCCTCGTAAATATCAATGATCTTGCAGCAAGAAAAGAATATTCTAGTCCCTAAATAGTTAATCTGTTTCATGCAATGGATGTGACTAAATTCTTGTAACAGTCTTTGGATGGTATTTTTATAGCAAATAGCAAGAAACTAAGCTGTATTATCAAACAGAATTGCTGCAATTGAAAGAATAGATTATGGTTATCATCACCAATGACAGCAAGTTGATATGATACAACTTACTCATCCTTTGATCAGACCATCTTGTTAATGTATTAAATGCCACAGTCAGATTGCCAAGACGCATGTGTAAGATAAATATATTAAAACAAGGGAATTTATGTCAGGTACTTTTAGATATTAGGAATGACATTATTTGTGAACGATGCAATGTATAAGCAGTTTTTTATTAGTGAAAGTATGAAGAAGTCCCATCTAGCTGTGTGCCAATAGCTCAATACACAAGGTTAACGTTACTGTAATTACGCAAGTACGAACATCAACAATGATATATACCACACTTAACAAATGTGGGTGGGGAGGCACAAAAAGTATTTCAGTTTTAGTAAACTGCCTACCTTTTAGTCGATGGTGTAGAGTCGGCAATCCTAGGATGCAGAGGGTACGCACGTTGCTTTGGGGTTGGCAGCTTTATTGGTGAAGTATTTAAATGTCCGCTTGATACTGAGTGTGGAGGGTGTTCAGGTCGTGGCACTGGAGAAGGAGTGGTAACTTGACGTTGCATTGCAACAGGACCTTGTATTATATTAGAACGCTGTGCTGCATTAGGACGCTGTGTTACATCAGAACGTTGTGGTGCATCCATACGTGGTGTTGCAGACGCATCTGAATGTGGTGTGACATTTTGTGAATCTGGACTGCGTATTGGTACTGGACGGTTTACTGAAACAGGGTTCTTATTTATAACTGGTTGTTGTACTGGAAACGGTCGTCTAGTCTGGAATGCAGGACATTGAACTGAAGGTCGCTGTATGGTAGTAGTAAGCTGCTTTGAAGCAGGATGATGCGACACAGGAGAAGTACTCGAAGCAGGAGAAGGAATCTTTACTGAAGCATGGAGCCGTACTTGACGTTCTCCTTGAACTGCTGGATGAAGTACTGGAGAAGGGTGTTTTACCGAGGATGTCAGCAGAAATGGTCTGGCACCATGAGACTGCTCTGCTGTGACAGGCTTTTTAGTTCTTGTTTGAATCTGAGCACCATCTGTTTGGATATATACAAAATCATCAATAGACTGACAGCATGCAAATTTGTTCTCAGCAAAATATCAAGCATACTGCAGCAACATACAATAAGTCAAACACACAATAAATGACATCTATGTGGAGATATTAGGAGTACACATGTTGAACTGCCATTCAGGGTCCTCATTTTACCATTTTCTAAATGAAGAAACATTTCCCCTATTTTCTGAAAAAATCCCCTCCAACAAAAATTGTTTTTAGTTGCTTGTTAAGTCATTTCTAAATGCTGTTCAGCAGTTGTTGTAGCTGCCATTATGGTTTATAAAAGCTCTGCGAGTCGCATGTGTTGCCTGACAAAACGCACATTTGTCATGGAAAACTATCCAGTATAGGGCTACATATCAGACTCACAAGAGTTCTCTAGTCACCTGAACTAAAAACGACAAAGCGATGCTCTGGACAAAAAAATGTCCTGATAAAATCAATCTGAAGGGAATCATTCAAACACTATACAAGCTAGTGTTATGATTCTTGCGCACTGCACTTCATGTCACAGCAAAGAAACATGCATTCCTATTTTTGAGTCATTAATAGTTATGGTGACAAAGTTATGCCACGGACAAGAAATGCTTATAAAATCAATCAAAGGGAAAAAATTGAAAAATGGCACAAGGTAGAGTAACGGTTCTTGTGTACTGCACTTGGACTTTTGGTAAGAAACATGCATACCAAGTTTCAAGTCATTCAACCTCATGGTGACTAGTTATCCTCCGGACAAGAAATGCTCAAATTAAATCAATCTAAGGGAAATAATTAAAAAACGATGCAAGGCAGAGTTATGGTTCTTGTGCACTGCATTTTGGCTTATTGCAAGAAACATACATACCAAATATTGAGTCATTTGAACTTAAGGTGACAAAGTTATGCTCCGGACAAGAAATGCTCTAATAAAATCAATCAAAGGGAATTAATACAAAAACTATGACAGGTAGAGTTATGGTTCTTGCGCACTGCACTCTGGCTTATTGCAAGAAACATGCCTATCAATTCTTGAGTCATTTGAACGTAAGGTGACAAAGTTATGCTCCGGACAAGAAATGCTCTAATAAAATCAATCAAAGGGAAATCATTCAAAAACTATGACAGGTAGAGTTATGGTTCTTGCACACTGCACTTCGGCTTATTGCAAGAAACATGCATACCAAATCTAGAGTCATTTGAACTTAAGGTGACAAAGTTATGCTCCGGACAAGAGTTGCAGGCGACACAAAAATTGGCCTTTTTGTACAGTAAATGACTTTTTATGCAGTAAATATGTATCACCTCTACCTGAGGGCCAGGGGATAAAGTCCCAAAAAATGTACTTTTGGCCCCCTGTCAATTAACAAAATGTCCCTCTAAATAATACTTGAAAACCCCAATTCTCTATGACACGACACTTGGTCCCAGTCTCAAAAAAAACTGAGGGGCCTGAAAATGTCTGAGGAAATCATTTAAAAAAAGGTTGATCACATAAACTTCAAAAAAATTATGATGAACTTTAAATATAATTTACCTTGAAACTTCTGCTGAACCTCTTGAGGTCTTAAATTTGGTATCATACATGCGTCACTGGTGGTCCTGATTATAAAGAAATAATCTTTTCAATTACAAATTTTATATGCAGACCAATGTACCCAGCACACTCAGCGCCCTATTGTTAAGCTGTAATCCAAATTCTTTCTTGTTATTACAGATATTTGAATAATGCACTTTATATCATCAATTAAATTCTGGAGACATACAAGTTAACCAAACAATAGTATATATAATGATCATATTACATAAATAAAGATTAAACATAGTTGGGACATCATGGTTTTGATTAGAATTAGTATTAGGTTGATTCATGAAAAAATAAAACTTCACTCTAGTTCTCTGTTTATAGTAAATGAACTATCAGACGAAGCAGCTTCTTCCATTGAACTAGGTTCATCCTGGATGGTGTTAGAATCTTGAATTTTCATGTCTGATAACTGGAATATAAAATACTATCAGTGGAAACATTCCAATTTTACAAAGACATAATCAACATGAATTAACATGTACCGTAAATTGGGAATGTGTGTGTGATGGAAGGTTCATTATTCCATACCCAATTATAATAATATTAATAACAACTTTAAATTAACGATAAATCACCAATAGACGATTATGGAAATGGCTGAAGAGAAATAACTAGAGCTGTCACGTTTCGGCAGACTAATATACCCCCGCCGGCAAAGGGCCATAAATCATGGTACTGCAAATTCTTTTCTTCAAGTACATCTATATGTTGAGGTTGTTCATCTGTGAAAGTTTGAGCGAAACCCTGCCAAAACGGTAGGAGTTGCGTCCACAAGAATGCGTCTACGGACAGACAGACATACAGACAGACCGACGGACAAGCTGAATCCAGTATACCACCTTACAACTCGTTGTGCGGGAGTATAAAAAGGAACATTAATTGTTGCATTTGATTTAAGATTTTAATACTTGAATACAAAGGAAACTAGAGTTGTCGCCATTCGGTAGATTTAATATAGACACAGTGCAATTTTTTTCCTTCATGCACATCTATATGTTGCTAGCTAGAGCTTGTTTATCTGTGAAACTTAAGAGGAAATTCTATTTCCTGCTTAATAATGCGTAGACCTACGGACAGACAAACAAACTGAATACAGTATATTACTTGTAATTCATTGTGTGGTGGCTATAATAACGAATTGAATATGTATAAAAACTAAAATAGCATCAGAAACTAGGTATGAAACAAGACTGCGTTCAATAAACGCTTATGCCCCCTGTGGAAGCCTTGTCCATAAATAAGTCTAAGTCCAAAATTAGGTCAAGGTGAAGGTCAAAAAGGGTCAGGTGATACAGGTGTGTGGAGAGTGTTCATATACAACATCCATGCAAGTTTGGAAGCTTTGCAGCAAGCCATAATGATGCTAGAAGAAACGGTCAATTTGGGTTAACCAGGACGGACGGACGAACGGACGAACGGACGGACGGACGGACAGGTGCATCACTATATGCCTCCCGATCTATCGATACGGGGGCATAAAAACCGGAGGAAATTTTACTCCGATCTTTTCTTTTCTGGACTTTCAAATTCGATGTAAAACGAAAAGATAACAAAACATAACAGTTTGGCATTACGGAGAACCAGTTATATAATGTTATATGTGCATATACCGTTGGTTAAGTTGAAATTTGATTACAGAGGAACATGACGAAAACCTATAATGAATGTTATATGTTTTGAATTTGCGTCTGAAATTAAATGAATGTATTTGTAATTTTAAAATACTCAACGCTACAATTTTTAGCAAAACTAGAGCTCCACGAACAGCGCGCTCCACTTTTATCAGTGCCATACTAGGATAGTATAATCATTATACGCGGTGATCATTAATATATGATAACATAAATAACTTCCATAACTTTGTCAGATTTTATGATAGAGAAGTGGCTTGGCCCTTGTTACAGAGCTAATGCAGAACAAAATGCTTGATAGCGTTACCTACACCTGCGTATGGGTTGGTGTCATAATGGTGAACAAGTATGCAAAGTATAAAAGCAATATGTCAAAGGACTTATATAGGAGGTTAAAAACCCTGTACCTAAACATTACGCCGACGCACGGATGACTGCAATAGCTCGCCTTATTCTTCGAATAGTGGAGTTAAAAAGTAGATTATATAAGATATTCCGAACTGAAATGTACTGATTGACCAGTGTCGATGGCACATAGCCACATACGATAGGTGCAAAATAGATTAAGGCTGTAGTACTGGCAAATTTAACTTTCTTGCCTAAAATACAGCAAGTTTTCAACAAGTGTAGTTCACGTTTTAAGCAACACACATCAACTTTGTAGGCCTTCAATATCGAAAGTACTCTGATTTAAACGAACAAACCAAACAAAAGATCATAAGTGTGGGCACAATAAAATATGTAGGTTCAATAAAACAATCTCAATAGACAATCAAATATAGTCTGGGATATGGAGGACACAATTTATACTACTAGTAAAATCAGACCAACAATCTAAAAAGGTTAAATCTGTCAGCTATACTACATTATTTCAAACTACCGAAAATAACAAAGTTTATCTGTGTGTATATATATATATATATAAGAACCTGGGCAACATTTAGCTGGTTATCAGAATCACAGTCTGACTGATTCTCTCCAGCTTCATTCATCTTTTTCCATTCATTCTTCATTTGATATACTTCTTGAGTAACAGATAAGTTTTCTAACCTCAATTTGGAACTTTTTGTAGTTAAGGCCGCATAATTTAGAATTTCCACAACATGATAACCAAGCAATGTTAGCTATTAAATCTAGAATTAAAATTGAATTTCCGAAAACAGTACGTAGTTCAACCATTTGTATCCTTTTACTTATTTTAGTCAAAATAAAAACTTACATAGTTTTAAAGTAATATTTAAAATACAAATAACTTACACAGTCTGAGCAAAACTGTCAGGAACTTTCAAAATTATAGGCATAAAAGAGTTCTTCATAAATATAACAGGTTTGATATAGTTTGAACAGGCAGATCAAAGACATTGAATAGTCTTAAAGCCAACGTTGTTAACTTGACCTGTATTTTGTAATGGTAAATTTACTAAATTAATATGTCAATCCTGTTATAGAAATAGTACAATAAATAAACACAATGCTGTCACTTATTTACTTTCAGTCAACATGTTACCAAGACAAAAAAGGATACATCTTGACAATGAATTCAGTAGTGCTAAGTTTGTATAAATCACTTCCACCTGAAAATATTCAACAAACACGTACAATAACTACATTCTATATTAACATATTTAAAGTCAAGTACCATCAATTTTTGCACGATTTATAGTCATTAACATTTAACTGATAAACCAAACGTCATCGGATAGATCTTGATACCATATCCTGTTTGTGCTGGTTATGCTATTCTACCATGTTAACTTTGTGGTAGTCCACACAGATCTTCACATGTTGAGTTGTCAGCTGCCCGAGTAAGACAATTAATTTCTGGAAATACAATTAGGCAACTAGTCCCTGAAAGTGACTTAGGGCGGACATGTGGTCCTGACTGCTAATCCGAAGGTTGTAGGTTCGATCCCTCTTCAAGCCTGATCAAAAACAGAAATGCTTTTCAGTGTTTCCCACCTACATACTAAAATTAGTAAGTCTTTATGAAAAACGGAGGCCCCGTGTGTGGTGCTTTACTACAGGCATGTAAAAGAACCAGGGATGCTTCTTGAACTGGGGCATCTTCTGTACCTAAAAACTAAAATTTAAAGAAGACAAGTGCCCTAAATTTGAGAAAGAACCTTATTAGGATGCTACATACCAAATGTTATGAAGATCCATCAAGCGGTTCAAGAGAAGAAGTCTTTTAAAAAAAAGTCTATATATCTCTTATCTAAAATTAAGGGAGGCACGGGGTGGGGCCAATATTAACCCAGGGGTCATGATTTGAGCAATCTTGGTAAAGGTCCACCACGCAATGCTTCATGCTAAATATGTAAGCTCTATGCCTTGTGGTTTCTTAGAAGATTTTTAAAGGTTTTGTTACCTGGTTGCCATGGCAACCAGAGTTCTAGATGGATCAACTTTATTTCAGCAATTTTTAAATCCCCCTATGTCAGGAACATCCAAGCAAAATTTCATCAATATTGGTCAAACGGTTTCAGAGGAGATGTCATTTGAAAGTGTGGACGGACAGACGGACTGACGAACGACCGACGGTGAGTGGTCACAATAGAATAAAAATAAGTAGTCTGCAACATATAACTGACAAAATACCATGATTTACAAGACAAGAAATGTTACTGGTTAACATATCAAAAATTGTTATTGCTTTCAGGAAACTGATGTCATAAATAGAGGATATTTGTTTGTTTTGATTGAATATGGTTTATATCTCATCGTGTAGTGATAAAATTCAATATTTTCAAGAGCGCGTAGCGCGAGTGAAAATATTAAAATTTTATCACTACAAGATGAGATATTAACCAAATTCAATCAAAACAAACAAATATTCTATTTATTTAATGCTTTTATGGTGTCAAAACTGGTACTATTTATGCCAAATTACCACTGTGGTTAGGCTACGTATGAATATGTTATTCCATTCATATTTTTCACTTCAAAATCCGCCATCTTGGATTATGGTGAATAGGTGAAAACGACTGTTTTGATAATTTTGCATTAAATTATACACCAACTTGTGGGAAATGGTCTAACTAAGAATAAAACCCCCCACATGACATGTTTCCGTTCAGTAATAAGAAAGTTACAGACATTTTAGTGTTGAGATTTTGGTAAATTAAAGTAGTCCCTGTGAGGGGGCGGAGCTTATATCAGTCACATTGTAGGTGATAACCAGTGACTGATATAGGTTTTATTTCACTGATAGAACTCCATATCTCATCAGTTAGCATTAAATAAGGATATTTATTCATTATATGTTGTATAAAATTAGCAATAAAGACACTGCCTTCCAACTGAAAAGTTTGAACTTAATATATACTACCTGTCACTTGTTGCAATTTCAATTTGGTAGCTTTGGTATGTTCTTCTTTTTCTTTAATTTGTTTTTCAATGGCTTCGTTAATATATTTCTGATGCTATTCAATGCCATTAAAAGAAAACATGAAAATCAGATATAGGAAGATTACAACAAAAATTACGTTTTAGATAATCAATTCCAGTAAATTTAATTCAAAAATTAAGTTCATATTTTCAAATGGTGACATACTTGCATGTGCAGTTTCGGCATCTGATAAAGGAGCGTTACATTTTAAAGAGAATCATGCTGTTAAATATGAAAATAAATTCATGCAAATTGAAACAAGCCCAAATGCTACTTTTGAACTTACAACCAGAAATTAATTGCTTGTTATGCTGGATAAAACATTCAAGTAAAATCAAGCAATAATTTAAAAGGTACATATACATGGTTAGTACTTTTAACTCTTGTGCCAATGGCAGGGAATCATACACTTGTTTATACTTCTGCCAGGTAGCATCATATGCTTGCAAATATGCATCATTTCCTTCCCTGAAATATTTTGAAGGGCATATAAAAAGAATTAAAATAGAATTATAAACGTAACCTTCGTTCAATTTATTCAAAATATTACTTTTATATAAAATTATCAACTACAGCTATCACTTTGTATTTTATGTAATCATGTATTACATAATTAAACAATGAATCATTTAATTTGGCAGCAAAGAAAAGTAATTACAGCATAAGACAGTTAGGATAATTCAGAATAGTAATGAAAAGCCGATACACTCCCAAGGTTTCTGGTAGGAACTTACATTTCCTGTTTAATTTTTGACAGTGCTAAGTCTCGTTTGGTTGTCATGGCTTCCACGTGCTCATTCAAAACTTGGTTAGTTTTCTTCAAACTAAGGGAAAAGAATATGCATGTCACATAGAACAGAACAAAACAAATAGAAAATGCAGAATTCTAATTTATTTTAAACCAAAGTAATTGTAAGTAAGGCCAGAGTGTTTTAATTTTTTGTTACTCGGACATTTTTCATAAAAAAATCTACATAGGAGGGAAAAATATAAAAATAAAAACTCCCAAAATATAGCTTCCAGTCAAGCTGTTGGTGGTAGAATAGTCAATGACAGTCCAATTTAAAGCAATCAACGCTCGACAATAGTTAGTTTTCAAGAAAACAGCCAATTTATCTTAAGACTAATACACTACATTGAAACACAAATATAATAAAACTTATTATTAACAAAATAATGAAATAATAATACAAGGCTGGTCCATTTATCATCAAAACATTGTATGCAATTTTGTTTTTTTCCAGTTTTTCATTTTTTTTTTTTAAATGCCAAAAAATTGGGCAGGAGGGTCCGAGTAACGAAAAATAAAAGAACTATGCCCTTATCAACACAAGGTTGCAATACTACGTAGCAAATCGTCTAAATTAAATATTCAGCTATCATGAGATGAACATATACCTTGGTTTGAAAGTTATATAAATATAAATGTTTTGAAAAAGTGTACAATATATGTTCAGTGCAATACTACATACTCAGCTGACTTATACTCCTGATGTGCTACATCACTTTATATATATATCTGATTATACTGGTGAATCTGCATAAACGAGAGATGTTTGTAAAACACGTATGCCCCATGGTAGCCCTACAGTCAGAAATGGTGAAGGTCACAGTGATCTTGACCTTTGACCTACTGACCTCATATCAATAGAGGTATGATCTACTGTTGATGACCAACATGAGTTAATGAATGGCAACCATTTGAATAGTCAGAATGGTACATTTGACCTACACACCTCAAAATCAATAAGGGTCAACTTCTGATACTTACCAACCTTCATGTAAAGTTTAAAGAGCCTAGTGCAAAGTGTTCTTGATTTATAATATTGAACAGAAACCATTTGAAAAGTCAGAAAGGGTTAATGGCACAATAGCCTTGACCTTCGACCTCAAAATAGGGGTTATCTACTTTTTATGACCAACCTCCATGTAAAGTTTGAAGATCCTAGGGCAAAGCGTTCTTGTTTTATTGAACGGAAATCATTTGAATAGTTAAAAATTGTAAAGGTCACAGAGACCTTGACCTTTGACCTACTGACCTATAACAATCACCAACAGACATGTGCAAAGCAATACCCCCTCATCGAAGATGGGGGGAATAAAAATCCCTACCATGTATGAGCCAACATTTTCAGGCCGATTTAATATTCCAATGTTTGATTTCAAATACTTTCAGACTTATGTGCAGCAGAAGTATTTAAATTTGAACATGTCAGCAGCAATTATTCTGAACAAAAGCAATTAGGTATGTAACTACACATGGTGAATTATGCTTTCTATTTTCAAAGTTCTATAACTGTAGCTGAAGTATTTTTAGTGTTACGAGCAACAAGCAAATTAAACCAATGACAAATACAACCCTGCTAATACTAGACAAATAGAGTCTGAATCTGAACAAGCTACAGACTGGCATCGGAAAATCTATTTGCCCCTCCTTATTGTTCTAAATAAGTTTTGGTCAACAAATGCAAGCATTTAGTACAACATTATGAGGTTCTGAACTTCTGACCGAATGCAATTTAATAGACAGAATGTCTCTAGATACATATATACTGACCTATCATTGTTATCTCTATTCAATGAGAACTGTTTCTGACACTGTCTAGTATTGTAATCAAGCTCAGTACTAGCTTGTGAAAGCCTCTTTAAATCCTCTTCTTTATCTACAATCTCATTCTCCAACACTGTGAAAAAAACAGTATTTCTCACAAATTACTAAAGTGTCTTGATTTGCATACAACAAAATTGTGTTTATCACTTGTAAAACTAACTACTACCAAAAAGTCAAAGAAGAATTTGAATTAAAATTTACTCTATAATGCATGCTTCAATATTTTGTATATCGATTTGAACAATGATATTTAGTTATCCTTGAAAAAAATTTTTTTTATTTAGTTCAAATGATATTTCGTAACTTTTTTACAGAGTTTTCATTATTTGACTTCTAGGCATTAAAATGATACCAATTTGATTGCGATTCGAGACACTTCAGTTCCAGGGCATCGCCATGCCGCTTTAATAACGCCCTTACACCTTCATACTGAGATTACACGTCGTCATACACTCAAAGAACAAGCAAAGGAGCAATACCAGTATCATCTTTAATTATAGGGATGTTAACAAATATATAATTATATTCTGATATTTTAGCACTTCCACAATCAATGCACAAAGTTAAGGAATGTTCCCAGGCTTTTGGGAGTCATTCTCGTTCACCAGAGTATTCTTCATCCAAACTTGACTAACCTGCTGATGTATGAGGATGTTGGAAGTAAAATGTCACAATTAGGTTGGTCAATAGTTATTGCAGGAAAACAGTATACATGTAGGTCATTTTAGCCACTGTGTGTAACTGGAAAATAGTTGATGAGCTATGTAAAAAAAAGCCTGAATAAATATTAACGTTTTGAAAACATAAATAGATGATTATTTCCCATTGTCCATGAAACCAGAAAGTATATTTGATTCAAAGCTCCAATTATGACTTGAACGTTAAATGTAAATTATACTCACCACTAAGTAAATACTCTTCATGTTCAATAACTTTCATGTGTTGGTGATTTTGAAATTCTGGGAAGAAACAGTTTAAAGAAGCTTTATAACAAATACTGGACACCATGTTTAAACAATGTGTATATATAATATATGAAATGCACATTGCATAAAATTCAGTTTAAACTGAATAATAAAGGAATATTTAAATAAAAATAATGTTTTTAACAAATACATTTCCAATTACAGGTATAACTATTGTTCATGTCTGGAAAAGTTCAGTCATTACAAAAATGCAAGTAAAAATTAACTATAAAGAAGGAATTTTTTAACAGAAACAGCCTTTAAGATGGGGAACATTTTAGGGGAAAAATCAACATTTGCAAACTTTATAACTTTTAAATAACTTACCATAATCAGACACCAGTTTGTCCAGGTTCATACCAATGTTGCCGGAAGCCATCTTTTTATGTAAATTATTAAAGCTGAAATGTTTAATAGTTCAACATTATTTTATTATGAAAAATATCAGTCTAAACTTTACTATGACAATTTAAGTCCCAATCATATATTGTCTAGTTGTTTAATTCATATATAAGGAACTCAATTAAAGTAAATAATATGATGTATCCATCTAAAAGGATATTTTCCCCCAACTTTCAAAAAATATACCCCTTCATGATGTTTATCCCAACTGTCAAAAGCCTTTTTGTTGAAGTGCATGTACAGGGATGGATACAGGATTTGGTGTGAATGTTGACAGCCCCCCTCACCTTCCAGGAAAAATTATAAATACAAGCAAAGGGAGCTTGAAACAAGAGGGCCCAAAGGGCCCTAGGTCTCTCACCTGTCGTAGTAGTGCATGTACACCCCTATAGTGACCCAAGCAATCATTTACATTTACTGAGTAAGATTCAAGAAAATTCAGCTTCTATTGCAAGTTTTCTAATGACTTGACCATGTGACCCAGTTTTTTAGCCCTGATGGCCAAATATCAAACTTGACATAGATTTTGTTGAGATGACCATTCTGATCCAGCTTCTTAAAGATTAAGTACAAATTGTGACCTCTAGTGACTACGCAAGGTTTTTCTATGATTTGACCTAGTGACCTAGTTTTTTACCCCGGATGACCCAATATTAAACTTGACCTAGTTTTGTTGATATGATCATTGTGACCAAGTTTCATAAAGATTAGGCTAAAATTGTGACATCTAGTGACTACACAAGGTTGTTCTATGATTTGACCTAGTGACCTAGTTTTTGACCCTGGATGACCCAATATCGAACTTGGCCTAGATTTTGTTGAGATGATCATTTTGACCAAGTTTCATAAAGATTAGGCTTAAATTGTGACCTCTAGTGTCTAGACAAGCCAATTGTTGACGGACGGACGACGGACGAAGAGTGATCACAAATGCTCACTCTGTCACTTTGTCACAGGTAAGCTAAAAATGCATTTTTTTTAGAGATGCATGCCTACAACCGCATTCCTTACTACAAAAATTGACTGATAACTTTTATGTGTGAGCAAAGCGCTCGAGGTAGAAAAAAATCAGTTTATCATAGGCAATGCCTACTGGTGTTTATCTTCGTGTAACAGCATGCTACATAAATCTTTTTTCTACTTGCCAATATTCATTGTGTTAAGGGCAGTGAAAATTGTTCCAAAATCATCATTTAGAAGGTTGATGGTCAAGGGTCATGTTCCCCGTAATTGTTTTGAAAACAGTGGATCCATCTGGTACATTCTGGAATGGTACTCAGGGTGATCATTAATATATGATAACATAAATAATATTGAACAATAATTTTGTCCGTTGTCAAGATACATGTAATATATATTGGCATATACCTTTGATTAACATACATATGAGCCAGTCTCCAGGAAAACCTGCTACAGTGGAACCCCTCTAATCCGGACTCGTCCGGACCAGACAAAAAGTCCGGATTAGAGAGGTGTCTGGATTAGAGGGGTTTCTATTTTTAGATACTTGTATGTTACTCTTAGTTGAAGGCATTGCTAAACACCACAAAAAAATGAGATGTAAAACAGCAACAATTGATTACACACCTTCATTGTTGGTTTTGGTACAGAAAAATATTCTCTGATAAATTTTACTTTAGCTTTGAGGTCGATTTCAACCTTACGACGTTTTGACGGAGGCTCAGACATGATTGACTATCCGTCAAATGCATTTTGATGGATTTTTATAGCATTTACTCGTAGATTTATCCAAACTGAGAACGTCCGAATTGTTTTCCTTTGATGTCGATAACGACCTTCTCAAAATTAAACATTAAGAGGACCTGTATTCGATTCAACTGACCTCCGTGTAGACAAAACAACGCAGCAATAGTCTTTTAATTAATTAAATAGGCCAATAAACGCTGTCAATTAGCGCTTTTAAAATGATAATATTTAATTGTCCCAAATTGTGATTTTCACACCCGTGTCGATACCACGTACACACCGACACTGCGTATTGTTGATGTTACAACCGTTAAATGGTCGGACTATTTTAATTGCATATACGATGGTGCGAATATACAGCACATTGACACCTGTCAAAACATTGGCCTGGGCAATGTTCAAATCGATTGTCCGGATCCGAGGGGTCAATTTTAGAGCAAATATGTGATAAATCCTCGTAATTTTGTCCGATGTCCGGAGTGGAGGGGTTCCGGATCCGAGGGGTAAAAATGTATTAAAACATGAATTAGAATATTCGGGACCAACAAATCCGCCCGGATTAGAGGGAAATCCGGATTGGAGGGGTCCGGATTAGCGGGGTTCCACTGTATTTTGACAAAACATTTGATTTTGAGATTTTTTATTATCTAAAAGAGTAATCTTAATGAAGCAAAATGCAAAAGAAATTTTGTTAATATCATGATTTTTAAGGAAAATTACAGCTGTTTAGTTGAGGCCCTATTCAGACCCTTTTTGCGTGACGTCGCAGGCATCATTCAAACGTTATTCGACATTGTTGTAACAAGTACTTTATAAATACTGCATTTGATCAATTCTTGACGTAAACTGGTCAAAATGGTATCAAGTTTTAGAATGACGTTTTAAGTTTTAAAGTATACATCCAAATTGTAAATGTTCACATTTAGAGAAACACTACTACTGTTTTAAACAACTAACTCCTCGTTTTTCTCAATCAGAGTACTTTTCTGAAATTGGTCACCATAGCAACGAAGTTAATGATTTCGACATTATTGATCAGAAATTTTAAGCTAAGATTTAGTAATATATGGATAAATTACTTAAAATTGAATCTATTGATATGTCATTTTTTCTTATTAGAAAGTTTTTTTAAAAGCTTGCTACATGCAGTAATTACATAATGTCAATATAGCAGGTTTTCCTAGAGACTGGCTCATATGTAAGTTTTATTGTACATATTGGTCAAATTAAAAAATTACCTATTTATATGCCCCCGTAACGATAGATCGGGAGGCATATAGTGATTCACCTGTCCGTCCGTACAGGTTAACCCAAATCGACCGTTTCTTCTAGCATTATTATGGCTTGCTACAAAGCTTTCATACTTGCATGGATGTTGTATATGAACACTCTCGACACGCCTGTATCACCTGACCAATTTTGGACTTAAACTTATTGAAGGGCCAAATTCTTGGTTAAGCCATATTGACCGTTTCTTAGAGATAGAATTAATATGGCTTGCTACAAAGCTTTCTACTTGTATGGGGGTTGTATACAGTCATCGCGAAAGGATTTTGGACTCAGTAGGACATTCGGTCTGACGGGCTCACAGGATCTATCAGACCGAATAAGAATCTGTCAGACCGTAAAAAAAACTTGGAGAATATTGACAAAAGGGTATGGCATGCGCGCCCCCCCCCCCCCCCCCCCTGCAGGGCTTGAAGGATATGATTGAACACAAATGCTGCATATCATTATGTTCAGGTTCTTGTCATAGACAAGCCACTCAAGATTTTGCATCCATGACGTTTGAAATTATGGTATTTTAACCAATCTATCGCGAATTCATCAATTCGCGAAATAAGTTCAAACCTGAAAATCGCGAATATAAAGCTATTTACAGTAGTCCTTATTTATGAAACATATTATTGTTTATGTATTTCGAAATTTCTTAACCTGTTTTAAATAAATTCTGAGCAGGGGAGGTTTATAGCAAGGTTGTTTGGCATAGAAATAGCAATTAGCATTATATTAGCTATTGCAAAGTTGTCTGAGCAGCATGCCAGACAAATTTGTTGCATGGATGTCTTTTAACAGCTCTTTAATACTAAATTTGAGTGAAAACAGCTATTTAGGCGAAAAATATGTCTTATATAGTATTTTGAGCGAGGCTAGCGTGAAAAATACATGTTATATAGTTTTGCGTCTAAAACAAAAGACAAAATACCTATGCTCTAATGATTTTAGGTTGGGCATTTGCCCTCTTCTGCCTCCCCCCCCCCCCCCTTAAATTCACACTTCATGTATGGTAATGTAAACCTTGAAGACATGAGACAATGTGTATTTCAATCATTCACTTTCTTAGTGCATCACTATTATGAATAAGTAACTAAGAATTGCAAGCAGTACAGAAGTCCCCTACCGGTTTAAAGCCATGACCAATAAATTATGTTGAATGTTTCAGTTGCCATAGATGGGCATAATCTCCTTATTGTTACCTACCCACACTATCATAAACCAGTAGCTTGTAAACTGTTTATATAGGTGTTATGGCAGGATCCAGATTTTGGACATATTTTCACTCTTTCTGTCTCCATAGCAACCACAATTTTTTGTCAGAATCATAATACTTTTAGACGTGCATTATCCCTTTATTGTCCCCTATCCACTACCAAGTTTCATAAACATAGCTTAGAAATTGCTTGAGTTAACTTATGTCAGGATCCAGATTTTTGACGGCCAAAGGCAATATATTCCCCTTCGGTTGAAAACTGATATAAGTTTATAGTGGTATATGGCGCAATTTTAGTGGGCCCCCACCAATCCCCGAACACTAAAAAGAACACTGGTAGGGTAATAAAATAAAAATTCCAATTGCACTACACATCAAAATTTCCAATTTGCGTGCTTTTACAACATTTAACAAAAGCAAAACCAACGAGTGCTATAGACGCTCATCTTTGTGCAAAAATTCTGATCATAAAAAGGGCATTAAGTGCATAGTAAGTCAATACCAGATGTTGAGATATCTGACAAAAAGCAAAAAAGTTTATACAAAATTCTCAAATCAAAATTCAAGGACTTATCAAGAACTTTTCAAGGTAGTATTTGAATTTTCAAGGCATTTTCCTAAACATTTACACAGGTAATATTGAACGATTACGACTCTCATTAAGTTAGATAAACCATGTAACGTCTTGAACAAGAATACCGGATTTTGCTCAATTCATTATGTACAGTGTCAAACACCAATACAGTCAGGACTGACGTTACAACGACATCCGATATACCGACAATTTCGTTATAACGACACCAATTGGACGGGATGAATTCTATACAACGTTAATTGTATCCGTTATAACGACATATTTGTTAACCTACACTGACAGCAAAACAATGGGAACGAATCGAGTTTTTACACAGTAATTAATACTCGATATACTGACACTATCAAGGGACTATTTTTCACACATGAACTATTTATCGGCTTTACACAAAGTCGCCGTCTAAGCAAGGAGCCTACTTATGTAATTACACTTGTGAAAATCATCTTAATTGCTCTCATTATAATAGTGGAACCTTTCACAGTCGAATCACAGTTTGTGAAATACGGCTCGCGCATTCGTAATCAAGGGAGATAAGCGAAGTCATCGCATATACTCGTATTTTAGAAATCGTACGAGTCACGAAATAAACGATGTCAATCGAGATTTCTCGACATGATTTATTAATTCATCAATTCTTAAAGTCGATAGGACATAATTAGTAACAAAATGAATCACCAATTTATTCTCTAGAGCGTTATATATTATTGTTTACTGTAGTAGTATCCGGTCATCTTTAAATTCGGACGCACGTTATTTGGACCAGGAGCTCTCTCAAAACATTGTATTTTATTTTAAATATCATTTTATGCAATTATTATGTTGAAACAATTGGTGTGTATGTGGTGTGGCTAGCTGTTGGATTGGTTGTTGTTGGATTCTTGTAGTTTGGAGTAGGCTAATCTGGTTGTAGCCTTTGACTCCAGTCGTTGATAAATATTTCAATAAATTGTCCACAAAGTAATTATAAATTGATCACACAAAGATCTAATGCCAATTTCATATATTTAATTCTGGTAACAAAGTATATAATTGTCCACAAGTAAAGATATTACACAAAGTTCATAAACACGAAGTTCAGGTACACAAAGTACAGATATTATTGATTTACACAAAGTATTCAATTGATTCTTAAATTTAATGTTACTTCACTGAAGTCTAAAGTTGTTCTCCTTTAATTATTTTACTGATCATCATCTTACACTCCATCTGATTGGTCCAACCTATAACTTACTTAGCCAATTACAGATCAGATAGTAAAATTGTCAAGGTCTCATAGGATAATCTTTGATGATCATGTTAGTTTACCAATTATCTACAAATATGTCCAGTATCAATTTTATGGCTTAAGTATAAGAATTAACATGATTAACTGTGTGATTACAGGGACAACTGGTATTAATTGAAACTATGCAAAATAAAGACATGGCTTTTCCATTAAATAACAAGAAATGCAATATTCACTGAATATTGCACAAAAATCAACATTACATATTTAAAAATATGTAATTCATGATCCTCATAAAATAACAATTAGTTTGATACTAAACTTGTCTTTATAATATTGAAATTAAGTAAAATGTGAATTTTGAGAACTACAAATATTTAGCTTCAATATTATACAATTTAACAGGAAAATGTCCTTCATAATAATTCTTCTCAACTTCGAAGACTTTGGCCCCGCAAAGTAATCTAAAAACTTCCATTATAATTGCATAATATATTTCTTCATATTTACCAAGACACACACATTATATAACAATTGTTTTATAATTTCATGTAACAGGAATAGTCCAAAAAATACATGTTAACCTTTCTAATAAAATAAATAAAAAACATGAAATGGAAGACCAACAGAAGGTGGATTCATTCCATACATACACATATAACACAATAAAATATGAATATTCCTAAAAGTATTAAGCTTTAAGATTATAAGATCTGCCTGCCATGTTGTAAATAACATACATACGTGTACATGTATACAAGTACAATATAATCCCAAGTTTCAATTACAGAAGAAATATAAAACATATACAACACATACAATAAAATACAGATATATCTACTAGTATTCAGCTTGAGAAGCTTTAGGACCTGCACAATGTAAAAACATTTATAAACAAGTACCATAACATCTAAGTTCCAAATACAGGAGAAAATACACATACAGACAAACAAATACAACACTGAAAATACAGATATATCTACGAGTATTCAGCTTTAGGAGAATTATGATATTGCGCCATGTAAAAACATTTATAAACAAGTATGATATCATCTAAGTACAAAATACAAGTTTAGAGCAACCACACAGTTAGGAAATATAGACTGTCTTATGTCAGAACATATATATCGACACGAACAATATAACCTAGAAATGGGCATAAATTTTAAGGAAATACAAATATTGTCTTATGTACGAACACATAATAAGGACGCATATAATATAACCTTCAAATAACCATAAGAAGAATAAATATGTAACCTGTGCCATGTAATAACATTTATAAACAGGTACCGAACAATATAACATAGAAACAAGCATATTAGTTAGGAATTATAAAGACTGTCTTATATGTAAGGACATATATATCGACACGAGCAATATCACCTAGAAATGAGCCTATAATAGTAAGGAAATATTATACTGTCTTAATGTAAGAACACATATACCGACTCAAACAATATAACCTACAAACAACCATAAGAAGTATATATATGTAACCCGCGCCATGTAAAAACATTTATAAACAGGTACAAAATACTCTTAGGAAATGAAATATATGCCTAATGGACAATATACTTTAGACATGTAGCTAGGTACCCGTACATGTAAAAACATTTATAAACAGGTAGTACAAAAAGTCATAAAGTGGACCAAAGGTGAACATATATTCACATGTGTACATCATCATCATTGTACACTACTTAAATTTTAACTATGCATAGATATTATTTTTTTTCTGGGTACATTGTACTTCTGTAACCCTTTTCGTGGCTCACTAATATGCTCGAACTATTTTGCTCTTATTCATTCAGTCTTATTAGTTTGCTCATACATTTTGCCATGGTGTATTTGGGAACATACACATTCAGTTTTACATTTTTAATAATGTCATTGTCCTTTGATATTAAATCAAATCTTTGATATTAAGTCAACTTATTAATTTGCTTGTGCAAATTGGTGTAGACCATCTACATTGAGTGCCCAAAACAAATATTTAATTGACATTACTTGACCCGCTGGATACTGTTTCTTATTGTATAATTTAAAATGCTAACATTGTTCTCACAGATCAAATTATAGAAATGTATCTCGAAAACCAGTAATGGTAATTAACATTTAATTTATGCAATTACGGAATGATTTCTGTAATATTTTCAATTCATGCTATAGTTTGAATAACAAATGTATAATCACCACCAATTCAAGTACTGACAGGTATGTTATTCATCAGGTATCTGTCTATAAAGACTAAAAAAAACCACTGTAGTCTGTTAGAGTAGGTGAGCGGAATATTTGATCAGAACATCCCTTAGCACCCATATACAACATCACTAGCAGAAAAAACCTTTTGAATTTAGAGTGCACAATCAAATATACCTAACTGGTCTAGTCAGGGTTTGTCGACAGATACAAGCTAGTAACCCCCATCTGAAGTTTCAGTACTCTTCAGGCATTTAGCCTTCTCTACAGACTTAAAACTTATAATCTGAGGCCTACATAATTGCCTTAACAGTATTCTTCAACAGACCGAGTACCATATGAGTAACAACTATATACAGGCCATGTAACATAGGTCTCAACAGACTTAAAACTTATAGTCCGAGGACCACCGTTAGATTGCCTCAACAGTATTTTACTCTGTGTCTTTCAAACTATTGGATACTTTTGACATACAGATTTCAAACAATTTGGAATTTCCATACTAAAAATAGTAAATTCGGTATAAATACTTAAACAGGCAATTTAGCACTTTGGCTAGCTATTATTTAAAATACGATTCCTACCAAATTAAACAACAATCCACAAAACATGAAGTAAGAATGTTAATGGGATAATTGTTTTAGTTAGAGAAGGTCTTGTCTTACCTTAATATGATTATCTCCCTTAGTCACAAATAAAATAAGTAAAAAAAGTATAACATATCACATTTTAGAATTATCTATTTGGGCAGAATGCCGCAAATGTCATGACTCCTGTTTTGTTTAAAATGGTGCATCTAGGCAGAATGCCGATAAATGTCCAGGTTGATCACAAAATTTGCAAGAATGTAAACCATGGTATTGAACTATATTTGCGATACAATGTTTGTCCTCTGTATGATATGTGGTACTCCCACAGTCGTCACAACTAAACGGTAAACTGAAGAAATGTTCCATCTTGGCCGTATCTTCTCCTGAACCTATTATTACATACAATTTACTCAAATAACTTGAAAGTATGATTATATCTTCACACAAGATGTCGTAGATTGCATTAGGATCGGTGACTGTGTTTTCTCTGGTTTCACGCGGAAGTTCTGTTTCTGGCATTGGGACATCTTTAGATACTGGTTTGTCAGTTGGTTTCAATTCATTGACATGGGTTTGTCGTTGAGTGGCATCATCATCGGATATAGGGTTAGGGCCATTTAACTTCCATGTGTTGATTTCTTCCGCCAATCGATCCAGCTTGGTTTGAATTACTTTGATTTTGTAAGTAACTCCAAAACTTGAGTTGAACTGACATAGATCCGGTAAGTCCTTATGTTCACTAGTATGGAATGGCATCAATGAACAAATGTAAGCTCGTTCTTCTAGTGATGAGTCTTCTTTTGGGGTTGTTATTGATTTGTTTGGTTTCACATTGTTGATATGGTCTACATCGTTGGTGAGGTCTACATCGGTGATAGGGTCTACATCGGTGATTATGTTCCTTGTTGATTTGCAATAGTTGGAGTAGTGTCCATAGCATCTACATTTGTAACACATTCTATGTAGTGCTTTACAAATCGAGTTCATATGATGTTGCTCGCCACATCGACCACATTTTGTCGAGCAGGAGTATGTCCATCTAGGTCTAAGGAAAGACCTAGCACTTGGTATTATTATCCTTTGTCTAAAATCCATTTTACACTTTCTTGCTAAGTACGGGGAATACTTTATCTCGCTTGGCAAGTTCAAGGCACCAAATAGTTCACTCGCTTGGCTAGCTATGAAGTCCACACACTTCCAGGTACTGGAAAAGCTACAGCAGCTAAAAAGTGCTGTATACCCAAGGTTCTCGACCAAAACTATTATGTTGAGACAATTGGTGTGTATGTGGTGTGGCTAGCTGTTGGATTGGTTGTTGTTGGATTCTTGTAGTTTGGAGTAGGCTAATCTGGTTGTAGCCTTTGACTCCAGTCGTTGATAAATATTTCAATAAATTGTCCACAAAGTAATTATAAATTGATCACACAAAGATCTAATGCCAATTTCATATATTTAATTCTGGTAACAAAGTATATAATTGTCCACAAGTAAAGATATTACACAAAGTTCATAAACACGAAGTTCAGGTACACAAAGTACAGATATTATTGATTTACACAAAGTATTCAATTGATTCTTAAATTTAATGTTACTTCACTGAAGTCTAAAGTTGTTCTCCTTTAATTATTTTACTGATCATCATCTTACACTCCATCTGATTGGTCCAACCTATAACTTACTTAGCCAATTACAGATCAGATAGTAAAATTGTCAAGGTCTCATAGGATAATCTTTGATGATCATGTTAGTTTACCAATTATCTACAAATATGTCCAGTATCAATTTTATGGCTTAAGTATAAGAATTAACATGATTAACTGTGTGATTACAGGGACAACTGGTATTAATTGAAACTATGCAAAATAAAGACATGGCTTTTCCATTAAATAACAAGAAATGCAATATTCACTGAATATTGCACAAAAATCAACATTACATATTTAAAAATATGTAATTCATGATCCTCATAAAATAACAATTAGTTTGATACTAAACTTGTCTTTATAATATTGAAATTAAGTAAAATGTGAATTTTGAGAACTACAAATATTTAGCTTCAATATTATACAATTTAACAGGAAAATGTCCTTCATAATACAATTATCATAATTTCATACTGCTGATTTTTGCTGATTATGACAATTTTAATTACATAATAAATTATATGTTAATCAATAATTGATTTTTATGAAACGATCTCCCAATCAAAATTCCCGTCACTAGTGAAATTCAGTATAACGACAAATTCGTTATAACGACATTTTGATCGGGAAAGAACAGTGTTGTTGTATCGAGATCTGACTGTACCATTACATACAAGTGTTTTTGTTTTCAATTTTTACGCAGATAAATTTTGTGTTCTTTTGCCTGTAATAATACACTTTTATTGATATTCAAGGCTGTTTGCCTAAATTCAAGGATTTTCAGTTAAATTCAAGCACCATTTTGGCACTCTTTCAAGGCAACACTTAATTATTGTCCTTTTAAAGGTTGAAACCAAATTCAAGGACTTTCCAAGGACAGTGCAAACCAGGAGCACAGTAGGGATTAAACGCTGCGAAAATACTCAATGATTGATCGTATAACCTGAGGCTGTCAAATAATGAAATAGTCCAAGTTAAAAGTGAAAAGGATATACTCATTTTATTTGGAGTATCATTTGACTGTCAAATAAAGTTTAATGAGCATATAATTCAGATTGTGAACAAAGCTAATTAGAAATTAGGTCTTAGTAAGAGAAGTTTTGAATATATGCACAGAAGTATGTTTCTAATACTATACAAATCACTAATATAAGACCGCAATTAGAATATGCTACAGTCATTTGGTCACCATGGATTAATAAACACATTGTCGCGGTTGAACAAGTTCAAGGATGGGCTACATTTCTCGTAAAAGAAATTGCACATATGGGTTACAAAGACCAGTCTAGGATTACCGACATTAATATATAGAAGGGAAAGGGCGGATGTTCTGCAATTATACAAAATTGTGAACAAATTTGACATGGTGAATCTGACCTCAATATCTGTGAATACCATTGCTAACACTAGGAGAAATAGAATGAACTGAACAAAAGACATCATTAACTACAAGAGCTGTATGAACAACTTTGTTACCAGAACAACCAGTAATTGGAACAATCTACCAAAAGAGTGCATACAGAGTAAAAACATGAACACTTTTAAAAACTCGATAAATAAAGCCTGAAAACATAAAGCCAATAAATTTGATTATAAGTTTTAATAATTACATAACCACACATGCGCTTGTTTAGTTGGGCATTGTGTCTTTATGTGTTGTATGTTTCCTGTGCTCGGTTGGTTCATAGGGGTCTGTATCGACTCACTGGTCTCTCAATCACTAGATATAGATTAACAGGGAAGTGACTCGTATCGAAATTGCGACACCACAAACTTTACAAACAGTCTTGTAATTTTTCCAAAATGGCAATTAATTACTGTTTGTAAAGTTGGTGGTGTCGCAATTTCGATACGAGTCACTTCCCTGTTAATCTATATCTAGTCATTGAGAGACCAGTGAGTCGATACAGACCCCTATGGGTTGGTTCTGTTGGGCATTGTGCTTTGTGTGTTTTAATGTTTTCTGTGCTCGGCTGGTTAAGTTGAGTGCTGCCTTCCCTGTCTGACTTAATATAATCTTTATGCAATGGATATATATAGTTGTGATATTCTCATCAATTGGTCAACACAAGCTACCAGCTTATTCATGACCGGTCTACCAAGGTAAAACAAAGGTAAAGGTAAAAATATAATTAATGATCTAGTTTCAAATGCTTTCATGAACTGTTTCCTATATATGAAATATACCAACACATTTCCATCAGGTTTCATATTGAAATTACATGCTGTGATGTTGTGAACACTGCATTTATTTTCCACTTTAGACATGTCATCTCATGCCATTCACCTGCATCTAGATTAATTAAATAATAAATATTGACCATTGAGTTGCAGATTGTGTGTGCAACAAATTTATAAGAAGATAACTCAAGGACAATTACTAATATTATGCCCTAAAAGAGTTACCTTTCTTGTTTATAAAACAAAGGTGGTCAGACATGATCAAATTTTGTCAGTCGTGTTGGTTGATCAGGTGATTGTCCAGAAGTCTGCACCAGAATTGCACACTCCTACTCTGATAGGATATGGTCCGATTGATTGGGTGTCAATGATTAATTTGTTGAATATTGGCATTTTGTCATAAAACAAATACAACCCAAACTGAGTTGTCCACCTGTTGAATTTTAAAGACGAAAAGCTTTGACAATGTTATGAATGAAATGATCATTGTCTAAGACCTTGTACTTACTGGACTTTTTTTCGAATTTTGGGGATGGGGCCTTTAACCTTTAGTTACTTAGGTATTTTGGTAACATGCCATAGAGAATGATTTTGTCAAAGTAAACTTATTTTTGGGGAAAACTGCATGGTTTTAAAGAATGAATTTCAAAAGAAAGCCCTAACTTACTAACTAATTTATATATTTATAAAGTATTTTGTAGTTCAAGAAATTACATTTCCAATCGAGCGATGATGGATTTTTTTCAAATAAAGTTAATGATGGACATTTTATTATAATTGTCAGGGTCATTCGAGCAATCATCGAGTGTAATAGTTTTATCCCTGGTTTACCACACAAAGCTAGCATACTTGAGGATGGGCCTGACTCGAGTTTAGTAGCACTGTGCTTTCAGAAATCAAGATTTCTCCTGTGGAAAGCGAGGCTGTTGGCTGTGTTCGCAGCGGTTGAAATTTGGCTTCTAATCTGTGAATTCATTGTAGGTTTTGTCTGAGGAAAAATTTTACTGTTTACATAACCACCGGTTCCGGTCGCAAAATCTGGAGACATTTGTTAATCTCAAAATTTGCATTAGATGCAATATATTTACGAACGGAAAAAGGTGCTAATTTACTGGCAAAAGATCAAACTATGTTACAAAACTTTTTATTAGCAAAATCTTTCCCTTGCTTTCTTAATGACGCCATCAGTTTATGTGCACGAACTTACAGGTCACAAATGTTTATATCAAGACTGCAGACTGCATCTAACATTGAGGCAGATTTTTCAAGTTTTTGCAGTTTGGCATTCACTTTGTGTTTGAATTTTGTTAATAGACAGATAATTGATATTGTTTATCACATGGTTGGTCCCAGTGTGTTTGTTTTTGTGCAGATGCGCCCATTTCAAATCTAAGATGCACAAACTTGTAGGTGTAGGTCTTTTATTTACACTGACGTGTCGACCTTTTAAATAAAATGGAATGATCATCGTCAAAGACCTTGGACTAGGTCTGGACCTTTGTGTCATTTAAGCTAGAGGCATTTTGGAATATTTTTATTTGTCCCAGATATGTTTAATCTTTGTGTGATTAGCGTAAGGGTCTGGGTACCGTATACAATGTTGATGATAAAAATGTATCCAGGTGCGTAGCTGGGGGGTCCAGATCCCAAGTGTCCGTGACTAGTTCTATACAGTGCTTAGGGAAAGGCGAGGAATGCAGCGATGTTAGGCAGCAATTTTTACTTTACTGTTATACTAGCCTCTATTCCTATAAGTTTGTGCATTCCTACAAGTTTGTGCATTTTAGTAAAACGTTTATTGCTTTGCTAAAAATCTCATTTCTGTGCCCAAATTCATTTAAAGTTATTAAGAAAACATTTATCCAGCCGAATAATGCAAACAAATCGACAAAAACAGTGTTCGTTAGGTTCACGGCGAGTTTTGTCAGAGCACCTATTTTATTGTTAACATATTCACCGCTTCCGGTCGCGAAATCTGGAGACATTTTATTTTCTCAAAATTTGCATAAGATACGATATATTTACGAGCGGAAAAAGGTGCTAAATTACTGACACAGTATCAAACTTCATGTTACAAAATTTTTTATTTGCTAAATCATTCCCGTGTGCTTCTAATGACGTCATCAGTTTATGTGCACAAACTTATAGGTCACAAATGTTTATAACAAGACTGCAGACTGCATGTAACATTGAGGCCGATTTTTCAAAATTTTGCAGTTTAACATTCAATTTGTGTTTGAATTCTGTTTATAAACAGATAATTGATATTGTTTATCACATGGTTGATGTCAGTGTATTTGTTGTTGTGCAGATATGTCAATTTTTAAACTAAGATGCACGAACTTGTAGGTGTACTGGCTAGTCCTTAGTTATAATTGTATTGCTACTAATCAGAATCAAGCCTGTGTTACATTATATATCTTATGTACATTGTACATCTGTTATTGTGTGATTTGTATGACTGAGAGGGCCCATGACGGAAAATAAAATCTATTCTATTCTATTCACAGTGAACTAAGTCAACCATTAAATCAAGACATTGTGGAATGTCGCGGAAACGTATGACACATTTTCTTTTGAAATTTGTCATGTCTTTTTTCAACTTTTTATCTTTATCTCTTTATCTATTATGAACTAAAATGATAGTTTTCAAAATTAAAAACATTCACACAAACATACCTTAACTCTCTTGATAACCATTAATCAGTAAATCAGAAGAAAAAGTTCGGATTGCAACACATTTGTTGTCGTCTGCTTCGATGAATTGTTGTGGTTTGTTAAAGACACACTGGTTGGTTGTCTTTCATGCAACGCGCAATGTCATTGGTTAATCGGAGTTTAGGTGTACGAATACTAAAAGTCTTACCCAGTGATCTCCCCTTACTAACACCGGTTTAAATTATCCTTGCAACTCACATTCGTATGACGGATTTTACTTTTCAAAATTGAAATCGTGGTTATGTATTTAATCCTGAATTAATTTTTTAGGTCAGTCTTAGTATAAAGTAGCCTATACTGATACACGCAGATCTATACATTATTTCTTAATTGTTTATTGCTATTTTGTGTTACATTACCAAAGCCTGGCAAAGGCACGTATACGTACCAAGTTTGTCAATAGAGGTATAATTATATACATATTTATTTATTGAGTTACACGTTGTGCTTAAAAAGACTGCGAATCATGCCAAAACGCCGACAGGGTCGTACATGTTTTATTGTACATCAATTAGCCGGGTGTAAGTTACATGTATATAGGCCTACAAGGGATCATTGTTTATGGCACCTATCATAGAAAATGGATCTGATCATCTCGTCAAAGCGCCAACACAGGGCCATATATCAATAGTTATTAGCGGAATGTTCATGGCGGTGCCGATAGGGAAACATATTTTAAGGCAGCGAATCGTTTATATATACGTGGGGTGTTCCAGAAATAATAAGACTTTTTTTCATAGCAGCGCGGTAAATCAGAAATTTAGAAAACTAATTTGCTGTAAATAACATTTCATCTATCAACGACAAATGTGTGTAATAGCAAAGCAATTTGTTGAACTATAAAAATATATTTAACATTAAATAAACCATGTAGCCTGGGGACGGGTCGCGCCGTGACGTTACATGACGTCGCCTTTCAAACACAGTATTTTAACCACGAGACACCTTAATAATTTTTATACATAGTCACCCTGACTTTTAAAACAAATTTGATGTTAATTTCTTCATTGTTTAAATGTGTCTCTGTACCAATGTTTCCAAAAATGGATTACAGTGATTTTAGAAATTGCTCTAACCTTGAAGCGTCTATCAGTGTACGAACTATGTCGTTCAATGTCAAACTACTTGTTTTGTAACTTAACATGCGTTCACTTGGTAGTTCATACCCCCGCCATCTGTGAACAGTTTGTGCCAACAGCTAGAACACAAATGGATGCTAAATGCCATTAAATTTTGCTTATATAATTATTTCAATGGTTTGCATTGATGGGTTTTCCAATTTATAACATAATCTAACAATCGCGCGATTTCTAGTTTTTAACGTTGATGTCGTTTTGTCCATGACTCGCTTGGATATATTCATTTGTTTACCCAGTTGTGATCATTTATATATAACAAACATCGATTGCTTCGTTAGTTTGACGTCAATGACATCAAGGTAATGCCACATAATTTGCCAATATTATTTATCCAGTGTTTACAGAGATATTCACGTGTTTAGTATGGTTAGTAATGAAAATTTACAGCATGACTCGCCTGTGCGTTACATGGTTTCTATGACAACGCTTTGTTTAAGCATAACCAACAACAACGAAGATATGTTGCTTTCAGTATATAGAGCATAAAATGCTACACGTATGAGATAAATTTTATTAAAATATAAGTGTTGAGTACAAAGTTATGAGAAAAGTCCTCTTAATTCTTGAACACCCCTCGTAGATAGCTTTTATTCAGAAAATGACTACAAACATTATATACTATTATTATACATCATTTTCATCTACAATGCTTAAGTCCCATTACACCCAGAGGCAGATATTTGTCTGTCAAAGGCAGTTCCAACCTTATGTGATCGACCTGACATTTTGAATGCCATGCAAGGACCATGCATCGAGACCCATAATCGTGTGAGACAGGTACTAAACATATATTGAATATAATACATGTATATCGTAAAGTATAGTATGATTGAAAACGAAAATCGGCTAATAACTGGAGAAAACGGCATAGCGGCTGAAAAAGATCTAATACGTGTATTTTTCATAGAAATCGACGAAGAAATAAGATACTTACGGCTACTTTTGTTTTCGAAGCGAAGCAATTTTCGTCTTGGATTTGTAGCCTTAAGTGATGTCAAAGTCACGTGGTATTGCTACACTGAATAAACGATTTTCTGATTGTCGAACATAATAAGTCGCCAACATTTTGTAAAATTCAACAGATTTACATACGTTAGAGCCAATGGAAAAGCCGCATTATAAGGCTTGAAAGGGTAAATAATATACTACATGATTTCCGCGAAATCTAAGTAAATGCAGATGGTTTGAAGGAAAAAGGGAATTCGAATCAGGGGCCTCCAGATCGGTAGTCGAGGGCGCTATCCACTTGGACATAGTTCCACCCATTGCATGATCTTTAAAACCTTATGATTCAGGAGCGGTTGCGTCGGTGTTGTCCTAGTATTTCAGGTCAGAAATCATGTCGATGTTGATGTCTAGTGCTGGTGACAGTTGTTCAACCATCTGGTACATATATAGCTAGGGTAATATGATTAAAATATTAATACCAGAACAATAGAATTGATAGGTATACTCGGACAACGTACTATATAGAGCTAGTACAAGTATTCGCTTTTCTACAATTTCATTTAATTTTCCATCAGACTTTTTGTGTCGTTTTCCAATAACCGATCAGGCACACATCATGGCGGATAGTTCTCACTGACATTTTTCCTAGAAGTACCTTAGTACTACTAGTAACTTGTTGTTCCACAAAACACCGATGATATCGCCATAGTTATTATGGTTACTATTAACTCACGTGAGTAGGTTTTCATTTATTGGTCACAGTCAATGTCATTGAAACTATATTGCCGTCATGAACATATTAATTATTATGGCCACTTGAAATCTGCACGTTACTGAAATATGCACATCATTGAAATCTGCACGCTATCAGTAAATGATGAGCGGAACACGGACTTCCTAGTTTTTATGTTGAAAAAAGTTATAAAACCCGTATTATTCCGCTCATTTCTGACGTTACTCGTAGGCACGAGAGAAACACATATTCCCTTTATCGTTTAACATTGTTATGAGCAAAAACAACTGAATATCACATGTGCAGTATAGTATACTATTATGCGAGTATTTAAAACGCTGCAAGAGAGCGAACCCCGCTCGGCCGAACTATAATGACCACTCAGGATTTCATATTAAATACCCCAATTACACGAATCTCGAATCAGCCGGAATGAGTCGGAATGAAGATAAAATGTAAATTCGAAAGACATTCCGAATGATAGTTCGAATTGACCAAAGTTTTTACAGCGTAGTCAAAATGCCGTTCGAATACTTGGAATACATTTCAAATACATCTCGAAAACAACCCGACAACACCTCGAATCCATCTGGAATGAGTCTTGTAAGCTCACTGCGTATAGCACCCGAATGCTTTTCGAATGTAATCAGGAATATTTGGAACGCTTTTAGAATACAATCGGAATACTAGATAAGCACTTCAACAAAGATACGAATACAGGGAGAAAAGTACAGTCAGAATGTGTCTCGAGTACTGTACAAAATCACTTCAAATGCAGTCCAAATGCTTCAAAAATAAAAACCATATATCTGGAACATTAAGTTTATGAGAAAAGTTAAGTTACCAATTTTCGAGGGCTGCTTTCAGTAGTTCAGCCGTTTAGCCACCCTTTGACATTTTAACTTCCCATGGTCATTGGGCTACCTATGGAAACCTGCGTTCGGGTCTCCCTAAGGGAGACTATTTCTCTCTTGGTGGGTGTGCAGCCAACATCGATCGATGTTCTAAAGAACATTCTAAAGATCGAAATTTCCTTGAAACATCTTAAAATGACAGAACAATCTTCTAGAACAACATTGAAATCATTTCATTAAAATGATATGTCACCAGGCTCGTTTTCGAGACACATGGCTTTCTAATGACCTACCATTGAATTTTTGTCATTTTATCTAGTTCCTGCATTTATGGCACCATTTTGTTCTTTATAACATATATAGACGCTCAATAATCACATATAAGACAGATCGCCATGATTGAAACATGCTATTGTGATAAATGTTCGTTTAATAAGACTTACTCACCAACTATACTTACACCCATTAATATATCTAAACTCCCTGTAATAATTCGTAAACATAATTAATTATAGAACGTTGTAAAGTTCTATTTTATACACTGGTAGTTAAAGCTAGACCCAAAATAAGACACTATCTTAATAATATTCCATTCACAGCATAGGAGTTCATGTACTTTTATAGAACAGGGTACTGTTTTATCAAAGCACTTAAGGAAATCGTAAACTTACAATCAAATTTAAATTCTTTATTATTTGTTTACAATTTTGAAGTGTGGTAAAGGGATCTGTAATACTTATAATGATTTAGTTAAGGAACTCCTACAAACAATATCTGTCACTAATTTGCAATTGTTCATGTATTATGAAGAATTCGAATTTGATCGTAACTCTAAGATTTCCGTAAGTGCTTTGATAAAACAGTACCCAGGTCCTGATTATTGTGACTGCTCGGGGCATCAGGATGACAAAAATTGTGTTGTCCCAATGACTACAAACACGACATTATTGTAATTGAATATGCGTACAAAATAGAAAAATATAAAAAAATATTCGCCCAGCAAAGTAATATCCAGTTGTTTTTACTTTCGTTTTATTCGCCATTGTTCTTTGCCAGTCCGACGTTTGCGGAATCTCCAGACTAAATGTACATCTAACATGCGTAATTCAAAATTAAATAGGTGTCTGATAGTTTGGACTGTCGGCAAATCTCCATTTATATTAAACCAAACAGCGATGCGTTGATTCTTCTCTGCCTTTAATCCAGCCATAATCTACATAATAACTGATCATTATATGGTAGATTTCAGACAGCTGACGGTCGTTTTTTTGTGTCCTTAAGACAATTTGCTTATCATCCCATTTCTCGAATTAGTTTTGTCTATACAATTGGGATTGGAATTATTGACGTTTCGTCCAGCAAACAGCAGTGGGATCAAAGGCGATAAATGTGTACGTTTAACAAACAACAGTTGTATTAAGGGCGATCACTGTGTACGTTTAACAAACAACAGTTGTATTAAGGGCGATCACTGTGTACGTTTAACAAACAACAGTTGTATTAAGGGCGATCACTGTGTACGTCAACAAACAACAGTTGTATTAAGGGCGATCACTGTGTACGTTTAACAAACAACAGTTCTATTAAGGGCGATCACTGTGTACGTTTAACGCATGCGCAGAGGTTAACGTAATGGCGGACATTTTTTCTCTGTCTAAATTTATGGTTAAAATCAAAGATATTATCAAAAATAACTGTAATAAATAACAATCAAGCATATAAAACAACAGAGTGAATGTATCTCTTTTCGAATAATGACGAGAAACAAGCCAAAAACGGGAGATAAATGTGCCAAAAGTGATGGAAAAAATCCAAGTGTCGACAACAAAGGAAACAACATAAACATGAACAACGAAAGTAGTGTCAACCACAGTGCTCAAGGAATAAATAGTGTGAATGTAATGAACGGATCAAACGGAGTAAATCAAGGAGGTAATAGTGCTACCAACATGAATGTTCATCCGAATACTCAATTTATAGACCCAAATTTTTACTTACCGCCAATGATGAACCCGAATACTCCGCAACAAATGCACTATCAAATGTCAAACTCTCAATCGTTCGACAATAGCGGATTCACCCCAGCCGGACCACAGATAAGTATTGCTCAGCCCAGTATTGCACATTCCGGTATTGCACAGCCCAACAATGGTCAATCAAATATGGCGAGTCCCGCAAACAATGACTATCAAACAAATGTATTGATCAATATGATAAACAAACTTGATGCTCGTCTCCAGAATATTGAAACTAAGGTAAATAATCTGAACAAAATCCAAAAAGAGATATCTGTTATCCACTGTGATGTTACTGAATTGAAACACGATAATTCCAGTCTGAAACACAAAATGGCGGAGGTCGAAACATTCTGTCAAACAGTCAGCGATATCACGGATGACTTTTGTGATCATAAACAAAATTGTTCAGCATCAATGTGTGAAATCCAGAATGAAAATAAACATCTTAGAGATAAAGTCTCTGCACTGGAAACACAAAACAATGAAATAAGAGACAAAATGTTGGATCTGCAATGTAGGTCAATGAGAGAAAATCTACTGTTTACAGGTATAAATGAAAGCAATGACCCAAAACCCGAAGACTGTGAATCAGTCTTACGCTCGTTTCTCAACGAACACGTGCAAAACGATCCAAGTGTAAATACGGATGGGAACATACACATCGGTGACATTGAATTTGACCGTGTACACAGGCTTGGAGGCCCGTACAGTAGGAAGCCTAGACCGATTGTAGCAAAATTTACGGATTACAAACAACGAGAAGTCATTAGAAATGCGGGAGTAAATTTAAACAAACAAAAGAAGACGCACTATATAAACGAACAATATCCGCCAGAAATTGAAGAGCGACGCAAAATTCTCTTCCCAATTCTACGGAAACTAAAAGCCAATAAAACAAACAGATGCAACCTCGTCCGTGACAAATTGTATTTAAATGGTATGGTGTACAATCCTCACACTGATATGTTCGTAAATCCGAGACGTCAGCCTCAATCAAGAGTACCAGACATGCGTCAAAATTTCCCAAGTAAAAGGCCGGCGTACACAGACAATATGCAACAAGTGCCAACATTCTCAATTCCACGACGACACGTTCATAACCAAGGTCAACGATTAGATTTTACTACACCAAATAAATACAATGCATTAAACAGTGAAAACTCGGGACCAGTTAACAGAAACAAACAAAAAGCGAGGTCCCCACTAGATGACACGCAAGTAAAGAGACCTCATGTAGACTTAACCAATACAGAGTGTCAACCTGCAGAAAGTGTTAATTGTCTTATTTCTGCTGCCTCAAACCCACCTCAACAAGATTCGTCACCCAAACTGGTATCCCCCCAGTCTGGGCCTCAGTCAGAGTCACCATTACATACAAAGGATACCAGCATGGACTATACTGTCAATGAAAGTACACACTCGACTACATAGGACGTGTCGGGAGAGTCACGTGATAACAATTCACCGGATAACCGTGCTAACAATTTACATTTAAATGACCCTAGCAAAACAATCAATATTTTGTCTTTAAATGTATGTGGTCTTGTGTCCAAACAAATTGCACCAGAATTTTTAGAATGTATCCAAAAATACGATTTAATTGGTTTTCAAGAAACGAAGACAGATTGTTTAGATAGTGTATTTTTTGAAAATTATACGTTATATACTTTAAGCACCGAAAGGAAATAACTAAAAGGAAATCTGGTGGAATTTGTTTGGCAATCAAGTCCGACCTTAGACCATATATCACATTGTTAGATACTGATAATCCTAATGTGTTGTGGTTTGTCTTATCGGGTCAACTGAGTGAAACGGAAGATACTTTATACGGTGTAGTGTACTTGCCACCGGAATATTCCGACTATGCAACTGACGAACCATTTTCTCTTATACAGCAGGATATTGACTCATTTCCCAAAAAGTACAATAATATGTGTTTATTCGGCGATTGGAACTCTCGAACTAAGAACTTACCTGACTATATTGATGTTGATTTTGATGTTTTTCATGAAAATGATCTCGACGAGTTGTATCTTGAAATGCACTCTAGCATAAACGATATTTTATCAAATACCAATGTATGTATAAACAGAAATAACAAGGATTTTGGTGTAAATAATTATGGTTATAGATTTGTAGATTTTCTTCAGTGTAATGAACTGTTTATATTGAATGGACGTACGAATGGTGATTATGAAGGTTGTGTTACATGTAAAGGTGTCAGCACAGTAGACTATTTTGTATGTTCTTCAAATTTATTATCATCAGTTGAAAACTTGAAAGTCCTAGATTTTTGCCCAATGTTATCTGATGTTCATAGCCCTGTTAGTATGTCTATGCGATACAAAAATATTTCTGTAGTTACGAACAAACAAACGCATTGCACCAGTGAAAGCGTTAAAATGTGGAATAGAGATCTGGTTGATGATTTTGTTAAAAATTTAGAACAATGTAAAGTTGATGAAATATTTAACGAATTAGGTCACATTGAAACCCTGAATGAAATTCCGATGGATATGCTTAATAATACAGTGTCAAAAATAGGAACGCTATTCAAAGATAATGCAAAAACTTGTTTTGGTACTAGTAAAAAACGTCCAGAATCAGTTCCACAAGCGGATAAACGCACGTGGTTCAACAAAACTTGTAATGTAGCCAGGCGCGATTTTAATAGAGCTAAGTATCTTTATAAGCTAAGAAAGAATAACGCAAACAAAACCAATTTGAAAACTAAAAGTAAAGAATACAAGAAAACTTTAAGGAAGCATTTTATGAGTTTCAAAAGAAATAATGTAAACAAAATAAGAAATATTAAGAAAAGTAATCCGAAAGCATATTGGAAAGTACTTTGCGGAAAAACTAAAACTAATGTGTCAGCTGAATTGTCAGAACTCTATCAGTTTTTCAAAAATGTGAATTCCGGCGAGTCAATAAATTTACAAGATACCAATGAAGATCCTTATTTCATAAATGAAGAGCTGAATACTGATATCACATTAAAGGAAATAGAAAACGCAGTAAAACTGTTAAAAACAGGTAAAGCCTGTGGTGTCGATGAAATATTAAATGAACATATTAAAAATACATTTCCTTTAATGAAGCATGTTTATGTAAAACTTTTCAATATAGTATTTAACCATGGTATTATACCGGATAACTGGACCATTGGCGTCATCAACCCGATATTTAAAAATAAAGGAAGCTCTCTTGACCCCTCAAACTACCGACCTATTACCTTACTAAGCTGCCTCGGAAAACTATTTACGGCTGTTCTAAACAACCGTTTACAAAATTACGCCTCCAAACATGAACTAATAAACGAACACCAAGCAGGTTTTCGTGCAGGCTATTCTACAACAGACAATATGTTTATTTTGCAAACTATGATAAATATTCTAAAAAATAGTAAAAAGAAACTTTTCTGTGCTTTCATTGATCTAAAACAAGCCTTCGATACGGTTTGGAGATCAGGTTTATGGTCAAAACTCATAAATTATAATGTAAATGGAAAGTTTCTGAACGTTATTAAAAGTATGTACAATCAAGCAAAATCTTGCGTATCAAAAGATGGACAAAAATCAAGCTATTTTAAATGTAATATCGGCGTACGCCAAGGAGAAAATCTTTCACCAATTTTATTTTCATTTTACTTAAATGACCTTGATGACTTTTTTGCTGACAGTAGACTAGTAAACGGTATAAATTGTGCTAAACATGTTTCAGATGACTGTTTAACAAATTATCTTAAATTATTTATGCTGTTGTATGCCGATGACACCGTGATAGTTTCTGAAACTGAGCAAGATTTACAACAAGCGTTGAATTTGTATGAACAGTATTGTGATTTATGGAAATTGTCCTTAAACACGTCTAAAACAAAAATACTGGTGTTTTCGAAAGGTCGACAGAAACAGTATAATTTCTTTTTTAAAACCGATCGTCTGGAAGTTGTAAACGAATACAAATATTTAGGAATTCTATTTAGCCGATTTGGTTCTTTTAATAATGCCAAAAAACATATTGCAAAACAAGGCACCAAAGCTATGTATTGTCTCATTAAAAAGGCTAAAGAGCTATGTTTACCTATCGACATGCAATTGGAACTATTTTCAAAAACCGTCAAACCTATTCTTTTATATGGCTGTGAAATTTGGGGATACGGAAATATAGATGTTATTGAAAGGGTACAATTGAAATTCATTAAGCACATATAACATCTTAAAAGTTGTACCTCAAATTGTATGGTTTACGGAGAAACTGGAACAAAACCACTATCAATCGATATTGAAACAAGAATTGTATCATTTTGGGCAAAACTTGTCAATCCTATGAATGTGAAACTTTCCAGTAAAATATATGCTATTCTGTTAAGCCAATTTAATCACACACGATCGATAAATTTCCCATGGATTGCTAATGTCAAGCACATACTTACCTCTTGTGGACTGATAAATGTCTGGGAAATGCATGAATTTCCAAACATTAAGTGGTTAACCGCAACTATAAAACAAAAACTAAAACTATCGGATTTATTTATCAACCAATGGTATTCATTATTAGAAAACTCTAGTAATTGTGTGAACTATAAGCTTTTTAAACGCACATTTGGGTTTGAGCAATACCTCGTTAAAACCCCACCTGTATTACTACGATACATGATTAAATTTAGAAACAGAAATCATAAATTACCTGTTGAAACTGGAAATTGGAATAAGATACCACTAAACCTTAGAATTTGTACAATATGTAATTTAAACATTGGCGACGAATTCCATTATTTATTTGAATGCCCGGCCATTGCAAATGAAAGAAAAAGATACATTAGACCAAAGTTTTTTAAATTTCCAAATATTTTGCTTTTTGACTCTATAATGAACATAAATACCAATACCGTAGAATACAGAAAATTGTGTATATTTGTTAAACATATCATTACAAAATTTACATAGCTATTGTACATGACATTGTATGTGCCGAACTGTGTCTTTATTTATTCGAAGGTAATTACATGTACTTTATATGAATAACTGTAACTCTCCCTCTTAAATGAGGTCTTCTTTCTTTTTTGTTCTACTATACTATCTTCTCCTATTTATCTATATTCTGTCATTGTGTTAACCTGTTATATTATGTACATATATATGATTGTTCCTCATTATGTCATGTTATTCATGAAATGAGTGTAAATAAATTTGAATTGAATTGAATTGAATTGAATTGAACAAACAACAGTTGTATTAAAGTCGATCAACGTGTACGTTTAACAAACAACAGTTGTATTAAAGTCGATCACTGTGTACGTTTAACAAACAACAGTTGTATCAAAGGCGATCACTGTGTACGTCCAGCAAACAACAGTGGTATTAAAGGCGATCACTGTGTACGTCCAGCAAACAACAGTGGTATTAAAGTCGATAACTGTGTACGTCCAGCAAACAACAGTGGTATTAAAGTCGATAGCTGTGTACGTCCAGCAAACAACAGTGGTATTAAAGTCGATAACTGTGTACGTCCATCAATCAACAGTGGTATTAAAGTCGATAACTGTGCAGCGGCGGGTATCCTACATTTCGTGACAGTTGGATACGATTCGTATTCCTGGTATTTAAGTCTTGGCTTCTTTTGAATTACACTATTACGTATAATACGCAATCATGGTCAAGGGTCCCTGAAGATGTTCTAGGAGGTGTGTCAACATTTATTGATACATCAGATTATACTATACACTATTCCATGGAATTATCGGAATATAATGACGGAAAGAAACGGAGTTAACCGAACGCGATTAAACCTTTGATAAAACGAAAATTGCCGATAATTACCGAAGCGCGCGCTATGCATTATGGTAGTACAGGTCATGATTCGGCTAGCTTTAGAATTGTCTTTCCATAGTTATATGATATTTGACTATTCCAAGGGAGCGTCGTCCTCGCAAACATGAAACGGACGATAATTATTCAGCCTAACCACTTACACATTCTAAAAAAAAGGTGCCGGCTATTATTCAAAATTAGCATTATACATAACTTGCCTAATTGGATGATGAAACATAATAATTGGTTCATTATAATATTATTATATTTGTCGTCGTTAACTATTAAATATGTTTCATAGAAAGCGCAAGGATCTCCACCATTCAATGTACAAGATGAATTTTCATGATGAATAAATATACCATGTTTAATACGTATCATCCTCGATTTTGTTTTTCGCCAAAGTTCGATTGTTCCTCTAGACTAATTTACTCTGGCGTTGGTTTAGGCATCGGTGTCACACTTTTAAAATCAATTTCTTTGAACACTTTCATTGCTATACTACTATCTCATTAATCCCATTATTATTGTATTGAAGCGTCCTATAGTATAAGTGTTCATATTAATCCTAACTGGCATTGCCTTTTATAGATATTCCTGCTCAGTTTGAAATTATTTAAGAAATAAAAATCTGTTCGCGTTTATTGTCGGTGAATAAAACACGGGCAGGAGTTCGGATGCGGAAAAATTAAATCACGAGTGCTACTACGGTGAATAAAACACGGGCAGGAGTTCGGATGCGGAACTCCTGCCCGTGTTTTATTCACCGACTATATACAAGAACAGAGTTTTTATTTCGATTCTAAATACGATAATATCCCGCACTTTTTAACTGCGCGCATTCCATTTTCACCCATTTGACATTGAACATGATTCCACGCTGAAATTGAGTGGCTTATTAGCTGGTACAATTACAGCCCTCGTTAATGAAAATGACCTTCGTAATTTTCTGAAGGAAAAAAAACACATTTTAAACATTGAAACAATTTTAATAACACGAGTATAGTGTATCTTTGTCATGAAATGAAAAATATAAATGAATTGATTATCAGAAATTTTTATGAATCTTAATTTGGAGAGTATATTGGAGTTTCTAAAAATAGATGCGTCATAGCTGTAACACTGGATTCTCGTGAAACTCGCGGTCCGTTAATTTTTTTTACTATAATGTTTACGTTCATTCATTCATAAATAGGTCATGTGATACGGGGCGTAAATTGTAACAGCCAATTTGTTACCATGTTTTATGGGGGTAATAATAAATAGTTAGGTCCGCTCTTTGTTTAATGGATTAATCCGCGGATCGTGTTAGAATTTATTTTAAACAATAGCTTACCAATAATTCAATCTTATTAGGAAACTTATACACGTGTATTCATAAACTAAACTCATCACGAATCGGATCGTGCGACGGAATGACCTGAATGACCGGGGTAATGGGTTTTATTATTACATTACAAATTGATTACTTAATTTTATTGAAAGTCACGCAACCTTACGGCGATATTGACCGCCTTGGAATACCCTTGGTATACTATCTCCTCAAGTATTACGAAAGCATGCCACACAGATATGCCCAAGAGTAACATTTCTTTGGAGTAAAGAATACTAGCTAGACCATCTTCTCTGCTGTAATGAAAATGTATACCTGTCATAAATGAGACGGTCTCAAAGAAAACCAGCTATTTTGACAAAAATAATTATTGATTTTGAGTTTGTCCATAACTTCAAAGAGCAATTAAAATAAAGAAAATGAAATTAAGTCCATACCGGTATCATAATTTATTAGGAATTTACAGCTCTTTTTGTAGAGCCTGTTTGGATCAATTTTTTTTTGAAGTCCCAAACGTCGTCATTTGATGTAACTGTACATAACACATTTCGTAAATATTGTAGATTCTGTTTGATATATTATTGACATAACCTTTTCAAAATGGTATCACGTTAATTAATTTTGTTTTAACTGTTAAACTGTTCTAAATATATATCTTCCCATATCATTTCCGCTACTATATCGTATTTATGCGTACTGGTTGGGATGTCCATTTCGGACTTTACGGCCGAAATGCCCAAATTAGGATATTTTACTATCATGGATACACATGCATCCCAGACGAAAGGATATCAAGTGACCAAGGTCATGCTCACGTTTGTTTGGCCTACTGCCCCAATTTACAGAGTACTTTGAACCTAGATTTCTAAAACTGAATTTACTTGTTATACCACCCACGGTACCAGTGGAATTGCGATTACATTTAGCGCCAAAAAGATATTTACGCAAGTGTCACGGTCACATAGTCATTTCCGGTGACCTTTTGTCGCAATATTGACATGTTTGCCTTAATTTCTCTTTCGATGTGTGTGTCATCCGGATGAATCGAGTTTATCTCAGTGCTCTAATCGATAATGTCTCAGTAATTGAATATAGGGATCATGTGACTTTCAAGAAGGCCCAAAAAAAGCCTGGTTGTCCTAAGAATATAAAGAAAAGCTACATCAGAATCTGTTTAAAACAACTCACTCCTAGTTTTTTTCAGACCTAAGTACTTTTCCAAAATTAGTCAACAATGACGCAAGTTATTTTAACATAATTAATGAGACAATTTCCTAATTCAGGGCTTTTAGAAACCTCATTACATACAGTAATTACATGATGTCAAAATTGCAGGATTTCCTGAAAACTGGCTCAGGTATAGGAAAGTGTGAATGTACTGTTTAAGCATTATATATCGTCGGTGCCAATCATAAACCCCGTAACTACATTTTTTCAAAATGTCTTTTTTTCAGCATTTCCTACTGGTAATACTTTCCCGCGTTAACTGTCGACGTTTCATGGCAGTCGTCCAATCAGATCTCTCAGAATCGCAAAATGAACACGTGAGGAAAACCTGTAACTACGATGTTTTTATATAAATGTACATGTTTTTCTGCACTTACGAGCTTTCCTCCAGAAGTTACGGATTTTACTCCCGATTTTTTTCGGTTTTTTTTGTCGCACACAATGGTGGAAATCCCGTAAAAACGAGATTTCGTTGTCCTGTGCTCGGTTTATTGCATTCACTGTCCAACTTTTGATGGTTGTTTTCTTACCCTTTTTTATCGTTATGGGCAAATCAACAGCATTTTTAATCGTTTATGTTTATCGTAAAGCAGTTTTTACCTTCTCCTGAAAAGTTATGATGTTGTAGTTACGGGGTTTAGGTTTGGCACCGACGATATGTGATAGAAAAGGCGTGTTTAATACTCTCCTATCACTGCCTCGATGGATACCATCAGCAATAAGATGTCGGAACTATCTCCAAATTTAAATTTGTAGGAATACATGTGCATAGGCATATCAGCCATGGGATTGGTTTGCTTTTCGGGCTTAAAGTCGTTTAGTTTTCGTTATTATGGCGGCAGATTTACCAAACCAGCTTAAGCTAGACGGACCATCTCATAACAAGAACTACACTGCCCTTCTGCAATGAACCAGCAACGTCATTTTATACGACATAGTGCCACCTAGCGGGCCCGTGCGTATTGGTTCTGCGAAGTGCCACCTAGCTGGCCCGTGCGTATTGGTGCTGCGGAGCGCGACCTAGCGGCCCCGTGCGTATTGGTGCTGCGGACATGAAACAATCTATTATCGGAATTTTACAAATGTTTGAATAGAAAAAATGTCACTATAATTTCATGGATGGGTAAGAGCAATATAAAACATGATTTTAATTTAAGAAGCTTTACCGTTGGTTCCAGCACCCTGTGAAACCTTTATTTTCCACGGTTTCATAGGGTGCTGGACAGAACAGCTCAGCTGCTGAAAAAGATCTTATATTTCATGGAAAGCAAATAATTTCCCCCTTGTCGTGGCGTATTTCATCAACAACTAATCCGTGCCCGTGTGATTAATTAGACATATACACGGGCACGAGAGTTATGCCAGAGGTTTTAATTTAATTTAAGAAGAGACACGTTTTTTATGGTCAGTTGGTCAGCCAATAGCTAGCTCACTTGCATGGTATTGCCTGAATTAAGTTAGTTGGTTTTTGGTATAAGATAAAGCACACGTAGAACATTACGTCGTATTCATACAGAGTCACAATTGTCTGATGAGTACAATCAATACAAGAATGTCATATCTCAACATTGCATTGGGTGATCTTTACTTTGACTTGATTCATCATGACCACCATACAATTAAAGGGAAATCCAATTATCAGTGAGACAAATTGAAAACATCAAATAATTATCCGTTTTCCCAGATGAAGAAGTACATCGGAAATTGGATTGTTCTGCACGAGAGAACGATGTCATTGAAGTCATGACAGTATCATTGTATTGTACGTTGTAAAAAAATGCCGAGCATAGCCTTAATTTGTCAGTCAGCTTTATGCTGAAATATGGCAGGCATATATGTGTCCCAACCCCGGATTTGAACCCGGGTCGCCAGATTAGACGACATGCGCGCTAACCATTGAGCTACGGAGGCCATGGTAGGTGAAGCTATGATATATCGCCGGAGATAACTCTAGCCTTATCAAGTAATAAACATGGATAATATAATCACTGCACGGTCGATTGACCACTTGCTATCAGCGTACGTTGATTGAAATAGTATACGCATCAAAAGTGGTTATGAACAAAGTAGAACAAGAATGGACACCGAAAATACAATTAAACTTCATTTTTATTTGTCAACAAAGGCTAGTGTTATCATCGGCGGTCTATACCTGTACATGTATACACTTAGAGGCACTTATAACTGTGCAGTTTTCAAATCCTAATAACTTTTTTGTTTGTTAATATTTTTGAACGAAATTCTGTGTAGTGTCAATCTACACGCAACGTTATCCAACGTTATTTTCCATTGGACTGCGAAAAAATAATTAAACGAATAGAACGAAAAAATGATTAAACAGCGGAAATATAATTACGAGTGGTCATTTCCATTGAATTCATGACCCGTTAACCTAAAACAACACAAAAGACAATGCGTATCTAAATTGACGCCATGACGTCGGGTTATCAACACGGGCGTCTCAATGCACTAAGTAACCGTTTAAATATAATCATTATTGCCGGTCCAAAATGTACAGGGTTTTGAGCCGTCTTCTAACTGTCTGTCGGACCGTCCGTTCATTGTTAAAACTTGTCAATATCATTTGTCTGCATTGACTGGTCGGATTTCAAGGTATGTGGATCCGAGCGGCACATTATGCTTCGATTCACTGAGATTACCCATCAAAAATGACGAGATTTGTTGAAGTGCACTTACGTATCTCTAAGTGGTAGCCGATTTCCGATTTATGCTTTAAGAATGACTTACTATATAGTGAAAAAAGGTGATGTAATATGTAGATTCATTCATGTTCGTGGTTTTATGATGAATGCGGGATTTGCTTTATCATAATCCTTCCTCGATCATTTTTTATGACCATGATTTAGTCGGGTTGACTCTTACATTATTAACGCGCGTTTTGTTGTTTTCTGTACACCGGACCCCGATTTCACGAAGGATCAACTGATCAAATTTGATGCTGTTAATATTTTTTGTTATTTTTAGAAGCTTTTCAAGAACTTTTTTAAATACTTCTCATAACCTTATCCGGTTAGCATGTTCAAAAATTCAGAAAATAATTGTACTTGATAAACTGAAACTGATCCTTAAAACCCAGACTCATTTTTAAAACCAGAAATAATCTCTTTTTTTCTAACAAAGAATAAAAATTTATTTCAATATATTTGAAATAGAAGGCTATAGCCTTATATATCCGCCTGTTAAAAAACATCAAGATTGATCCTGATCCTGAAAACTAATCCTTTGAGATGCTGGCACAGTGGTCGAGTGGTAACGCGCTTGACTACTGATCGAGAGGTCTCGAATCTCGGCCGGAGCACTTGGTCATTTATGAAACGCATTTCAGTGTTTTCCACCTAACTAGAGATGAAACTGGTTGGAAACCCAGAGGTAGTCTCGCGTGTATCGGTGTTATACACTGAGCACGTTAAAGAACCAAGGAGTCTATCGAAATGAGCTAGGGTAACGCACCCGGATTCCTTGTATCACACCTCTTTCTCTTGATTTTAAGTCTGCCTAGACAAGGGTCTACGTCCCCGCAAGGGGTTTGACATTAATTAGATAGATAGAATACGGGACCGGGCATCCAGGAGTCTATTCGGAAAGAACAAGGGTACCGCATCTGGATTCCTTGTATCACACACTGTCAGGTTATGTTTGTTTCATCCAATGGTGGGTATATTGTTTGTATTTACATACCCCGGGGTCATTTTCCTGTGTCTGTTTTAGTTGGGTTGACTATAAGAACGCGTGTACCGGTGCTTTACACCGGGCGCAAATGTGTCTTTTCTGAAAGAGCAAGTATAGTATGTATGTAATCATTGTATTACACAAGTTTTGTCCCTTATCTCGAAGTCGGGGTCATAAGCCAATGTTGCGAGGGAAATCTGAATGATCACACATTCTATACTGTACATACACAAAACCACACAAACGGTGACAGGGCCTAGCCACCAACACAAGAGACGGACACAAGTCAAACGCAAACAAACAGACAACACAGCATGAACTTCTTTCCGTCTTGAAAGATGCTTTTTAAGTCAGTGAACCATAGCTATTTATCACAAATAACCGAGACGGACAATAGTGTTATATCACAGGACAGAGTCAATCCCCGGACAGACATTGCATCCACATCTATTACTTCCACTATTCTAACATTCTTCTTAGAAGGATAAAGGAAAAACCAATCTCATTACGAGTGTGTTATGAAGAATTCGTTAATGTTGTCATTGCCAATATGTAAGATGCCGTAATGTGAAGAAATGTATTTGACAGGCGTAGGTATACTAGAGACATTCATAATATAGGTAGACTATTGTTCGAACATTCAATCTAGTATACGTCAACAAGTCTATTGAGCCAAGGTCAAATGACAATTTTTTGCCTCGGAGATGTACTCCGGATAAGAATTAATGGGCATCGGGAACAGGTTCCTCGTAGTATAGGTGAAAGCTCAGGGAAGTCATGAGACAATTTGTGAAATCGGGGGAATCGGAAGTACTCTTTCTGTCCCTTTGCCTCGGTGATGTAATGATAGTAATAATATTGGAAATAAGGAGCTTCGATGGAAGTCGGAGACATGTTATGCAAAGCATCTGGTTTATCGGGAGCCATTGGGAGACACTTAGTAAATCCACATCGTCGCGATGATTCCTTTCTCAATGGGACCTAGGCATGACGAACAACTTGAATTCGACATGCATCCTGCTAGATCACTTTGTTTTTAAAAATGTATTATTTCTATACATTTTTCTCTGTAGAGCCACGACCCCAATTACACAAAAAAGCTTAATCAATAGATAAGTTAAATCTGTTATTTCAAAGACATATTTTTAGGATCAAGTAACTCTGATATTCTTGCATGTATATTAAATGTGCTTTCTTAAATGGCAATCATTAAAACACTAAGAAATGTATAAATGGATGTGTTGGTCCTTGGAACACAAGCTGGCTGCCATGTTGTTGTAAGGTAATAGAAAGGTGATTAAAAGTACTAATCATGTAATTTTTTATATGCTAATAATGACCTGTAACCAATTTCAGTAATCTATAATCACAATGAGTGTGTGACGAGAGAGATGTGAAGTGTTCAGAATTGTTGAGGAAGATCCGATCTATAATCGGTATGTAACTATGTGTGTGATTAGATGTTCTAAATGTACATTAAGTTTGTTTTTCATTGTTTGTCTTGTTTGTATATCATGTATGTTCTTAACTGATTCCTTGACTAATACATATTTTGATTTGAAAGGCTGATAATCACAGGAATTGTAGCTATTAGGAGTCTTAGATTAACGTAATTCAGAGTTATTGTACACATGTCATAGTTAACCTTGTTATGTAGCATTAAACTTTATGCTCTTTATTGTTTGATAACTCACCTATTCATGAATAGTTTGTTTATCCAACTAGACCACATTATATTGTATAGAAGTATTCCTGAACATATTACATACAAATCCTTGTAGTAAACAAATACACCGCTCAAAGGGGTTTCAAACTTATGTCCAATAAGTGGTTCTTTTCTTAACGATTTCAATTCTCTGCAAGCATTGGTCGAAATGTCAGATAATATGTTTTAAAAAGTGAAAGCTAGTGAAATCACAAAATTACAATAAAATGGAAAGTGATCAAACAACATGCATACTCCCTCTCATAGTGGTCTTCTTCCACATATACTAGTACTAGATCGCGGTTTGATGCTGATGCTTGAACTTTGGTCACAAATCAAATTCGATCGCCGGTAGATAAAATATTTCGATTTGGATAATAAGGCCAGATGGACATCGGACGGTCATCGGTACATTGTCCAGGACAAATTCAAGCTGTGGCGTACTGACAAACGTATTTGCCGAGGACCATACGAATACCGATCGATGTCCGCCTGACACTGGCGGTCGACCAATTCCCGTCCGGTACCCTTTGTCCAAGATCCAATGACCGATGATCGACTGTGTTCCTGCGTGTACACGGTGCCCAGACATCGGTTACAAATCGGATACATAGACATCGACCGTTGTCCGGGAGACCAGTGACAAGATAAGTAGCATAAATTGGTCGTGATATATGTAATGTGCGTTGTATAAATTTGTTGACAATTATTTATGTTATTGTATAAGCGAAGTGCTATCCTTGATAGCATACACTCACTAAAACACTTTGTTCGAGTATCAAGGGAACACATTGTATCTCTAATGGCCTAACTTCTATTACCAGCAAGACAATATCAATCAGTGTCAAATGGACAAACATGAATATTCCTGACATTATTCATGACCGATCAGTGCAATATTGATACTCATCAAGTATGGTCATACGTCACACATACATGTATTTCAATCACTATAACTCTCCTATGTCCTAGATGAAGGAAATGTCATTACATGGATTCAAGGACGAGCACAAGTAGCTTGTGTGTGGAACGATCCAGACAAACATCGATTGTTGTTCAGAAAGTATCAACGCAGCGTGTTATGTTCGATGTTTTCCGAAGGAAATAGTTTTTATAGCATCCGTTATGAGTGGTCTTTGGATATCAGCATTTCTTAAACAGAGCCTTTTGGTGTGTTTCCGCGCTAAAACGTCGGTGACTTCACACATTTGTTCTCGCTCACATTGGAGAACAACGTTTCGCGATTCGTTTTCTCATATGGAGGATAACGATATTTTAGTGACAAACCATTCCCCTTATGCCAGATAATGCTATTTTCGTGAATTCCGTAAATTCCGTTTGTAATATTGTCAGATTAACAGTTATCAGTGTAGCAATACCACGTGGTTTTTTACAGCAGTTCCAAGTAGAAATTTGTAAACATTGGAACACAAATGTAGCCATACGTATTTTTTTTCTTCATGAAGAAATAAAATACTTATGGCTATTTCATTTTCCAATGTTTACAAATGTCTTCTTGTAACTGTAGCCAAAAGTCACGTGGTATTGCTACACTGGTTATAACTGACTGCTAAATGACAAAAGTAAATACACCACACCTACGTAGTTCATTAATAACGTACAGTTATAATTATTTTCATAAATGTACGTAGGTAGAGTACATATATATGTCAGTTATAAGTACACATCTATGTTTACATGTCAAGGTTTATTATACATCTATTGTTTGTAGACGTACATACCCTGTTTGGATGTATTCTCGCGGTACTAAGGAAATAAAGTAATTCAATGACAAATAATGCTATTACCTTGTGTTTTTTTTCTTTTCTTCACCCTCTTTGGTCATTAAATGATTCAAATCAATGAGAAAACATTGGTCAGAACAATACAATTATATTTTCGGCCATTTTCAAAACATGTACGATAACCTTGACATTGGAAATAAGTTGTTTATATTCTCGCGGCAAAAAACCTACACCATACCCTACAACTTAAAAACAACATAGGGGCTTAAAATATCTAGTACAATTTATTAAATACTTTATGCACTACAATTTTGAGCAAATGTGAATTCATATTGATTTAAGAATTGTATTATTATCAGATATGTCTGGGCACTATGTAAGGTGCTTTTAGATTTATTTTAGTCATAACAGTTATTCTTCAGTTAACCAGTGTTGGCATCTAAACACCGTGTCACGTCTCACAACTCTCACAAGCGTGCAGAACCTTAGGTGCACCCAGTGGGGGCAAAAGTGACATTGAGCCCACTTTGTAAACACAATTCCGACACAATCCTTCAGTTCAGCGGGGCTGTATAGTCTGCACGCGCAGCACTTGTCTTTCTCCTCTACCTCGACATCAGACAGTGCGCACTGTCTGACATTGATGCCTGCGTTTCTATACAAACAGGACCTCCTGTCCTTGATGTTCCTGAGTTACTAGGAAGTTGTTCACCATGTTCCTTATTCTTCCTTTGCTTTTTTAAGTTTGTAGTTTGATTCTGTTTAGGCGTTTTGGGTCTTTTTTCAGCAGTTTTCATGGATTTCAAAATTTTTGATTGTTTTTGGTTGTTCAAGATAGAGGTATTTTTGTCATTCAATAAGTTACCCATTATATAGGGAGAAGTAAATTTCTTCTTTGATCTTTGTTTGACAACCACTGTACTTATCTGTCTCTTGGCGAAAAAAGTGATTGATTCATCATGTACAATAGTTTCTTATGAGTCAGATCTCGATGCATCTTTTGCCTCACCAGATGCGTCAACTTCTTCCCCCAGAGCCGGGGTTTGTTCAAGAACAGTATTCCCTTGATATATAGTTGCTGGTGCAGTGTCATTTTTAGAAATTTTAGAGTTATCAAATGGGAATCTTCCAGATTTTTTAAAGGCTGATGTGATATTTGTGGGAGAAAACGCCTTCATAATTATATGGTTTAGAGGTTAGTGAAGCAATTCCATATTTTGTATGTGTATTCCAGGATTGGTTTGTAAATAATGCTGGCACTCTCTGTAGTAAAGTGATTTAAACGGGCCATATACTCCTACATCTAGTGGCTGAATGAGGTGGCTGGTATGTGGTGGCAAAACAAAAGAATAACATTCGGCTTCCTGGCCCACTCATTTAATGTCAATGATAAATGGCTTTTGTGGCCATCATACAAGATGAGTGTCGCTGGTCCTTCTAGAGAGACAGCATCAAGAGAGCATTGCTTTGCTAGATGTCTAGTCACATAATCTTCAAATATTTCACTATTCACCCAACCGCTATCCGACATTGTACCATCTGCTCCAGGTTGAGCTCCCTCCATAAACTGAGCATTCCATCTTTTCCCAGGAAAGATGTAGAAAGGAGGCACATGGTTCCCAAGAGCATTTGCTCCTCCAATTATTGTCACATTTAATGATCTAGGGGAGGTTATTGGCTGTGGTTTGACATATTTTGCACAAACTATTTTCGGTGGGGTGTGTTGAGTGCTGACTCCTGCCTCGTCTATGTTATAGATCCTTTCAGGTGAATTAAGTAGGTCATTGTCTTCAAGGATCTTATGCAGCTTTTGAAAGTAGGAATTAATTTTCTCCTCAGAGGCACCTTTTGCCCTTGTCAAGTCAAGCTTCTGGGGCATAACGGATTTCCAATCCGGTTGTCTCGTCATACAATTGTAGTACCACACCGTACTTAAACCATCCTTCGCAACAACTTTCTTCCCAACTGACCTAGCATAGTCTGCCGCCATCAATCTAATGTTGCTCATGGTGTAGCCCTATCCTATGCTGGCCACGTACTTAATATGGGCTGCAAGCTTTTCCTCCTCCAAAGATGTCAAAAGTGGATCTGGACCAGGAAGTGCCTTCAGGGTGACATTATGCCTTGCCCTGTCTCTCAAAGTAGACTCAGGAACGCGGTAGACTCTAGACGCTCGATAAACGGACACACCATTTGAAACACAAGCTGCATATGCCCTCTTCAGGTTTTCCTTATCATATGGCTGTTTAAGTCTGCTTTAGTCCCCTCAAAAGCCGAATTTGCTTGTCCGGAGCATAACTTTGTCACCTTAAGTTCAATATTAGGTATGCATGTTTCTTACTATAAGCCAAAGTGCAGTGCGCAAGAACCATAACTCTACCTTGCATCGTTTCTGAATTATTTCCCTTTGATTGATCTTATTAGAGCATTTCTTGTCCGGAGCATAACTTTGTCACCTAAAGTTCAAATGACTCAAAATTGGGTATGGATGTCACTTGCAATAAGCCGAAGTGCAGTGCGCAAGAACCATAACTCTACCTTGCATCGTTTTTTTAATTATTACCCTTTGATTTTATTAAAGCATTTCTAGTCCGGAGCATAACTTAGTCACTATAAGGTTGAATGACTTGAAACTTGGTATGCATGTTTTTAACAAAAAGTCTTAGTGCAGTGCACAAGAACCATAACTACCTTGTGTCATTTTTGAAATATTCCCCTTTGATTGATTTTATAAGCATTTCTTGTCTGGGGCATTACTTTGTAACCATTAGTATGAATGACTCCAAAATTGGTATGCATGTTTCTTGCTGTGACATAAAATGCAGTGCGTAAGAATCATTTATAAACTCCATCTTGTGTAGTTTTTGAATGATTCCCCTTTGATTGATTTAATCAGGACATTATTTTGTCCAGAGCATAACTTTGTCATTTTTAGTTCAGATGACTAGAGTCGGATATTTAGCCCAATACTGGATAGTTTTCCATGAAAAATGTGCATGTCGTCAGGCGACGCATGCGACTCGTGGAGCTTTTTTTTAGAATGCCCGATAACAATAGAGCACTCTATCAAGTACATTTATCGGACATGCTTAATGAGATTAGTATCTTTAGATACGGTCAGGACACATATTACTGAGGGACTGGCGTACGGACTAATTGAGGGTAACCTATTCTCCGTTGGTGATCGGTAGGGGCTAAAGTAAAGTAAAGTTCGTGTTCTACAAAACAATGCCTTCATAAATTTAAAGACATTCCTTTCAAATACTTGAAAAGCATGTTATACATAGTGATGTCGTGACGTTCTACAATATACATTTGTACATGTAACAAGTATGGTTTTTCACATATGTCAGTACTACACGGATTTTGCAAGTTGTGTGTATTTAAAAATAAAATAAAAAATGAAAACAAATTTTGAGATTCGAACTTGCCATGGTCTGACAAATTTATTTTACAATTTATCAAGCTCTTTACCGTTACGACCAATGAGGCATACGAACTACTCGGTCTTCATTGTATTACTTATCTTACTGGTCAAACCTATACCAACCGATATCGATAATGGATGAAACCTTAAAAGTGCAGCCACGGCTCAATGCTCGAACTATAGTGCTTCGCATATATTACAATAGTGCTCAAGTTGCTTTTAATGAATTTTCGAAACGAAAAGTGACAAAATGTACCATTACGGTAATTTATGATACAATTAACATTTAAGTTTGCTCATTTTGAACGCGTAACAAAACACGAAGATGAATTTTAACGTGTTATTTCACACGCTATTAATATTAAGCAGTTGGCAATGTACATTTTATTGCAACCGTGCTGTGTAGACTGTTTGAGCAATTTCAAGACTATTAGCCTATTAACGCGTATTTACTTTCTAAAGAGAAGAATGTTTTCTTTTTTGCTAGTTAATAATATTCTTTAATACGTGAAAGTTGACATTAACATTATTCATTTGGATTTTGAGTACCTCACTATGTGTGATCAACTACTATATTAAATTAAATACGCTGTGCATTAGGACAATGTGTCATATGGGCAATAGATAACCCAGTTGATTCAAGGATGTTAATCACCGTTATCCCATAAAAATAGTTTCTATTCACGGCTGATACTTTTGAAAGATTCGTAAAATGTTACTTAACATTGAATGGGGACCAAAGGATTATCTTTTTATGTGTAATGAATAGCATGAGGTCTGGCGACAGCTTAAGTTATTCCATTATTCAATTTTATAAACTATCGTTATAATTCCTATGTACTAGTAAATGCAAGGCAAATACAGAAGTTCGCTAATTGTACCATAATTATGTACTGGATGATATATTTCAAGGACTAACAGCCTAAGTACGTATAGTGTCACGTTGATGCACTTGAGTTAAATTGATTAGAGTACTCCTGTATATCATGAGTAGGTTGTTCAGACATTGTGAAACAGAGACGTCCTTTCAACGTTTCTCCTGAATGAAAAAAAACGTGTTATAAGGTTTTCTAGACCAGTGAAACATTTGTGAGTTACAATGTTTAGCCATATTGACAAGGAAACTTGAGTTTATAATACTCAGATGAGATAGATCTACTTAGCAGTATAATTAAAGTAATGTAAAAATAGTATCGTTTCAATGAAATTAATTCGATGACAGCTGTTTCAAGCCTCTTCTATTCCAAGGTTTCACAGGATGCTGAACAAAACGGCACATCTGCTGAAATAGATCTTAAATTTCATGGAAAGCAAATACTTTTCCCCTTTGCGTGGCGTATATTTCATAGACATCGATGAAGAAATACCCGATGTTGGTGACTCTGGTTCGACTCCCGGCACTGTCGGCTATCCGTCCATACCCGGTCTTATGGGGTCACATTCCCTAATAAGGCCGGCAAACAGGGGTCAAAAGGGCCGCATAAGTTCCATGTTGTTCTTGTTTCATACCAATATGTGTCCATGTTGGAGCCTCAGTAGGGGCCACCCTACGGCTGATCGGTGGTGTTGCCGACTCTCGTTCGACTCCCGGCACTATCGGCTACCCGTGCATACCCGGTCTTATGGGGTCACATTCCCTAATAAGACCGGCAACTTATGCGGCCCTTTCGTTGACCCCTGTTTGCCGGCCTTATTAGGGAATGTGGCCCCATAAGACCGGGTATGGTTCTTTTTTAAATGAAGCGAAGTCACGTGGTATAATTGCTGCACTGTTATAAATATATACTATATTTTGAAAGTAAGGCAATGTACACATGATTCCACATGTATAGTACAAATTGTACTTATTGTTATTTTAGTTGAAAAGAACCTGAAGTTACCATTCTTGTTAACACTAAGATTGTTCTTACTCGTTAGGTCTTCCATTTTCTGCAAAACTACTTTTTTAAAGGTCCAAATTGTCAGTACAAACAAAGATAATAATGTTGTATTGATTTTCAATACTTTCGACTGAAATAGAAGATAAATTATTGCATCGTTACGTAGTTTTTTACCTGTCACAGATAAATTATTATACGGTAGCTGCACACTGAATATTACTAATCCTCGCCTGAAACTAGAAATTCATGCCCTTCGGGCAACTTATGTCGAGCATTGTCGCACGTTGAAAATAGGTTACAACTTAAATAAGCCTTCAATTTGACCTTGACCTTTGAGATAGGATCCTTGGGGTTGGGAATGACGCTCTGCCTCATGGAGGTTAACATTCATGTTAATTAAAAGCAAGATTGGTCAATGCATAAAAAGTAATTATATAACTTCAACTTGACCTTTGACCTCCAATTGTGACCTTGGTCTTTGAGATAGGAAACTGGGGGTTGGGCATGACACTCCGCCTAATGGAGGTTAACATTCTTTGCTAAATAAGAATGATTGGTCTATGTATGACAAAGTTATGGTCCGGACAAGTTTCAATTTGATCTTTGACCTCCAAATGTGACCTTGATCTTTGAGATAGATAAATGGGGGTTGTTCGTGACACTCCTCCTCATGGAGGTGAACATTCATGCCAAATATAATCAATATTAGTCAAAGCAAAACAATGTTATGGTCCGGACAATATTGGACGCACCGCACGCACATACACCAACAGTGGCGACTAAGTCTCGCTCGATCGACAAAAACGCTATGTACAATGAAAAAAGTGAATAACTTCTTTATTTTCTAATATATTCCCGTGATTATCGACACACAATATATCTAGCTTAAAATGCACATACAGGGTGATCCATTAATTCCGCAAATTAGTAAATGCCTATAACTTCAACATCTTTAAAGCTATCATATTAAAGAAAACCTGTAATTGCAGAGTATATGTGAAAGTTTCGTTCAGATCTAAAACGGATACTCAACAATATAATCCTTGTCTAAAGCAGACGTTCAATGTGACCACCCACTTTCTCTGAAACGCGTTTCAAACGTCGTTTAAATTCTGTACATGACGCTGTTGCATACAGCTAGGTAACCAGTCTCTTTTCCCGGCGAATCAAATGTTTCATTTAACTGGACATATCCAACAAAATCCTTCTTGAAGACACATGTGTATTTGGACACATGTTTCAACTTTTCTTTTCACTTAAATCGCAGATTTTCCAAATTCATAATAAAGTTCTATGATTCGAGTTTGGAAATACTCAAATGTATGACGTCATCGATGACGTCATAACGTCACTTTGACGGCACAATACCAAATACTTTTTCCATTTTAGCAAAAATGTTTATTTATTATCTTTCCAACAATACCAAATTTATATGTGTAAGTAAAGAAATAGTGAAGTTATATGCATTTACAAAGTGCGGAATTAATGGATCACCCTGTATATACATGTATATACCGAAGCGAAATAAATTCCGATCTGGTCCCAATGTGCCCAGGTATAGTTCGACTCACAATTCGCACGTGCGTCCCGTGCTCCTTTACCAGGAGTTATCTCTGGTCGACAAAAGCGCAGTTACATGCTAAGTTCGATTACAAGGTGAATTTCACATAAAAAAAGGAAACTGAAAGCAATTGAATTGTCATGACTAAAAAGGTAAACTCGAGCACGGGTGTTTGAATGCTAGAACGTGGAATTTCGCAAATGACGTCGTTGGACGTTTTGTTGCTTCAAAATCCACCATTGCCGGATTTATCCAAAGCGTAAATAGCACTAGTAGCTAATCAGATAGGCCTCAATCAGAGGGGACGCCTATGACCTCTGTACTGCAAGACGTTTATATTCGTTAACGACACCTGCGTGTCCGCTTGACAACATCACAATTGAATTATTCTCATGTGGAAAGTGATTTTGATCGACTGTGATGTTTTACAATAACCAGCATTTTTCCTGGAATACATTCCTATTCAACAAACGTGGGACGTCCTTGAACGCCGTTTATGACAGTTTAAACGTCAGCTACGAAACTGTCAGCATAACAGACTCTTAACATTAGGTGTATGCACGCTATCTCTCGTGTTGTTTAACCTGTGTTGATCAAATAGGCGAAGATTGCAAGCAGTGGTTGCACGACATGGAGGGCATACGCAATACTGATATGTTGGGTAGGGTAATGTTTTTGTATCACTATTTTGAACATCTCAATGACAATAATATCACGTGAGAATTCCGGACATGTTTGCACATCTCTATATTTTAGTCTTTGAGAAGAAATGATATTTTTCCTATCCTAACGTATGAAATATCCGTACATATAGGTAGGTGTAGCGTTTCTTTTTGACTTCAGTATAATATACATGTATAGTGTGCAACTACCCTGTAAAAATGTATTTTGACAGGCCAATAACCACTGTATTATTTTCTTTTTCGGAAAGCTACTATGTTATATGCCGTAACTGTGTTTTATTGGTAATTCATGAACACATCTCGTTTTCCTCTATGTTTAAATAGGTAAAACTGCCGGTTGCGTTAGAGTATTAAAGTTTAAAACTTCTAATATGATTATTTTGAAATAACTTCCTGGTAACTTTCGACAACAACTGAGCAATTTAGTAAATTAAGTCTTTATTTTACGAGGCTAGCAAATTTACAATAATGCAATCATCCATATGGGCCTTACAGTTTATTTCTCAATATTGTGTACAAATATTGCAATAATAACAAAGGCGTTTCGAACAGAAACATAAGCATTACCAGATAATTACCATCATATCTATAAACTAGTCATATTATAACTGTACATAATTTCATTATATTTGTTAGCTAGAAACAAAGTTTTATTGCATGCTGTGTACATTTGTCTGCTAGTATGGCTGTATCTTTGTTTGTGCATGTTGTGTAAATTTGTCTGCCATTATGGTTGTATCTTTATGTTTGTGCAGATGGCGACTTTACGAACATGTGACGCAACCCTTTTCCTCAATAGCTAGTTTATGTTGTGTCTTTTTATATTGAAATAAAATATGTTGTAACTTACTAATGGGTTTGTCATTATGCAAGGTTTTATAGAAAGGAATAATATTTGTAAACGCTTTTTTGGATAATTCAAATAGAAAACTGATGTTTCTGTTTCACTGCACGTATGGTACCTGCGACAAATTAATTACAGTGGTGTAATAACAGAATTGTTACCCTGTCATTATAGAATTTTACATGTCAGTAAATTTCAAATGTTGTTTACTAGTAAAATTCAAAAGCATGCGTGTTTGGTATATGAGCGCTTCCGACTTGAACATAATTGTATACGGGGAAATATTAATATGTTGTTCGGTCCGTTAATACAATCATAATTACACGGTAGAATAGTTACTTACATTAAAAGGTAAACTATGCCCATTTTCGTTTAAATTTGTTAAATCCCTTTTTTGTGAAGGCTATAGCAACTTTTTTACCTTTGAGATAATGACCTCCAAAACCAATAGGAATCATCTACTGTTGATGACCAACCTCCATGTAAAGTATGAGGATCTAAGAGTCAAGTGTTATTGAGTTTTGATCGGAAACAATTTGGTGATTAGCAAACTGTATGCAGGGCAAACAATGAATGCTTCTATAATAGCACGCACAGGTGCTAAATTGTGTAACATAAGGGACACCATTAATTAAAGGAAAGATATGGACACATTTAATGCAGTTGCCATACATGCCGGCATCAATAATGTAAGCAATACAGAAAACCCTGACAACATTGCACAATAATACAGGGAGTGATCAAATCAGACCTTCCAAAAAAGCAAGACAAACTGTCTACCCCCAACATAACGTCCCTGCATAAACTTCTCGATAAATCTTGTAGTGAATACAACTTCCAACAATTCATGTATGATGCTAATTCTGCTGACAAAACCCTTTTTATGATGAAGTTCATTTGACATGAAAAGGAACAGCTCTGTTAGCAAAACATATGACATTCAGCCTGCATAGAGTGATGAGCATTGGCAACGAAGGGGAAAACTACTCCGTAAATGTTCGTCTTGCCAATCCCAGGAAAACCAATCATCTTCGGCAGAGTCCTCACAATAATTACTACCAACAGAGATACCCAGCACAGTGGAGGCTTCCAATACATTCCTAACTGAAAAACCAGCTGTGATCCTTGGAAACAGTCAGTCTTCTCACCGTCAACATGTGAAAAGTGATGCTTTGTTCCCAAAAAATGGAATTAAAAGAATACACCTTAAGTTAGATCTTCCTTTTTCTCTTCCCGAAATTGAATGAAATTATTATAAATATTTCTCAAGGAGCATAGTGCAATTGATATTCTTGGATTTTGAGAAACTTTTCGAAATGATAAATTTGCAGACAGTGAATTCCAACTGAAACACTTTCAGATGTTAAGGAAAGATAGAAAAACAAATGGAGGAGGAATCATAGTATATGTCAAAACTAAGTACCCATGTTGGTAAAGAACAGAAACATAGAAACTCTGTGGCTAGAAATCAACCACAAAAACACATATAGATCTCTATCTTCAACAGCTACATTGAATAACGAATTTGAACAATCTTTAGAAACAATTTACTCTGATAAAAAAAATGATATGCTTAGAGACTTCATGTTTAACTTTGTCAATAATATGCCAGTTAACAATTTTTGGAACAAAACAATTAGTGCACACAACTTGAAACAACTAGTTGAGCAACCAACCAGTGTTCCAAACCGCTACATCCACTACTATTGACCACATATATTCACATAGGCCGTCAAATATTATGAATTTTCAAGTCCCAGTCCTTACATTTAGTGATAACTTCACAGTCTGCTTTACTAGCAAATACCCTTCTTGTAATTTAAATGGTCCATTGCATTCCACAATCAAATATAGATCATATAAAAACTTTGATGAAAAACAATTTCTTCATGATTTGAAAATCAGCCATATTCTGTTTTAGAAATATACGATGATCCTGATGATGCATTAGAATACTTTTTAAAGGTATATGTTGATGTTATGAACTGTCATTTACCTAAGAAAGAAAGGCGTGTCAAACACAAGCAACAACCAGACTGGTTTAGCGATAAAATAGCAGGTGCCATCAGTCAAAGGAACTTGGCTAAGAAAACTAGCAATGAAACACAATTTAAGTTCTCGAGACCAAAAGGTCAAAACATTATCACCCAAGCCATTAAACCATTTTATTCAAAAAACATTTATTTAAACAAGAAGAATCCCAAAGCTCTATGGAGAAATCTAAATAGCCTATCTGCCCTACAGGTAACTGTATCATTAATAAACAGTACATAAAAAAAATAACTAAAAAATCTTTTTTTGTTAAATTTAGAATTCTTATACAAGGTGTATTTCCCGTAGAAGTGATCGTACAGTCACTGGGTGTATTTTTTTTTCATAATTTAAAGCATTTACGGCATTAATCATCTATTTAAAGCTTTGGGTGATCAAAAACATCTATGTGAATCGAAAGCATTCGAAAACATGCTTAAATTTACCTTCGTACGATATAATTCATTGTTTAAACTTTGATTTTATTTTTCGAGGGCGTAAAACGCATTGGCGTAGTATACATCGTTTGTACGCTGGTAACCAAGTATTGGGAAACCCCAATGAAATCAACCAATGAAAATCGTTGTTACAAAAAGGAAATCACGCGCATGTCCGACATATCAATTGGTCGTATGGCATGTAAGTCGGATAACAACCTCGTGCATCGGTCTATCTGTGTAGGACGGACCTGGGTACTGTTTTACTAACAATGCGTAAATGTCGCGTAAGTTTACGGATATATTTGTCACTTACGCAAATTCTTAAGTGTGTTTTACTAATCGATCGCAAGTTGTTGCATACATTTACGTAAAAATATTGAATATTGAACGTAGACCGGGCCACAATATTACCAATATAACGGGAACCAGGGTGAATTAATATACAGAAAAGCTCGATAAGTTTTGATGATTAAACATGTTTATATTACTAATCACCGTCTATAACAACAAGTGACGGTCAAAAATCAACGGTGCGTGGCAAAAACTCCTCACTACGTTCATTTTTGCTATTTACGGTCACTCGGACCTTGCGTAGAATTACGCCAATACTTACGATAAAACATGAGAAAAAATATCTTAGTAAAACGCATTTGCGCAAATATTATCGACGTACGCAATATTTACGGAAAACTTAGAGATACGCTAGCGTAAATGCTTTGATAAAACAGTACCCTGGTCACGGTGTTCACGAAACACCTCGAGCGTTTTCGCGCTCGATGTGTTCACGTGAAAACCGTGACCAGGGCTGGTATTCACAAAGCTTCTTAGATATTTTCGTAAGATTTTCTTAACGGATAAGAAATTATTTTAGCCAAGAATAAAAGTTAGTTTCGTCTTAAGTTGTATTCAAGAAGCGTCTTAGAAATATCTTAGCTAAAACATTATCCTAAAGTTGAGAAATATCTAATGTTACTATTTCGTCTTAAGAAATTTCTTAAAATGGTTGGTATGTAAAACGGAATTTCCAGTTCTAAAAATAGTAACGGAAATGAATACCTCTTGCTAAAATGGCATCCCAAGACAACGTGCGAAAAAAGCGTTCGCCGAATTTTACCGAAGACGAGTGTCTAAGACTGGCTGGGTTGATGGGCGAAGAGTGTCATATATTAGGCTTAACGCTAAATAAGCACCAGTATTTGAAGCATCGCTTCACAAACGGTATGTACAGCGTTTGCATAGACTTTGTTTAAGTGTATTGGTTTTCGGATATGCACTGTACGATAGTTAACATCAAATAAACGGTATTACTGTGTTTAAGTTGATATTTTCTGCTACGTTAGTATACATTTCATATGCAACTAGATTGTATTCATGCCACATCGGCATAGAGAACCACACACGCATACCAATACTATGCGTTATTGCACTGCGACTGCGATATCACACTAAATCCCGTCATTCCGGACCGAGTTGCGGACCGCATGCACAACTCTGTCACCTTGTGAAGTCACGTACAGTAGGTCTACGTCATGATAGGCCTATCTCTCTTCAGTCTTCGATCTGCAGTAATTATAAGTCGCTTTTAATAGCATTGCTGTTGTGTTGATTATTTCGTGGTGACCCTGAGATTATAAGGCCTACTTTTTACACAAAACAGTGTCAAGAGGTATATGATAATTTCTAAAATAAATTGGTAAGCTGTACTCGATGTACCTGGAACTGTCATTAATACTTGTTGTTTACATGATATTATATACCTACATGCGTATAGGGATTTTTCTTAACAAACTTAACATTGTTCATATTGTCACTAGTTAGTTACAATGTTGTTTACACACAAAGCACATAAACATAATTTAAAGCATTTACATTGTACATGCAAGCAAAACATGTGCCTGTATAATTTTGTTACATTTAATATAATGTACATGCTGTGCATGTGATTGTAGATATGTTTGTTTTAAGTTGCAACAACAGTTTTTCAGAGATACGGAGACCATACCATGCCATAGACACATGCTGCCACTATGTCAGAGACTTGTGAGATGAGCATGCAGAATCGGAATAGTTTTGGAAATGTGGAATGAAGTAACTGGAAACAATCTAAAGTCTAAACCAATTAGATTTTAAGTTATAATACGCTTCAACAAAACCATTGATATCTGATTGATCTAGTATCACAATGTACGGAACCTGTTTCAGTTATTTCTTTAGATGTAAAATGAACTTTATGTTGTATTTATTGAACTAATTGTGATAAGTAGGAAAGCACATATGATATGTACCGTTACAATGGTTAACGGTTCAGTATATGTTGCCGGCGCTTATTATTTTGGCTCAACTATTTTTAATGAATTTTGACAATATGAAGTACATTTTAAGCCAATCAAATTGACCGGTACCTGATAATTATAGTATACACAATCAGTAGGGTGCAGCATGTTGACGTTGTAATAATATTATTTAGTACCGAACCGTAACAAAATTTAGTAGTGTTGTACCTTGAACTTAAGGTACCGGTTCATTGTGTACGGTGGTACACCACTAACTTTTATGTATATTCAATGCTGTTTACCTAAATTCAAGGAATTTCAGTTAAATTCAAGAACCATTTTTACATTTTTTTCAAGACAGCAATTAATTCAAGTACTTTTCAAGGTTGAAACCAAATTCAAGGACTTGTGAAGGCTTGTGCGAATCTTGTCATGCAAAAATTACGATATTCATGGAGATGTGTAACTGGTTTTGATATGTTCATGTCACTGCTCAAATCTATCATTATGCACCCATTTGCTTTTAGTCACCCTCTGTAGCATGCTTGTCTGCTTGTAACATAGCTAACATGATGAGTGGTTATGCATTTTTATCCATTTAAGCAATTATCAGGGCAACGTCAGTGCAGGCGACCTTGGCGTTCAGACAGGATGATTGAAGTATGAATGCAGTAAATGCAGTTGTACATTGTATGTCTCACTTAAGAAATAAAAATCTGTTCGCGTATTTTGTTGGTGAATAAAACATGGGCACTCGTTCGGATGCGGAAAAATTAAATCACGAGTGCGTAGCACGAGTGATTTAATTTTCCGCATCCGAACGAGTGCCCGTGTTTTATTCACCGACAAAATACAAGAACAGAGTTTTTATTTCGATTCTAAATACGATAATATTCCGCACTATTTAACTGCGCGCATTTCATTTTCACCCATTTGACATTGAACCTAATTCCACGCTGAAATTGAGTGGCTTATTAGCTGGTACAATTACCTCCCTCGTTAATGTAAACGACCTTCGTAAGTTTCTGAATGAAAAAACACATTTTAAACATTGAAACAATTTTAATAACACGAGCATAGTGTATCTATGTCATGAAATGAAAAATATAAATGAATTGATTATCAGAAATTCTTATGAATCTTAATTTCGAGAGTATATTGGAGTTTCTAAAAATAGATGCGTCATAGCTGAAACACTGGATTCTCGTGAAACTCGCGGTCCGTTAAATAGTTACTATAAAGTTTACGTTCATTCATTCATAAATAGGTCATGTGATACGGGGCGTAAATTGTAACAGCCAATTTGTTACCATGTTTTATGGGGGTAATAAAACATGGTCAGGTCTTCTCTTTGTTTAATGTATTAATCCGCAGATCGTGTTAGAATTTTTGTTAATATGCTGGTTAAGGTATTCAATGTACTAATATAAACCACTCAATTAAACCTGGGTATAGGATGCCGATTTCAACTGATATCACTAGCATGCATTTTTATTTTAAAACACTTCTAGTAAATACAAACATGTACTTTTATGAGTGTCTTTAGGAGTCCATTGATTGAATAAAAATATCCCACAATAAGGACAACCATAAGATTCGTATGTGGCTAGTATTTTACAATTGCAAAATTTTATTTTGTTCTTAACCGTTTGCTTGTGTTAATGATATATGATGCAATTTAAATTACAGTAATCACAGCAAAGTCAAAGAAGCATCTTTGGACAGAAATAGCAGGCGAGTTCAATGCGGCATCAAATTTGCCTAGAGGGTGCGACGAGTTAGAAAGAAAATGGAGCAACATAGTGAGCAAGCATCGCTCTATATAACCCAGATAGACCTCCCACTCGGTTGATATCCTATACAAATCATTGTTTGCCTCTTCCAGCCTTTTTGGTACGCTATGCCAATTTCGGCGCACCACCCCTATCTATGATTTGCCAAACTTCGCTCACGTGATTAACACAGCGTTCAACAAATGACAGGAACGAAACGTGACAAAGGTATCGTCACTATATTCAACATCAAGTTGGACCTGACATAACCCGGTTAAAATTTGGCTAACTTGTCTGGATTACCTGCCCCTTACATTACGTGATTAGGTCAGGTAGCAACGTGTTACTAATAGAAACTGACTATGTAGCATATTAAGTCCTTATATATATCATATGTCCTTATGTTATCTTATATCAAAATCCAATGGTTATGTGGCATGTGTCACTCGGTTTACCCATATTATTTACAAAATACTAAATACGTTACCATAACATTATATAAAAGGGAACTAAACCTGACTAAAAATGACATTACAAACGATTTTTAGATATAATGAATTGTAAAGTTGAAGATGTATATACTAAACGATATTGATTAAGGTGATTCCCAACTCTTAAATATTTCTGTACAAGCGGTATCGAACACCTGATTTTTATGAAGAACAGTCTCATGGTAGTGATTGTGCAAACCCATAACAGTTTTGCTCGGCTAGTTTTTAAGATATTTTTAGATTTTGGGGAAACCCCCCTAAAACTGATATTTGCATGTTACCGAAAAAGTTTGACATTTTATTTCATGAAACTTGGCAAGCACGAAATTTCGTATATACGGAATCACACGATAATGTTTGTTTTAGAATATGCATGCTACACTGTATATGTATTTTTAAATGATATTTTAAAATATGAGATTTTTCATTTTTAAGTTATACGAAAAAAATGGTTGAACACCATACTGTTTTCGTACATATGCAACCAGTAGAGTAACTATTATAGAAGTTTTATCCCAAAGTTCATGGCAGTTGCTCGGCTAGATTTTTTTATTGACAGTTTAGTGATTTCGGAAATGTCGAAAACCAGGAGAGTTTACAAAATACATCAACGTTTTGAATAGTTACGTTATATCCAGTTTTCGCGATAATTTGTTTTTGAAAAAAATGTGTATATTTAAAGATGATCCCAGTGTTAGCTATATGCTCTTTTGCATTAGCTAGTCTATATTCTTAAGAAATAAATTCAAAGAACCTTCCTCTTATGTAGTCGGGATGCTAGCTAAACAAATATTAAAACTTGCATACAATTATGTGCGGGCGAATTATAAAACGTTTCACATACGTTGTAGCTATTATTCGCAAGTGTTGGTGTTTCAACGTTTGGAATAAATGGTACATACAATTGCAGCTATAGTTTTATTCTGCAAGCTTATTATAGTATAATGTAGTAATAACTTTACAGTAAATTTGCGATTTTAAGACATGTGAACATGCTGTCGAATCAATTTTCAGTTTTCGTACTATTTCATCATGGTAGTCAGACGCTTTCAATACGTCTTATTTATAACAATTTCTAAACTTCCGCTCAAATGAAGAGTTGGGAATCACCTTAATACAATTCAGTATTTGAATATACCACTCAATTGTGTATAACTCCAACGCGCTATTGGGATCTGTGCCACTAAATGTAAACGGGTGGGCCATGTTTAAAAATATTGGGATATTGGAAAACAAGGATTATGACTTGTATAGGATAGAAAACGAGTTGGACCGTCTATACGATATAGACACGAGCGTAGCGGTTTAGCTTGTGTCTATATCGTATTGACGGTCCCACTCGTTTTCTATCCGACTTAGACCTCGTGCAATTTTGATAGAATACCGTGCTTTGGAAGACACCGCGTAATGCTTTTCAACACAATAATGTCAAATACTCGTGCAATTCAGTTGGCAGATTAGTCGTGTTGAGTTTGGATTACACCGATTTTGATTTGGGAAAATTGTTCGAAAATGATGATATTACTATAACACAATTGGACAATCTGCCATCTCACGAGTTAATATTGGTCGATGTACCAACCATCAACAATAAACGATTTGGTCCCGTTCGACTCGTTACTGACAGAGAGAGTTAAGCCACTTAAAGACGGACCGAATACCAAAATGTACCAGGAAACAGAATTGCTGGGCAATGTCGTGCCATGCAGACTGATCAGCAGAGTGAAATATTTCTCAGCGACCATAGCGCTGTACCAGTTGATTTGGCTACCAAGTCGTTAGTAAACATTGACTACGGGATGTCATGTTCATTGTGACAATCGAAATTAATGTATAATCGTTAAAAAATCAATTAGCCATGAACCAGTTGTACTCTCTTATAATTTAAGAAAGAAACTTTGACCACAACATGACGTTATGAATTTGTGTAAATGATAAACATGTATTACATTTCGAAACAGTAAAATGAGGAAATGAGGCCCTGTTTGTGCGTTAAACTAAATATAAAACATTTACCGAAAAATGGTTATCTTTTTATTATACACGTTTTGACTACATTGTATTAATAATGACATGAAAAGTATTAACGACCTGAATAATATTGATATATATGTTATTCTATGAAGATAAATCCTTTATAAGGGTAAATTCAAATGCAAATAATGGAAACGCAATTTAGGACAAGAACATATATCGTACCACATTTTGAAATAGTAAAACAGGGACGTGATCTCTGCTATAAGTGATTTAAACTACACTATGGTATTGGATAAAAACGGTAATAATCAGACAGGGAAGACAGCCCTCAACAGAAACAACTGAGTGCAAATGCACAAAAAGGCCGGAAAGATTTTTTTAATTGCCTACTCTGTATGAAAGTGGACATGACAAATACTGAATTTGGTGACTTTTGACCATGTTAACAAACCATTTCATTAGCATTGAATATTCCAATTTCTGTATAGTATAACTTAAATTATTTTTAAATGACATAATTTTATTAGCAATCACATTAAATTATTTATTGTTAGATAAAAATTATTAATTAAGTCATGGGTTATCTAACTGCACAGGAATTATCATTTTGTATGACCTACAGTAGAACAGCTTGTTGAAAAAGATATTGTGAGATCATTGCCAGTGGCTGGTATTTTCTTGGCAGTATTTCTACAACAGTATCTTCAAATATGATGATGGTACTCAGACCATAGTTTTTATTGGAAGACGTATGCGCCGTGAAACCAACGCGGTAATATGAACTATAATAACGCTTCTGCAAATCAAGCAGACGATGAAAACAGTGTGTACCCAAACCAGCGTGGACCCAACGTGGTCACGTAAACAATAACATTGTTACTGGAATTAATGGTCGACGAAAATCATGTGGACCAAAACGTCGACAGGCGACAGCAAGGTTCACCACGTGGTCATATAAACAATAACAACAATACTGGAAATCGATTGGGTGACGAATACCACGTGGACCAACACGCATGCGCAATGAGAACCGCGCCAGAAAAAAGGAATGCGGAGGAAGGCCGAGGCAATCTAAACAGCCAACTTAATATTGTTACGTGGAATAACCAATGCTTGAATAAATATTCAGAGGATCCATGTTTAGGAATTTATTTGAAACAATTTGACATTATTTGTCTATGTGTCAACTTGGTCGAGGTGTTCTGGTGAGTTCGATAACCTGCTTGATAAATATACACTCTTTGACACTGTTCGTAAGTTAGATATCAACTCAATTCGAAATGGAGGTGGAGTTTCTGTTTTTATTAAAGATGAACGTTTTGATACGAATATAATCTCACGAATATGTACTGACATTAGAGATTCTGTGGTGTTATTATTTAAGTTGTCTGGTATCAGTAATATGAAAGATATTATTATGTATTTCACATATGTCTCACCGGAAGGTTCTTCTATCTATAATGGGTATACTGAAAAGAATGGAATTGATAATATTCAACACCATCTTGACAAAATAATGATTGAGTATCCTAATGCACTATGTCTACTGTCTGGGGATTTAAATGCTAGACAAAGGATTTTCTTGACTTTATTCCAGCCGATAATTTGCAACATGTTTTTGGAGATGTTGATTATAATTCTAGTAATTTTAACATGCCCAGGATTAATAGAGATACCCTACGGTGTAATAATTTTGGTCGTAGTCTGATCAATCTTTGTTGAACACGAGATATGCGTATTATAAACGGCAGGTTTGGTGATGATTGTGGAAATTTTACATGTTTTTCTTCTGAAGGAGCCAGTGTTGTTGATTATTTCGTAGTGTCTGACCATGTTGCTTATTTCAATCTGCTTGATAATGATATATCTGATCACTTACCAATATTTTGTAGTCTTAAATTGAATCTAGACGTTGAATGGGGCCAAACACCAAATATCACTAGTATTATTCGTTCCATCCCGAAATACAGATGGAATCAAGACAAATCACAGAACTTCATAGAAATGTTCAAAAACATGTTTTCACAATGTAAGGATAACATAATTCACACCATTTCATCTGACGTTGATGGCGCAGTCAATTCTATTACACTTCTTGATCAGCAAGCTGCTCAAAGTATGTATGTACGTCAACCCACTACTTCATCTATTGTAAAAGAACAACAATCCTGGTGGGAGCCTAATTGTAACACATTAACAAAATAAATACAGAGCATTGCGTAAACTTCGGAGAACTAACTCTGCTGATGACATGCGTATATATAAAGAATGTAAACATATATCTAAACATGTTAAATTAAGGAAACAAGAATATTAAAGAATAAAGCGACTATCACTTATTGAAAACAGGGATAACCCCTCTCAACTTTGGAAAATCATAAAACGTGAATGTTATGATCAGCCATCTTCTAACACTATAAATGAGCGTGAACCGTGTGATCATGTTAGTTCATTATTATTGTTTGATGAAACGGCACAGTCTATACATTTACACAATATGAATGGTGAGACCGATAACATATGGAAGCCCTGGAGGGCACTATTGACTTAGGTTTTGTGACTTGTGACTTATGACTTGTTACTTAGAACTTGTGACTTATGACTTGTGACTTACATTCTACAAATAAATCTGCGCGCACTTCCTTGGGCATCATGGATGGTGAAGGATGCTGTCTGAATCGGAATTACCTGATAATAGTCTATAGTGAGTCAGGTAAGTCGGTAGTAGTTTCGTTTGATTGAAATTGTCATTGTTGAAGGCATCGAACCGTTAATCTGAATTGTTAACACCATTAACTAGAATATCGTTCATGTAATAGCATAATGGCACATGGTATTATGCGTGTATATGTGCATACATAAGTATAATGGTTTGCTTCCTTTTCGCTATCATTTGTGCGTCTCATTTGAGACAGATAGTTCGGATTATACATATAGATTTTAAGTTTTGTTAAAGTAATAATAATTATATGTTCTTCTACATTTTTCCAGGTGAAGAAACTGGAATGTCCGTGCTGTGACATTCAAGAAGTAGCACTATTACTGTTGATTCTGTTGAACGGAACATTGGCAAAACAGACAAGGGCAATAAATTAACACACACAAAAAACTTTTAAAAAAACAGAATGCTACGAGCTTTGTCCATATATGAAGACAGCATTGATGCTGATGATACGTCATTGTCAGAAATACAGGATTAGCAGAACCAGTCACGTGGCCTCACAATTGTTAACGATAAAGTTTTTGATTGTTTTAAAGAACTTAACGCGATTATCAGGTCTCTATTGAGTACTGAAAATCTAAACTTAAACTTAGACAATATTCACCTTGCCTGCAAAAAGGCTATTGACAACAGTTCGACATTATTATGAGACTGGATACACTTGTTTACCTTGGACGACACAGAAGAACTGGAAGATGAAATCGTTCTGATTTTAGTTTCTGACTTGTATCAGTCAGTAACTGGGCATTTCATTAAACTTTCTATTGCTCTGCCCAATAGTTCGAACTGATGTGCCACGTAGGCAATGACTAACTCTTTCAACATTATTGTAATTTACTTGGGAATAAAATATATCCAAACCGTGGATCCGTTATGACGCCATATACAGGAGCGCAGATTACGAGAAAGAACAGAAATGCGTCGTAAAATGTTGCAACTTAACCATCTAATGTAATTGGAAGTGTTACCATTGGATCTGTTTGGAGGCATCTAAGGATTTTTTTGCACGTGTTGTTAATCTTTGTGCAGCTCTTGTTAGTTTTAGAAAGAAACTAGAAATAGATATACATTTTGTACATGTAACACTCGGCCTGGTGCACAGTCAATGTCTCACTTTTGTTAGCATCTAATGCAAACATAAAGTTTCTTTCATTTTTATAAAAGTTACTTTTTTAGGTACTACATGTATGTGACTTATATAAATATGTGTCAATGATAAAAAGGTAACTTTTTGCTTGGTTTTGGTGATTTTTACCATTATATATTTTGTGGCTGAGATGGGACGGACATTACAAAATAACAAAAAAGCCATCTTAAAAAAATATCAATAACCACAAAATAATCCTTCAAAATGTAATTATGTTACATATTCATGAAAAACATGATAATTATACTGTAACAGTCATACAATCAATGACTTTTTACTAAAATGAAATTGAAATATGTCATTGATGAGCAATAAATTAAATTTTGTCAAATTATTTTTTACCTAAATATCCCTTTATGACCTTCTGATTTCAAATTGTTGTAAAACATAATACATGATTGATAAATGATATTTTAAATGTGTATACTTGTTAAAGATATATAGAAGCAATTTTCTAAAACAAAATAATAAAATTTTATTTCAATTAAAGGAAGTATTTTGGCATTTAATTTAGTTATGATAATCATTTCAATATCAGATTGTAATAGATGCGTACATGTAGTTTACACAATAAACATGTAATATAATGAAGTATTGTGAGTAGTAAAATAATCAATATGATATCCAAACATTGTACAGGTTTGTTATTAATAATTTAAAAATCAAATTGGCGCAATATTGAATTATATTTAGAGAAAAATAAATATTTTGGTGATATACCAGATTTGAATAGTTAACATGTGAATCATTGGTCTATAAGAAATTGATATAAAGGAGAAAAATTCTCACTTCTTCATTATTTATTTTTACTTGGTATTCACATTTTAAAGTTTGAATTAAAATCTAGACTTATAGTCTAATAATTCCAAATTCCCTTCGTGGCTTTACTCAATGTGTTGCTTCAGATCGGGTGTTTACACATCAGTGAACGTCAACAAATAAGGGGCTTTATGTTAAATGTGTTGCTTCAGATCGGGTGTTTACACATCAGTGAACGTCACCAAATGGTCGTTTAATCCTATATAACATCTTAAATAAGCAACATGTCACATAATGTTACAAGTACATGCTTTAACATTTTACTTTAATATAAAACATATTATACTGTTCAACAAAATCATTAACTTTATTAACTGTTATCAAAAGTTATTACAACAACCTACTGATCACAATCAAAGCTGCTGTATTAAGGTGACAGATGGTGAGAGCATATTCTGATTGGTTGTATATTGGTACCCCACTGAGTACACTGATAAGGGTCTAATCTGGATTGCTTATCTGATATAGTGCGGCCAAGATATGATGGCACAATAACATTTACACATGCTAATTAGCCGATGGGTTAATTTTCAACAGAAAGGGGTGCTTATTTACAGTCAAGGTCAATAAACGCTTGTCTCGTATTACGTTTTCGCAATATGAGCAAATATAAGAGTCGCTTTTACATGTGCCTCGCTAGCTCAGTCGGTAAAGCGTTGGAAATACAACAATATTATGGAAGGAGGTTACTGGTTCGAGTCTCACTCTTGTGCATTTTTGGTAATGAATTGTATTCTTCAGTTCTAGTAAACTTTTTTCTTTTTATATACCGTCACACGTTGATTATCTTGTTACATTGTTTTCATTCGTATACTTTCTCTATTCTGTTATATTTTATTATATTTATCTAGAACAATCGATTTAAAATTAATATTCTGTATGTATACATGTGTATAAAAAAATATATGAATTAACATTGTTCATCAGCAGTGTTTGAGACAGAATCATTTTAGAAATCTGCAAACTTATCATCACTATCACCATCCGCCTCGTCATAATCAATGTCATTATCATCAAAAGAATCCAGTGAAATTTTGTTTCTTCTTGATTTTCTTACACCGTTGTGCAATTTCGTCGCCTATATGCGTGAAACCGTTCTTTTTGATACCCCGGTCATCGGGGTAGTTTGTTTCCTTGGGCAGGACAACGGAATCACTGGCAGTTCTATTGATGCCTCTCGTGTTCAGAAGTCTAATACATTCTACACAATGCATCGTCCTTGCTGCGTTAAAACGATACATTTAGCCAGAATTCAATTTAATGATGTGCAGCGTACACAGTTTATCTTGTTGTAAATACAGTTTTGTGAAAAGTGTGCGGAAAGGAAATTCGCGAAACAAAATAAAAATAAAAAAAAGACCGTCTGCGTTGAGATTAGAAACGTTACCACTAGACTATATAGTAAGCACAACGATCTTCATCCTTAATTGAATAAGTTAAAATAACTGAACAAGCGCTTAGATGATCGTGATTTATTTACTTACCCGCGTTTTGATATGGGCTAATCAAACCAGTGACGTTTACACAATGTTATTGTGCCATCATATCTTGGCCGCACTATACTGCACACTGGGATCTGTATTGTTTATTGTCTGTCAGTAATTAATTGTACAATGCAAACATTGGCATGGATTATGTCTCTGTGTTTTGGTTTGTTGATGTACGTTTTGAAGTTTTAAGTCTCAGAATTGTGTGAATATATGTTTAATGATATTTTAGACTATATATTATGAGCCCAATTTATTGTAATGGTGTGTCCCTTTTTTGTGCTGTAGATCACCTTACTAAATTATTTTATTTTAAACATATTTACACAATTTAAATCGAATAATTTTGTCACATTGACATTTATAAATCAATTTTGAAGAAAACGATAGACTTAAATTCCTAATATTACCAAACATTGTACTAATTTTGTAAATTTTAAATTAAGTAATCTAAAATATGTCTGTATGCTTAAATTATTTTAAACTTTTCTAAAACTAGATACCTAAAAGGACTTTAATTCACATAAAACAACATCCTATATTACGGGACGGACATTACAGGGTCAGGCATTACAGATAACAAGTTTATTAAATTATTAGATTTTAAACACATCTACACATTTGAGATTTATTTGTTTAATACTTTTACTCTTAAGCATTAAGACTCATCATTATACAACATTTTCTATGAAAATATAATGGATATTATATCCAAATATTACCAAAAGAAACTCTTAATTTTGTTCATTTGAAGTGAAGCAGTATAAAATATCTCCCTGTAAGGAAAAAATCAAATATGAAACAATTATTTGATCATTTCTGAACTAAATTAAGTTTCATTTAATCATAGGAAGATTTTTGTCATGAATAAGTTGCATAAAATGACTTATATTGACATTGAAACAACATCATACATAAGTGGGACGGACATTACAGGGACGGACATTACACATATTTTTTTATTTTCTCAATAATTCCATTATATCATTTGCATTGCATAAAATGTTTCATCAGAATAATTTTATCTTTAAATTCTTAAAAATCTGAGGGAGGTACGGACATTACACTTTTTTGACACAACTTACTAAAATTAAACTATTTGATGAAATTAGAAAATACTGTTTCTAGTCTTTGAAATTCTGCTATATCATCATTGTATTTAATTTATTACCTTTAGAATAATGTAAACTATATTGTTTTTGATTGTTTCTATAGTGGTTTTAATTAAATAATTAGAATGTTACAAAATACAAGAATTTGGACCATTACAAAGGTACCTATTTTGGTTTTCCTTACATAAATCTAAAAGTGCTTACACTAGAACATTATATCATATACCAATTAACAAGCACTAAATTCCTAAATGGAAAAACATCTGTCAGATCAAATTCCAAATTTGGTTTTATCCTAATCTTATTTATGATATGCATTAAAAATCTGATGCTAACGCATTACACCTAAAATTGGGCAATTTTGGGGTCTTCAAAGTTTCATATATCTAAAACCGAATAAGATTTCTTAATGAAATTTTGTGCACACCTGCAGCTTAGTGTATGCTAAGGGATACATGTATTTTTTTAAAAACTAATTATTAAGTAGTTTTTAGAAATTAGCTTGTACATCTTTTTTTTCAAAATGGACACAATACCGTGCGCCAGGCCACATTACATATGGCTTATGTACACTATTCCCCCAAAAATATGATATTGTAATTTTGGTTAAGCCATTATTAAAGTAAACATAATAATGTGGAACTGAAAACAATTAATCGCCTGTTATTGTAGCACGCACTACTGAACTAGCTTGACATTGCCCCTGCCTGTGTAAGTCAGCAAGTAGCATTCGAATTCGTATTCGGATTAACTCGTAAATATAAAATACAATGGCAAAACATGTGGGGCACCGTTACAGGCAAAATGGCGTACCTGAAACCACGTGATTGTCGTAATTTTATTACACAGTTACTGAAGTAAAGTCAAAAGTTGCGACCCATGCTAAAATTTGTTGGTGTGATAATTTAAAGTGTGAAGTATTTAATTACTATTCATTCTTTTTTCTTCACAAAAGTATCAAAATACAAAGAAATAAAATGGCTTTAATAAATTATTCGAAGTGTAATACATGTAGTTTAATAACATTGTTATGTAAAATCACACCAATTGCGTGAAAACAAAAATGCCGAAAAAGCGTACGTCTTATGTAACATTTATTTTAAAGACGCAGTACCGTATATTAAATTATTCTATTGAGCGGAACTTGAAATTCGGCAAATCTTGCATGCGTTGTCTTGGAACGTGAATACGTTAGTGGTGTAATTTTGACGGTAGTGCATACGTTAATAAAACGAGATGTATGTGTTTTCCGGAGCTAGTGTGTTACGTCATTTTCCCTTAAAATAGCGCTGAGCTTTAAAATGATGACAAACATCTATTAACACACAAAATTTAATGATTGTTACATAAGTTTCGTTTGCTTTCTTTACAGAATCTATGTAAGTAATAATAAACGAAATATAAGCATTTGCTTTGTTTGTAATGACCGGAATACGAGTACTTAAAATTGTCCGACAAAAATAACTAAAACATACCCCAAGTATTATAATATACAAAATAAACAGTTTTCCATATTTGCTTTTTGTATTTTAATATGTTTTATCGAGATCGCTTATTTTCTTGTGTAAAATAAGGGTCTTGTCTTTGAAATGCCTACAATGATGACATTTTTATATACAGATGAGTGAGTACTTAAAATTGTCCCACCTTAAAAACATTGAGGCCCTATGAAATAATAAAAACACTTATATTTAGGTGTTTTTAAAGCCAATTTTGTGTAATTTTATAGTGTTTGTATTACATTTGAAATATAATTTAATAAATATGTTATGTATTTAAAAAATAACATGAAATAAAAATATGCCTGATGTAAAATTATACCATTTAGGTGACCCCTTGACTACCTTGAATTAGTGGTTAGTGCCGGGCGATATGGGAATGGTTCCCGGTCGCGACATGCCAAATCCTTCCATGAGGATTTTATAACAAAGCCGAGAAGTTGCTGGCTCCTTGGGGAAAGGCAAGTTAGTATTGGTTAAAATACAGTCAATATATCGAGGGGTTACAGCCAAAACCTTCTATCTGATAAACTTGGCCAAATTGACTTTTTTAGTTAAATGAGTTCCGTATCACCATTGTTATTTATTCTCAAAATTATTTCAAAATATCGAACTTAATTAATTAAATATTGATAACAGTCATTTTGAGCTATCGTGTATCTACAGAACTGACTGGAGGCAAAACCAGTTTTAAATCAATGGCCTCTTAATATTTTCGTAGATGTAACATTAACATCTGTTAGAATGAATCAAATCTGTATATCAATCTCTACCAATAACATTTGTGTGTCTTAATATAATATTTGTCCCGCTCAACTGTTCCATATAAAACAATGACATTTTGGTTAAATGACATCAGCCTTGATTTGTCAATTTATATAAGTCAACAACAAGGCACCGGGTGCTGGTCTGTAGTACATACAATTTCATCGCTGTAAGTTAAATGTCAAACCACAGTTGTTGTTTATATTGCTGTATAATAATAGCAGCTTCACTCGAATAAGATGTCAAAGTGTGACTAAAATGGATTGTATACATTTAGCTATGTGTGATTGAAACAGGAATACCTTATACAGAGAGAAAAATGTAGTTTTGGCGAAAATTATTTTGACTACTAGTATTCCTTATGAATTTAAATGTTGTGCGTAAATTGCTTTCATTTATTTAATCTTTTTGTAAATGAGAAGCTCTTCTAATAATCTTAAATAAAGAACATAAAACTAGCTAATTCTTAATTATAACAGTAAGTATAACTTACTTAGTAAACGTGTATGTGCTTGAATTTGTTAATTTTGTAACAGCTAATATGAATTATTTTTTGGAACGGTGCATGTATTATTTAAACGAATAAACTATTTATTACGAATTAATTAATGATTTTCATTCGTCGAGATAGATATTAACATAGCTGTGTAATGTTTGATTATAAAGGTGTATAAAGTAAGAATTGTAATACATGAAAAACGGAAAAAAACTTTTAAACACTCGAATTTGTATTAAGACATTCAGTTAAAATACTGTTTAGCCACTACGTAAGCAAACTTAAGGAAGGTGCTAGTATGCATTAACTTGGCATCAAGTAGTGGTCAAGCGTAATTAATTAACTTTTCTAAGGTAGAACAGAAATGACCACAATCACAGCGTTCAAACCTAATCACTGTATGACTTATTGGGATATTATACAATGCAAAGTATGTGCCTTATTGTGAGTAAAATCACTTGTGCTTTCCCGTCACTGTGTGATTCATTGGTAGACTATACAATTCAACGTGTATGACTTATTGCGATAAGTGGAAGTTGATTCATTTATACTCTTAGACAAATATGTGTATCAGGAAAATATACATCTCTTATGACAATATCTTCCAACACTACTGTATATACAAAAGATTGTTATAGCTTTATGTATTATCTCAATAAAAAATACCACATGGAATGACACGTGGTCCAGTTGTTGCAAGTGATATATATTATATATCATAGTGGAACGGTGGTCGAGTGCTTATCTCGCTCAACTACTAATCTGGAAATTCAAGGTTTGAATCTCTGTCTGGACACAGGAAGTCTAGTCAGAATGACTGGACATCCCGTCTGAATTCCTTGTATCACGCAAGCATCAACCTATCTCTTCTCCTTGAGGTCATTTGCCAATTAGGCAGAGATAAAACAGCACTACAACTGTCTGTCGAAAGCAAAAAAGATAAATCATACATTTCAAAGATATTGAAGTTTTCAATTTCTGTAGTACATATCTAAGTTGCTGTGTCAATCCTAAAACATATTTTCATTTTAAACATATTCTGTATTTTATTACCCAGTTAATATTTTAAATGTTCATACCTGCTTGTAATTCAAACATACCAACACATTTTAAATTTTAATTTACAAGCCGTAAATATTAAAGTTTTTAATGAATTAATTACGACATGACATATGACATTTATAAATTCATTAAAAACTATTAATTACGGCATGTAATTCTAATTGTATATGAATACAGTGATGGATATCACAGTGAACACTGACTTTCGTAATTAATTTTAAAGGTTTCGTAGCTTGTGGCCATGGTGAACTGCAATTATAGTACATAACCGTATTGGTCATTATCCTATATACGTGTATTAACAATCGCAATTGCATAATTGTTATGTTTTCAAGTCACATTTCCTTTACATTTTATATGCCAAAATGCTGCATCTGTTACGGAAGCAATTTGAGCATTGAATGATATTCTGATTTACACTGACATTTAAGCTTAATCAGACCATGAATCATATAATATTTTCTTGATGTTTTTTTGTTAGTCCACAAACATCAATTCATCTGATACCAGAGGATTTCATCACTGAATATGATAAAAAGTTTCTAAAATTTTCATCACATGGACGTTTATCGTAAACTCCATATACATATATATGACAATAATATGGTTTGACATTTTAAATGTTTTGGTATCAGAAGGAAAGTGGATTTGCCTACCGGTCTAGTGTAAATAAGCGTGGTATAGTGTGGACAGGTTTCCCATTATTTTATCATCAGCTGCTTGCCACATATATATCGTATTACATTTGGATCTGGCAAATGTCAAATTGTATCATTGAGTGAGGGTTTGAAAACCCAAAAATATTTTGGGATTTAAATCACATTATTCCTTACAATGTTCACAAATATTTCATATGAGGGTTTAAAGTATTCAACTGTCTACATAATTTAATAGTTTAACTTTAATAATAACCTCATCTTAACAAATGGTTATTAAAAACTGCTCTGCTGAAAACATAAGGAAATAGCACATAGCAGGATTTGGCTCTAACCCCTCGATATATAAAAAACTGTCGACACATCATTCTCGATAGCATCCTTCGCCATGGGGATATAATGAAGAGATGTCTTATGTTTCTAATTAAACTAATGACAGTCTTTAAGAGTCTCTTTTATACGTTTAAACGCAAGAGAAAGAAAAAAGGTATCGCAAAGCAAACAGTTTGCTAGCCAGAAAACCATTGCTATATCTGCGCATATTTATAAACTTCCGCAAGGAAAATTCATACGCATCATTAACTAATGTTTGTCAATTAAATGGTTACATCTCTTTCTGTAGCCTACGGGTTTCTACATCTTCTATGTTTCAGTCTGATAACTTACTTTGTTTCTGCTTTTAAGGAAATAGTATTTAGGAATTTAGACATTATATATTTTGAAGAATAAAAAAACTCACGAAATTTTACAACTATGATGGTATATAATATGAACTAATGCACTGCATCCAGCGGGGATTTCCAATCTCTGACATGGAGGAAAAAATGACGAAGGAATTTTTTAGCTCCACAGAGACTATAGATCTAGCATCTGGCTGCCAGGCAGCACCACAGTAGAGACCAGTCAATCAAATACTTAGAAAAGAATATTTTCCGATCTAGGAGACGGGTTGCACAGATATGCCCTATAAATATTTATTATAGTTTACACTCGTAAAACTATGTAAAACAATAAATACCGGATGTCGGAGCTTTAAAGATATTCAGAACGATAATTGTGGCGAAAACTATGCTGACCGAAATTCATCGTGCGCCCTTTCCTGTTTCAATGACAAAAATATAATTGTGGGCCCTATCTTCAATGCAATGTGTCTGTTATTGTTTTCAGAAACGAACCAACTAGCAGATTCTGTTGTTTGTTGTATTCGATTCTGTGGTCGCAATGTAAACACACTCGAATCGCAAGAATACGCATGATTTACGGTAAGGGTGAAAATGGTTGTAGTCGTGCTCCGTACCCCGCTACAATTTTATTTTTACGAAACCATTTTTAAGTGTTTGAGGAAACCACGCAACCAATCATGGACAAAAAGATTTAGAGGAAAATCCATTGCGTGCTGGCCGGGTGTTAATAACTAAACGGTTCTCGATGTTATATGTTTACCTTAAAATTAATGTTTATAAATTTGACACCGATTGGCAGCCAGTTTTTAGTGGGTCCTATCATTCAAACCAGGAGATTCCCTACCGTGACATTGGCTTGATTGGTATTTGTTTGTTGAGTAACCTCAAATATTAATGTAGTACATAACAATTCAATACTTATTGCATCCTACAACTAAATTTGAAGAAAGGAAAACGCTTGTGAAAGCAACTATGCACTATCTCCCTGTAAATAAGAATATCCCCTCTAGTCCAGGAACACTGGCTAGGTCCACTTCAGCCGTTTAGGAATGAAAAATTGTCGGAAACGATCCTACACATAAATATACTTTCATACATTCGTCTGTTCAGCAAACTCTACATAAACCCGATAATTGAGCCCAAAGTCGGGTAAAACACTCAGCGTCGGCGCAGCCACATCTTATTGCATTTTGATTCTCTCGGGGACCCATTCGTACAGCGCAGTTTTATATATCTGTGAAAAACATCTACAACTTCATGGTATGTGTACCCTTTAGATAATACACCACCAGTAAGGTGAGAATTAATCATCTTTAGTGGGAAGCTGCCACGTTATTATGATGATTTTACAGATAACACATTTGGAGCATTGTGCGTTATTTTTGCTCAAAGAAATAAAGCATTGGCCAAGTTATACATTTACATAGTTTGATTTCCAGCTCAAAAATGTAGGCATTTGGTTGAGTAAAAGGCATACTTTTATAACATCAGCATACAGTGTAGCAATACAACGTGACTTTTGACTACAGTTACAATTTGTAAACATTGGAAAACAAAATAGTCATAAATATTTTATTTCTTCATCGAATTCTATGAAATATACACCACGCTAAGAAGACATTTATTTGCTTTCCATGAAATATAAAATCTTTTTCAACGGTTGTGCCGTTTTGTCAATTACCTTGTGAAACCGTGGAACGTGTAGGTTTCACAGGGTAATGGAAAAATCGGCAATACTCCTGAACAAGATCTTATATTTCATGGAAAGCAAATGCTTTTCCCCTTAGCGTGGCGTATATTTTATAGAAATCGATAAAGAAATAAAATATTTATGGCTATATTTGTGTTCCAATGTTAACAAATTTCTACTTGTAACTGTAGTCAAAAGCCACGTGGTATTGCTACACTGAGCATAGCTACCCGCTATTTGGGAATACAAAAGCAATTTCTACATATCCTATAGCTGGCTATAATTATTATCCTACGCACGTACTATATCGTCATTCTGTAACTGATTACAATATTTATCGTTTCGATAACAGTTCAATTGACAACCTAATCGTGATGGTCAGACGCGGGGATTCCATTACCATTATCTTTGTCATTACTGAACGATTAGTGACCCACTTCTCGGCAATATTTTCACTTTTTATATAACACAACAAATTAACAAACTCTCAGTTGGTCATGTTAACAGCAAGTTCCATTATAAATAATGAGCGAAGGTATGATAATTTATATAAATGAAGTAATGCATTTGACAAACCAATACGCTTCTGGAATAAATGCCTTCATTACTATTCACGTTCGGCTGAAACTGAGCAGCTAGGATTGTTCGAGCTTTTCTTTTTATACTAGTTCAAAACACATTATTATTATTTATTTTTTTTTTTTTTTTTTTTTTCATTATTAGAAACAATATAAATCACTGACAATGCCTGCTTTCTGGGATACTTTTCAAGCACAGGCCAGCCTATGGATCGAAAATGTTCATTTTCAAGTACTGGTAACAGTTAGGCGCTCGACCTCATTACTATTATTAGAGTGGTTGTTTACACACAACGTGTAACGTGTACGCCTTACTTTGAATTATTTCGCGCAGTTTCAATAGTTTTTTACCCGGTAAAGCATGGACTATTTGGAAGAGTGCATGCCAATGAGCATTTGTTTTACCAAGAAGTGTTGATTGTGATTGCCTTACACGTATATTATTCATATAATTATATCCAATATCAAATGTCATTCTAGTCACTATAGTCACTCGGAGAATCTATGACATTAACCAGACAATTCTTTATCAAAGTAGATATCAAAATCCTTCAACTTTGTCATATAGTCATATTGACTAGTTCTGTTCCGACATTACAAACATAAAGCCTTCTCAGAATACTATCCAATGTAATAATGGTAAGAGAAGCTAATCTAGAATAACTGTTATTTAACAGTGGAGGAACTTGCCCGATCGGGCAAGTCGGTGATTCACCCATTTACTTGCCCACTCGGGCAATTTTGCTGCGAAACTTGCCCGATCGGCAATAAAAACGCCAACTTTTGAAAAAGTAATATGTGCATAAGGATTACCTAAACACATGTTTCATATCACAAAGCGTATGCTATCTTAAATCCGGAGGTTGGTCAGCAACAGTATAGAGGTCACTGTGACCTTCACCAATTCTGATTATTCGAATAGTTACCGTTCAATAACTCAAGAACGTTTGACAAAGGATCTTCAAATTTTACATGGAAGTTGGTTAGCAACAGTAGACGACCCCTATTGATTTTGAGGTCAGAGGGTCTAGGTCGCTGTGACCTTCACCATTTCTGACTATTCGGATGGTGTCCGTTCAGTAACTCAAGAACGCTTTGCACCAGAATCTTAACACTTTACATGTAGGCTGGTCAACAACAGTAGATAACCCCTATTGATTATTAGGTCAAAGTCACTGCGACCTTCACCATTTTAGATTATTGAGCAGCCATGGAGGCATACGTGTTTTACACACATCTCTTGTTTTAATTTACATACACGGGTAGCTACGCGTACACCGCACACGCTCGCTTCGTAACCTCTCTAATGCCTATATCTAACCAATATCTCAACCGATGATCAATATATAGGACTTGCGCAAAATTTTCCCGCGCAAAACAATACATTGTGTGTGATTATGCCCCCATCTTAGGTGAGGAGGTATATTGCTTTGCACATGTCGGTCGGTCTGTCGGTAGACCAAATGGTGTCCGTCCTAAAACTCAAGAACGCTTTGCCCTAGGATCTTCAAACGTTACATGTATGTAGGTCAGCATCAGTAGATGACCCTTATTCATATTGAGGTCAGTAGGTTGTAGCTCACTGTGACTTACTATTTCTGATTATTCAAATGGTTTCCGTTCAATAAATTTAAGAATGCTTTGCCCTAGGATCTTCAAACTTTACATGGATGTTGCTCATGAATAAACAGTAGATGACCCGATTGATTTTGAGGTCAGTAGCTTTGACCTTTACCATTTCTGACTATTGGGCTGCCAGGTGGCATGCGTGTTTTACAAACATCTCCTGTTATAGAAGACCTTGAAAGTATAACTGATTGATTAGACCAGTAATGTATAAGCCTGAGTACGTATAATGTATGAAATGCAAATAAAAGGCATATAATGGTTACATCTTATATATACTCTGAAAACAAAAACTAGGAATGTGTCCACAGGACACAGATGTCCACGCTAAAATCTGTTATCAGACACCTAAGGATAAAGTTATATAAATGGAATAATTTGAAATAATTTTTTTAATTGCTAAATATGACATTGACCAGAAGACAAAAGCTAGGTCTGTGTGACCTTGTCATTTGAGCCTAAGGGACTCAGGATGTGAGTGTTACCGAGTAATTTTATTTTAAAATCTAGAACGAAATAACTAAGTTACAAACCAGACAAGATTAATTTGTATACTTGTGCCTTTAAACTTTTTATCCCAAAGTATGTCCTCGACCTATGGACCTTGATTTTGTGCATGACAATGTCTTGATGTGGGGAACATTTGTACAAAATTATTATGCAATCCAATTAGATATGACATAGTTACAGAGTGGGCACGATTTGAATGACTATGTTGAAACTTTTAACACTTAACCATTTAGTGTCACCTTGACCTTTCAGTCAATTAGTCTCCCGAATATCACATCATCTTGATGTGATGAACATTGGTGCTAAGTATATCCAATAGGAAATGACATAGTTACAGAGTGGACACGATTCACATGCTTATTTGGAGCCTTTTTAACCTCTAAGTGAGACATTTGAGCTAGGGACCTTGGTCTAGCACATGACACATCGTCTTACTGTAGTAAATATTTGTACCAAGCAATATAAATATCCAATAAGAAATTACATAGTTACTGAGCGGACACGAATCACATGCCTACTTGAGCCTTTTAACTTTTAATCTCCAAGTGTGACCTTTGAGCTAGGGACCTTGGTCTTGCGCATGACACATAATTATCTTGATGTGATGAACATTGTACCATATAATATAAATATCCAATAGAACATGACATAGTTACAGAGCGGACACGAATCACATGCCTATTTGAGCCTTATAACCTTTGACCTTGATATTTTAGCCAGGGACCTGTGTTTTTCGCATGACACACCGTCCTGATTAGGTGAACATTCGTACCAAGTATTATAAATATCCAATCAGAAATGACACAGTTACGTAGCGGACACAATTTCACAATTTTCGAACACATACACGGACAGGTGAACACTATATGTCCTTCCGCCATTTTATGGCGGGGGCATAAAAACATCCCCTTTTCATGTATTTAAATTGCAATGCTTATTGAAGCAATTTCCGAGTAGAAACAGTATAGCTATTGTTATGCCTACACTTTAAAGAATGCCAGGGAAAGCAACCATGCACAAAAGCGAATAACTGATTTTGTTCAAACAACATTATGCTCATTAAACCTATCTGATTAGAGATACATTGTAGTAACTTTTTTCGGGCTCTAAACATCAATACATTGTTCAATGTTCAGAAAATCAATTTCGATATCGAAACTGTCTCAAGAATATTAATGAAAATTAAGTCGAACTTTGGTATTATTCAAATAACATCCCTTTGAACAAGAGCCGTCACAGACGGGTTATGTTCCCGTGGGGCGTTTGTCACAGAAAAAATGCTAAAAAATATGTTATTATTCTTTGCCACTGCACTGTAATAATAGGATTTATTTATCTATGAATTTTCAAATTTATACATCCAAAACTGTTTGAGTTATGGCCTGGACAAGAATTAAGTATGAAAAAATACAAAGGGGAGCAACTATAAAATAGGAATAGAGTTATGGTTCTTGGGCACTGCACATCCTCTCAATGAGATCTATTCAGTTATGAAGTTTCCAATTGATATCTCTTATACTGTTCAAATTATGGCCAGGACAAGAATTAAGTATGAAAAAATACAAAGGACCATTACTCTAAAAACATACAATTAAGAGTTATGGTTCTTCTGCACTGTACTTCCCCTTAATTAGGTCTATTCACCTATGGCGTTTCAAATTGATATCTCAAATACTGTTCAAGTTATGGCCCGGACAAGAATTAAGTATAAAAAATTACAAAGGGGAATAACTAAAAAAATGAATTCAAGAGTTATTGTTCTTGTGCACTGCACGTCCTCTCAATGAGGTTTATTTACCTATGAAGTTTCAAAATGATATCTCTAATACTGTTCAAGTTACTGCCCGGACAAGAATTAAGTATGAAAAATTACAAAGGAGAATAACTCCAAAAATATACAATCAATAGTTATGGTTTTTGTGCACTGCACTTCCCCATAATGAGGTCTATTAACCTAGTATGAAGTTTCAAATTGATATCTCAAATACTGTTCAAATTATGGCCCGGACATGAATTAAGTATAAAAAATTACAAAGGGGAATAACTAAAAAAATATGCAATCAAGAGTTATGGTTCTTGTGCACTGCACTTCCAATCAATGAAGTCTATTCACCTTCATATTGATATCTCTAATACTGTTCAAGTTATTGCCCGCACAAAAGTGTGACGGACGGACAGACGGACGGAAGGACGGACAAAGCGGCGACTATATGCTCACCCTTCGGGGAGCATAATAAAAATAAGATCACATTTACTGTTGCGTTTTTGATGAACTCTTTGCATAAATTGTTGATTTCATCAACGATAAATGTTAGCTATAGTTCAGTACATACCACTGCATTAACTCTGTCAACGAATCCAACCTTTTAAAAATTGTTCTCACACCCATTAGTAGCCCTTTGGAACATACGTTATTGATAAATACAATCAATCTGACTTTGTTTGTGCCAATTATTTTAAATAAAGTAATGTTATAAACTCGGTGTGAATAGAAACCTAAGCTTTCTTATGGATACTTAATTGTTTTGAGTATAAAATCGCCATCATTCAACGCGACTACAGACAATTAGATATATTAAGTAGTTTATAATATGGCATCTGACTTCCTCGAAAAGCTGTACATTACTTCATGTGTTTTGTTAAAAGCAACGAATTTCTGTAGATACTGGTAATAATTGAGTCGCATTATAAGCTTTTTTCTGACTTAAACATAATATAAGGATTAGGAATTAATTAGACAACGATAAGCCGCAAATATCAAATCACCGCACAGAACTGCCATCGTCTAAATCCCGTATCCAACTCTTTTGTGCTTATTAACTTGTGATGTAGAAATAAAAATCTGTTCGCGTATTTTGTCGGTGAATAAAACATGGACAGGAGTTCGGATGCGGAAAAATTAAATCGCTGAAGCTCGCGTCTAAATCTCATAACCAGTGATACTCGTTGTCTATTCTATACGTATTTTACAAGTGTTTATGTTACAGGGGCCCATCCGCGCTCCGCAAGTAACGTAATGCACACCGCACTGATTCATGATCGGGCGGAAGTGACGTAGGAGTAATATACGACAATCACACAGTTTCTTTTAACGATGACAATTTTTAATGTTGAGTAAATAATAAATGTCCACAGAGTATCATGCAGTATATAAAGTCACAAAGTTCAATATCACAAAGTTAAGTTATAATAAGTCACAATATTAAGTTTCACAAAGTTATGTAACGTAGTAATGTAACGTGGTCACTAAGACTTATATCAACAAGAACTTTTCACTAAGAGTATGTCACAAAGACTGCCTTGACCAAATTCACAATTTACTTTCAGTGAATACTTCTGAATAATCACGTGGTTTTAATTAACCAATGTAATAGAATATTTAACGATAAAAGCTAGGTAGGCGGGGTTTCATATATCAGCGGGTCATTCAGATTTTTATCAAATTTATGAAAGCTTTGCATATTACATAACACATTCGATTGTCATACGGCCTGGCTTTAATGTTGGCCCTGCAGCAATGAAATCATATTAGAATAACATTTATTACCTTAGGTGTCAAACAAAATGACCCAAAAACGCTAGACCAGAGACAGAATTATAAAACACAAAAAATGTCAAATTTCTCGTTGTAATAATTTCCTCCTGCTAGGAAAACTTTAGTCTCTAAAGTTATGTAACATATTATGTACAAACGTAATCAAATGAATCACATACAAAATAAACATTAAACGACTAACATACACTAGCTTACAGCAACTTAGTACGCACACACGTTCCTTTACATACACACGCTATTTTACAGTATTCAATCATTCTTTCCATAAAGGGTCATCCAAAAACACATTCATACCTATAATTAATAAATTCAAATGGATATTTCATAAAACGTTAATTGGATTACTAGCATATATCAATAATCAAAACACATTCCACAAAATCAACTACTAGTCAACTTTCACAAGTAAATTATTTTGTCAAAATTTTGAGATCATACAGTATCAATTGAGACGACATAGAATGAAATATGTTTCAATCAACATATTGATATAACTTTTGTTTTTGTTTGCAGTTTATTGTTCAGTTGTGTCCGTTGAGGTAATATAATTAAATATCATTTTTCTTGCATATTAATTTGTTTTGTATTTTTCTGAGCACAAGGTCATTTGCACCAGCACAAGTAATTAGGACATTCTAAGTGTTGAAGTGTTGTAAACGAGCGAGAAATTTGTCACAGTTGATTGGTTTTAGTCCATCCTCGCACATTGCTGTAAGATGGTTCATTTTCCCGCATGAGGCACATTTCGTATTTCTCGCCCACCAAGACTGGAAATGATGATAAACATCACTTCCGCATTTTCGGCAACTATAATCCTTACATTTTCTCAGTGGCCTGTCATTATTTGTTGAGTATATCCTATTGAGGTTATTTATGAGTTCCGATTTTACATATTCATATTGATTTTTCATTTTGCTCGAATATTCTATCAACTGTTTTAACAAACTATTATGTTCGTCAAGGACTGCACGGTCTCGCTTGTAGTTGTTACCCAACCCATCCATTATTATATTTAACGCCAGGATTTCGTTTTCGCTTTGTTGCACTTTTATATGGAACTCACTATTTTCTGCGACCAAGATATCTTTTTCATGTTTGACCTCTGCAATCCTAACTGAACACGCGTCTAACTTAGATTGGACTTTCTCGATGTCGTAGTCCCCCATCTTTTTAGCTTCTTCAGCTGCCAGGCTGCGTCGTTGTTCGTTGCGTACCTTGTTCTGTAATTCCCTCACCTGTCCTTGGAGTTCATTTATATCTTCTTCTAAACTTTCATTTGCTTTTTCAAGGTACATAATGCATATTCGCTCGCTTGAATTGAAATTTGTTTCCCTAATTAAATCCGTGGTTTCTTCGAAATAGAACGGCATTTCACTCAATGAGTACGTAGAAAGAGAGTTGACTGTAGCCGTTGTTGAAGCGCGATCTAGTGGCTTATTGGAGGTAATGTTTAATTTGCAAAATTCAGCGTAGTGTCCGTAATTGAAACACATGTAGCACTTCCGGTAGTAAGCAGGACAAATTTGGCTCCACGCATGACACGTACCACACCTCATACACTTCCGGTCCGAATCACAATATTGACCTCGACGTTGTCTACGTCGATTGTTGAACGAATGTTGTCCATTATGGGGAATCTGGTTGTTAAACTCGCTTGGCTTGATGTGAAGAGGCATCCGAGAGTTCGATACCCGGTTGTTCTGCACCAAATTGTTACAGGGGCCCATCCGCGCTCCGCAAGTAACGTAATGCACACCGCACTGATTCATGATCGGGCGGAAGTGACGTAGGAGTAATATACGACAATCACACAGTTTCTTTTAACGATGACAATTTTTAATGTTGAGAAATAATAAATGTCCACAGAGTATCATGCAGTATATAAAGTCACAAAGTTCAATATCACAAAGTTAAGTTATAATAAGTCACAATATTAAGTTTCACAAAGTTATGTAACGTAGTAATGTAACGTGGTCACTAAGACTTATATCAACAAGAACTTTTCACTAAGAGTATGTCACAAAGACTGCCTTGACCAAATTCACAATTTACTTTCAGTGAATACTTCTGAATAATCACGTGGTTTTAATTAACCAATGTAATAGAATATTTAACGATAAAAGCTAGGTAGGCGGGGTTTCATATATCAGCGGGTCATTCAGATTTTTATCAAATTTATGAAAGCTTTGCATATTACATAACACATTCGATTGTCATACGGCCTGGCTTTAATGTTGGCCCTGCAGCAATGAAATCATATTAGAATAACATTTATTACCTTAGGTGTCAAACAAAATGACCCAAAAACGCTAGACCAGAGACAGAATTATAAAACACAAAAAATGTCAAATTTCTCGTTGTAATATTTATACTCAAGTCAGACAATAGTGCCGTTATTGCCTTTTTCGGACACATTGGCATGGTTTCTTGGAGTTCTCCGCGTTGCGCTAACATAGCGGAGAACATATGTCTTGGACACCAATACAATAAAGATCAATGTTCGCGACTTTTGTGGACCACCCTCGTACATGTAGCTCTCTGTGTAGCCAGTAACAGTTATGTCAATAACTTATATACCTATGATTAGTAGACAGAGAGTACCCTTTACACGTATCGGTTAAATGCCATACGTACATGTATCGTTGTTGTGTATAAATTGGACACATACGTTTATGTCAAAATAAACATTCTCAAATCTGTATTTAAATAGCACAACATTAATGACATTAAAAGTTTCAGCATGCATTGAATTAAACTACAGAATATAGTGTGAAGGCTACGTGCACGGAATAAACTACATAATTGGTTGACTCATCCTTCAATTAGTTGAGGTTAACTGCCTGGAACAGCTATACTTGTACATGTAGAGTTATATTGTAGCTCCATACAAAAAGCGACAATATTGCGTTCTTTGTAACCACTGAACAACTCTTTTAACTTGTAATTGTTGCTCTTCAATTCACAGTAATTGTGAAATTATTGCATTTCAAACCATTTCTGATTTGCAGGGATCACAGCTAAAATTAAGAAAGAAGTATGACAGAATGTTTCAGACCTATACAACGAACAGGCTGTCCAGATCGATTTAACCGAGAAGTGGGACAACTTGGTCCAAACTCATAGGGCCAAATATGCCGACTACAAAAGAGATTTACTACTTGTTAGACAGTGACTATATGGTTAACATAAAAACCATTGGAGTCTACAAGTGGATGTTTAATTCTCTGCGTCAATTAATGCGCAATTCGCTCAATACTAAAAGTGTACATGTTTATTTATAAAAAGGACATATTTCATGAATCCCATTTTAAAAGTGTATTATCTAATTTGTTTTCAGATGTTATTGTTATCATATCTATTAAAATCTAAGAAAATAACATGCATACCATTTGTTCAGATTAGCCAATGTTTTTCAAGGTGCAGCAGGTTGTAAAAAAAATGCATTGTCCCCAGTTACAGAGGCAGTGATGGATGTGATTCGCTGGGATGCCGTCAATGTTCTAGGGGTGTTGCCAGCAAGTTCAGGTTTAGACACAACATTACTTCAAGTTAACCAGTAAGTTGTGTTGGTCTAATGTATTTCAAATACTTGCCAGTGCGTGTAAATCTAAATATACACAAATGTTTGTTATTTAATTTATTTTTAAGTTCTATTTAAATTTCAACCACACACTATCTCCTAATGCTTAGACCTCTTTATGTCATGCTAGACTTTATGTGTTTCCTAATGAACTATCATCAAAATGGATTGAATATGTCTTTACAGAACATGAATAAATTTGGTTTAAAAGTACGTTTAAATATCAATGAACATACACTTGACGAATGTTCTAAGCACAGGTAATTGTATCAGTAAACAAAAAGTTCTTTTTATAAAATTTATAATATCTTAGAAAGGTTTATAACACGGGAAATTGACATCCCGGTCACTGAGGTGCAGTTTGTTTTTAATAAACATTTCATCAATACTTGTGTTATTTTAAATATTATTACATAATCAGAAACTAGAGAACAACGTGTTTAATTTGATATCAACATTTTAAAAATCCGTCCATAAATAAGAACATAAACCCATAAGGTGTGATATCACTTTCTTTTTTATTGTTTAGAATAGCATTGTAGGTTCTATTGAATGCACCTCAGTGACTGACTGGACACCGGGGTATACATTGCATGGTATAACTTTTTAACTAGTTAATTGATTTCGATGGGATTTTGCATGGTGGTAGCTCTAACGATGTACTCTATGAATGAAATTACTTTATGAAGATATCATAAGCCAATTCTTGTTTTTGATACCATGAAAATCTGACCACTTTAGTACAAATGCACCTTTCTAAGATAACATAAATTTTATAAAATAATTTGTTTTGTTTTACTCTTTATCAATGATACAGTTACCTGTGGTTCTAAGTACACACTTTTAGAACTAGAATAAATCAGGAACATAATCATCTCAACTCAATAAAACTGTTAAGAATGCATATGTTGGTGATTGTCTGTAATACAGAAGAAGAAAAACCAAGATCTACGTGAAAATCATTGATGCGTGATAAAAATGACAAAATCACATTTTTCTCGTGCTCACACCTCAAATATGTGTAAATGTATTTAAATCATTTCATACGCGATTAACATTCGACCCCCAAATATAAAGCCATAAAAATAGTTCGTACCATTTGACGCAAATGGCGCGTGAGGAGTGCGCACGTGCGACATGAATGCTTGAAATTGGCATGCCAATAAGACTGGTAAGATTTAATTCATTAATTGGCTGTTTTGGGGTTCTTAGCACATGCACAAACTTTTTATTATGGTTGTTGCATTGAATTCTCGAAAAAGCTGCATGTTTCTATTGACTCGATTTAAAATTGAGACGTCACATGGCGTCATTTACATTTAGTCCTTAAATTCGTCAAAACACGTTTATGACAACATCTGACTGATGGTTGTATCACTTAAAGATTGTGAAATAATGTGGAATCGTTGAATTCAACAAAATAAGTCCATTTATTTGTATGGAGCAATTTGAAGTTGAGCATGGAAGTAACTTTCAATAGGCATCTGTCATCCGAATTACTACTACAATTTAACAAAACTCACTATTTTCGATCAATCATGTATTTTGTAAGATATGAGCACATTCTCATCACATGGAATTTGATTTTGATGCAATTTCCTATTTAGGTTGCACGACTGAATGCCCGCCTTGTAGCCCGGACCAAAATCCGATATAATACGCCTGGGATAAGTTGGGGCGACGCATCCGAGCACGACGGTAACACCAGATCGTACAGGAACTCACAACGAACCCTTTACTAGAATGGAATGCACTCCAGCAGCAATTGGTACAGGAGGCTGTCAGGCTATCATCAGGGCAGACGGTGGTCATACATAATATTGATGTGCGACTTTGTTGTTTTAAGCAGTGAGCTAAATGGTCTTTTTCTAGTATGTTGTTATTATATTTCAGAATGGTGATTAACTAAACTTGATAGACAATAGTTTCCTGATTCCAGTGGTATATTCGATTCACTGATAGGTCTAATACTTATTTTGTTAAATGAAAATTACAAAGTGTGTACTTAGAACATTCGACTAGTGTAATTTCAGTGGGACAGGCACACCCTCATCAACTGCAAGTACAGAAGTGGTTGAAAACAATACAACATGTAATACCATTGTTTGTAGTTGAGTCTAAAACAAAGCAATAGTTAAGATAAATAACTCTTCGTGTTAGAGTCAGTACTGTTATTTAAGTCAAGTTTTAACAACCGTTTTTTAATAAACAAACCTACAAACATAAAATGTCAATATTCTTATGTTCATTTTACAATGTATTTCATGGAGAAGTGGTCATGCAATCTCCCAATAATATTAAGACAGTTGTTGCATAATTGTTCAATTCAGAATTTTGATAAATTTTGTTACAGTCTGTACAAAATATATAAACATGCAAATTAACTTATTTCAGGTCATCATCAGGAGGTACGTGTATAAACACTGCCAGCACTTCATCCTCTGATTGCACTCTGCAAACTACTGTTTCTAATGAGCCATGTAACTGCCACCACTTAACTTCAAGATTTATATGAAAAAAATATTATTATCATGAAGACAGATAAATTATCTTAACACGAAATTCTGCTTGTTAGTGCTCTGAAATGACACCACAAAATGATGATGCTTTCACAAAACTAAATAAGTTTTTCATGAAAGCTAAAACAAATTCTCAAAACGTAAAGATGTTTGGTGAAAATAATCGACTTTCTTGAAAAGTATTGCGAAACGTAAAAATGTCTTCGTGACAACTTATACGCTTTCGTGAAAAGTAAGTTGGTTTCGTTAAAAAGATAACAGGAATGGTGTGGCAGATCAAAGCAGTAACTGGCAATTTTTCACGTTAAGACATTCATTTTGCATTCTATTTTTCTGTTTTCATGAAATCCCTCTTTAATTTCACGAAATATTTCATGAAAACTAATATTTATGTGGTGGCAGTTATATGGCTCCATACATATAGAAACAGTTCAGCCTATATTAAATGTACAATCATCTCTGTAACCTAAGTACAGAAATTGTTATCCTGAAGAAAAGGAAATTATTATTTTATTTACGTCCGGTTGGTCAGAATATGCTATATTCATCACAAAAGATACCGCGAAAAAAATTACATTTCTGTTAAACTTGCAACCAAAGGTACGGTAAATACACACATAGATCTGTTGTTCGCGTTTCTCTAAGTGCGAAGTGTATTTCTTACTAACTCTATTTTTAACTGTTTGACATAATGTCAAGTATAGAATGGATTTATAATAGTAATTTAGCGCTTGGAATTTAGTATCGGAATTAGCTACATTGGTAGCGCGTTCGTCTAAAACTTATCATTTTGTCAGAAAGTACTTACACGATATATATACAAAGCTATACATGTGTGCATCGAACTTTTTGTGTCCTTTATGCTCTTCTCTATTTGAGTGCTACCTATCTTTGTCATTATCGTTTTAATTACGTCTAGTGTACCCAAATAACTTGCGCGTCTAGACAAACCTTACATTTAATTCTAAGAGTTCTCTCATTGCTGTATTTATCATCTGAATATACTAACAAATTATCTCAATCAATTTTATATTTGTGCGAAATAGACAGGAATATTATAAAATAGTTTTTTTCTGTGCCCATGAACTTTATACTGACGTAAAGAAAAAACGCTACAATGAAATAAGTGAATTACTTATTTATTTTCCAAAATAGTCCCATGATTATCGACACACCATATATATATCTAGCTAAGATCAGGATGCCTTCCACCATTTTGTTGATTCGGAACAATTTCGAACAGACTAGAACCGACCAAACCACCTCAAGGGCTATTGTGTCGGTTTTGTTTTAAAAAACTGGTTTAAACCCGCCAGGTAAACCGAAACCAGCTGCGTTCTGAACATGTCTGGTTCATAAAACGGTAAATAAACCAAATAGATAATAGAAATGCGCATTCAACCAGCCAAGCACAGAAAACATAAAAACATCTCATATCACAATTACACAGTTTGCCCTAAGTGTTGGAATGGGAAACTTTAACCGTGATTTCGGGAAGGGCTAAAGGTGCGTCTACACAGTACATTTTGGTGTGCATGTAGAAATGATAACCTTTGACGTCTATCCAGTATTTTATGACGTACTCATTCTTACGTTTCCCTTCTTGCAATTCTTTTAAACTATTGATAATATATATGCACATGCGTCTAAACTGATCTTCTTACCTACTCGTTTGATGTTTCTCGTGAGCATAGACGTGTCTGATAGTTTTTTGGTGTACACAAGCGATTTCATATAGCACCTAAGAAGTCGCAATGATTTAGATCTGGGCTGTGGACGGGCTATGTCACACCACAGTGGTATTTCCCGAAAATTACTTTGGAACGAACTGTTTCAAGGAAATCATCTAACCCCTTATGTACAATGTGTATATCATGAACTATGCATCATTCAAAACAATAAATCACCTGCGGTGTTTTTAACAAAGACAAGTAACAGGTTGAGTTTATTTCTTTTTATTGTGCTATCTGAATCGCTAGTGTACAATCTAAAGCCAACGGACACATCTATGCTGATGAGGAACATCAAACGAGAATGTTAGAAGATCAGGTAAGTCACAGGCGAACTCATCGGGCATTAAGTGTGTCTTAATTGTTTTACAATGTCCGTTCCATAACCCTCAATGCAAGTATTGCCCATTGCATCATGTAGATTTGACGCCTTTTTCAGCTTGTTTTAATACAGACACAGTTTCTTCTCGAGTTAATCAACTGTTCTTCCGTGTGCAATTGACAAGTTCTCTAAACGCGACGGTCACAGTCGTGTCCAATGCGTTTTTCTTAACCTTTCGTCCGCATGCAATTGACAACTTCTGTAGACGTGAAGGTCACAATCGTGCCCAATGTCACCAGAAAACATTGAGCCGTTATACGATATTGGTATCGAACTAGGATTTGTCGGAGCTTGTGGATAGTGTAGAATTACAATATAACAACTAAATATAAGCTCTCCCTAACATCGTAGTTAATGCACGTGATGCAAATAGCAATAGTTTATAAAATTAAGCATTTATTTTTTATATTTTAAACACGAAAACGGTGAGTTTTTGTGTAAACATCATATTATTTCGCCAAAATATATCAATGCAATGCCACCAAGTATACATTCCCAATATCCAGTGGAGTCGAACAACAAAAACCTGATCCCGAACCCAAATAGAATAATTTTACTTTTAGTACAAGAAGAAATTCTAGAAGAGATGCCTGTTCAAGCCGAATAGTTCATAACGGATAAGGATGTGGAGTGAGAACAAAAGTGGAAAACAATAATTCAGAATGTTTGAGAAAATAAAAAGGTTCAAGCACAGAGACTTGTATTGTATGTATACTATCACTGTAACATAACACCAACAACTCGTTAAAAAAGGGTCATCCTTTTAAAATAGTCTGTTTCAAAGAATGTATGTGCCTTTCAGTACTTGTCATATACAGTCAAATTGGCAAATAGCACGAGCCAAAACTCGTACCATTACTCCATGGAACAAACTCTTATTTAGTTTTTGACTGAAAAATGTATACTTTAAAAGATATTATAGAAACGTTGCCATATTTCTACTTTCGGTTTGCAAGGTCATTAAAGTTTTGCATGCTACAGGTTCATAAATATGTTTTACAATTATTTCTTTGTAAGAGTTTGTTCCTTATACTATTGACTATGTCGCCAACAACAAACTGACTCTTTTTTTAAGTTGATTGTGTTAGTGAACGAGCAAGATTTGCAATGAAAGTGCTGCCATGCTTCAATAAATTCACTTTCTTTTTATTTATTTTTTGTTTAACTTCAAGGGTAAATAAAGTGCATCAAAATACTATGCTAACTGTACCCGACACAGTTCAATTTTAAGAATAAAATGCTTTTGAAAAAAACATGCTCAATCTCACTATATATTATCCTCTAATACCTTAAACCTTTAGTACAAAAATCAGGTTGTCATTAAGGATCCGCCAACATTAGAAGCCTGCATGCAACATTGCTTGCTTGCAAAACGAGAATGGTAGTGTTGAGAAGACAAATCCTATATACAGTCAATTCTGAATCATTGCGTCCATATATACGTTAAGTACGCTACAGTCAATTATAAAACACAAGCTACCATCCTCATACGCGGTTCTAGAAGGACACTTGGGATCTAGACCCCCAATTAGCTTGAAATAAATTTGATTGTCATTAACACAATGTCATGAACATTGAGACTGGTTTGTCAATTCTATGAATCCGTCAGGACAACACTGAGGAAAATACTGGTTGAACCCCCCGCTTAAGTAAGTTTAGTAATGAATTGTATTAACACTACGTATATTTGTTGGCTTCATGCTCATCCAAAATGTCAGAGCCTGTATCAAACTCATCTGAATCGATTTTTTGTCAGACTTGAAGACGTGTGCACTGTAGTCCACAGTTTTGTAAGTCTGTTACTAACCCCCCAGAATATAAAGAACCTGCGCACGTGAAAACTGTAAATAACCTCCAGCACTTCACGCTTTCGGCGTTCACGTTTTTCACGTGAGCAGGTCGTTCATATTAAGGAATACCTCATACTTGATCACTGATCAGTAGCTATACTTAATACATCTAGAAACGCATCGTTTTTATCTCCGATTTGTTCTTACTTGCATTGTACATGCGTATTTGAAATGTGTGTAGTAGTGTTGTATAATCTTGTAGAAGCTTGTTCATCATCAAAGTTTTATCGATCTCGCGTCACAAGTAAGTATTTCAATCGTTTTTTATTATCCCCCACCGAAGGCGAAGGGATATAGTAATAGTATGCGTCCGTCCGTCCGTCCGTCCGTCCGTCCCATATCTTGTCCGGAGCATTACTCTTAAACTATTTGAAGTATTGGCTTGAAACTTGGTAGGTGAATAGATGGCACCTAGGGGAAGTGCAGTGACCAAGAACCATAACTCTATATGGCCCAGTTTTGAAAATATCTCCCCTTCTTTAATTTAAAAAATGTTTTTGTCCAGAGCATTACTCTAAAACTATTTGAGGTTTTGACTTGAAACTTGGTAGGTGAATAGACAGCAACTAGGAGAAGTGCAGTGACCAAGAACCATAACTATATATGTCCCAGTCTTGATTGAAATGATCTCTCTTTGTTTAATTTGGAAATAATTTTGACAAATTCCCGAGGGTCGTGTGTTCAAACCCTACTGGAACCTATTCTTTTTTTATATTTTTTAAGTGTTTATGTAATACTTTGTATCTAATCATGCATTTATACTGTTATAATTTTATGGTGGAAAATATTTTTTTTTAAATTTACATTATAGGAATTTATTCATCGTTAAAGCATGAAATATGGTGGGTGGGGTCATACAAAATGTTATATCTTGATAATTTCAAGGTGAACCTGTATTTTATTCGGTCTAAGTATGTGTATAACAGTATAAAGAAAATGTTTGGGTAATTGATAGTGTTATATGCCCATTGATTCAAGTTTTATTCAGGAATTTAGACATTATGTATTTTGTAGAATGATAAAACTCAAAGTTTTTACAACTATGTTGGTAAAATAATTATATGAACATAACTATCTTAAATAGCATCTTCTGCTTGTGATTGATTTTTTTATTAATATAACTATTAGGCACATGGGACATCATTTCATTTTAAAAATTAAATTAAATTTGATGATTTTATTGACATTTTTGTCAGTATGGTCCTCACATTTTCTCGACAAATTGCAATTATGGGGATGATCAACCAAAACATTTTCCCTTCTATTGAACTCTGCCTGGTTCCATTTCATTAATTAGCTCTTTATTTATTTTCCCTAACATCTCTTTCCTTCTTTTTAGTCCCCTACCGGTTTTTTGACCGGAGGGGACTATAGGTTTGCCCTCCGTCCAGTCAGTCAATCCGTCCGTCCGTCAAAAAATCTGGATCCTGACATAACTCAAACAGTTTCCAAGCTATGTTTATGAAACTTGGCATGTGGATAGGGGGCAATAGGGGGATTATGCACGTCTAAAAATATTTTGATTGATTCTGACAAAAATTGTGGTTGCTATGACAACAGAAACATTGAAAATGGCTTCAAACCGGTAGGGGACTTCTGTATTGCTTGCAATTCTTGATTACTTTTTATATCTAGTCCTGTTCTAGTCCATCAAAAGAACATAACCTGCATCTCTGCTCAAAATTTTACCGCTGTATTTTGGTAAACAAGTTTGTTATTGTCATCGGAAGAGGACAAGGTGCCTGAAAAAACATGACGTTGACGTCATGTACGGAGCAGCGCGCCATGATAAAAATATTTGTGCGCTAGATTACGACGCCTACAGACACATAAACCACTCTTTTATCTTTCTGACATGGAAAAAATAAAATTTGACAAGTTTAAATGCAGTGTTAGTTCGCCAGCTTTAAACTTTAAGCGACGAGCATAAAGTTTTGTACGACTGAAAGCCGAACTAAACAACGTTAATAATAAGGGAATGCAAACTTCTATCTGAGCGGGACATGTATCAAGATTGGTGGATGAAAATAAGGGTTTGAGACCAGAGTATGCCAAAACAGACAGCTGTGCATACTATCATACATGTATGAAATATGGTCATAATTTATTAAAGGTTAGAACCAGGTTGGTTCCTAGGCTACTCTCTACGGAGGGAAATGCTACATGTGTGACAACCTCTACAATGTGTTCATGACGTCGGGCGTCTACGAAGTGCTCCGTACGTTGTTACATGTACTTATTATTTTGTTTGTAGTATGTGTTGTCTTCGTTGCATCTTAATGAAACTTACAGGCATAGTCCATAATAGATTGATCTATCAGCTGGTAAAATTTCGAATATATCCCCCTAGTGGTTTGGTTAATATGAATGCAGTCTCTTAACTTTTCGGACATCCCTCGTATTGTATCAATGCACGAGAGACCGGGGATTCGATACAGACCCCTATGCTCCAAATTTGTCCGTCAGTCTGTCCGTACTCACCTCACCCACTTGTAGTTGTAGGGTGTGAAACAATAGGCTGTATTTAGATTCTGTACATTCCGTTGCTTACGAGGTTCAAAATGTTGCTTATGGGGTTTTACAAACAAAAGGATGAACAAAAGAAAACCCCACTATGTCAGTGAGAAAGTCCGTCCGTCCGATCATTCATCCAAAAATATTGTGTTGTCTGTAACTTGACCAGTAGTTGTCCGCCAGTCTTATTTATTACTCAATGTATATAACAACTTCTGTGCGATGTACTCACTCTTTAATATAACAAGGCATTTATAATCAAGTAGTAGCATACATATAGAATTATATCAATTGAAATGGCATGTTGTGGTCACACTAAAACCGACAGGGTGTCCTGTCAGTGTAAGTTTCAGTCAACGGAAAGGAGTTTAGTGGGACCAAAACCGAAGCAATGCATGTAAGATAATGTATGTCCGGTCCCCTTCCATTCGACTGAATTGTTTCGGCCACTATAAATTGAAAATTTATCCCCTAAAAATTAAAAATGGTGAAACATAAACCAACTAGACAGCGTATTTTACCAATTATTCTACATAGATGTTATGTTTCACGATGATATCTTTCAGATAGTCTAAGTAAAACTCTAGGCCTACTTCGTTGAGGTGAACGCCATCTTGGCGGAAGAAGTTGGTTTTGAGTAATAAAGTCTCCCTTACCACAACCTAGTACACTTTTCCTGGCCAGGCCATTAAGTCTCTTCCGTTTTAATTCAATCGGTTTGTACCCTAGCTTTGCCCCCTCCATGATCTTCTTTGTAGGATATCAACCCAAACTATGACTGTATTGGGCAAGGCATCCCTAAGGTAGGTTACCTCCCTTTGAATGATTTCCCTAATCGCTGGCGTTTTAAGGTTGACTAAATCATTACCACCTATATTTAAGATGATGGTCCAGGATGGTGTACCTAGCAGAACATATGTTTCCATGTGGTGACGAAAGTGTTGCCAGCCAAGCCCTCTTGCTCCCTGCCAGCCTATCCTACAGTATGTCAAACCAAGGTTGGGTTTCCCCGTGGCCAAAGCACGGACTACAGCCCAATAAGGGATATAGTCCCCTAATATCCAGACATCTAGTAATAGATAAGAAAATATATGAACAGCCATACACGTGTAGCCTTATAGAATTTACTTAAATAGAGAACCTAATGTTGACATCGTATGTACGATTTGTAACAATCGGATGACCATCTACCTAGCTTCATAATTACATCCGATGAGAAACTCTGAATGGCTAGATCAGTTGCCCTGTCTATCATAAAACTGTGCGATTTGAAATTTCTAAACTTATTCTGTCGATAGCATTACTTAAAACGCCCGTAAACTGCGATCGTGTGACAGTCACCCCGTTCTTATGACAAAACAGCAAAGGTTAATTATCAGGACGAATTTTCAGGAAGTCTCTTAATAGCGTAACGCGGCACAACGGATCATTTTGTTTTGGAATTCTCAACGTAACCGGTTCACCTCATTGGTTTATCTTATGGATGCGTAATGTAATCATGATATGATGGATGTCGCTGAATAATAACGCATTGACCGCATGAAATGCCTTGAGTGCTACCAATTCGATGACTCTGAATAGACCATAATAAGCCAAAGTAAATACGCCTGAAAACAATTTCATTTCGTATAGGTTGAAACATACATCCCTTAAGGCTTGGCAAACGTCTTCTAATACATGCTTCCTCAAGGGGACCCGCGTATCAATGATCCTTCTACACTTACGCACACTCCCAACGCAACACTTTTATAATTCTAGTTTCTCAAAAACTGTGGTAAACATCAACTTGTGCTTATAGATAATGTTGTTTTAAGTCATTAGCAACACAGGAACATTGAAATCATTCACCCGTGACGCACCGTCTATTCTGCGCGTAGAGCAGTGGTGATTTCCACGTGCGGCACGTGAAAATGGAAGATAGTGGCAAAAATCGATATTCTTTGTCATTGAGTTCTTCTCTAGCGACTTTCCGGCTGAAAAAACAGATTTGTATAAAAAATGCCCCGGATGAGTATTGAAGAGCGTGGTCGCGCGATTGGAAGATTACAGGCCGGTCAATCCTTACGACAGGTATGCATCGCATTTTATTAATTATTCAGATAAAAGATAAGAAAAACATTGCATACTCTTTTTTGTCACTGTTTCGGTTTTTATAACAATAAAACTAAACTCTCAATTAAACTGTGATCAATATTTCCTATTTTCAGGTAGCAAGATTTTTCGGCCGTCATGTGTCTACGATTTCCAGACTTCTAGAGAAGTTCCAACTCACTGGCCAACTTCAGGACCGGCCAAGGCAGCCTCGTGGTAGGGTGACAACTCAACAAAAGGATTTACAAATTGATGTAGACCATCTGCACGACCGTTTTAAAACAGCAACATCGACTGCGAGAACGACCCTCGGACATCATGGTGATCATGTCAGCAGAATGACAGTTCAAAGGCAGCTTCGTGAACAGGGTATAAGGGCTAGGCGGCCCTTTCGATGTTTAATTCTGACCCATCGACACCGACAGGAAAGAGAGAGATGGGCCAGACAACACAGGCGTATGACTCGTGCTGAATGGGGTAATGTACTGTTTACGGACGAAAGTAGATTCAACTTATTCCATAATGATGGGAGGATGCGTGTATACAGGCGCCGAGGTGAGCGACTTAACGATGAATGTGTGTTTCAGCGAGACCACTTTGGCGGTGGTTCCGTAATGGTTTGGGCCGGAGTTTCATTACACACCAAAACAGATCTGGTTATGGTCCAAGGCAACTTAAACGCTATCAGGTATCAACAGCAGATTTTGACCCCGGTGACCATTCCACATCTGAGAGCCGGAGGACGTGGTATGATGTTGTTGCAAGACGGAGCCCCAGCCCATACAGCTCGTACTACACACACTTTGCTACAAAATAATAACATTAGGCTATTGCCTATACCACCTAAATCTCCGGATATCAACGTTATTGAACATGTATGGGACGAGCTGGACAGGCGAGTAAGATTACGACCAGTAGCACCGCGTAACTTACGGGAACTTGAACAGGCTCTTGATCAAGAATGGAGGAATATTCCACAGGCATTAATCCGAAATTATGTGCTTTCGATGAGACAAAGATGTGAACATGTGATAAGAGCTATGGGTGGACACACGAAATACTGAGATGTCAGGACTGGCGGGTTATTCTGTGATCGGTTAACGTTGTTTGTGTTCAGTGTGATATTTTACCGTGTTGTTATTTTACATGGTGTCATTTTGTGACTTTTTATTTTACACTGATGCTTGCTATTTGCATTTATTTTAACTTTACTGTAAACCAAATTGAATAAAAATTATATGAGGCATTAATCAATGATTGATTTATTTATACACCAAATTTTAACCAATTCCTATCATAAATAGTTGAGAAATAATGAAAACTTTAAGTGTTGCGTTGGGAGTGTGCGTAAGTGTAGTCCTATGGCATCCCTCTATGAGCTTATTTACAATAAATACTTTATTAAAATCCGCGAAACCTCTCAATTTATGAAAATAATTTATGCCCGCTAGATACGTTGTACTTGATTTAGGCGATAGCCTCTTTTCATAGCAATGGGTGAGGTAAAATAGAATGTGAGTTACTGAAATTGGCCATGACTTTAACAAATTATATGTAGACCTGAACTTCTCGAAATAATTGAGAGCCCCGTATGGTACGTGAGTAGCGTATTTGGAGCTATATCACTGTCTAAGAGGCGTCTGTTCTGCAATGAAGACGTGCTAGAGAAGCTGTAATGCCGTTGAAAAATGGCGTTGATATACAGTTTGTGGGAATTGGCTCATTTTTCCTTGTGTTGATGATGAGTTCGTAAATTAGCGTAGCATAGTGGAACTCCACTTTTGCTAACTTTTTAAAACCTACATCATAACTGTCTTAGTCCTACATCATTCTTTTTTGTATATTCAGTCTAATTCAAATCTTACTTAATATACATTATTTTCAAATCATAGAAAATAAATCTTAAAAACTTTTGACCAATCAAATGTCATGTTATATACTTTGTAAGCCAATTAAAACGTGGCTACAACATTATTGCATAATTACTTCAAAAACAAAGGGTTTACCAATATTGAAAATATGACAACATGAGGTTGACTTTAATGTATCGGATAACAATCAGTTGAGATGCTATCTCACGCATCCTGCTTTAACGTAGACATTTTAATGCGAATTATATACGAATAATATCTAATAGCCCATGGCTAGTAAAAGAGTTTAAAGACTCACATTCAGAACGCGTTACTAAAATGGTTAGATAACATTGACAATTTAAAACAAATGATGTGGCCAAATATTACCGCATAAAAGTTTCCCCTCCCGTATTTAACTGCATTCCTATGAAGTGGTCATCCAATTTTATCAACAGTACTTAAATATACAAAAAATATGCAGTTACAAATAAAGCCATGTACACGGTCACGTTATCTATTAGCCATTGAATATATTGTGCCTATTCCACAAATGTTAGAGTTAATAAACATAGTGTTCAGCAAGGCTGAAACCGGAAAGTGTTGAAGTTTTCCAAATTTCAACAGTTCATTGGGACCATGTCCTAACATTCGGACGTTTTCAGTTAGTAATGCTACCAACATATTCAAAGTGGCAATGTAAAATCTTTTCAAGAATCATGTAAATAAGACAGACAAGTATTTAGTTTATTTGTCTCAAGTTGTTTTTATAAACTGATTATTATCGGACAACACGTGCATATACTCCATTCTTTATACATGCAGTTCACGTCCCTAGGGGTTTGAGTTCAGCAATATCATGTAATTCTATATAATTACATTTCCCTATTTTCTGGTAAATGCACAATTAATTAATTTATGCCTATGCTACCAGCTCACAATAGCTGAGTTCATTATATCCCGTGGATATATCCCGTGAATTAAAGACCGCTATAAAGTTCTTAAACTGCAGCTCACTTAAGGTTGATTCCAAAATACCGTATGGAAACACAGAACGATGGAAAGCAGAAACATCACCAGTCTACTCCAGTCAACTAAAATATAAGAATTGGACTGTTATCTACCATAGAAGCAACATCCGCGCAGACTACTGCATCCTACATATACCAGTACCAGGTGTTAAAAATACCACACTCACACTAATAGTTAGACTATATAACACACTCACCTTTCTCACAAGAAATATACACCTGTAATGGTATTGGGATAACCAATGACCAATATTAAGTGCTACTGTAGCACAATAAATAGATTGACTGAAATAGAGCTAAGTGAGCCTGCATTTCCTTAATTTATCATATGATATTAATTCCGCGGTCCAAAGTGTTATTTATACAAGAAGTCCTCGATATTTGAAAGGACGTAACATGCATTCAAACTTAGAAGTATTTGTGAGCTCTTAACAACCAAGAACATTGCTGCTTTAACCCATTTTACCAGTCACAAAATAACTATTACCGCCTAAAACAGTTAATAAATTATTTTTAATATTGCTAACTCATACCCCCTTAGAAATAACGTAACTCATTGCATATTGTATACTTAATTAAATGTCTCTCATACATTTTAATGCCATTTGTTGCCGATTATGCCTAAACGTTTAAATTCAAGTTGACATATTTTTCTATTTTCGCATAAATATTAGCTAAACTTCAAAATGTCTAAGATGACCATATGCTTATAAATCCGAAATCTCATCAGATCTTGTAAAATAAAATTAATGATATCTTTATTACGTACCACAGGTTTAGAAAAATTTACGTATGGAAATAATTACGCGCATTTTAATAGCATAATAAAGTTAGACTAAAAACATTGTCAATGATAATAAATACAGTTTTCAACTGTGACGTGAATATAACAAAAGTACCAAAATTTACATAAAATAAGTACAGATTCATCGACACAGAAGGTCCACCGATTATTACGCATCCAAAGTTTAATGTCTCTTGTTTATGTAGATCGTGTGGCGAACGTAACATGAGTCCATGGGTAATCCATATGGAATCCATAATCGGTTGATGCTGGAAACTCGCCGAATATCGCCGATTGATCATTCTAGTAGAATTCGAACTTGCCCAATTTCCGAGATGAAGTATTCTCACACTGATGAAATTTAATATAATACTTCTAGTGCTCAAATATGCACTGATTCACTTTGCTGTATTTATCACTGGTTGAAATTCGCTAATTAGCAATATCTCACGTGTAGAAATTCGCTTGGCTGTATTTATTCGCTGATTAAAATTCACTCGCTTGGCTGTAATTATTCGTTTGGTAGAATTAACATGGTAGTAGTAACTCGCTTGTTGAAATTCACTCGCTTGGCTGTGATGCTGTGAGGTACCGCAAATTTTACCCGGATTCTCCACCAGTGTAATGCCGTTGAAAATGGCGTTGATATACAGTTTGTGGGAATTGGCTCATTTTTCCTTGTGTTGATGATGCGTTCCGATTCTGAACTCTAATCTCAGAACTCTGCGTTAACTCTTGAGGTTGTTGTAGTACGTGGAATCCAGCTTCTTGTTAGACCAACAGTGTTATGTCTGTTGTTTCGGGAATTAGCTCGTATGTAACAACCCGTTGGTCCGTGCGTTGTGTGAGCTGTCAGTTTAGCTCTGCTAACGTTGTAAGTCCAGTGCGTTTATCCAGCACAATTTCAAATATGACAACAAAGTCTCAACTAAATAAGTTATGACAAATCCACCGTAAGTTTTACTATTTTTATTTTCGTCCTTTCTCAAAGTAAATAACAACTAATAAATATGGTTTTAAACACACTGAGTTCGTAAATTAGCGTAGCATAGTGGAACTCCACTTTCGCTAACTTTTTAAAACCTACATCATAACTGTCTTAGTCCTACATCATTCTTTTTTGTATATTCAGTCTAATTCAAATCTTACTTAATATACATTATTTTCAAATCATAGAAAATAAATCTTAAAAACTTTTGACCAATCAAATGTCATGTTATATACTTTGTAAGCCAATTAAAACGTGGCTACAACATTATTGCATAATTACTTCAAAAACAAAGGGTTTACCAATATTGAAAATATGACAACATGAGGTTGACTTTAATGTATCGGATAACAATCAGTTGAGATGCTATCTCACGCATCCTGCTTTAACGTAGACATTTTAATGCGAATTATATACGAATAATATCTAATAGCCCATGGCTAGTAAAAGAGTTTAAAGACTCACATTCAGAACGCGTTACTAAAATGGTTAGATAACATTGACAATTTAAAACAAATGATGTGGCCAAATATTACCGCATAAAACTTGGCACATGTTGAGGGTTTGGGTCCGCCCATGGAGCTAGTTGTCTGAACTTCTGTAAATTAAAGCGAGACAATGAGTCACAAATACCGTTTAAACTGCCAGGGATGTGGGTCGCTTTAAGCCATGTATTTAATTTCAAACATCGAAGCGTGTTAAGTCTAACCAAAGTCATTACATTCTCCGAATTTGATGATAGTTTGTTTAAAATGTGAACGACCGCTAAATTGTCCGAATTGAATTGAAACCGAGACCTTCACCGCCTGCGCTATCAGAATACAACTGTACGTCTGGGCTTGAAACTCAAAACTTGCCGTGGAAGACTGAAACGCCGTTAAAGTCCTTCAAAAAGTGAGCCACATATTCAAATCTAATCTAATTTGATTCAGCGATTTAACTTGAAATGATGATATGGTTTAGTAAGGCCGCATATTGAATTTATTAAACGGCGTGAGAAGGGTCTACCCATTGGAATTGTGCGGCGACAGAAATTTAAAGAACCTGTTAGTGACTGCATGAAGTTTAAATGTCGTGCTTTTATGGGACAACATATCCCTATTATTTTCAACAATTTCTTGTATTTTTGATAATGGAATCCGGACCCTCATAAGAATTTAATCCAGTTCCAGCCCCAAAAATAGCGATCTCTCAGTAGGCCCTTCAGATTTTTCGTCTGCTAATGGGACGCCGAGTTCCGACATTGTGCTTTTAAATAAATTAAAAGCATGTGTGCATAAGTCCCCGTTTTTATGTCCAGCCAGAAAATCGTCCAAAAATTGAATTTAACCACCCATTTCATATTTTTGTTTCACGCAAAATTCTAAAAACCTTGAAAACCTTTCGAAAGTAATGCAGCTGATTGAGGCCCCAAAAGGTAGAGGTTTATCGAAATAAAATTTATTATCGCAACGGAGTTCTAGTAATTCAAAATATGCACTACGAATATCTGCTTTAAACATTTTACAATTTTTACCTAAATCTTGAATCATATTGAACGCTTCGTCAAAGCTTTTGTATTGAACCGCACAAAGCCGGGTCGATATAATCATTCACAGACTCCCCGACCGAGTATGACGAATCATACGATATTCTCCAGGTGGTTTTTTTTTGGAACCAGGCCAATTGGTGAAACGATCGAGTTAGGCAAGGGTCGTTCATTAAAAGGACCCGCTATTCGGCCAGCTTCTATTTCTTTGTTAACTCTGGATTGAATTAGCGTTGGATTTAAAGAAGTGGATCTTACAATGTTTGCATCCCTTGGGGCCCGTGTAACAAATTTAAAAACCTCGAGTAAACCCTTTTAAAAAAAATTCGGCCTCAGCTGCATCGTATAAGCTTAAATACTGCTCCAAAGCCTCAATTTTGATGGGTGTTTTTGATAAATCATATATATCTGGGGTTTTTTATAATAGTTTGGTGGCGGGGTGACCCGCTCACTTTCCATTATTTGCCAGTTCAACCCACTACTGCTTTCCCCTATAAGATCCGCGTCTATTGAAGGGTCTACCCCGAAATGGTCGTTGGATTAGAGACGTTTGGGTAGGAAACCGAGTTTGTTGCCTAACATGCACTAAAACACCTGGTCTCTGGATGTGGGGCGAAACATGTTGCACAGAGATGCTGAAATCTACAGTTAGGTCACGAACAACCCCCTTACTGAAATCTATACATGTATACCGGGGTGTATTAAGCGTAGGCGTTTGGGTGGTTGACATTTGGATGCATCGCCACCACAATTCGTTATTGATTTTTGACCACGACGACGGCGAGATATCACATAGCACGTGGAACTCGCCTATAATTACACATTTGATTCTTTGTTTGGACCAGGTTAATAATCTACATGAACAACCCGAGTTTCCACGTGCACAGGTTGTTCATGTCAGCTTAAGGTGCATCTACACGGTAAGTCTTTGTGTATAAGTCTAAGATGTACACTTCACAAAATGTACATCTTCCCTAACTATACGGTACACCATGGCTTATAAATCACATAGGGTCTGTATCGACTCACTGGTCTCTCATTCACTAGATATAGATAACAGGGAAATGACTAGTATCGAAATTGCGACACCACCAACTTTACAAACAGTCTTTTAACTTTTCCAAAATGGCAATTAATCACATTCTGTTTTCTCCAGTAGCAAGCTTATACATTTATCCCACAGAATATTTTCTTGCTCAATATTTATTATTTGAGCCTGTTTTTATTGATTCCCAACCCCTGCTTGGTTCTGCTCTGCATTACATTGTCCAGACAGTTTTTGAGGCGATCGAATTTATGATCCCGAAAAAAACTCAACCTTCTTCCATTGATTCCGAAATGCCTCAGAATGGCTACAATGGCTGAAAACAAACTATAAGCTGTATAATTACTACCGTCTTCTTTCCTCAATGCAAGTACAAACCTAGATAAAACAGCATTATTCTCTTCATCCGACAAACTTAGAATATCAGGTTTAGAGTACAAAATATTGCGAATGTCAGTTGCTTCTACAGTCATACTATGGACATCGTTCCGCCACTTGGCATATAGATTCACAGCCCATCTGTTCTTTCGAAGCGTATTTTCGGATACAGTTGGTCTGCTCATGACATCTATTTCCCTATCATTGAGGGTCAAAAAATCGGGTCGGGACTTCTGAAAAGAAAATGTAAATGGTAACTTATATCTTTCAAAATGTGCTTAAACAATATAAACATAGACTCAACAAAATAGAATGTATCCACAATTCAAGAGTGTGTATGTCAAACCCCATTAAGGTATTGCTATTGAGCAAAAAATATCAGCCAAGAAAAAAATGGAAAAGTTTAAATGCTCCGCATGCTTCATAGAATGCATGTAGATTCAAAATACGTTACACATATATATATAATGATATCAATATATGAAATATGAAACAATTATTACTTTGAATGTAAAACTCAAAACGGCACTTACTTTCAAAAACCGAACTAGAATCGAGTGTTCTCCTTAATCACAGGTATTTGAAGGGAAAATGGGCTTGGGTCTGCAAGTATCGATATGGCCGGGTACGGTGCGTAGGTGATTTCATTGAAAGCGTCTTACAAAACAAAGAAAAATCAAGAGTTACTTACCGAAGCGACGAAATTTACACTCGAAAAACCGTCAGGGGTATCACTTCCGTTCTATACGTTATCCCCATTGTAACTGTGCAAAGCTGATATATATTGTTAAGTTAATAATGTATCAAATCAACAAAAATATACAACATTCCAATTTGTCTTCTTATGGGTAGAACATTTCCGATGAACCAATAGTAGGATTTATGAATAGAACAACTGTGTATATTAACTGAATTGTTAATTATGATATATAAGAATTTAAAAAGTTACGTCATGTAATTACTGTAAATTGCTAGTACAAAGGTATATGCACAATTTTCAATTCGCCTGTAGAGTGTAGATAAAGAGAAAGTTCCCGATTCGTAGACGAGAAATTTTCTGATTCGTAGACGAGACGAGACAATTTCCGATTCGTAGACTACAATTATTGTGAATTATGAGCTATGAGAAATTGAACAAGTTATGTCATGTAAATACTTTAAATTTTATATGCACAATTTCCAATTCGCCTGTAGATAGAGAGAAATTTTCCAATTCGTAGACAAGAAAATTTCCGATTCGTAGAGAAAATTTCCGATTCGTAGACGAGAATTGTGAAGTATGAGGTATGGAAATTAAACAAACTATGTCATATAATTAATCTAATTTGCTAGTACAAAGGTGCATACATAATTTCCTATTCGCCGTTTTTGCTAGTACAAATGTGCATACATAATTTCCGATTCGCCGTTACATATATACAGAGAGAAAATTTCGGAATAGTGTATTTCCCGGCCCTATGCTATTTTAGAATATAACCTACATTATGAGCCAATGAAAACGCCGCATTTTCGCGGTTAAATGAAAATTTAATCATTAAAATTTCTCTTAACAGACTTGACGTCTTGCGTTCGCGCTAATTTCTATCGGCCAATCAGAATGCAGAATGTTATATTCTAAGTTAGTTAGAACATATTAAGTAAATTTTAATGACTAAAAAGGCCTCGCTTCGCTTCGCTCGCTCCGCCCTTTTTAATCATTAAAATTTACTTAATATGTTCTAACTATAACTTAAACAAGAAAAAAGAAGTGATTCTACGGCCGTAGGGGTTAATTTTTCTATTTATTGACGTATTTTTAAAATGTTGATATCAAGTTAAAGATGACGCTCTTTGGTTTCTCAATATATATAAAACATTGAAATTATGCCCATGCCAATATGAATTATAACGGTTCAAACACTGACTATTTTTCGAGAAAAAAATCTACACATTCTTGTGTTCGAATTCCACGGCCGTAGGGGTTTATTTTTTATAATTGATATCAAAATAAAGATGAAGCTCTCTAGTTTTTTGATTATGCAAACATATTGGAAATCCGTCCATTAATTATAAAACAACGGCTTATTGAATATAGCCCAATTTTCTCGGCGTGAAATAATATTTTTAATGTGTTCGAATTCCACGGCCGTAACTGTTTATAGTTTCTAAATATGTAAAAACATTGAAAATAACGGCAGTATTAATAAAATGACAATGATTAGAAAATTGTGGTATTTCACGGCCGTGATTTTTTTTGTCAATATTTGTGACGGAGATTAACACCCAACTAGTCTCCTTTTTGATGTCGGTGTTCTGGTACGTTCTGTGCATTTTCTCTTCAATTGGTTCGGTATTTTGCCGGCTGTTGGTGTTCTAACTACAGTTCTCTGTCCATTTGTTGAAATTATTTCATTATGATTTTCGCGTCCTTTGTCTGTCCTGAATTTCTTGATTTTTTTCTCTTGTTGCTCGTTGGATAAATTTGCCCAAAATGAAATGTCCACCAAATGATGATAAAATGGATACGCTTATTTGAAATTCCCCGTTCCCCTTACTGCCCGTTCCCGTTCTCGAAGTTCGGTTTCGACGATATCCTACCAAAGTTCAATGAATTTTGGAAGATCGCACAGTTTCCATTTAGTTGCCGATTTTAAAATGTGGTTTGCGCTTTCTGCGTTGTTAGTAGTCCAGTTTGCTTCAACTTTGCCGTTACGCATTGCAGTTATGACGTGTGTCTCAAGTAACGGTAAAAGTCTATTAGTGAAATAATTCAAAAACGCCACGTTGTCTCCATTTGATTTTATTAAGTTTGATACTCTGTCTACCCTGACTGTCAAAGTGTTGTCATCTTTGGTGTCCACTATTCCGTTCTTGTAAAAAAATGAGGGCACATACGGTCTGGCTCTCCTTAACTTGTAGTCCTGAGTGGTCTTCAATATATCGCATCACGTTATTTCTTAGGTGACGCGTACATAGAACATGTGTAGACTCAGTAAAACACAGTTTAATTGATGATTTGAAGGCAGCTTCCTCGTCTGACCCAATTACTAGCGATTTTCTTTCAGTATCAGTTAAATTCATTGCTATTTGTTGTAAAAATCTGCAGTATGTCTTTGATGATGAATTTGTGTTGATGAATGTAGATCTAGGTCCGAAAGATATTGTAAAGTCCAATGATGAGCGTCTAAGTACGGAAGTGTCTTTATAAATTGTAGGAGTCACGTGAAAATCCCCAAGATAGAACGCTTTATCCAGACTTAAAATTTCCCTACCCTCCTTGCAACAGAAACGTTTTATGTCCATTATTTGTTGGTCACTGAACAGAGTAACTACAGGGTGGTTAAGCCCTTTAATATGTTCAACACTTTGAACGTAATTGTCAGACTTCGGCATTTCTTCAACAGCTATGACGTGGTCTGCAGCGTTTGATTTCGCAACATTTTTTGTTAAGTTGATATTTAAAATTTTGAAGCTGTTTCTCGTCACGTTGTTTTTCAAAATCGCACTTAACGTCATTATTCATAGTTTTCTCAACATCCTTAACGGAGCAATGTTGTAGTTCTTGCTTCAATTTTGCGCGCAACTATTTTTTCGTTTTTACCTATGGAACATTTTTGAGTACTCGTTTGACATTGTCGTGGAATATGGTTCCGAGGAAATTTCCTATGTATTCAATTAAAGCAACGTTCTTGGAAAGATAGTTATATTCAGTCGGTATATTGACAAAGAAAGTTATTCGGCGTTTGAATGGCTCTGTGGACTTGTGCGATGCCTTCATTGTGTGGTATGTTCGCTGCAACTGCTTAGTTTATAATTAGTTGAGAATTGAGTTTTTTTCATGGGGAGCTAATGCGCTTAATAAAGTAGTTAAAAACATTTATCGCCCAGTCAGACCGTAGATGAATTGATTAACGACAGTCTCTTAATTAGATGTCATTAAAACTGCCAAAATAATTCGAAAATACAAATACATGATTAACAAAAACAATTTATTTGATTAGAAGATAACGATCAAGTTTGAGATTTCAGCCAACTTTAGACAATTAGACCTACAGTTATTAGACTTTTATTGACAAGACTGCTATACGATATCACGTTTAGAAATATTTTACAATGTCTGGGGCTAAGATGTTTGTTCATGTAACATAATTAAGAGGTCCTCTGTCATGTTGTCTCCGTGGTCAAAATTTACCTAGCTTAATTTTACCCGAACGTTTTATAAGGATGCATATAGTCATTTGCAGTATAGGAAATATTCAATATTAACAGTATATTCAAAATGCTAACCGGAAGTCGATGGGATGAATGACCAATAACACCTGGCATTCACCAGGTAGTTAGCTGGTGGGTACATTTTCATATGATATCTCCTTCCAATAACAATGTATACTATTTCGCAAATGTTTGCTAGCTCATCTTGCACATAGTCACTTTTGTGGTCACCCTTGGTCCGTCTGCATAATAGTGGGTTTTTTTCTTTTGTGATTTGATTTTTACAAAATTACACACAACTTGCACGATATCGGTTCCTATATTTAACCGTGGAACTATTCGGCTTACTGCAACTTGTGTAATGTGAATACCTTTATTTTCCTTGACAGTCGTTTCTTCGTTTAATCTGGGGAAAAGGACGCTGTGCTCCGACTTTAGATGGTCCATCGACATCCAACATGTCATTGACGTCTACAGCGTTGTCCTCCACAGATACGTCCCTATTAACAATACTCAAGTATTACTAATTGACATAAAACTGCGAATATATATGCATGTGAGCAAGATAAAATACATGTTCTGTTTATACTTATACATTGTAGGCTGATGGTGAACCAAGTACCTACAACCTATAATAGGCATTTTCGACTGAGCTGTTTCGTGGAGCAGGTTACAGTCTGGTTCCCGTTCTAATGTTACAGTTGTATTACTGTAGTAGTGCTGTAATTGTGGAGACGGGAACCAGGCTAAAACTTGCTTCACGAAACAGCCCAGTCGAAAAGGCATAATGATTACTCTCGGCACGTCATTACTGAGAGTACCCTTGGTCACGACGGTGTGTCTTTCTGTCAATTTAGCATGTTCTTTTGTGAAACTTTACTTTGCCTGGCAAAAATGTCAAAAACTGCGGTGCAACTTTCTATTAATAATTTAGGACAATGTCACTGAATGTGCTTGCTTGAAGCTTATACTGTGTATTTAATCTCAGATATAAACGAGGGTCAGTCAAAATAGCTGAGAGTTGCTAAATAATACTTAGGAAATAAGTGTTGGTATATACATTATCGTGAAATATGGTATCTCACTGATGTTATGACAAAATCCAATGGCTATGTTTATTCGATTCTTGTTGCCCGGCAACTAAAGAAGACTACACGGGGACATACGTTCACGCTGTTAGTAGAACAAGGGTTTGCGTTGCTATGGAAATATGTTCACGATTTTCACGTGCGTAGGGCGTTTATAATCAGGAATACCTCCTACTCGGTTAGTAACCATTACATACCAACGACGACGGGCAACTGAGTCCTCCCCATCCGCATCGAACACAGAGTGGATAGGGGAACCAGTATAGTTTACTGACGAAGGTCTAACCTACTGCCGAGAGCAAGATCCGCAGTTACCTAACTTTAATTATAGGACAACTAATATTGTGAAAAAATAAAAGATATTATTTTTAAAGATTAAAAGCTCCGCGAGTCGCATGTGATGCCTGACGACATGTACATTTGTCATGGAAAACTATCCAGTTTTGGGCGACCAGGAGCGTACCTGGAGCATATTTGATTGTACTCCCAATGGTAGGGGGTCTGGGTGCATGCTCCCCCAGAAAAACTTTTTGGCAAGGAAACGCCATTGAGAGTATCTCAACGATGTTTTTACGCCATGCCTTAAGGCAATAAATTGTTTTATTTGTGACAAGTAACATAACACAATTTGGATTACTAATAAGAGCTTGTAGAAGACATGATGCCCAAATGATGATCAACGTCCCATCATCGTCCTTTGACCTACCCAGCCCAAAACAAAAGACACTTGTCATGATCAACATCCATCGATCTACTAAGTTTGATGTAAAAAGGTACCTTCATTTTCAGTAAAAACCATTTGTGCACTTATCAACCTTTTCCCCAGGAGGGGCGGTTCTATAGTGGAATAAGACATTTGTAGAATTAGCTGTCAATTTCCCTCACATGTGCAGATTGCCCTGTCTTATTTCTTGGGGTGTGGATTTTCTTGTCAAATATCCCTATTGTAGATTTTCATTACAATGCAACCTGGACAAATCATCTCATTTGCATGAAAAGGGCCTATCTAAAGCATTACTGGCAGACTGTGTGGGCTCCCAAGAAAAAAATGTAAAAACATTTAACTGAACAATATTGATGATACGCACGATTAGGGAGTGAAAGGATGGGGGTCCCCCTCGTTTAGCTGACGGGGGTCCTCCCCCCCCCCCCGAAAAAAAAGAAATATAGATTGCGGATGGTCCATTCTGAGCACATTTTCTGTCTCCGAAAGCCCCAATTTGATGATCCCCAATGTTATCTCTGGTTTTGCTCACGATTAAAGCAAAACAATAAGTCAAAATGGGACATTCATGTAGCAACATATTCAGTATGTAGACATGGATGCAATTAATGCGGGCGAAGCGAGGTGGAAAAAATACATTGCGTATGTGAGCAGCATACCACACAAAATCGTTCTCCGATTTTATAATACATGTATTCACTAATAAATTTACGGTGCGAGCTAAGCTAGCTAGAAAAAATAGCACTGCGTATCTGAGTTGCGTACCCTACAAACTTGATTTCTGACTAGATAATGCATGTAGACCTATTTTTATTCACAAATAAGGTTATTCTGCTCAGCGCAGCGAGCTCCAAAAATAGCAATGGTATATTTAAGCAGCATACCCTACAAACTCGTTCTCTGACTGGATAATACATGTACTGACTTATAAAGTTAGTGTGCGAGCGAAGCGAGCTAGAAAAATTAGCACTGTGAATCTGAGCAGCATACCGTACAATACAAACTCGTTCCCTGACTTGAAAAACGACGGATCTTTTTAATGACATTGATCATATTATAAAGTGACTTTTTTATACACACGCTGCATTTGTATGCCCCTCACCCCCCCCCCCCCCCTCTGCTTGTGATTTTTATTGGTGATTTCGAATTTTTATGTTTTCAATTTATTTCAGTCCAGATTCGAATTGTACGCACGGGCGTACTGGAGTACGCCTAGTTACGCCCCTGGCGACATATCCGACTCACAAGAGTCCTCTAAGTCATCTGAACTAAAAACGACAAAGTTATGCTCAGGACATAAAAATGTCCTGACAAAATCAATCAAAAGGGAATCATTTAAACACTACACAAGGCAGAGTTATGATTCTTGCGCACTGCACTTCATGTCACAGCAAAAAATATGCATACCAATTTCGGAGTCGTTCATACTTATGGTGATAAAGTAATGCCCCGGACTAGAAATGCTTATAAAATCAATCAAAGGGAAATAATTCAAAAATGGCACAAGGTAGAGAGTTATAGTTCTTAATTACTGCACTATTGTCTTTTGTTAGGAACATTTATACCAAGTTTTAAGTCAATCAACCTTATGGTGACAAAGTTATGCTCCGGACAAGAAATGCTCTAATAAAATCAATAAAAGGGAAATAATTCAAAAACGATGCAAGGTAGAGTTATGGTTCTTGTGCACTGCACTTTGGATTATTGCAAGAAATTTGCATACCAAATCTTGAGTCATTTAAACCTAAGGTGACATAGTTATGCTCCGGACAAGCAAATTCGGACGCCGCCACAGCCGCCAACAGAAGTGATCCCTATATGTCGCCTTTTCAGGCGACACAAAAACAATCTTCCTCATATCCGACCAGTATTATTTCCCTTGGAATGGTACAATTTGATGAAATTTGGCAACCTTAACAAGTATTTGTGCTATAGTTGTCAAACTTTGTAGGAATATTAACAAGCCTACAAGTGGATTTGACTTATAACCATTGACATGTGTGGGCAACCTTGTCCCATGGACACATTTCTAGTTAAGCATCTATTCCGCATTATATGTTCACATTTGCTGTAGCGAATATATGCATTGGTTTACCATATACAAAGCGTAGTTTTCAAAAGGGCATGTATTGGCTACAACGTCGCCACCTAATCGTGTAACCGATACATCTAAGAATATATAATCACTGGGGTATCGCCTTGGCGTCTCCTCAACCGACAAGTATATTACGTGACGTTATAAATGTTGCACTTATATGCTTTTATATAGTCGTTAATATAGCGTTAAATACCAAGATAAACATTTATTTTTCTCTCTGAAATGTCTGTAATGACAAACTAACACACTCCCAATCAGACAGGTATGTTACGCGTCGTGATAAAAGCTGCAATTTGCTTGTTTTTTTATTTGTTATTTAGCGCTAAATCTGAGATTAACATGTTTTAATGTATCAGTACCATTAGCACTATCCTGGTCGGTGGTAAAACACAATTCATTAGAGACAATGTGCAGTATCATTCCAAATAATGAGACCGTTAACACGGGCGAGCGCTACGTAGCGCTTTCCATGGGAGGTAATCCTTCCCTTATATATTTAATTGAACGGGAGGTAACCGAATAAAAGCGCTCGGTAGCGCTTTGCCTAGACAACGGACCCCAGGTCTCGTAACTGCAAACACTGCACTCAAATCAGTGGAATGAGACGGTTATAGTGCGACATAAACCATCGTGAACTGATTAGATTACTGTACATTTATTCTCACTTAGTGGTAATAAAAACTACCACATCATGTGCCAGAGTGTTCGTTTAATAATATTTTCTGGTATAACACAATTTACGAAGTGTCAAGGTTTTCGATTAATTCAATTTTCTGATATAAGACAATTGACAAAGTGCTGTTTATTTTCTGGTGAATGATTGTTTATAGCAATTAACGTAGACTCCCGACTGCTTCTGTTTGACGTCAGCTCAAGTTGATGTGCATGCATGGTTAATTGGAGTAATTACACGCATCCATGAATCACCAATGAGTCATTTGAACATACAATAACAGCAGCTCTTGATTCAACGTTAGACTACGTTCTACGACTTTTATTTGATATAAATGTCTGCAGCATTACCACTGAACGATACCCTTGTGATTAAATATATTTCTCTATCAAGCTCTTGCATATCTGATATCAGTTAAGTGAGCGAGTAAGAAAAAGATCAGAAAAAATAATAACAAATCGGACAGGGAAAGCAACACTCAAATGAAAGAGCTGAGCACAGAAAAAAACATATACCACAATTACACGGCACAATGCCCAACACACAACTGAACGAGAAAATGAGCTTAGCCGCTAAAAGTCTAAGTTTAGGCAGAGTATGCCAATTGTTTCGTTCCTAAAATGTATATACTACAATTCTTCGAACTTTAGCTCCATTTCTCTTCCTAGAGCAATCATTATTTGACGTTTGCGGACGTACGGTACTTTACGGAAATCGGCTCGGCGAAATTAAAATAAACTATAAACTAAACGGTTTTCGGCCAATTACTTTTACTAGAACAGTAACACCGTTCAATAACGGTAACAAGTGTACACGTTTGTAGGGAAATATCACAATTGTGGCCATACTACGTGACCTATTGCTATGTTGGCGAGCTAAAAATCAAGAGAAAAACGCTCGACTCAGCTAAAATGTTCCTGTTTATCCTGTTTATTTTTTTATTACGGCATGAATTTTCATAAAACACAGACAAGGGCCGTCTTCTTAGCGATATCGTGCAGTATCAAATATGTACAAAAATGCCCTCATTTCGTCTAATAATTATGTAGATCTAACGTCTTTTGGCGCCACCGCCACCATTGTTGTTTGTATACGCAATACCTGAAGAAGCCTTCTTGGCGAAACGTTGTGATTAAATGAATATATTAAATGTATTCGTGTTTGGTGGTTGTATTTTATTTTTGATATATCTAATTTCGTCAGAAAGTGCAACAGCGCATTTCAAAAATGAAAACACAAGGCTCTGTTGGGCAGTCAAACATAAAAATATGCAGTTATTTGTCGTTTCTATTGATTCTGTGGACAAACTGCCTTGTCATGTATTATATGTTTTGTGGTGGAGCTATTTCAGAAATGATATGTTGAGGAACATATTTCTCTTCTATCTCACTCTGTTCTAATTTGTAACCTTTGCTTAACACAGTATGGCATAGCTACTAATTGCACATATTTTCCTAGCAAAGTCATGTTTCCTCCACAAACACCCAAATCAATTTCTTGCAGCAAAAATTAATCTTCATATTCACGCCCTTGCAATTCACAAGCCCAGACACGAATAAAGGGGTGAAATAGCGAGCAAACTGTGTCGGAAAGCCGTGATGTCGTACTCCGATGTCCATTAGGTGTTCTATGGGAACAAACCCGTAGATACGGCAGCAAGTTATTGCCAACCATTAGAAAGGGCATTGATGAGAACAGCGACTCTTAGTTTATGTTCATATGTCAAAAAAAACCAGTCTGTTAACATAAATCAAGCAAGAATGAACCGTTAGTATTAACATGACCCTTGTCTTGTGAAACACGTGGTATGAAGTCGTCGGCGGAGTAATCATCCGGTAAAACAGTATATTTATTTAAGTCGGAATCAAAAATAACAAAATCCGGCTTATCGGAGGTACGACTGTTAAAGTCCCCAGCGAGTAATATATTGCATTTACTATCTGTCGAATTGTGAATAAAAGCAATTGATTCTGTTATTCTATCAAATACATTTTGTTCAACTAAATCATAGCGGCTACTACCTTCTGGCACAACGTAACATAAACCAATGAATAAATCGTCTGTAAGTGAAAACAAATCACCGTTAAACCTCAGCCATATGCTATCATCTTCACTTTGATGAAACAATATATTTTCTGGAACGTAAGTATTTCGCACATATATTACAATACCACCAGAGTCACGCTTTGATTTTTGAGATCTTGTTCTATGCAGTACGTATGAAGTAAAGTTTTTTTCCATCTTAATCTTGAGAGTTCATTCGACCATGTTTCTGTAAACATGACTATGTCATTGTTTTCAAATAATAACACAATTTCGACACATTGCAGTTTATTAAGGTTTTTCGAAACAAAGCACTGAACGTTCAGTAAAGCAATTTTGAGGTGTACCTTCTCCTGTTAATGTTAATCCGGTTTTTTGGTTCGATCAGAAGGTTTTCTTCCCGGTTTTTCTGGGGGTTTAGTGTTATTGGGAGGTTGAGTGTTTGGTGTTTAACTGTTTGCTGCAGAACGTAGTCTTCGGACATCGGACAGTGAACGACTGTTGCGCAGTTTCCCTCTAGTAGCTGACCTCACACGACGAGAACCACTATCGTGTTTGGCGTTGTTGTTGTTGTGTGACGGAGTGTTTATGTTTGCCACGGGTGTTGGTTGAGTCACATCTAGAGCTATCTGATGTGGTGGTGATGGTGGTGAAACCTCGCAAGCATCCATCAGTGTTTGGAAAGAAACATTATTGTCGTTGTTTGTTTGTGTTAGGTTCTCAACCACGGTAGCTGTTGATTTTGGTGAAGATACCTCTACTTGAATTTCACTAATTTGTTCTTAATGGACCAGTCTGTTAGTACTCATTGTATCGTATGAATCTGGGAATTCGTCTTTAATAACTTTAACATCACAAATGAGTTTCGCAGGATATATTATTCGAACGTCTGATTCTTGGTTTGCTTAAATAATGGCCATAAACGCTTTCGTGCATCGGAGATTTCACGTGGCATATCACGGTCGATGGAGAATTTTTCAGAACAATATTTTAATGTTTAGCGTTTGCCATGATCATCTCCACAACGTTGAAATCTAGGAAATTCACAATAATAGGTCGAGGTTGTGTATTTCCTCTCTTGTACTGACCTAGTCTATGCGCACGAGTCATACAAATACCGGTAGTGTCTAACTGTAGCAATAAAGTAGCAATAAAGAACATGATCCTTTCCTTACAGTTTTCGTATTTGTGTTCCGATATTCCCCTGAATATCAAGTTGTTCCGTTTACCACGAGCTTCTTGATCAATGGGTTTGTACGCCAATGTTTTGACTAGAAATGACTGTCTGTTGGTTGTCTCTACTAAACTGTGGATTTTTTCACAGGCATGTTTATAATATAGATTTGAGTTCGATATAAGTTTTTGTGTATTGGCCTGGTCGATCTTCAAATTCAATAATTCCTCAAAAATCATGGACAATTTGGTATTGTAGTTCGCCGTCTCAAATTCTTATCCAGGTGGAATTGGGGATATTGGGTCTAGACTTACAGATGTATTGTGTCTCTTACGCTTGTTCATTGATTTTCTTTGGTACTCCCAGTCACCCGTCTCAGCGCTTTCTTCTATGGTTACCTGAGAGAAATTGACCGCCATTTTTAAATCCGGGTTGATAACAATGTTAAATAAAAGTCATGTATTTCACATTGAGTTTGCTGAAATAATCACAAACTAATCACTATGTTGGTCGTAATATTTTTGTATCCAACGCTACTATCCAGAATAACTCCAAACTGTTTTAAAATGTCATTTCACTGTTGACCAAAAATATTTCAGACGGCGGCGACGTCGCCATCTTGCTACGTCATATATTCCATATACATAATTATGTATGTTCAACTATGATGGAATCAATTTGTTATCTTCAGACTTGGAAGTAGAATACGAAATTACAGTAGGCAAGTCTTAAAACATCTAGAAATTACAAAGCTACTTATAATATGCAGATGAATATTCACTAACTAAAATCATCTCAGAAAATTGCAATGCTAAAAAGGATGTAAATGACCTTCAATTGAATTGTGATTATGTCGAACAACTTTTAAATGATAACAATACAGTCGAGCAATATGACGAAATTTTACATTCCTTCAACAGTCAAACCTTGACATGTGTCATGAATGTAAGTAAGTGTAATGTAGCCGACCTTAAAATACAAGAAGTCATGGAACAAGTGATGCATCTAGCTGGAAAGGAACCGAATAAATTACCAAAAAGAAGTACAATCGATAATATCTTTGCAAAACATGTAGGTTACTCAGAAACATCTTTCACATGTTTTGCCAGCAAAGAAAACTTGTCTTGTACACCGATGAAACTCGCGAATTTGGAAAACATATAACACCTACATTGTTACAGATAAATATCCTAACTTTCTTGGTATAATGTTTAATGAGTCAGCATCTGATACTTTCCAAACAATATTAACAGACTTAACACATTGTGGACAAAGTGGTAATAGTGTTGGTAACAATATAGTTTCTAATATTGTTAGTACTATGTCAGATAGATAAAGAACGGAGAAGGCATTAACAAGTTACCAGAAATGTATGCACATTGCACTGCCATTTCTCTCAATGAGTTCTATTCACCTATGAAGTTTTAAATGGATATCTTTAGTACTGCATGCGTTATGGCCCGGACAAGAATTAAGTATGAAATATTACAAAGAGGAATAACCAAGAAAATAGGCAATGAAGAGTTGTGGTTTTCGTGCACTGCACTTCCCCTCAATGAGATATATTTACCTATGAAGTTTCAATTTGATAGCTTATATACTGCTAAGTTATGACAAAAATGTGATGGACGGACAGACGGACAAAATTTGTTTGCAGCAACGCTACCTACTAAAAAAGGCTGTACCATCTTAAATAAAAAAGAATAGTTTTAACTCTTAGTTCAATAAGGACATAATTGTAAAACAAATTCTTCCTACAAACATTCCCAATGAAATCCTCTTAGTAGATTACCTCAGATAAACATTTCTATTAATTACGGTCCTGTTTAAGCATGCAATAAAAGTCGCTATTGTTGATCGATTGATATCGGCACTGAAATAATAAATATGTGTTTCTGTTTGTGTTTGATATTCTGCTTGCATGGTGTGTTGCATGTTTCCGTTTTCTTCTTATTGTCCTTCTTCGGTATATTGTTCCCTAGAAATTATTGTATATCTCTTAGTTTACGTACGCATTTGTCTTTACGACTCTGCGGCGATGTCTTTCGCTTTCTCATGTTCATTCAAGTGTTTTTCAATGAGTGTCTTTTTCACGGTCATAGTGCAAATTTCACATTTGGTAAGCGTCATGGTGTGGAATGTCCATTGTACATAGATTTTCCTCCAACTAACTGGTAATTGTTGCGCCGTTCCTTTTTTTCTGGAGACGTTGCAATTTTATTCAGCGTATATTGTGTCAATACAAGTCATAATTTTTTAAATCTTCAACTTTTCCACAAAAAGATAATATTAAGTCAGACAGGGAAGGCAGCACTCAAGTTAACCAACCGAGCACAGAAAACAAAAAAACATACAAGCACAATGCCCACCTAAAGAAGTAAATGATCCGCCCAAGTCTGAGCTTTCCAAATGCTGAATGAACTAGTTTCAGCAATGAAAAAGCTAAATGCCCAAGCTGAAAGACCAAGTTCCAACAGTAAAACGACAGAAATACCTAGTTTCAGCTGAAAAATAGCAGTATTGAAATGCTAGATGTCAAGGTTTCAGCTGAATGACATAGTCTTGAATTATTCCTGTTTATTTAAAATACTGCTCCTTTGGTCACCATAAGTGGTAAATAGAACGTACTTAGAATAGAGGGGTGATTTGTAAGCTCGTCTTTCTAGATGAGTTCAGTAATGCATGAGAGAAGGTACCCCAATAACACCACAACGATTCTAAGTCTGTCAATCTCAACATCAATCCCAGATTCAGTAGTCTCAAATGGCTTTGTACTTTTTTGTGTCTAAAAACCCGGATAGTTTTTCACATGTACATGCATCGTACACGTTGGATTTGACCTTGATGTTGCATAAAATAACGCAGGAATGGCACATGGTGTACATCTGATTTCTTGGTCCCCGATCCATAGTGTACTGATTTGTAGCACATAAAATGTACATACTCAGACATGGCAGGCAACTTCTCTTTCAATAAATCTTCCAAGTTTCTGTACATCCTCCGGTTGTTTGACCAAGCAGTCTAAATCACTACTGCTTGCCATAGCCGTCCAAAATGTGTTCTTCCTTGGTCGAAACTGTCGACTAACGTCTTTCTCAAGCAGACAATATCTGAAAATGTACCTCTCAGTTTTTTGTAAGTGCAAATAGTGCTGCAGTTCTGTTGTATTTGGAGGATCTGAACACATTGGTTAAAACTGTTCTGAAAAGGTTAGAAACTATAAACCTGCATTAACTTTCTGGAACATTCTTTTTGTGGCGAGTTTGATCACTGAGATATATTCAATGCCGCTGAACTTTTCCCCCGATGTGATCAAATAGTAGATGACTGAGGGTAGCATGTTTACGAAGGTGTAAACCATTTCATCTATCTGTAGCTTGGTGGCCTCACTAACACTGTTGGTATCATCCATCAACATAACAACCTTGGAAGGTTGAACATCCTTGGTTAGGGCACGGACATTCGCAGTTTTTGTGATCGATTTCCATTGTCACATATAGTAAACCCTATCATCATCTATTGTCACATTATTAATGGTTAATGCGACGTGGTTTGTATGATTTGTCAATGTGTATCCTCTGTTAACATCAGCGAGATCACTACTTTTAGATTGCGAGAAACATGGCGAGAAACAATCGCCGATGTCTGACCCATTCCGTGGAAACGTTGCTGTCAGCCATCAATGTTTAATGAAGCATGATAATGTAGTGTTGTCACCCATTCTGTACACATTCCGTTGAAACCCATATCCTGTGTCGAGTAAGACATTGCATTGTTAACGGTTACTAGTACAGTATTGAAGGTGAACAACAAGAATACAAACAGAAGACTCTAAAATAAAACGAATGGCTTGGTTACATGGCGAAAGACATCCCCATACGAAGCACATACACCCAATGCTATCAGGAACAGTCGTAAACTGTAATGGATCACTTTCTGCATTGTCGATATTAGCAACACAAGGTCTGCTATTGCACGAATTCCCTAATGTAAGTGCATGTATGAATAACGTACTTCTTCTAAACTATAGAGGTCTGACTACATTGATGAAGCAACGATTAATACATGGCTGAATTTGTTTATGTGATGTAAAAGATGTAGAGAAACAAACACTTGGGCTAATGTTTTAAGTCTAGGGGGCCTGCTCTCAATTAAAAAGATACTTCGTCAGGAGTATGTTTATGCAGATTACGAGACGTCCTGTTGCATAAAACTTGCTGGGATAGAGGATCTATAATAAATACTGATGGGGCACTCACAGATGGTACTAGCATTCCCTCGAGAAATAAAGGTTAATTATATTACTTATTACATGGGTGTTTAATATAAGTATTGTTGTCTGGAAAGTATTCCCATGAGTTAAAAATAAACATGATGTAATCCAGGAATCCTAATATGTACAAATATAATTACATGTTTGTTTGGTCTTCTGAGACAGTCGTGTTTGCGTGGTCATCCGTCGTTTTACATAGATCATAAGTTAATGTCAGCAGGAGCAAAGTGAGTCAACAAGGTTAAATAACAAATCACTCCTACACTAAGAGTAAAAATAAACAAGTCGAATGCAATCATTAATTTGTACTGCGCACTTAAAGGTAATAAAATATCATATACGAGGGGTGATCAATAAATACGCGGAAAAGCCTTGTCATTTCTTTTTTGTCATTGTAAGTCGTTGAAACTTTCTAAACATGAAGATAAATTTATCTTAAATTGATTCACCGCTGACCATCAATGTTAACCAAAATCATAACGAACGCGGTTTCTTATTGCAACGTCAATCGACGTCATGCGGCCCAAATTTTCATATTTTCCAACGTTACACGCAGCAAACGATGACGTATCATTCGTGCGTTTGTAATATTATAATTTTGCAAAGGGTGTGTTATGAACATGCTACGATATAACATTATATTCATTATTTCAAAAAAATGTTTTAACCTCAAAATTCCGTATTAGAGCTATTTGCTTCGAAATCGTCTTAAAATGAGTGCGGTACAGAAATCGGCGACTATAAGGCAACTTTGATCAAAAACCAGTGTCGAGCAATGAATGTTCGCAAAATGCGTAAAAACCTCATACTTCATGCAACTCGCCGCCACTCGTCTGTTTGGTAACGACAATACGAAAACTGTAACTTTAAGGGTGTTAACAAATCGTATTTCGGAATGACCTAGTAACCTGTTTTACGCAATGTAACACAGTTTGAACGTGAATTGTATACAGAGACTAACATTGGAACCCGGTTTCAAAAGATCGACTTAGGTCTTCAGTGTGACCTTTATACATGTACGCGGTTTAAAACAGTCAAAGTGTTGATGACATACGACGGACATAGTGCGATCTCCAAAGCTCAACTTAAGTCCTTAAGATTAAGCCAGACTACGAGTAAATTACGGCGTGACCCTTTAATGGGTTCTTCATTTAAATTGAAGTCAAAGTAGGCTATTTGTTGTTTATGGCTGTCGGTTCTGTCTATGGATGGTAGCTGATGCTGCGCCAATATTGCCTCACAGATTGGGCTAAATTTTTGCATATCGTGATTATCCAACCTAACAAAGTATAGGTATTATAGAAAGCCACTGAGTGACGGTTGCTTTATGAAAGATTTAGTGTAAATAAGCAATTTTAACCACTCTCGATATCGCCCACTGAGTATTTTTTTCTTGAAAAAAATCGCTAAGTGACCTACCAACATGCTTTGTGAATTATATATTCACTCGTGATCGAACTGCAACATCATAAAAATACAGCATAAACATTATTGAGGTATTTGGTTCATTTTTCGATTCGTTTTCATCAAATGCGAACAAATTTCAGGCAATTTAAGTAATAGTAGTGTTAATTCTATAGGGTATTAATTCCTATACATTTTTTATGTGAAAGTAATAAAAAAAAACTACTAAACATCGACGTTTCTCAAGTTATTTTAGATGTCAGTGTGGTTGTTAATGGGATATACAGGCAACTATACCAAAATAATGCGAATATTTGACAATTTTATTATATTTTTGCAATACACCAATATGTGAGGCAGTCCTTTTAAAGGCAATAATTACACTTCCATGCTACCAATATTAAAATAAAAGTTTTGCCAATCATGCAAATCTTAAAATCAAAGCTTCGGCAATAATTTACAAAATATTGTTGGGATGTATGTAGTATACTGGCACGTTAGCCCTACGGACATAAAAAACAAAATAACAGCAGTTGTCGCATAATGACATCTAGATTAAGATAATCCCAAAATGTCTTTGCTATATCGACCTTGGCATTGTAAATATGTGTACTGTTTTCTAGCGCCTGCCAGTCGAAATTCTCATTTTCCAGTGGAATACACTACGTATCATGCCTAAACATTGCAATGTATAGTCCAGTTAGGATATTGTGACAGTGACGTTGCAGTTTATGCGTACGCAAAAAATCACAACCATTGTCTAAACAGGCAGAGTGAGGATTAATATGTTAGTTTAGCATTGAAATTATAATTGTTTGTACAGTATAAGCCTTTATAATTGGTTTTACGCCGTTATAGTGGACTCGACCGCTGCGTCACTGGATTTTTATCCTGACTGGACTGTGTTTATTCGATCCGAATCATTCATGAATCATTTAGTGAATATAGTCCGCCCAGGATAATGTGATAGGCGGGAAAATTTGGCATGGTTCACAAAGGTGGATTACAATTATGTGCACCAATTATCAGTGATGTTTTGACTACAATACTGACCTTATCTGTTTATTTAAGTGATTTGTATAAAACCAATTTCGCCACAGTTGACCAAACCGATTCAAACCGGACTATACTTTATCACGACAAGTTGGTTTTTTACAGGTCTACACTAAGATTTTACAAGGCGATGTTATTCGCTTTTCCCGTGAACTAATAGAAGTGTGCTTGTATTTTTGTGCTCTACTGTTGGTGTTGACCTTATCAATTTTTCTGGACTTATCAATAGAAAAGGTAGCCTATTTACTTGGTCGTCCGCATGTATAGTCCAGTTAGGATATTGTGATAGTGACGTTGCAGTTTATGTGTACGCAAAAAATCACAACCATTGTCTAAACAGGTAGAGCGAAGTTTAGTATGTTAGTTTAGCATTGAAATTATAGTTGTTTGTACAGTATAAACCTCTATAATGGTTTTACACCGTTGAAGTGGACTCGACCGCTGCGTCACTGGATTTTTATCCTGACTGGAATATAACTGACACAATTTCCGCCGTTTGTACTTAGTGTTTGCACGACTTATTCGACCAATCAGCGGACTCGATTAACGTCGTCTAATCCATGAAAAACGTTCTATTTTTCGTATTAATTAGAGGTTAATACACGACACAGCCGGGCAGGAAGGCGATAATCCGCCCGGAAAATGAATAATCACCTCGAGGGCTTCAGCCCGAGGGTGATTATTCATACCGGGCGGATTATCAACTTCCGGCCAGGCTCTGAAGTGTATTAAAGTCTTTAATACAATTGTTCGATTTCAGAATATCTATGAAGAACAAATAACGTAAATATTACTGATGTAGATATACACTAAGTTTGTAACCAATAAAATGCACATAGTGTGAATAAAATTGGCAAAGAAATCTGGCATATGAGCAACGTAACGCCATTTTGGCTCCAACGTGACGTCATGTTTACATGGATAACGTAACGTGCGGTCGTTCAACCGGTCCGATTATGAGATTGCGGACCGGGCGGATAGCCGATAATCAATCACGTGATGGCCATAATCAGCCGCAAACAGGCTTATTTGTGTTACTATATATAGTAACAAGTGTATTAATAGGCCTTTTCGACTGGGCTGTTTCGTGGAGCAGGTTACAGTCTGGTTCCCGTTCTAATTTGACAGCTGTAATACTGTAGTAGCGCTGTTATTGTGTGGACGGGAACCAGGCTAAAACTTGCTTCAGCCCAGTCGAAAAGGCCTAATGCGTCTTCACCTAGAAGTTAAGTGAAGCCACTGCACATGCGCAAATAGACCACACCTATTCGTGAACTGCGTGCGATATGCAAATAGCACTCTGTTCTTTTGGTCATCCAACATTCATTGTTTCAACCACAGGTTACTGTTTCATTGATAAAGAGTAAAAAAAAATATTATCAATTTTATGTTATCTTAGAGAGGTGCATTTGTACTAAACGGGTCAGATGTTCATAGTATCGAAAACGAGAATTGGCTTTCGGTATCTTCGTAAAGTAATTACATTCATGGACAACATTGTTAGAACTACCTTCATGCAAAATCCCATCGAATTTGATCAACTATATCGTTAAAAAGTTGCACCATGAAATGTATATTACGGTGTCCAGGCAATCACTGAGGTGTATTCAATGAAGAGGACAATAAAACAAGAAAAAAGAAATGATTTCACGCCCTATGGGTTTATTTTCTTATTAAAGGACGGATTTTTAAAATATTGATAACAAATTAAAAGACGAATCACTCTAGTTTCTGATTAAGTAAAACTATTTAATATAACACCAGTATTAAGGAAATGTTTGTTAAAACAAAATGCACCTCAGTGACTATATATTAGAAATTTTATAAAAACAATATTTTTTGTTTACTTTCAATAATGATACAGTTACCTGTGGTTTCACCCATCGATACAAATGCAGCTTTAGAGAAGGCGTGTAGTAATAACCATTTATTTGAACGGGGGTTTCAATATATTTCACAATTCAAACTTCACCGACTTTATGGTTAAATACACACAATTTATTGGTAAACACACCTAGTAAAATGTAACCGTCTATTTGACCATTAAACGCGTCTCTTTCGCGCCAATTATTGTCCATGTACTGACCGATTTACAAGCACGCGAATCTCGAATTTCTTGGGGTTTTAATTATTCAAGGCGGAGCCAACACTAAGTCGGATTGAGTTTAAAATATTTTCTTCAAAAATTTAATCCGCGCTTTGCTTCGCTCAGGTTCAAATATTTGAAGAAAATATTTAATAAACTCTAACCTATACCAAGATGAGACTTAAAAAAGAAAGATACATACCAAAGTGTTTTACGTCTGCGTGCTGTAACACACTATTGCTGGGCATCAGCGTGGTTTGTCCAGACAGCACTCAATCTGCTTTAACTAGGATAAAATAGTCTTACTGTCTGTCTATTTTTATTCCATGATATTGCGGTAATTACTGTGGTTATTATCATATTACTCCCATCAAGAATGTATCCACAGAAAAGACAGCCGTATGTATCGTTTGTTTTAATGACCCTTGACAATCAAGAATTTCAAAATAACCAAAGGATATAAATATAATTACCATTCCGTCATGCCAATATTGAAATAAAATCTCCGGCATTAATTACCATTCCAAATTGCCAATATTCAAATAAAAGTTTCGGCAATATTAACCATTCCAAATTGCCAATATTCAAATAAAAGTTTCGGCAATATTTACCATTCCAAATTGCCAATATTCAAATAAAAGTTTCGGCAATAATTACCATTCCAAATTGCCAATATTCAAATAAAAGTTTCGGCAATATTTACCATTCCAAATTGCCAATATTCAAATAAAAGTTTCGGCAATAATTACCATTCCAAATTGCCAATATTCAAATAAAAGTTTCGGCAATAATTACCATTCCACATTGCCAATATCAAAATAAAAGTTTTTTAGTCCCAAAAATTGTTGCGATGTATATATTATACTCGTACATTCGGCCTACGGACAACAGTAGTTATCGCATAATGACATACGTGTAGATTAAGATAATCCCTAATGTCTGGGCTATATATAGAGCTTGGAATTGTAAATATATGTTCTGTTTTCTAGCGTCTGCCTTTTCCAGTGGAATACACTACGTAGCATACCTAAACATTGCATTGTATGTCTATTTGATATGAATCATTTAGTGAATACTTTGATCACGACCAATTGTTGGTTTTATTGCCGCGGAGGAAGATAACCGTCCGTTAATTATAAAACTTCCTTTGTACATTTAGTCAATCTCCTAATGGATACTCTTCAATTACTCTTTACTTCGAAGCAGCATCGAGTATTTTTGACGCGTTAACACTTAGATGTTATAAGGCGATGTTTTTCGCTTTTCCGTGAACTAATACGTTATGAATGTATTTGTGTTCTATTTATAGTGTTGACCTAAACAATTTTTCTGGACTTATCAATAGAAAATATAGTACTTGCTTGGTCGTCCGCAAGTAACTGACGCAAGCACCATATGTTATGTACCATAATGCGATAAGCAATGGATCGCACTTAAAGTTATCCGTAATTTCAACACCAAAGTATATTGCAATGCTAAATAAATGTCATTATAGAATGGTAACGGACCTTTGTGCTGAACACATCGTACTTTGTAAAAGTTTTGCGGTTTTAATTACGGTGGCACAGTCTCACGTGTAATATAACGTGCGCACTTGATATCAAACCAGGGCTTTTTTTCGCTGAATTGTGAAGAGGCCCAAGCCCTTTTGTTTTGTGAAAATTTAGCGCAAAAATTCTCAAAATTGTGAAAAAGTAGGCGCAGAAACTTTTCAAATTGTGGAAAACTTAACGCGTTAAATCATCCAAATTTGATACAAAATATTTCAGATGTTAGTTCATTTTTTGTCAACTTTTCCCAAACATGCATGTATCTATGATATAATCCTTTATATCAAGTCCTGTACAGGAATCTATAGCTGTTATCTGTGATTTGTTTGTTTGGTGCTATGTGAAGTTGATTTTACAAAAACCATGACGCAAATTCTAATTCAAATTGTGAATTAAGGTGCCTTTTAAGTTTGTGAAAGGGGCCTATAGCTAATTGTGAAGGGGCCTAATATAGGCCCCTCGTATATAGTGAAAAAAGGCCCTGCAAACTGTACGACTTGAACATTAGAACGTGAAACTAACACGATAAATACAACATTTCCTGTACGGTTGTACCCATTGTGTGTCACAGTACCTGAGACATGTTCATATAATTTCGGAATTAAGGAAACGTTACTTCCACATTTTACGACGTACACGACATTCCGTCCATATGGTGTATTTATATCCATTGATTATTGTGAATTCTGGATGGTCTAAGTAAGTCAATCAAGGGGCATTAAAACAAACGATGTATATGGCTGTCTATTCTGAGGATATATTCTTGATGGGAGTATTATGATAATAAGCATAGTAATTACCGCAATTTAATGAAATAAAAATGAAAGTGCTGTCTGGTCAAACCAAATTGATGCCCAGCACTAGAGAGTGTTAGGTGCACTTTGCTATATATCTTTCTTTTTTAAAACACACACAAGTTACAATATAAATCTATATAACCATTGTTATTCTAATACAAGAGCCATGATCACATGGTCATCCCCCGCCGTGTATGATTGCCACTAATTGGCGTTAAATAGAAACAGGACTAGATATAACAAGTAAATAAGAATTGCAAGCAATACAGAAGTCCCCTACCGATTTGAAGCCATTTTCAATGTTTCTGTTGCCATAGCAATCACAATTTTTGTCAGAATAGACGTGCATAATCCCCTTATTGCCCCCTATCCACATACCAAGTTTCATAAACCTAGCTTGGCAATTGTTAGAGTTATGTCAGGATCCAGATTTTTTGACGGACGGACGGCAAACCTATAGTCCCCTCCGGTCAAAACCGGTAGGGGACTAAAAAGAAGGGAGGAGATGTTAGGGAAAATAAATAGTTAATTAAGGAAATGGAACCAGGCTGAGTTCAATAGCAGGGAAAATGTTTTGGTTGATCACCAACATAATTGCAATTTGTCGAAAAAATGTGAGGACTAACTGACAAAATTTTTATAAAATCATCAAATTTAATTGATTTTTAAAATGAGATTATTTCCCATGTGCCTAATAGTTATATCAATAAAAACAAAATCAATAAAAACAAAATCAATTGCAAGCAGAAGATGGATTTAAGATGGTAATGTTCATATTTATTACCAACGTTTTTGTGTCGCCTGAAAAGGCGACATATAGGTGTTACTTTGGCGGCGGCGGCGGCTGCGGCGTCACAAATTGGTTGTCCGGAGCATAACTTTGTCACCTTAAGTTCAAATGACTCAAGAATTGGTATGCATGTTTCTTGCAATAAGCCGGAGTGCAGTGCTGCGCAGGAACCATAACTCTACCTGTCATAGTTTTTGAATTATTTCCCTTTGATTGATTTTATTAGCGCATTTCTTGTCCGGAGCATAACTTTGTCACCTTTAGTTCAAATGACTCTAGATTTAGTACGCATGTTTCTTGCAATAAGCCAAAGTGCAGTGCACAAGAACCATAACTCTACTTGTCATAGCTTTTGAATTATTTCCCTTTGATTGATTTTATTAGAGCATTTCTTGTCCGGAGCATAACTTTGTCACCTTACGTTCAAATGACTCAAGAATTGATAGGCATGTTTCTTGCAATAAGCCGGAGTGCAGTGCGCAAGAACCATAACTCTACCTGTCATAGTTTTTGAATTATTTCCCTTTGATTGATTTTATTAGAGCATTTCTTGTCCGGAGCATAACTTTGTCACCTTAAGTTCAAATGACTCAAGATTTTGTATGTATGTTTCTTGCAATAAGCCGAAATGCAGTGCGCAAGAACCATAACTCTGCCTTGCATCGTTTTTTAATTATTTCCCTTAGATTGATTTAATTTGAGCATTTCTTGTCCGGAGGATAACTTTGTCACCATGAGGCTGAATGACTTGAAACTTGGTATGCATGTTGCTTACCAAAAGTCCAAGTGCAGTACACAATAACCGTAACTATACCTTGTGCCATTTTTTCAATTTTTTCCCTTTGATTGATTTTATAAGCATTTTTTGTCCGTGGCATAACTTTGTCACCATAACTATTAATGACTCAAAAATAGGAATGCATGTTTCTTTGCTGTGACATGAAGTGCAGTGCGCAAGAATCATAACTCTAGCTTGTGTAGTGTTTGAATGATTCCCTTCAGATTGATTTTATCAGGACATTTTTTTGTCCAGAGCATTGCTTTGTCGTTTTTAGTTCAGATGACTAGAGAACTCTTGTGAGTCTGATATGTAGCCCAATACTGGATAGTTTTCCATGACAAATGTGCATTTCGTCAGGCGACACATGCGACTCGCGGAGCTTTTATTGTAAAATATTTTCATTCTACAAAATATATAATGTCTAAATTCCTTAATAAAACTCAAATCTATTACCTAAACATTTTCTTTATACGGTTATGCACATACTTAGACCGAATAAAATACAGGTTCACCTTGATATTATCAAGTGTAACACTTTGTATGATACTAACTTACCATATTTCATGCTTTAACAATGTATAAATTCCTATAATCTAAACAAAATATTATCCACCATATTTTTTATTAAAACAGTATAAATGCATGATTTAGATACAAAAATATAACATCAACACTTATGGTCGCAGTGGGGTTTGAACCCAAGACCCTCAGGAATTTGTCAAAAGTATTTCAAATTTAAACAAAGGGGAGATAATTTCAAAACTGGGTCATATAGAGTTATGGTTCTTGGTCACTGCACTTCTCCTAGTTGCTGTCTATTCACCTACCAAATTTCAAGTCAATACCTTCATAGTTTTAGAGGTATGCTCTGGACAAAAAAATATTTTAAGATTAAAGAAGGGGAGATAATTTCAAAACTGGGTCATATAGAGTTATGGTTCTTTGTCACTGCACTTCCCCTAGTTGCCATCTATTTACATACCAAGTTCCAAGTCAATACCTCAAATAGTTTTAAGAGTTATGCTCCAGACGGACGGACGGTAGGAAGGACGGAAGGACGGAAGGACGGACGGACGGACGCATACTATTACTATATCCCTTCGCCTTTGTCGGGGTATAATAAAAAATGCCCTTAAATATATAATTAAATCCCCAACTCCAAAGCGTTCTAATTCAGAATGATATGTAGCATTGCAACGTACTATCATGTTGAAATCACCAACACCCAAGTATGTTTTCTGTTTGGTGTTCAACGAACGCAATATGGTGTTCAACACGAAAGCGCGATCCTACAACCAACTTATATTCAACTACCCTTGTTTGTCTATATTTGCTTTGTGGGTGACTGCATATCTTGATGTTACATGGTTAAGATATACATGTAGATACATATACTCTTGTTACCATAATACTCTATGCATTACTAAACGCGTACTTAAAAGTATTAAGTCAAATACGGATTACTGTTACAGTCTCTCTAGAATTGATATGTACTTACTTTCCGTTACAGCCGCAATGCTTGTTTGGAGGGAGTTAACATCTTTAAGCCTCTTTCCTATACCACGAAACTTCTCTAATACTCAATCGTCGGTGAAAATCCGATAAATTCTTTTAGATTCGCCTTCTTGGTAACATTGGCCACAGTTGTCTCTATATTCACTCATTGTGTTCGTTAAAAACTTTCCGGATATTCAATTAAGAATACACTGTGCGCGCAGACTTTAGCAGGAATAGTATTAAAACCTATTCATATCTCTTCGTTTGTATTCAGCTGTTCGTTATCTCATAAGGCTAATTGAAGATTTATAATTACTTTTTTCTGGTTTTGAAATGACACAGGTAAAACTCCGGAAGTGTAACGATCAAACTCAGGTAAATGTTAATAATTTTATTTTTATAAAATTGTTGTTCTTAATATTATAACTTTGTTTGATAATTTAATTGAATTGCGATGCGATACTTTATAGTACAAAGGAAACACAAAATACTTTTATTATGAATACTTAAAATCAAGGAAGATAACATCGCCGTAAAAAGACATTTTAACATGTATTCCAACAAAAGAAATTAAGTATTCCTAAATTTTCAGAAAAAATAAATGTATGAATTACAGATATTGGATCCGTCAAGACTTGCTTTGGAGATCAACATTGCATAACGACGAATGCCAGTTTTTTCCTACGGAGAGATTTTTGTTATTTTGCTGTTTTAATTACTTTTAACATATAACAAACAAAACTACCAATTAAAAAATAGGTCCCCGTGCTAAATTGGGATATTGGTAACCAAGGGAGATGTTCCAAAAATACAAAAATCAGGCTCCAACTTTAAGCTCATAAAAATATCTTGATGAACACAATTTGCAACAAAAGTGTTGTTTATTCTGATACACATTAGTGTTTTAAAAACTAAAATAATTAAATATAACGGTATCTAGCAATGACATAATCCATGCATCCATGACAAACAGGCGATTATACGCATTAAAAGGTACGTTTTAAGTTAGTTTTTCCGAATAATAAAAAATCAGGCGGAGAGATATTCTTTGTACACAGCTAGTGCATATTCATATCTACTTGAAGATGAAAAGAAAAGTATACTTCCCCATGCTACTTTAAGAGTTACAATGGAAAGTATATGACCTCCCTTTATAGAAACATTGTCAATTTCCGTATTCGACAAACTACACTCTGCAAAAAAATTTAAGGACCACAATTTCAACCCACATTTTTTAATTATTCAGATATTGATATTTTATCCATTCAGAATCTAGTATACGTATAGTCCAGTTATGATATTGTGAGTGACGTCGTCGTTTATGTGTACACAAAATATTACAAACATTGTCTAAATAGGTATATACACTAGTCGAATGTTCTAATTACACACTTCGTATTTTTCATTTAACTGAAAAAATATTAGACCTATCCGTGAATCGAATATACCATTGGAATCAGGAAACGATTGTCTATCACAGTGAGTTAATAACCATTCTAAAATATAATAACAACATATTAGAAAACGACCATTTATTTCACTGATTAAAACAACGAAATCGCACATCAATATCGTGTATGACCACCGTCTGCCCTGTTGATAGCCTGACATTTCTGAGGCTTTGAATTAATAAAGATGTTCACCAATTGCTGCGGAAGTGCATTCGGTTCTAGTAAAGGGTGTGTTATGAGTTCCTTAACGTTCCGGTGTTGTCGTCTTGCTCGGATGCTCCATACAAATAAATGGACATTTTCTGTTCAGTTCAACGATAACACCTTATTTCATGATCTTAAAGTGATACAACTATCAGTCAGATGTTGTCATTATCGTGTTTTGACGCATTCAACGACTAATCGAGTCAATATAAACATGCATTTTTTCGTGAATTCAATGCAACTACTACAATAATAATTATGTGCATGAGTTAAGTACCCCAAAACAGACATTTAATGGTTTATATCTTACCCGTGTTATTGACATGCCAGTTTCAAGCATTTCTATCGCACTTGCGCACTCATCAAGCGTCATTTACGTCATATAATACGAAATATTTTAATGGCTTTATGTGTGGGGGTTGAACGTCTTTGAATAAATTTACACATATTTGAGATGTGTGCACGAGAAAAATGTGATTTTATCATTTTAGTCACGTTTCAATGATTTTTACGTAGATCTTTATTTTTCTTCCACATATGATATCTATACAGTTTTAGTGAGTTTAGATAATTATGTTCCTGATTTATTCTAGTTCTAAAAGTGTGTACTTAGAATATTCGTCAAGTGTAGTATTGAAATTATAGCTGTCTGTACAAGCCTTTATAATAGGTTTTACACCATAAAAATGTACTCGACCGCTGCGTCAATCTATTCTTACCATAACTGGACTATAAAGTATTGGATAAATGTAAAATGATAAATATATCGTGCGTAAGTACACGGATTAACTGCTTAATAGTGCTTTTGAACGGGTCTCCATGAGAAATGCTGTGTTCCTGATAATTCATTGTAACTGTCAGTTTTGTTAGGTTACTCGTTCAGCTCATTTTCGTGTTAAGTTTGGATAGTTTGGGACAAACCACCCTAAAGAGAAATTTACCAGTTGGTGATATGGAAATAATAAATGAAATTCTATTGGCGGAAAACACTCGGCGCCACGTTGGACGTCAGCCATACCATGGTCGGTCCTGTCGGGTAGAGGTTCCTGGACACTGGGTCGGTTATTGAGCGCCTAGGATAGCCAGTCCGAGAAATTTAACATATTGTAATGGTCGTTAAATTGTTTAATTGCTAAACATGGGCGGTTCGAATCCGCTAAAACGTTGAATGCTTATTGCCAACATGCATCCGTGGTTCGAATCTGTGAATAAGTTCTTAGGAACAGACATCATGCTGCCAATAATCATGCTTACTTTCCTGCTTTCCGTCCCCCATTGACCCAAGAACACAGGATGTTAAGACTGGCATTTTCTCTTGAACCCCGAAACATTCCTTTAGCCAGACTCCGTTCTAGTTGTGTGTATAGACTTTAATGCTGACCAAAGGAGTGTGTGGCGACAGAAAAATGGAATATTCCAGGACTGTTGTATCCAAGAACACGACAGGTTTGTAGGTCCGTCAGCGCTCGTTTGCGTTAGGGTCTATGATGAATATATATACCTGTTTGTCATCCAAACGGTGGTGATTGGTGGGTGTTTGCTATCACAATGGTGTTTTAAATGAATGTATACGACCTACGCTTGTGCTATAGATCATGAAATTGTGCTAATGGACGTTAACATCCGGTCGCACAGGGCCCGAGGGTCACATAGTTCCTGACATGAATCCGATAGAACATGCATGCGACATACTTCAGAGAACGTTCAGTGCACGACCCCTAAAATCACAGATCCAGTGGGAACTAACACGTGCACTCATAGAGTAGTGGATAAAAAGTCCTCGTTTCGCAACCAGAACGTTGATTAGCAGCTTCAAACTCAGGTGAAGGGCTGTCATGGAAGCTCGAAGTAGTCATCTGCGGTATTAACGTTAGTTATGGTATTGCATTTAACGTGTTTGACACTGTCCGTAAAACATAATATCCCACCCACCACTATTTCAACGTTGACAAATTGGTACTGTTGATTCAAAGTTATCTGTCACAACCGCGTAAACGAACATTCAACACGGTCGATTATTACAGGTGTGTCAGGACTGAGTCCTAACATCATAAGTACATTTAAATGATCAAAACTTTAACTGCCCTATAGCCGAGTGGTTAACAGCTATGGTTTTGTGGGACTTATTTTGAAAATGTATACAACTTACTGCGAGTTCAAATCCCAACAATGCCTAGACTTTATTAATTTAAATTTAATTAAAACTATGTATATATTAGCTTTGGCTCATTCATATGATTACATACATACAATGAATAAACCTGATCTATTCGCATTTGTATTCCAGCACACAAAGATTAAGTTCATCCTACGAAGCTGAAAATTTCTGCATTTTTTGCATTCAATATGCTAGTAAATATCAGCAAAAACATGGCGTATCGTATATCAAGCCAGCTACTTTTATCACCAAGAAAAGTATGATTAAATTAATGTTTCGATATAAAAACATCAGACAAAAATATTACAAGAGGGCCTGAAGAGCCCTAGGTCGCTCACCTGTCGTTATAGTTCACGAAAGCCCACATGGTAACGTAAGAAAACATTTAAAACTTTCAAAGAATCAAGTTAATGCAGCCTTAGTTACATGTACAAGGTTATCATAATTATAGTCCTAACCAGCGACTTTGTTATTGAAATCTGATGACCCATATTGATAGATTAGACCAAAATTAAGACTTCTAGTGCAAGCTTTTACTTTGATTTGACCTAGTGACTTTTGACCCCAGTTGACACAACATTGCACATGACCTAGATTTTTAGAAACAAACATTCTGACCAAGTTTCATAAAGATTGGGTCATAACTGTGACTTCTAGTGTGTTCATAAGCAAATGTGGACGGACGGACGGACGAAGAGTGATTACAAAAGCTCACCCTGTCACTATGTTTGTTTGACTATTGGTTTTGACAGATATCTTTGAATCGACAGTAGTGACATCATCACCTCTTTAACTAGCACGTGTTTACTACTGTTATTCGCTATTGTGTACGTTTAAATTTGTGTACACGTCAAATAGTTTCTGCGAGCAAATGATGTACCGACTTTATTTGACAGAGAATTGACAGGATCCTCGACTTCCTATCAACAGCTGATGTGTATAAAATTAAGCATGAAAATCTCAAAATTGTAGACAAATAAGCGCGGTAGGCCGGTAGCTTTCAAATTTGGAAAACTATATGCACGAAAATTTGACATATGAAATTTATCAACAAATTGTTAAATAATTTCATGTATAACAAACCAATATTCAAGACACATAATTGCATATTATGACTCCCTTGTTCCATATTATTTTTATATGCTCATAAATAAAACCTCATATCAGTCCATTAAAAGGTATTATCATAAGACATGTTTTCAGTGTTCAACAATATCAAAGATCATGAACCAATTCCGATAATTCCATGAAAATAGACAAGAGACATTTAGAATTTTAAGTCTCTTAATAGACAATAACACTGAATGGTAATTTCCCAATGTGACTCTGGAGACCAAAAGAAACTGTATATGTTGTTAATTTTATCAATTGAAACAACCAGCACTCATTTTACCCGCAGATCCTAAAAAAATAAGTAATTTACGGAGCGAAGTGCTGGGTACGAATTGTGTTGAGTACGAAAAAAATATTCAGGACGAACGGTGGGAAGAGGTACGAAAGTGTTGAGCATGAAACGTTAGCGAAGAATTTATCCAACGATAAAACATGACTTTTATCGAAGGGACGGGTTTTGGGGATACTTTTGTAGTTCTTTCTAAGAATTTCGACTTGCCCGGGCCGACATACGTCAGCCATCTTTTTGCGTAAGAAAATTATCGGTTGCGTAAAAAATACCGATCAGGTTCCGTAATCCTGACACGTTAACCATAGAACTTATCTATTTTCGTTCAAGAAAAATTTGAAATCTTGTTACGACCGGTTTGATTAGTCTGGTTCACGACATTCTTACAAAATGCATATTTTTGGATTTTTTTTTTGAAATCATAAACCATCGAGAACAGGTCACGTGCCCCTCCATGGACTTTTTACTTTGAGCTATCCAATATAGGCTCGTAGATAATAAGACATATTGAACATTTGATATCATACAATGTTTTGTTGTTAGTAATTTTATTGACTGAATATTAACCCTTGCATTTTGTGGTCCTTTAATTTTTTTGAGGAGTATATATTAATATGTTCATATTTATCACAACTATAAACACGCACCATTATATGTAGTGATACTAATTTAAATAGAGATAACTTGTTTTATTAAGATATTTTATTCATTAAGGCAGTACTCACTACTTCTCTCTTAACTCCGTATTTCGAAAAAATATACGAGTTATGTGTTTAACGTAATAGACGTTATCAATAATACGTTGCGTCATTGCTTGCGTTGTTATCAGAAACAAACGAGTGCTAGCCTTATGCTTATATTTTTGTTATACTCAGCAAACGTTTTAAATATCACCGTATATGCTGAAACGTATTCAACGAGGCATTCCAGAGGCTTCTCCGTAATGAACATTTTCTATGGATATTTATATAGTTTATTTCAGAAATTAAGGCATCATGCCCATAGATCAGGTTTACAATACTAGTATACAGGGTGTTAAAAAAGTTCGTTCTCAATGTTAAAGCTTTAGTAGTTTATTTCTCTGATGTTAGGAGACTGTAAAATCTAGTGGGGTTTACCATTGTTCTAATCTCTCTGGTACTAAATAAAGCTAAACACTTTACATGCTGAATATTACAGAAGAATACGTGGTGAGACGGGGAATGTTACTGAATAAGAAAACATGTGGTTAAGATGTATCGCAATGTCAGGAAAAAGTATTGGTTAAAAAGGACACCATTTTGGGTGTACTCTAAAACGTAACAATTATAAGCATAGTACCCCTTTGTCATTTTTGTTGTATTTGTATTTAATTATGATAATTAGCAAATAGTAAAATAGGTAGCAAATGTAAAGAAATCACAGAAAAGGATAACAGAAAATCGGACAAGGAAGGCAGCACCCAACCAACCGACAGAGAAAACTTAAACACATCACATACCACTATAACTCGTCACAATGTCCAACACATAACTGAACGAGAAAGTGAACTGTCAAAGAGCTGTATAACTTAGTTTCATCTATAAAAAGAATGATCACAAGCTGAAATTTATAATAATGGAACTCTTTAGTACCGAACCAAACTGTCGACAAGAAGCCTCGAGGGTGTATAATACTACCTCAATATAACAGTCTTGAATCGGAAACTTAAAACACTTGTATCGCTCAGGATCGAAATACTCGGGCTTAAACTAGAGATGTTTTATTGTGACCTTTATCGAACACTCAAAATGAATTAATTTACTTAATGAAAACTGTCTAGATTAGTCTCAATGGGCTATATAATGATCTAAACCTGATAAAGCGAATGTCTTAATGTCATCTTCGATAAAAAAATTTAAATGAATATGACTAATTTATCTGAACATGCCAGTATTGACAAAATTAATACAAAACGGATAACGGAAATGACACAAATTATGAAACACTTAATTTGGTAGCACGCATTGTATGAGCTTGTGACATTGTCAAGACATATTACAGCATAAACGTATCCGCTCTATGTTATAGTTAGAACATATTAAGTAAATTTTAATGATTAAAAAGGGCGGAGCGAGCGAAGCGAATCGAGTCCTTTTTAGTCATTAAAATTTACTTAATATGTTCTAACTAACTTAGAATATAACATTCTGCATTCTGATTGGCCGATAGAAAGTAGCGCCAACGCATGACGTCAAGTCTATGAAGAGAAAATTTTAATGATTAAATTTTCATTTAACCGCCAAAATTCGGCGTTTTCATTGGCTCATAATGTAGGTTATATTCTAAATGAAAAATAAACCAAATCCGCAAAAAGAGAAGTCTCAAGTTTGCTTTAGAAGGAAAATCTTAAGTTATAGTTAGAACATATTAAGTAAATTTTAATGATTAAAAAGGTCGGAGCGAGCGAAGCGAAGCGAGGCATTTTTAGTCATTAAAATTTACTTAATATGTTCTAACTAACTTAGAATATAACATTCTGCATTCTGATTGGCCGATAGAAATTAGCGGCAACGCATGACGTCAAGTCTGTGAAGAGAAAATTTTAATGATTAAATTTTCATTTAACCGCGAAAATGCGGCGTTTTCATTGGCTCATAATGTAGGTTATATTCTAAGAACTTTTAAATATGACACTTTTACATATATAACGGTAGCGTCAATGACGATTTCACAACCTTCTTAATAAACGGGCATTCGACAAATTCGAACGAATCGACCAGCCTACTCGTCTACTATTAATATAATTTTAGGGTAGATAATGTATGCTAGTTCTACATATTGTACATCGTAGTGTTCAGAGTGCTTAAAGTGTTTCCTTAGGGAGGACCGCGCTACATTGTGCGCTTACGCGGAAATTAAAATTTGATTTGCCATATCAACGTAAATAAATGACAATAAACATAATGAAGATTTTCTATGTTCACATCGGATGTTCTGAATCGAGTTTTGACTGTAAAATGTAAATAGCTTATATACATAGAACTTGTGAATAAAACTTTTTAAAACATCATCTACGTAACCTGCTGAGATTTGTTCATAGACTTGGTAGATATATAACATTGACTCGTATCATGCAAATTGCATACCTGTGCGTGCACTAGATACTGAGCAATATTTATTTTACCACAAATGACCTTACGTCATATCTCGTCATTTTACTTATGGAAACTAGGTCACCCGGCTATGGCTTTCAGATTTATATGCCCCCGTATCGATAGATCGGGAGGCATATAGTGATTCACCTGTCCGTTCGTCCGTCCGTTCGTTCGTCCGTCCTGGTTAACCCAAATTGACCGTTTCTTCTAGCATTAATATGGCTTGCTACAAAGCTTTCATACTTGCATGGATGTTGTATATGATCACTCTCCACGCGCCTGTATCACCTGACCCCATTCTGACCTTCACCTTGATCTAATTTTGGACTTAGACTTATTTATGGACAAGGCTTCCACAAGGGGCATAAGCGTTTATTGAACACAGTCTTGTTTGTTGCTGAAATCGGGCCTTTCAACGTTTTATACTGTTCCTTAACTTTTGAGACCAAAGGCTGCTAAAACTATGTAGTTCAGCAGTTTTACTGTTGTAACTAGGTCATTCAGCGTAGGCATTCTGCCTACTAGGTCATTCAGCGTAGGCATTCTGCCTTTTGTTCGCTGAATCTTTTCTATTCAGCTTTTAAACAGTGGAACAGGGGATGTTTAATTGTCTTGGTCGGTAGTGTGTTGGGCACCTCTTCGTTTTAAGATTTCTGACAGCTAAAACTAGGCATTGTAGTCCTTTTGTTGTTGAAACTGGGTCATTCAGCTAGTTATATTTTATTATACTTTTCGACAGCTTGGACTTGGGCGGATCTGCGCTTGTTTAGTTGGGTATTGTGTCTTCATGTGTTTTATGTTTCCTGTGCTCGGTTGGTTTAGTTGTGCTTTTTTAATGTTTTCTGTGTTTGGCTGGTTAAGTTGAGTGCTGCCTTCCCTGTCTGACTTAATATAATCTTTAAGCTACAATTTGAAACTTATTTTTCAAAAGATTTATTAATTCCAATATTCAAATTAGGTTAATTTTGCAAATGTATCCAAAATGAGTACTTCTTAATCAATAGCTCCAAAAAAGGCTGGTGCCCCCTATTTTTCTGATGGTTTATATGTTTCTCAACTCGCATGCAAATTAAATTATTTTCGATGGATGAAAGTTTCATCACATTTGATTTCAATATTTTTTGGAAGTGGGTGGAGTTCAATTTATCGTGTACAAATACTGAATTTGTTCACCAGGAATTAGCAAGAATCGTTTGTTATGTGAATAAGAAAGGCCAATGTACACATAAACTTAATACATTGCTTAAAATGTCATAATTTAGAATTCTTAAAATAAATCTGATGGCGTCATATACGCAAGAAAACGATAAAATGATCAAAATACAATGATAGGACAATTTGAGAACAATGTTTCTCGAACACGAGCCTGGTGACGACACGTATCATTTCAATGTCGTTTTAAATAATTCGTTTATTATTTTTAGACGTTTCAGAGAAAATTCGATTGTTAGATAAAAGGCGTGCGTACCACCTTAATAACATTTGTGATTTACTAGATCTAGACTAGTGACAGTTTCTTAGTCCCTGTAATTAAGGAAACAAAAGTAATTACTTCTTCGCTTTTCACTGTCAGTTGTATTTTTTTGCAATTGGTAGGGGTATGGTCTTTTGAATATCGAATAATCAAATTGGGGGTATTTACATTTCTCCACTGCAATCAACGCGGCGATTCCCCACGATTCTAAGACAATGGTTGCACAATTAGCAGGCTACTACATTCACTGTTCCAAGTTTTTGTACTTTACATATGTTTATTGGGATTATGGGTCATCAGGCGAAATAATGTAAAAACACCACTGTAGTGTATGCATCCATTAGATACTGCAATTCCTTTGGACTTTCGTGAAACTTGAAGTGATAACTTAGTTTACCAATGACCATTTATTATATAAGGGACCGTCCTGGTCCTCTGTTGCTAATATATATTGGATATTTGAATGATTGTTAAGATTATTCTGGTGAGGGATCCAGGGCCTCTTTGAGCCTTTGTATTATCAGTAATTCCTTTTTATTGAACAATTCATGGCATGGAAGGTAGTTCTGTTATAATATAGTTGTATGGAAAGTTTGGTAACTTAATTTTCTTTTGATTTGATAGATAAAGTACAGTTTGATCAACATCCTTTGTAAAATGGTAGCAGTTCTGAGATGTTATTGTCACGCACAACTCCCATTGATCTGGTCATTGCAACGGGTTAAAACACATTACGTTTCATTTTTGTTAAGTTACAAACAAAACTGTAGGGGATCAATTTACTTCAGTATAATAAGGATTTCTTTAAACAAATAACAGGTATACTCGTCAATAAACGTTTTACATTGGATTATTATACGTAGATTGACATTGAACAGTATTCTTTGCATACGGAATAGTTTTTACAGTCCCCTACCGGTTTTCAAGCGGTGGGGAATACAGGTTTGCCGTCCGTCAGTTAGTCTGTCTGTCTGTACTCACCGACTTGTAGTTATTGGGTGTTGAACAATATGCTATAATTAGATTCTAATCATTCCGTTGCTTATGGGGTGCAAAATGTTGCTTATGGGCCGGTTCTACAAACAAAAGGAAGAACAAAAGAAAACCCCACAATGTCAAGTCAGTGAGAACGTCCGTCTGTCAAAAAATCTGGATCCTGACATAACAAGCTAGGTTTATGAAACTTGGTATGGGGCTATAAGGGGATAATGCACGTCTAAATATATTTTTATTCTGACAAAAATTGTGGTTTTATGTAGACAGAAAGAGTAAAAATATGTCCAAAATCTTGATCCTGACATAACTCAAACAGTTTTCCAAGCTATGTTTATGAAACTTGGTATGCGGGTAGGTGCCAATAAGGAGAGTATGCTCATCTTCAGATTGCTTTTATTCTGACAAAAATATGGTTGCTTTAGCAATAGAAACATTGAAAATAATTCAAAGGCCACGGCTTCAAACCGGTAGGGGATTTCTCTAGTGCTTCCAATCCATAGTGACTTGTTGTAGTACACATTTAGTAAGCTAACCTTTTCTAAACCGACCGTTTTAACTCTTTCCCTAGTTCAGTCGTGAAATATTCAATCGTAACAAGTTTGGTTTTTCCTTCTGTCAATCGTTCAAGTAACTCTTTAACCAAATAGTAGAATTTGTTCACTTTAAAACAAAGTTTAGTTGGGTATTGTGCCTTTTATGTTTTCTGTGCTCGGCTGGTTCAAGTGGGAATTGTGATTTGTGTATTTTTATGTTTCCTGTGCTCGGCTAGTTAAGCTGAGTGCTGCCTTCCCTGTCTGACTATATTAGCGGACTATCCGCAGGCCGAATAATTGATCCGCTTTATGGTAACACCTGTCACGTCTAGCAATCACCACTGCCCTGTCTGATTAGTCTTATAGAAGCACCAGACAAATACCATTACGCTGAACAATATGCTGCTTCAGGCCTAATTGTAATTCCTAATGATCAACTGCGTTCCAAAACTTTGGTAAATTCCCCGCTTTGCATATTCATGTTTTTAAACACACGTACGGCATTTTCACTGGGCCAAATTCTTATGGAGCTAGTGATTTTGCTTAGCATTCACAATTCGTCTCCTATATGATTCGATCGCGCTTTTCGTACCCTATTTTGTTCTTTTATAAGTTGTATATGCAGCTGTAGAGTTTTGGACTTATGACTTAGTGAAGTTTTTAGTTGGCTGGTTTTTCATTCTCTTGTACCTGCTCATCACCTATCAAATTGCTTATAATCTTTTTGTTTAATACCAGCATTACTTGTGCAGCTGTGCGGGGTTTTACCATATACATGTACTGTGATTCTTAAACTTAGGACTTTTTGACAGCTAAAGCGAGGTGTTCTAACTTGTGTACAGCTAAAACTAGTCATTCAACTTTTTTATAGCTTAAACGATGTCGTTGTTGGGACTTAGACTTTCGACTTTTTGACAGCTGAAACTTTGACTTTCAGCGGTATAGTTTATTTTCTCGTTCGGTTGTGTGTTGGGTAATACGCCGTGTTATTGTGGTCTGTGCTGTTTTATGTTTTCTGTGCTCGGTTGTTTAAGTTTGGGGCTGTCATCGTATCTGATTGTTATTATCCTTCTTTTCTATAAATATGTATTTTACTGATTGATAAAACTAACTCTCCTCAACTAAAGACTGTTATTCAACACTTAAAACTTCATAAAACATATAAAGCTCACATTCTGCTATATTACATTTATAACGTTCTTTGTCATAGTTTACCAGTATTGGCTCCTATTATGACGTATTGATTATATCCGATTATATACATTTACGGACATCGCGGCTATTTATATACTTGAACTATACATTTGTATTGTATAGTAATTGTAGTTCAATAATAAAATCAATCAAAACTTTCGAAATTTATTTACATCACAACACAGTGTTTCGGAAAAACCTCCTGTGTATAGTGAAATATTTATAGACTGACTTAAAGCATTTTCATATACTACCGCAATAACATCAAACTTTTTAAGGAACTTCTCGGGAACCGTCACTGGAAAGTTCATGTATATATACAAGGGATGATAAACTAATACGCGCGAAAATGCTGTAAGATCTATAATCGACAGTGTACGTCCGTGAAACTTTCGTTGATTATGTAGAATGTCCAATTCGTTCACCACTGATCATTTAAATAAACCAAAGTCTGAACGAACGTCGTTTCCTATGACAACTTTATGTCATGCGGCCCAAATTTCCGTACGTGTAAAGTTGCACGAAGCAAACAATGTCGAATCATTTGTGCGTTTGTAATATCAAGATCTTCTAAAGGTCGATGTTTGAACATGATGTGATGAACAGTCCAACCGTTATTTCCAAAAACGGTTTAATGTGAAAACCCTGATGCATATCTATTTTCTTCGAAGTCGGTGTCTGAAAAGGAATGATAATTTTGCGAAATGCAACATGTATATAATAGCATACAAGACATCTGTGTTGTTGCATATGGCCTCATACGTAGCCGTGTGAAGATTAATGCGAATGAGCTATACAACGCCAAAAACATCAAATTACGGCATCGATATTTATGTACCCCAACAGCTAATTCCTATAAATTACATTTATCACATAACCAGCAGCCCAGCAGTGCCGTAAAGCCGTGTCGTAAATATCGTTCGGCACTCCCAGAGTGTGCAATAAATATGCAAATTAGCCTGACGGGACGTAGGCCAATCCATGCATTGATTGACCCATGACGTCAGGATAATACAAACGTCGTCATGACGACGCGTTCGTTGTACCGCTAAATTTTGGCTGAAACCTATGCAGCGTACATCATCATTTTGAACGAATATGATCGTTCTCTATTATTATGTGATAAAGAGAATCTTACATTCGTGCTCATTACATACGAGTTTTATTAAACTCGTCGACAAAAACAATATGACACTCGGCAAAGCCTCGTGTCATATAATTTTGACCACTCGTTTAATAAACCTCGTATGTAATGAGCATTCATGCAAGATCCTCTACGTAAGTTGCAAAGGCAAAGTTTGATTTTCGATTGCCAGGTGTATAAAGTGTATCTTGTCGTATGTCGTATGTTGATATCATTGCTTGCGTTATACACTCTAAATTATGCCACAACATAACATAACGTTATATGTAATGACGTCACGATGCCGTTAAAGCCGAAGTGACGTTACGGTTTTTTATGGTTTTTCGACGAAATATGCCCATGGAATTAATGTTTTTTTATCATACACTTGAGTTGGAGTCGCCGTGTTGGTTGGTTGGTCTGTCGGTCTGCTAGCAAAATCGTGTCCGCTCTGTGATTTTTGTCATTTCTAATTGGATATTTATAATACTTAGTACAATGTTCACCACATCAATGCGGTGTGTCATGCGCAAGACCAAGGTCTCTAGCTCGAAGGTCAATGTCACACTTGGAGGTCAAATGTTAAAGGCACAAAGAGGAATGTGATTCGTATCCGCTCTGTAACTTTGTCATTTCTAATTCGATATTTATGATAGTACAAATGTTCACCACATCAAGACGATGTGTCATGGCAATACCCAGGTCCCCAGTATAAAGGTCACACTTAGAGATCAAAGGTTAAAAGGATTTAATAGGCATGTGATTCATGTCAACTCTGTCCTTTTGTCATTTTTATTTAATATTTATAAGACTTGGTACAATGTTAACCATGTCCCTAACTCAAATGTCAAGGTCTCGCACAGAGGTCAAAAGTTATATAGTTAGTCATGCATGTCGTATCCCCTCTGATACGTCGTTTCTTATTGGATTTTTACATTGCTTGGTACAAATGTTAACCACGTCAAGACGGTGTATCATGCGCAAAACCTAGGTCTCAAAGGTCAAGGTCACATTTAGAGGTCAAAGGTTATATTGTAATGTAAGTGGTGTTCGCTCTGTAACTGTAACGTGTACAAATGTTTACCACCTTTTGAGTTTTTTTTCTTGGTTTTTTTGTTCAAATTTGTTTTCCTATTTTTTGTCTAATTCTTTTTTCGCTACTTTTTAGTTTTACATGTCGTGTTTCTTACTGGGTTTTAAAAGATTAGAGTAACTATAATTTAAATAATATTCCTGTGTCAAGCAATGCTGCGGGGGTATGGTTCCTCACTCCAGTGGTAGTTCTAGTTGTTATTTATTTGTCTTTTGCCAGTCTATATCTTGACGGATTTTTGTAATAGTGGTCGTGACGCAACAAACATTTCAAAGCATTTTCCCGCGTATTTGTTGATCAACGTGATAACGTGTACGACAAGTTAAATAACCATGTACAAACACTACAAATCACTGACCCCACGCCCACTGCTTCTATATTGCTACTTTTTTTTTTTTTAGGTGGAGTGATTGTTTATTATCCTCGTCAATAGGTGTGCCTGGGTCGAGGGCATCCCAGTACACACCTTACAAATTCTGAATTAGTAAATTTATAAATATATACATGTGGATGTGTATTAGTAAGCAAGGAAATAGGAAATATCTATATATAGAAAAGTTTGAAATGCTAATACCGTACTTGTAATATTTTGGTATACTTACTCAAATATTAATACTAAATATTAACAATATTTAAAATTGAAAACATACTATTGTATAATTCTTGCATATAGATGGTGTTTGTGATACTAATAAACAAAACACTCTCCTCAGTTTTATAGAAAAGAAGACAATGTGACATTTTCAAATAGTATACTGGTTCCGGTTTGGTGGGGTATCTACATTATTTCTAAGTATAGGTATTTTATCTGGACATTCCTCTAAAAAGTTTTCTTAGTATAGGTGTCTTATCTGGTAATCATCTAAAAAGTTCTGTAATTTCATTCCAAATATCATTGAAATGTCTGACGGTGTGATTTTTAATGGTTTTTTCTTTTAATATATTGTATTGGTACCTAATATAGTGTTTAGCGTACTGAATGGTTGGAACTGTCTCTTTTAATCTGCAATTATATATATACCTTTTAGTGTAGTAGAATAAGAGATTTAATGCTATACAGTTTTATCTCGTATTCCCAAAATAAAATTTTCGCTATTGAGATGGTTTGTTACAATTTCATTATGCGAAAATATTTGTTTTAAAAAAACTTGGAAGTGACTGGGCATTGCTGAAATAAATGTTCAATTGTTTCGGATGATGTTTTACAAAAGGAGCAGTTTTCACTTTGCTTAATGTTTATTTTGAATCAAATAATACTACTTTTTGGGAATGATCGTAACGGTGATTTTTTTGCCGTCACATTTAGCGCTATAAAGGGTTGTTTTGTTAATTATTTGTGTTTTGCTGTTGTGTAAGACGATACAACCATATTGTTAGAGCGGCCTTCCTTGTAAAGAATGATTCTCACATATCTCTTGATCATGCATTAAATCCGACGTAATTATAGTTGTAGCTTTATAAAAACTATTCATTAAGAACAGAACAGAACATATATTTATTAACTATTCATTAAGGTGTTCGTTACAATTGGGAGTTTGGTTTTTATTGTGCTCTGTGAGAGAGATTACTGTGATGTCGATGGAGTTACGACAACTAATTCTTTTTTTTACTGACAGTATAATGTTCGAAAAGGAATTAATCGTCTTGAATTGACACAGCTCTGTTAATTTATAGTTACGAATTATGCCTAGTCATGAGCTCAATCTCAACTCAAATTGTGTCACCTACCATTTTGTATAGTTTCCATGCGCAATTGTTCTCTAAATTGGTATAACAAAGCAGAAACATTATTCTGAGTTTATTACAGTAACGTTTCGAAAGCTCGAGCTTCATACTTATCTCAAATTCAGACTCTAATTTGAGCAAAATCTGAATTTGAGTTGAGATTTCGAGATCGGGGCATTGTCATTATGTTCACATTAACAAAAAAGGAAAAACAATCGGGGAGAAAATACTACATGGAACTAACCTGTCCTGCCGAAGACAAACTTCACTTCAGTCTAATTATCATTCATATTACATCCCTTTATGGTCAATTATCCAAAGTCCACAGTGTGTCATTCTTTGCCGGGTGAGTATATAGGCGTACTAGAAATATCCATTGTTGGGGAATGTGGATGGTTCGTTCAATGTATAACTCTTGCGTGGGTGGCTAGGCACTGCCGCCGTTTCTGTATGGCTTTGGAGTGTCTGTGTGCTACAGTATTTACATGTACCCAATTGGTTAGGCATATTTAGATTGCATAGTGCTGGATTGATTTAACGATACCGCGGATTGTTTCCACTTTTTACTTATTTTCATAAAGCCAATTCCCAGTGTGACGTCTCTAGTCCAAACTTTCTGAAAGCTGTTGTGTATTTAAAACCTTCTATATTCTAGGGTTTGCTTTCAAATTTAAGCGTGTCTTAGTCAACAAGCCTACTGTTTGTTAAGAATGATTTTACAAATATGACAAAGCCGCCTAAAGACTGAGAAGAACGGTTAGATAGATTGCATATCAGCAACATTATACAGCTATCCAGCTTCTTAGTGCATAACTTTGACCATTCAGTCTACATTGAAATGCAATATCTTAAGATAATTTCATAATAGATTCTGGATAAGCCATGAACACGTTTTTTGGAATAGCTAAAACTTGTGAAAATGATGTACAAATGTTTAGGCTGTATAGCTTTTTTTAGAATTTATATTGGAGGCTACGAATGTAGCTATTTTAAGTATTTTTATAAGAATATAGGAGCGCTACAGAAAAAGTTCTGGAGTATGTACACGTAATTATAACTTATTACACCAACTGCATGTATTAGTACTTCCTTGAATACACTGAAATATATAAAAATTATAAATACACAACGTTTTAATTTTGATTAAACGTAAATTATACAGAAAACTTCAAAATACCTAATTGTTTTAACCCAGTAACAGTCTCTCTCCAGACCAGGGTCACGTGATCAATTGGCTTCTATGTATGAATGTAATCATAGAATAACTGACCAAGATATATACTAGTGTCTCTAGCTGTGTTTAGCTGCGGTCAGTGTTTACTAGCGTAATGTCGAATCTGATCAATAGGCGCCTTGAATTATTTTAGCGCCACTTTTGATATACGCATTCAATACATGTATGCTAAATATTATGTCTCTTTTACAATAATGTCGATAATTATGCCATAAACTTTTTTGACATTCAAGAAAAGATCGCCAGTAAGCGTGTAAAATTGGTTTGAGCTTTGAGATGCTTTAGGAGATCGGGGCAGATGCACGTTCATATATCTGTCTATTCTTCATTCTATCAACAAGTCTCTCCTGACTGAAACTTAATTATTTATAAATTGACAGAAATGTTCACTAAATCAAGTTTTGTCCTACACATGACATAATTATTCATATCAAAATTACATTATACATATGCATTCTAATTACAGGCCCCTATTCCACGAAAAAACTTAAGTTATTGCTCAGCTGAGACTGTTATTTTTTTATTTATTTTATGACTACAAGTGTAGTCTTGTGATGTAGATTGCTACCCGAAACTGTGTGTTTATTGCTAGATAATGATATAGTAGGTGGTTTTGTATGTAATGCTGATGGAAATCCAACTGTAATGAATAATACAGAACGTCATATTTGAGCCTGTTATAACAGACTTAAGTTTTTGCTTTAGATGTTTATAACTTTAAAACACTATTTTCTGCAAAAATTGGACTAATTATGTATTGCTCTATTCCTTAGGCATCTAACTGTAATGAAACAGTATATACATGTATACATGTATACATGTATACATGAAAGTCATTTAACAAACTAAATATGTTTTTAATATAGCAGGCTCAGCTGAGCAATAACTTAAGTTTTTTCGTGGAATTGGGGCCAGTACAACGAATCCTATGTTCATCCTAGTATTCAACTGCCTGGTACAATTTTCCGCCGTACAAACATTCAACTTGAAATTTGTTTTACACGTAATTGTGGACCCGACCACTCCGTCACACTATTAGTATCCTGACCGGACAAAGAGAATAAAAGGTCAGTGGCGTGGATAAGTAAGTTCATCTGGCAAGGCGGAGGCATTTATCCGGTGAGCCGATGGCGAATATAGTAATGTCCGCAGTCGAGCAGGATAAACTTTTATTCTATCCACGTCACTATCCAATGATTTTACTTATCCAGTCACTTTTAACTGCTTTGCAATGGGTTCAAACTTGGGATTCGATTGTTACTCTTTCATTAAACAGCGCGTTACGTCATATTCATTCACTGACGTCGAACATCTTGAAAGATGGAATGTAGACGCAGGTAAGAATGGAATTTCAACGGGCGATTCTCATGTATGAAGTAGTCTGTCATATCACGTGGTCAGTTGACGGTTTATCACAAGGAAGATGACCAGGTTACCTAATAAAGCACAGTTTATTTGGCACCCTATTATCTGGTCGATTTCGCCGGAAGTTGTTGGATAAAGTAGTGTAATCTTTCGATATGATTTGCAGCATAAATACCCCAAATCGGATTCTTGTTTATATAATTTACGTGAGTGTTGTACCAATAAATATACCATTTCTTGCGCTAATCAGCATTGTACTTTTTAAGGTATTTAACGTTTATGGGGGTCCAACTTGGTCGCAAAACGTCTTTCCTTTAGACAAATATTCAAGCTATCAGTTTTACGGCAACACATTGTACATGTATATGGAATTGTGAAATACAGTTCAGTAAGGATATGATGGGAGTGACGTAGTCGTTTATGTGTACACAAAAGATGGCGACCAATGTCTGAACAGGTAATGACAAAATAGTATTTAAGCTAAGCATTGAAATTATTGCTGTCTGTATTGGTTTTACACAATAATATTGGACTCGACCGAGCTGCGTAACTATTCTTACCCTGACTTGACTATAGTGCAGAATATATAACTGATTATAAGATAAACAAGAGATGCCCCATTGCAGCAAAATAGTCATTAATGTTAAAGGTCTAACTTCAAAATCAATCTTCTGTTGTCGGGCAACCTCCATGTAAAGTTTGAAGATCATAGGGCAAAGCGTTCTTGAGTTATTGCACGGAAACCATTTGGTCTACCGGCCCGACCTATGTAAAGCAATGTACCTCCTCAGCAAAGATGTTAGTCATAATATTATGATAATCTCCCTGCCAAATACAGACGATATGATGCACATACTGAAAGCATTAAGTGTGTTTTTAAATGAACCATTAACTGACTGAGTTGTATGTATCCTGAAAAGTGAAATGGCAAAAGTACACTCGAACACTTCGGGATTTTTGCAGCTTGAAAACCACAACTAGTCGTAACATATATCAGAAATCGTTGTGTATTCAAGTGTCGTCAATTGATTAAGCGGATCAATGAACAAGTCATTAAGAATTACAAGCAATACAGAAGTCCCCTCCCGGTTTGAAGCCATTTTCAATGTTTCTGTTGCCATAGCAACCACGATTTTTGTCAGAATCTAACTATTTTAGACGTACGTAATCCCGTTATTGCCCTCTATCCACATATCAAGTTTCATAAATATAGCTTGGAAACTGTTTTGAGTTATTGCAGGATCCAGATTTTGGCATATTTTCATTCTTTCTGTCGCCATAGCAACTACAAATGTACTATTTTTGTCAGAATAAAAATATTTTTATACGTGCATAATTCCCTTATTTCCCCCTATCCACATAAACCTTTCATAAACGTAGCTTGGAAACTGTTTCAGTTATGTCAGGATCCAGATTTCTTTTAAAACGGAGGGCAATCCTTTAGTCCCCTACGGTCAAAAACCGGTAGGTGACTAATTATATACTTTCGGTATACATTAGACGCAACATTCACACCTCAGTTGAATCATCATACTTAGCCATATCAATAAACGTTCGTGAGACAATAATTGGTACTTACGTACCGACAATGGATAGTTAGATGCGAGATTGTGCGTTCCATTAGCTGATATAGGAACTTATTGTCTTAAAGGCTACATGTAAAGTACAATGACGGAAAACTTATTACAATGTATAAGAAAGCGCTCTCAATTGCAAAAGTACGATGACGAAAACGCAATAGTCCTTGTTTCGTCTTGGTTCTTTTGAGATAGAGGCATTCACGATGGCCCTTACGTAAGTCCGTAAATTATCAGTTTCATGCTGGTGTGTGTATGTGTTTTTCTTTTAGCGTTAGATTATGTTTGAAAATATAGCCGTGAATTATTCATGAATACCATAAAAACTAAGTTTTCATGTATATTTTACAAGTTAAGTGCATAAGTCCCGAATCGGACAGCATTAGCATAACGGTCACGTACAATTCATAGACAATATTCTCGTGGCGAACTACAAAACCCGATTTATTGTTTACAAAAATACTCCATATTTGACAGATTAGAACAGTCATGAACAAAATATGGAAATATATACCATATAACCTCATATTGTCATCAATATTGAATATTCTCAAATATGATGGAATAGACAAGGACATTATGAAGGCGCAATTATGCACATGTAATGGCTATCACGCCGTTTCAATGTATGCATTTTGGAGCGAGATGTCAGTACCGATAAATGGCTTACTAAAACCTAGAAGGGATTGATTAAAATAAGGTTTCAAATGAGCCGAGTACAAATATAACCCGACAGTTATAGGAGACCTAAACTAGGCGACCGTAGGTAATTTCTGATATGCGATGTAAATGGATTTTACAGAGTATTTTGAGACATTATTTGTCTACTGCGCGTCTGAAACCAAATACTCGATCTTTTGGTTTACGTTTACGTCGTTCTGGTCATGAATGTGAAGACCATTAGCGTAAAAGGATGTACTTCGTGATTTAAATGTACGTGCTTATACTTGAAGCCTTTACTTTTACCATCGAATTTAAGGCATTGTTCAAACTTGCTGATGACATTTGAACAAACCAGAAGTCTGTCGCTATACAAAACTAAGCGAGTGACTTCAACCATAAGTCTGTTGTCGGGTGATATAATGTAGCTATATATGGCTGGGCTTGGTTCAAAGCGATATACATTTGTTCACAGGGTGATAACACGTCGTTATATACTTGGGTTTGCTGCAAACTTTGTATTGCATTGCATGTGCTCGAATAAAGGTTGATGCTTATGTTTGTCTCTTTCTTATTTCGCTGGCCACACACAATTATAATGTAGTATATATAGTTAATTTCCCGAGTGGCAAAACCAAGATACAAGGCATACTTACTAAGTATTAGTTAATGGACATAATACTTCTATTCTTCTAAGACATCGTGACCTCTCAAGCCATAGCAAAAAGATTTAGTATGCTGAATAATCAATATAGCCGTAATTTATTGAAGCCCTGGAGGGAAGTTTTGACGTGGGGCTTCGAGTTAGAATCTTCGCCTTGTGACTTTTGAATTAGGATTTATGACACTTCCCATACAAACGAATATGGATGAGTAAGAATTTACCTATACTTCAGAATATCATTCTTTGTTTTTCTTCTGGCCTATTTTAAGTTCTTGGGTTTTGTTGCCGCCACGTTACTACATAATAATAAATTGTGATTTTTCATTATACTGGTGCGCTATACGGGGTTATGATTTTATCTTTCATATATTTGCCGTTTGCGCGACGCATTTGCAAAGAATATTCTTGTTCTTGGATGTTTAGTGCGTTTTTTTTGTTATTGCTACTTCTGCTGAATTCACATTTTACTGTACTATTTATTGTTAAACATATAAGTCAAAACACACCAAATAAATGCGTTCTTTAAGTCAATGTGAAGTGACCAATGCTAACCCCCAAATTGTCAACTTTTTGTCAACATCACATTAATGCAAAAAAAACAGGGGGGCATGTATTATAGAACATTTCTCAAACATGGTGGACCTATTTTCCCACACCCGCGGACTGATTCATTCTGGGTTTTCCCCTTCTAAACTTTCAATTCAGTAAAAAAGCCAAAATTCACTACTTCACCTACACTATACAAGGCCTTTAAACTCGAATAGATAATTCCAGTCCAATCTTGTGTCAGGCCGTGTCACCATTTTCAGTCAATCAAAATTGTAAGGACTACTTGGTTGTATATGATTTGGGCCCGCGTAGGTATTTAGTGGTTACTTACCTATATGTTCTTTTCCACTCTTTCCATGAATACAAAAGAAATGCATTGTCGTTTGTGCATGTGCTCTGTTGGGATTATCGTGTTCCATCATATTTTAATCCTGAAAAAGTAAATATCTGCAAAGCAACATACTAAATTTGCCTTTGTGTAAGAAATGTTTTGCGTTTCTTAAAGAGAATTTAGATCGTAATATTAAGTACATAATAATAGGGAAAATTATCTAACGTGGGATGATCAAAAAGAAATGAAACAAATGCTATAATTTATATTTACGTGTTTTACCTATACAAATAACAAATGCGTTTGTGTGCATTAAATGCCGATTTTTACATGGAAAATATATTTTTCTACTATAAGTAATGATTTATTAATAGAACGTTAAATAAGGTGTCGTGCTACGTCGCCATACACCAAAACGTCGTCAGTTTTCGCCGTATGAAATGGAAAAGCATAATTATGATTAATATCAGTATTCATTGTCATTTTACAACGTTTATCTCAATTATTTCTTATCACCCCACGTGTTAATGTAATATTCTATCTGGGATTATATAACGAATAAGGCAGCAACTAAGTATGATATACATGCATATATTCTCCGATTTCACCCGACATAAGAATTGAGTCCTCCGAGGTATTCCAAATTAACCGACACTGCGTACTGGTGTCCACGTATTGATGTGTTGGCATCAAACACATCATATTATCAAATAGTGTTAAAATAACAATAAAGTCATAAAAAATACCATATGAATTATTGGCATTGCATCGAACCGACACGAACATTCTACGGAAATGCTTTAACAGACGAGAAAAGACACGCAGGTTATATTAGACATATTGAATCTCCCTATCGTTTCGGGTCAATTCAGAATACCTCGTACTATGAAAAGTATCATCTCGGACCAATATGCAATTCTGACTGACATAAATACGTGTCATTAAATTGTCTTCCCGTCTGTTCTTGTCGGTAAGTCCCTATGATTCTTTTTATTTAGAAGTCAAACACTCGACCCACTTATCTTTTCTTCAATGATAATTATATGTTTATTGGAGTTGTCATTTCTGTTAAGATTGATCATGTAAATTCGCAAACATCAGCTTTAAAATCGCTTGATCTTTATATATTTTTTATTAACTTCAAATGTAAATGTATATGTTCATACATGTTATTCTAGACTATATACAGTCAAACATGTCCGGTGCATGAGCATCAGACGAGACAAGGACGACTATGCATGAACCAGCAGACGAGACAAGGACGACTATGCATGAACCAGCAGACGAGACAAGGACGATTATGCATGAGCCTGCAGACGAGACAAGGGCGACTATGCATGAACCAGCAGACGAGACAAGGGCGACTATGCATGAGCCAGCAGACGAGACAAGGACGATTATGCATGAGCCAGCAGACGAGACAAGGACGATTATGCATGAGCCAGCAGACGAGACAAGGACGACTATGCATGAACCAGCAGACGAGACAAGGACGATTATGCATGAGCCAGCAGACGAGACAAGGACGACTATGCATGAACCAGCAGACGAGACAAGGACGATTATGCATGAGCCAGCAGACGAGACAAGGACGATTATGCATGAGCCAGCAGACGAGACAATGACGATTATGCATGAGCCAGCAGACAAGACAAGGAGTGCGACTTTGCATCACAAGGACAACCAACAGTCACTCTTAATAGTATACATGCCGTTGTAATCCTTTCAATTTATTGCATATAAAAATATAAGGTATATTTTGTCAAGCATAGTTCATCCGCTGCTAAGCAGCTCTGACAGTCACAAATAGTATAACACGTACTCGTGTATGTCGATACAGTTATAGCGTGACCATTTAATTACGTTTTGTTTTTCATCGATCTGTACCCAAAGTTTTGTTCTGTTTTATATTGAATCGCATGTCTTCAACGATGATGTGTCATAGGTTGTAAATTCGGCAATTTAATGAGACACTCTGCTGGATTTCTACATTGGTTAATCGAAGTTTCAAAACGACTGGTGCATTAATCGTCGGTTAACAGATCTTTTGAATACTGTGTAAGCACTAAGCAATTCATATGCATGTTTTACAGAATATTTAACTATGTAGTTTATCTTCAGAAAATGTAAGCGTGGTCCGTATGTTGCAATACTGGAATATAACTTCCAAGATTGAAATGAATACCCTTTCATAGTTTCAGAGAAATGTATTAGTCTGCCGAATGGCGACAGCTCTAGTTTATTTAAACTTGGTCACAATAAACATTTATAACTACTCATCAACGCAAAAAAATAATGGCAAAATATTAATTAGGAACAGAAATATCACGTTTCAAAGAGCAACACCTTCAATCATTAAAGCACAAAATAACTCCCACCAGAAGCCATACACGCAGTGCGTGTCTTCCTCATTGACAGAAAAATATTTGTTATGCCGTGTTGGGTGGTAGCAACGGCCAGACTTAGAGTTGGGATACCATTGTAGCGCGATAAGCTGTTCTCATTGTGTATTTCGATAACAATATATATCTTCTTTGGTTCATGACACCGTAACCAACCATTACTCACAGTGAGCGAGTTCAGCTGACTTACAAGGGTAAACTCGATTAACTAGAATTGCAGCAAAACGAGTTGAGTTTCTACCATCGAGTGTACTAGAGTTCAACCCCGCTGCGAGGCTGGGTTGCTGTAGTTCCAATCGGGACACCTCGAAAAATTTCTTACGAATCACATGTTTGTTTACTCCGTAGTTTAACTCTTTTCGTTTTGCTGAAGAGCTCCAGGAGTTAGTTTATTTTTAGATTCTTACGTCACTATAGTTAACTCTATAGGACAGCTGAACTTGCTCAATATTTTAATTAGTAAGGACATGGATATGGGACGCCTCAAGTACAAACGCTGTTTAATGTTCCTAACTCGACCTACTCATTGTGTTCATGTAGAAACATAAAATAAAGTGGTCTTAAACTAGTCACCGGATATCAATGGTCCGTTGTTCACACTGTGCGGTGTACCGGAAGCGGACATATTTTTGTACTCAGTGAAAGTTGGCATCTTTACGAGACGTTATTTTACGCGGCTGTCCTGTATCGTGGACTCGTTCAGGAAGACGAATAATTCTGAATCGGTTGCAACGGTACCGACCCACGACTTCGATGACCCTACATCCGACTCTATGCATGCAAAGAGCATCTGTGTCTTCATGTTCGGACATGCGCGTTATGGTAACCGACATATTGTTTATGAGGAACATGTTTTCATATATGCGGATCCATATGCTACTTATCAGGTTTCAGTTTGACAACTCGCGGAGGTTGGTGAACCACGTGCAAAAATTACCTAAATAGCTCCAGCCTAGTCAACTCGTCGCTTTGTAAAATTTCTTCAATTATTTTAGCAAACGTAACAACCTTAAGTGCTTAAAGTGGAATGGACCTGTTTCAATATAAGTTATAGAAAGAGAACGCAAACGCGAGGTTGTCTTATTTTGTCGAGGGCGTAGTCTCTTTCTAACTTATATCATAGGCTATCACTTTGTAAACATAAGGCGTGTCTAAAAGTATTACAATGCTGACCGATTAACATGTCCAATGAAAATCAATAGCACGGTATTGTGATTTTAAAAATGTGGACCCCAATACAACTCGACCACGAAAATCTATAGAGGTCACGTTGACCGAAGTAAAGTACAATGAATTTGTATATATACAGTGCAGGATAATAATATTATCCTGCACTGTAGTAATTGCACTCATTCCTTTGGAAATAAGACACACCCGATCAATTATCATCGGATTTAGCCACACCGCCTCAGTTAACATCAATGTAAATTGCCGTAGCCATGATATAATTATATAAAGTGTAACGTTTTTACAGTCTCTAAGTGAAATAGAGCACTGCTTCTGACACAAATTGACCGAGTACCGGTAGTATCATAGTAAAACAATTATTCGTATCTTTTATTGATGTTCTTCGCCTGTGTATATAATTATCTTCATCTCAGAAACATAATTACCCAATGCAATCCAGGAAAAATACTTGTTTCATCCCAGCTAGACATACCACTGCAAGGTTTACATATGTCTACATATATATATTTCATGGCGTTATAAGTAGAGTTCATTGCGAATAATGACAGCATTAGATGGGGTATTTGTTGCCATATTTTAAATAAGGTAAAATCCCGTCCGGTTAGCTTAGTTGTTAGGGTGCTTTGAGAGCGTTAGCGGCTGATCGCGGTTTAATTCATTGTCCCTCTCTGAAAAGTCCTCTATCATGTCCCTAACCTTTGGCTCAATATTACACGATTATTTAGAATTACTTATTTCTTGAGTAAATTCAATACGATTCGTGTGATTGAAGAACTGAATACCGATTACTGAACACTTTCTTTTCGTGACAAATATTCAAAATCAATTAAAATCATGAAACGTTCTCCTATATTCTTCCTCATCTTGACTACTGTATCACAATATGGGGAAATTCAACTTCTCTTCTCCTTGACAGACTATTAAAATTTCAGAAACGTGCTGCTAGAATTATTCTAGACAAATATGTTGATTCACCATCTGCGGAGCTGTTTCAGAGCTAGAGATGGATGACTATCTATGAAAGAATAGACTATAAAAAGTCCATCCTTGTAAAGCTTGACAAATACGGCTCCAGAATGAGAATACCTTAGTTCAAAATTACAAATTACCCCAATCAAACATTAAGGTCAGCCACAAACAATCTCTTATACATGCCTAAACCCAATCTAGAAATCTTCAGAAAGTCAATTTCATATGCTGGACCATATTATTATTATTATTACACTTTAAGGGTTTATTTCAATTTGATGGAAAATATCAAATGTCATGCATGACGATATTCTACTGACAGTTTTGGGATAAATATTGCCTTAATTAAAATAAATGTTAAAATTTGGCTTTTGCTTAATCATAGGAATTTTTAATGCTCGTCTGTTATGCTGAATGTGTCAACAAGGTCATATGGTCCGGACTCATCATACAAAATGTATAGTCCAATTAATCAGGTATGTCCCTTACACCAGTATAGAAACATTGCAATATACATGTAATAACATTGCATTTTATAGAATTTGGAGAAAAGGGCAGTGAAAGCCAATATATTATTCACTACGCTACATACTAATACACATAGTTACATTGTTATAAATAAACCAAGTGTTTTGAGCCGAGACTAATTTATGCAGCAAAGTTGATTCACCCTTAAAGGGTAGGTATATATGTTTATATAAGCAACACCAACATGAGTTAAATAAATAAATGCTTAAAGTAACCGACTACGTGGCCCAATGGATACGGCGATGTCTTACAAGACTTACTTGCTTGATATGGTCACTTTTTATATTTTTTTTCAAATCGCTTTTTCAAGTCATATTACATAAGAAAGTTATGCATTTTCTGGAATGTATTTAATAATGAGCAATTTTTTAGTAAAAAATTATCATACGAGCATCTTCAACAGTATTTTAACAAGTTAAAGCCAATATATAATTACACGCGGTTACTTTAACTAACGACGCTTAAATCTTGACCAGGAATGGGTACAATTATAATTTAATTTATCACAATTAATTACACTTTTTTTTCAAATAATTCGTTGTACGCTTCGTTTACGGCAAACAATTAGAAAGTATAAATCCCCGTTTTTTTCGTTCTCAGATCGAAATATGTACGGATGCACGGGTTTTACTATTCATATTCTTTTGTTTGCCTCTGCGTCATTGTGTTTAATTACACAAAGACACACACACCACCAAACTTGGCGCATGTGACAAACATGTTTTTAACATACCGTTTAACGAACAACAGGTACGTACAAGGTACGAAACGTGCATCACGTAATTCTTCGTTGAACGCCGGGCTGGTCTATCTGTTTATATTCAGTGGCACATGTCCTAATAACGCGTTGGAGTAATACTTGGTCGTATTTCCATTGTACGAAGCATTATAAAACAACGATATTTTCGCCTGCAGGCTAATGTGATTATTATAAGAAACATACATCGGATTACTCAAAATATTGTTTAAAATAGGTTAAGAAAGTGTATAAGTGTAGTTTACACATGACAGTTAGTAGGTAGTACCACAATTTCTCACATTTCCTGATCCTGATGATGCAATTGTTCACATACGACAAATAGGACGTCTTGATAAATACATGTATAATAGTCACATGAAGCTGATCTTCGCTTTATGGGTTTTCCGTCCAAGTTAATTTCCGCTTTGGTTATGTTTACAAACAAAAACTAAGGAAACAAAGAACAAAATCTCGTTTAGAGGGAATGATTTATTAGATCCACGGCGGTGGCCTAATTACCAATGTCTCTCTGAAATTAATCGACGATCGTCAAAGGACCAATCTAGTACATTACATATCTGACAAATTAGGACCAGAATATTTTTGCGATGCCTATAGTAATCACCCTATACGTCTGTCCGCCCATCCGTCCGTCCACATGGTTCATGTATTAAATAACTCGCAAACCATTTAAGGAATCAACTTCAAACGTTATAGGCATTTGCTCCCAACTACATTACACTACTCCAGGACAAGTTACATAACTCTAGCTACAATATTGGAATAATGTTTCACTTTTTTAAAATCTGTAAAAGATATTTAAATGAAACTTGCTATACTTATTGACAATGACAATAAACACATGTGAAGTAAACAACAGTAACTATATGCACATTTGTAGCAAAGGACAACAACCCTAGCTTTAATAATTTTGACTTTTTCTAAGTGACCATGCACCAATCGCAACTTCGTGCACCAATCATCACGATACTGCCCGAAATATACCGCAATAAGGCGCAGTATTTTTCAAACACATGGGTTTAAATGTAAAACTAAGCATTTCGTTGGGTAAACATTCGTTAATCATTTGTTTAGTCATCGAAATAGGTTATTCAAATAATGAAGGATTCTGTTGATGTAAATAATCAATATTATACAGGGCTCTACAATAGTACGCCGTCCGGGACAAATCAGTTCGGACATAGACTCTTAATTTTAATTGACAGCAAATTCGGACAACTGACCTATAATTCGTATAACCAACATCTACATCCGAGATTTGACTCTGTATTCCAACATGTATGACCCGAAGCGTATATTTGCCTTCCGGACATCGAAATAAGTATAGGTTATAGATCGTATATTAGAATTATAAACAAATAAGTGCAAGGGAGCGAAGCGGCGGCATCAATTAATTTGTTTATAATTCTAATATGTGATCTATAACCGGCTTATAGTTTACCCGTCCCATTTTGGTGGCCTTTCCAATGCTTTTGTTTTGAAACAATAGCATGCCAATTGATGGAGTAATGAGGTTAAAATAAGGCAAGATACGCGGAACAATGCTCTAAAATCTTTATTACGTGACCAATACTGAAAATAATCGGTCAGATAATAGATTGACGTATTACAAATACATAACTATAAAACATTAAGGTAATATTTGGTCGATAAACATTGAAACTGTAACGTCACTATGGCTACACTGACCCAACGTCATCACGACGTTGTATACAGGGTGTCCAAAAAGAAAGTATACAGTTTCAGTGTCTATCTATCTAACCTCTTCATTCTACTATCGCAACGAAAATTTGCACAATTATAAACAAACTATGTAAGTTTTTTCTGTGACCAATTTTATGATTTTAACCCCGATATTTTCTAGAAAAATGTCAATTTTCGAAAAAATACCTTATTTTTGTAGTAATTAACGACGTTTTCACAATGCATGTTGCCTTCTGACATCCCCCTTCTTGCACTCGTTCTTTGAACCTATCAATTACATTTGCACATGTGTCTTACCTGATATTCTAACCTTCTCTATTGATCTTCTTCAGCAGCATAAATGTGTCCGTTGGCTTTAGATTGTACACTAGCGATTCAAATAGCACAATAGAAAGAAATAAACGCAACCCGTTACTTGTCTGTGTTAAATCAGCTCATTCCTAAACACTGCAGGTGATTTATTGTTTTGAATGATACACAGCTCATGCCAGATGTCCCAGGGCCAAACATTGTAAATAAATGGTTGGATGGATTAATTTAAACAGTTGGATCCGAAGTAATTTCTAGGAAATACCACTGTGATGTGACATGGCCCACCCACAGCCCGGATCAAATCATTGCGAATTCTTCTTATGGGGCTATGTGAAATCGCTAATGTACAGCATAAAGCCAACAGACACGTCTATGCTCACGAGAAACATCAAAAGAGAAGGTAAGAAGATTAGTTTAGACACATGCGCAAATATTATCAATAGTTTAAAAGAAGTGCATGAAGGAAAAAGTAATAAGGGTGGACATTTTGAGAACGTCATAAATTACTGAATAGACGTCACGGGCAAAATAAGGTAATTTCAGTAAATTTACATTTTTCTAAAAACTAACCAAGTTATAATCTTAAAACTGGTCACAGAAAAAACTAACATCTTTTGTCTACACATGTGTAAATTTTCTTTATGATAGCAGAATGAAGAGATTTTATAAATATACCCTGAAACTGTTACTTTCTTTTTGGACACCCTGTACATTTGTGACAACATTCATAATGTTTAATGCAGTAAACGATTCTCAGCTGTACGACCAGATACACTTCATAGACCTGTAATCCGAAAAACACTTTTTCCTTTGCAACTTGCATGTAAATTATAATTATTGGCTGCTGAAAATCATTAGTAGTGATGACGTAATTTGACGTTTTTGGCGTCGTATAATCAATTCGCTTGTCGGCATTGATTTCACATGACTACATTTAGCATATACCAAATGGACACATGTCTTGTATGCTACTATCTAAATACATGTGGATCTCTTAAAGCAACTATTTTCTTGCAGTCCAGCTTTAGATCTATTTGAATGTGTAGCTTAAATAATCTTTCAAAATCATATTGTAATAACGTTAAACTCATTTTATTTAAGTAGATCTACAAAATATCACAAAGTTCGATGAAATAATTCTTAATACTAAATATTCTATAAATGACTCGCTAAAAGTTAGATCTTAAAGAAAATATAGACTTTTGTATAGTTGGATGTACTGATGTTGAGTTATCATCCATTGTTTTGTACTTTCCAAGTGGCATTCGGTATTCAGAATTCTCCTGGTGATTTACAATGAGTGGATAATGCAAGGTTCCTACTGTTCGATATTAAAGATACATTTGTTTACATTACATCAATGATTATAGTATGACTGTATATTAAAAGGCAATGAAAGTGGTTCTGCGTATGAACACATTAAAGTATATTAGACAATGCTGATGCTTTTTATATAAAAGGAAACAAAATGTATAAAAAAAAACTTAGACTTTTACACCAGTAAAACATCGCTATAATGTCTTGAAATATTAGTTTTAGATGAGATTGCTCTCATGAGAGAAATTGGCGTGGTCATGTGTTGGCAGAAGAACTAGTATTTTCTCCTGATTTCTATTAATGATATGTAATTGGTTGAGCCAGAACGTTTAAATCAAATAAATGGAATTCACCTATTGACACAAAGTATTATCTTTACTCTATTAGAGAATTCATTGGGTCCTTATGTATATCTAATACGCGCTTTATGTAAAGTGGTTTGTGCTTGGTTTGTGTATGCGTATAGTTGGGGATATTTTCAGGACAAAGTTCATTGGCAACAAAATATATCAATAAACTAAATGTCTGGTATTGTATATGATCAGATTACATCAAGTTTGACAAAGTATATGAATAATTGACCATACGTTATAACAAAAGTCCATGAACTTATCAAAATACCCTCGTATTACCCAGCCACAATTTACTGGTATCTTTTTTTCTTGTACAAGATTATAGGACTAAACGACCATTTGCTGAAGTTCACTAATGTGTAAATACCCGATCTGAAGGAATACATTGAGTTATGGCGATGTCTCAAAGACTGCCAAAGCTATCCACTTGAACCTCAACATAGATTTTCACCATTACAAGGGGGGTCCATACTGACAAGGCTGGTAACCCTGTGGCCTATATTTATGGAGTTACATGTCCTTGTTTCGACTAAGTATACAGAAATAGTATCAAATTTTACACATAAACTGAGTTTTCTCTATCACTTTCAAAGCTTTCAACGTGAAAGTCAATACACTTGTGGAATCTGATGACCATCATCTACTGACCAGAGGAAACAAATAATTTTATACGAGTTATTCCTCTTTTCTGATTTTGAATTTATATACAAACATGTCAAGTTCTCCGAAATAATCAAACGTATCCACTTGAAACTCAACATAGTTATTCACCATCACAAGGAGTTTCAATACTGACAATGCTTGTAAGCATGTGACCTATATTTATGAGTTATCTGCCCTTTTTACTCTTAGATGTTTCACTAAGTGATGAGCAAGGGTACAACCAACGAGAAAGTCGAGCGTCTAGCACTCTCAGGCAGTGATATTGTTTTTCGATGATATAATAACACAACCTATATACAGTATGTATACAATCAGGCAAATGGATACACATTCGGTATAAAAATCGTATAACTTTAAAATATCTCAAAATCTAATAATCAGATATCGCTAGAAAAACTGGCAAAGCAACATGATTAAATAATACCAACTCTCATTCCAAGTTTAATATGTTTCATTATTTATTAAGAAACGTACCGTAATTGTTGTCACATGATCGGATGTTCTAAATTGAAATGTGATGCATTAAAACACTCGGGCAAAATAGCGTTCATGTTCATACAGTAGATACTGAGAAATCTTTATTTTATACGATTGTTTTACAACAAACATCTTATACAAACTATACATGTATCAATGGAGAAATGAATTACGTCCATGAATTCTAGTGAATTTCTTAAATCGCTATTTTATCCGATATTTTAATGTATGGATAACATCATATCTTGAAAAGTAAATATAAAAACTTAATGACCATTTTACCTCATTCTAGATTACACTTACTACTACAAAAACTAGCCCTACAACATGAAACAACAAAACATTGGAACACGTTATGAATACCTGACGACATCTTTGATATACGAATCAACACGTCCACAAAATGACGCCTTAACGCAATTAGTTGTTTTCTCTCTATATTTTACTTGAAAAGGGTTCCAATCCCATAATGTTAAATCCAAATCATTTCATTTATATGTTAATAGACGGGGTGAATAAATGGCGTTACCCTTTTAGGACCCGAAAAACGAAAATAAGTAATGGTTGCGTCATAATGTGAGGTTTCTGTGCTGATAAGCCTTACCTCACTGCAATGTTCATGCTGAGATAAGGGACATTCGAATTAGATTTAAATTAGAACATTGCGTGTCATTTACATTATGATAATAAAGAAAGAAGTTGTAAGAATCTATCACGAGCTTCTATGTGGGTGAGGGTTGATTATTTTTTTCCAGCGTACTTTGAACAAAATGACAATTTATTACATGTGTATAACATTATCTAAGTTTTTCATAACGTCAAAATGACGTCTTATAACTAGACATTGAATTTGTCGAACGTTCGTATTCATAAGACCCATATTTGGTAATTATTTAAGTAAAACGTAAACTGCCATGCATGGTTTGAATAACGTTCTGTCTAGGGTGAATGCGCTTGCATGATTCCCAGAAAATAACGAGACAACATTTTATTACAAACTAAACTGATTTACACGTAGGACAGATCAATTAATACGCCATGTAAAATTATATTGCAATAACATAAATACTTTGAGCGATATTGGTCTTTGTATAAGGTGAGGCGTTTTTAAAGTCCTTGAGTGTAGATGGTCATACAGTTAGTTTCTTGCAGAAAAGTATACGCACGAATGCTAGTCTATGTCACATGTACGAATGTTATATGTGTTCTTTTTATTGTAATTGTTTTTGACATTGACGTTTCTGATCGTATATTTCAACGTTGTCCAATCATTTCCTTAGTATCATTCGGAATGTGTTTCGAAGTTTTAGCTTTTCTTTATTCCGACTAATTCGGACCTATTCGGGCTGATTCGATATTCGTGTGATTGGGGTATTAATTATCCGTTCAATAATTGTGTAGATACAAATGATCGAATGAAACAGCATAAAAACTAAACAACACACGAATTTAGACATTTGAGCCATTTCGACGTTATTTAAAGCAAACCATTCATTGTTTACTCGGCAACTCAATACTTTGTATGGAACAGGATATTATACGGAAATCACATGTTTAGATAATTTTAGATATTTATACATGTATATAGTTCAACACTTTGGACTATATACTAAGTTAGATAATTTGCTATGAACTTGTACGATATCATCTCAATCGAGCTTCTGTTTATTTGGTTTGCTTGTTTTACTTTAGGTGCTTATATTATGTCACTTGTACTGTTATACTTAACGATAAGCTTAACAGTTTGTTTCGAAATGCGCAGTAAATACGCATATGTTCATCCCCAATTCGTTTACTCGTGTTCTTTTTGTGGACTATCGTCAAATAAAGTCTATAAATCTGCAGGGTTGTACTACTTAGGGTGATACATAACATGTTTTAGGACATTTTTGAAATTTGGACTTGCAGCGGGTTAGTTCATTTTTATGTTGGACATTGTGCCGTATGCTTGTGGTATGTGTTATTTCTTTTTGTGTGTTCCATTTTGTGCCTTTCTAGATCGGTTGTTTCTGTTGAGTGCTGTCTTCCCTGTCCGAATTTTTATTATCCTTTTGACTTGCACACAATTGTCTCTGTAGAAATAGTAAATCCAGTGTATATTAAGAAGGCCTAGACATTATAACTGATCGGTTAGAACTTTATGTCAGTGTATTTACACGTGGCCTAGTGTCCTACTGTTGATGACAATCTGATCATTCTTATACTTGAGGCAGCATGACATTGTAAAATTGTAGTGCGTATTAATTATTGATACACACAACAAAAAGAATATACCTATTCTACTTTGCAGTGTTCAATCCTCTTTGGTTCGATATTTCATCTTCTTACATTCTTAATTCGTAATTGTGCAATACAAATGTTATACATACTACTATATATACCCTTGTGGTAGATCGTCTGCTTTGAATATCGTACAAAGAAAATTAAATTCCAATAGCGAGAAGTAATCAAATTCCCACAGTCACGATTTCGTTATTATTATTTGGTGAATTATTCAAAGACGACGTAAAATAAAATTTCCGGATATTCACAAATGCTTGTCTCTATTATATAGACAAATGTATTTAACTATATGTTAGCATAGGAAACGAAAGTATGCAAGAGTTTTGACAATAAAAGTAATACTCCTGAATGGCGCTTCACGCATGATTTGAAAACACGTTTCGAGACTTTTTCAAGTCACGTGGTAATTCTAAAACAATTTCTCTTATGTGTTTTATTGTATAAGATAATTATGTCACTTCAGATGTGTTTTCTGACTGATATCGTGAATGCTATCTGTAGCATTCTTCGAAGTCCTGGTTACCCAATGACTGTAATATATGTACTTAATGCTCCATGGAAGGCTGTCGGCGGAAGTTTTGGCATTATGCGACACTATATTAAAAATCGTTGTTGATCTTCTCATTTTTTTAATTTTACTCTATGCCGATGATACCGTTATAATGGCAGAAACAGGGGATGGTCTGCAGGAAGCTTGTACTACTTATGAGCAGTATTGTGATCCTATGCAACTACATGTTAATACCACAAAAACAAAAATTGTTGTTTTGGCTATAGATAAAAAACCCACATACATGTATAATTTTACTTTTAAACATAAGGCCGTAAATGAATATGAATATCTTGGCCTGTACTTAAATAGAGGTTGTTCGTTATTTAGTTGTAAAAACACATCTGAAACCAAGCGACAAAGACAATGTATAGTCTTATTAAAAATTATAATCGTCTTAATCAAAATATATCTTTAATAAAACTGTCAAACCTGCTTTATTGTATTGAGCTGAAATATAGGGAACTATACTAAACTACACATACTAGAACGGTTTCAATAACATTTCTGAAATACATATTACAATCAAAACGATCTACTCAAAGGTTTTATTCTAAATGTGGAAACAGAATGTATCTATAATCTATAGATATAGAAGAAAAAATAATATCCTTTTTGTCAATACTTGTGGTACTGATGGCAATAATCTAAATAAATTATCGTATGAAGTATTTAAACATATTCTACGATGAACAGAAACTTTGACTGATGAAATGTAATAAAATACACATGGTTGTATAATGTAAAATCAATTTTGATTTAATGTGGCCAAATAAATATATGGACCGAACATAACTTTCCTAATGGAAAGTGGTGAAAGACGTCGATTAAACAAACACTACAGTATTTATTCTTGAATAATTGGTATTCATTAATAGATCATTCAAACTAGAATACCAAATAAGTGAAATAACGAGTAGTTCTTAGAAAAACAAAGTCGGGGAGGAATTCAATTATTTATTTGAACGCGACCGTTTTCAGATGAAAGAAGACACTTTCTTAAACCATATTTTTTATAGATATCCAAATATATTTTAAACTCGAAAAACCAATGAGTACTAACAACAAATCTGAATTTCTTAAACTCAGTAAAGTTGTAAAGATTATTCTACAAAATGTCAGAACTAATCTTTTTAACATTTCGAATTATATAGTTGTGGTGTGTCATGTGTTTGTTGACTATCATAAAACATAATGAACGTTTATCCTGAATCTTATGTAATGCTGTACTTTTTGTCATGCATGTTTACAACTTATGTTTAATTTCTGTTACTGAATCCTCATTAAATCTATAGTTCATGTGCATGTTTTGTATGCATTGAAAATGAAAGTTCTGTTCTATATGTTCTGTACAGACCGTTTATTGATTGATTTATACATCATACAATAAACACAAAAAAACATAAACATATCAAAGTGAATACATGATAATTGGAAATGCAAAGTAGTTTGAATAATAAGTCCACTCCTTAGAATTGAAGAAAAAATGGAGATAAAATGGTAGGTCAAACTAGTCTACTCATCAGTCTGTATAGCTGTATTTAATAAACAGTTTAAAAGTTAATTTTCGTCTTACAGATAAAATATAATTAAATATAACAAACTAAAACATATCATTGTATGGTCACTCTAATCCGAGTTATAAGAGACTAGTTCATATTCAATACTAAACAACATTCTAGGGAATTAAACATAAAAAGGCAAATTGAACTCCAGTACATTATAAACATAAACAAGGATGTGTGTATTTATACTTTAAGACTGATTTTAGACATAAATTTGAATTTACAATATTTATTATTTATATAATGGGTGATTAACCAGTGTTTTCAGATGACCTTTTGTTTTAGAAGTCCGTGGAAAAAGGAAGTCATTGAAAATACATTATAATTATCACATGTGCATTTATCCTAACTCAATCATTTTGACATTCATCGCAAGACTGGACGAATGCCACAGATGTGTGTTTGCATACTTCTGCTTGCGTATATTCTGAAAATATTACTTAAGATCTGTTTTCCGATTTATTGGTGATATAGAACAAATATAACGTGTTTACAAGTATCATATATTGTGACATTCTAAAAATATAAACATTAGACCAACAAATGCTTGTGTCTGCTAACAAGGCCAAACGTTGACACAACGTTTTATTGACGACGTCTCTAACAATTTTGCAGAAGTTAACAAAATTTACATGTCTATTTGAAAACAAAATCAAATCTACATATCTGAAATACAAAGACTTCTTGTGGGAAATTTAAAACCATAATGAAACAATATGTGTATGGATTCAAAACTTTTTGACATAATTATGGTGCTAGATCTTGTACAATGGATTTAAATGCAAAAAAATATATATTTTACGTTTCGTGTTCGGACCAGAGTTCTTGATGTACTACATTGTCCTCAAACATTCGCATTAACCAAGGGATATGTCAGGCTGTTAGCTAAATACTGAAGATCGCGTTTTTTCATATTATAGCAAGCGTGTATCGGTGCTATACACCGGACATCCGCACATTAAAGAACCAATGAGACTATTCATAAAAAGTTAGGACAGTGCGTTCGGATTTCTTGCAACACTCAAACTTGCTGTCTCTTCCCTCAAAGATGGAGATAATTGACCAATAAAGTAGGAATAAAACTGAATGGCCACGAACTACGATTGTCTCAGTCGAACGAAAATAATATTGCAGACTAGGTTCGTCAACCGCGCTAATGGTCGTAAATAAAAAGTGATGTTTTGCGGAACAATATTATTACAGGGCTTGAGTCGTTGCTTCCATTTAGTATTTCTGTATCTAAATTGTGACATTTATCAGTAATTACAAAACACGGATTTTCTGATTTTCTATAATTGACCAATAAAGCAGGGATAAAAACTACGATTGTCTCAGTCGAATGAAAAAAAATGCAAACAATGTTCGTCTACTGTGCTAATTGTCGTAAAGAAAAAGTCTAAAGTTACCAGCTATGTTTTGCAGAACGATAATATTACAGGGCTTGAGCCGTTGCTTGCATTTATCATTTCTGTATCTTATTTATGACATTGATTCAGTACATGTAATTACATTAAAAACACGGGTTTTTTGAACATCTAGGGAATACAGGGTGTTTCATGATATATGTCCCCATTACAACTGAATGTAATGAGGAATGGTAGCTCCCCATTGGTGTATTGAAATGGCATACTAGTATGCGATGGGGACAGACGTTATGAAACACCCTGTATATCACACATCATAGCATTGTATGCTTCTGTTAATGTCTCTGTAAAATGTCTAGTTTAGATTACTGTCTCAGCTTTGTTATTTATATGAGCAGGAGAGGGCAATTAATGTAATAAAACATTTGACATTGTCAAAGATTATGCAAATATCGTTTTCCTATTTAACAGCTTGTGAGACAGGCAGATTATACTCTTTGTCACTGATGCAGCATTGTCACTAACAAGTAGAAATACGCTAGCATTCCTAGGGGGATAATAACTGTTACATAAAGTCAAACACGATTGTAAAACAAGCGTGTTAATCACGTAGGAAGTATGATATGAACAAGTATTATGGGACCAAAATAAATAAAAGTAGTTTTAACATCATTGAAAATGAACGACAATAATTTGAAAACATAACACATAAAATACAAAAATAAATAGTGCCTTAAATATAGCTTACTTATCTATCTGAACTTATTTACGATTCTGGTGTGTACACAGAATCCTAGACCAAGGGTATTATTGTATATATTCATAAAAAGGGATACAAATCTGACCCTTCTAATTACAGAGGTATTTCACTGATCAATACAATAACCAAACTATTTTCATTAGTCCTGCGCAACAGACTGAATGCACGGTGAGAAGATTATAGTGTTCTCCGTGACGAGCAATTTTTGTTTAGGAAGAAGAAAAGCACGTATGCTTGCGTGTATTCTGCCTCAGTATCAATAACCGGGTAATTTCGAGTAAGTACTAGTAGTCTCTTAACGAGGCAGTTTTCATGATGGGAAATAAGTGTGGGCATGTGTTGGCGGAAGAACTAGTATATCCTCCGTATTTCCATTTATGGTATGATATGGGTTGAACCAGGATGTTTAAATCAAATCAAAGGAATTCACCTATTGACACAATGTATAATCTTCGTGATGTATGAGAAATCATTAGGTCTCTTTATGTTTATTTAATACGTCGTTTATGTAAAGCGCTGTTCGGTTTGTGTATGCCTACAGTTCGGGATATTTTCAGGACATAGTTCATTGGCAACAAAATATATCTAAGCCAAATGTCTGGTATTGTCTATGACCAGATTACATCAAGTTTGACGAAGTATATGCATAATTGACCAGACGTTATAACAAAAGTCCATACACTATCAAACGACCCTCGTATATTACCTAGGGACACTTACTGGTATCTTTTATAGGACCAAACGACTATTCGTTGAAGTGCAGTAATGTGTAAACACCCGATCTGAACAAATACATTGAGTAAAGTCAATGTCTCAAAGACTGTCAAAGGTATCCGCTTTAAACTCAACATAGACATTCCCCATCACAAGGGGAGTCCATACTAACGAGGCTGGTAACCCTGTGACCTAGATTTAATAGTTATCTCCCCTTGTTACTCTTAGAAAATTCACTAACAGATGATCAATTGTACTATCAAGTACGAGACACTCGAGCGTCTAACAGTCTTAGGCGGTGCTATTGTAATTCTATGATATAATAGCACAACCAACATACAGTATGTTTACAAGCAGGCAAATGAATACACATGTGGTATAAAAAATCGTATAACTTTAACATATCTCAAAATCTAATAATCAGATATCGGTAAAAACTGACAAAGCAACATGATTAAATAATACCAACTCTCATTACAAGTTTAATATGTTTCATTATTCATTAAGAAAGAAGTTGTCTTCTTTGTTTGAATATTACAATTATATAATTTTGAATTAAATACTGGGACGGATCTCGCATTATTAAATACAACTTTGACGATACAGCAAATACCGTAATAGTTTTCACATGACCAGATGTTCTAAATTGAAATTTAATGCATTAAACAACTCGGGCAAACTTGTGTTTATGTACATACAGTAGATACTGAGAACCCTTCATTTTACTCGATTTGTTTCAAATTACGTCCATGCATTCGTGTCTCGTGTTTCTTAAATCCCTTACTCATCCGATATCTTATTTTATTATATACCTAGCAATGTATTGTCACGAATACAGGCCAAATCGCGCAGTGGACTACAACGCGACAGATTGCATTTTCCGTATCATACATGTCTGGTTTTGCGAATCCGTATCATGCATGTCTGACGTGTTATATGCCAAACATATGCCAACTTCAATGACGTCACGACGTAAACAGTTGCCTTTTTATGAATGGGCGTCGCGTTATATGCCGAAAATATGCCGACGTTCATGACGTCAATGTATACATATCAAACGCATTTTCGTGCGTAAAAGCGCCTTTTTTAACTTTTGAATGTATATAATAACAGGGATATTACTGCAGTGGTGTTGATCCGTTAAGCCGTATTACCTATCGTTGCTTGCGCCAAACCGCATCTCACCCGACCTAGCGGTCACGTGAGATACGGCATTACACAAGCAACTCGAGGTAATACGGCCCAACGGATCAACGCACTGCAGTGATATTCCGTGTGTATGGAAAACATGATGTCTTGAAAAATAAAATATTAAATACCGGTACCATGATTTTACACTTACTACTACTATACAAAAACCAGCCCTACAACAAGGAACAACAAATATTGGAACACTTTATGAACACCTGACGACATCTTCGACATACAAATCAACACGTCCACAAAATGACGCCATAACGCAATTTGTTGTTTTCTTTCAACGTGTCTCTTTGTTACTCGGAAAATGTTCCAATCCCATAATATTAACACACAATCATTTTATTTGTGTGTATATAGAAACTACATATATATTTTATAATGATGATATATGGTATTTTACTGTGGAAGTGCGATATTGTAAGGTTGGTTTGGGATGGTTCTCGAAACCACATGAAACCAATAGACAAATCAGAATTTCTTAAACTCAGTAAAGTTGTAAAGATTATTCTACAAAATGTCAGAACTAATCTTTTTAACATTTCGAAATCGAAAGTTATGATGTGCCATGTGTTTGTTGACCATGATAAAACATAATGAACGTATATCCTGAATCTTATATAATTATGTATATTTGTCATGCATGTTTACAACTTATGTTACTGAATCCTCATCAAATCTATATGTTCCCCACATGTGCATGTTTTGTATGCATTGAAAATAAAAGTTCTGTTCTATTATGTTTTGTTCTGTACAGACCGTTTATTGATGAGTTATACATCATACATAAATAATCATATAATAAACACAAAAAACATAAACATATCAAAGTGAATACAGGATAATTGGAAATGCAAAGTAGTTTGAATATAATTCCTCTCATTAGAATTCAAGATAGAAATGGAGATAAAATGGTAGGTCAAACAAGCCGACTCATCAGTCTGTATAGCTGTATTTAATAAACAGTTTTAAAGTTTATTGTCGTTTTACAGATAAAACATAATTAAATTTAACAAACTAAAACATATAATTGTATTGTCACTCTAATTCGAGTTGTAAGAGACTAGTTCATATTCAATAGTAAACAAAATTCTTGTGACTTTAACATAAAAAGGCAAATTAAAAAATAAACATAAACAAGGATGTGTGTATTTGTACTATATGACTGATGTTAGACATAAATTTGAATTTACAATATTTATTATTTACATAATGGGTGATTAACCAGTGTTTTCAGATGACCTTTTGTTTAAGAAGTCCGTGGAAAAAGGAAGTCATTGAAAATTATATGACCTTTTGTTTAAGAAGTCCGTGGAAAAAGGAAGTCATTGAAAATAATTATCACACGTGCATTTATCCTTACTCAATCATTTTGACATTCAAAACATTCATCGCCAGACTGGGCGAAAGCCACAGTTGTGTGATTGCATATTTCTGCGTGCGTATATTCTGAAAACATTACTTAAGATCTGTTTTCTGTTTTATTGGTGATATAGAACAAATATAACGTGTTTACAAGTATCATATATTGTGACATTCTAAGCGTTTGCTCGGTATAACAAATATACAAACATTAGACCATTGACGATACTCAAACACTTTTGCAGAGTAAACAAAATTTACATTTGTTTGTACATGTCTATTTGAAAACAAAATCAATTTACTACATATCTGAAATGCAAAGACTTTTTGTGGGAAATTTAAAACCATAATGAAACAATATGTGTATGGATTCAAAACTTTTTGACATAATCATAGTGCTAGATTTTGTGCAATAGATTTTGTGCAATAGATTTAAATGCAAAAAAATATATATGTTACGTTTCGCGTATATGTTACATTGTCCTCCAACATTCGCATAAACCAAGGGATATGTCAGCTAAATACTGAAGATCGCGTTTTTCAAATTATAGCGCGTGTGTATCGATGCTATACACCGGAAATCCGTCCATTAACGAACCAGGGAGTCTATTCATAAAAAGCTAGGACAGGGCGTTCGGATTTTTTGCAACACTCAAACTTTTTGTCTCTTCTCTCGAAGATGGAGGTCTTTAACCAATAAGCCAGGGATAAAACTGAATGGCCACGAACTACGATTTTCTCAGGCGAACGAAAAAATAAAAGTGCAGACAAGGTTCGTCTACCGCGCTAATGGTCGTAAATAAAAAGTGATGTTTTGCGGAAAAATATTATTACAGGGCTTGAGTTGTTGCTTACATTTAGTATTTCTGTATCTAAATTATGAAATTTATCAGTAATTACAAAACACGGTTTTTCTGAATATCTATAATTGACCAATAAAGCAGGGATAAAAACTACGATTGTCTCAGTCGAATGAAAAACAAGAGGGCCCAAAGGGCCCTAGGTCGCTCACCTGTCGTACTAGTGCATGCACACCCCTATGGTGATCCTACACATTTTCTGAATAAAATTTAAGGAAATTCAGCCTCTATTGCAAGTTTGTGTATGATTTGACCATGTGACCTAGCGTTTGACCCCAGATGACTTAATTAATATCAAACTTAACATAGATTGTGTTGAGATGATTATTAGGACCAAATTTCATAAAGATTAAGTCGAAATTGTAACCTCTGGTGACTACACAGGGTTTTTCTATGATCTGACCTATAATTTAAACAAAATATTTCCTCCATATAACTGTACAAATACATGCTATAAAGACAGAACAATACCTAAACACTTAAAAAAATAATTATGGTTCCAGTGGGGTTTGAACCCACGACCCTCAGGAAAATGTCAATTGACATTGTGACCTTGTTTTTGACGCCAGATGACCCAAAATCGGACTTGGCCTAGATTTTGTTGACAGGATCATTGTGACAAAGTTTCATAAAGATTAAGTTGACATTGTAACATCTGGTGACTGACTACACAAGGTTTTTCTATGATTTGACTTTTATTTTAGACAAAATATTTTGGTATTTTTCCTCCATATAACTGTACAAATACATGCTATAAAGACAAAACAATACCTAAACACTTAAAAAATATAAATTAAAAAATAAAAATTATGGTTCCAGTGGGGGTTGAACCCACGACCATCAGGTAAATGTACAAATACATGCTATAAAGACAAAACAATACCTAAACACTTAAAAAAATCAAAATAAAAAATAAAAATTAAGGTTCCAGTGGGGGTTGAACCCGTGACCATCAGGAAAATGTACAAATACATGCTATAAAGACAAAACAATACCTAAACACTAAAAAAAATCAAAATTATGGTTCCAGTGGGGGTTGAACCCACGACCATCAGGAAAATGTACAAATAAATGCTTTACAGACAAAACAATACCTAAACACTCAAAAAAAATAAAAATAAAAAAATAAAAATTATGGTTCCAGTGGGGGTTGAACCCACGACCATCAGGAAAATGTACAAATACATGCTATAAAGACAAAACAATGCCTAAACACTTCAAAAAAATAAAAATAAAAAAATAAAAATTATGGTTCCAGTGGGGTTTGAACCCACGACCCTCAGGAAAATGTCTACGCTCACTACAGCGCTTTGACTTCCACTTAACCAGTACAATTCACACCCTGGTTAAATTACTAGAATATTTTGATATTTGACCTTTACAAAACTGCTGTGAACCCTGATACACATTTTCATTGGTTGATGAAAGTTTATTGTATGTATAGAGAGTAGAGAGTTACAGCAGAGAGTTTAGTGACCATGAAGACTACATGTTGAAAGGTTTAAAACAAGGTTTTTTCTATAATTTGACCTAGTGAGCTAGTTTTTGACCTCAGATGACCCAATATCGAACTTGGCCTAGATTTTGTTGAGATGATCATTGTGACCAAGTTTCATAAAGATTAGGCCAAAATTGTGACCTCTAGAGAGGACACAACCCAATTGTTGACGGACGGACGGACGGACGGACGGACGACGGACGAAGTGTGATCACAAAAGCTCACTCTGTCACTTTGTGACAGGTGAGCTAAAAATGCAAACAATGTTCGTCTACTTGCAGAACGATAATATTACAGGGTTTGAGCCGTTGCTTGCATTTATCATTTATGTATCTTATTTATGACATTGATTCAGTACATGTAATAACAATAAAAAACACGGGTTTTTTGAACATCTAGGGAATACAGGGTGTTTCATAATATATGTCCCCATTACAACTGAATGTCATGAGGAAATGCTTCATCTCATTTGACATTGTAATTTACCTATGGAAATCTAACATTTTAAAGTTTTATTCGATATATAACATGACCATCGCAGTATAAATACAACCCATGAATTATAATTCTAGCAAAAGTGTTTTCCCAATAAATATCAAAGGACGTCCATATTGAATTTGTTTCCAAAGTTCAGTTATACATGATGTAACGAGTTTCTAAATGTTTATGAACAAAATATTGTATTTATTTGTCAGTTTCATCCATTTGTAATAACATTAAAACTTATGAGTGTTTCATTTGCTTCGGTACCAGTTGCTACTAACACAAAAGTACGTTCTCACTCATAACCAAGTAAACCGATGGCTGTTGTTTTATCAGTAATCTTTCTAAATTATTATTATAAATGCATCCATTGATCTTGGTTGTTTATTGTAAACTTTATACTTGGTATAATTCTATTTGTAAATTGAGCACTATCATTTTTAAAGACAAATGATAAAAAAACAAGTCACCTGTTCATTTGGCTATAAGCGAGAGTGTAATGTTTGTGTTAGGTTATTTGTTTACCTAACAACTGATAACCAAAAACAACTGTAACATTTACTTGTTTTCAGATTGTTGCCTGTATATGAAAATTTCAAATCAATATATAATATTTTGTTTATAAACACTATTAAACTCGTTTTAACATTCAATACTTTACAAGCTATATATAATTAAACTTGGTAAAAATCAATTTAAACGTCATTATGATATTTATAGAAAAATGATTTTTTGCAAAAATCTTGATTCCTGAGTTGCATTTATAGTCATGATATGTATTGAATAAAATTTGAAATGTTGGTTTTCCATTGGTATATGAAAATGGAATATTAGTATGACAGACGTTATGAAACATCCTGTATATCACACACCATTGTATTGTATGCTTCTGTTTATGTCTCTATACAATGTCTTGTTTAGATTACTGTCTCAGCTTTGTTATTTTTATGAACAGGAGACGAAAATTAATGTAATAAAACATTTGACATCGCCACAGATTATGCAAATATCGGTATCCTACTAAACAACGTGCGTGACGGCAGATTATACTCTTTGTCACTGATGCAGCACTGTCAATAACAAGTAGAATTACTCTAGCATTCCTAAGTGGATAAATTCAAACATGATAGTAAAACAAGCCTGCTAATATGCGTATTGACGAGAATTGTTACTTCAAATGTGATAAGCTTAGTTATATATTATATATATACTGTTGAAATGCTATATCATGCAGATATATAGAAACCATTAACATTTCAAAATAGTTACACTAATCAAAGAAACGAGAGTTACTGTCTCTTCGATTACATGATCACGGAAAACCATGAATATTATGTAAATAGAGTACGTAGGTAATTATTGTATGATGCTATGTTCGGATTTTAAGGAGTGTAAAAATATCATATTAAATCGGACAAGGAAGGCGGCACTCAACTTAACAAGCCGAGGACAGAAAACATAAAAACATACACAGCAAAATGTCCAACACAAAACCGAACGAGAAAATCAACTGACCAAGATAACAGTAATTAAAAGTTGTAAGGCGAGGTCAATGCATAACAGGAAATTCTAAAATGACCAACATCACTTACTCATGCTAATCTTAAGAGCAACGATTGCATAAAACTACATTATCACATGACGAGTTACAAACGAATTATGTTAGTTATCGACCATTCTACCATTTATATGTTAAAACATTCCCATAGGAACAAGTTGCCAATTAAATATTTAAATATTTTTGTGATCACATTGGCTATAGCTTATGTAATAAGTACGAATGAGATAAAGAAATGCAGCTGAAAATATCTTTGTATTTTCCCATACTTTGGCCATACTAGCAGAATATTGTATTAGTTGAGGACCACTGATTTATTAATTAATTGATGTTTTGTCACATTCTAATGAGACATAGGGATATATTTTCAGCTGTTGTTTTATCACAATGGTTCTAATTGCGTTTCAAAATAGTATCACAATTTAGAACTATATTCTTAGTTTAATATGATATTTCAAAAACATGAATAATTACTTTTAGAGAAAAGTAGCTACTGGTTCTAACCACTAATCCCTCTTTTTTCTCAATATTGGTACTTTTCAGAAATGGGTCTCCATAGCAACGACAGACGTTATTTTTAACATAATTCATGAGAAAAATTAAATGTACGAATTAGTACTATACTATCCAATTACTTAAAGTTGAATCAACGAACATGACTGTTTTCTCATTTCAGAGCCTTTTCTGTATCTTTTGTACCGGCATAGCATATATAGCGCGCATTTCAAAGTATTTGTCAAATTTTATGCAGCAAGTTTTAAGGATATTTTAAGTTTATATTACATAATGCTTTAATAAAACCACGATTAGGTTTTGGCACTTGTTTGTAATAGCAGACCATTGGAAAACGTGCAATTTCCGCACGTTGTACCTACGTCGGTGGAGGGTATGCAATTTGTAGAATGTCCGACTATAACTTGCTGGCCATAATAATGGCATAACAAACTGATTGTTTTTTTATTTCTTTCAGCTCGTTCCTGGCATAATCCTGAAGACATAGTTAACCTCGCTCGGTAGGGCTACCACCATGTATATACAGCGTACAACCGTCGGTGGTAGTGTATACAGCATACAAACGACACATCAATAACATTTCTTTTACATTATGAAGCAAGTGTAGTAAACGAGGACACAATCTATTATTTTGTGTGTGGGGAGTTTTCTTTGACATTTGATACGACATCGTATAGTGGTTAGTAAGAAAACTATCACGTCTAAAAATGAGTTCGGTGGCCACTCAACTCTTGGATAGTAATTATAGTTTGGTCAATATTAACACCAGTGGGATTCACTATAATTGGACATGGCCGTACACAGATTATCCAGCTATCTACACAATCACGATCTATCATCTCTACCCCGTGATAGTATTCGCAAGGGTGACACATATCTTATGGTATATCATTGGCCTGATTGGAAACATGGTCTCGTTGAAAATTTGGATGCTTCCAAGGATGAAACGATTCAATTCTTCCGCCTTATATCTGGTCGGAATTACAGTGTGTGATATTTCGTATCAAACATTACACGTGCTGTATTATCTTAAATTTTTCTGGGGATTCGCTTCTATTGGAATTGCAGGATTTTGCCAGATTTGGAACATGTTATACTTGGTACCACAATACTGCAGTCAGTTGCTTGTTCTTGGATTCACAACAGAACGGTCCATAGCAATATTCCACCCTTTCAAAGGCGAACGATTTAGTAGGTATCACAGAGCGCCTAAAATAGTGACAGGGTTAACTGTGTTTTCATTGCTGGTCGCTGCTCCCCAGTCATACTTTTGGAAAGTTATGCCCGATGGATTTTGTGAACTTAGACTAGGAGAAGAAGTTCTTCATACTTATACTGTTTGGTCAATTGTGTCTGAAACAGTGTTATTCTTGGTTGTTCCCTTTGTGACATTAGCTTTAAACGTGTCGGTACTGCGTGAAACTTACAAATCACTATCTAAGCACAAACAACGTGAAGCGGACGTGAAATCTACACACAGGGTCCATAGCAGCAAAGGCAAAAATTGCCGCCCTTCTACAAAAACTCTGTTGTGCATTTCATTTTTCAGAATATTCACTCAGCTACCAGTTACATTAACGTATACGATTCAAAACTGGTATCAGTTTGGTGATATTATGCCCTTGGAAAGTATGGTTTATGATCCGACCTGGAACAACTTTCTCACGTATTGGGGTGTCCGAGTAGTCATCGATGTCTGTGGTGCATCTCACCATGCATTGAGTATATTCGTTTTCTACTATTCAACGAAACAATTCAGAAACGAGCTGCACAACACGGTGAATACCATGAAGGCGGTGGTTCTAAGAAGGCCCAAAATGTTACCAGGTGGTTCGCAAAACGCGCATTCGGAATTACGATTCACGGAAAGTATATATCGGACAGCATCGACGTTGTAAAATATACGACTGTAGACATCTATGTGGATTTTCATTTTTTTATTGAAACTAGTAGATTTGTTTCAATATCCGTATTATATGAAGTGTGTGTTTTTAGTTTCGGTTTAAACTGATTTAATAATGTATAATGCCTTTCAATAGTTTTAAAATAATCAAACGTTTATCGCTTATTTAGACATTGAACCAGTCAGACAGAGTACTTCTGGTAGTTAGTGATTTTGACGAAAGTACAAAAATCGGCATCACTCAATGAACTATGTTTTCGGTAGTGGACGGACTTGATCTACCATAAGTTATCCTCGACCACGTCATGCGATGGATTTGACGTGCAATGTTGTTCGTTCCATCGTGTAAAGACAGTGACAAATTTATATAATATACATGTATATCCCTGACAAAGTAACATATTGAAATTCGACCACTTTTTTTACAAAATTACGTTTTTTTTTTCAATTTTAAAATTCATACATGTTTGTTTGTTTGTTGATTTTTATGCGTTCTTACTTTGATTGACTAGTACCATTCATTTGAATTTGAATATACTGTAAAACCTCGTTGTCTCGAGGACCCATTGGGACAAGCCAAATTAGCTGCCCCTGTTGTTTTTTTCTTGCAATAATGTAAGGCAATATACGGCAGCATGTTTTACCCAACAATTCAAATACATGTACAAAGTACTAGATTAAGAATTTATTTTAAAACTAGCCGTGTATTTTTATTTCATTTTAGGGAAACAAATGTTTGATCCTCTTTATATCAATTGTTATAATGGTTGTACATACACGTATATATCTTCATGTTTTAACTACATGTATTTAGTAATTACTGGTTTATATACTTATGCAAAAACACAGAAGTATGTACTGAAATTGTACGAAGCATGATTTTGAAATGCTTTTTAACTCGTGAATACCAGTTATAACTGTATAAACGTAATACGAGGAACGTTCAAAAATTAACAGGGCTTGGTCAGTTTGTAATACATGTATTATACAAATGTTTTAACATACTATTGAATCGGAACTCAATAGCGGAAATTCATTTTATTGCCTGCTCCCTAAGATTAATCCATTTATCATTTTAATCATAATTTGTATTTAATGTTCATTGGTAGGGGACTGTATGAATGAAAAACTTGTTACACCGAATAACATTTGTATTGCGTTCGCGACGTCACACATTAAAGGCTCCGAACAGGCCATCAGCAAAGGAGCTGTAATTTCCCTAAAATAAGGATATTAACACAATGTCTTTTGTATTTTGCTTCATTGTGATTGGTTTTTATAGAATGAAAAATGTAAAAATCTATTATTTTGTCAAAATAGCAGGTTTCCTGGTGACTGACTTTGAGGCATTGAAACTTCCTTTATGAAGAAAGCACCAAACTTAAACTCGTCCTCGTAAGTAGCCTCGGGACCTTCTTGTTTAATTTGGGACTGATAGGTCCCACACAAAACTATGCATATGCTCAATCACATATAAAACGTACAACTTTCAGCATTCAAATATGGGAATGCCGTGTTTTGGTTTCCATAGTATAGATTTGTGAGCGCAAGAATTTGTGACAGTGTTAGAACAGGATCCAAATATCATTCCTTTATAAAACAAGATGACGTTTTGGTCACCAACTAATGAGCCTGGTGTCTAGTGGACACAAATGTTGTCAACATCAAGGAACTTTGGATAAACTCGAGCGTGTAGTACATGCAGCTAACAGCCCAATGGTCAATACTGTACGTTTGAGACTAGCTTGTACCATTCTTCTATTTGGATGTTGTTGTTTTCGGTCGACCATTTTTTTGTTGTATTGCAGATGCTCTCAGTATGCTTTGAAACATGTAATACAACTGTATCAATGCTAAAAGACACCCTACGTTGTTCGTAAATCTCACAAAGGCATAATTCCAGTCAGTTTTGCCATACGGTTATCATACGTTTTTTTAACTTAGTACAAGCGAGTACGTATTTATAAAGCATACATTATGCTCAAACAGATGAACGAATGTAAGTTAAATTTTAACCAAGAGAAGACAATTTACTAATGTGTACACATGCCAAGTTTGATGAGCGAAAATCCCGAAATAACAAAAATATTCATGGAGTTTTTTCGAACAACCTCGTTAAATATCTAAGGTTGTTTTTTACTTTGTGTTTATAGATTTTTTTTGGGGTTCTTCTAAACAAAATATGTATGTCCACACTGTATGTGCACCGAAGATATGTACAACTAGACTAGTACCGATAATGTTGTGAAACTGCGTTGAAATCCGACCAATGGTTTAGAAAAATATAGCGGACAAAATCAAACAGACACATTCGGTATTTCTCTAACTCTTACTTCCTCTATGACAATCCGATTATGGAACTGTCTTCAAAACTACGATCATGTGTAGCCTTCGTAGAGACAAATAGGTTACCAATAGTTTGGTTCATGTTACTTCGATCACATTTAACAATAACGCAGTACGCTTATTTCTGATAGTCAAGCCTTACCGATGTTTAAGCTTAGTCAAAGGCAAATGCTTGTCTTTCAGGCGGTTGTTTGTTCTTGTTTGCCCTAGATAACGTCTTGCTAGACATCTTAGGCAAACTTGGTGGTCCTATACATACCAATATTCGGTCGTTCACGCGTGACGTCTTAGTTTAAACAATATTTATTTCGTTAAAAACATATAAAAACATTCATTTACACATACATGTATAAAGGACTGAGTAGAAAGTCTTGACGTCAGAATAATTATGTTTATTGGTATTTCGCATTGCACAATCATCACCTTACTGTCACTAGATTGACCTCATAAACAGTTTGTACGATAGGTGTTCAACTTACATTTGAATAAAACTGAACATCGGATTTTGCCATACTAACAAATAATAAAATTTATTTCTATTAAGCCATGTAAGAAAATGTGTTAAGTAGTAAATACACTCATTTTGTTTCATATTTGCATTATTTTTCTAACCAAAATCAACCACCTTGTAGAAGGCATTGTGTTTTGGTTTTTTAAGACAAATTTCCCCTATAGAAGCATAAAAAGTGTTGGTATATTATGAATTACCCATTTCAGTGAAAACAATCAGTAATATTTGTCATATGAAGGGTGATATACGTTAACCTGCTTGTTTTTGGCGAAAGTGCACCAAATTAAAAAAAAAATTCTCCAAAAATGGTGGAAACCTGAAATCGCCGTGTTCTTTGCTTCTGTGATAACTAAGACAAATCCAATAACCCAAAATTGGATGGCAGCGAAGTTGTAGGTATATACCTAGTAGCAACTTTCAATCGAATTATTTCAAAAATGTTAGATGCAGAATTTCAGAAAAATGCGGTGTTCATTAGCTCAATGCCAAGCAAAACAAGGAGCGCAGACAAAGGTCTTGGAGACTGTATATACGGCTACGGAAGAGTGATTGGAAAAAAATGTGTCGTTCCTGATGAGTTAATGTTTTACCTTAGAGTAAATTATTACGTAGACGGAGTCTGCTATTTTAGAATGGGTCATGATTATAGACATAAGTCGGAGTTAGTTAAGCTCGGTGTATTCGCGGCAGCTTTCGTGACACGGTCTTGTGTTTGATATTTTGGAAAAGCGGAACTCAAAATGATTGCAAAGTTGACAAAAGTGAACGCATATTTTATTTATGCAAAAGATTTAAAAGGTTTTTTCGACAAAAATGTGCCACGTCCGTTTCCTGGTAACATGCCAAAGACAGGGTGTTTCCCCTATACTGGATTTCCTGTCACCCTACAAAACATGTCATTAAGTACCTTATAGATTAGACTGGGAAGTATATTATACCCAAAGTATGGAGTGTCAATAGAATTTAAATCTGGATGATATTGAAACATCGATTAGAGAAGCGAATTGTAAGCATCAGCACTTGGATGTTTTTCACCTTAAGGATATTCCAACATGGCAGCCATGTTTATTTACAAAAAAGAAGGTAGTTTGAGTTTATGACAACTGTGCCTAAAATACATGGAATTAACACCCAATTATATATTTATTTTAAAGTTTATAATATAAACCCCACATAATAACATACGTTTTAGAAATTTGATGACAATAATGTTGAATTTGTTACCTGTTGTATGGTCAATTTTCGGTGACAAATAATTCTTCTTTCCACAAAAAACAAACAACTTCATGAATGGAAAAGTGTTGATAAAAGTCTTCCACAGTGCCAACAAACAATAGTTTCCTAAAAAAATTATCCAAACATAAACATTTCCATTTTGTATAACCCCACTGCTTCCACATGTACATAGATTTCACTGTCCATTGTGTGTGTAAATAAAGTAGTTCTACACAAAGTATGGTGTACTTGATAAACCCTGTAAGATAAACACACTGCTTTAACGGTCAGTGGGTTTAATAACATGAACCAATATCACGCTGTAAAAACAGGAGTAGCATTCTGAATTACAATATTATTTCAATAATTATGTATAGTTTATACATAAGAAACATTTAATACATTTAAACATTGGATGTTTAAGCCATTATAGTGTAAATAATAATATGTTAAATACCTGTAACTACAAATCAATGAACATCAATGATCCTTTATTGTAATCTGTTTGAAGTGATTCTACATCATACGAGTCTTCTTCACCATCATATAAAACCTTGTATACTGCGTTTGTTTGTCCGTCTCTACCCTTCGTCACTGATAATACAGTACCAAAATACCAAGTCAGTGTATCATCATCTTCTTTCCACTGGTGTTTAATTCGTCTTCCAACAAACTTCAACTTTCTCTGTCGTTTACTGATAATTATATATAAATCATATTATATTATAAATTCAGAAGGACAAAAATACTTTCTGTGTGTTTGGCATAAAAACTTATTTCGTAAAAAGATGTTCTTCTATTGTAATAGTGAAAAGTTTGGAAAATGTTTTGATCACTGTCTCAACACCTCATTCCTGATGGCATCTTACCAAGACTATGAGAAGACGATGTCAGGTTTGATGCCTCATAACAAATATCCTACAAAATGATCCATTGTTGTATCCATTGCTTGATGGTAAGCATATAAAGAAAAACTAAGCTTACAAAATCAAAATAAATGCCTTTAAAGCTTACATTCATGGATAAAATACATTAAATACCTTTTACAATAGCTTGTACTTGGTAATGGGGTATCTGACACAACTTCTACAGTAGGATTAACTTGTTCTGTCAATAATAATGGGGTAGCTGTCAATATCTCAACTGGAGGCTGTTCGTCATCACTATCAGTATCAAGCAATCGTCGTTTATCATGTTTTTTCCTGCGTGTTTGCGTCAAGGGCTGATACTGAAATAGAGAAGTGTGTATTTAATATATAGCATTATATTTCATTTCATGACTTATATCAAACTTACATAGCAACAATACTGTTACAGTGAACAACATCTTTAGCACTGCATATAAAATAACCTGCAAATAAGATACTTAATAATAAGAATAACATTGATTTGTAAATATACAAATAAAAAATGTAATTTATTTATTTAATAGTATTATAAGACTAAATATCCATAAACAATTTATTTTTATGCTCCCCGAAGGTTGAGCATACAGTCGCCGCTTTGTCCGTACTTCTGTCCATCTGTCACACTTTTGTCCGGGCAATAACTTGAACCGTATTATAGATATTAATTTGAAACTTCATATGTGAATAGACCTCATTGAGTGGAAAAGCAGTACACAAGAACCATGACTCTTGATTGCATATGTTAAGAGTTATTCACCTTTGAAATTTTTCATACTTAATTCTTGTCTGGGCCATAACTTCAACATTATTAGAGTTATCAATTTGAAACTTTATAGCGGAATGGATCTCATTGATAGGATATGCAGTGCCCAAGAACCATAACTGTTTATTCCTTTTTTGGAGTTGTTCCCCTTTTTAATTTTTCATACTTAATTCTTGGCCAGGCCATTGCTGAAACAGTTTTGGATATATCAGTTTAAAAATTCATAGATAAATAAATCTTGTTATTATAGTGCAGTGGCATAATTTTTTAGCATTTTTTCGGTGACAAACACCCCACGGGGAGCATCACCGGTCTGTAATGGCTGTTGTTTCATATTATTTTCAACAAAACTTCACATGAATTCACACATCAAAGCATTTTTCCTCAATATTTAATATCCGGTAACTACTGGTACCTACATTACACTGAACACTTATACATACCCAAGGTAAAGAAGGTTTACGAATTCCAGATAGTGTCTCATTTCTTGGAACTGCTAGTTCTTGGAGAAGGTGAGTATTATAGAAGGCTGTCAACTTCGGAACCATGACATTTTCCCACAAACATTTGTCTCTGTGAATTCTTTCAATGAACATATCATGGGGATTTATCCTTCTAATAATTATATCACACCATTCATATCCAATGATATTCAATTGGCCTTGTATCTGGTAGTAAAATTTATGATTTCTTTTCAATTTCATACTTCCATGCTCAATTTTAAAACAAAATGTCCTATCATTTTCTGCAGCTTGTCGAATCAGTGTTTTTTTGTTTTGCAGTACAGTTTTGATTTCAATAAGACCCTCGGGTCCTTTGGCTCCAACAACAATACCATCACTCGAAGTTGCTAAATATGGATATTTGTCATCAATCATCAATCCTGGTGTTTCTATTGATATTATTTGTGGGGTTATTGTCTCTTTATCTTCATATTGACATATTCAATTCTGGCATTTTCTTCTTCATTCAATCCTCTTAATGTGTAGATGTTGCCCTTGAACTGTGAATATAGCATCTTTTTTACTATGTTAGGCCTATTGTTATTGACAGATCTGGATATGATTTCCCCAAAGTTTGAACTTGTCAATCTTTTTTTTCGTTCGTCATGCCATAAACTATTGTTGGACTGGCCTTTTGTCTTAAGTTCAATATCTTTAACATTGACTGCACATATCTGCTTCCTAAAATAAGCCTAGCATTTAAGGTCTAATTGGTTTGATGAGATATCCTCCGTATCTTCTAACACTTCTCCATACTGCTGCTTAGCCTTTTTTGTAGCGCTTTCAATAGCTGACTTATTTTTTCTAGATTTCCTCCTTATGATATTGTCTTTTTTTGAGGCTGAGGTTTAAGTGTTAACATATTTTCTCGATCTTTCATGATATGTGCTTAAATAAATTCTATCGGGTCGTGTCCCTGTTATCCGCTGATACACTTGTGGTGACCATGCTGGACCAAGCATTGTCCTTAAAGCACCCCGTAACATCTGGCAAAAAATGAGCCCCGGAAACACTTATTCAGCATCTTTCCACCATCAAATTTGGCCCTGGTGTACATCCATGATTCAGCTAAATTACTTGTGAAGTTTCCAATCAGACGGTGTGCCTTATCAGCTAGCCTATTAAGAAATAGGAAGACATCTTTTAACAAAGATTCAGAGACAACAGACTGTTTACCTGTCCCACCCTTTCTCAAAGACATCTCCTCATCCGCAGTTAACTCCTTCACAGTCTCTTGCCAATAGTCACACATGCTAACAATAATATCCTCATCCTCTTCAGCAAGCTCATTATCACTGTATCAATTTCCTTTTCTTTAACCTGGTGTTTACAAAAGTCTGTCGAACACATATCGTGGATACCTAGTACATGCCTTCCTGCATTTCTAATATATTGTCTAAGTTTTTTCATCGCTAATGTCCTATTGCTCTCTTTGCTGCGCATGACAATGGCACATCTTACACCTGCTGTTATTCTCCTTATATTGTTTTTATTCAAATTTCCCCGTCCTTTATAATGTTTTTTTTCAGTAACAAGTCTCTCTAAAGTGGCCCTTAAACACTTTGTTGCATGATTGGCACATTCAATCTTTTCAACATGAGCACCCCATACTGGCACATATTTAATAATGTTCGCATACACCGAACTGTCTCCGTCCCCAATCATTCGCATATATATTATGCCATGTTTCTCCTCGCATTCCAAAAAGCCATTCTTAATAATGTCCGACTCCATAGCCTGGGAAGAACAATCCCAATTTTTAAAGCAAGTGTGCTGTTTTGGTTCTTTGTTTTCAGTTTGTGCCCGGCTACACACATAACACAATTTATTCCGGATTCCTATATTGAGCATTTTTTTAGTTCTTGCACCAAAAATGACACCAACCCCAGCCATCGCGTTGTATGTATGCTTGTGTGAACGCTTGCTCCACCCGCCATCACATATAACACTAATGGCAGGCACACCCATAAAAAATTCACCATCTTCAATCGCCAATTCTTTTTCTTCTTTCCCAGCTGTTAACATCACATTTTCCAAAACTGACTTCCACAATTCTCCAATCTCTCTTTCAATTTCCGAATACTTCTTTTTATTCATTCCTGGTATACCCATAGTTTCCATAGCTTCATTCAAACTCGAACAGCCGCCACCAGTCACCATGCTCCCCCAAACACATCGAACATTGACATCATGTTGATGACTTTCACCAAATTTGTTACTATTGTCAATATTAAACACTGCACCGCAACCACCACATTTTGATGACAATATCGAATATAATCCATTTGATTTCTCACTATGTAAAGTGACTACACTTCCCCCTCGACTGCCTTAATTCTAGCCTGTTCACATAGCGCAGTATGGACACTTATTTCACTCATGTATTTGCGGAATTTGTCCAAATTCATTATTCTGTTTCCTTAAAAATGTTGTTCATCAGAATGAAGGAATAACTTGTTTGATATAGACGACTTCAAACATTTGTATCGCTTAGCCTTCTTCAACACAAGTTAACTGAGAACAATACTTAATCCTTCTTTCCTTTTCCTAACAAAATATGCATCAGCTTTCACAGTTTTCAAATTATCCAATCGTGTTTGCAATTTCTTATCTTTCAATGTTATTTTCCTTTTAACTAACACATTATGGATACCACCAGGCCTATTGAATTTCCCTTTTTTACTACCACGGCGATTTCTTTTGTTCCCCATTTTATAAAATAAACACACAAATTGTATCCAAAAGCTTACACTTTTATCAACGGTAAAATTCACAGAAGTAATCGAAAGTGATGTACACTGAATCGACACAATACCTTCTTCACTTCAATTGAACAAAATTATATTCAAAACTGGTGTTCACAGATTGTTATCCAACTGAATACAAAAACAACACACAAACACTTTCAAATAATTATATCCACACTATAAACTTCACAAAAATTCAATTCAAAACTTGTGTTCACAGATTGTTATCCAACTGAATACAAAAACGAGACACAAACACTTTCAAATAATTATATCCACACTATAAACTTCACAAAAATTCTATTCAAAACTTGGTTATGACACAGATAGTATCCAACTGAAGACAAAATCAACACAAAAATACTTCAAAATAATCGGATCAACACGATATAATTCACAATAATTCAACTAAAAACTTACGATATCCCATACAGTTCACCATACCAAGCATGCGACTTTACGTTTCATTCAAAAAACGGTGATGTCATTGTTACGAACGTCGTTTTTTTACACAAATAAACTTATAAATCTAAAGAACACAGTATACATACCTTTTTTCATATAATATATACACTAGTCGAATGTTCTAAGTACACACTTTGTAATTTTCATTTAACAGGAAAAGTATTAGACCTATCAGTTAAGCGAATATACCATTGGAATCAGGAAACTATTGCCTATCAAGTTGAGTTAATCACCATTCTGAAATATAATAACAACATACTAAAAAATGACCATTTAGTTCACTGCTTAAAACAACAAAGTCGCACATCAATATTATGTATGACCACCGTCTGCCCTGATGATAGCCTGACATCCTCTGAGGCATTAAATTGATAATGATGTGTACCAATTGCTGCTGGAGTGCATTCCATTCTAGTAAAGGGTTCGTTGTGAGTTCCTGTACGTTCTGGTGTTGCCGTCGTGCTCGGATGCGTCGCCCCAACTTATCCCAGACGTATTATATCGGATTTTGGTCCGGGCTACAAGGCGGGCATTCAATCGTGCAACCTAAATAGGAAATTGCACCAAAATCCAAATTCCATGTGATGAGAATGTGCTCATATCTTACAAAATACATGATTGATCGAAAATAATGAGTTTTTGTTAAATTGTAGTAGTAATTCGGATGACAAATGCCTATTGAAAGTTACTTCCATGCTCAACTTCAAATTGCTCCATGCAAATAAATGGACTTATTCTGTTGAATTCAACGATTCCACATTATTTCACAATCTTTAAGTGATACAACCATCAGTCAGATGTTGTCATAAACGTGTTTTGACGAATTTAAGGACTAAATGTAAATGACGCCATGTGACGTCTCAATTTTAAATCGAGTCAATAGAAACATGCAGCTTTTTCGAGAATTCATTGCAACAGCCATAATAAAACGTTTGTGTGTGTGTTAAGAACCCCAAAAACAGCCAATTAATGAATTAAATCTTACCAGTCTTATTGGCCTGCCAATTTCAAGCATTCATATCGCACTTGCGCACTTCTCAAGCGTCATTTGCGTCAAATGATTTGAACTATTTTTATGGCTTTATGTTTGGGGGTCGAATGTTAATCGTTTATGAAATGATTTAAACACATTTACACATATTTGAGGTGTGAGCACGAGAAAAATGTGATTTTGTCATTTTCGTCACGCATCAATGATTGTCACGTAGATCTTGGTATTTCTTCTTCTGTATTAAAGAAAATCACCAACATATGCTATCTTAACAGTTTTATTGAGTTGAGATGATTATGTTCTTGATTTATTCTAGTTCTAAAAGTGTGTACTTAGAACATTCGTCAAGTGTATATGTTCATTGATAAAAATTCATAGATTCGCGTTTTGAAATAAAAACAAAATAATATTGTCAACATTGCGTTTCATGGGTTTTTGTTTGTTTACAAATGTCATACGTGACAGGAGTACGATTACTATCTAAATGTGTGAATATCACGTAATCGCAGTTAACATATAAATTATCATGTTATTATAAATCAAAATACACAATAATCCATCTAGATCTTGTCATATATGCTTACCTTAAACGTATTATAATATGTGCAATCTTTCCCACACCTTTCCGTCAGGCTTTTCTCGTGGAAAAACGAAAGTAGGAGAAAATAAACAAACAATCATGTTTTTCATACTATGCTCATTTCCAATCTAAATCTGCGGATAGGAAGAAGATTCTCTGTGAAAAGGTATGGCTATTTACCAATACAATACGTCTAGGAAATGACAATGTATGATCATCTCAAGTAAATGCGTATTAGCTGTTAGAAAATTTACTTGTTTTGCAAACAAAATGGACGTGGAGGCTTGAAAAATATTGTACCCCCAGATGATTCTGAACTGAATTTAGGTTTAGGTATAATTTCATTGATAAACAAGGTCCGTTGACACTCAACAGAAGTGTGTTTATTGTGTTCACTAATAGTTTTTATGTTTTATGCACTATGTGAAAAGAATTTTGTCGGCAAACATTTGGTCAAAATAGTGTTGTTATTTACATAATTACTTTCAATAAAGCCAAAATTTTTTCAAAAGGTTATATTGATTTATTATTATAAGCATCATATTTATGTTCCAATTGCAAAAAAGGAATTAAGGTACTCTACAGCTGTAATTTCAGTACACCCATCTTTCACTAGAATTTTACAATGTGTGTTTCAGAATATCCTTAAAAATGTAAAATCAACACACTCGATACAATAGTTGATTCTGTTGTAAGGATGTTACATATACATTCTACTATGGTACATTTCTTCATACATTATAATACGCTATTGAATAGACACAATTCGATTTCGATGTGAAATTAATGAAAATACTCGATGTTCTATTCTGTTTAAATATAAGTTGAACACCTCTCGTACAAATACACAACATTTATCATGCCAAACGTGTAAAGAATCTATTGTTCGAATGCGAGTGTACATCACCTGTATTTATACCGACCGTTGCACGTCGTTGGCGCGTGTGGCATGATTGGAGAAAGTTTCGCTAGGGGAAATCCATCCACAAAATTGACCACCGTACAAATCAGTTAATCGCCTTTTGAATATTTGGATACGAGCACAGTCACCGGCTGCTATCTTGCTGAGCTGACTAATACCCTCCTTGGAAGAAAGATCCAGCCTCCAATCCCTCCATGAGCTCTTTGTCCAGGGGAATTATTGTTGCGCAGGGGCAATAATGATATTTCCTGGTTTTGACGAGTGACTTATCACAATAAATCAATTTCAGATTACCGGAGAACCTTTCAACTTCCCCTTACTCTTAAATCACTGTCCAGACACGTAATATTGTTCTCGATGGATTAATCTTCCTTCTTATTAAAATATATTGTTCAAAGATTAATATGAACTAATGCACAGCATATGTAGCGGACTATGTCAGTTGTCCTACATTATTTGTAACATGCTCATCTAGTACTGGATTTTTTGGTGATGCATAACTTCACAAAAAATTGTTTGGTTACAAATCTGGAGCAAGCCGTTTCTAAAAGGCGCTACCGAGCGCTTTCCTATGTCTATGCAACCTATCGAAGCGGTTCGTTGCACAAGAAGGCGCGCGATAGGGGTTTGGTACAAAGTAACGAAAGACGATACAAACCTGCTATCGTTTGTCAGTCCGAATGAACACGAATAATACACGTTTTTACGAAAATGCATTTGTTTTACTTTCTTTACAATAACCTACAACTACGATGTGGATTATCACCGTCCGGTCTAGATACGTAAATACCCGAAACGGACTTTAATAAATTGTATTGCAAACTTTGCGATGGGAAATAACCGAAACTTGTGTCTTTTTCATTAGATTTTCTTAAGATTGGTTGATATTTCGCGCATATGAACGATTCCCGCTCGACTTACTTCGTTATCTCAGAGTAATCATGTGTCTCATAACAGTTTGTAGCATCGTTTATGCACTGAAAATGTTAAAATTTCCTTCCGAAGTGGGCAAAAAAATGGCTGCCTTTTTTGTGTCCAAACATTTAGGAAACAGCCCTCCCCATATAAAAAGATTGGTTGCATAGCAAACATGGAAGACTGATAATTATTATCTTTTCTTTTCTAGACAGGGGCCTACGCTAGTTTTTGGAATATTTTTAAACATCATTAAAAAAGAAAAGAAAATTTATGAGCTGCCGAATATCGCATTTTAATTGTTTTTGTTATTCTATTAGCAGCCATTTTCTAGTTTCTTTGCTTCAGTGCGGGATTTTAACACAAATTTTTAGATCCATTAGTGAATTCAAACTCTGACCAAACCACGTGCACACGTGTTATCGTAAAGCGGAACGACATCCGCAGGCCTTGCGGCCTGCGTATTGTCCGCTATAATATATCTTTGACATCTTATCTTATCTTCGTTCCCATTTCGTTTCAGTACATTCTCGTTTACCCTGTGATATTAAAGTGTGGGAACTTGACTAACCACTAATGTATGAAGATGCTTCAGTATGGATATATTCATTTCAGCATAAAAGTACTTTTACATGACAATCGTAACATGAAAACATACAATACAGGTACTTAAACAATAAATACGAGCGTGAATTAATAAAGTTTCAATAAATACGGCGTTGGTATCATGACATTATATCTTAGAATAATGCGTGTTCATACCCATCACTGAGAACCAAACGAATGCATTTTGAGTTTTAGAAGGAAAATATATGTAAACTTCACCAGCTAGTTTAGATAAATCCTTGAATGTTGCTTTATTACACGCGATGCAGTGATCTGCTTTAGCGGATGCATATTCACAAATTAGACAAGAAATGCAACAATATAACACGAACACATGTTTTATCATATAGGTACATTTATCTTCCATGTGAGAAAACATCGCGGACCATTATTCACAAACGTGTGTGATAATTGTGCACGTCCAGACAACGATTTCACCAGAATTTTGGTGCGCAATAGTGACGTCGCGGGCTTAAATAAGTTATTTCTGACGTTCACCCGATTACTATAATAATAGTAATGTGATAAAAAGAATCAACCACTCTTTGGTTGTAAGATCAACTCGTCACGAAAACAAATTATGAAGTTCACCAAAGGCTCAATTATTAATAACTTGTGTTTTCTAGACTCGTTTTTAAGGAACAAATTGATCTCCAAAGAGAACACGTGACGGATGATATATTCCCGTCATTAATCTGGAAAAGTAATGGAAGAACTGTACGTGACATATGTCGTTTCATAAACTTTAAAGGTGTTGGCGATGTTTCAATACTCAATAAAATCAGACCTGCAAGTCGCTACATGAATTGTGTACCTCAGGCAATAAAGCAAAAAATATAATAACAATTAGACTGCATTCAACAGAAACAACCCGAGCCCGAGAACACAGACGATACATAAACTGAACACAAGGACGAACATAAAAATGAACAAAACATGAAACTGAAAAGCTCTAAAGTTCTACTTTAAGAAGTCAATTTTCTTCAGTTTAAAAGTGTGGTATCAGGTATTAAAACGCGAAATATTGTATCCAGGAATACAGTATCTTAATTGATAATGATATTAACAAGGCATGGTCAGTGTGGGAATAATGTGAAACATTTAAGACATATTGGATCCGCAATGTGTGTTAAGAAGATTAATATTTCTTAAGAGTCTAGAAAACACAAGTTTTTAAGCAAGCCTCATTTATTTTCATGATGAGTTTAAGAAATGATGGTTCGAAGAGAACGAGTGTTGTTTTTATCACATTAATGACATTACCGTATAGATCAAAACAACCGTTCAGAAATAATGAATATTATCCAGTGACGATACTTTTACGCGCCGAAACGCTAGTGACTTCAAACATTTGTTATCACACACGCGAGATCTGTTTTTAACATTGAAGATAACTGTGCTTATGTGATAAATTGATTTTTACACAAATACAATTATTCAGCTTAAGTTAACATATGAGCCAGTCTCAAGGAAAACCTGCTATTTTGACAAAAACTTTGATTTTAAGATTTTTAATATCTAAAAGAGTAATCTTAATGTAGCAAATGCAAAATAAATTTTGTCAGTATCTTGATTTTTAAGGAAGTTACAGCTGTTTTGTAGAGGCCCTATTCAGAGCCTTTTTGTGTGACGTCGCGAACGTCATTCAAACGTTATTCGACGTCGTTGTAACAAGTACTTTATAAATACAGCAAAACAAATGTTCAAAATGGTATCACGTTTAAGATGATGTTTTAAGTTTTAAAATATATATCCAAATTGTAAATATTCACATTTAGAGAAAGGCTACTACTGTTTTAAACAACTAACTGCTCGTTTTTCTCAATGAGAGTACTTTTCTGAAATTGGTCACCATAGCAACGAAGTAAGTGATTTCGACATAATTCATCAGAAATTTAAAAGCTAAGATGTAGTAATATATGGATAAATTACCTAAAATTGAATCTATAGATATGTATTTTTTTTTATTTTAAAGCTTTTTAAAAACCTTAAATGAATCATGGTCCTGGCATTTTATTGGCTTTATCCTCGGAACTTTACGGATGACCCTCGTATATATCATACACTCGACCACTTTTAGAATATTCAATTTCAGAGGGAAAGAAGTGTTTAATTTAGGCGAATTTGTTACAGAATTCAGGGGAAAAGTTTGAGGACAATTTAATACATGCGACAAAACGACAATACTCTGTTTCATCATCGCGAGTGGCGGTGCTGTTTTTTTTTTTGGTAAAAAGACGGTGTTTACGTTATTTGTTTCTAACTCTGTCGTTAGTATATCCGTGTGGATTTTTGGGCTTAAGGCTGGTATTCCAGATCTTCTTGTTCCGCTTCCGCGTGTCCGCCAAAAAACGAAGGGGTTGAAAGCTGCTGGGTCTATTCCATGTCTTAGCGTTCCGCGTGCGCAGGTATCTTGCAAATAACGTGCCTGCAACGAAATAGCTCGTTGAGCGATTTTAACGTATGCAGACACAACCTGCGTTCGAGTCTCACTAGGGAGACTATTTCTCTCTTGGTAGGTGTGCAGCCAACATCGATCTGCGGCGCACAGGACAATCGAACATGTTCAGACACAGGCCTCAAAGGTACCAATTCACACCTTGGTCGAGTGGAGCATGCGGGTTATTCTTGCTCAGAGAAATTAAGCAGTAGTGCAGACGGAGGTTGAACCCTGGACCTGTCCATCCCGAAGCGCGTGCCCTACCCCTAGGCCACCGCTCCCCACCACGAACCGGTCGACGTTTAAAGTGTATTTAGTGCAGTATATGTTTTCTGTGCTCGGCTGGTTAAGTTGCGTGCTGCCTTCGCTGTTCGACTTTCTTCAATTTGTGTATTATATTTTTTTCTATAAGTTGTTTACCCATCAAGATCATCGGGAGCCCAGATCGTCGGGAGCTCCGAGTTATTAACCTTCAGACTTTTAACAATCAGAATTTTGTTATTGTGTTGACGTTTAATTAAATTTTATTTCGCCTTTGACGACCATTAATTCTTCAAGGTGCTTTTCGTTCCTAACCCAACAATCATAAAAACAAAACGCTGGCGCTTGATTGGACATTTCTTCGTAAACCTCACGACAACATCACAAGAGTTGCTCTCAGATGAACCCCTGAAGAAAAAAAGGACGTTCCAAAACAAACAGAAGACGTATATTGGAGACCGAGATGGGGAGGATTGGAAAAGATAGCAAAAAAGAAAAGAAAAGGGGGAAGCTCTAATCCTTGTCCTGTGTGCCTCCGGTAGGTAGGTTGTTAGATGGTTATGTAGCCTTTTGTTCCAAGTTTAAATGATGAGTAATGACTGAGCCAACAAGTATAAGGTATATCACCGCCTCTCGTCCGTTTATCAATCTGATCGCAGTGTGAAAGTGCTCAAAGAGATATTCATACTGTCTGTCACAATATTTCTAAAATTAATATTATGAGAACCGTGTGTAATCGAACTGATGATTACTCGGTTTGGTCTTCCTTGTTATCTGTCCGCCTAGCGCAGTTGATAGCGAGCTATAAGATTGTCACAAGGTCGTGTAGCTAGAGTTCGATAAAGTGGTCATCCTTGATGTTTGCTGTGGAGCAGGTTAATGCGTTATGGTTCATTCTAGAAAAATTGATAAGGTCCACAAGAATGTCACCAATCACACGACAAAGCTTAATCAAACTGTGTACTTCTCCTGTAAGAACTTAATATTTAGAAAAGTCAATACCATGCGTCGTCGTTTTTATTCAGACGTTGATGGCTATTTGGTGATTATTTATTGCAGTTTTGTTCCAATATAGTGAGCAATTCGTTACATTCTCTCACTATTTAACCAGACGGAAAGTTGTAAAATAATCCATTAAGTTCAGATAAGATTCATTTCTAAATATCCAATTATTTTGTTGTTTAATCAAGTCCCGGACATTGTAAGTAAATCCGATTATCTTGAAAAACTGGTAGGGAGGCATCAGCTGTTGTCTGATTTCAGTCCTAATATACGGCCGATAATTTCGAAACTAAGCTGCCTTGTCATTTGGTTTTAGTTTAAACATACTTTATTTCACATGAATATACAATACATCAAATACAAACCTAAAGTACAGAAAAGAGATCTGATCGGAAGCTTTCAGAAGTTTATTGAGATCATTTCTCGTCAGAAAATAATTTACCCTAACCAACCATTTTTAGAAATACACACTGGTATACCTGTATCATTAAAAAAGTGAAAAGATAAAAATGTAAATTTATATACATGTAGTACAATATAATTTTTATATTTGTCATTACTTTTATCAATGATACAGTTCCCTGTGGAAATACAGTTCCTCGGGCAGATTATTACGACCCCGCAGCATTTCCACTTCGCAGGTTTTAGGCGCAGGTAACTGTATCATTAATAATGCGTTAACAATTATTTTTTTTATAAAATTTATAATATCTTAGAAAGCTGCATTTGTACTAAGAGGTCAGATTTTCATGGTATCATAAACAAGAATTGGCTTTCGATATCTTGATGAGGTGATTACATTCTTATACAACAGCATTAGAACTACCTCCATGCATAATCCCATCGAAATTGATCAACTAGTTAAAAAGTTATACCATGAAATGTATACCACGGTGTCCAGTCAGTCACTGAGGTGCATTCAATAGAAACGACAATGCTATTTAAAATGATGACACGCCCTATAGGTTTTTTTCTTATTTATGGACGGATTTTTTAAATATTGATATCAAACTAAAGGCGAAGCTCTCTAGTTTCTGATTATGTAAATATATTTAAATTAACATAAGTATTAATGAAATGTTTATTAAAAACAAACTGCACCTTAGTCAATTTCCCGTGTAATAAACCTTTCTAAAATATTATAAATTTTATAAAAAAAATTTTGTTTGTTTACTCTTTATTAATGATACAGTTACCTGTGGTTTTAGGCGGATGTTGATAAAAAACTCAAAGATATTGATTTGGTTTGTCTGGGCAGCACATCTTCTAATTGTGAACAAATGAGCCAATTTATTTCAAAATCTCACAATACATAACATACTTATAGCCTGGACGAATGAAGTAGACAAGCCAAATAACGACAGATGTTTACATTTGAGTTTGACCGTGACCGTTGAGATATTGACGTGATATTTGGGCATAACATACCATCGCATAATAGCAAGCATTCATGCCAAGTATACATCGAAATCACACCATGCATGAAGAAGAATTGCTCTGAACAAATGTCCGCACCCTTGTTACCCTGATAAAACAACATGATTGGATATACCCAACATGATTGAAAAATGGCGGATGTATGTTTACATTTTCATCGCATTTTCGACCAATTCTTCAAAATCTACGGGTTTAACCACCTTCTGATGCTGTATGAAGATAAACTTGTACATTCCTTCCATGAAACTAAAACTATTTATCCGTATTTTTGTGAATGTGATACACAATACGTTAAAAAGTTAGAAAAATCTGTGTTGGATGTATTTGACAGTCTATAAAAATATATATTGTTGTTTATTTTGGGTTAAGATCTTTTGTTTATATAGCTCATTCATTTCACTATCAGACTTAGTTTAGAGTAAGTTATTTTCAATTGCCGTTTCTACGTGATAACTATTTAAAGTAACCCATATGTGAAAAATGGATAAAAACCAACATGAGGATAAAGATCAACATGATTTATCTTTTAAAGTGGATACTGACCAACATTGAATTTTCATTGATGCACTGCAGTGCGAATTTAATATATAGCTTCACTATTGGAAGAATAATGGGATGATCCCAACACGTACGTAGGAGTAGATAACTCTATGAAGTATTTATCGGAAAATATGTCCCTTTTTTCACCTTAGTGCAAATTTGTAAGTTTACGTTCAAGGTATTAACCTATAATATCTAAGTGCATGTTCATATTGCTGTGATACTTTGCATACTTGTCAACCGTCTTGACCACAACATCTGCACTCTATTAAGCATGTTGTTGAATGCTATGCCCCATTTGGACTGATGTACTTAGTTGCTGCCCTACATGCCAGAGGACATAACGGGCAGTAAGTAAGTACTTAGAAATACAAATGTTTACAGTTTATGTACACAATTTTAACCTCTTTGATACTTTGCTCACCATCATGACGCCATGACCTCCACATGAATAGGCAACTCTATCAAATATATGTTGAAATTGTGTCCCCTTTTTTAAATTAGAAATGCAATTTGGCACCATTCAAGACATGCTCACAGCGTTTAGCCTGGTCCCCATAATTCACTGTTCCTATTCCCGGTGAATTTTGCACATTTAGATACATGTGTTAAATTTACCTGTCTTGACTTATTATGAATTTTACCAACATAAAGCAGAAAAAAGTATTTAACTAGAAATATGTCCACAGGACACGGATGCCCCCGCTAAAAGCTGTCATCAGACACCTAAGTATAAAGCTATGCAAATGGAATAACTTGAAACAAGTTTGTAATTGCTTAAATGTGACATTCAACAGCAGACAAGAGCTGGGTTTGTAATGCACCTATCAATGTTTTCCCCGAGGGGGGGAGCGGTGGGCATACACGGGACTTTTGACAGAAGGCTGTTCCCGATAGGTGGGAATTTGACAGACAGAATGGTGCCGAGTCCAGGGAAATTTTGACACTGGCCGAAATTTTGATCCCGGGGGGTATGTAAAGCATCTCCCAGTGAGGGGATTTTGACAAACTGCCCTTGCTCTAGGGCGGGAATTAAGACTTTGAAGCAGTAAAAATGTCAAATTCCCCTGGGTCAGCCCGCCGCCCCCCTCCTGGGGGAAAACATTGATAGGTGCATAAGTGTGACCTTTACAGGGTGTAAATGCGAATGTAACCAAGTAATTTTAAAATCCAGAACGAAATAACAAAAAAACAAAGCAGACCAGAAGCGTATACTTGTGCCTTTTAACTTTAAATCTCTAAGTATGACCTTGACCTTTGCGTTAGGGACCTGGGTTTTGCGCATGACACCTCGTCTTGGTGATGTGAACATTTGTGGCAAGTAATATTAATACAAAAATGTATAAAATAAGAAATGACATAGTTACAGAGCTGACATGAATCACATGCCTATTTGAGCCTTTTTACTTTCGATCTCTTAAAGCCACTTTTGATATACGCATTCAATACACGTATGACATATACATCAATATGCCCCTTTTTACAATTATATAGATACCAAACATGCCTATATAGTCACATATGCCTATTTAGACATTCAAGACAAGATCGGCAGTAAGAAAACGAACATTAAACGTGTAAAGTCGTTTAAGCTTTAGTAGCAGCAACCAGATCGCCTCCCAACAGCACTCTTAGTGCTTTGATTATTAAATGTCCTAAAAGCATGTGCTTTAGACTAGGTGTGAAATCCCTTACATCGGGTATGCTCATAAACCTGCTACCACAATTCATGAGCACACTTCTTTAATGTACAATTATTTGTACCTTGAGAATCCCATTGGCAAGATTTAAATTGGTAATGTTGGCTTTTATCCACAATCATGTTGGCCAGTATCCTAATAAATTTAACAATCACGACGGTCAGTATCCAAAAAATACTATACATGTTTGAATTATTGTTGGTGAGCGTTAATTTATCTAAGATTTTAAAAAATTGAAACGTCCAAATCATAGTTTATACAACTGCCAATACTTCCCAAATGATATTCATTACATAGAGTCAAATAAATGAGTTTTACAACGTTTTTAAGTACAAAACTCATTCTCAAATGCAAAATCCACACATTCTTTAAGGCTTTACATAGTGAAAAATATTACCTATGTGCAAATTGTTTAGTGCAAATAGTACATTTTCTTCATATGTTGATTATGTAATATTGAAATAAACAATCTGGATAGTTTATATGGAAAATATTACAAAAACAATGCACTAATCACATTGTTCATGTCGGCCATTTTTCAATCATGTTGGGAATATCCAATCATGTTGTTTTATCAGGGTAACAAGGGTGGTCCGGCTCATTGAGGTGTACATATAATTATAAGCCAAATTGGTCAATGCATGTAAAAGTTATTGTTCGGACGGACTTCAAGTTAATCTTTTACCTCAAACTGAGACATGAACATAGGGTTCACACATGCCAGTCCTGCTTATTGGGGTTTACATTCATGCCATATATAAGCAAGATTGGTCAATGCATGTAAACGTTATGGTCCGGACAAACTTCAACTTGACCTTTGACCTCAAACTGTGTTCTGAACCTTTGAAGTGGGGTCATGGTTTTTGTGCACGACACCTGTTCTCATTGTGGTTAACATTCATGCCAAATATCAGCTAGCTAGAAATATCAATGTATGTCAAAGGTATGGTCCATGCAACTTCAATTTGGCCTTCGGCAGTGGCATTGGTCTTTGAGTAAGTTTTATAGAGTTTGCGCGTGAAACTCCTTCTCATTGATGTTAACATTCATGTCAAATATAAGCAAGATTGGTCAATACATGACAAAGTTATGGTTCGGTCCAAATCACACACGCACGCACATTTCCCAAAAGTGGCAACTATGTCTCGCCCACCGCAAGCGGGCTCAACAATATTGGTTAAAGCCTTTAAAAGTACAATGTTCGGGCTCAACAAAAGCCTTTAAAAGTACAATGTTCAGTCATAGTCCAATGCTCCAAACATTTTTTTAATAACAAGATGCCCTCACTTACAAATCACTAGCTCAACAAGTTGAGTGTAAATCACTTAGCTGTAACAACACATGCTTCAAGAGATTGTCGCTGAAGCTCCGCGAGTCTCAAGACGGGGTCATTGTATTATAAGACAAGTACTAGTCTGAAATGACACTAATTATTACGTTATCTAGAAACTACATTTAATTTACGAAAAAGCACCTGCAACATTATCAAATTGACAAAAATAGTAACAAATCATGTTTATGTGTCTGTTCCAGAAAATCAGCCAAAGGGTCATATCCTTTCAAGCTATCATTGAGAATGCGGCTCACTCTCAAAGTGTCTGGAAAATCTACTTACGGTATTCCGAATTACTCTTATCAGTTGAAATCTAGTACATTAACGTGATGCATTCTTAGGGACTGAACTGAACTGCTTAGGCTTTAAAAGCCCCTTAATTAGGTTTAGGTCTAATGTTAGGTACATGTCACGAGGTCATATTGACCTTATTTATTATTATTTATACTATCAATTATGTATGTACTTTATCTATATAGTCTTTATCATACATTTATCTACGGAAATACATAAGATCTAGTGTATATCCGTGATTTATCATACCATTTTTCATCGATTTCATAACATTACTAACCGCATGGCACTTCACCGCTTCCTTACATTTCGCTGGACATAGCCTCGTTTTGGCTTTGTCTCAGTCCACTGAGCACGGAATGCCCTCCGACGTCAGTCATCGTCCAACCTTCGACTGGCGTGTCTCGTTGTTTGTCATGTCCTTATAGACATACATTTTTATGCCTTTTCAGGTTAGTTCATTTATTGTTCATTCATGTATTCATGTTGTATTTCATGTTTACTAGTCTGTTATATATTGATACGGTATTGCCGTTTTGTAAAGTATATTAAAAAGTCATCGTCCAACCTTCGACTGGCGTGTCTCGTTGTTTGTCATGTCCTTATAGACATACATGTGTATGCCTTTGCAGGCTGTACTCCTACAGACCCCATCCACCGTAATTAAACTCACGACATACATTTCTCATATAGGTTGATATGGCTTATTGGACAATCCATCTAAATACAGAAAGCCAGCATTTGTAGCATGTGTCCTTTCAAATAACTGGGGCGGACGATTGTCGTATCCGCAATATTCACAATCTATCAGAACGAACTGTCACAAACTATCCATGTAGAGGTACTTCTCTATATTCCTGGACCAGAGCTTCCGTCCGTTGCAGTTTTACCGCTGATCTGTTTTGTGGTAGAGCCAAAGCGTCCGTTATTTTAGCACGGACGTCATTTTATGACTTCACTAACATCACCGCTGTATGGAAATGCAGTATGTTTGGAAATACACAGAACACGTTTCATGTATCCGTGTCACATTCTACACATTCCGGGTAAATTAGTCATAGCGAACAAGGTCCAGGCTGTAGGAATCACGTTGGTCACGAACATTTGTTCCCTATACATGTAGTCGATAGTTACGTACATTGTTGTGATGGGAACGTGTACTGGTATTTACATGAAGAAGAAGCTTCACTCTAGTTCGATTATTGTTACGTACAATGTACAATTGACATGCCAAATGCGTATTTAAACAATAAACAAGCATGTGTGCAATAATGATGTGACGACAATCAACATAATACGTAAAGGATAGCACAAAAAAGAACTGCAAAAGTTATTATTGCCATTGTGGTCCTTTGGAATCCGTACGAAACGGCGCACAAGATGAACCCAACGTCACAAACCATTCTCGACCTTTGCTGAGTTTGGCTTGCAATTTACCGATACAAAATATATTCATGCTATGCGTGGGATTGCCGTTCGAGCATCGTACAACAGCCTTGCGATATCAGCGATTAGTCTGGATGTCTACGATTTTGTCGTCGACCGGAATGTTATTTTAAAATTGTTTGCGGGAGTAATAAATCGTTCGACCAAAGGACCGTGCGGCTGATGCGACACATGCTTTTAATCTATATGTTTATGCTACATATAACTAGGAAGAAGCCGTAAGACAGTTGGACCCTGTTTAAGATCGATTTATGGGCACACGTCGGGAAGCAATCGCGTGTTTCGTGTGGCAGCCGTTAGTCCACTGTACGAAATGATAGCGCCGCACGATGAACACAACGTGGCAAACCAAGTACTCGACATGTCGACTTTTTCTGCGTTGTGTTTGCGATTTACCGATACAGTAATATTTCTACTATATGCATGCGACCTTTTCGACAACCATACGAGCTTCGCACCGCAGCCTTTACTTGCAATGTCTGGACGATTTCGTTTTTGTCTGCGGTCTGACAGTTACTCTAATCTTATTTTCGAAACGGAAAGAAATCGTGCTAACAAAATACCGTGCGGCTGATTTGACTAAGGCTTTACAATAATGCAATGCTTCAACAAAAGTATACCTTACAAATGACCGCCCCTTGTCTACTAAAGGAACATTTATTCAGATTTACTGCAATTTAACTTCTTTTGGACGGAAAGAGTGGCGTTTTCATATCGCAATAGTAATGAGATTTATTTTATGACCTCCAGGCTTGGAAAACTGTGTAGCATACAAAATCATAACAAATAATGATTTTGTGGTAAATCGGTTTTAAACAAAGCCAGTAAACCATAATCTGGAGGAAGGAGCGAAATTCTATACAGATTACGAATTGAGTATCTATACAGATTTGAATGTCGTAAAACTGGTATAATGTCGTAAATTATATAGGTGTATATACAGATTTGAATCGTTCTAGCCTTCTGTCTATACAGATTTGAATAATTATATATTTCCTGATATATACACGCATATGTACTTCGTGTCTATACTGATTCGTTATATGTACAGACTTTCGCCCAGAAATATGCGAAAAGGCGAATGTCTATACAGATTTGATTCAGTGTCTATACAGATTTGACCATGTGTTTATGCAGATTTGAACCGTTCCAGCAATGGAATCTGTCTATACATACATGTATTTGGTGTCTATGGGTACATATTTGTTGCTTGGTGTCTATACAGATTTGGTGCCTGGTGTCTATACAGATTCGGTGTCTGGTGTCTATACAAAGTTGGTGTCTTGAAGTTGTTTCTATACAGATCTGTGAATTATAGACACCAAATATATACAGACATGAAGTTTATTCATGATCCTAAACTTTTAGAAGGTATTCAAATATGTATAGCAAGAACCGAGAACAATTCAAATCTGTATAAATACCATTTTAAGTGGATAGATACCTGTAAAAGCAAATGCGTTCAAATCTGTATAGACAGATCTCTCCGTTCGCAGAACGACTAAAATCTATATCTATGATAAAATAGACATCGAAAGACCGAACGTAAATCGGAACGTACCTGACGATTTTCGGCAGTTCAATTTGTATAGACACGGGGTTCAAATCTGTGTATAATGTCGCATTTTCGTAAGCACAATCACTCTAGAGCGGCCTACAAAGAGAACAACCTCTCTTAAGCAACATAATCATTGTGTTCCACAAATAACCAACTACTTTACGTTTTACTTGCCCAGAGCAAAAACGTCAAAGGTGTTGCACTAGATATGTTGTACTGATACATAACCTTACGGTATTAAATTATAAAATACGTCAAATCCACGAAGACATTATGTCTTTATGAGACCCATACATTCATGGGGGTAAGGTCAAAAAAACCATATAACGCTTCACTACTTTACACTGATATATAGGCTAACAGCTTAGCTAAATGTTAGGATCTGATTTTAATAAGAATGTTATTGTTACTACTATTGAACATCTCATGGTTAACACGCACACTGTCGCTTGCACGAAGTTCACGAAGAGGTATGGTCTTAACAATATATAAAGAACGATAACCATGGATTATAGTCCAGTTTTGATATTGTGACAGTGACGTTGCAGTTTATGTGTACGCACAAAATCACAACCATTGTCTAAACAGGTAGAGCGAAGTTTAGTATGTTAGTTAGGCATTTAAATTATAGTTGTTTGTACAGAATATTATAAGCCTTTATAATTGGGTTTACACCGTTATGGTGAACTCGACCGCTGCGTCACTGGATTTATATCCTGACTGGACTATAGAATAAAATATTACCAAAAAAGTCATAAAGCAAATTTAAATGCGTGTTTGACGGTTCATGTTTCTCATATTAACATATTTAAGGGAGCAAAACTGTAAACTTGAGCTAGGATAGAATATAGTATGAACTAAGGCACTGCCTTTAATGTAGAGGTATGGGTCTGCGTAAATAATGATGGCGATAAAATATATTCAGGCGAGTAGCGGGAGGGGACGCGGTCCAGACCCCAAGTATGTTTAAAATTTGTCTTATATATGGACACAATGAAGTTTCATTTAGCACAATAACTAGTTGATGATTTTCATGCGCATAGGAATGGAAGCAGTTGGAAAACATTGGTTTCAAATCCTGAATTCACAATGTGGACAATGATTTACAGATTTTATTTGGTACACACTCGACCAACTTCCATTGTATTCAGCACTCGTGATTCTTGGTAGGAGGTGATACAATACTAGTATCGCTTTACCTACACTCTCTATTCATTTGTATGTGTACCCTTGTAACGGAAACATCACATAACAGACAAAAAGGGTCTAAACCAAAATTCTAATAAAGATGCCCAATAGCCAGTGTGTTCCCAATCGCTCCACACATCAGTTAAAAACATCGTCTTAAATCACCTGACGATAAACGGTATCCGTTGCCATTCCTTGGGTCCTGATGATCAGAATATAACTTTAATAATGAAGGTTTTTTTTTAAGAAACAGCTAGATTCGATCAATAGTTTCTCGTTTTCAGTAAAAGATATAGATACAAATGTAGCTAGCTAGAAGGCAATCTAAAACACGGCAAGTATGTTTGTCTTGAAATATAATATTTATCACACGTCATGAGGAAATGGTATTTATGTTTTAAAAGCGTTTTACTACAAGTTAGACATCGTCTATTAACCCTGTAGGTAGCAGTTCACCGATCTGTTGGATAGTGCATGAGAAAGTACAATGACAGATAATCGAAATATTGCAAGAAGCTTTTTCCGAAAACTGATGATGTCAATTTATGTTTGAAATACAATGTATAATGCAATGTCTCAAATGCAGTTAAAAGCCATTTTTGCATTGTTCGATATTCCCCTTAGGCATAAAATAAAATAGTGTTTGTTTCCCCTTCCCTACCTACCCGAGCAAAAAGTCCCCTTTCACTACCTACCCGAGCAAAAAGTCCCCTTCCCTACCTACCCGAGCAAAAAGTCCCCTTCCCTACCTACCCGAGCAAAAAGTCCCCTTCCCTACCTACCCGAGCAAAAAGTCCCCTTCCCTACCTACCCGAGCAAAAAGTCCCTTCCCTACCTACCCGAGCAAAAAGTCTCCTACCAAAAACATTTTGACCATCTGAAAAAAATATAAACACAAAACAAATATTATTGACAATAAAAACATATTTTTCAAAAAAATAATTGTTTACCTACCTACCTACCTACCTACTCAACCCTAATTGAAGGGGAAACACATATATAGTTCGCCGGGGATAACTCTAGCCTTATCAATAAACAAACAAAGCAAATTATAAACACTGTACGGTCGAATGGCCGCAAGTTATCAGTGTAGATTTAAAGAGTATATCATTAAAAGTGTATATGCACACGATTGAACAAAAATGTAAACAAAGGCTAGTGTTATCTCCGGCGAACTATACAATATTTTGTTTTTGGCCTTATCGTAATTTATCATTCCTGCTATGGGAGATATAGAGGTAATCTAGACTGTTACGTGTTGAATTTTAGTTGTTATTTCTTATTTACTGATTGCTGAGAATAAGGAAGTGTGCAGTTCAGTACGTGGCTGATTTACGCCATGTCGTATTTTAAGCCACATTAGGCTTTAAACGGCTATTTTCAAAAAGCAATAATTTGGTAGCCTATTGGATGAGCCATGGATTTTGAGCACTTTATTTGAGTCGCAAAGGTGATTAACACCATTAAGATGGAAGAAAACGAAATACAACCACCAGTTGGTTTGTTTACAAAATAATGAATTGTAGACAGAAATGAACAATTTATAATCTACGGGAAGCAACTCTTGCAAAATTAGTATTTTGTCATCCGTACATTTTACTAAATGTGATTTTTGGCATACTATTTGACAGATACATTTAACATTCTGTCGTCAATTATTGGTCATTTGTGAAAAATATCCCAATTCCTTGTATTTAGTCTATTTACTGGATAATCGGAAAAAAGGTGAGAAATCATGTGTTACTGGCTGATCAATACCATTACAATGCAGTGAATGCACATGTGCTTGTATATTCATACACGTAGTATAAAAACCACTTCGCTATCAAAAGGTCGTTTTCAGCAGAGACAGAGACATTCATGGAAACTATTTAAATGTAGTAATGATATATATTTTGCTTGTTTTTTTATTATTTGCGTTTAACTTGTAAGGTGTGGTAAACCACGGCACACATGTGCGCAGCTGTAAATTCAATATTTAGTGAATATTTGCTTGACATTATTACATGTACGCACATGTACATAAAATAATAAAAATATGAAACTATTTAATTAATAATTCTAACAATACTAGAACTTATGCCTTTGGTTTATGAATTAAAGTTAGAAGCCTACGTACCTAAGCTGTGTACTTAGTATAAATATAAAATTACACGTATTGTGTATAGTTAATAGAGAGGTTGCGAAAGGCAACGTGTAACGTGTACGTGAATACTATTTTTTGGTATTTCGTCATCCAGGTATGTGTAGTTTCTACATGTAACGGACGTGTGACAGCCGAAAATATATTGTGTACTACGTCACACAGGTATGCATATGCACGGGAAACCCAAGATATTATCGCCGGTAGTCTCAGTGAGTTAATACAAATACTCATTATCGATTCACGAAAAAATCATGTTACAACTGCCATGTGATGTTACACGCAGACGTTGTGTTTCGCAAGCCAAATTTAATTGCAACGTGTACGTATACATGTACGGGTAGCTACACGTACACGTAGTCGTACACGTTCGAATCGCAACCTCTCTAATAGCTATAATGACTCGTCAAAATTGTAAATGAAGATGTTGGCAGTCATCGTGCTGCATCGCATTACCTGTTGAATAACGGCTATTGAAAAAAGTAAATGCATGACAGGTTTGTTTAAGAGTAGCAAAGCATTGCTGCATTTGAATTAATTGGTTTTGGTATTCCTCAGTCATAGAATGGATTAAATATACTTACGAGATATTTAAAATAAGAAATATCTTTAACAAGAGCTGTCCGCGAACAGCGCGCTCTACTATTCGCAACGCCATGCTAGGATAGTACAATTATTATATATTCAAAACAAAATGCTTCATAACAGCAGCATTACCCTCTGCTCTGTAGGGGTTGGGGCTTCTAAGTCGAAAAAGGGGGATAATTTGGACAAAATGCAGGACCGTTACCTACTCATGTGTAGGTCCCCTTGGTCATGAAGGTAAACAAATAAGCATTTCTTAGACCAAAAGGGGGCATAATTTAAAAAAAAGCTAAATAGTTATCTCCTCTTGTGTAGGGGTTTGGGGTCATGATGGTGAACAAGTGTATATATATATATATAATCAAGAATATAAGCGGTTAAAAACCTGTACCTAAACAAAAGTGTTACGCCGACGCCGACGCTCGGGTGACTGCAATAGCTCCCCTTATTCTACGAATAGTGGAGCTAAAAAAGATAACCAGCGTTAAGATAGCAGATAAGTGTACTTGTTTTCAATGAAGATGAGGACGTTATTTCATCTCGTTGGAATTGAAAAACACAAATCAAACTAGAATCTATATATTTATACATGTATATTGTTTGTCAGTAGATAAAACAAGAAAGAGCTTGATATACAGCGTTGAGTTTAAATGACACATTGAGATTGTTACATGTATATTTTTTCAATACATTTGCGAAATATGTCAAGTTGTTTTAGACTCGAAGATGTCAATCAGCCATTCACAAATATATCGAAGCAGACACACTTTGTGGGAGACATCCATCCATCGTGACAGAGAAATGTCCAGCACAAAATATGATATGTTTCCAGGGAAACGGGACATTTTCGGATGCCTAATACATAAAAATAAAATGACGGTTCCCTAGCCAATGCATGTACCGTTTGCTATCGAACCGGTGCCGAACGAATAATTTCGCTGTCTTGTCGTCCGGTGCCGGTTCCCTAGCCACTGTCTTCTTTCTACGCAATTCCAACCGTATAACCGATATGAATAAGTTATGACGCAAACGAAATAGTTCTCAAATTACCGGCAAGTATCACATTATTTGCGTACTGTTTTGTTAAAATGTACACTACATGCTATTGTTATTTGTGTCCTGATATTGTATTTGAAGAAAGAAGCAAGATAAATAGTGTTATAGTAAAACGTTATAAAACAATCCATGTTTACATATTACTCCGCATTGTTGTGCTCTGCTATAACTCTAGCGCGATAAATTGCAATACAAAAACAAACACAAAATCCGCTATATTTATCGTTTCTGAATATTTAGGAGCATGAAAACTTTATGGGCCATATTCACATCCTCTCCTCCACTCTCACTCACTGAGTTAATCCAAATTTAATTATCGTTTCGTCCGTGCGTTTGAGTGTGAACTCGACCTAACTAGAAATTGGTATTCACAACGGTAAGTGTAGCTGGAGTTGACTCGACTGAGTGAGGAATTTTCGAGGGAGCGAAACGTCGACTTGACCTCGACTCCAACCACACTCAATGGAATGTAAGTGAATACCAAAGTTAGTCACTAACTAAAATAGACAATCCACTATAGGAAGAAGAATTTGAGGAGATGGTTATACCTCTTAGAAATGTCCCAGATCATGAGCAATTCCTTAGAAAGTGTTATGCACGGTTTTCCGGCATTCACTGTTGTTGGAATAAAGTAGAACTAACGACTGTTCGGATTTCCAAACTTTGTATTTTGCGCGTGAGAATTCTCACAAGTCCACAATCAACAATAATATAAGAACAAGATATAGTCAGTGTTGGTAAAATCCAAACAAATATAATTTTAACTGCGTAATTGAATTCTAATGGAAAACCATTGATACGTTCAGCTTGGAAAACCAAGTTCGAATACCTCCAAAATCTCTACAGAACGTCCACTACAGTGTGTGTGGCTTCTGTTTTAGCCAATCAAATCATTTCATACATATTATGCAAGTTCGCATCAACAAATCATAAACGTGGGCGTAAACTTTCTGACATCTGCGTTACCTAAACAGACCGCGTGTACTTAATCGATTTGTTAATTCGGAATATACAATAATCGTGTCATCCGTCATATCTATATTACATATAAGTATCTAATAAAATTGCCAGATACAACTTAGTACCCTGATAATCTAATCGTTAAGCCTGCAGAAGTGAAATTTGCATAATTGTAAAGTCTGTAAAAGGTGATAAAAATCTTTCAAGTAGAATTATAAGAGGTTGTCAGCGTGATAGCTTATCTTTTTCTATCTTTCTTTGTTTCATACATTTCTGTTCATTTCCTGTTTTCTTTCTATTTCTAATATGTACAAAATATCAATTTAAAGAATACAAAACACAAAATCTATTTACAAAATGTCCTCAAAAACTTACACACAAAAATTGCCTGAAAATGCCGCATTACACTTACTCCCCCTCCTAATTAACTTCATTCCTATGAAGTTGCATAAATAGGCTTAAAGACTTAAGTAATATTCTCTAATGGAATTTATTACCATATATGTCTATTTTCTGCAAGTATTTTATGTCAATTCTACAGTTCAATAATAAAAATATCCTCAATAAGCTGAAAACTATGTTTCAATATGGCATATATGCAGCAAACAACAAATTAAATGTTTTATACATCAACCCCTGTATAACAATCATCTCTTTTAAGCAACAACTGCAAAATGTATACATACAAAAGTAAGATTTCAATATCATATATATAACATACAACATTTTACAAACAGAGTTCAGTATTCATCCTATGTACTTGTCTTCAATGGACACTTGTGTAAAACAACCAGTATTCATATTTTCAAATATGTAGAATTGTACATATGAGTTCATAAGTCAAATGTATGGTAGATCTCTATACTGTCCTTTCTATAATTTGTTTAATATAAATATCACAATATAACTTCGCAATATAATGTCACATGTAAATCGTTCAGTATTCTGTTGCACAAAATGTTCATTTATCAATATGTAGGTAACATTTCATCATTCATGTACATTCTAAAATTGACTAAATTAATTGATGGGTACTTTAAATTATTTGAAATTAATATTTACCATTCAATAAACACAATTTACATATCCAAAATGTTTCTGATAAAATCATTGTCTGTTTACACAGTCAATGAAAGAGCCTGCCTCGAAAGAAGTCACATTATCATCACAGACGGCTGCAAAATGATTAGTTTTTCCACATATCTCACATTTGTTGTTTATCGCAAAACAGTTTTGGAAACGGTGATAAACCTCACTGCCGCATTTTCTGCAATTAAAGTCCCAACGTGGTCTCGGCGGCCTGTCATTGTTGCCCTTGTACATCTGGCTTACAGTGTTAATCAGTTCTATTTTTGCGGATTGGTATTGCTTTCGTAGTTGAAGTGAAAAATTGGATAACTTTTCACAAAATTTATTGTATTCATCGATGAGTTCATCATCACGTTTTGACTTTGCGGACATCTCCATTATTTGCTTATTTAATTGAGTAATTTCCATCTTACTTTGTCGCATGTTGGACACCAAAACGTTGTTTCCTTCGACCAGATGTGAATTCGTACATTCCAAATCACCAATCCGGTCTGAGTATGATTCTAACTGTGATTTGAGTTTAGAACTATTATAGTCAATTCTGTTCTTGTCTTGTTCTATTGCTTGGCGACGACGTTGTTCATTATATACTTGTTGTTTTAGTTCACCGACCTTCAATTCAAGTTTGGTATTTTGCGTTTGTGCATTTGAGTGTAAATTAGCTATATAGTGCAAACGTTCTTTGTAGTTGTCTTTCATTGCTTGGTGTTTGTCAAGACACGTGGGGAGTTCATCATTGTCGATGTTGTGGAATGGAAGCGACTCCGCGGTCTTTCGTCTGATGAAATTTGTCATGCGCTCTTGGTCCCGTTGTTTTGTTCTCACCGATTTTTCTGTTCTCACGGTGCACATACGAGCAAAATGCCCAATTCTGTTACAACGATTGCATTTTGCATTCCATGCGTGACACTGTCCAAAATGATTATGTCCACACCTATTACACTGTAAATTTTGTCCAACCATATTTCTGTTGAATATAAACGCTTCTTCTGTATGGGAAATATTTCTCAAGTGAATAACATTCGCTAAGCTGTGAAAGTCCAGACTGAATATATCGCTACCCGGATTCTCCACCATATGTTATGCACGGTTTTCCGGCATTCACTGTTGTTGGAATAAAGTAGAACTAACGACTGTTCGGATTTCAAAACTTTGTATTTTGCGCGTGAGAATTCTCACAAGTCCACAATCAACAATAATATAAGAACAAGATATAGTCAGTGTTGGTAAAATCCAAACAAATATAATTTTAACTGCGTAATTGAATTCTAATGGAAAACCATTGATACGTTCAGCTTGGAAAACCAAGTTCGAATACCTCCAAAATCTCTACAGAACGTCCACTACAGTGTGTGTGGCTTCTGTTTTAGCCAATCAAATCATTTCATACATATTATGCAAGTTCGCATCAACAAATCATAAACGTGGGCGTAAACTTTCTGACATCTGCGTTACCTAAACAGACCGCGTGTACTTAATCGATTTGTTAATTCGGAATATACAATAATCGTGTCATCCGTCATATCTATATTACATATAAGTATCTAATAAAATTGCCAGATACAACTTAGTACCCTGATTTTATAAATGACTACAACTACAATAATATGTTTAAAATGCGATTGCGCGATCAGTTTATACAAGAATGGAATGCCTCTATAAGAGATTCTCCAAAACTACAGTATTATTGTAAATACAAACAAATATTTGAATATGAAGGGTATTTAGATAAATTGAGTAATAAACTAAGGAAGCAATTAACACGCTTCAGGTTAGGCTCTCATACTCTTGAGATTGAACATGGTAGAAATTTGGGTATTAATCGTGAATTAAGACTGTGTAAAATGTGTAACTTAAACTGTATTGAATCTGAATATCACGTGCTACTATGCTGTCCAAAATATTATAACTTAAGGACACGCTATTTAGGAAGAACAACATTCCCAAATCTAAATAAATTCACTACATTAATGTCATCGAATAAACTTGATAAACTTACTAAAATTTCTGTATTTTTAACAAAAGTCATGAAAGAAAGAAAAAATGTCTTGAACTATTAAACTGTTTCTTTTTGTACATATTTAATATTTGCTTTGTACATGTATTTGTATGTATTTTATGTTTTTTTTTGTATGTTTGTCATGTTCTTTTGTTTGTTCATTTGTATTTGGCCAAAGGCACAATAGTGCCGATTTGCTAATAAATTGAATTGAATTGAATTGATAATCTAATCGTTAAGCCTGCAGAAGTGAAATTTGCATAATTGTAAAGTCTGTAAAAGGTGATAAAAATCTTTCAAGTAGAATTATAAGAGGTTGTCAGCGTGATAGCTTATCTGTTTCTATCTTTCTTTGTTTCATACATTTCTGTTCATTTCCTGTTTTCTTTCTATTTCTAATATGTACAAAATATCAATTTAAAGAATACAAAACACAAAATCTATTTACAAAATGTCCTCAAAAACTTACACACAAAAATTGCCTGAAAATGCCGCATTACACTTGCATGAATAATGTGAAATTATTGTAAAACTTCCATAGCTACACTCAAATGTGGTTACGTGCATACCGATTTAGCGCATGAATGTTGAAGTAATAAAACTATTGTATTTTCAAATTAAATTAGACAACAAATTCTTACGATCGTGTGGGTTTGATAAATATATTTTTTCTTATTTGCAACCATTCATGAGTCCAAGTGCCGCCTCGATAGCCTACTGTTAGAGCGTCCGCTTCGATTGTGGGAAGCACCGGGTTCGATCCGGGGTCACTTCACGCTAAAAACGAAATGGTATTAGTATTTCCCTTGTAAGATGTCTAGCATAATAAGCGAAAGCTGGCTTCTCTTATGTTTATCGATTCCATTGTGACGATGGATAAACTCGGACATGAGGTGTCGAGGATGGTTAATATTAGTTCAAGGTTGGACAAACTTGTTTCATAATCAACCTAAAACCAAGAGCCATAATATGTAAATTATATTTTATACATGTCGCTTATTAAATGACATTCTAGGAATTATGGCTCTCTAGTTGTCGGGCTTCCCCGGAACGGTCTGAACGAAGTACGTGTAGTAATAAGTTTACAAAATCATCTGACAAGCTGCTTATAAAAGTAAACTAAGTTCATCTCATCTGACTTCTAAATTATTGACATGCAATTATCTGCTTGACGGTCGGTGGAATTAATTTTGACGTGATATACTATTTGATATTGAGTCCATGCCGAAAACATACGGCATTTCGTATGGTGTATTCTTCGATATGATCATCCTTTATTCATCCACTATCATCATTCCAAAAATCATACTCTCTATTTGTGATTATTCAAATGAAGGTTTCATTTGAGCGAGTTCAAGGAAATAATAAAGAATGTAGCAAAAAAAATCATCAAAATTATAATTTGACTGTGTTAGTATACATTACGAAAATGCATCGAAACCCAACCAACCAATTCAATAATAAAGCACAGATTGTTTGTACAGTGTAATATCCTAACGTATATTATAACGGTCACACACTCAGGAAAGTCGAGGGTGAGTTACCCATGTGAATACCAAATCTCCACTCGGCTTTCACTAACTCGACCGTCACTCCAGCTACACTTGAGGCTACCTTAGGTTAGTGTGAGTCGAGTTGGAGTGGAGGACCGACATGTGAATATGGGCCTATATGTTGTGCCAAATGTTTGCATGCTTTCTTTGGTAAGTTTTACGGTCCTTGATTTTAATCCATAACAAAAATATAGGCAATATTGTGTTTGTTTTTGAACTGCAATTTATCGCGTTGGAGTTATACACCAAAACCCTGTTTATGTCAACATGTGTAAGCGGTAGCCGATAACAACCGAAGGTGTTCGCATGGCTGTTGAGTCACCGATGTCATGGTAAGGCATGCGCATTAAGAGAGATACGAGGGGTGATCAATAAATTCGTTGACTTTTCATCTAGCAATTTTATATTGCTAATTAGGCTCCAAAACAATGTATTATCATTTTGAGTAAGACCCTTTCGACGGAATGCACTTATTACACAATTGCATTTACCCAATGAGCGCGTGACGTAGCCCGTCACGTGACGCCACTCTATGCGCTCCCGTTTTAAGCGTACATAGCTCCTTTTTGGACTCATATCTGGTCCCAGATGGACGATCGTTTTACTTTTAAGACAGAAGTAATAAATAATCACCTCTTAAATGTTATTGGACATAAAACTCTACAAAAGACGGTTGGCTTAACGTGGTCGTATTATCCCGAAGGAGAAAAAAACACAACCTAGCAAGTTTGGGGCGCAATTTCTAAAGAACCCTTTGTAGCTGGATTCAAATGTTTATATATTCGTAGTCAATACTGATCGCAGTTTTCGCCAGTAATATATGGTTAAGAAATATGCCTCTCATTTCACAGAAAATAGAGGAGAGTGTCCCTACCATGGTGATAATTCTTCCGTTTTCTCTTATTTTATCAATGCATCTGATTGACAGGGTGCCTACAATCGCATATCCTTTCCGCTACCACGATATTTTTGGGGGGTTATGAGAAATTCATATGGTCCATATACCCCGTCCCTGAGACACTATTGACTTACAGCACTGATAAAAACTCGATACATCCGGATGCTACACACCCACCTCAAACCGAAAGTAGAAAAAATTGTCATTATTTCGACTAAAGGTCACCGGAAATGACGATGTGACGGTGACCCTTGCGCGAAAAACTTCTTTCTTTTTTTTTTTTTTTTTTTTTTTAGCTTGACAGGCCTACTTTTTGGCCCCTTTAGGTCGTAGGTCCTGACCCCTTTGTCTAGCCTTATATTCCTGCTATAGAAAAGTAAAAACTTTTTGGCGCTAAATGTTAATGCAATACCACAGGGAATCGTACCACAATGGCGGGTAGGACCAGTAATTTCAGTTTTGTAAAATCTACGTTCAAAGCCCTCTTTAAAGGGGTCTAGCGGGTCCAAAAACCTGTGCACGACCCTGGGCCCGTAATATCCTGTAGCCTGATGCCTGTGTACACATGACAGCAAAATCCCCGAATTTGGGCATTTAGGTCGAAAACTACGGAAGGCCGAAATGGCCATCCCGGTGAGTCTGCATTAGTACGCTATGGTAGCGGAAAGGATATACGATATAATAATATCGTCGCTGTTCTTCGAAAACCTCGTATATCAATTTTGGCTTCTTTTCAGGAGACGAAAAAAACTGAATAACTTTTTACTAACAGTGAAAATTTATTTAATTCTTTGACACGAACATAGCGTTTGTAACTCCACTTTGAATGCACGTAAATGGACGTGTCGGCTGAGCAAAAGAAAATCCATACTTTAACTTTTAACTCGATTATGAGCCAATATCAAATTTGAGCAGATTTTCTGTCTTTTTAAATTTTGATTTGATTTCAGCTCTTTAATACAGAAATGTAGCACTACTAATTGATAACGACATTAAAATCTAGTAATTCGACACAAAAAACCAGACATATATTACATATTTAGCCTTTTACAGCATCTAATGGACCCATTTTGTCCTTGCTGTTACGTGTCTTTTGTCCCTAAAGCATCACGAAAAGTCATTTTTTAATACTTTACAACATAAGTATTATTCTTTTTAAGCATGTAAACTTAATATCAGCATCCAATGTTTCCAAATTTGAATAAAATAGTCTGTTTATAACATTAACATGTGTTTGTTGAGGCTTTGAACTTTGTCTCTCACATAGATGTCCTTGCTGTTACAGTGTAATAATTCAACTTGTACAACCTTAAACACTCATGATAAAATGCGGGAAAATAGTCGACAATGACTAAGTATTTACATTTAAATGACGGATAACATCGTAAAAGAGCTGTTGTAATTTTTACTAACAAAATGTGAAGTTTCATCAATGCAAGTAAAATAGTATTTTCAATTTGTGTCCTTAATGTTACACACATTACGCAATTACCCAATACCGTAATTATTAAGTAGATATTACCTACCGATGTCAAATATTGGTATATTTATAATTTTGATTAAAAACAGATGAATGGTTGTAGGATTTTATGATATTTATAGAAGAGAAAGCAAATACGTCCTTGCAGTAACAGTCCTTAAAATAACGCTCAATAATGTAATCAGCATGAAGTAAAAGTGTTTTTGCAAAAGCATATTGGTTCTGTATGAGTTTTGTAAACGATTACCTGTTAAATATTACTCGTTTGATTATCCCGTCATAAAACCTTTGCATATACTTCAATATTAAATTGTTGATTTTATGTACAAATCTGAGGACATGTTTAGCAGTGATTGTTCAATTTTGTTATTGCAAGGACATAACTTGTTACATGTACATAAATGACTGACCATATATCTTAAAGTGATATAACGCATATTTTAAAATCACAAACAATAAAAAACCTATATTGGAAGTTAAGAACGGCTAAGATACAGTATGAAGTTTTGTATAATATTTTTTAAAAGATAATTCTAATTTTACACAGTTTTATTTTCGTTACAGCAAGGACACCACCATGTCTTCTGTAAGCACTTTATATACAAGCAAACACCTTTTAAGGGTTAGAAACGATCTTATGCTCATTCAGATATATCAGCAAATGATATTATTGGTGTTTGTGATAAAAATGATGACATTGTATTTTTTACAAATTGACCCATTAAAAACTGCCCAAATTTGATATTAGCTCTTACACGAGCTTTTCGTTCTTATTTTTTGTCAAATTTGTTCCATTTACCGTTATTCGACTTTTTCGCGGCATTATTCAGTTTTTTCGCATTACGTAATTGCGTTTTCTAAATCCTCGTATAATTTAAATTAGCCATTTATAGATATTTATATTGTTCAACGTTAAAATATTAAAGTGTTTCTACTTACCCGTTGTAATATACCATTACAGGTTAATTGTTTTGCATATTTGACGTAAGCGCAACCAAAAAACAACAAAACAATTTATTCGAGATTTTCGCAGACAAAAATGTGGCCCCATGAAAAAAATCAAGAATTTTCGCACAAGTACTAACTTTCTCGTTTGAGGGGCTATTTTTAGACTATCTTATCCGGCATTTTCGCAGAAGACTTGTCACTGAATTGGCTTTCCGATGTGCGTATAATCGTTTTTGAGCCAAAACGTGTATACGAGGTTTTCGAAGAACAGCGACGATATGTAGAATCTAGATCCTTAATATGAGGCGCAAAGAATTCCCCTACATTTTGGTTATGTTATCTTTGAGATATCAGAAGGATTTTCCAAGATTGACGTAATTTTTACTGACATGCCGTTGCTCTGTGATTAAGTATTGTCCGACATGCTCGACGGCGCGTGCTGCACACGGGTCACGATAAGTGACGTCATCAGGTAAATTGTGACGTCACAATAAAATAAAATAATTAAAACGCTAGATAATAAATATATCTGCATGACCGGGTAATTTCATTACTTTAGGATCAATATAACAAAAGTTAGAAGGAAAGTCCACGAATATATTGATCACCCCTCGTACTTAGTTGGGAAAAGCCAGCGGACATTTGTCACTCTATAGACCACTATACTTTTCAACACACTACGAATACAAAAACATACAAATCAGCATCTAACTTTTTGTGTTAACTTTACTATATGTTCGCCAATCACAATTTAAAATCTATACCGTGCGGAGATATTAACAAACATTTATTTCATTGGTTTTTAAAGTGGGTCAAAATCCAAGCTAGACAGCTAACGCTGAAAAAGGAATAATAATATAGGTATGTGAAGTAGTCTAGATTCGTTATATAGCTGGTAATTATAGCAATTTATTGCCCTCTAAGGTGATGATGTCCAACAATTATAGCCCGGAACGGATTAGACGACTGTGTACAAGCATAAAATAACTATAAATAAGAAAATTAATCAAGGGCACCCTGATCTCTTTATTACATTTGATGGCGTTCAGTGAAAATTGATCATGTTTTTTTCCAGTGTGTCTCATTTTCGAAAACATGTCAAACATTGACCGGTAAGTAAATGAAGTACAATTCAATTGTCTAGGTGCGTGTATAATAATGTCACTAGGGATGCGTTACAATAGTGTATGGTCCTAGGACGGGTTGTAAATGAAACATAATTTGTGAAAGTCGATAAATGTAGTTTGTTGCCGTTCCTCCCCCCTATGTCATGTTTTACTTAATTGTTGACGCAGAGGGATCTTCGTTTTAAGAGCGTTCGTTTTACCGAGTTTAAACGTATTAGATGTACGGGTAATTGGTTCGAATGTCAACGGCATTAGTTCAGATGAGTGATGTTACAAACATAATGGCCCTTGTGAATACAAACGTTGAGAATATAACATGTTTATATAGGACAGTAATCTGTGTATATCAGTTATTTCGTCCTTTTAGTTCAACCCGACGCGTATTAAAAATGAGTGACTTGACGACCAAACAAATTCAGGCACTGCTCACTGTCGGATATAACGACTATTTGGATGAATTTTTAATTGGCTTGGCGTCTATGCACTTCATTTTTGACGTGGTCTGGCGTTTGCCTCGAATGTTCAACAAAAGTAAACCCTTGGTGAGAAATGTTTTAACAACATTTTTCCCCCTTAGCATCGGCTATATTTCCTCAAAATCGAGTGGAAAATAAGATACTTACAGGTCTTTTTTAGCTCTGAGTCGACGCTATTTGGCTGCCAGTCTTACCCGAAAATAACGTTACATACCACGTGGTATGGCCAGACTGTACATACCGTTTTCAACATTACGTATATCAGCATGACAATAATATATCTTTTATTTTTTTATTTTTTTAATCAATACGTAATGTATAGTGTGGTTTAGTAGATAAAGTATTGATGTTCACTTCGTTTTTGTGTCGCCTGAAAATGCGACATAATAGGGATTACTTTTGTCGTCGGTGGTTGCGGCGGTGGCGGCGGCGGCGTCCGAATTTGCTTGTCCGGAGCATAACGTTGTCGCCTTAAGTTCAAATGACTCAAGATTTGGCATGCATGTTTCTTGCAATAAGCCGAAGTGCAGTGCGCTAAAAACATAACTCTACCTTGCATCGTTTTTGAATTATTTCCCTTTGATTGATTTATTAAAGCATTTCTTGTCCGGAGCATAACTTTGTCACCTTAAGTTCAAATAACTCAATATCTGGTATGCATGTTTCTTGCAATAAGCCAAAGTGCAGTGCACAAGAACCATAACTCTACCTTGCATGTTTTTTTTAAGTATTTTCCTTTGATTGAATTTATTAGAGCATTTATTGTCCGGAGCATAACTTTTGTCACTATAAGGTTGAATGACTTGAAACTAGGTGGTTCATTAACTGAATCTTTATAAATATTGCAACTTAATTGACCATACTTTACGGTTGTCAAGTTATAGTTAGAACATATTAAGTAAATTTTAATGATTAAAAAGGGCGGAGCGAGCGAAGCGAATATGTTCTAACTAACTTAGAATATAACATTCTGCATTCTGATTGGCCGATAGAAATTAGCGCTAAAGCATGACGTCAAGTCTGTTAAGAGAAAAATTTAATGATTAAATTTTCATTTAACCGGGAAAATGCGGCGTTTTCATTGGCTCACAATGTAGGTTATATTCTAAAGTATTATAAAGAATTAAATTCGGTCGTAAATGTACGATTTTCGTAATATAAGTGTTTTGATAAATTAGCACCCAGGTGTTGTACTCTTGTATCGATGTTTTATTGAAGTTGTAAACAGTTAAAATTGTAAACTAATGACCGAATGTGACGTACGTTGGTACTGACCATGGATAGCACGCTAAAGCAAATGACAAGCGTTCAAATATCATTTGACATGTTGCTGTGCATGACAAAGCAAACCCTTTTGATTTTGAATACATGGAATGATAGACAGAAGAATAGAGTGTTTGTATTTTCAACAACAAAAAAGAATCTAAGTTGTTTTTGGATATCTACTCTAGACAAATAGAGCATATGGGACGAACTGACAATGCTTTCTATGCACATTCAACTACCTGATCAAAATCATCTCCTCAAAAAAACGCTTCGCATTGTTCAGTTTAGAATGATGGTTACATTAAATAAAGCCAGCTTACTTTTATGTAATCTCTGCAATAAACGCTTCACGCGGGGATCTGACGAGGAGCGGTAACTTTTTACGTTTAGTGATTTTTTTATTTTGAACGAATCAATGGCAAACTTCCACATAATTGAAAGTGTTGAAAGTGAAAGTAGAAACTTGAGTTAAAAGGATAACAAAATCGGAGAGGGAAGGCGACACTCAACTTAAACATCCGAGCATAAAAACAATACAGACTACAATACACGACACTATGCACAACACACTACTGAACGAGAAAATTACTTAGCCGCTGAAAGTCCAAGTCCCGGCATTCAAAAGTCTGAAAGATCTAGTTTCAGCTAACTTGAAAGAGGCTGAATGATCTAGTTTCAGCTAACTTGAAAGAGGCTGAATGATCTAGTTTCAGCTAACTTGAAAGAGGCTGAATGATCTAGTTTCAGCTAACTTGAAAGAGGCTGAATGATCTAGTTTCAGCTAACTTGAAAGAGGCTGAAAGACCTAGTTTCAGCTAACTTGAAAGAGGCTGAATGACCTAGTTTCAGCTAACTTGAAAGAGGCTGAATGATCTAGTTTCAGCTAACTTGAAAGAGGCTGAAAGACCTAGTTTCAGCTAACTTGAAAGAGGCTGAATGATCTAGTTTCAGCTAACTTGAAAGAGGCTGAAAGACCTAGTTTCAGCTATCTTAAAAGAGGCTGAAAGACCTAGTTTCAGCTAACTTGAAAGAGGCTGAAAGACCTAGTTTCAGCTAACTTGAAAGAGGCTGAAAGACCTAGTTTCAGCTAACTTGAAAGAGGTTGAAAGACCTAGTTTCAGCTAACTTGAAAGAGGCTGAAAGACCTAGTTTCAGCTAACTTGAAAGAGGCTGAAAGACCTAGTTTCAGCTAACTTGAAAGAGGCTGAAAGACCTAGTTTCAGCTAACTTGAAAGAGGCTGAAAGACCTAGTTTCAGCTAACTTGAAAGAGGCTGAAAGACCTAGTTTCAGCTAACTTGAAAGAGGCTGAATGATCTAGTTTCAGCTAACTTGAAAGAGAGGCTGAAAGACCTAGTTTCAGCTAACTTGAAAGAGGCTGAATGATCTAGTTTCAGCTAACTTGAAAGAGGCTGAATGATCTAGTTTCAGCTAACTTGAAAGAGGCTGAATGATCTAGTTTCAGCTAACTTGAAAGAGGCTGAATGATCTAGTTTCAGCTAACTTGAAAGAGGCTGAATGATCTAGTTTCCGCTAACTTGAAAGAGGCTGAATGACCTAGTTTCAGCTTACTTGAAAGAGGCTGAAAGACCTAGTTTCAGCTAACTTGAAAGAGGCTGAAATACCTAGTTTCAGCTAACTTGAAAAAAGCTAAATGACCTAGTTTCAGCAACATAAAAATTGAATGGCATAGTTTCAGCTGTAAAAAAGGGTTTGAAGGACCTAAAAGTAGTTCTAGCTGTCAAAGTCCTTAAAAGGTTTAGAATAACAGAAAATGGTAAAACGTTTCTGTTTTTTATTCAGTTTCATTTTGTTGTCATTAGATCATATTTCTACGAAGTTGGAGTATAAATATATGACACATTGAAATGTTGCATGATGTGAATATATTTTACAGTTTTGTGAAAACTTATTCTCACGAACACTTCCAATTATCACCAAAGTTGGATTCATTTTTGCGAAACCTATCTGGTTTTCTTACGCAGAAGTGTGAACTTTAACGCACCTTTCACCACTTAACGTATGCAGCTCTTGGAATGAAAACCATTAATGTTTTAATTATTCAGGAAGTATATGTCAAGTTGTCAACATAGTTCTAAGTGTCATAATGTTTTTGAATGGTGTCGAACAACGCAATTTCGTGCACAGTAGCATTTAAATAGAAAACATGTTTGTGTGTGCGCACATTCTTTCTGATCAAACAATTTGGAGGGCCACTCCTCATCGATATGCCTATTTTTTCTGTATAAAAATAAGGGGGTGCATTTCTCTTGATAACAAAAATAGACAAAATATCTAAGGTGCAAAAAGAATAGGAAGATCAGAGCCGTAATTTTAGTGAATCCCACTAGGTTTGGCTAAAGTTACGGTTCTATTCCATAGTTAGAAATTTATAGGGAATCCGTATTTTGAAATGATTTTATAACACATATTTACCTTTTCTTTTTCAGCGATTCACATCTGCCGCCCGTTGTCAGCTATTTTGTGATGTATATCTATATGTTTATGTTCGAATGAGAGAATATCGTTTTCATCATAACATGTCATATGGCACATTCTACCAAATTTAAGCATTCATTTATAGCTAGATAGTTATTTCATTTAGTTTCATGTTGTACATATGTATATGAAATGATAGTCCAAGGTCTTTGACGATGATCATTCCATCATAAAAGGTCGACACGTCAGTGTAAATAAAAGACCATTTAGTTATGGTATCCAGAACTAATGAAATGAGTGTAATAAAATGTTGTTCATTTTTGTTGTTGTAGTATTTATAATGACTTTAAACCGAAAGTATTATGTCCATGAAGTCGAAAATTAATGTGCGTGTAAGTCAAAGCAAATACCGCCTTGCTTTGAAGTATTTTGATCCTTGCTTAACTTGTTTGATTTAGAAATAAAACCATTACCCGTGCACTTTTCATTTGTTCATGTAAACATGAAATGAGAGAATAAAGGGTATTTGACTTGACGTACCTAATTTAAGTGCAAACTACGACAATCTTGTTTGGAATAATTACAGTCGGTACCTTGTTTGTGAGTCTTTTGTTTCAATAAGTTGCTACAATCACAAGTCTAAACATATAAAGCGTCACGTGCGATCGCAATTTTCTAACCAACGCCATTTTATTAATACGGGCGTTATTTTAGATATTTTTACATATTCAGACACTAGAGAGCATCATCTTTATATAACGATGAAATAGAGAATTGAGTGGGAAATAAAAAAGAATAAACAGGTACGGTCGTGGAATTCGAACACTTTGATGTGGCCTCCGTAGCTCAATGGTTAGCACGCTTGCCGACTAATCTGGCAACACGGGGTCAAATCCGGGTGGAGGCACACATATATGATCTTAGTATGTAAATATGTTGTCCTCATAGGTCTACGACCTTCTGGATTTGGAAATAAACTATACATACATACATATATGCCTGCCATATTTCAGCAGGAAGCTGACTGGCAAATAGAGGCTATGCTCGGCATCTAAGAAAATATAATGTCACGCCGAGAAAATTGTGCTATATTCATTTAGCCGTTTTTTTATTATAAATGGACGGATTTTCAAAATGTTTGCATATTTGAAAACTAGAGAGCTTCATCTTTATTTTGATATCAATTATATAAAAATATGTCAATAAATAACAAGAGGGCCCATAGGGCCCTAGGTCGCTCACCTGTGCAAATTGATCCAGTAGAACCATATTGTTTTTTTAAAAGTTTTTATCGGTTGCCATGGCATCCAGTGTTCAACTTGGATTATAATTCTTTTAGCTTTTTTAAGAAAGGATAACCCATGGAACATTGTAACCCATGTAACATGAAATCCAACCAGTACTTTTAGAGAAGAAGATTTTACTAATGTTATATAGGGAAAACAGGGCCCCACCCACTGGCGGCCATGTTTTTTGACGAATCATGACAATAATATCAATTTTGTAAGAGGGTCACCCAACAACCATTTCTGTAAAATTATTTTGAAATCTGGAAAGTGGTTAATTTTAAATGATTTTTTTAAAGAATTGCTTATCGGTTGCCATGGCAACCAGAGTTCTGCATGGATTATATTTCTTTTAGCTATTTTAAGAAAGGACCACCCAAGGAACAATTTGACCAATTTATACTGAAATCCAACCTGTACTTTTAGAGGAGAAGATTTTTAAAGATTTTACTATAGATATATAGGGGGAAACAGCGCCCCACCCACTGGCGGCCATGTTTTTTGACGAATCAAGACAAAAATGTCAATTTTGTAAGAGGGTCACCCAACAACTATTTCTGTAAAATTATTTTGAAATCTGGCCTGCGGTTGATTTTTTGAAAGATTTTCCTATTGGTTGCCATGGCAACCAGAGTTATTTATAGATTAAAATTATTTTAGCTAATTTTAGAAAGGACCACCCAAGGAACATTCCTGTGAAGTTTGGTTGAAATTGGTCAAGTGGTTTAGGAGGAGAAGTCGTTTGAATGAATTGTTGACGGACGCACGCACGCACGGACTGACGACGGACGAAGAGTGATCACAATAGCTCACCTGTCACATAGTCAACAATTCATTCAAACGACTTCTCCTAGTAAACTCTTACGGCCGTGTTTTTCGAACACAAAGATATGCATATAAACACATACAAATGTTTCCTTGATAGATAATAATGAAAATATCAATTGACCCCCTTGGAATATTCAACTTTAACAAACATGCGAAGTTTCAGACTGAATTTCCATTTTTAAATGCGCTTTCAATATCACTCCTAGCTAACAGTGGAATACTGTGTACATGTATAGCCAATTCGAGATAATAACGTTCTTGATATGTTTTACAATAATGTATTTTTAAGTTCTGGGAAACAGTTGTAAGTCACAAGGTCGGCCAAATACGGATGAGTGGAAAGCTAAACCTCTTCCCCTTTCAGAAAGTCGCGCTTAATGACCACTCCGTATTAAGTCACGTAAGTAAGTGAAGTAAAGTGTAAAGGGCAAGGGCTGGGTCAGGGGCGGGGGCAAGGTAAGGTAATGTGAGTGTGGTGGTAAATTACGAACATATTCATTGTATAAACAAAGATTTTGTAGAGAGCCTTATTTTAACATATAAAGGGATAGAGATATCAGAACATTCTACACGAAGTTTCGAATTAGTGCTCATAAATTAAATACCGAAACAGGAAGATACAAATGTATAAGAACATTACAGCAGATCAATGATTCTGTACCCTATGTCCATCAAATTTAGTTGAAGATGAAATTCATTTTTCAATGTTTTGCCACAGTTTAGATACTAGAAGAAAACTTTTATTTGATAAAATAAAGGATATAAATAAGAATCATGCTAATTTCGCTGTCTAGTCGTCCGGTGCCGGACGGCTAGCCACTGCCTAAGAATTTAGAAATGATGTCTAATACTCAGAAATTTAAATGGCTTATGTCCTCAGAAGATCATGATGTTGTAACCAATTTTGCCACCTTTCTGTTCAATATAAATACGAACAGAACATCTCCACAAGCCAAAGTTTAAATTTCAAACATCTTTTGTTGCATTTTGTTAGATCAACTTGTTTATGCTGTTGTTATTTACATAATATCAATGTTCTTTTTAGTTGTTATGTATAACCCTTCATCTAGTCATGATTTTTATTTATGTTTGTTCTTAGTTAGTAAACGTTTAGAAACTTTGTGTACATATCAAAATTTATATACCCGCAAGGGGGCCAGAATTTGGAAAATAAAGTTTATATGGATCTTTTGCGTTTGTTACACAATGAACCCACGTCTAGTCAACAGTCTTTACATTTACAACTACTCAACCTTTGTACTTAATTTAGGACAATTTACGAGATATCTTTTGTCTTCTCTATGCAGATGTCGGGTCTCCAAACTGCACTTAACCGTCTCATGTTTGTATTTCGCTTCGGATTTGTATGAATATCTTCTATGGATAGCAATTTAGTAGTGTGCAAATTTATACACTGAGCTTCTTGCTTAAGTGCCAAACTTGCATCAGTACTCAAAGGGCACCAGTGTTTATACCTGATTCATAAATAGTATACAAGTCTTTGCTGTCACACAGACTGAATGTAAAGGTTTATAACCACTCATGTTATACTTTATATGGACGTTTCTTCACTCATCTGGTGGTCCTGTTGTCCGTGTGTATACAACAGCATGAAGATGTTGCAGAGTGTTTTGATGTTAATTATTCGAGGGGATTTAATTTCGCGATCAAGTTTATTTGGGAAAATTAATCTGCTGTCAATATTAACAGTTTTACAGTATATCATTTTAAAGAGTTTTCACTCTTAAAGCCTTTGTTTTGTCCCAATAACCTTCATACTATCGTTTGACAAGACCACCAATCCAATCATCTTACAAGCTCACCTTGTACATCCCCTTGTAACTCTATCATGTATCCCAGCTAAGTGCCAGACTAATAAAACAGGACTATATCATAAGTAAGCAAATAAACTATTTATTGAAGTCATATTGTCACATAATAAAGTACAATCAGAAACATCAGCCATACACATGGCCAGTAATAAACAAACATGTCATTCTATTAATCAACTTACAGTTACAGACAAACAATGATTAATCGGTACTCTGAAATGACAATTATGCCATGTTCTTGTATATATTTGTGATGTCAATATATGTACAGGAAGCACCCATTGTGAACACTGACCTCTTACAAGTAAATTATTGTTATATAATAGTACAGCAACCTAGCCGAACAGTTACTGCTGTTTAGAATCACCTCTTCACATTTTTATTTTAATTAACTTTATGTCAATAGATCTACTCCAAAATCCAATGCAATCTAGTTTTTCCACACTGATCCTTCGCAACAAGCAACTGTTAACTGTTATCTGTGCTGCCGTACAATAAATATTCATACAATCATTATGAACATTTGAAACGGATATGGCTAATTTAAATCACAATAACATAAGCAGCGGATTACGCTAAATATTATTTATACCTTATGTTAATTAGAGGGAAAACCCAACTGAGCGAATTCTTGATTTACATACATTAGTTGTAAAAGTTTTACAACATATATCAAGCCCTCCTACTTGACAGTAGGCATGAGAGAAAGAGAGAGAAGCCAGTTTCTCCTATTTGATTCTACACAGTTATATCAGGCACAAAGTTGTTTTCTTGGATTGAAAACTAAACATTACAATGAACGACCACAGAATGATTCCACCAGAGTTATGGAACTTGCTGTCATGTGATTAGTGTCAATCTTCAGTGTCAGATGGCACGGTCATCATCGGATAGTTATTGACATCATTTTCATCATTGTCATCATCACTGTCGACATCATTTAAATATCCATCGCCACGAGCAGTGATCCTATAGCTGAAACACAGGTAAGCATATGATAAAATTACTACAACAGGGGGTCAGCACTGTGCTAATAGTCACCTCAATTAAGTAACCCAATGTTTCAAGCAGACAATACATTAAATCAAATCCTAATCTGCCTTTTGAGTAACAAAATTTCTCCATTTGACGCAAAGGAAACAACAGGGTTGTGCCAAAGGTAAGTAATATACCTGTCTGAAGCAGTTGGTTGCTTTAAACAGTCATATTTAGTGTAATTACTGACTGGCAGTTTAAGATGTGTTAGACTGTGTTGGGATGATTCATATTGTTGCAGTCTATAATAATATAAATGGTACCCGGAACATGTAACTGGACTTTTCATGTTTGTAGTAAATATGGTCATTTTAACCAGAGATGTCACACCAAATAACATAATACAATTTTACTTCTTTATTGATGTAATGTGACATGGAAGCAAGAAATATCACTGAATATGATGAATATCCCAGATACTGCTCGACACAGTCACTCCAATGTTCTGACAGTATGCACAACTAGACTGTAATAATAAATTTAATCAATGCAATCCGACTAACGTGTCCTGACAATATGCACAACTAGATTTTGTACTAAGCAGTCATGCAAAATTTCTACCAATGGTTACAGAGACACAGCCCAGACAAAATTTGCATGACCAACCAACAGACCAAACAACTAACCAACTGACCAACAGCATAACTCCAATAAAGCCTCATATACTTTGTATCTGGGGGTGTAAAAATTTCCTTTGCACTGTTTATAAACATTATTCAATTAGCATACACAGTTGTTCCCCTTAAACCAAGTCCAAAAGCAATCCTATGCAGGTCCTTCCCTACAAATATATAAACTTTAAGGTGCTAGCACAATGCTGGGGTGTGTGTACAGGAGATCCAAAAGAATGTGTATTGGGCTTTTGAAGGGAAAACTATACAAGTTAAAGACTCAGACACTGAATAAAACAGGGTTTTTTATATCATAATGAAGTAAGCAATAACAAGCAATGTTTGTAAAACACTATGTCCCCCATGGCAGCCCAATAGTCAGAAATGGTAAAGGTCACAGTGACCTTGACCTTTAACCTACTGACCTCAAAATCAATAGGGGTCATCTACTGTTACTGACCAACCTCCATGTAAAGTTTGAAGATCCTAGGTCAAAGCGTGTTTGAGTTATCAAAGATGAGGGGCATAATCACTGAAATGGCACGATACAGACAAAAATATAGGCATGCATAGTGATCTAAAGACACTGCACTATGATTGAAGGTGCTGTGGGAAAGGTTAATTCTGGTTTTAAGGTGACGTGGTACCATCTGTCCCTGGGGTAAGACCTGATATGATTACATTTTAAGACTAAACAATTTCAGGAAAACCTTACCTCATATCAACACCTTCAGGATTGTAATCATCAGTTTTTAAATGAAATCTTTCAGCAAGTTTCTGTGTCGCTATCTCTGCATTCAGTGTCTACAAAAAGAAATTAATCAAACATATTCAAAATGTTATATGTTTCCAAAAAAAATGCAGTTATAATCATTGATATTAGGCAAATACATATTCAGCAACATCAAAGTTGTACTATCTAGCAATAAGCACCAACAGCAGTATTATTGAATAATATCTCTAAGGTAAAAACTAATAAATTCATAGATTTTCATCCCATTCTACGGCTATTTTAACATCCCTCCAAGCTTTATTATCTACTTTTTTCAAAATTAACAATCTCTTAGAATTAATTGACAACTCTAGCTTATATTTAATACATTTTAATAAAATATTAGCCCCCCCCCCCCAAACCCCATCCCCAAACGTTTTTAGTTTCTTAAAGGGAAAGTGCGTCATTACATTAAATTAAATCTTCTCCCCTTGTCAGTTTAACTCTTTACACCACTGACCATGATCTATAATATTCTGATAAAGACACTGAATTGTGTAAACGATCTCCAAAGAGGATACAAAAAATAAATTTTTGAAACCAGGTAAATGCATCTGTATGAAAGTCCTGTGTTTGTGTATTCGGGTTTAACACCGTTTCTCAACAAATTTTCAGTTAAATACGGCAGCTGATTCACCTATCTTGTTTTCCTGGTAGGTACCAATACTAACTTACCCTTCCACAAGGAACCTTTAACTTCTCCACATGTGGAGAAACTGCAAACAAACCAAATTAATAAACAGTAAGATAACAACATTACCTCCCGTGTTTCTTTCTGTTTCTGTTGTAACAATAAGGCTTCTTGTAACTGTATAGTTTTTGCTGTCGAGTATTTATACTGAGGGGGCGTGGCTGCTGATTCTTCAGGTACTAAATATTGTAAGAAAATCAGTATTAACAAGAGATGTTTGTAAAACATGTATGCCCCCATGGCAGCCAAATAGTCAGAAATGGTGAAGGTCGCAGTGACCTTGACCTTTGACCTACTGACCTTAAAATCACTAGGGGTCATCTACTGTTGCGGACCAATCTCCATGTAAAGTTGGAATATCCTAGGTCAAAGTGTTCTTGAGTTATTGAACGGAAACCATTTAAATAGTCAGAAATGGTAAAGGTCACAGTAACCTTGACCTACTGACCTCAAAATCAATAGGGGTCTTCTACTGTTGCTGACCAACCTCCATGTAAAGTTGGAAGATCCTAGGTCAAAGTGTTCTTGTGTTATTGAACAGAAACCATTTCATACGACCAACAGACCGACATGTGCAAAGCCATATACCCTCTCATCAAAGATGGGGGGGGGGGGGGGGGGGGCATAATTTAAAAACAACGCTATACATGATTAACTTACATGGAGCCTGTTGCCTAACTAAAGCACTACTGTACACTTGATAGTACTTTGCTAGGAAGGGGCTTGATTAAAAAAGCTCCACCGAGCAGACAAAGGGAAAAATTTATATGCTACCGGCGAGCGCTCGTGGATAGCAAACCGTTGCGCAGCAAAGCGCTATGGAGCACTACCGAAGCTGTTCATTGCACAAGGAAGCCCTCAGTAGAGCTCGCCTAGCAAAGTGCTGAAAAAACGTATACATGTCATCAGCAAGCACTTTTTGCTGGCCACATGTCATTGCATAGACATTGCAAAGCGCTTGCTAGCACTATTTGGTAGCATTTTGGTTAAGCAACGGGCTCCTTAGCACACTACCTTTTTGCTGTAATAATCTTTTATCCTCTATTCTTTTAGATCCTTGATCTATTTAGTATTTAACCATATATTTCTGTTTAATATGAGACTAAATTGTTAATTATATTTCATACTGGCTATTTGCCTTGTTACAGTACAGAAGCAACCTTCCATGTTTTAACAAGTAACAGAATACAATGAATACCAGACAATAAGATCAGATTACAAACAACCTTTGATTCTATCGACGATAAATTTACTGTTGGATGTGTCAAGTTTCACTGGTCTGTCCTTCATGATTTCACTCGGTAAGTCTTTAACATGTTGTACCTTCAGGTCCCTGGAATACAGCAATAACATAGTCTGAATAAATTCACCTGGACCTTGGCCTTCAGGCACGCATATATTACAAGCTTCTTGTGCAGAATATTTCATTTTCTTCAAGAAAGTTGTGTGTAGTCAATGATTTAGATTAGAGTTTGCACAGTAACACACCTTGGTCATATTTATGATAATCTCTGCTTATGAAAGCAAAGGCTTAAGTTTAACATAGGCAATAAATCAACTGTTAAATCAAGCAAATAGAAGGGCTAAGGGCCAGGTTAATTTGTTGGGGTGATACAGTAATATCTATAGGGATTTAAAATTAGCTTGCTTTTATGGATGAAGTTAATGTTTAATGCCTTCCAAAATTAGAAACAATGAGTTGGAAAATGAGAAGAAGCAGTGAAAACCTACTGAAAAACAGTGTGAGGCTGTGAATCCAAGGAAAACCAGAGTAACACACCAATAAACAAGAGGGCCATTTGCCCTAAAGCGCTCACCTGATGACTAGCAGTTTAGGCAGAATCAGTATTTGTTATGATATGACCTTAATATTTGATTTAGATTTTACAGAGACAAACATTGTAACCAAGTTTTATAAAGATTAGGTAAAAATTCTGACTACTAGAGTTTTTACCCAAGATGACCTGATTTCGAACTTGACCAAGTTTCATTAAGATTATGTAAAAAATGCGACCTTTAGAATGTTAACAAGGTTATTCTTTGATGTGACCTGGTGACCTAGATTTTGACCCCAGATGTCCCTATTATAAACTTGACCTACATTTTACAGATACACACATTGTGACCAAGTTTTATAAATATTAGGCAATTAATGTGACCTCTTTGAGTGTTAACAATGTTTTTCTTTGATGTGACCTAGTGACCTAGTTTTGGACCCCAGATGACCCAATTACGTATTTGACCTAGATTCCATACAGACATACATTGTGACCAAGTTTCATTAAGATTATGTCAAAAATGTGACCTCTAGAGTGTTAACAAGGTTTTTCTTTGATGTGGCCTGGTGGCCTAGTTTTTGACCCCATATGACCCAGTTACGAACTTGACCTAGATTTCATAGAGACAAACATTGTGACAAAGTTTAAAAAAGATTAAGTGAAAATTATGACCTCTAGAGTGTTAACAGTCCAATTGTTGACGGCGGACAGCGCACGACGGACAAAAGGGTGATCACAATAGCTCACCTTGAGCACTTCATGCTCAGGTGAGCTAAAAAAGCCTAATATCTCAATGAAATACAATATAATACCTGTTTAATTTCATTGGCTGTCTGAGTCCTGCCTGTATATTTCGCTCTCTTCTCTCTAGTGCCACCTCGTAATAATGTTTGGGTAAGTCTGACTGTGTCACATGTCCTTCCCTATCACTACTACCACTTATTGTCAGTTTATCGAGAACATTTTCCAAACTGTTTTCATTATGTGACATGTGATCCGATTGTGGATCAGTATCGATATCTATCCGAGAATTTACTGACTCATTTGTGTCATTAATTCCATTAGATGTGGTTAAGTTAACATTTTCAGTTTCTGTGTCAGCTAGTTTCTCTCTGTTGGTAAGTGTCCGTTGTAGAACAATCATGTGAGATCTAATTTTCTCTCCTTTGTCAGGCAGTTTGGCAACAAAGGATCTGAAAACAAGAGAAATGGAAATTTTGCAAAATAGTTTTTCAAACATGGTCTATAATTAAGCAGAAAATAAGCAGGAGCTAACAATGACATAAATATAATGGTAAACATTCAAGGAAACATTCAAGGAAACATTCAAGACCAACTTGGCAAGGGTTAAAACTTTGTTTGCAGCAAAACAAAACGCTGATGTTGACACAACCACTTAATTTTGTCAATCTAATAACTAGGTTCATTGACTTTATTCCATTAGCAGAACTTAATTAAAATGATAGTTTTATGATAGTATTCCAACAAATCAATAGAAACAAATTCTGTGATTTGTTCAGATATCTCCTGACTGATTTCCCTGAAGACTACCTTTTAATTTATGAGTCAACAGACTCATATTTTCTTAGACTATTAATTCTGACTCTGTTAAAACAGACCACATGGCAGAATTGTATAAAACAACAAAAAGACAATCATGTTTGACCAGAATGAAGTTATAGCGTTTTCAAAAAAATTATGTAAATGATTTTTTGAATATTTACTTCTACATTTGTAACACAAATTACCATATTTTTTTCTAATATCAAAATTTCATCAACTTCATGAAAATTCCCTGCCTTAGCACTGAACATGGGAATAAAAGTCTGAAACGGCCATTGACCTGGGGAAAAAGTTCAAGCCATCTACTTTTTTGAGTCATCTACTGTTTACTTACTACAGTACATCATCATTTTGTAAGGAACCAAGAACCTGTTCCGAGGTTTCAGTAACCCCATGCAGTGCATAGAAAATGAATTTGTTATTCACTAAGTCTGATGATTACATATTTCCAGTTCTCATAAAAATTTCTATTAAACTTACTTTTTCTTCAATAGATCTTCTTGACGTTTCAATAATTCCCTTATCTCTACAGTAGGTAATTTTTCCAAGTTTCCAACATGTCCATCATTGGTAGGATAAAATGCTTTTGACATTCTTACTGTGTTGACATTACTCTATAAAAACAAACATAATTACTAGTTTTATATACAATGTATCTGGAACAATGTGGGACACAAGTACCCACATGAGTCAGTGTTATTAAAATAAAATACAGTTAAAAACATATTTTATTGCTATCTAAATAAGATTACAATAAACTTAGTTAAGGCTTGGTCCCCTTGCCCGATACTCAACTTTGTGAATGTCAGTGATGAATATCTGGAGCTATATCTTCTAATCATACAATGTTACCAAAAAGTTTTGCAACACCTTTGTAACAAGTATAAAAATACATTTAACACAAATTTAAAGCGCATGGTTGACCTGACCATTGAATTCCTGGAATAAACTGTTAGTACAATAACTTGTTCTTGCACTTTAAGACTGAGGACATGACAGTACTGAGTAATCTACATACATCATCATTTTTCACCTTCATTTTTTCCGACCACTTGCCTGTATGGACAAGTTGACTGGAAAAATCACTGGCCCAAATCCAATTTTACTTGCCCAAAAAAATGCAGTACTTTTCATGCCATGCTCTAAATCACCATTTGGATATTGTGCTATAACATAATGTAAAAGAGAAACAATTGACCACATGTTCCCTGAAACTCAGAGTGAAAGAGAGAAACTTCTAAATTTTTCCTCATTTTGCACCAATACACAGGTCTGAATCTTTCAGTTGCCCGATCGAGTATGTTGCTGTAAAGTTGTAATTCCCCAAGTCAATATTGACTTGTCCCAGCTAATCGGGCAAGTAGGTTAAATTGAAGACTGCATCGCAAGAGAATTTGACAAAACATAGCAGGGAATTTTTCATCAGAATTGTTGATGTTCAATCATTCAGACAGGCATCATGAAAACAGACCAAATACTGTATAGTTTCGGTAAAAGCTGTTAATTACAGTATGGTAAAATAATAGAGACAACACACAAAATGTGTTTTGGTTATTTTTAATTGGAACATTGTAGACCCAACATTCATGACCGAATATTATATAGGCAGTGGCTAGTCGTCCGGCACAGCAAAATTAGTCGTCCGGCGCCGGACGACTAATTTCGCTGTCTAGTCGTCTAGCCACTGCCTATTATGTAATTGGACTCTATATTAATAATTAAATCAACAACATGTCACCATGTATCCATCTAATCACTAAGATACACAAATATAGCAATTATATGAAACCACGGAAATTCTGTGTATATCCGTGATGAAACCATGGCCTAGATGTGAACAAGAAATTAACTAAATAAGAACATATCCGAACGATACATGTCCGAAACAGTATCACAAACAGACTTTTAACAGTATTATCAAATGACGCACATTTGACAGTTACGTTTTTATCTATTTATTGGAACCTATAAAAAGACTTACTTAAACATATAAATTAGCGAAATTATAGCATAAGAACTTAATTTTTTTAAATTTTTTGTCAACGTAGAAATTTCACAACCATCCCAGTTAGAGTTGCTTCCCTTGACAAAAAAACAAAAGTTCAAAAGATCCGAGAAATATTTTATATAAACACCGGTCTAGATAATGACCTGCTGGAATCTGAGGGTGGGTATTATTTTGGAACAATTTAATTGATTTAATTGTGAATGTCATGCTACCAATTAAAGCTACAGTAAAATATATAGACTTATCTAACAGTTTCTGATAATCATATAAATACTTCTTTGTTTTGGTTACTTCTTAACAAGATGAACATGTTGCTGAAGAGAGACTGTTGCAGTTGCTCTGAGCAGGTTGCACTGTATGTACTAATAAAGATAATAACTTGTAAACCGATTGATCCGTCATGAATATGAAGCCATCATGGATTATAGTCAGTCATGAATATGAAGCCGTCCTGGATTATGATCAGTCATGAATATGAAGCCGTCATCAGGTCATGGATTGGTCTGTCATGAATATGCATTAGCTGTCATGAATAATGATCTGTCATGAATATGAAGCCGTCATGGATTGGTCTGTCATGAATATGAAGCCCTCATGGATTGGTCTGTCATGAATATGAAGCCGTCCTGGATTATCGTCTGTCATGAATATGAAGCCATCTGTATCTGTATCTTGGTACTAGTTTCCCCCTTTAATCTCAGGGGCACTTCGTCTTCAACGAATATCTTCTTCTCCTTATGAATATATCCTTACGATATCATTTAATTCTCTCAATCATCGTTTTAATAAACCCAACTCCACGAATATTATAGCACTATTTCACAAAGTCGTGCTCTAGTCCATATTCATGCGCAAGGCAAATCACAAAAAACATTAACTGTTCCAACTTCAATGTATAGTAAATAAACTTCAAGTGAATAATCATTACATTCCATTCGTATAAAAGTAAATGTACAAACAGTCCATACATTTAGCAATCAATGTGAATTAACGAATAACTTAATTAACATATTTACAGTTATCGAGGTAGTAACTTGTCGCGACTGGGTCATGTTTACTACCGCTGTATAACAAGGGAGGCAATAGAGTCTACAGTTGAGCAGTTGGCTAGGAGGAGTGCTCTCTCTTGATGTAGGGAATGAGCCAACACTGCACTGCATCTTTCAATATCAATCATCTGTTTTCTGGATGGTGACAGTAACTTTCTAACAGAGTTGTGTGTGCAGTCTAAGATAAATTGTAGAAGGAGGTTGTTGTCTTCTAATAACTGAAGGCCATTTTCACTGCACTGGTTTGCTAACCTCTTGATCTTTTCCATATGTTTACTCCTAACTGCCTCCAGTTTATCACACTTCAGTAAGAAGTGTGACATTGACTCTTCTTCTCTGCAAATTTGACAGGTTGTCTGTGATTTGGTGTGATTAAATTTTCCGACCCGAGTCTGTAGCATGTATGTACCTGTTATCAGCCTAGCCTTTACCTCTGCTCTGACAACCTCATGTGTTTTAGGCTCTACTGATTTCCATACATTATGTGCATGTTGCAATGGGTTTTCCTGTATCTGCAGGTAGGATAAAGATGATTTTGTCTTCTGATCTTCTATGTACTTATTTTTCCAATAAATATTCATCTTCCAAGAAACTTTTCATGGTGGGCTGTTGAATAGATGGGTTATGTCTGGTAAATCATATTTCTGTAAGATGTTCCTAATTGTTGAAGCGAAGAATTTAGAATCTGGAGCTGATAGACAGATCTGTCTAGAGAGGATTTCATTTTCAATTGAACCTTGTAGTCTGCTTATATTAAGGAAGAGGGATAACCTGTTTTTGTCCAATGTTGATTCTATTGGTTCAACGCCTAATAGAGTATATACCGCAGTTGAAGAGGTGCATTCTGGTAGTCCTTGCATAAATCTGCACATCTTCCTCTGTAACCGCTCTATAGTATCCACATCTTTATTTGTGCAGTGAAGCACTTCTGCACCATACATAATTCTTGGAGTTACATACGTTCTCCAAATCTTGTATGAAACTATCGGTGAAAGGCCTCTTCGCGCATTTAATCCGGGTCCTAGCAAAGCATATATTGTATTTCTACCAGCTTGAATTCTATCTTCTAAGTTTATCCTGTTTGTTGATTCACGGCTTATTCCTAAATGTTTAATCTTATCTTTGTGTAGAATTTCTGAGTCGCCAAGCTTTACTGTGTCTTTTTCAGCATATTTTAAGGCCAAAATTTCAGATTTTGCAGGATTAATTTTCACCAAGTCTTCAGTAGTGCAGAAGTCTACAATTTTCAGGATTTCCTGCATGTCATGATGATTACTGGACAGTATGGCGATATCATCTGCGCAGGTGGGGGAGACAACATTTATGTTTCCTATTCTTGCTCCTAGCCCACTTTCTTGTATTGCATCCAACATGCTGTTATTGTAGCATTTGTACAGAGTAGTAGACAGCTTTGCACCCTGTTTTGTCCCTTGGAGCAAGTTGAATGGCTCTGACAGCATATTGTTCCACTTAACCTGTACAGTGGCATCCCTGTATAAATTTCTGAGCAGGATCCACATATTTCCATTAACGCCGAGATGGTATAGCTTGTTGAAGAGAACTTCATGGTTGACTGTATCAAATGCCTTTTGAGCGTCAAGAGTGGTGAGAAGCAAGGGTTGTTTTCTATTACCATACTCATTTATTGTTTCTGTTACAATGAAGGCAGCATTTATTGATGAGCTCTTCTCAGTGAATCCCCTCTGTAACTTGTTCTGTTTAGCATTGAATATGTTATCAAGTTTATATTTCAGGATGCTTTCAAGGATTTTCATAAGTGTACTTGTTACGACAATTCCTCTGTAGTTACTGGGATTAAATCTGTCTTTCCCTTTCTTTGGCACTGGTGTTAGGTATCCATTCGTTAGTGATTTTGGAACATTTAAGTCATGGAGGAAGTCATTAATTATCTCATAGAGCAGAGGAGCCACTTCCTCTACTCCATTCTTAAAGTGTTCTGCAGTAAGATAGTCCAGATCACATGCCTTGCCACTGTTAAGTTTGCTGATAGCCTTCTTAATATCTTCTAGAGTTATCGGTTCTATTGGGATGCCTACATCTTTCTGCTGTTGTTCAATTATTTGGTTTTGTATGGAGCACAGTGACTGTTTACTTAGATTACATTGTCTTCATTTACAGAGGGCGTAGCTAGGTTTTCAAAATGTGTCTTCCAGGTTTCTAATACCTCTGTTGGTTCATTGATCTCTGTATTGTTGGTTTTTAGAATTTGCACAGTGTCTGCTTTTGTCTTCCGTTGGGATCGGATAAGCTTGTAGAAGGTTTTTGAGTCATACTCTGTTGACCTCATTATTTCATTGATGTAGTTACGCCTACTGTTGGCTTGCGCTTGACGTTGGAGTCTTCGCAGCAGCTTTTTCTTCTCTTTCAACTCTTTCTTTAAAGTCAGTGATCCTCTGTTTTTCTTTAGTTCATGGAATAGATTCTTTGATTGTCTTGAAGCTTCACTGATCTCTGCATTCCAGATTCCCCTGCCTACTGTTTTTATTTTTCTAGACTTCTTGTAGTTTGGAATAGATTTTGCTCCAGCTGTATGAAGGGAGTTTTTCAGCCTTTCTATTTTCTCATCAGTCGTGTTATTTTCACTTCCTTTTAATACCTCAGCTAACACTTCACGGTATACATGCTTGTCACACTTCCTCCAATTTGGTTTTAATGTTATTGTCTTTGGTTCTTGTTTGAATATACGGTGGCTTAGTTTGGAGTAAAGTTCCATTTTGATGGCTGTATGGTCTGACGTGTTCAAAGGGTCCATCATGGATTGGTCTGTCATGAATATGAAGTCGTCCTGGATTGGTCTGTCATGAATATGAAGCCATCATGGATTGGTCTGTCATGAATATGAAGCCATCATGGATTGGTCTGTCATGAATATGAAGCCGTCCTGGATTATGGTCAGTCATGAATATGAAGCCATCATGGATTGGTCTGTCATGATTATGAAGCCATCATGGATTGGTCTTTCATGAATATGAAGCCGTCATGGATTGGTCTGTCATGATTATGAAGCCATCATGGATTGGTCTTTCATGAATATGAAGCCGTCATGGATTGGTCTGTCATGAATATGAAGCCATCATGGATTGGTCTGTCATGAATATGAAGCCGTCCTGGATTATGGTCTGTCATGAATATGAAGCCATCATGGATTGGTCTGTCATGAATATGAAGCCGTTATGGATTGGTCTGTCATGAATATGAAGCCGTTATGGATTGGTCTGTCATGAATATGAAGCCATCCTGGATTTGTCTGTCATGAATATGAAGTCGTCCTGGATTGGTCTGTCATGAATATGAAGTCGTCCTGGATTATGGTCTGTCATGAATATGAAGCCATCATGGATTGGTCTGTCATGAATATGAAGCCGTCATGGATTGGTCTGTCATGAATATGAAGCCATCCTGGATTTGTCTGTCATGAATATGAAGTCGTCCTGGATTGGTCTGTCATGAATATGAAGTCGTCCTGGATTATGGTCTGTCATGAATATGAAGCCGTCGTGGATTGGTCTGTCATGAATATGAAGCCTTCATGGACTATGGTCTGTCATGAATATGAAGCCATCGTCTTCGTCTATTGGTAGATTCCTCCACTACTCTTTGGAGCACCACTCTTCAATGTTGAAGTTGAAGAATGTAGTAGTTGTTGTTGTTGTCGGTGGCTATAAAGCCCAATATCCGTACGTTCTTCTTGATGGGTGAACGAATATCTCTTTCATCACATAATTACACTAAGTTTATTTCATGTGTTCATTAGTCACAATTTAGTGATAATTAGTCGACGAAGATAATTTACTTTAACATTAACTTTCAACTGTCAACTTTTAACATTTAACATTGCTAATTGTCCGCTTTGTGTATTTAAATATTAATATACACTGCTAGCCTGATATTATACATATCAGTTAAAAATTTAGAATATTAAAAAGTCTCTTACAAGCTTTTTAATAACACGAGTTCTAGGTCTGATAATGAAACGTGTATCAAGGGCATTTTAAGTCTACATGTTGTTAGCTTGTGCCATTTGAAGTGCTCTATATTGATGCATCTTGTGGCATAGTACTTGGGTACATCTTTCTATGTCGATCAACATCTTGGGATCTGGATAAAGGATCTCCATGACTTTGGAGTGTGTACAATCCAGTATGCACTGTACTAGTAGACTTTGTTGTTCAAGTATAGTGAAGCCATTGTGTGTACATGTATCAGCCAGTCTCGCAAGTTTGGGAATGTGTTTCTTCCTTATGGGGTCTAGTTCCTTGCAGTGAAGGAGAAAGTACTCAACTGTTTCATCTTCTAATGAGCACATTTGACACTTGGATGTAGTTGGTTTGTTATTGAACTTTGCTACAGTTGTCTTTAGCATATAAGTTCCCGTAAGTAATCGCGCCTTCACTTCTGCTCTTTGTACCTCATGTGCTCTAGGTCTGACTGATTTCCATAAATCATGTGGTCTCTTGGCAGGTTTTTCCTGTATTTGGAGATATTTCAAGGTAGATTTCATAATCTGGTCTTCAGTCCATTTCTTCTTCCAATATCATATGTATTAATTTTAAGGTTAAGTAGCTTTTTCCAGTCTGGTTTCGATGGAGGGTTATGGAAGATGTCAGATATACATGGTAGTGTGTACTTGTTCAATATTTTGCGGATTGTTGTCGCAAAGTGGTTTGAATTCAGATCTGACATACATATCTGCCTTTCAAGAATTTGGTTTTCCACTGATCTTGGAATTCTCGATATATTCAAGAATAATGAAAGCCGGTGTCGATCCACCACTGATTCTATTGGTTCTGCTCCCAGTAGCGAGTATACGGCTGTTGACGCTGTTCTATCAGGTAGTCCCTGTAAGTGTTTGAAGGTTTTCCGTTGAAACTTTTCAAAGGAATTGATGTCATCTACGGTCAGGTTTAGAACTTCGGCTCCGTGTAGTGATCTGTCGAGAACATAACTTCGCCATAGGGTAAGGGCAACTGTGGGTGACATGCCTTTACGAGCATTCAAACCTGGTCCAAGGAGGGCATATATAGTATTACGTGCAGTTTTCAGCTTATCCACAGTGTTGAGTCTGTTTCCAATACTACGTACTATGCCCAGGTGTGTAACGTTGTCCTTATAGGCTATAACTTTATTATTTATTGTCACAGGTTGTATATCTGTATTCTTAAAAGCAATTATTTCGGATTTGTCCGGGTTTATTCTAACTAGGTCTTGTTGCGTACAAAATTCTACGATGTCTAGCAGTCCTTGCATCTCATGATTTGTCTGTCATGAATATGAAGTCGTCCTGGATTATGGTCTGTCATGAATATGAAGCCGTCATGGATTATGGTCTGTCATGAATATGAAGTCGTCCTGGATTATGGTCTGTCATGAATATGAAGTCGTCCTGGATTATGGTCTGTCATGAATATGAAGCCGTCCTGGATTATGGTCTGTCATGAATATGAAGCCTTCATGGACTATGGTCTGTCATGAGTATGAAGTCGTCCTGGATTGGTCTGTCATGGATATGTTTTCTAGACTCGTTTAAGAAATGTTGATCTCTAAAGACAACTCATGATGGGTCCTGTGTGTGTACTATGTTATACTGTATTACATATTTATTACAGTGACGCCACTTTATAAAGAGGAAGGTACAGAATCCTGTAGGTTGACTGCAGCAGTTTCATCATCATGGCTTTGAAAGGTGTACATGTTTTAGAAATGGCAGGGCTTGCCCCAGCTCCTTATTGTGGTATGATCCTTGCTGATTTTGGGGCCACTGTTACGAGAATCGATAGGGTAAGTATGATTGATCGTTGACATGTGTTAGCACGCATGTTAATTAAAACTTGGTGGTGTTAGTCAGCTATTAAGGTGAATCGATTAGTTCATGCCGTCTGATAAATGTATTTTTCTTTATCACATAAACTATGTTGCGGGAGTGTAATAAACCCATTACATAAAATGATAATTCACTAGTGTAATAAACATTTTTCTTCACGATATGAACTTTTCAAAACCCATTTAGGGGCATTTTATATTTTAAATTGCAACTATCCAGATATTAGTATGTGCTTGTATAAGAATTACTTATTTTATGCTCATAGTCTGATTGTTATTGATAAGTTTCCTTTCCTTAACCAAAAAGTCTATAAAAGTTTATTGATTCCAGACACCTAAAACAGGTCAGACAGTTGTACATTCTGTTATTGACTCCAGACACCTAAAACAGCTCAGACAGTTGTACATTATGTTATTGATTCCCGACACCTAAAACAGCTCAGACAGTTGTACATTCTGTTATTGATTCCCGACACCTAAAACAGGTCAGACGGTTGTACATTCTGTTATTGATTCCCGACACCTAAAACAGGTCAGACAGTTGTACATTCTGTTATTGATTCCCGACACCTAAAACAGGTCAGACAGTTGTACATTCTGTTATTGATTCCCGACACCTAAAACAGGTCAGACGGTTGTACATTCTGTTATTGACTCCAGACACCTAAAACAGGTCAGACAGTTGTACATTCTGTTATTGATTCCAGACACCTAAAACAGGTCAGACAGTTGAACATTCTATTATTGATTCCAGACACCTAAACTAAAACAGGTCAGACAGTTGTACATTCTATCATTGATTCCAGACACCTAAAACAGGTCAGACAGTTGAACATTCTATTATTGATTCCAGACACCTAAACTAAAACAGGTCAGACAGTTGTACATTCTATTATTATTCCAGACACCTAAAACAGGTCAGACAGTTGTATGTTCTATTATTGATTCCAGACACCTAAAACAGGTCAGACAGTTGTACATTCTGTTATTGACTCCAGACACCTAAAACAGGTCAGACGGTTGTACATTCTATTATTGATTCCAGACACCTAAAACAGGTCAGACAGTTGAACATTCTATTATTGATTCCAGACACCTAAACTAAAACAGGTCAGACAGTTGTACATTCTATTATTATTCCAGACACCTAAAACAGGTCAGACAGTTGTATGTTCTATTATTGATTCCAGACACCTAAACTAAAACAGGTCAGACAGTTGTACATTCTATTATTGATTCCAGACACCTAAACTAAAATAGGTCAGACAGTTGTACATTCTATTATTGTACACTCTATTATTATTCCTGACGCCTAAACAGGTCAGACAGTTGTACATTCTATTATTGATTTCAGACACCTAAAACTGGTCAGACAGTTGTACATTCTATTATTGATTCCAGACACCTAAACTAAAATAGGTCAGACAGTTGTACATTATATTATTGTACATTATATTATTAGTCCAGACACCTAAAACAGGTCAGACAGTTGTACATTCTATTATTAATTCCAGACACCTAAACTAAAATAGGTCAGACAGTTGTACATTCTATTATTGTACATTCTATTATTATTCCAGATACCTAAAACAGGTCAGACAGTTGTACATTCTATTATTGATTCCAGACACCTAAACTAAAATAGGTCAGACAGTTGTACATTCTATTATTGTACATTCTATTATTATTCCAGACACCTAAAACAGGTCAGACAGTTGTACATTCTATTATTAATTCCAGACACCTAAAACAGGTCAGACAGTTGTACACTCTATTATTGATTCCAGACACCTAAACTAAAACAGGTCAGACAGTTGTACATTCTATTATTGATTCCAGACACCTAAACTAAAATAGGTCAGACAGTTGTACATTCTATTATTGTACATTCTATTATTATTCCAGACACCTAAAACAGGTCAGACAGTTGTACATTCTATTATTGATTCCAGACACCTAAAACAGGTCAGACGGTTGTACATTCTGTTATTGATTCCCGACACCTAAAACAGGTCAGACGGTTGTACATTCTATTATTGTACATTCTATTATTATTCCAGACACCTAAAACAGGTCAGACAGTTGTACATTCTGTTATTGATGCCAGACACCTAAAACAGGTCAGACGATTGTACATTCTGTAATTGATTCCAGGCACCTAAAACAGGCCAGACAGTTGTACATTCTATTATTGATTCCAGACACATAAAACAGGTCAGACAGTTGTACATTCTATTATTGTACATTCTATTATTATTCCAGACACCTAAAACAGGTCAGACAGTTGTACATTCTGTTATTGATTCCAGACACCTAAAACAGGTCAGTCTGTCACGGTTGTACATTCTATTATTGTACATTCTATTATTATTCCAGACACCTAAAACAGGTCAGACGGTTGTACATTCTATTATTGATTCCAGACACCTAAAACAGGTCAGACAGTTGTACATTCTGTTATTGACTCCAGACACCTAAAACAGGTCAGACAGTTGTACATTCTATTACTGATTCCAGACACCTAAAACAGGTCAGACAGTTGTACATTCTGTTATTGATTCCCGACACCTAAAACAGGTCAGACGGTGTACATTCTATTATTGATTCCAGACACCTAAAACAGGTCAGACAGTTGTACATTCTATTATTGATTCCAGACACCTAAAACAGGTCAGACGGTTGTACATTCTATTATTGATTCCAGACACCTAAAACAGGTCAGACAGTTGTACATTCTGTTATTGATTCCAGACACCTAAAACAGGTCAGACAGTTGTACATTCTATTATTGTACATTCTATTATTATTCCAGACACCTAAAACAGGTCAGACAGTTGTACATTCTATTATTGTACATTCTATTATTATTCCAGACACCTAAAACAGGTCAGACAGTTGTAAATTCTATTATTGATTCCAGACACCTAAAACAGGCCAGACAGTTGTACATTCTTTTATTGATTCCAGACACCTAAAACAGGTCAGACAGTTGTACATTCTATTATTGATTCCAGACACCTAAAACAGCTCAGACAGTTGTACATTCTGTTATTGATTCCAGACACCTAAAACAGGTCAGACGGTTGTACATTCTATGGACACATTGTCTCGAGGGAAGAAATCAATATCGGTAGATTTGAAACATCCAGATGGAATCAGTGTAGTGAAGAAGTTGTGTTCTAATGCTGACGTTCTCATTGAACCATTCAGGAAAGGTACTAACTATACTTGTTTGTATGTTCATGTTACCGATAATTGCAGCTTTGCAGTTTAACAGTATTTCTAAATTTCATTTACAAAACAAGCACAAAACTTGTAATACAGACAGGTCTCGATACATTTTCATGTAATGATATTATTTAAATGGGGCCAAATGTTTAACAATGCTCTTTATATCAATTCAATATACAAACATATTTGTCACAATTTATATGATATCTCATATATATATATATATATAGTTGGGGAGATATACTGTAAAATCACATATTTTTGTGGGTATTAAAGTTCGTGGATTTTGATATAAATGCATTTTCGTGGGGTCCAAAATTATTGGATTACAAAACATGGAAGGTAGATCAATGTTCTGTACATGAGAGGACCATTCATTCTGGGCATTAGATTTCATGGTCAAGTTAAAGAATGAAATCAACCAAAATTCACCCCCCCTCGAAAAATAAGTATTTTACAGTATTGCTTTGCTTTGCTTTTCTTGTTTACCCGCATGATGTCATTAGTGGAATACCTGCATGATGTAACGTCATTTTTATTGGAATATCGGTCCTGTTAGAATAAGAAATGAATGCCGAATTCATTAAGTTAAATCTTATATTAAATTTTAGATGATTGTTTTACAAAAATGTTTGTGTTTGCAAACTTCAGGTGTGATGGAGAAACTTGGTCTTGGTCCAGATAAGTTGATGGTGGACAATCCTAGACTGGTCTACGCTCGTCTGACAGGATTTGGACAGACTGGTCCACTGTCATCTAAAGCTGGACATGATATCAACTATATAGCTACATCTGGTATGTCTTATTCTTCAGTGGCTATCCTTCTCTTAGTATTTAATGCTCTGCATTGGCACTGTATTTTAAAATTACATTTTCTTCATGTAAAATGCAGTCTTTATTTTTCTTCACTTAAAATGTGGTCTGTTTTAAGAAAATGTATTTTATTAGAAATGGACTTGTCAGGACGCGCTAACTTATGCGACGTCGTGGCCTGCCACACGCCACGTTGTTGTATAACGTTACTTTTGTTGTATTGTTATGTTTGAGTATGATTAAAGGTACGTATCTGAAATGACGTGTTCTTTACTAGCCACTATACCCCACAGCACTGTAGGACTAAAAAATATAATGATATATCTTGTTTTGTACAAAATACAGACAAAAGGGGGCTTTATTGTGATTCCATTTAACAAAAATAATTAAAGTGAATTATCACCACCATGTCTGTTCCAGGAATCAGGTTGAATTTGATGTGTTAGCACTAATATAATGTCTGATCTTTGTTATTACAGGTGTTTTAGCCCAGCTTGGAAGAAAAAATGAAAATCCATATGCACCAATCAATCTTGTTGCTGACTTCGGTGGAGGCGGATTAATGTGTGCCCTTGGTATTGCCATGGCATTGTATGAAAGGTCAAATTCGGGTCAAGGTCAAGTTATTGATGCAAATATGGTGAATGGCTCAGCATATATGTGTATGTACCATACTGTTTGGTGACTATATCACAAAATTCTTACAACTTAAATTATAAGTATAACGGTGGCCACACTCGCAACTTCCAATCAGGAGGTCATTGGTTATAATCTGGGCCAGGACACTTGAATTTTACAAGTAGTCTCATGTGTATTGGTGCTACGTATGCACTGGCACGTTAAAGAACCAAGTAATAGTCTATTCAGAGAGAGCTAGAGTAATGCACACATATTTGTTGTATCACACTGAACTTTCTGCCTCATCATTAGAAGCCCAAGGTCATTGGCCAATTGTGCAGGGATTAAACCAATTGACCACATACTTTTACTGTATCCGTCGATTACAAAACATATAAGTTGCTGAATTATGGTTACAATGTTGTAGAGGCATGAAAGAAATACTTATGACCAAAATTGGTTTATCTTATAAATAGTGTATTGGCTATCCAGTTACATAAAACATGTTTTCTCCATTGGTTCACTCTCTTGTTTTATCTGGTGTTTTACACTATGTTATAAACAGCCACCTGCCATTAGAAATATCTGTTGACTAGCTAGCTGAGTGGACCTTAATAATTATCTTTGTTATCTCATGACAATCCCTGCAATTCAACGTTTTTGGCATTTTCTGGAATGGGAAACTCCAAACAAAGGGTTTAAGGTCAGCCCTTGGCTGGTATTTATAAAGCATCTTAAGAAAACTTAAGATTCTTCTTAAGGAGGTACGCACACCTTTGATCTAACGATCAAAATTTCCTTGAAACATCTTAAAATGACAGAACAATCTTCTAGAACAACATTGAAATCATAAAAATGATATGTCACCAGGCTCGTTTTCGACATACATGGCTTTCTAATGACCTACCGCTGTATTTTGTTCATTTGATCTATTTCCTGCATTTATGGCACCATTATGTTCTTTTTAAGATTTTTACTAATAGTATATGAAACCACTTTTAAGCAATGCATGGTATTTTATGTGTCCAATGATCATTCCTATTGATATTAGTGACAATTCCAGCTGCCTGGTGAACAAATTCAGTATTTGAACATGATAAATAGTTACCCCACCCACTTGCAAAAAAGTGTGATTTTCAAATGAACTTCAAAAAATATGTAACAATCGAAAATAATTTAGAATTGGCCATAAGTTGAGTATTAAAGAGAACACCAGTTTAGTCAAATAAAAAATAGGGGTCACAAGCCTTTTTTGAGTGCTATTCATCAAAAAGTACTAATTATGAATAAATTTGCATAAAATTAACCTAATTTGCATATTGTAATGAAATAAAATTTTATTAAAAATATTTCAAAGTGTGGCTACTTCATATAACAAAACCATGCACTATGTATTACATATAAGCATTTGAACAATTGTAGGAACTTATTGTGAATCCATATTATTCACAATTTTGCCGTTCCCCACCCACTTTTCTTACATGCAAAAAAACAAAAAGTTAAAAAATCTATTTTGTGCAATAGTATTATGTTTATTGTCATTAATTAACATTCATATGCGATCATTGAAACTAAAATTCGTGTTTGTTCTTATCTAATATGATTTTGAAATTTCGCGCATGCGCACAAGGTAGCTCGGACCTCCTTAAATCACAAAATTGTAGTGTATATACTAGAAAATAAAGACTATTATTTTTTACATGGGTTATTTTTCAAATTTTGAAAGACATGATTGTGTCGCACAGTATTTTAACTTAACTCACTTTTTAAGTACAGTTGAAACTCGTTGTGTCGACATTGGTTATGTCGACACTTCGGTTATGTCGACATACCAATTTGGCTTGTTCTATATTCTATCTTAAATATGGTGGTTTAGTCGACATGCATGTGTCGACACTCCGCTTATATCGACACGACTTTTCTGGGTCCAAATGCTGTTTTCGCACCTTATTGTCAATGTTTGTGTCGACATCGCGTCGACGCTATTGAAATTGAAAAGTTGTTAATTGACCGCTGCGAAAATTCTACTGTTTAGAACCATTGTTTATGTGTTCACAGTTTGCAAATGTATTTGAATGATGTTAAATCGAAGTTTATAAACAAATTGTAACCTATTTCAGCATATGAAATTAAAATAATCTGCTGAACTAGCGTGACTCTGGGAAGGTGTGCAAAAATGACATTTTGTATGCTTTCACAATTTATTCCAACACGCTTATTATTTTTTCTGACAGTTAAATGAATATATGTTACATTGTGAACAAAGATAAGAAATGTCATCGTTGCTTTCAGATGCCTGGTATATTGATCGAATCTTTTGTTTACAATTAAAATGTTGTGTTTACAAGCGAAACCGGTAAGGGCTAAAACCCATACTTGCGGTGCTGATCCCGTACTGAACTTGTTTGAAAACGAGGCTATAAACTCGTCCCTCTCGTAAACACTTGATTTTTCAACATTTTAGTCGCACATATGTATTAGTTCATGTTAAACTGATGTAACAATGGCACCAACAGAAGGCTAGAGGACTTTGTTATCATGAATTTTGACTGGTAAGGAAGTTTGTCAGAATTGTTGGCTCCTGTTGTGTCGACATTCCGATATGTCGACATAATTTTGACGGTCCCAAAAATGTCGACATAACGAGTGTCGACTGTATTTTAGTTTTCACTGTGTTGTTTTATACATACCGACCCTGGATGGTTTAACCACCTATCATCCTGCTATCTCTGACTATATTTCAGCAACATTCCTATGGACATCACGAGATTTACCAATCTGGACATCAGAAAGGGGAGATAATACGCTTGATGGTGGTCAAGCATTCTATGAAACATATAAAACATCAGATGATAAATATGTGTCTGTCGGTGCATTAGAACCTCAGTTCTATGCTGATCTAATCAAAGGTGAGTTATACATATGCTTCTGACTAAATACTGTAGTCGGTTTTTAGCTTGACCTTTCGAAGAATCAAAGTTGAGCTATTGTCAAGACGGGATCGTCTGCGTGTGCTTGTGTGTTTCATTTTCTCAAAGACTATGAAAGTTATCCTCTTGAAACTCAACATAGTTATTCACCATCACAAGGGAAGTCCATACTGACAAGGCTGGTAACCATGTGACCTTTAGTCATGAGTAATCTGCCCTTGTTACTCTAAGAATTTTCATTAACAGATAAGCAAGGGTACTATCAAGTACGAGAAAGCGGAGCATCCAGCACTCGAAGATGGTGCTCTTGCTTGTTTGAACTATGGTCAGCTAGATGGGTTAGCACAAGTAGAGGACTGCCTTTGAACATTCTAGACATCAACCTAGAATTTCATTTTTCCCTCACTGTTCTGAAATTTATTTTTTCACTGACCATTATCAAGGATTCCCTGACAATTTATTGACCTTGAAAAAATTACAAAAGCACAGATCAATTAACTGCAGTCAGCAAAATTCAAAGGTTATGGTCATGAATAGCCAACATGTCATTCAAACAAATCTTGGTTTTTATTTTCTTATCATGATGAGTTCAAATTCCTATATAAACTGTTTGGTATTACATGTAGGCCTATATTCAGTTTCATCTCTGTTGTGTGGCTAACAGCTATCCTTTCACTAAAAATGTATCTGAAGATTTTAAGCATGGCTTTGAGCCATAATAAGTTAATTGCGAAATTGTAAAAAAATTGTATTTTGGGTTCTGATTTTGGTCGAACTTTGGAAGGGATTATAACCCAGAAATTATGTCTTTACCTTATAGTAGGGGAGTCATATTGATTTTGTGCTGGACATCTGTCTTGACAGATGGATTGAATCATAAAATTTGCCTGTGCATGTTCTCCTTAGCCATTGGTCAGATTTCAATGAAACTTCACATGTATATGAAGCCTAAGATGTGCATTTTGTCTGCAATTTAATGTTGTATGATTTTTGCAGGAGTAATGACCCTGTGTGGGTGACTTATTTTTGTGTGTAAAAATCCTTCTAGCCTTATGGGGAGTTTTATTTTATAATTGTTTGATGTTTTGTTGTGATTTTCAGGTTTAGGTTTGACGGAAGATGAAATGCCTCAGTATACAGATGCAGACGTCATGAAGCAAAAGTTTGCTGATATTTTCCGTACTAAGACTCGAGATGAGTGGACCAAAGTGTTTGAAAATCTTGATGCCTGTTTCGCTCCTGTGTTAGATATGGAGGAAGCAAAGCACAGTGAACATAATCTTGTAACTGGAAACTTTATCAAAGATAAAGATGGAAAAGTTGAACCCGCTCCAGCACCGAAATTGTCGCGAACTCCGGCTGTTACTATGTTGCCAGGAAGACCAGATGTCGGGGCACATACGGAATCAGTGTTGTTAGAAAATGGAATTAGTAAAGAAGACTTAAAGAGATTACTACAAAGTGGTGTTGTGTTCCAAAATACTCATTCTAACTCAAAATTATAACAGTATTATAACAAGAAAATTACAATGAAAATAAATGTTATTCAATCATGCATATACTATATAGCAGGTTAATTCTGCGGGATTTTATTATTGCGTTTTCTACGGGTTGGGATTGTCATGCAGAAATAAATGTGACGATGAATGAATGTAATTTAAACGCTGATGTAAAGTTTCACTAGTTTATAACATACATCTTTATTGGGTCAAACACTTAACAAAATGAGTATTTTGAGATATTTTAAAAATAATGACTATATTCCTGGTGAGTATAAAGCCTTATCTGAGCTATTGGGTATAGCTGTTTAAGATTATTTCAGACTATTTTCTCTTTATTTAACTTCAATATTAAAATTCGCTCGGTAAGAAGAATTGTGGTTCGCTACATAAGCAAATTAAATGAGGCTTCCGAGTGCCTTTTTTCAGTTACCTCCCTTTCAATAAGATATTGTGGGAATTGATTATCTACCTCTGAAAATGTTACAAGGGATTTTTCAAGGGTTCCAAGGGTGGTCTTAGTATTAAGGTTTAAGTGTACTTGTATGATTGTATCTATGTGCCATAAGTTGATCAGTGGTGTGTAATGGTATACATGTCATCAATACACACAGCTATATTGTTGTAATGCTGTAATACACAGAGAATTTTGACATGATCCTGACCTTTATTCATGCATATACTACTAGGTTTTTGCGTTGAATATATATTAATTTCTGGAAGAAAATTGTGCAGTATTGGTCCTTTGGATTTGTGTTGGTATAACACCCCAAGCGTCTTCATGACAAAATTATACAACCGGGTTCATAAATATAGACAATATATCAGCTATTAAATATGCTAATAGTAGGTCAGGAGTCATGTCAAATTCTCCGTACAATAAAACAATCTTATTCACTAACATTTTAAGTTGACACTCATTCTTAGACACTACATTTCCAAAGTTTTGTATTTATCATGATATTGCTATTATTAAAACATTTTTTTACCATCTTTCCCGTCTTACAACAATTCATACTAAACTATTATACACTCAAACGATTTAAAAACGCACCAGTATAAAAAATGACCAAATTTTGTCAAAAGAAATTTTCTCCTGAAATTCATAGTCTACAGTATCGCTCCAGTTTATAATATTTAACTAATGCACATAAAATAGAAAATTTATAATTCGGAATACCGCGCCAGCACAACTTTTCTGTTTTTGCATGTTTTGCACATGTTTTGCGCGATAAGGTCAACAGAACAGATCAATATTCGCTTTAAATTGTACACTGTATGTGTACACACTGAAAAAACAACATGAACAATATTTTCTGATGGCCTTCTTATGCTACGATTAGCTCGAAATATTGTTCGGATGCTTTCGCTACTAGCTCAAATGAGCCATAGGGCCGTAGTAGGGTGGTTCAGCTGCCACCATACGACGATTGTGTGCTTAGAACAGCGATTCTTTGCGAATGAAACAGTCAAAGACCGACTACGACCAGACCAGCCCAAGGTTATGACCCTGAGCCAGGGAGCAACATGAACTTAGTTGAATCGGTTCCACATGACTCCACACAATATTAGTCGAATGCAGGGTGTCAACGGAAAAGTCGAAAATAGACTATTGCATTATTACTTTCATCATTGTCAATAAAAAGGTTAATAATTTAGTACAATTTCGACGGATTTAATTTTCTCCGGTTTAGAAATTGTGACTTTCATCTTCATGGGTCACCCTGTTACGCAAATAATAACTTATTCCAATCTCATTATAGTGACATGAACTTTACATAAAACATTGCGCATGGACTGAATATTATATACCTGAAGTCAAAGAACCCCAGAACAATGTTTTCAACAATGAATTTAACGTTTTATATTATGCTGAAATTGACAGTTTTAGATGACTCGATTAACGTGTTTATGTCATTTACAATTATTAATAAACACTTTGAATAAAAAAATCGCTAATGTACTACCGCCCGCAGCATCGGGTTTAGTTACCTTGATGAGCAATAATTATTATGATCCACGAAGGTGCGAAAATTATTGTTAATGATCAAGTTAAAATCCGATATTGACTAACCAAATATTTATTGCAAGTAGCTATTGAGGACATATTTAATTTTAATTACACTTAACACAAACACACCTGTCGTAATTTACCGTGAAACATTTGTTTATTATATCGTTATACCACTTTTCTCTTGTCATAAAATAATTTAAAACTATCTATTCAGCTTTGACATTTAATGATTTAATCCCATTATACATGTACATACACTATGTAAGTCGTATGCAGTGACACTTTGTACTAGTATATTGTAAGCGTAGTAACTGTATAATGTGTAAACGTGTCATCACCTTGACGACGTAGTCTATATTGCGCCCCGTATGTTCGACACTTCAATATTCTATGATTAACGATTTCAGCAAAAAAAAATCATGTTTTTATACGAACGTCCGAATACGAAAATTGGATCGGAACGGGATCCGAACGTTCGGATGTCCGGACTCCGGTTGACAACTCTAGTATTTATGCCCTATTAGTAAAAAAATAAAACTGTATTCTTAGAAATTATCATGATAGGACCTTATACATTTTCTTGTTAACATTAAAATGATCTACCGGTATATTGATAATTGTTTTACCTTACACATGTATTGAAAATTGAGATCAATTACTGATTATGACTTTTATTTTGATTGTTATATACATGTACTAGTATTATGTCTATAGTTTATCATTCTGTACGCTATGTTGTCATATATTGCTTAATTTCTGATAATGCACCAGTCAATTGAAACCTCAACCCCCTCCAACCCTTCAGGAATGGCAGGGATTTTTACTTTTGTTTTTTCACACCCCTATTAAAATCCCTGCCCCCAGGGCCAATCAGAAGGTAAAAGCCCTCGCTAACTTCCCCCGTCTAACTGCCCCCGGCTACATTTCCCTGCTATTTTGGCAAGAAACAAAAGCACCGCAGACACACGGCAGTGTGGGGATAACGGAAAGATAAAAACACAGGACAGTTCCCCTGCTGTCCTTAGCCCTTCCCCGGGGTTGGGGGGGGGGGCGTGGTTTCAATTGAGTGGTGCATAAGTCCGGGGTAGAATGTTATAAAAGATTATATTTAGCAGTTTTTACTGAACAGGCATCCTATTGTTCATGTTACTCCCGTAACATAAATTTTTTGTCAAGCTTCAAATTCTTGTGTGGAAGATATGGGATCCAGTGAGTAGGCTCATATAGCTCAGTGGTAATACACTGGTCTGTCAATCCAGAGGTTGTGGGTTCATTCCCTGACATGGGAACTGGACATTTCTGAAATTCTATTTATAGTATTTTTGGTTACGTCTGACTGTGTGGACTGTAAAGACTTTTAGTGTCTGGTTATTTAAGTTGCTAGAAAGCTGTGTATCTGTGCTATCCAAAACAAGGCTTTCTTTTTGAAATAAGAGCTAGGCACACACCTGCCTGTATCTAATGTCTCCCTCTCCCTTTTGGGGCTGTCTCTCAGTCTGTCCCTCTGGTCAAATCATGCTGAATCTGCGCTGGTAGAGGATGCAACTGCTTCCTTATATTATATTAATGTGTGTCGCATGAAAAAGGCACTGTATAAATCTTGTATTTTTATGCCCTTATCTTTGATGAGGGAATATATTGCTTTGCACATGTCGGTTGGTTGGCCGGTGGGTACTCAGGAACACTTTGCACTAGGATCTTCAATCTTTACATTGGTTTTGAGGTTGGTAGGTCAAAGGTCACAATCAATGTGACCTTTAACAGTAATGACTATTTGGCTGCAATGAGAGCATACATGTTTTACAAACATTTCTTGTTATTTATTTATTTTATATGATTTGTCTGAATAAAATAGAAGTTAAACTTTATATTTGATGGAACTATGGATGAGAATCTGGATTTGGAGATGAAGGCTTATGGCATGTTTTGTAACGTATGACTCATGTATTATTGTATAATGGTACCAATATTGTGTTAATGAATAAATTAATTAAACATTACAAATATTTGTAGTTTCTTCTTTTGTTGTTTTTGTCGAGCCCGCTTGCGGTGAGCGAGACTTAGTCGCCACTTTTGGTGTATGTACGTGCGTGCGTCCGTCCGTCCGTCCGATTTTGTCCGGACCATCACTTTGTCATGCTTTGACCAATGTTGCTTATATTTGGCACGAATGTTCACCTCCATGAGGAGGAGTGTCATGCCCAACCCCCAGGTTCCTATCTCAAAGGTCAAGGTCACAGTTGGAGGTCAAAGGTCAAATTGAAGCTTGTCCTGACCATAACTTTGTCATGCTTTGACCAATGTTGCTTATATTTGGCATGAATGTCCATCTCCATGAGTAGGAGTGCCATGCCCAACCCCCAGGTTCCTATCTCAAAGGTCACAGTTGGAGGTCAAATTTAAGCTTGTCCGGACCATAACTTTGTCATACATTGACCAATCTTTCTTATATTTGGCATGAATGTTAACCTCCATGAGGCGGAGTGTCATGCCCAACCCCCAGGTTCCTATCTCAAAGGTCAAGGTCACAGTTGGAGGTCAAAGGTCAAATTGAAGCTTGTCCGGACCATACCTTTGCATAGATTGACCAATCTTCTTATATTTTGCATGAATGTTAACCTCCATGAGGCGGAGTGTCATGCCCAATCCCCAGGTTCCTATCTCAAAGGTCAAGGTCACAGTTGAAGGTTGAAGGCTAATTTAAGTTGTAGACATTTTTCAACGTGCCCCGAGGCTTGACATAATTTGCCCAAGGGCACGAATTTCTAGTTTGTTATTAAACATCAATGTTATCAAGAGCTTTCACATTTACTGATGCTTCAGTTTGTGAACATGTACATGACGTCATGGAGATGCATCATAACATCATAACAAGCTATGCATTCATGCTAGTGTTGCATTCTCCTGAACAAGACCTTGTAGGTCAAAATATTGAGCAAAAAGAGTAAACTATCAACAGATATATATATGTACATGTTGTTATTTATCAAGCACGGATCCAGGATCCAGAGGGGGGACTGCATGTCCTGAATCCAGCCTAAAATGATGCCAAAATGTGGTTAATTATACAGTGTATCTGAGAAAACCGAACAATCAATTTGTTAAATGACCCCATGCAGTTTTCCTGGAACTTAAAAAAAACACCTTGTATACATTACATTTTTTCACACATTCCAGGGGTCATTTAACGAATCGATTGTTTGGTATTTAAGTCATGCCTCGTGTGCAATAATACTTTAAAACAGTCAGTTTTCTACTGAAATATGACAGGTGTATGAGCGCCTCTACCTGTATTTGAACCCGGGTCGTCAGATAAGATGGCCAGTGTGCTGAACCATTGACCTATGAAGGCGCACTAGTTGGTGACAAGTTAGTCCTTGATATCCAGATTTCACATGTACTCGTTTAGTCAACATCTTTTACATTGAATTAAAGAAGAGAAATTTCGGGACCAAAATATTTGTTCGACAAATTGGACAACATTCAGGTTTTCTCATATGTCAGTTTTGCTCACATTACACTTCGGTTAACGCATACTTTTTCCGGCTATAACATTTGCAGAGTCCCGAGGTGCCCAAGCCTGCCAATGCTCCCGAGGGACTCTGCAGATGTTATAATGGGTAAAACATGCATAAACGCTATTATAACATCCAAAACATCAATTAATGCGTTTGTATTTCAAAATAATGATATTTGTTAGGAGATTTGGTGGCGACGCCGCGAAAACAAACGTAACGTCATACCAGTTATTGTTATGAGCGTCAACTTTCGGGATCGGCAAATACCAAGAAAACATAGATACTGCGGGTTGGTTTAAATTCATAATTTAAATATTATAGAAAACTAATTAGTAGTAAGCAATAAAATGGGACTTACTGTTCATATAGTCACCAGCGCGGCCATGAAATGAGCATACATAAAACTGCCATGGACGTTAACAGCGTGTGAATCTTTATGTTTATTATGCTATAATGTATAGTAACACTGGTGATGCCAGGACTAGGAGTCTGGTCAGGACAAAATTAGCTGGTTCACTCACTGGCGGGACCCTCTCCGAGAAAATTAGCTGGTTGGACCCTCTCTGAGAAATTAGCTGTTTGGACCCTCTCTGAGATGATGGAACACTTTCCTTACTGAGAAAAAAATACTAAATTACTATTGTCAAAAAACATTTTGGATGCGCGCACGATTTAAGGCATCCCACCTCAATGGGAGAGAGGTTCTTGTTGCAGGTTGGAATCCCTATAGGCGTATTTTTAGTTTTAGAATGATCAAACCATTCTCGGGATAAGCAGGTCCATTTGTTGTGCCCCAGTATGCATTGTGTGTGTTGTTCGTGAAACCCAGTTGGATGGCTCAGTATCGTGTTAGAACTCGTCATTTTGGCACAGGTTGTATGTCTCTATATGGTTTATAGTGGGTGCACCTACACTCATACAAACTGTTACTCTCTGTATAGTAGGGTTACTGGTATTTCTTGATTTTCAGACCCTTTTGCTATATTAATATTTACAGTCCTTCCTTCTGAATAAAATTATTTTAAAGACCTATATATAAAACCAAATGATACAAATACAGTTGTTCTTTATACTTAAAGGGAAAGACAAGGCTAATAACAAGTTGGTTTTATTTTAAACTAGCGTTCATTTGAAACACATGGGCGAAAACAGAATGAAAATCAGACGATTATTAATGGAGCTAGGGCATTTTGAAATCAATGTTTTGTGATGCACATGGAGATCGCCATTTGTAATTTATCCCTCAATAACGACAACTCTTAAGAGCATCGAGTTATCGTTCGTCGTAATCAGTCGTGAATAAAACCCGTTAACCGTACGTTCAAAGACGGACGCGCATTGCACTCGGGGAAATTTGCAGAAAAGTAATGGCTGCCGTTTTACGCGGAATTAATTAAAAAAGGGATAATTTTAACTTCATGTAGCCAAACGAGGCGTGATATTGCAATTATTTTGTTTAAACATCGTTGTCATATTTATTGTCACATCGTATTATATTTGGTTAAACATTGTTGTGCGGCGATTACACAAATCGACATAAACAAACTTGTGCGGATAAATTCATGGGACTGCATCTTGACATGTCTGACAGTGCCCCAGCTAGACGTTAATAGCAGGGCGCCATGCCCTTTTCCTACGCCCTGCTGTGCCCTTTGATGTCAAAGCGGCCCTGCCCTTTTTAATTTCTTATGTGTGTAAAAAGTTGGGTCAAACGAGTAATAAACAACGTGACATGTTGTATATTAATCGGATACGTCAATCACCCATAAGACACTCTTAAATTAATAACATCGGAGGCGGGGCTCGTCATCTACAACGGTTATCAACCAATGAGATCGTATCTCACGTTCACGCATAAGCAACGTGTGAATAGCTAATTGGCATTTATGAATTAGATCACAGATTGTCCGTGAATTTGATCAAGTCAAGTACAAAACTTAGAGGGCACTTGCCAATTTCCACAGAAATGTTTAACATAAGTTACAGTAATGATAAATTCATTTTTATACTTCGAAGTTTAATTAACGCATATTTTTTTCGCATGATCTTGCGGGGAAATGAACGCGCGCTATTAAATCACCAGATCTAACTAACCTTTATTTACCAATGTATAGTGAAGAGAATTTGACTCTCAACTTATTTAGCATAATTTCACAGCTTGTTTATTTCCCGGTTGAGTGTTTTCATAAGCGGGAAGTATCACGAAGGCGCTCGATGTGTAATATTAACACAAATCTAAAGGACCGATTTTGCACGATTTGCTCGCGGAAATTTATATTCAACGCAAGAACCCTAAATATATTCATGCATAAAGGTCAGGATCGTGTCAAATTCTCCGTGCTATAACCTGTTGACTAGCTATACTGGAACGTGAACTGTCTAGTTGTCTGTTGTTCAACTCGTGTAACTCCTCTTCCGTGTATTCAGGCTCAAAATTGTATGGTTGTAGGTCAGTGTCATCCATGGTTATGATATAGAAATAGTTTTGGTAAAATGCACAGAATACAACTGTTTGATCTATAGCCATTATGCTGTGGTACATAAGTATGCAATTACTATAGTAATTTGATTGTCACACCTTGGCTTCAGAGTTCATAAATGCAATTTATTCTTTAAACATCAGAAAATTAAAGGTTGTTTATTGCACAATAGACCAATTAAGATCATAAAGAAAAAATATGTACCAATTGCCATGATTTATCATGTCTTTGTAAATGGCCAAAGGCAAATGTTTTGCCGATAGCTAATAAACTGTAACTGGTATCCAACATATCAATTGGAATGACAAATAACAAGACGGGATTTGTGTGATCTTAGGTTGTGCCTATATTGCGACTGCGCGCAATAGCGACATCGAAACAGTATAGTACAAAAATACACATTTATTTATTTTTGGTTTAATTTTTTACGAAATTGGAAAAAAATAAAAATCGAATTTCACCTTTTTATTTTTGCCGATGGCACGATTCGTCAAATGATCGAAAATTCTCTATGTAAAAATGATGACCAAATCATTTAGCTACCTCTATTAAACTGCAGTTGTCGTATTGGAAATGTATCGAAATTGAGGCCTACCAATCATACCCTTACGTGAATTAGGTCACCTCATTTTCGAAAAACTTGACTAGATTTTCCGTAAATAGACGGATGACATCAAAAATGCGACCGAAATGTACATGCAATTTAATTTAGTTCTCTGTGTGCATAAGTTTGTGTATTTTGTGCGTAGATTTTATTTTATTCATAATAGTTTTCCAGGATGCAAGCTTTTTATAGCAGGTCGTAAAATTCTTTGTAAATGGCATCGTTCCGACATCGCGCGGGGCTACGTGAGTATTACTCGGTCGAACTGACGACCTTGAATTGAGCTCGGAAGAATGTCCCAGAATTTGAGACAAATCGACATCTTTATTACATTCAGCGCTTGTTTGATCTCGTGAATGGATTATCATGATTATTTGATTGAAGACTAATATATTTGTCTTACGTTTGATCATTTCGATACTGGATCTTAATGACGCGAACTTTCCGTATATATGATTAGTCAAATCTCGAAAAACCTTCGACTGGAACGGTCATTAATTAGTAGCACTACTTAAATTAGTTTAGGTATTGTTTCAAAGGTAAAAGTGCAGGAAATTGCGCCATGTTTAGTCAAAACTCGAAAAAATCTTCCCGGGAGGAGACGCGTGAAATTCAGTCAAAATTCCTAAGTGCATAAAGTTCAGCTACGATATATTTGATGTCGGTTCTTCAACAGTTTCCTTTGATTGCCCGACATACGTCGGCAACGTCTGATATTTAGCGGCGGCATTTCTGTGATCTACTATTGTCGGCGACTTCTGAAGTTGCAATGTTGGTACGACTGTTTTTGATCGGAATAACAGTAAGGGCGTGGTATTTTAAAGTTGCGATGTTTTTTAACACCTTTATCTCGCTATTTGTTGACCATATAGATCTACGTATAGTATGTTTTCATAATTTCTCCATAACCTGCACGCGTTTTATAAATACTTCACGATTTTCTCGCTCGTACGATTACGCACGTAGACTGCCGTATACGTTGCTATGGCCGGACGTGTACGTAACGTCGTTGCTATGGATCGTTCAAACGAGTTTCTGCTTCTGTCGCGAATCTTTTAGTAAGTAAAGTGGTGTATATAAATCATAAATACAATGTAGTATTAAATACCAAGGTTTGGGCTTTAGGATGAAATACGCACCGAAATTTGTTAGTGTGGGAAAGACCTGTTCTATAAATACTGTTCTATCCCGGATTCGTATCTTAACTCCATGGTGAGGGAAAGAGTTATTTTGTTTTTGACCGGTCGGTGAATATTTTTCTAAAATATTCTTGTAAACCAGAAAATGAAAAAGTGGCCTTATAGATTCGTAGATGTCGTAGATTATCATCCTAATCTCTATCAATATAGAGTCGCTGATCTAATCGATTTTAACGGGACCTCTCGCTGTGTTATTGTTTTAACTTTCTTTTTTGTCCGCCGTAAAACAGCGTGACATACAGTTTGGAATGTATATAGCCCCGATGAAGATAGTCCGGTAACCTCAACCAGTGTCATACTAGAACACCCGCTGACTTTCCTTACGGGCAGTTACATAAGTTGTCGGATGATGGCCTCTACACAAATTAGAATGTGTAAACAACTAATTTCCGCTGAAAACGACGAACATAACGGATTTCAAGTCGATCATTCGGCATATTCTATTCGAGCTAAATAATCTTTTTCTGGCCGTATGATTTATCATTTTTTATGTTGCGTCACGCATGTTAATTAACATGCGTTGTTGCGTACACTTTACTATTGTTAACTCAGAAATTATGCGCAATTCATCATATATAAACATTAATTAAAATGTTTACATAATCCGAAATGTTACCGCATAAATTACGCGTCACGATATTGAAAATGTAGCGTATCGGCAAGGGAGATCACTGCGTATGACTATTGTAGTAGAGTTAGAGTGACCGTTATTGTGGGATAACTTCCAACATGGCGACTTACATGTACTAGCTGAAAAGACGCAAAACGGGGGTTTCAAAAAGCGATAGCTCCATTAATAATTGTCTGATTTTCATTCTGTTTTCGCCCATGTGTTTCAAATGAACGCTAGTTTAAAATAAAACCAACTTGTTATTAGCCTTGCCTTTCCCTTTAATTTGTAGCTCACAGTCATTATACACACATGTCAACAAGGGGAGTAACTCCTGCAATTTAGGTGACCGCGCTTACACAAAAATTGTCGCATAGTAAACATTTTCCCGCGAAAACCCGCCAAATTTTAACCATTGTTTATTTTCTTGTTACTTGTCTTTTCGATATCTTTTCTAGATAGAAGATCTCGATGGCTAAAGTGGGCTGTATGTCGAATTTGACCTTGGGTAAGTTTATCTATCTATATCAATCGAAAAAGTTTATCTTTTATGACAGCTTACGAATATCACCTAATTTCCGTCTCGCAACCTGACCAGGCAGTGACAGTTTTTTTCTTCAATTTTCTTGTTTCCAGCCTGTTTACTCCGGTCTGTAACATAATTTCATAGATTCAATGTCATTTCTAATTAAAATGGAAGGGTGATCCAACCATTCTCGAGTCTTGACTTTTTTATCAATTGTCTTCGAAGTGTGAATCGATCATTATCTTCTTAGGCTAGACAGATAAGCTGTCTGCAAGTGACTGCTTAAAATAATTTTCTGACGGTCCAGCTTATACGGGCATCCCTGTATAGATTGCGTCGAAATGGTTTGACTACTTCTTAGGCCTTAAAACAATGTTTGTTTCCAGTAACATGCTTAAAAAGTGATCGTCGGTAGGTCGAGATTTTTTTTTTGGCAGTGGCTAGCCGTCCGGCACCGGACGACTAGACAGCGTAATTAGTCATCCGTCATCGGACGACTAGCAAACGATACATGCATTGGCTAGGTAACTGTCATTCTATTTCTATGCATTAGGCATCCATAATTTCAGTTATTTTCTTGTGATAAGTATCACATATGTTTCTACCTTGTAATAAACTACGAATTAAGCAAGACAAGTTAGTGCATTTATCTGCATCCATTTTGTGACCGGCCGTGTATCTCCGTATAATGTCCGCCATATTGGAAAACAAACAAAGTACGCACGTTAATTTGCCGAGGTAACACAAACAAAGATATATGGCAATTAATTACTTTTCATTCGCAGTTTTAATAGCACATAATACAAAACAATACAATTGAATAGGACCTTCCATGATAAGATTCATAAACGGTAACATTGTTTTCACGCTATTATAACCAGTGACATTCCAAACTGTCAATTACCTAACACAGCAATTTCATTTTTTCAGCATGAAGTGAAGTCGTATACTATCCCCATCCTCATAATACTGTAATTGAAACTTTCTATGTTCCTTTACTACTTCTATGTCTAATGCCGGACGACTAATTTCGCTGTCTAGTCGTCCGGCGCCGGACGGCTAGCCCAGGGCTCGCGCTGTCGCGGGCCAATAGCCCGAAGAAATCAAAATTGGCCCGAAAAAAATCAAATTGGCCCGAACCATCGAAAAGTATGACTTTACAAATATTGGAAAATCCAGTTACTAAAAATAGCAGGCTCGAGATTTTTTCTAGACTGGTTTTACAATCAACTGTTACGGGCGACGCTAAATGAACGAAAACTGGTAGACACAGTCCGCGTGTCATAAAATTAGGTCAATAAACAGCTTGTTCAGGGCTAGCTCTGGGTCAAAATTCTGTTGGGCCAATTTTTTAACCGTAATAGCGGCTGGGGGCCAGGGGGCCGCGAGGGCCCCCGGTGGGTCCAGGGCGAAGCCTTGGCTGGGGGACCAGGGGGCCTCGTAAGCTCCTGCTATTTTGCTGTTTGAGAACAGTAAAATCCACTATGAGATATATCATTTCACCTTATATTCAGTCTTGAGAAACCCTGAATTGTAACTATTTTAATAGTATAAAACTTTATCAATTTGACAAAGATGTATATTCATGTATGTTTGTTTTCTATGTGAAATTTTGTTGTTGTTCATTTGAATGATTCAATGAATGTAGACTTCTGTTTAAGTTATTATTTTTTCCTGTATCTCCATGTCTAAGAAACTTATAAAAGTTATATGTATAATGAATGACAGAAACAAAATAGCATTTTAGAACTTTTTCACGTTTATTCTCTATAGCACAACACAAAGTGACATTTCAAAAGTGGCATTAAAACATGCATCCTAAATGATTCACAGTCTACCAACAATAATTAAATTAGTATAAACTATATGTGTACAAGTTCTATCTTGATGATGACACATTGTTTTTGCGAGGGGACTAGACACACAAGTTATATAAATTTTGTGAAGATATTTTTTAACTTGAGACTAAAGTCTACATCCCTTGTGCGATATGCTGTAGCCAGTCAGCAAAGTTCTGTCTTTGATGCAGCTTCTGCTGCTGACCAACAAACTTGCTAAGTTCCAACACAAGTCCACATAACGTGTGATCATGAACAATTGCAAATTGGTAGGTTTAAGTGGGAAACTTATTTAGAAGCCTGTGGCAGATTTTGTTGGCATCCTGACATCTAGAAGACTTGACATCACAGCTGATCCACCATTTATCACAATACACTGTTGAATCTGAAACAAAATAAGACCAATACAAAATTTAACAGAAAATATAAAGATGTAAGGGTGTGTTAGCTATACAACCCTACTTAAAAACTGCATTGTCCGAAAATACGAATATCCGAAAATGCGGTCACTTCAGAATTGACAAATTTTCTTAAAAAGTTGACCGTCGTGATTTTCTAGGAATATAAGTCAAATTATGTTTTAAAACGTCATAGGCTATCCACACACAATGTTTATGGGCTAATTTATCGGGTAAAACACCAAAACTAACGTTATTTTAGCTTAGAAAATGCACGAAAATAAGTCACGTGATCCGCTGTTTTTTTTCACGTCAATTTCTTCACAAATAAATTCGATTCCCTGGATAAACTGGCGTAAAAAAACTTTTAAATGGTAATATAATGATTAAGACTGAATAATTCAATGTTGAAAAATACGATACCTGATTTATGGCTAGGATCATGCGTTTATCGCATATTCGTGACCCGTGACGGTCAATCGACAATTTCTTTCATCAGTCAATGAGGCCGCCTTTGATTAGACAATCATCCGCTAATTATCTCACAAACTGTCATAAACACAGTCATGTATAGTTTGTTTGTTTAACAAGCTGTTTATTGACCTAATTTTATGACACGTGGACTGTGTCTGCCAGTTTTCGTTCATTTAGCGTCGCCCGTAGCAGTTGATCGTAAAACCAGTCTAGAAAAAATCTCGAGCGTGCTATTTTTAGTAACTGGATTTTCCAATATTTGTAGTCATACTTTTCGATGGTTCGGGCCAATTTGATTTTTTTCGGGCCAATTTTGATTTCTTCGGGCCATTGGCCCGATTGGCCCGCGACAGCGCGAGCCCTGTTGTTAAACAAACAAACTATGCAGGCTTCTAAACAAGTTTCCCACTTAAACCTACCAATTTGCAATTGTTCATGATCACACTTTATGTGGACTTGTGTTGGAACTTAGCAAGTTTGTTGGTCAGCAGCAGAAGCTGCTTCAAAGACAGAACTTTGCTGACTGGCTACAGCATATCGCACAAGGGATGTAGACTTTAGTCTCAAGTTAAAAAATATCTTCACAAAATTTATATAACTTGTGTGTCAAGTCCCCTCACAAAAACAATGTGTCATCATCAAGATAGAACTTGTACCCATATAGTTTATACTAATTTAATTATTGTTGGTATCATTTTGAATCATTTAGGATGCATGTTTTAATGCCACTTTTGAAATGTCACTTTGTGTTGTGCTATAGAGAATAAACGTGAAAAAGTTCTAAAATGCTATTTTGTTTCTGTCATTCATTATACATATAACTTTTATAAGTTTCTTAGACATGGAGATACAGGAAAAAATAATAACTTAAACAGAAGTCTACATTCATTGAATCATTCAAATGAACAACAACAAAATTACACATAGAAAACAAACATACATGACTATACATCTTTGTCAAATTGATAAAGTTTTATACTATTAAAATAGTTACAATTCAGGGTTTCTCAAGACTGAATATAAGGTGAAATGATATATCTCATAGTGGATTTTACTGTTCTCAAACAGCAAAATAGCAGGAGCTTCCGGGGCCTCTGGCCCCCTGGTCCCCCAGCCAAGGCTTCACCCTGGACCCACCGGGGCGAGGGCCCCCTGGCCCCCAGCCGCTATTACGGTTCAAAAATTGGCCCAACAGAATTTTGAGCCAGAGCTAGCCCTGCTAGCCACTGCCTTTTTTTTTAGTAGATCGAGATTTTTTTCATGAACTGAACAAATTACGTTGAGTACGATTCGTTAGCGCCGCCAATGATATTGATATTTGACTACATGAGTACATTGCTAATGGTGTAAATACTTCGAGCATTACTTTGACCAGTGAAAAATTGAGCGCTCGATATAAAAAACGGCTTGTTTAAAAAAAGCAATACATAGCGTAGGACTAGGAAGTGAAAATTTATATGCCTGTGGCGATCGCGAATTGCAAACTGTTGCACAGCTTGCAGTTTGCAGATTGTTGCACTGCAAAGCGCTATTGATCGCTTATGAAGTGGTCCGTTGCGACTTAGAAAGCCAGGCCTGCCATAATAAAATCATGCAAAAGCCTGAGATTCTAGCAAGATTGAATTAAAGCGCGCGAAAATGCGAAATTCAATATGTGCTAAGCGCGGGAAACGCCTAATACAAATCGCTTAGCGCGCGGAACGCCTAATTCAAATCGCTTGGCGCATGAACCGCCTAATTATAGGCCCTTGAAGCATGTGAACCGCCTAATCAAAACAATTTCATTTAGTTAGGTAAATCCATGTAATAAGTTGTTCTGTAATATTTAGGTCTTAAAATAAAACCAAAGTAGAAGAGCCCAATTCTTGGTAGTCTTGTTTAGGCATTTTCCCCCAAAAAATATGCAATTTCCTCAATTCTGATGAATTAGTTAGCAAAACAAATTTAATGTTGAACAAATATCGACAATTATATCATTAAGTTTCGATTTTATTAATATATACCAATAATACAATCAAGCTTAAAATATCAAATTAATAATACAAAAATGCAGAAAAATAGTCAGTAGAAGACCGACTTAAAATCATCTGTATCTAACAGTCGTTTTATATATTGAGATTTTAAGAGTCCAAGTGAGCCAGATCGAGTACATTAAATCTAATAAAAATTTGGGGAAGTCCGAACAATGGGAGGTGTTACATTTTAGGACAATTGCTTCCTGTTAATTGCTTAATCACCAATTACAGACTCGCAATATACACTGTCATCAACCATGTACGCTACTATTACATGAAAACGGTATACACTGTAGAGAAGTATGTACGCTTTGCATTTCTTAAGATTGTCGGTAAATTGGACCTCAAAGCCGGAGAGCCTGTAACAGGCCTCAACAAATATTTTTAAAAGAGCTTGTCCTGCAATATAGACAAGTAGAACACCCCGAAATCTTACTTTCTTACGAGCGGACGATTGGATTCATTGAGGCCTGTGTAATCATATCAGATTGCCGGTAATTACCGGCGCAATGCCTGAGAAATGGCAGGCCTGGAAAGCGCTTGGTAGCTCTCATAGCAAAGTACTGAAAGATGTTAGTATCGTACACTTAGTGACTTGCAACAAGCACTGCAAGGTGGTAGCGTGTCATTTCATAGGCATAGGATAGTGCTCAATAGTGCTGTTTGGTTAGGCAACAGGCTCCTGGTTTGATCTCCACACTTGGACGGAACATATCTGGACCTTATTGGCTATGTAAAATAGTGATGTACTGATTATCGGATAACATCGATTAGTGGTGTGCAGAAGTTAGCCGATTCCAATGATCGATGTCATTCATCCATAATCGATCATCGGATAATTATAACGAAATGTTAAACAATACTTCTTTAATCAAATATTTGCTAGGAAAATTTAAAGCATGGAAGTTTCTACCTATTGAATACTTATCAGAACCAATTGAAACAAATTTTTCAAACTCAGATAGAAAAACGACTACCAAAAATCATTAATTTACCCTTTGTCACCCTTTTTCGCGACTTGGGTAGTAGGATACGGGCATCAGCAGACTGCATATTCAGTCACTGTCCTGCCGATTATTAATCGGAAAAATCGCATCGGAAGAGCCAGCTGATTGTAGCTGATGATCGATTATGATTAGCAACCGATGTCCCATCACTAATGTAAAATGCATGATAGCACTTCGCTATGAAACGGTTTACTACAAAAGTGTTTGTAGCAGATAAAGATTTTGTCTGCAAGAGCTCATTGATAGAGTGATAACAGTGATACAGTACAGTGAAGCACTATCGACGGTTACTGAAACGGGCCGTTGCACTGGAAATTAACAATCTGTAAATTTATTGGCTTCCAACTAATATAAGCAAACTCAGAGAATTCACAACTCATTGCATTTGGGGCAGAATCATCCAGACATCTCAAAATAAACGCTGGACACTCGGTCCTGTAAGGTCTTACAAACTGCCGGACCAAACGTTAATTTTGTCTTTATATGTGCTTGCGCATTGTCAATGTTGTTAGACGACGCCATTTTCATAAATGACAGTTGTGGAAAAAGGCCGGTCAGTCGGACCAGTTTTGGATTGAAAAACGGTGGACCATATCAAAATCCGCCGGACTTAACCGTCAGACCGGCGAATTTCTGGATGTCTGATTATTTAGGGCCGTCCATCATACATAAAATCTAATGGGAACAACTGTCTTTGATTTCAGGTTCAGATCCAGAAAAATTAGATTGAGGGGACACAACAAAAGTAGTTTGGATGGGTAGGTCTAAGGTGGATTACCGATTAGGGTGAATATGGGAGTGGTCACAGTTCCACCTGGGCCTGTATGTGGGAATTTGAAACCATGTTCTTTACTACTTGTACACTCATAGTGTGGTGCTTTGCTCATATTAAAGTCAAATCACTGGTTGGCCATTCAACCACACACCATAACAGCCTTCATTTGATATTTTTATCATTGTCTATCAAACGCCACTGTGATACAGAGATGTGACCAGTTATGCCTCCAATAAACTATATATATACCTATAAAACACAACGATGATGTTTTTACTTTCAGGTGATAAAGAGACTGTGATGGAGACAGATGATGGTCCACCTTCAAAGAAAATGAAGCAAGGTTTGAAATAACTTTTCACTGAATTATATATGTTTGATCAAGTCTGTAAACTCTATTCCAAATCTCTAGGCCACCACACCCCACTAACAAGGTGTCTTCCTTTGCATTAAGATATTTCAATAAAAAAATCCAAAAAAATACAGACTACCATTTCATAATCTGTTGAACATGTTACTGCTACTATCTCCCCCAGAGCAACTGTGGAACATAAACCAATCTTATGCTCTTTTTGTCTTCCGTCAAACATATGGATAATAAGGAGTTGATCAGCTTGCCTACAGGGTTTCGCCTGTGAAAACGCCGTGATTATAGCAAAAACAGAAATCTTGAAAACACTGAAAAGTACGAAAATGTCTGTGTACGATAGTAACAAAAGATCATGTAGAAAAAATATGTATGACCGTTAACTTCACATGGCTATGCAAGCGGTTAGGAAAAAATCATTGGCATTTAGTGTTTACCATCAATCAGGAAACTGAAACTGTATTACAAAAATACAGGTCCTTCTTAAAAAGCTGATAAGGTCCTGGAAAAGCTTTGAATTTGAATTAGGAAAGAGGGAAAACCTGTGCTTACTGCTGAAGTCATTTAGCTTACTTGTTCTATCTCACATTAGTAAGATTTGAGCATGCTGTGGCATTACTCCTGTAAATATATTTAAATTTCAAAAATACCTTGGCTTAAGAATAGACTTTTGTATTTCATATAAATTTGCTAATTCAGGTCGTCTACCGTTCAAACCGTTGGATCATGCGGGTCACTCCAGACAGAGTAACACACCACCTGGTAGTAAGAAGCGTAAGCTCTCTGACAATGAATCTCCTAGTGCTAAACAACTAAGGACGGGAGTTCCCTCAAATGTTGGTAAAACTGCTGTCGTTGATGGTGAACATGAAGTAAGTAGTAGCTCCGAAGCTGAAGTTGCTGGCGATTTAAATAAACATGTCAAAAAATTAAATACCATTGACAAATTCTTTAGACCAAAAGCCAATGTTCCAGATCAAGAAGAGATCTCATCGACTAATGAACTGATTGAGATTGATCTTACTGAAGATGTCAATGCTGTTGATAAAGATGTCAATGCTGTTGATAAAGAGACTGTCAAAACTTCGGAAAATGCTTCAAAAGACAATTCGAAATCTAAACCAGTCACAAAGATTGATACGATTGATTGTGATAATGTTGAAGGGGATAAAGGAGAAACAAAGGTCTGTGATATTGAAAGTAAGACTGAGAACAAGGATGTGGCTGATGAGGAAGACGAGGGAGGTGATGACAGTGATAGTGGAAATACTTCACAGACTGAAGACAAGGAAAACTTGTCAGATATTGACGCGGACTCATCGTTTATTGCTAACACTTCTGTATGTGAAGATGCTTTGAAGACACCAAAACGTGGAGGCTCAATAGAATCTGTACTTAAGGTGTGTATAAACCTAAAATCTATATTATTGGTGGTGGATTGTTTGGTCCAGTTGTTTATAAGCTGAGTTGGTAACCAAGCGATTTGGGTTCTATTCTTGGTTGTGACAGGTCAAGGAACAACATTGAATTATCTCAACATGTGAAGAAGTTGTTTACTTGTTGAAGAGTGAGTTCATACTGGTATTAAAGATACAGTCCAGGAGAGCTGCTAAAGTGAATCGGCCACCATATTAAACTTAAAATGGTTAAGACACAGGGTTAAACCAAAATAAACAAACAAATCTAACTAACGTGAGTCCTCTTCCATTGTTTAAATCGACCAATTTATGACAACATCAACCAAATGTAATGCTTGCCAAAATTAGCAATATACTGTTCATTTACTGTTCTTCAAAAATCTAGATAAGACTTGATCAGTTTTCAGTAAAATCTTATAGATATATAATGCGCTAAGAGGAGTGCCATTTGACAGGCAATTTAATTGTTTCACTAGTGTCTATGTTCATGAATTGCATTTTATGATTTTCGCCTTTTTACCGAGCAACACCCCTCTGTCCCAAGTCTTTCATTGTAAAGTGTTTTTAATCAATTCTTAACTAGAAGTCAAATCGTATGATTAAATCAAATGATCAAATGTGCAGAGCAAGCAGCAGCATATTCATGAAACTTAACTCGAATATCTATCGCCATTATAATTAATATTTATAATTAAGTATGTTATATGGAGTCTCCACTGCATGATTTTCCAAGTTTTTTTCCTGCTAAGATTCTTTGATGTTAGCCGCCCTTTTATGGCCGATGTTTGAAAGCCTGGTTTTCATGAAATTGTAATGTGTTAAAGATATTGTATTTGATTGTTTCAGACACCTGTTACAAGTTCTGCTGCTGGAAATATCAGTCAAGGATCAGCTAGTGATGGTACACCAATATCAGGACAGAAAAAACAAAGTGTTGTAAGTTACTTTAGTATGCAGGGCTTATATTCATTTAGCAAGTTCTGAATTTTTGGGGGTCATTTGTGACCCCTACTATCAGAATTTGGGGTTATTAACCAGGCCTGCATTTAGCACATTTTAGGGGCTTTGTGCTCTTGTGAATGTTGTTTATTTGCAAATAATGGATACCACAGATGTACACTTACTTTTGTAGATGGACTATTGCTTTTAGAATTTTTATGCCCCCGTATCGATAGATCGGGAGGCATATAGTGATGCACCTGTCCGTCCGTCCGTTCGTCCGTTCGTTCGTTCGTTCGTCCGTCCGTCCGTCCTGGTTAACCCAAATTGACCGTTTCTTCTAGCATCATTATGGCTTGCTGCAAAGCTTCCAAACTTGCATGGATGTTGTATATGAACACTCTCCACACACCTGTATCACCTGACCCTTTTTGACCTTCACCTTGACCTAATTTTGGACTTAGACTTATTTATGGACAAGGCTTCCACAGGGGGCATAAGCGTTTATTGAACGCAGTCTTGTTTTTAACTGTGTCATAAAAAACGCAGTGTGTCGTTTCCATTGCACCACAGACAATTTTAGTGTGTCAAAAATGCAGAAAATCCTGACTCACTGAAACACTAGTTGCTGACTACTGAGGTATTTACCACTAGTAACATTTCTCAAACTCATTTCTCAAAGTTTGATGTTTAATTCGCAGCTCCAGGGGCTGTTACCCCCTGGAATTTTTTGCAAAAATAGGGTTATCTTATATTTTTCACGCAAGTTTGACAGGGCTTAGAATCTGATCAGGACAACCCTGTTAGTAAAAAGCTTGTTAGACCCCCTGAGCAATTAAGCTGGTCTGACCGCTTCCTTAGAAAAAAGAATTGTTCAAACCCCTGAGAAGAGTTGTTTGGTCCGTGCATTTATAACTACATATAGTGTCAGTCACGACTTTAACACTTGGTAAATGTCATAATTAGAGATGGCAACGAGTACTAAAATCGGTACTCAAGTACTCGGTCATTCTTCCGATCGAGTACTTGGGTACTCGGGAAAACTATAAAATTAATGTGAATGACATTTGGGACACAGAAATGTTGTACTGCAAACGTGCGTGTTCAACTTCAAATAGAACATCGTATATGCCTATCCGTTCTGTTCAATTGTTCTGCCAACAAAAAAGTTTTAAAACTTCCTGTGTAGTTGTCAGAGAGCAAACGGAAAGAGAGAGAAGCACAGAGACAAAGAGTTAAAGAAGAGAAAGATAAACAAAGAGAGGAACAGAGACTTCAGAAAGAACGAGAGAAGGAAGAAAAGAAGAAAGAACTTCTGGAGAAGAAAAAGCAAAAAGAAGAGCAAAAAGAGAAAGAACGACTTGAAAAAGAAAAACAAAAACAAGAAGAAAAGGTAGTGATAAAACATATTATCCAGGTGTATCAAAATTAGCCATACGTCTGCAAAATTAATTGTATATTTGAACATGCTTGCCAGCTACTCTGTCATTTTCTTCGTTTTAGCTCACCTAGGTCCTGCAGTTCAATATGAAAGCTGGTGCAAATACTCCGTTGAGCAACATAGGGCCACTTGTCTCTCGTTTTAGCTCACCTTCACAAAAGGACAGAGTGAGCTTTTGTGATCACTCTTCGTCCGTCCGTCGTCAAAATTTGCTTGTGTAGACACTAGAAGTCACAATTTGGCCTAATCTTAATGAAATTTGGTCACTATGATCATCTCAATATCTTGGTCACATGCGATGTTGGGTCATCTGGGCAAAGAGCAAGGTCACTATGTAAAATCACAGGGCTTGCATGCACTACTATGACAGGTGAGTGACCTAGGACCCTTTGGGCCCTCTTGTTTGGCTCACCTTTATGAAACTTGTTCACCATGATCATCTCAATAAAATCTAGGTCAAGTTCGATATTTGGTCATCCGGGTCAAAAACTAGGTCACAAGGTCAAATCATAGAAAAACCTTGTTTAGACACTAGAGGTAATAATTTTGACCTAATCTTTATGAAACTTGGTCACAATGATCATATATGAAAGGCGATATTGGGTCAAGAACTAGGTCACTAGGTCAAATCACATGGCTTGCATGCACTACTATGACAGATGAGCGTCCTAGGGCCCTTTGGGGCCCCTTATTTACTTCAGTGAGATTTCAAACCATCAACCTACTTATTGAAGATTAACTGGCAACATGAAGATATTTCTACACCCCTGATTATGCCTTCATCTGAAATTGATCTTGAAATTTATGAAATCCTTAAAATACTGTTTTTAACAGGAATGATTATGAAGTTATGGTTGTGTGCATAATTGGCGGATATATACATTTTAGATATCAACAAAAAATGTAATTGGTGGGCCTTTTGTAAAACTTTCATTCTGTGGAGTTTCCATTTTTTGCTTGTACCCATTTTAAGGATAAGAAGGAAAAAGAAAGACTGGAAAAAGTAAAGCAGAAAGAAGAACTGAAGAAACAGAAAGAGAAAGAACTGGAGTAAGTACTGTACACTAATCTAGCACTACTGTACACTAATCTAGCCCTATCGTACAATAATTCACGATCTTACTGTACACTAATCCAAAATCTTACTGTACACTAATCCACGATCTTACTGTGCACTAATCCACAACCTTACTGTACACTAATCCACAATCTTACTGTACACTAACCCACGATCTTACTGTACACTTATCCACAATCTTGCTGTACGCTATCCACGATCTTACTGTACACTAATCCACGATCTTACTGTACACTAATCTACAGTGGTACTGCACACTAATCCACAGTCCTGTAAACTGATTCATTCATGCACAGGAACATAAATTTCTAAACCAGGGAGTTTGTATTACAAGTGACTGTCTAGACAGTCTAGCACTCAACCTATACTGGGACAGAGGTTGGAAATATTAAAATTCTACACTTGTCCATTATGTTCATAGAATCCTGAAATCTTAGTTGTTAGCAACTGCAATTCGTTAAAAAGAGTGGACAGTTACAAAAACAAGATCAAATTTTTTTGTGCGTCAAAATGTAAACTGCATTAAGATATTGTTTTGATGAATTAGGTGATTTAATATTTTGTGTAGATCTAAGAATGAAGAGAAAAAAAAGAAAGAAGAAGAAAGAAAACAAAAGGAAGAAGAGAAGAAACAGAAGGAAGAAGAAAAACGTAAAGAGGAAGAAGAGAAGGTAACTTGTTTGGGAGACAGATTTGAACAAACACCCGGTTGTTAAATTTCCTTCCTTCTAACTAAAGAATGCTGCACTCTTGTATGGTATTGGTTTAATAGCCTTCATCACATCAGCCTTGTGACAGCCGTACACATTTCTAAGGGAATTGCTAATGGGTCTGCTGTCCTACCAAATCCAACTGGGGCAAGATATATTCAATGTCCTCGCAAATCGAAGTCTCAACCTGTCACCTTTCCCTGCATTTGGCTTGTAATGTCCAAATGGCAAATGAAAAAGCTGTACAAGTTACATACAGCAATCTTGCAATGTCATCAAGAAATTGTGCAATCAAAAGTTTATGCAGCTGGTATGACACATTAATATATAGTCTCAAATCCTTGGCTGTTGTCCCACAGTCTTATTTTGATTTGTTAGGTTTGTAAGCACTAGGGATTGTATATTCCATAGAACATGTAATTTACAATGCAAGAAGTATTAATATGTTAACACCTTACTTTTCCGTGAGCTATGTTTCACTTAACTGACTTTTAAAAACATCAAAATATATTCATTGTGTGCCCCGAATTCTATGCATGAGTAAATGTTTCAAATGACTTCTAATTTGTATGAATGTTTGAAGAACATAAAAAAGTGGCAAAGTTCAACATGTTGCTATTGAAATATTCACTTCGGCAAAATTTTGTTAGCACATTTAGTACATACTCCAGTATCTGCAGCTACTATAATGTGAACTGTTAAATTATTAGTTTCACAGTATTAAATTTCGCTGTTTTGGTAAAGTGGTAATTTAATGTTTTCTTCAATTTGTGGATTTCTTGTTATGTACATATTTTTAGGTAATTATTCCAGGGGATGTAATTTCGCGATCTAGTTCATCACTGAAAATGAGGAAAATTAATCCACCACGAAACACTATTAAAAGTTTTACTTTATTCAATATTTTCAGCAAAGAAAAGCTGATAAAAAGAAGGAAATGTTCAAGGGTTTCTTCATACAAAAAGAACCGACTGTCTCTCCACCTAAGGTGAGTTATCAAAGATTTCTTGTGCATTTTACTCTTTAGTCTCTCAGAAGTCAAGAATATGTTTCCCTTATTTATTGGGGGATACCATATTAATTATATGCTAGATGTCTGTCTGGATTGATGTCACAAAGTTTGTCAGGTTTCAATTAAACTTCACATAAATGCTTAGTAACAAGTTACCAAGCTTAGCTGTGCATATTTTGTGGAATTTTTGGTCAAATGATTTTTGCCAGTCTGCCATTATGGTCTTTGGTGGGATACTTACATCTAGTTTATATAAACTTTTACATATAGTACCTTGTAATACAATCTGCTATTTTAGATGAAAGAAATGAAGAATGGGTTATTTATGCCGTTTGAACTGAAACCCAACATGAAACTAGCTCCATCAAGACGCAGTCCACTCTCAGACGAGGCTAAACACTCTATTGATGAATGTATGAAGTCGCAGGTTAGTGAATATCATAATATTCTATTGTTCAAAATGATTTCAAATGCTAAATTTTGACTTGGTAAAACACAATGTCTGTGGAGTAAAACCTCTTGATGGTCCATTGGATATAACCTGGAGAAATATTGTTTAACCAAAATAAACATAAACTGAGATCTGTGCTATTAATTGCTTCAAGTCCCATGGACGATATTAGCTGGCTTCGAAGATTAAGGTAAGTTTATGAATGCCATTTTGAAAAAGTTGTACGAAAAGTACTTATTATTTAAGTAAAAACAGCCTTTTTTACTTTAGTTAACATGGCCTCTTCTGATTTTGAAAATAGGTTCATAAGATGCGTCTAGTTATGTAGATGTATGATGTGTCTTATAAGGTCATAAGTTTCATTTAACAACCTTATTCTTATAAGCCAGCGAAGTACTAAACATCAAAGTTTTGTCTTCTCATGTAGACTGTTGTTTTACAGGATTGTAAAGATTTGTATCTGAAGACAGTTAAAGCATCAACATTAGGCAAATCATTCACCACTTGGCCAAAGTAAGTATACATTCAATATTTGTTGTAGCTTTATGAGCTGCGATGATGTGGTTGGAATATTTTACATAGCTATACTGCGTTTGGTGACTTATAATAAACTTTCCCCAGCCCTTTAAAAAAGTGGGTATAAGGCTTTGTTTATAGTCAGTAGACCAAATGGTTTTTGATATAACAAAATATAGGATTGGGTATGCAGATTTAGTGTGACCAGTATGACTCTGGATGATTTTAAGGTCAGTAGGTCAGGGGCTCCAAAAGGCAATGTGCGAGTCCCATGATTATTATATAATCCTTATTAAACTATCATATCAATCGGTCCGGTCCGCTGCATATATTTTGGTCACGGTCAAAAACTAGGTTTTTACAAGTGTCAAAAGTCTCCGGTGAGTGGTCCATTTTGGCAGATATCTGTTCCTTTATAGAATGCTAGACATTGATGATGATGTAGAGATACTATCACATGAGATATATATATATATATGTTCCCTTGTAGAATGCTAGACATTGATGATGATGTAGAGATACTATCACATGAGATATATATATATATATGTTCCCTTGTAGAATGTTAGACATTGATGATGATGTAGAGATACTATCACATGAGATATATATATATATATGTTCCCTTGTAGAATGCTAGACATTGATGATGATGTAGAGATACTATCACATGAGATATATATATATATATGTTCCCTTGTAGAATGCTAGACATTGATGATGATGTAGAGATACTATCACATGAGATATATATATATATATATATATATGTTCCCTTGTAGAATGCTAGACATTGATGATGATGTAGAGATACTATCACATGAGATATATATATATATATGTTCCCTTGTAGAATGCTAGACATTGATGATGATGTAGAGATACTATCACATGAGATATATATATATATATATGTTCCCTTGTAGAATGCTAGACATTGATGATGATGTAGAGATACTATCACATGAGATATATATATATATATGTTCCCTTGTAGAATGCTAGACATTGATGATGTAGAGATACTATCACATGAGATATATATATATATATATGTTCCCCTTGTAGAATGTTAGACATTGATGATGATGAAGAGATACTATCACATGAGATATATATATATATATGTTCCCTTGTAGAATGCTAGACATTGATGATGATGTAGAGATACTATCACATGAGATATATATATATATATGTTCCCTTGTAGAATGTTAGACATTGATGATGATGAAGAGATACTATCACATGAGATATATATATATATATATGTTCCCTTGTAGAATGTTAGACATTGATGATGATGAAGAGATACTATCACATGAGATATATATATATATATATATATGTTCCCTTGTAGAATGTTAGACATTGATGATGATGTAGAGATACTATCACATGAGATATATATATATATATATATATATATATGTTCCCTTGTAGAATGTTAGACATTGATGATGATGTAGAGATACTATCACATGAGATATATATATGTTCCCTTGTAGAATGCTAGACATTGATGATGATGTAGAGATACTATCACATGAGAAGGAGATGATCGAGACAGTGACATATCGTGCCAAGTTCCTCTACTTCCATGAGAACACACGACCTGCATACTATGGTACATGGAGAAAGAAGAGTAAATCATTATCTGCCAGGAATCCATTCAAACAAGATGAGGTAAGCCACACTATAATTACGTAACTATTACACTAACAAATCAACCTGGTCCTTGTATCTTCTATTATCATAATTCTCTACTTACCGATTTCATGTTCGTGTTCTGTGGACTAATTTAAACTTTAATTCTCATGCCTGATATTTTTCAGGCCTGTTACGTATTTCAGGTTTTGGAATCCTGTATTTTCCTTCTTTGCTCATATTGAAATATGAAGTTTCAGGCTTTGAAACTGGGATTTTCAGGCTTGACAATGATAGCTAATTGCCAGGCTTGATTCTGTATGGTTATGCTCACCGTCAAGTTTCCACTTAGATTGATTATGAACATTACATTGTGTGTCACAGACTGGGATAAAATCTGCTGCTAAGGTGGATTCTCAAAACCGCTAGCTACAGGTTGATCTCAGATAAGCAAATGGAAATTCTGTATATATTTCGTAATAAAGCTCTATTTTAGATAATCTTCTGCGTTCCATCTTCTGTGGTCGTTTATATCCTCAGTTTGGCAGTAGTATTTTGGATATAAATTAAGTTTTGTTAACACTCTCAGGTATAGTTATATTTTGTATTACAGACATTGTTTGACTATGAGGTGCAGGCTTCGCGAAAACTTTAAAAACCTGTCAGTCATTCGGACTGACAGAAACAAAAAAATTGTCAGTCCGAACGAACATTTGTCAGTCCGAAAAAATGAAAAGAGATGTATAGATAATGCATGTTCTTCTTAAATTATTCAGTGGTAAATTATTTAGAAATGCATTGTTAGCTTTAACACACAGTTTTAAAACAAGTGTTTTCAAATAGGTCTAATTAGAGAGTTTGCCTTTTCACAATGGGCTCATTCAGCCCATTCAATGAGCATATATCAGACAGGACTTTCTGTCAAGAGAAATGTTATTTTCATATCAAACATCTTTAAACTAAATCACGTTTTTTCGTGTTAAAAAGCCCCCTCGGAAATCGTTAAAATAACAATATATTCAGAAAAAAAATCGCGAACATTCCGGAATCCGTGTATTACGGGTTTTATCCGCATCCAAGAAATAATCAGTTTTCGCGACCTTCATTTCGCTGAATTATTTTACATTTTTGACGATTTCGGAGGGATATCTTATTGAAGCTCGACGAGGATTTACGAAAAAACATTCGTGTTACATTCTTTACAATAATCTTCAACTACGATGTGGGAATATGGCCGTCCAGATTTAAAATCTCTGTCGGACCAACGGTCCGACATTCAGTCAAATTTTGCCGGACCAAAGCATTGTTTGTCGTTCATGACTGACGGTTTTCGCGATGCCTGGAGGTGGACTCGGATGATAATGTTATATTTTGTATTACAGGCCTTGTTTGACTATGAGGTGGACTCGGATGATAATGTTATATTTTGTATTACAGGCATTGTTTGACTATGAGGTGGACTCTGATGATAATGTTATATTTTGTATTACAGGCATTGTTTGACTATGAGGTGGACTCTGATGATAATGTTATATTTTGTATTACAGACATTGTTTGACTATGAGGTGGACTCGGATGATAATGTTATATTTTGTATTACAGGCATTGTTATACCCCCAGATACATAGTATATGGAGGCTATATTGGAGTCATGCTTGAGGTTGGTTGGTCGGTCGGTCGGTCCGTATAATTTTGTCCGCGCTATTTCTCTGCAACCATTGGTCGGATTTCAACGAAACTTTGCATGACTGATCAGTCCCAAGTCTAGTTGTGCATATCCTCGACGCTCGTCGGTCGGATGATTTTTAAGGGAGTTATGGCCCTTTGTTTTTTGTACTTATTGTTTGACTATGAGGTGGACTCGGATGATAATGTTATATTTTGTATTACAGGCATTGTTTGACTATGAGGTGGACTCTGATGATAATGTTATATTTTGTATTACAGGCATTGTTTGACTATGAGGTGGATTAGGAAGATAATGTTATATTTTGTATTACCGGCATTGTTTGACTATGAGGTGGACTCGGAAGATAATGTTATATTTTGTATTACAGGCATTGTTTGACTATGAGGTGGACTCGGATGATAATGTTATATTTTGTATTACCGGCATTGTTTGACTATGAGGTGGACTCGGATGATAATGTTATATTTTGTATTACAGGATTTGTTTGACTATGAGGTGGACTCGGATGATGAATGGGAGGAGGAAGAACCTGGCGAGTCTGTCTCCTCAGATGAGGTATAGATTAAGATTTACCCATTCTTTCTTAGTGATTATAGATATTATACCCCTGCACAACGAGTTGTAAGGGGGGTATACTGGATTCAGCTTGTCTGTCTGTCAGTCAGTCTGTCTGTAGACGCATTCTTGTGGACGCAACTCCTCCTACAGTTTTGGTAGGATTTCGCTCAAACTTTCACAGATGAACAACCTCAACATGTAGATGTGCATGAAGAAAGGAATTTGCGCTGTGATGAATTTTGGCAGAATTATGGCCCTTTGCCCGCGGGGGTATATTAGTCTGCCGAATGGCGACAGCTCTAGTTTACATATTGCTTTTAAAAAAATCAATTCTCTCTTCATATACTTGTTCATAATTATACTGTTCAAGTTGTTATTAAAGTTAGCAACTTTAAATTGTTGGGAAATTGAGACTTGCATTGTTTGCATACCAGATCAAATGGCTTCAATGCAATTCTGTTTTTAGCTCACCTGTCACAAAGTGACAAGGTGAGCTTTTGTGATCGCTCTTCGTCCGTCGTCCGTCCGTCCGTCCACAATTGCTTGTGAACACACTAGAGGTCACAAATTTAGCCTAATCTTTATGAAACTTGGTCACAATGATCATCTCAACAAAATCTAGGCCAAGTTCGATATTGGGTCATCTGGGGTCAAAAACTAGGTCACTAGGTCAAATCATAGAAAAACCTTGTGAACACATTAGAGGTCACAATTTTGACTTAATCTTTATGAAACTTGATCACAATGATCATCTCTATAAAATCTAGGTCAAGTTCGATATTGGGTCATCCGGGGTCAAAAACTAGGTCACAAGGTCAAATCATAGATAAACCTTGTGTAGTCACTAGAGGTCACAATTTTGGTCTAATATTTATGAAACTTGGTCACAATGATCATCTCAACAGAATCTAGGTCAAGTTCGATATTGGGTCATCAGGGGTCAAAAACTAGGTCACAAGGTCAAATCATAGAAAAACCTTGTGTAGTCACTAGAGGTCACAATTTTGACCTAGTCTTTATGAAACTTGGTCACAATGATCATCTCAACAAAATTTAGGTCAAGTTCGATATTGGGTCATCTGGGGTCAAAAACTAGGTCACAAGGTCAAATCATAGATAAACCTTGTGTAGTCACTAGAGGTCACAATTTTGGTCTAATCTTTATGAGACTTGGTCACAATGATCATCTCAAAAAAATCTAGATCAAGTTCGATATTGGGTCATCTGGGGTCAAAAACTAGGTCACAAGGTCAAATAATAGAAAAACCTTGTGTAGTCACTAGAGGTCACAGTTTTAGCATAATCTTTACGAAACTTGGTCACAATGATCTACACAACCAAATCTAGGTCAAGTTTGATATTGGGTCATCCGGGGTCAAAAACTAGGTCACAAGATCAAATCATAGAAAAACCTTGTGTAGTCACTAGAGGTCCCAGTTTTGGCCTGATCTTTACGAAACTTAGTCACAATGATCATAACAACAAAATCGAGGTCGAGTTCGATAATGGGTCATCTGGGGTCAAAAACTAGGTCACAAGGTCAAATCATAGAAATACCTTGCGTAGTCACTAGAGGTCACAATTTTTGTCTAATCTTTATGAAACTCGGTCACAATGATCATCTCAAAAAAATCTAGATCAAGTTCGATATTGGGTCATCTGGGGTCAAAAACTAGGTCACAAGGTCAAATAATAGAAAAACCTTGTGTAGTCACTAGAGGTCACAGTTTTGGCCTGATCTTTACGAAACTTGGTCACAATGATCATCTCAACAAAATCTAGGTCAAGTCCGATATTGGTTTATCTGGGGTCAAAAACTAGGTCATTAGGTCAAATCATATAAAAACCTTTTGTAGTCACTAGAGGTCACAATATTTGCCTAATCTGTATAAAACTTGGTCACAATGATCATCTTAACAAAATCTAGGTTAAATTCGAAAGGTGAGCGACCTAGGGCCCTTTGGGCCATCTTGTATAATCAGGGGTTCTACAATTCCGGAATAATCCAGAAATCAGGATTTGCCGCATTGTAAAGTTTGCAATTTTCTGCAGAAAGATGAAAAAATTCAAAGTATTGATAAAGTTAAGGTCATTCGCAATTTTGTAAGCCGAATTTAACAATATGACAAGGTTTCAACTGAGATTTAGTGTTGAGGTGTATCCAAATGGCGCCATAACAGACATGCGCCTCATTTTCAGGATTGGGCATTTGCCTCAGTAGACTCCTGTATAATTAAATTGAAAATCGTATTTATACGTCATTGTTAATATCAGGGTTGTCAATTTTCCCGATTTATCCGGAATTCCGGATTTATCATTCCTGATAGAGCAATGGCTTCTGGCTCCAAAATAAAAGTTATTTGATGAAATTATCTCAAGAAATGGCAAAGTTATGGTAAATTTAATCTACTCTGAAGGATTTTCTTTAATACAAGCTGAGTTAACTATTGAAACAACTTCATTGAAGGCCTCTTATTTGGCAAAAACGGTCGGCCGGTTCGATTTTCTTGATTTTGAATTTGGCCCTGTTGACACCCCTGTAATATGAACAGTGATATGTAAAATGAATGTATATTATTGTCAGGAAGAGGAAGAAGGTGAGAAAGTAGAAGATGAAGATCCTGAAGGTGATGATTGGATGGTACCACATGGTTATCTCTCTGATGATGAGGGGGCTGAGGAAGATGACGAGGTAGTGTGTCAATTACAGTTATTTATCACATAACCTGCGGTCCAGGAGTGTCGTAAAGGCGTGCCGTAAATATCGTTCGGAGGTTTAGAGGTTGTTGCTATACAGGGGCTAAATTTATAGTAGATAGAGGCTTAGGGAAATCTTGAAGGTGATGCTCTACAGAGGTCCGCTCTGGAGAGGTTATACTGTGTACTACACAAATCGCAGGTCATATAGTCCCATGTCATTTTTCTTCCTCATGTGGAGAAGTTGCTTGTTCCTTGTGGACGGGAAAGTTAGTACTGGTTAGGATACCGTCCAGATCAGACCAGCTGGTTAGGTGAATCAGCTGCCGTATAAAACTGAAAATTTGCTGAGAGACATTGTTAAATGCTAATAAACAAACCCCATATAGGTTTGAAATGTTAAGAGCTAGTCTGCCGTCAAGTTACCATTAGCTACATGGAAACTGAATTTTACTTGGCTCAGAATAATGAAATTTATAATAGAATTTCCATGTTTATGATGCAAATTTCTTTTCGAACCTGTAGTTGAGCTTTAAGTGTATAAATCACTGACCTTAGCTGAAAAATATTTTAATTTTCTTGTATCATCTCATTTACTTTGATCAGGTGGATACAGCCAGTAAACAGGACTTACAGAAGGTACGACAGGCAGCCTGGGAGAGTGAACTCAAACGTCAAGCTAAACCACTCAAGATGTTAGCCATTGGTTGTGCTTGGGAAAACGATGAAACCACGACAATAGCAGCACAACAATTACAAAAATTACTCCAGTACAAGGTGAGGAAATGATTTACCGGCCACGGCCAGGGTCCAGCAGTTAGTGTGATTGATTTATAATGCGGCGATACAGGTTAGATGCCTGGCCACAGTCAGTTATATCCTTCCTTAAAAATTTGACAACAGTGTCAATTTCCTCCTCATGTGCGAAGTCACTAATTCCTTGTAGAAGGGTAAGTAAGTACTGGCTAGGATATAGCCCAGGAAAATTGATTAGGTGATTCAGCCGTCATATAAAATGAAAAATTGTTGAGTCAAAACATTAAACCCAAATAAACAAGTTGTGTTAAGCAGCCAGTCTTTGGATGCTTCTACCAGGTGACCACTGACACAAGGGTTTGTCTGGTAAAAGGGGTTTGACTGTATATAATATATCATGATGTCTCGCTATATTACAGGCTGTATGTTTGATGGACAGACCAATATCTACAAGTTTTACTGTAACTAGATCATGTGACACAGATTCTACAAATGATAAAACAGAGAAAAAGTCTTCAACATCCAACAAGAAGTCTGTACCAGAAGAAGGTATTATATATATTTTAATGAAGTAATTATGTCTCCCACATATAGTGGGGGAGATATGTTGATTTCACGCTCGATATTTGTCCATGCTAATTTCTGTTACCAGATTTCAGATTAAACTTCACACGAATGAGTCTGATTATTGTTTGGATGATTTTTGCCAGAATTAAGCCCTTTATGGGAGACACATGTTTTGTGTCATAAGCTCTTCTAGTTTTGAATTCTCTTCACTGCAGTCACATAGGTTTACTTTCGTCAATCCTACTTTATACTTGTATCATATCATATCTGAATGTTTTTACCCTAAAAGATTCATAATATCTTTTTATATACAATGTTATATTTTGCGTTGTATTTCAAATACCATGGTTGTGGTCCAGTGGTTATTTAATTGCAAGGTTTGTAACCCAGTGATCTGGGTTTGATTTCCGGCCTTGGCAGATCATTCCTTTCCCTGAAGATTTTACATTTACCCTTTAGTTTGTTGCTACATTTGTGTGATATAGAACCATACACAACTTTATATTTTCAGCTATACCTGATTTGATTCGACTGGTACATGGTAATCCTGTTGGCATTAAGAACCTTGTGAAAGAGTTCCGTATGTACTGGAGGAAGAAAACTAATCCAGATCTGGATACTACTGCTGATGTAACATTAGATTCCTCTAAGCTCGACATGAGTATGGACGTAGACGAAAAACCTGATAGTACTAAAGAATCCCCTAAACCAACGAGTCTTGATACTCCGAAAGCTAAGGCTGATCAAGAGAAGGAGTTTGCTATATCTAAACGCCAGTTGGAGATCAAGATCCCAGCTATAGCCGTGCATGAGAAGCGATTAAATATCAAGAAATTAAAATGTTGGTATGTCAAGGAAGAAGTACTGGAGCAGTATAATATGAAAGATCTACAACTTCCCAACACGTGGGAGTATGTAGGTATCAAACCACCCACCTGGGCTATGGACAAGACTGTTACCCCTAAAGTCGAGGAGGTTAGTAAAGTGAATGTTGCTAAACCTGGTGGTGATGCTACTCCTAAGATAATGAAGTTTGCTCAACCAATGTCCCCGTCCATGATACAAGCACTCGGACCTGTAGCTGGAAACAAGGACGCTTCTGTTGCGGCCGATACCAGTCAAACTAGTCAAGTACCAAATGGTAATAACGTTGATCAGCAAACTGCAGACCAATCGGGATCAGAATCCCCTAATCCCTTAAAAGCTTTACCTGCAGACCAGAGACGCATTAAAGATATGTTTTCTCCTCTTGCAAGAAAGTCGCTTAAAAAATTAACAGGAAGCCCTAAAACGGCAGCCCCTATTAGTCAGCTTCCGTCTGATGCTAATAAAATGGTATCGCCTGGATGTAAGAAACGTACAAACATTAAAACTAACCCTGGTGATGTAATTACCATCCCTTCCACTTCATCCGAGCATGTACCTACTTCATCAACTAAAGATGTTACTACTCCCAATAAAGGGCCAGTCCAAACTGCCCCTGCTGCTACATTAAACACCACCCCTAAAGCTTCGAATCGCAATGTACCTGTACTCAAATCTATGCTATCGTCCCCAGAGTTAATGAAACCAACGGCCAAGAAGGAGAGTCCAACTGATGAATCAGTAAGCAAAGAACAACCGATGGATGTTGATATTATTGTGATAGAATAGGTTTTACCTCATACTGAGTGTGTATGGATGTGTGCGCGTGTGAAGAGAATCAAAGATATGAATGAGTGGAGTACGAAAACCAGGATTTCCTAGAATGTCTATATTCAGAGTTCAGACAGAAGTTGCTTGAGTCTATTAGTTGTGTAAGATTGTTATCAAGGTTTCAAGTGAGTTCATTGAATCATATAATCATGTTTACAATTTAATTGCATTCAGTCATACAATCCTGTTATTGGATCCTGTGACATGGGTTTTTTTTTGGTATTCCTGTATGTAATTGACTCTGCCCCCCTAAAAGACAAATGCATGGGTGAAAGTTTTCAGGCATATGCCTGAACTTCAGGTTTTTAAGTGTACCAAAAAGTATGTTTTTCTTCATTTTCCCTATATATTTATATAAATGGTCTTTTTCTGAGGTTTTCCAGTTCTTCAAAATTTCCAAATGCATTTTAAATCATGCAGTAATTTTGCTTGTCCTGGCAAAGTAATGATAGTGACCTGCTTCAAAATAAACCTAAAGTTTATAATATAGGGATATTTGAAATAAAAAAACAAAAGTCACAAAATCTTTTTGTTCAACAATGTGCTCATATCTTGTGCTCCAAATTACAATTTGTTGTCGTTATTGTCTCAAGAATCAACTAGTATATATTGGACTTGTTAACTTACATTTGACCACTGACAAAGAATAAACATAGTCTTCCATTGATATATAATTGTGTGTTGATTAGTAATATTCATTGATTGGTTATCTTAATTAGAATAGTTTTCTGTTACATAATTTTGCATGCTGAATGAAATTTGTGTACTTGTCTAAGTGTATATTAAACATTAACTGCTAAGTTACAGGTATTAGTTATTAATTATTGCTGGAAGTATATGAACTGCAGTTGTCAAAATTGTGTTGGAATGTTCGTCAGCATGTGTAGTTGAGTTATGAAACTTTGCATAGTAAGTAGGGGTATCTGTGTCCTGTCCATGTGTTCAATGACACAGTTCCTACAATTCCAGAAATCCGGATTTGCTGCACTAGAAAGAATGAATTTTTCTGCAGAAAATAAAAATGATGTGATGGAAAAATTCAAAGAACTGGTATTAACCAAGTAATGTTTGATCTGTTTTGGTGTAGGGATGTGTGCAGATCGCGCTTGAAACAGACTTGCGTCTAATTTTCAGGATTGGGTGTTCTTCCTAAGTAGGACCCCTGTAATGTAATTGCATTGCTATGGTTGATATGATATGAGAATTAATCAGTGATTAGCCACCTACCGGTTTTCAACCTGAGGGAACTATAGGTTTGCCCTCTGTCTGCCAAGAATCGGGATCCTGACATAACTCTTTCCAAGCTAGGTTTCTGAAACTTGGTATGTGGATATTTGCCAATTAGGAGATAATTCAAGTCAAAAAAAAATTCTCACGAAAATTATGGTTGAAATAGATATAGTGAAAATAGATCAGAAAAGTTCAAGGCTTAAAACCAGTAGGGGACTTGTATTGTCTGCAATTCTTCAGTTACGGTCAATTTAATGTGTACTAATAGATTTTATTCAATAGAAACTGAGTTAAATATGGAAACAAAGTGATTGAAGGCCTCTTGTTTGGCAAAAATGGTCGGTCGCATATGATTTTCAGGATTTTGAATTTGGCTCTGTTGACACCCCTGAAGTAACGAGCAACAGAACAGTTTGTGGCGGACAAAGGCACATCTAGATGAACCCTCCAAATTACTTTGAACACATACAATGAATGGTGCAACATCCAAGTGCAAACATAAGAAAAATACATCTGGATTTATAGTTTATTTAGTGACATTTACATCAATGATTATACAAATAATTTGCACTAAAATAAATAAATACCATATACAGATTAAAGTAAATGTACAAGAAAAAAAACTGATATGGCAATAACATCACTAGAAATAAATTATCAAAAACAAGATGTACATAACATGATAAAACAGCATATTCCTAAAATAAAATGTACAAAACAATGGGAAGTGTAACGCTTGTGTATCAATACATCACTTACACATCAATCTCAACATATGTAGAAACACGCAGGAACTTTACAAAAGAAAAATCCAACTACTAAATGTTTCGTACTTGACTGTTCATAATAGTACTGACCATATGACTGAAAAACAACCTAAAACCCAACACACGTACTGTAACTTTAATCAGGAATTGTTTCCAAATTGTAATTGAATAAAGCTTAACTAAGATTTTGACAGGTTTTTTAAAATTGTATCATACAAATGTGATCCACAAATGTGAAGGGAGTTGATTGGTCTCAAACATATAAACCTACCTAAATAGGTAAATTAACGATGAAACCTTATATTGGAACATTTGAATGTTTTTGGGTGTCTTAGTCTAGTTATTTCGTCAATAATTTGCATTTTCTACACAGGTTTATAATAATTACATTTTTGGGACCAAGCAAGTTATCATATACAATAACTACATGCACTAACTCAGCATATACTATGGTACCGGAATTGAAACCAATAATATACGAGGTGTGTCCCAAAAGTTCGTAGACATCCCAATTTAAAAGATATCCGGCGTCATGACAAATTCTTTTTCACCAGACCTCTATACTTTATTACAGAATACACATTCTGTATTAATTTGACTAAATATACTATAAAAATAAAAACAATATATGACATTTTATGTATCATGGTTTTGATAAGCGGCGCAGGTCAAGTTCGTTAGTTAGAACGTTTGATATAATGTCATAGCAATTGTTTAATTTTGGCGCTATTATATTGACGTTTGTCAACGTGCCACGAGGTTGTGTTAGTGTCACGTCGGCCAAGTATCATTACAATAGAACAACTGTACGATGAAAAAAAACTTTTATCATAAGGATCTAATGAATTATTGGAAACGAAAATGACGTCTTTTGACGTCGAAGAACAACAGACTATCATTAAATTGTGTGTACCATAGGACAAAACACGTGTTCAAACCATTAAAACACTTCGGTCTGCAACAGGCAAGGATTATGTGTGTAGTACACTTGTTTACAAGTGGCACAAGCGATATTCAGATGGAAATACGACTAATAAAGCGGACGGTAATAGCGGACGACCGATAATTATAAACGACGTTACTGTGACGTCTATAGAAGAGATCGTCAATAAGGATAGACGTGTGAGCATTCGTGAGTCTGAATTGAGCCGTGGGACAGTAAATAACATACTTAAGGATCAGTCAGGTATAAACAAGGTATGGGTGCCAAGGTTGACATATTTCGACAGAGGCAGGCGAAAACATCGATAACGGTGGCTGCTACTTTGAAAAATTGTGACAATTTTAACGTTGTTAATTTACGCTGCGGACGTAACTGACGTCACCACCTGCGCAGCTCGGGTACGAGTGAGTACACTTGAAATATTGTAGAAAAAATATTACTCCACGCATATCACTGAACTTTTCTGTGTTATAGGTAAATGCAATTTTTTTTGTAATACTGAAGTTTAATGTGGATATGTTGTTTTGTTTTTATTTTATCACAAGTGTCTACGAACTTTTTGGACACACCTCGTATATACATGCATTTGTTGCTTATATTATTATACTGGGCATCGCTGAAAAGTTCCCACTTATATTTAGTATACAATATGACCTATCGGTACAAACGTTTTATAGTGTGTGCATTTGAATATTGTTAAATAGGATAGCTGTGACTACACAGTAAGGTCAAAACATAGTCGTGTTCGGCTTTTAACAAAGTGTAACATGAATTATAAAATATAAAGTCAGTAGGGTGGTAACTTTTCATTGACCTTCAGTATATATGCATGTTTGTCCTTGTACATGTGTAATCATGGGCATATTGGCTTATTTTCGAAATAAGCTATCTAAATCCAACATGTAATGGACAAAGTCGATACATTGACAAGAACAGACAAACACTACAAGAACAAACTGTGTACCGGGATATATGCGATATTACAGTTATTATGACTAGAATATACTATATGACTGACCAGATATAACTCGCATCTGATTATGAACCAACACACAAACAAGAGGTCAAGAAGATTAAATGTCTGAGTAATAAACAACTGCCAAATTATGACTTGTTATTTAAGTAGGAAATGTCATCATAAGTTACAGGATCAAGATTGAAACTTCCACATTTGACAAGGTATCTTATATTAATTCTTGACATGGCCTCAAGATTTTTCTATGGTATTCCTACATTCCAACAAAAGCAAAATCTCTAAATGGCAATCTTCTTAAAACTAATAACATTAAAAAAAACAACATGATATCTATTACAGTACTAAATTACAACGAAGTCTATAAATTCATAAAGACAAATAAAATAACATGTTTCAAGACTGAATACAAATATTGGTAAAACATGTACATGTAACTGGGGGTGTCAATATTCCTGATAAATCCTGAATTTCAGATTTATCTATCATAAAAGGGCTGTGGTTTCTGAGTAAAAGAAAAGTTATTTGATGAGATTATGTCAAGAAATGGCAAAGTTGTGGTCAATTTAATCTGCTTTGAAGGATTTTCTTTAATACTAATACTGTGAGGTTGAAGGCCTCTTGTTAGGCAAAAATGGTCAGCCACATATGATTTTCAGGATTTTGAATTTGGCTCTATTGACACCCCTGATGTAATAAGACCACACAATTATTTATTCAATTTTCAGGTCCATTTTCAATGTTCAGCTCTGTATTCTACCTCAATTTTAAGGACAATGAACTTAATATGAGAAGACTTGTTTTTAAAGGTCCCAAGAGTAATCTTAATACGATTGAGGTTTGTAATACATTGAAAATGTTTAAAAAAAAATGTTTTTATTATGGTCATACCATACATCACACAGATAAGAAGTTACACATTGAGTTACAACACGGATCACAATAAATGGTTAAATTGAGGCAAACACGTTCCAATACACCGCTTCTCAGTTCTGTCAGAGAATTTTACTGTTTTCATGTGACTGACGGAACCGAAAATGATGTAATGCTCGGAGGGAACTCAGATGTCATGTATCCTGAGTTCCGTCACAGCCATACGAAAACAGCACAATTCTCTGACGGAACTGAGAAGCGGTGCATTGGGATTAGTACCATGACGTTTGCCATATCGTGGTAGTTACGTATACAACACACTTAAACACACACACCTTCTCACCGACAGGTATAATTTCACCTAACAAGTCACCCATACTTGCACCTAATGGAATATGTGTTAAATCAAGTCATTTTGTACATCCATATAATTTGTGGATAAAATTTGATGTCTTTGTAATACGATGCAGCTTGAGATGGAAAAAACTTTGTATCAAATCAATATTTGAGCTCCGCCTGCTTAAAAAATAACACAATTTGGGAAAATCACATTTAGTACAGAGCAGATATTTTTTTGTAAATGTGGCTCTCACAAGGAGACTTGTGCTAATTAAATGACGTCATTTTAATTATTGTGTTTACGCGACGTCAATAACGTCATTTCAATCGATATGTCTAGTTTTCATCATGTCATAGCATGCCACTTAGTTGGACAATTTTGAAAAGGCATAACTTTTTTGAAACCTTTAACACTAAACTACACAATTCTGTCAACATTTGAAGAGGTGAGATTTTGACCTCAGGTTGGAAATCCTAGAGCAGACCTCATTTCTTTTATATACTCTCTTAATAATAATAAACACCCCAAGACATAGCATTCTACTACAGTAGAGCATATATTAGAAGTGAAAAAATATTCATGTTCATTTTGAATTCCACAAAGGACTGACCACATACAGATTTTATTATGTTCTATTTTCATGTAAAAAGTCAGACTTTGAATCTCTCTTTTACACGAACTGTGAACTCAAAATTTGTTACAATTTATTCTCTAAACATTTGACACTTGTTAACTGCAGTTACCTAGTAAAACTTATTTCTTTTCAGAATAAGGTGAGGTTTCTTATGGTACTTTTAACACAGCAAAAACACAACAGAAAAATGCATCAACAAATGTAGCAGCTTGACACGACTGGTTTGAACTAAAAGCAATAAAATTACTGAGCAAAACTATAATATTACCATATTGCTGCAAAAAAATGTATTTGGAACATTTACCTTGAGCAGAAATCTAGATAGTATTTTGTTAAAGTAATAAACAAGGGAGCCATCTATTGGAGGGGTGAATATAAGGGAACATTTATATTGATAAAAAAACGTATATGGCAAACAATTTGATAAATTAGAACACATTAAAACTTTGCAAGAGAGGTCAGTATCTTAGTCCTCAATCCCACCCCTATTTTCACAATCTATTTAAGATGGTAGTTTACATCATGTAAAGATTCCCCATCCTTATCATTGAAGCACACTGAATACATTTGTAAATGCAATGCAGCATCACAAATGACTATACTAGGATAATTTGTGACAGTTATAGAATATATCTGTGCAGCAGTAGGTGTTTTAGCATATGACTATAAATGTACCAATAACACCAGCCAGATAACTGATGGGTCAACCCTTCACACCATAGGCATCTATCCTATATACCTATAGTCAGGGGTTCTACTGAGGCAAAAATGCCCAATCCTGAACGAGTTGAAAGTCTGTTTCGGGTGCCATAGGGGACATACCCCTACACGAAATCTCAGTTCAAACAATGCTCTATAGCTGAAATTTTGCTATTGAAATCTCAAATGACCATAGCATTGTCAAAACTTATCAAAAAACTTTTATTTTCTGCAGAAAAGTTTATTCCAGAATTGTAGGACCCCTGTTTAGTATATATATTGTTCTGATAAGCCCACTGGTTGTGTACACTATCTTCCTTTTCATGGTTATATGAAAACAATTGGTGATTGACACTCATACATGCACATAATAACAATGTTTCTATTTTCTATGGATAACATAATTCAATTGGCAAACTTATTTTGGTTCACATTAATACATGTACAAGTAGGTAAAGTATAGATGACAAAATTTGTCATTATGGATAGACAAAGATATTACACTACGCCGTGAAAACTAGTAACAATGATTCTGTTACATGATAAAAATATTTACAACATAAAACACACATGTTTCAAACACGTAATATTACATCACTAACTTTGTTAATTTCATAATATGGATAAAACTCAACAAAGATTTAACAGATACCATGTAACAATATAAGAGCATTATATTTATATATAAACAACAAATTTGATTTATAAACTAACTGACTATGTCATGGAATGTGTTATATAGCGTAACATTTATAATGTATAGCATATTACACTGGATACTGTTTCAAGTCTGACACTAGGGATTCACAATAGATGATTCGTGATAAAGAAAGGGAGATAATTCATGACAAATAAAGCAGGGGTCCTACTAAGGCATAATGCCCAATCCAAAAATGGGTCACAGTTCTGTTTCAGGTACATTTAGCACACAACCCTACAGCAAAACTGTTTCAAATATTGTTCTATTAGTAAAATTCACGCAGCTTATGAAACTTCGAATGACCATAACTTTGTCAATTCCCTGACTATTTTCATTAAATAACTTTTTTTCTGCATAAAGGCAATTAATTCTTTCTAGTGCAGCAAATCTTGATTTTCCGGAATTGTACGACCCCTGATAAAGGGAGATGATTCATGACAAAACAAATGAAGGCAAATCAAGAAAATACAAAGGGAAGAAAAACTCAAAAACAATGAGAGGAAACTCATAATACAATATAAAGATAATGAAACAAAGGGAAATAATTCATGACAGAACATAGGGAAACAACTCATGATAAATGAAGGGCGACAACTTATGATAATCAAAGGGCGAGAAATGAACTTATGACAAACAAGAGAAATCAGAAACCTAGTATGATACTCCAGACAATACCCAGTGGAATAATATACATACAGGAACACAATCAAATAATCACTATTTGTAGCAAAATAATAATATAATACAGACACTTAGTAAAAAACAAGATACACACAATAAATATGGACACCTTACTGAAGTAAGCAAATACACAATAGTCATAGAGCTAGAAGAGAAAAACAAGACACAGGTGCCCCCAAGTTGGTGTCATTATAAAATAAATTCAACTGAACACAGTAATTGTGACTGCTTATATATCTGTAACATAATCACACAGTATCAATAACAATAATTAGAGCTGTCGCCATTCGGCAGACTTATATACCCCCGCCGGCAAAGGGCCATAATTCTGCCAAACTTCATCGCAGCGCAAATTCCTTTCTTCATGCACATCTATATGTTTAGGTTGTTCATCTGTGAAAGTTTGAGCGAAATCCTGCCAAAACTGTATGCGTTGCGTCCACAAGAATGCGTCTACGGACAGACAGACCGAAAGACAGACAAGCTGAATCCAGTATACCTCCCTTAGAACTCGTTGTGCGGGGGTAAAATAATCACATTATAGCTGATGTCAACCAGGTGATCTCTCAAAACTTCTCAAGGAGAAATCTTAACACAAATTGAGAATTTGCTCAAATAAGAGTTTAAGAAACATCTCAAGTCAGAGCTCTTGAAATTTTGCTGTAGTAACCTCCAAACAATCATACCAATTTTGATTCTGATTTTGCATGGAAACTTACTCAAGATATGCAACAAAATCTGAGACGCGACAAATTTGAGCTGAGATTAAGCTCTGATTGAGGTGCTTTAAGAGATACATGTCTCATTGTACTTTCAATAACAAACATGCAAAATAACTCATGACTTGACGGTATAATAACCTTAAAGTGATGGCTTGTTATTGCATGCATAAAACATCACATTTATAAATTTAACTACTTTTTTCAACTATGAATGCTTGTTATTACTCTTTGATACAAATTAAATATTTGCAAACCATGTGCATACAAAAGTGATTTTATTAACTGGATTTCATGTAAAGTCAAATGTTAATCAAAGCCCCGTATCAACAAGACATGTTTGTAAAACATGTATGTCCCCATGGCAGCACAATAGTCAGAGATGGTTACAGTTATGGCTACTTTGACCTCCTTACCTCAAAACCTACTGATGATGACCAACCTCCAAGTAAAGTTTGAGCAACCTAAGCTCAAGTGTTCTTGAGTTGTTGAACGTAAACAAATTGGTCTATCGACAGTCCTACATGAGCAATATACTGCCTTATCAAAGATGTGTAAAACCGAAACAAGGTTTGTTTGCAAGTCTGGTCAAATTTTTGCTTAAGTACTAAGAAAACATTAATTCACTCATTAGCTATTATTTACAATATATTATGCTTTCTGCGAAGATTATCGAAATTGAATGAAATAAAACACATGCAGAGCTGCATGTTTCTGTGAAAGCGCCATAAATTCGGATCATTCCACCATCATCTTAATCTCCTCATACTGATTAATTGACACATGATTTGGTGAAATATGGCACTCATATACCTGGGTACTGTTTTATCAAAGCACTTAAGGAAATCGTAAACATACGCTCAAATTTCAATTATTTATTATTCTTTAACTGCTACTTTAACAGGTAAAGGGATATGGAATATCAACAATAACTCGTTTAATGATCTCCTACAAACGTTTTCTGTCCCCTATTAATAGTTGTTAAACATAATAAGTAATTTAAATTTTAGCATATATTAAAGGTTAATATTTTCCTAAGTGCTTTGATAAAACAGTACCCAGATGACTTTAAATAAAATCCCTAAGTATGATAACATTTTTATCAGTGAAACCATTTATTATCTGCTGACATCAGTGAATGTTGGAAGATATGCAAGGTTAATGACAGACATCCTTGAGCATAGTATATTGTCAGTGTTAAAGTCGTAGTAACGTTATGGATATTATTAACTTAACGTTAATGTCCAAAAATGATTTTGCAAAAAGCACACAATCAAATAGTTCAACTCTTTAAATGCAAATAAATGCATTTTGAGTGGTTTTAAAAACTAATAAAGCCAGCAGCACCAGATCGGACAAAAATATATGAGAGAACGTCGCCAGGAAGAACAATACCGGTACATAAATATTTTAACACTAACCACAACCCGTAGTATGAGCAACAGTGTGAGACAGATTTCACTCCAAGACTAATTCTTGACAATTCTGCAATGTTTATCTTAGACAGACTAATTCTTGACAATTCTGCAATGTTTATCTAAGACAGACTAATTCTTGACAATTCTGCAATGTTTATCTAAGGCAGAGTAATTCTTGACAATTCTGCAATGTTTATCTAAGACAGACTAATTCTTGACAATTCTGCAATGTTTATCTAAGACAAACTAATTCTTGACAATTCTGCAATGTTTATCTAAGACAGACTAATTATTGACAATTCTGCAATGTTTATCTAAGACAGACTAATTCTTGATAATTCTGCAATGTTCATCTAACACAGAAACCAATATAGCAAATGTAACAGTAGACCTCTATCAAAGACCATCATAATATTATAACAAGATTTTTAAGGAACATTTTTTCTATCATAATTGACAACAGTTACTGGTGTTGATCAATTACCTTTAAATACATTTTCGCAGTTAATTACTGATATAAAGCGCACAATTCAATGAATTTGCAAGAAAATTTTCAACAAACAATCGGGCAAAGCGATCTCTGTACTGGCATAATGTTAAAGTCTGAGGTCATTTCGTGTTAATCTGGAAGGGAAAAAACTGAACGACCATGCAAAGAAACAAACTAAAATAGTACAGACAAAAATATGGTGGAAAACCTGGTTCATAACACGATAATGTAATTAACAACAAATCAAAAGTAGAAATAAGGAATAGAAAGTAGAAACTTACAAAACATTAATAAATGTATTTTTGTTCATAGTTACCTCTAAGTACATTTCTATAAAATCTTATAACAAGTAAAATTACAATAACAACACCCACATTGACAGGTTTCAATCATTTATCAACTAAAAACAGATAAAATGTCCAACATTCAACTTTATGTTTTAATAATTTCATTACAAAAACACAGACATAAGGTTATATATACCGTAAACCTCCTAATAAACATCACTTCAATAATAAGACCACCTCAATTACTCCGGGTTTTAAGAATTGGTTGATTTTTTATGCTGCCTCAATATTATGATCAAATTAATAAAGCAGGCTCTAGGAGCACATATCATGTTTTGGTCTCATAGTCTCCTGTGTGTGACATTGCCCGGTTGCTGACCCAACACAATGAAAGAACATATTTTTGCATGCTCACCCTGGAATGCTATGATAAGTTGATATACTAGTATATTAAAGTTCTGTAATAATCTCAAATGTCAATTTGTTGTTTAAATCTGCATGTGTTAACACCAATCTTCCAGCATCACATTTAAATGGCTTTCATAGGTTAAAGTAGAAATTTCGTGAAATATCAAATTTGTGAATATGGTGAAAATTAATCCCTAACGAAAATTTCAGATTTCACAGTATTAACCTGTGATGAGTAGAACTTGTCACAATTATCACACTATAAATCATTTTTCCTCAAGTATATATCATAATTAAGTACTTTCATTTGGTAGTGTTACTTCAGTTGTATTTAATAGTTGAGTATCAGATTAACACTTTTTCCATAAGTAAGAAGGGACTGTTGTAAGGCTACTTTCTCATGAAATCATTCTTTAAAATAATAATGCAGTTTTCGCCAAAAATGAAGTTTACATCTACAGAATTAGTTCCCCATGTAACCAAAACACCAATATTTTTCTGCTACTTAAAGGTCGAAGGTCAGAGCCTAAGGTTAGAACATAGCCCTGATATTGAAGTTGTTTCGTGATCAAGGGACCAGTTTTCAGGGGCTCCCTTGGAAATGGTCTTATTATTGAGGTTTTACGGTAAGTAATAATTGAACTGCCACAATATCAGTACTCTGATGAAAGAAAACAATGTATCACAATGTTGCCTATTGCTACACAATAAGATCACAATGATTAAATATGTACACGTAAGATTTAATTATTCCAGTATCGGACAATCGAGTCTCTCTCAGGCAATGCTCGGAATTTCATAGATCCATCGACGCCACAGGAGAATAAATGATGTTTTGGTCCAATAGCCACCTGTGTGACGCCCGTCGCTGACCCGACACTACGGAAGAACGTATTACTTCTTGTATGCTCGCCCTGGAATGCTACGATAAGTTGATGTACATCCAGACCCCAAACCTGCAAGACACAAGATAAATATACAAGTGTCCATACGACATTGATGGCCTGTTGGCGACTTTTTTTCGACTTAGTCATTAGGACAAGAAATTGTGGACTGACGGACGAAGAGCAATCACAAAAGCTCACCCTGTTACATTGTGACAGGTGAGCTAACAAAGGGCCCTAGGTTGCTCACCTGTCGTAGTAGTGCACTCACATCCCTATCATGACCTAGGTAATCATTTACATTTTCTGAATAAGATTTTATAAAAATTCAGCCTCTATTGCAAGTATTTTTATGATTTGACCATGTGACCTAGTTTTCGACCCCAGATGACCCAATATCGAACTTTTCCTAGATTTTGTTGACATGATCATTGTGACCAAGTTTCATGAAGATTAGGTCAAAATTGTGACCTCTAGACTAGTGACTACACAAGGTTTTTCTATGTAATATATGGAACTAAATTTAATTTAGTAGCTAGACCAATAGAACCGCTTTAAATAATGTTAAAAGAACTCATACTTTGACATCGCCATCAGATGAACCAGAAACAAAATATTCTTCCTCCGGATCCATCGCCAGGCAACGTATTGTCGACTCGTGTGCTTGGAATGTATGCCGCATCTGTCGCTGCCGTATATCAAATATACCTAAGACTTGGTTAAAGATATTAAACATCAGATCAGAAACAAACTAACTTCATTTAGCATCTTTATACATTTTTTTGGCTCTTTCCAAAATATATTCCAAAGCTAAGTAAATCCAAAACTAATACACATTCACATATGTATAATCAATTGTAGCTGGTATATTTGAGTATGATGTTATCAAATGTGAAGGACACTTCTATAGAATACTGAGAATATTTAGGCCAAGAACAATCTCCAATGCAGACCTTTTAAACCAATGCAGACAAGAAGATATGGGTACAATACTCTTTAAGAAGAAGTTGGAAATGGTTAGGACATGTGACGAGAAAGGGCAACGATTCCATCACGAAGGTGGCACTACACTGGACACCTGAAGGAAAGAGGAAACGAGGGAGACATAAAACAACATGGAGACGCACAGTCGAGGCAGAGTTAAAAGAAATGAATCAATCGTGGGGAACAGTTGAGAAAATCGCGAAAGACAGGACCTTTGTTGTTGCCCTACATGCCAGAGGGCATATCGGGCAATAAGTAAGTAAGACACTTCTATATTAATGGACAGTTACTATCATGATAGCTTATTGTCAATGAAGGAAATCACAGCAATGTCAGACATGATGCATTTGATAAACAATAGATTTTTTATTTATAAACAAAATGCTATGTAATGAATTTGAAGTGAATTTAAATAACTACTACTGGTACATGTATATCAATCATGACTACCTAATTTGCAGGGGTGCCAACAGGGGCAAATTAAAAATCAGGAAAATTGTATGCGGCCAACCATTTTTACTAAACAAGAGGCCTTCAATGACATTGTTTCCATAATCAACTCAGTTTGTACAAAAGAAATTCCTTCAGAGCAGATTAAATTGACCATAACTTTGCCATTTCTTGAGATATTTTCATCAAATAACTTTTATTTTGGTCAGGAGCCATTGCTCTTCTATGACTGATAAATCCAGAATTCCTGATAAATCAGAAAAATTGACACCCCTGAATTTGTCACATGCTTTGTATATGAGATATTTGTTCGCTTGACCTTTTTGTTGCATTTGTATTTGATAACATAACTATTTGTATACATATCGCTGGCTTAGTATTAGGTCAGAAGTGCTACATATGACCTTATAAGACTGATACATATTTGAAATCTGCACCACAATGCACTTCTTCTGTGCCTATTTTTATAAAAATTGGAAATCGTCATGTTGACCAAACTGAAGCTGAAAAAGCTTGTTTTTCCATACATAAAGAGTAGTTTTCAGACAGCTTTTTCTTGTTTTCTCAAAATAAGGATTTTGTACTTACAACCTTCTAATTCTAAGCTAGCGATATATATACTTTGTATATGAGCTGGAGAGGTGTTTTGCGCAATAGACTATCTGAATTGAATTTGAACATAGGCTCAATCTTGTAAGAAAAATAAATTATTGATATTCCATTGATCTATAAACAAACAAGGATACATATTTCGCCCTTTCTACCTCCGCTGATCAACAGTTGATGGTGTGGTGCGTAAACTAGAGCAGGAGAACCGTGTTCATGGCAGGTAAATGCTGAAATATATACAACCATAACTTACCTAACTTGGCAAAATGGCTTCATGCAACAAGATTTTCAAATTTGTCACATTCTAAAATGTAATCTTAGCTCGCATGACGTATACTGTAAATAGCTTTATATTAGCATGATCTTTATTTACTAGTTAAAGTATCAGATTTATTTCGCGGAATCATGAAGTTTACAGTCAAATTTTCCAGAAAAGGTCTTCATGTAAGTAAATGAAAGTGAAATTACATGTATGAATATTACGAGGAACTCAACTCACAAAGAATTAGCAAATAATACACAATGCTCATTAGTCCTACTTAAGCAAAAAGCTGAAACTGAATCGACAGTATATTTACAAGCAGTGTTAGATTATAATCAGACTATGTTACCATGGACACAGGCACTCCTTGGAGGTAGAAGAGTATCCCAGAGACAGATGTTACGACTTTCAGACGACTGTCCTGACGTTGCAATCAGACTGGACGATCCAACAAACACAAAGTCACTTGTTGTTTTATTATGGCATTGAAAGTTCTGTAAAACAAACAAAATATGTTCAATCAAAATATTACAACAATTTTTTTTATTTTAATTAAATTTCTTACGGTATTATTCATTTTTTAAAAAATAACTGTTCAGTCATATATCATATGGCAGTCAATGGAAGTAACCATTTTAGAGAATGTAATCATCACCTAACCTCACTCCACAGGACATTTACATGACATGACCTTTCAATGTAGCCTATGTCATGGTAGAATATCATTTCAACTGTTTCACATGAGAATTGACAAATGACCTACTGTGTGACAACCCAGCATTTTATCTACACTTTACAGACTGATCAAGTTTTTCTTAGTTTTGTATTTAAGCCTGAGAGATATTTGCCGCCAAAATTGCTGAAAAGGCCTAACCACCATTATCACTAAGGAGATAAATGTTTCTCAGAATAAATCCATCAATTGTGGATCTGTGTACGGATTATTCTATTGAATAGATACTAGGAGAAACATCTCTGGTTTATACAGAGGATGTTGTCGCATATCCAACATGTACCTCTATGCATTGTGCAGACGTCAGCCTATGACGAGACTTAAATCACTCCGACTGTTGCCCGAAGACCGACCGATGTTGTCCCAATTAGACTTAAGTATGCCAATGATCTGAAGATGATTGGATTTTAGTTGTGACCTTGGTATCTAAACTAACTTAACACTGACCGCATCTTTTTCATACATGTAACTTACATCACCTTGTTTTTTTTATATGTTAAGCTAACTATATCACTTAATTAGAACTAATTTAGAGTTATTAAGGCAGCACTCACCATTATAGGTTTGTTAAAATTGGAACCAGGACCAACTTGCCACAAACATACACTGCCCTCTGTGTCACTTACACAACACTGCAATATAACATACAATCAATATAGGTACAAAAATGTACCATCGACATCTCAAAACTCATCTATACATGTATGGAGTAAATGGTTAAATTGGTTGAGATTAGGGCACAATTTAACTTAAAGTTTGTTAGGTTCAAATAAGGATTAAAACAATGGCATCCAACCCAGAAGTAATGTTTTCTTACAAAAGAGGATGTTGATTCTTTATTCATTTCTATTGGGCTTCACACCATGGTTTTCTACACTTTTCAGCCATATGCGGCTGTCAGACAACCTAACCAGTTTTCCTTGAATTTTAAACCAGTACTAACTTCCTATTCCACAATCCACTTCCTACTTCCCCACATGTGGAGAACATGTACAAAGTCTGTGGAACACTGTCACAGATTGAATCTGCTGGGTGTTAACAAGCTGCTGGGTAGTAGGCTGCCGGGTATTAGCCTAGTGATCTACCAGTAGAGCTAGATACACTTCATACGACAATCAAACTGTACACAACACTTCTGTGTAATCAAACGTGAATTATTTCACCATCAATACAAAACTTAGTTCATAAACAAATATTTACCTTATTTCCATGTGTATTGAAGAGCACCTTTGTTACTTTGGGGAAGGACCCTGGAGCCCTTAATACAGCTAACGGTTGCGAGTGGCCCCATTCCCATAACCGCACAGATCCATCAGAATTACCGGTCAAATCTATGGGGTAAATAACATACCATAATTATACACTGAACAATTCAATCTATGGGATATGCAACATTCCATAATTATACATAGAACAGTTTGCAGTCTTATAGTAGTTGCTAACATTTAGAGTATAAATTCAAATCAGTTGATGGACATCATTCTAACACATGTACATAATATATCATCAATCTAGTAATGGAAATGAACGTTATGTGGTTTGTTTGTTTGTGATCTATGAAACAGTTGTAACTGAGTGGTCATTCCTCTTCTTCTCAAACAAATAGGCCTGACAGGGGTGTGGAAATTCTCAAATTTTTCACTTGTCCATGGGCAAGTTGGACTGAAAAATCCACTTGACCGAAAAACTAAATCTACTTGCCCAGGAAAACACAAAAAGCAACAACATTTCAGTTTCATTCATTTATTAATCTTGTCAAGGATTAGAGTACTTACTAATAGGTTAAATTCAATGTTTGTTAATTAAATAGTATTTGGTCAGTACTTTAGAAATTTGTTTTTGTTATGGTAAATTAGTGCACATAATGTTATTTTCTCGTGATAATTTTGCACTTGCCCATGGGCAAGCTGGATGGAAAACTCTACTTGCCCGCAGGCAAAAAGCCCAAGTCGGGCAAGTCAGACATAGGAATTCAACACATCTGGCCAGGCCAATGACCTCCAACTACAAGGGAAGAGACAGTTTATCTGTGAAACAGGAGTATTTGGGTGTAATTTCCTATCTCCTTATTAAAAGATTCATTTATTCTTTAACTTGCCCAGTGTACAGCATTGATACACGCGAGAAAACCTCTGGGTTACTAACCAGCTCATCTCTAGTTGGTGGGACACATTTACAAGCATTCCAGAAATAACCAAGTGCCCCGGCCAAGAATTTAACCAGTATCCTCTCAATCTGTATGTAGTCCAGAGCATTACATATCAACTCCACCACCATGCCACCAAGTTATGAAATTCTATAATTTAGTTACTATCAAGATACCTTGCTGGCTGATAATACATTTTGAAATAAAAGTGATTGGACCACTCAAGGCACATTGTTACTAATTTGTAATGAAATCCAGCCTGTACTTTCAGATAATAAAATTTTACTATAGATATATAGGGGAAAACGAGCCCTGTCCACCGGCAGCCACGTTTTTTGATGATTCAAGACATAAATTCAATTTTGTAAGAGGGTAACCCAACAACTGTTTCTGTAAAAATTATTAAGAAATATGGCCAGCAGTTGATTTTTTTATGAATTCTTATAAAGATTTTCATATTGGTTGCCATACCAAAGTTATTTCTAGATCTCAATTCTTCCAGCTGTGGTTTTCAGAGGAAATTCCTGTTAAGTTTGGTTGAAATTGGCCTAGTGGTTAAAGAGAAGAAATTGTTTGAATGAATTGTTGATGGACAAACAGACGGATGAAGACTGATCCCAAACACTCACCTTGTCACTATGTGACAGAAGAGTTAAATATAGATGAAAATCCACTTACAATGTGGTAGAGTAGGATGGGAGCTGATTCGTCTTACTCCAGCCACGGGTCTTCGTGATACCTGTATTAATAATAAACACAATGTACAGAATAGTTTCGTTATAAAGATCAGACAACAAGGTAGGCTTATTAACCAATTGGTCTTAAAGGGGCATGTCCTGGAACTGAAGTGCCTCGAATAGCAATCAAATTGGTATCATTTTAATACCTAAGACAAATAATGAAAACCCTGTGAAAAAGTTACAAAATATCCCGCTAGTTTTTTTAAAAAAAAATAGTTCAAGAATAACTCGATATTGTTGTCCTCAATATTCAAATTGATATACAAAATATCAAAGCGTGCGTTATAGAGTAAATTTTTAAGTCAAATTCTTCTTTGACTTTTCGGTAATATCTAGTTGGTTTTACAAGCGATAAATGCAATTTTGTTGTATACAAACCAAGACACTCCAGTTTCTGGGCATGCCCCTTTAATAGCAGATCAGCTTTGGTGCAAACTAAAGACTTTTTTTTTAACAATTGCAAATACATGTATATCTGAGTCATTTTTAAGAAACTAAAGTGGTTTTAATAGTGTAATTTAATGGTAATACTTACATCCTAGTCATGCATCCACAATGTATGTGCTAATATAATGCATCCTCAACAATATACTGTTAACTCACAGATTTTTGTTGATTATTTAATTATTCCTGGTAATGGATTTTGAAAAAATTGCAATTTCATGTGGTCATAAATTCATGGATTCAAAAACCTGCCTAAAATGACCTGACCAAACAGTCCTAGCATACTAACATACTACCACAGGAATTTGAAATTCTATCCATAAAATATCATAGGAGGTGGATTCCTTTCAATATAATAAATGTATAGAGCGATTTTGTGCCTTGCATGTTTTTATGTTTTCTGTGTTTTTATGTTTTCTGTGCTCGGCTGGTTAAGTTGAGTGCTGCCCTCCCTGTCCAACTTAATCTTATCTTTTTGAATGGATCGACTGCTATGATATTTTATGGATAGAATTTCAAATTCCTGTGGTACTACAGAAGAATATTAAGACACCAATGGAAACTCACACTATCTGACTACCTGCAACATAATTATGTTGGTATTTTTGTGTGTCTTTATAGACAGGTAATACTATGGGAACCAAAAGCAACAAACAATAACCAAATGTTACAATAATATTTATATGTGTGCGTAAAGCTGAAATGAAGCTTGTGCAAAACACGGAAGAAATTACCGTAACCCCCCCCCCAAGTATTGCACAAAGCTGTTTATTTGGCATAAACATGGGAGTAGATTCAAAGAAAAAAGTATAATGCAAAAAAAATAATTATTTTTTATGACATTTCCTGATTTCCCCATAGGAAACTTGGAAAATTTGTAAAGCTGTGTAATTTTTGCTTAGTACCATTTAGGGTTGATAATACAGCGGGCAATACTTAGAAGAACAGATATGAAAGCTTTTCAAACAATTCCTTTAATTATTTCAGTAAACCAATGGAAGTTGGTACAGGAGTTGACCTCAAACAAGTTATAGTTAGAACATAATTATTAAGTAAATTTTAAAAGGGCAGAGTGAGCGTAGCTATGCCAATCCTTTTTAGTTGACGTTAAAATTTACTTAATATGTTCTAACTGGCTTGGAATATATCATTCTGCATTTTTATAGGCCGATAGAAAAAGCGCCATCGTATGACGTCAAGTCTGTTAATAGAAAATTTTTATGATTAAATTATAATTTAACAGCCAAAATGTGGCGTTTTCGTTGGCTCATAATGTAGGTTATATTCTAAATGTAGGAGAAATGAGCAAGGTAATACGAATATTGAGAAGACTGACACAAAACTACAGGTGATTCATTCCCTCCATACCAGGACTTATAGCACCGAAATAAAAACAACAAAATTCTACCACATTACAACAGTTACACAACAATTTACCGTTTTTAACAAGCGTCTACTCCTATCCACGATTAAGTATGAGTGCAAGGGATTGGAAACACCATGGATGTGAAACCCTTTACCCTGGATGTTTTATAAGCATTCCCAAGCAGCAAGAAAATATACAGAAAAGCTTCAGAGTTATATAAAGCCAGTAAATAAAAACATACAAACAAGATAAATATATCTGCCCCTTTATCGGCAACCAACAGTGACTTGGCATTAAATATCCCTGTAAATGTAAAGCACACCCTTTGAGTGCATGAGGTTCAGGGTTCAATCCCGGGCCATGTCACACGTAAGACGAAATATAAATGGTACCATCTGAGTATTTGATTTCTCTTTTGAAATGACCATTGGCCTGAAATATGTTTATAAAAATAATAGACTGTAAATTTCTATCTAACCCTCATGGCAATAGATACCATCAACAATGAGGTGTCAAGACTGATTAATCATAGTTGTAAGAACTTGTTTCACATTCGACCTAAAAAATTAGTAAATTTAGTATTAAAGTCACCGTGACCTTGACCTTTGACTAAAAGTCCCAGTGACCTTACTTGGACTAAAACTCACTGTGACCTTGACCTTTGCTGACACCCTATCAAGTTCTAGGACTGTAGGCGCTATGATTCTCCAGTTATGACATGGTTTGAATTACCGACATACCAAAGAACCAATCAACACGTGCATAGCAACTTAATTATCACCGCCTCCTCAAAGCAATTTATCCCCGCCTAGTGAAAAGCAATTTATCTCTGCCTCCTCCAAGCAATTATCAGATATAACTATACATTAATATATAATTGTGATAAATATAAGAGCGTGTTATGTACAAAAGCCACAAATGACAACTCAAAGCTATTTGGACTATCAAATATGACATAGACACAAAATTTCACATCCATAGACAAGGGCAGACAGTATGATTTGATATAACAATCATGTACAATAAATTCTACATCGTAATCTTATTCTAATTTCATTTAGTCACAATGTACTTTCATTTTGTCAACAAACAATGCAATGATCCAAATCAAAAGACTCTGACTCGTACACAAATCGTCTCATGCACTTACCACATTGGTACCCCTCCCAGTCTGAGCCATAGCAATCTGACCGGGAGCCAGGTGAATGCTTGGTGTAGAGGCTGCTGATGACTGATTGGTTAAGGGAGTATTTGAGCCACTCCCACTATGTTGAGGCATGTCTACTGGTGTTTGTACAACTAGGAAATCTACATTATCCATTGGGTTGGAAGGAGCAGGGCTGTAATAAAAGGATGTATTATAAGGCAACATAAAACAATAACATATGATGATAATTTATTGAGAGTTACACACCTGGACGATGTTTTACTAACATAGCAGGGTAACTCTAAAGTTTTCTATAGGGATCAGGCCAGAGTTCTTTTATTTTTCGTTACTCGGACCCTCCTGTCCAATTTTTTGGCATTTTCAAAAAAAAAAATTGAAAAACTGGAACCAAAAAAATTGCATATAATGTTTTGATGATAAATGGACCAGCCTAGTATTATTATTTCATTAATTTGTTAATAATAAGTTTTATTATATTAGTGTTTCACTACAGTGTCCTAGTCTTAAGATAAATTGGCTGTTTTCTTGAAAAATAACACTGTTGTTGAGTGTTGAATGCTTTCAATCAGACAGTCATTGACTATTCTACCACCACCAGCTCGTGGAAGCTTTTATTCTGGGAGTTTTATTTTTTATTTTTTCCCTCCTCTTGTGGACTTTTTTCTGAAAATGTTTGGGTAACAAAAAATTAAAAAACTCTGGCCTCAGTAAATATGCTACACTAATTTTATGTATTTGTAACTTGATATGCTTGTAATAACGTCTTCACACAGCTTGTGAGCTAATTGACTTGTTGAAAGCCTATGTCTCAACTTATTTGTTGAAGGTTTTGATAGCCTATGACCAAAGGGGTTCGACACGGTTAAAAAAACCGAATCACTACACTTAGGTATAGTAAGGGAAATTAGTTATGACTGATCCTCAAATATCCAACTCAAAATTATGTCCAATATTTAAAACAGGTCGAATGCAATCATTTGATTTGTACTTCACACTTCATGGCCATGTAACATCCTACATAAAAACACAACTTTTATCAATACACGTACACAATGTCGCCTGTGTCGAGCAAAGAATGTTCGCGAGATGTGTAAAACCCAGCTTGGGGACATACGTGTGAGCCATCAGAAACTAGAAAACGGCTTTCGATAAAGCAGAGAAATCATTATTTACGCATGATCTCAGGTTATTAGTACGACAATTTGAATTGCTTAATATATTGGGCATAATTTTGAGTTGGGTATTTGAGGATCAGTCATAACTAATTTCCCTTAATAAACCTATAGTGTAGAATTGATGGATATTTTTACTGAGTCGAATCCCTTTGCCTATGACCTAACTTACTTGATGAAGAATAATATGCCCTAAATAACTTATTGAAGGATTCGATGTCCTAACTTACTTGTTGAAGGATTCTATGTCCTAACTTACTTGTTGAAGGATAATATGTCCTAACTTACTAGTTGAAGGGTTCTATGTCTTACCTTACTTGTTGAAGGATTCTATGTCCTAATTTACTTGTTGAAGGATTCTATGTCCTAACTTACTTGTTGAAGGATTCAATGCCCTAACTTACTTATTGAAGGATTCTATGTCTTAACTTACTTGTTGAAGGATTCTATGTCCTAACTTACTTGTTGAAGGATTCTATGGCCTTACTTAGTTGTTGAAGGATTCTATGTCCTAACTTACTTATGGAAGGATTCTATGTCCTAACTTACTTGTTGAAGGATTCTATGTCCTAACTTACTTGTTGAAGGATTCTATGTCCTAACTAACTTGTTGAAGGATTATATGTCTTAACTTACTTATTAAAGGATTCTATGTCCTAACTTACTTATTGAAGGATTCTATGTCCTAACTTACTTATTGAAGGATTCTATGTCCTAACTTACGTATTGAAGGATTCTATGTCCTAACTTACTTATTGAAGGATTCTATGTCCTAACTTACTTATTAAAGGATTCTATGTCCTAACTTACTTATTGAAGGATTATATGTCCTAACTTACTTATTGAAGGATTCAATGTCCTTATTGAAGGATTATATTTCCTAACTTACTTATTGAAGGATTCAATGTCCTTATTGAAGGATTATATGTCCTAACTTACTTGTTGAAGGATTCTATGTCCTAACTTACTTGTTGAAGGATTATATGTCCTAACTTACTTGTTGAAGGATTCAATGTCCATCTCATTCTCGTCTTCCAGCCAGGTTGGTGGAGTTAACAGATGATGGATGTCTAACTCAATCAACTCTTTCTGTGTAGCCAAGGTCAGACAACTTGCATTGGCCTTAAAGTAAAACAAATCACACATATCATCAACATTCAAAAGGAATCTTTTTAAATATTGTTTTGTGTCCCACTATTCAAACAGTGTATCAGACATACAGAGACTATCCAATCACATTATTCTAACACTGTGCAAACAAGCAGTTACCTACTATGCTGAGTGTCAAGCAAGCAGATGCTCAACCACTAGGCCTTTGATGCAGACACATATTTACGAGGTTATCATATAAGTATAGTAGTAAATTAAAATACTAAAATATTGGTATAGTTAAAAGGTTACTGTGACCTTAACAAGGTTGATTTAATAGTCTAGATGACTAACCTACACACACAATTTAAAGATCCTAATGTTAACAGACAGACCAACTGATATATGCAAAGCAATATAATTATGCGCCAATATATATTTGAATATTTGAAGGTTGAAGCCACATTATAAATTATATGTACATTTTACAATATGAATGGATTATACTTGAGCAGTCATAAAGCAAAAATAACAATAAATAAATTTGAAAATTTGAAAAACCACATTCAAGAAAATATGTATCCCATTATTAACAAAACCGATCAATCTGTTTCTATATATACACAGTTACACCAGTCCTGCATTCACCCTGTGATAGAGGCACATAGGCCAGCTAGAATAAATAAATAACTGGACTTAAGTATCCACTCCCAACCACCAGCATTTTTACAGTTAAAACGTATACGAACATACAGTCATCACAGCTTGGTCCGATACTAAACAAAGTATGACATGTCACTAGGAATCCGCTGCCAAAGCGCACCACAATGTCAATGTATGGACAAATTGTCAGTGCTTTCATGCTGCATCATTTTTTTAACAATTTACGAAGGCGAGCGCTTTCTAAAAATGTGAATCAGACCGCTTTTGTAAATGTTCTGTTTTTCAGAGCAAATCAATATCGAGCATACATTCTTTAAGCAACAATTCCAAAATAGACAATGACTGCATGTGTACTTGGGGCTAAGATCAAGAATAAATTGTAACACTATCAAATCAAAATTAGCTGAGAAAGCATATAATTTTAACATGTATGGGTGTCACAGTGTCTGTTGATCAATGGTTTGTACTAAACATGTGGACATTCAACTTGCAGTGTTACATATATTGTGTTGTCTGCAGTGCACGCTAACAAATAGCAACAATTCATAAAATTGTAACAAGGAAACTAGAAGGGTTCATAAGTCTCCCACAAAGAGCAATAGATCTGGCAATATTCATCAGACCTGAAATTCCTGACATTATATTCACACCTAAGGCTTGGTACCAATTAGTGATTTAAGGGAGAAGTAAGGCGCAGACAAATTTTGTGACATGCATCGATTCAGACAACGTCCAGCACAAAGTCAATATGTCTACACAACTATAATTTATGTAGGAAACATAATAGGGAATAAACCTATTCATATGCAAAGTGCCCACCAGCAGTCTATTAGATGAATGAGTAAAACAAACCAGCCATTTACCAATAGTTAGCTGGTGGGCACATTTGCATATAAATATACCACTGTTTATAAACATGATCTCTACAAAAAAGTAATAAGTTTAAATGATATAATTATACATAAATAAATGAGGCATTACATGAAGGCTAACTGAGGACATACAATGGCAACCTACTATGGTGTAATCTATCTAACATTGAACTAGGTGCAATAATACATTCAAATGAGTCAAAGTAAATATATTACTATACTTGGAAAAATATATTTACACTGAAACTTAAATTCCTAATTATGCTTTTACAAATACAAATAGGGAACAGGATATAGTTTGAGGGAGTTATTTAACTAAATCATTGAACTTTCTCATTTACCCAGCTGTGTATTATAGTGTAATGATAAATATTCTTCAATTAAACAAAATGCTTGTAAAACATGTATGCCCCTATTGCAGCCCAATACTCAGAAATGGCGAAGGTCATAGCGACCTTGGCCTTTGACCAACTGATCTCAAAATTAATAGGGGTCATCTACTGTTGAGTACCAACCTCCATGTAGAGTTTGTAGATCCTAGGGCAAAGCGTTCTTGAGTTATTGAAGAAACCATTTGAATAGTCAGAAATGGTAAAGGTCAGTGACCTTGACCTTTGACCTACTGACCTCAAAATCATTAGGGGTCATCTACTGTTGATGACTAACCTCCATGTAAAGTTTGAAGGTCCAATATCAAAGCGTTCTTGAGTTATTGAATGGAAACCATTTGGTCTACCACAGACCGACATGTGTGAATCAATATAATCCCCCATCAACCACCCCTGGATTCATTAGAGATGATCATTATGACAAAGTTTCATAAAGCTTAGGTCAAAATTGTGATGTTTGTTGTCTTTACAAGCAATTGAGGACGGAATGACAGAGTGATAGGTAACAGACAATTACAGACAGGACTGGTGAACTAAAATTATAGTGATTTGTGAGCTTATACTTCTGAAATATTGCACACTATATATGCAGACATGATAATTTTAAATGCATGTTTATTTTTAAGTAGATAAATTTCAAATTAAGATCCATTAGCAGCGTTGCATGGCAGGTTAGAAGTGTGACTCAATGGTAAATGTGTGTTGGTGTGTGGTGGAGTGGACATGGTGCAAGACTGCTATACTGAAAGTCATGAGTACAAATCCTACATCAGGCGTGTCGTTCACATTCTTGATTTCTTTTCCATATACTACTCTTATACAAGAGGGCCGAAAGGGCCCTAGGTCGGTCACCTGTCATAGAAGTGCATGCAAGCCCCTATGGTGACCAAAGTAATCATTTATATTTTATAAATAGGATTCAGGAAAATTCAGCCTCTATTGCAAGATTTTTTGTTATTTGACCTTGTGACCTAGTTTTTGACCCCAAATGACCCAGTTTCCAACTTGACCTAAATTTCATAGAGACAAACATTCTGACCAAAATTCATGAAGATTGGGCCATACTTGTGTCCTCTAATGTGTTCCCAAGCTTTTTCTGACATTTGACAAAGTGACAATAGTTATTGACACCACATGACCAAGTTTCGAACTCGGACCTAGATTTTATAGAGACAAAGTTTAACATTCTGACCAAGTTTCATGATGATGGTGTCATTACCGTGTCATCAAATGAGTTCACAAGGTTTTTCAAAGATTTGACCTTGTGACCTAGTTTTTTACCCTAGATGACCCAGTTTCGAACTTGGCCTAGATTTCATAGACACAAATGTTTTGATTAAGTTTCGTGAAAATCGGACCATAACTGTGTCCTTTAATGTGTTCATATGCTTTTTCTAAGATTCACCCTAGTGACCTAGTTTTTGACCCTACATCACCCAGTTTCGAACTTGATCTAGATTTCATAGCGACAAACATTCTGACCAAGTTTCATGAAGATTGGGCTATAACTGTGCCTCTAGTGTGTTCACAAGCAATTGTGAACAGACGGACGAAGAGTGATCATATGTGACAGGTGAGCTAAAATATCTGTCATCGTAAAAGTAAAGACACTAATTTACTCACAGTAATCACTAACAACTCACTAACCCCCTACTCACTTAATAGAGAACAACTACATGACCAACACCACTTAATGTTCATTCAACTTATTCATATATATATCAACTTCCTTGTTTAAGACATGTGACCACTTAATTCAAACAAGTGACTAAACAATTGCAAGCAATACAAAAGTCCCCTACCATTTTGAGGCCATGACCCTTTTCAACATATTTTCACATCTTCCTTCTCCAAAGCAGCCGGAATTTTTGTCAGAATCAAAATATATTTGAACATGCATTATCTCGTTATTGGCCCCTAGGCAAATACTAAGTTTCATAAACAGACCTTGGAAAATGACTGACAAGACGGCAAACCTGTAGCATCTCCGGTTGAAAAGCGGTAGGGGACTTAAATAACCTAGCACAGATTCCTCTGTAATTCTGTTCATAATGGGAAAATCAGTTGAATGGGAGAATATAACTTAGATTATCTACAATGACAACATTGTGACTAACAGTAAACAAAACTAAATGAAGCGACAACTTGCATTACACTTATGTGACGTTCCTATCTCGCGAGTTTTCAAAATAAAAAGCACTGAACAGAATGATATATTGTCACATGATATGAACATGTATATGTGAGCATTGATTATGTTTCTTACCGACATAGACTGTGTTACATAACCAGTAACCTGAATAGTTGAAAATAATATTCCTATCATGTTACTTGCATAAAAACCTGGACGGCATTACTTGATTAACATTCATATACAGACTGAATAGGGTATTTCTATTACTATACTAATAAATGCAGCCACTCTGGGACGAGGTGTATGGGTGAATGTCAAACTGGTATATCTCGATATACAGGGTGTTAAAAAAGTTTGTTCTCAAAATTTAAATTCATATCAAGTGCTAAATGAGCTATGTACACTGTAGACAATTTTAATTGCTTACTCTAACAGCTTCATTTAATGCCAGAAAGATTATAACACCATAAGAACCCTCAGGAATTTAATCTGAAAAATTTACATTCTTCTGATGTCAGAAAAATAAACGATTGAAACTGAAACATTGAGAACAAAATTTTTAAACACCCTGTTTATATATATATGAGAAACAGATAGAATGGTTAATCCCTTTCTATTGCCAGTATCATTTGTAGGAGTGTTTTTATTAGAGTTTAGAAATGCTGTAAACCAAATGATATAGCTAATGTTAAAGGTGAAGGTCAAACACATAACTAATGCCAAAATCACATGTAAGTTCCTGGACATGCCGAAGCATCTCAAGTAGAAATCTCAGCTCAAATTGAGATTTTGCTCAAATCAGAGTCCAATTTTGAATTAATCTGAAGTGCAAGCTCATGAACTTTTATGGTAATAAAATCGAAATAATGTTTCTATTTTGTGATGCCCATTTTGAGTTCAGTCTCCCATGGAACAACATATGAAGACCTATGACAATATTTGAGATGAGATTGAGCTCAGATTGAGATGCTTCGGGAGATTTTGGCCTGGTCCAACAGTCCTATGGTACCAACCCAATGCCAACATTTAACTGGGGTACTCAAATTCAGCCCCAGGTTTATATACAAGGTGTCAATGGGTCTAAATAGCAGTGATAATTTATGTGGACCAGCACAGGTTTTTATGTGACACCAACCAAGTTATGGGACCCGAAACTACCCAGGAGCTTGATGGAACTTAGGCATTATTGAACAATTTACCTATTTTTACACAGTAGTTACAATATATTGAATAAGCCCCTGTATACAAGCACATATTTATCGACAAATATTGCACAGACAGACGTACAAACAGATACATGTTGAGAATGATATACATGATCAACAAAGAAGATCCAACTTTTGAAATGGGTGTATGAGAAAAAATGTACAAAGAATGAAAGATGGTGTGAGAACAAATGAAGCAGTTTTACAATGACTGCATACACGAGAATGACAAGCTGCATATTTTACTATATTAACAGATTTACAATACAATGTAAAACATTATGGAAAACAAACAATTGTTATGTAAATCGAAAGATATTGTTAACAATATTGTGAAAAAGCCGTGGAAAATTCTTGACAAACCAGGTTTTCTAATAAGTTCCTTTACCCTGCTTAACTATATTCCAGCATAAATAAACTGACACCTGCAGGGTGCTGTTTTATCAAAGCACTTACGGAAACCTTAAACTTACTTTCAAATTTAAATTCTTCAACTGCAGAATGGTACTTTACAAATTACATTAGAAATACTGGTCAATTTCCAGGACCTGCAGAAGCTGTAGGAACACCGGCCCCTAGATTTTGTGATTTCATCCAAATTTGATTTAATTTCTAAGTTCAATCTGTATAATTATATCCAATATTATAATTGTGTCTACATAACTAGCTACAGGTGAATGTGGGAAATTTATTAATCTGATGGAATGTTAAAACACAGAGGGCAAATCAAACTACAGAATGTGAGATATAATCATGGTCTATGTTATATAATGGTCTTCTACAATTCTATACCCAAATCCCATGCTTTATACATATCACTGCTCACCAGGTTCTCCTTATACCCTTACCCCAGTATATACCCCTCCATCACAATTTATCAAGACCCCTTTAATTAGTTTGTTTTTAACCTGGTGTCATTATACAACATGTGCTTTCCTAGTATAGATGTTTGACTTGTTAAAATAACAAATCTGATAGGCCGATGGACAAGTGCAGAATATTTGTCAGTCCCAGTAAAATTTACTAAGAACAAGACAACGGAATAGCACAGTAACCATGAGCATCATGTAAATAATTTCACACAAAATCTATCTGTGAAAAAATCGACCAGTATTTAAGTAAATTGTTTTAACTCATAAAGTGTCCTCTGCCCATAGGTACCCCTATTTCACTTACTAGTAAATGTTTGATGAAACAATAAGCACTGATTGAGTTTATTAAACAGTACTCACACACACACAATGTTCATGCTTAATCTGAAGCATGCCTCCTAAATGACATATACCCTCCCAGTCAGAGGTATAAACAACCATGCTTCGTTCAGAGCAAACAATGATATATAAGTGATGAGGCCCTCCCCTCGCCACCCTGTAGCTGAAGGTACATGACCTAGTACCAATCCCGACCCTCCCCTCCCCACCCTGTAGCTGAAGGTACATGACCTAGTACCAATCCCGACCCTCCCCTCCCCACCCTGTAGCTGAAGGTACATGACCTAGTACCAATCCCATATTAGATGAGTAAAAATAAAACGACAGTTAATATGTATACATACCCTACCCATGCTTATAGTAAATGTTAGAAAAATATGGTTTTCCAAGAAAGATATTTATAACCAACTCACCTCGTTAAAAACTACCACCTTAAACGTTTATAATAATACAATTGTGTGAATAAAATATATAATTTAAGTGTCCGAATAATGAAAATGAACATCCTTACTGATCTCAAACAGCAAAGAATTGATTATTTGTAGGATGACAGAAAAACCTCAAGCATTAGACCACTCTTCGGACCAATGAAAACTAGCCTTGTTATTGAGATAGTAGTACAATAAAGTTTGAATAAACCCTAAAACGGCAAAACTGAAATTATTGAAACTTAGTTAATTGTGTAGTTAATTATATTGTTGGTAGAACTACTGATGTGGTATATAAGTGAGGTTTAACTGTGTGTCAGGCCAAATGATTGTTAACTTCAGTCAAAAGAGAATTGTGTTGCAAACATCTGTCTGAATGCATTTGAATTGCATTGGTATAGGCATTAATATTTTCAAATTAGAGTTTGGCTAAATGAGATAGTAAGGATGGATTCAGTATGGATGTAAACATTCTATACAGTCAACCCTGTATTAAACAACCAGTCAAAATGTAACATCAAATGAGGCTGCTTAAAGCAAGTAGAAGGGTTTTTGATACAAAAAATGTATGCATCTAACAAAGGGCCATAATTCTAGCTGCTTTCCAGTGCAGTAAATCCTGATTTCCAGATCATTCCGGAATTGTAGGACATGTTATCTAGCAATATTCATCTGACCTACAATTCCTGAAAATATGAACAACTAGGATTTACACCAAATATTCATGTCAAGTTTCATTGAAATCCATCCAATCCATTTCAGGAGAACAGGTACAGACAAACTAATTGACATCCATCCAAATATCCAGACGTATGTCCAGATATCCGTCCAGCACAAAATCAATGTTTCCCCCACTACCTGAGGGAGACATAATGAAGCAGATTTAAAAACAGACTGTTATACAGGTGAGTTAGTATGAAAACGACTAATTGGAATTTCATAACATTGGCTGACTTAGACAGGAGGCTGTTTAATACACATGGTGACTAATACAGGCTTGACTGTATATGTATATTGAAACCATATAAATGTATATGATAAAACAATGAGTAATATAGACATACCACATAAATACACTGATAATTTAACATATATACTTGTGTTAATATTACAGTAGTGAATATGACCACCTTTAAAACAGGGTCTCCTTAATGAGTTGTAATTGGTCTTAATGGTTAGTTTTAACATATTCAATAGTCAATAATAAACCAAATGGCAAATGGATTGAGCCACATGTACTAAAACTTAGTTACGGCTCTTATTGGTGAAACGGTGGCCAAGCAGACTTGCTTGTATTGGTACTATACACCTGGCGTGTTAAACCAGCGAGTATTTTTGGAAAGAGCTAGGGCAGCGTGCCCGGTTTCCTTGTATCAAACAAACTTCCTGTCCCTTCCCACGAAACCAGAGGTCATTTGTCAATTAGGCAGGGATAGAATGGAATGGCCAGGCACTATGACTACCCCCCCCCCCCCCCCCCCTAGTATCTTGTATGAGAGATGGGGCTAAAAAGATCCCCAAAACATGTTTTTGAGTTATCTGCCCTTGAAAGCTTCTTAGAAATTTTAAAAATTTACTCTTCAAAATTCAAAGTCAAAATGTAGTGAAATATGCCTTGCTTCACCTCATAATATAATATAATGCAGTAGTATACATTTTGTACAACAATATAATATAGTCAAGTATATTGCAGAGTTTGTTTACCTGTAAAAATATACGTAATTACACGGATGATGCACACTATAGATAGGTATTCCTCACACCTGTCTGGAGAAGACTAATCTATATTGTGCAGCTATTGTGTAATTATGTATATTTTGACCAGTCAAACAAACTAGAATATCAACTGGTACCCTTGTATCACTTCTAGATAACATTATAAGCCAATGTCTGTGAATGTTAGCACAATGACAATAGTTGACAGAAAATTACTTTTGTTATATAAAAACACATATACCCAGACTATAAAAATAAGGTTCCTTTCAAAATCTGACATCAGTAAGAACTAAGGTGTGTTAGAGGCAAAATAAATGACAAGTAAAACTACATGTTTATAAAAATTAATATTGTTTTTGACATTATTTGCGATTCATGTCATTATGATAAGTGCTAGACTCACAGACTGCGACTTATAACATATCCACTATATAAGGTATATAGTACGGAGAATTTGACATGATCCTGACCTCTATGCATAAATATATTACAAGGTTCTTGCATTAAATATATAAATTTCTGCGAGCAAATCGTGCAATATCGGTCCTTTGGATTTGAGTTGGTATTACACATCGGATGTTTTTGTGATACTTCCTGCTTAGAAAAACACACAACCGGGATTAAAAATATAGACAATATATCAGCTGTTCAATTATGCTAATAGAAGGTCTAGAGTTGTGTCAAGTTCTCTGGACTATACATGAAGTGAGTACCATAAAACACAATCCCCCTATGTACATGTATATACCTTCCTATGAGATATAGATGATAATATGAGATATACCACTTGGTTATATATTATATAGTCACAGAATGAATGATTAAATATAATCCTGATACACAGTTAGCTAGCACATAAACAAACCTCTACATCAGGTAGATTGTCTATCTAGTAAAGATAATTCACAGACGTAAAATATTGTCAGAAAATGGTGTCAGAAAATGATGTCAGAAAATGGTGGTGTCAGAAAATGGTGGTGTCAGAAAATGGTGTCAGAAACAGATGCTGTCAGAAAATGGTGGTGTCAGAAAATGATTTGGCAGAAAATAGTGTCAGTAAACAAAGTCAGAAAATGTTGTCAGAAATTTATGTTAATAAATGATGTCAGAAAATACTGTCAGTAAATGATGTCAGTAAATGATGTCAGTCAATGGTGTCAGTTAATGTTGTCAGAAAATGATGTTGGTAAATGGTGCCAGAAAAAAATGTCTGTAAATGTTGTCAGTTAATGTTGTCAGAAAATGATGTCAGAAAATGGAGTCAGTAAATGGAGTCAGTAAATAATGTCAGTAAATAATGTAAGAATTCAGCAGGAGAAACAGTATTCTGATATTAAGTGGTTATAAGTAAAGGTTTCAGTAACATTTAATAGGAAGGTTCAATGTTATATTGCAACGATTCACAAATGGTTGATTTCTAAAACTTTATAAAGAACTAACCAATCAGAGCCTAGTGTTTTGGGAATGGTTTGAAATAAAGCCTTGCAAATGGTAAAATGTATTCTTAGTCACAACTGACCAATCGGATGCTAGTATTTTCGTACTGGTTTAAATACTCTGTTGTATAATCTACAACTTCACTCTAAACCCTGAGGCCTTGAACCCCTACCACAGTAACCCAGAGCTGGAATCTGACAAGTCTCACCAAGCATTGAGATAGTTATGAAACCAGTTAATGAGAACTCCACTTAAATATCAGACCGGCTGTACATACCTTGTTAAAATATATAATTTATATAATGAACTATATTTTGTCAAACATTGTCAGTTAATTTACATACATGATAATATCATAGTAAACATAGGATGAATACATAGTAAATAAGACAGCAATACTGTATGTTACATATTACGTTGATTACAGCTAAACCTGTCTTAAGAAGCCATTCAAGGGACATATCTCTGGTACTACATGTACATTCAGTATAATAAAGTCACCTCAATCGATGCTTAAGACAAGTTACTGAATAATTCAGGTGATCATTAACACAGGTTAAAATGTTTGTAAACATGTATTGAAATATTTGTTCAAATATTCATTGTGCTACATGTAGGTTACTAAGTACAGTCAGAACTCGATACAACGACACTGTTGATTTCCAAGAAAAATGTCGTTGTAACGAATATGTCAGTATACTGAATTGATACAGAGAGCATTTTAATACTTTTGTCCCCAAATATGATGTCAGTATAATGAATTTGTCAGTATACCGGATGTCGTTATATCGAGTTCTGACTGTAATACGAATGATGATTCAGATGATGTATTTAAGATAATGTAATAATAATAATAATATGACTGATAATTACCTGGTTAATTGCGAATGCAGTTATGATATCTTGTTCCTTGTGGATAATTTTGAACGGTTCGGGCACTTTTGGGGAATCAAGTCCATCCATGGAAGAATCCTGGAAGATACGATAATTTATATAGTATTACAATGACTGGTACTATCACTGTATATAGCAACTTGTCTATAGCAACACACTTGAGAGACCAATTTGAAATACAGTATGGAAAATTTTCACAATATTTCAATTCTGGTCGTATTTGCAGATTTATTTCATAGGCAAATTCCAAGATTTTTTTGTTTTTATGATTTGTCAATACTTTGAATTCTTTCATCAAGTAACCTTTTTATTTTCTGCTGAAAAGTTCTTTCTTTTTAGTGCAGCGAATCAGAATTTCCAGTTTATTCCGGAATTTTTAGACCCATGACAAAACTTCAGCAAAAATAAGTCAAGCTTACCTCCCTCTCACTTGCATCCAGCAGTTTCTGTTTTTTGAATACATAACGTACAAACACATCACGTAATTTCTCCTGACGGATCAGATGAAACCATAACCTCTTGATTGGCTGAGTAGCTTGACTTTCTCTGTAACAATGAATAGAATTTCAGTAACTTTAAATCCCCTGCTGCATTACTGAATAGTGTGAACTGTGATCTTATGTCAGAGTGGTTGGAACAGGTTTGCTCTTTATTCAACCCCAAAGTGGTCCTCGTCCAAAGCTGGTCTTTAACACATGTTTAACTTACTTACTATCACAACAAATTTACTTATACATATAATCTACAAACTTTCATACCATTGAATGTACAGTGTAATCTATCTTAAGAAATTCAGAAAAGGGATATATCAAATGTGGCTGCTTTTTTCAGGTGACCACAAAACAGAGGTTTGACTGTTAACAAATGATTGTATAAAATTTCACTTACATAAATGGACTGTTATTTTTGTTCAGCAGTGCCTTATATTTTGAACTAGGATAACCGGGTACTACATCAATATCTAATCCAGGTATGAAGTTATTGGGTGCCGCAGCAAACAGGTCCAGTTTGCCTAGCAACACTTCCTGCCACTGTTCTAGTGTCCTTAGCAACGCATGCAGCAACGGTGAACACACAGGAAGTTCTGTAATAGATATAGAGTAAATACATATAAGCTTTAAAAGGATTGAAATTCATTCATAGGATAGTTGCCTCAACTGGACTTAGTGATATCTAGGTTACAAATCCGATTTGATCCCCATATGATGATGGGCCGGCATGCTTTTTGGCTAATCTAGGACATCAGAGCATTTTCGGACAAAAGGAACAGTCTGGCATGGTTTATCGGTAGTGACAAAGAGATTTGTAGGGGACCATCAATGATCTGACGATCATCGGCTAATGTCTGTTCAGCACCCTTTGTAGGGGATGCCTAGACATCTTGAACACATCAGATACACAGACATTGTCTGGCATCCACGAGATTTGTGACCCGGGTATAAAGACACTTAAGCATAAATTCATTAGAAAATCTCCAGGTATGACATGATTTCATGAGATGAAAGAAGTTTCTTTACCTTTAGAGAAATGAACTATAAGACTTAGTAAAGTACTAGACAAAAAAAAAAAAATCTAAAACCATGAACATAACTTTTTCACGAAGATCATTTTCATCCAGCATCCAGTACTAACTTGTTCATCTGCAAGCAAATATGGTTTAACTACGTTTCTCAACCATTTTCAGTTAAATACGGCGGCAGATCCATCTTAACTGTTTTCCTGAACTGTATCTTAATCAGTACTAACTTACCCTTCCTCACGGAACCAGCAACTTCTCTACATGTACAGGAAACTGGGCATTGTGACAACTTCCACTACACAAGGTAGCCAAAATTATAATCCAATACAACCTGTCCAACCCCGGAATCAGACCTGAACATTCCTTCTAGTCAAATCCGGAGAGAGTATGAATATACAGCCCACATAAACTTACCTTGTAGTTCTATACCAATTTGAGGAAGGAATGAACTTAAGTTGTAGAGTATTAACCTCACGCAAGCATATCGTATTATACACCACGCGTACGAACTCGGATCTGAATGTTGATGTACATTTGGAAGGTTTCTGAAAAATATTTAGAAACACATTATTTCAGTAAAATCTCCCATGAAAATTCTACACATATTTCTAATGTTTTAACCATGAATTTTGCGTTAGTTTTGGATATCTGCATTCAGTTCCAAATACAGCCATATGCATCTAGATACCATCTTTGGTATCCTTTAGCATCCTTACAGTTATGTAACTTTTTTAAAACATGGTTAGAAAGTAATACAGTGAAACATCAAAAATAAAAGTAACTTTTATAATTTCATTAATATTTCTTGGGGAGCTGTGGCCTAGAGGTTGGAAGCGATGGCTTAGAGGAAGGGCACATTTTTGGAATTTAAAAGGTCCCAAGTTCGATCCCAGTCTGCTTGATTTCTCTTAGCAAGATTAATCAACATGCTCCACTTTACCCATAGGTGTGAATGTGTATGAATGGATACCTGAGAGGGTGAAAATCCAACGTGAAGTGACTGGCATTAACGAAGAGTGTAACATCCCAGTCATACGATTTAATGTCGGTTGAAAGGACATATGTCTTTAGCTTGTTAATATTTTAATCAGAAAATCTGATATATACTCACAGTGTTTTCGGTCTATTGGAATCAAACTCGTCATACTCATCATCGCTGTAGTTCTCTTCATCAGAAGACATAGAATCATCAGAGTTATAACAAAACTCGATATCCGACACAGCTTCAAAATACGGTTTTGTCATGAAATATGTAATCATGCTAAGCTCAGGGGGGACAAATTTTTCCTCAAATTTCTTCTTATTATCTCCCTTCTGTTGGCCAATTATTTTCATATTCAATTGAATCCTTTTCTTGTATAGTTCATCACTTTTTTCTGAAATAGCACAAGAAATGAATAATTAGACACGGATGGAAAATGGAACGGTTTTTGACACCAGAACTCCAGCAAAAACCATCCAACCGAAATTTGAATTCCATACCTGTTTATTTGAAAATTCTTTTAGATTGACACAAATATCACATACCCATGGAAATTAGGTAAACTGAAGCAAATGCATAGAAATGCATCTAAACGGAGATATACCGGTAGATGAAAAGTGTCAAAATATGACACTATGAAATAAATGGGCCGACTTCATTGACCTCGCCGGTCTGTGTCAGGAAGTACCAGGGAAATGGTTTACCACTTCATTGGTTTGGGTATTAGCCACTTCGGCAAGCCAATTCACACAAGGCTAGCCACATGATGATAGAAAGCGGAAAATGGCTTATCAATAAGGCGAATTAGGTCAAGCCGTTTTCACTTCAAGCAAAGCATGTTGCTCGGTTGCGAATGAAGTCGGCCAAATGGTTTAAAATCATGATCAAACAAACATATCTTACTGGCAAGTCTAGGAGAAGTGCTGCCTAATTTCACCATAGTCTTAACTCCACCACCAAACAAGGAGGACCAGAGCTGCGAGTCAAACTTATGTGCTGCCAGACGATACAACAGGAAACAATCATATGTTGCTAGTGCATTAATCAGCAGACTTGTATACACAGCAAACAGTGACTCTGTCAGTAGTATGTTCAACTTGGGTGAATCTTCATCTTTCTCACGTGCAAGTAATACACGTAACGATGTTACACCTGAAAAAAACATATTTTATTTTCAGGACAACAATCAATAATTCTTTACAAGAAGCAGTCACAGACAGCCATATCCCCGCCGAAGGGAAAATAATTATGCCAAATTTTTGAATACAAACAATATTTTTAATATATTTTTTTGGTTTCAATCCCATGAGAAATGCACAAAAGATTCTTCTCTATATCCTCATTTATTAAATGTATACAAAATAAACAAAGTCAACAAGTAGCAGACATTACACAAACACCAGGTTAATGGTGACCTTGATCCAACCAGACCCACTTTCAAACCTAATTGTTATTTCACAAAATCTACCTACACACTCAGCAAGTTTCATTGTGATATCTCATTCTGAACTTAGTTATCCATCAGAAACAAATTGTTGTCTCTGTAGCTTACCGGTACACATGTACAAATTAAAACAAATTGTCAAAATTAAAAACCATGACAATATGCGCTATGGCACCTCATGAAGTTACATCTGTGAATGTTTCATCAAAATTCCTATAGAAATGTTAGAGTAGTTGCACATAGAATAATTTTTCTAGGATAATCTATCAGAAAATTCTAAAATGACTGGCTATTTTGCCTATATAGACAAAGAACAAACATAGCCTTGTATAACGTCAGATATACAATAAAAGTGTCGTCATTTCTTTTTTATGACGTCATGCAGGTAAACAAGTGAAGTAAACAACATATGCTCGCAAAGTAACACTGACTTGATATATAACTGCCTGCTTAAATAATGTTAGAGTCGAAATAAAATATTCAAAAGCCATAGTATACCTTTGTTATACAATGGTTTGTCGTTCTGACGCTTTATATTAACAACTCCGGCTTACAACCTTCATGGTTAATTCCTACGCCTCAGAACTCCAAACCATTGTATAACAGCTGGTATACAGCGGTTTTTCATCAGTTATTTCTTAATTATATAATGGTGTATGGGGAAATAATGTACCTGGCCATTTCGCCGGCGGTGTATTAACCATCTCATCTGGTGAGCTTATATTCTTGTATTTCATTTTTCTAACACCTGCCATCAAATGGCTTGCATCACAGACAAAGTTTGCACTGAAAAGAACAATTGCAGCGTTACATTTATGACCATACTTTAAATAAAATATTTTGGTCATAACTTTGACATTAAGCCTGTAGACCCACACAGCAGTCCTGTGAGTAGTGCCCAGGATTTGTACACTCAGCAATCAGGGTTCAATTCCTGGTCACAGCACATCGAAAATAAAAATTTCAATAAAAATTTACATCAGTGGCGACTTTCTTCCACAAGTGACAAACTTGATTGTTCCTTGTTGGTGAATAAGTTAGTACAGTCCAGGAAAATTACAATTACTATGACGTTTGTTGTTAAATCAGTTCAATAAAAGGAAAATGATGGTCAATATTTCTTGAATTTGTGTATGAAACAAATTTGAAAATACAAATGTAGTTATGTTTATATGATACTAAACGCTTTTTGTGAAATTTTCGGAAATAATACCTATTGCAAAATCCTTCGAATCCAACATCGACATTTTCAGTTAGAGACACCACAAAGTTGTCACTGTCACAGAGACACTGGTAAACACACGAAGCAAGAGCCACGCTAAGATTCCGCATAACTAACACAGTATGGAGCGGTCCACCGAGACCTGGCGGCGACATAAACTCAATGATCGAATGAAGCAAATCCTGTGACAAGCATTGTATATGTTGTATAGGATCAGCTGTCACAGTTTTTGAACTAGCAATTGCAGACGACAGAAGTGGTAAAGTGGTCGGGAATGGAAGGGGAGATAATAACTGTTGTTGTGGTTTTTCTTGCTGCAGTTCCTGTAATAACAACAACAACTCCATCTGTACCGACGCGATTCCGCCACCAGCGGCTCCCTGCAGCACACAATAAGCAACAAGAGTTCGTAGCAGATGACAATTCTGCTGTAACCATTGTTTCCTTCTACCCATTCTCTCCATTTTTGCATCCAAGTCCATCCTCTCAGCGATCATAACTTCATGCAATGTAGCTTTGCTCTGTGATGTCATTGAACGCGTTGAGCCCTTACGCACAAACGTAGAATCTGATTTCAAGTCATCGTCATCATTCAATGACTGCATGGATTCTGTAACATGAACAGGAAATAAATCTTTCATCAAAACCTTCAAAGTGAAGAGTATTTTATCATCAAAACCTTCAAATTGAGGAGTATTTTATCATTAAAACCTTCAAATTGAGGAGTATTTTATCATTAAAACCTTCAAATTGAGGAGTATTTTATCATTAAAACCTTGAATTGAAGAGTATTTTATCATCAAAACCATCAAATTGAGGAGTATTTTATTATTAAAACCTTCAATTGAAGAGTATTTTATCATCAAAACCTTCAAATTGAGGAGTATTTTATCATTAAAACCTTCAATCGAAGAGTATTTTATTATCAAAACCTTCAAATTGAAGAGTATTTTATCATTAAACCTTCAAATTGAAGAGTATTTTACCATTAATACCTTCTAATTGAAGAGCTACTATTTTACCTAAATTTCAACCAGCATATGAAGATTACCTTCTGAAGTGAGAAATAGTTACTTACTGAAACAGGAGAACATTATTGATATGTTATTGTAAGAGACCAGGGGAGACATTACAGGTTCAACTGTACATATATAATCAATAACCTACCATCATTCACCACTGTTCTGTCGTCAAGGACTTCCTCACCAACACCATAATTACATAACATACGTAATGCTTCTACTTCCCTTTCTAGCCATATATACACCTGCAAGTATACACAAGGTGACAGTTCAAGTAATTTGTAGTATTTTCATAATGACAATATCACTGGGTTCAAATACGGGTGCAGGCACTCATATGCCTGCCACATTTCAGCAGAAAGCTGACTGGCAAATAAAGGCTATGCTTGGCAATTAAAAAAAATTTGTATGTTAAATATTTCAGAAAGAAAGAGAGAGTAGGGGAGCAATCTTAAAATACCTGTCAGCTAAATCATTGTTATCATTTGCCATTCTGCCTTGTACTATACAATGGTTAGGAAAGAAATTTACATTACAGAAGTTGTCAATCATATACTTAAGAGCATAAACATTGAAAAGGTAATTTATTGCATCTCTTTCGAACAATTCACCTGAAAACCTTCAACAAACAGTAAGATGGAGTGATCTCAGCTCCAGGGTACTGTCAAGTGGTAAGTAAATGTGCTCAAAACATAGCTGAGATGTTAGACCTTAAAACATGGTGACACCAAGATAAAGAATTACATCAGATAAAAGGCAAACAACCGTATACCTGGAATCTTAACTGACCGCCGTCCACTTCAAATCCTGTGGCCAAAGTTTGCATTTCTTCCATCATAACTTTCAAACATGCGATAAACTTATACTGCTGCGCAAATATATCCAACTCTGCAGTCTTAGCTTTCTTTTCTTTTTTAACAGTAACTGTGTCCTCGCTGCCTTCCCCGATCACAATACTTGGAACTACATTTGTGTTGGCTTTATTATCAACAGTTTTCATACTCTCCTCGTCGGTTTCACTTTCTTCACTATCAGATATCTTAAAGTCAAGTTTCAATTCATCATCGTCATTAAATCTATTTACTGGTTGACTCCAGTCTAAGACGTTTGCTGATGAATCTACGGTGTTAGATGTCACTGGTTGACTCCAATCAAACGCATCAGCATTTTGAGTGCTTGATACTGGTTTATTTTGAATGATTCCACTTTGTAACGAGCTATCGCTGAAGTCTGATATATTTCCTGTATTTATGCACAAGTCACTCTCACTGGACACCACAGTGTCACACTCTCCGTCCTCCTCAATCATTGAGACAATCGGTAATTTTGAAAGCACCTCTAACGCTAGAACAGGATTTCCATTTTTATAATGAGAATGCGCAGTTGAGAAAAACAGTCGTCTTTCCATGGGTGTGACCTTATCTACACACGTAGCGACTTCATCTTCGGGACTGCCGACTATAGTCTGCTGCTTTGTAAACCCACTGATCAAAGTCTTTTTGTTCAGATCCTGACCGGCTGTGACGATCTTGTGACGGATCAGAAGCGGATGAGTCCGCAGATAGTTGTAGAAATTGAACACATTGGATATAGAAAACGTTTCACTGTCTGCTGCACCATTTAATGCTTTCCCAGACTCATTTTGTAACAATGTCTGCAAAGCATTCCTGAAATGATGCCAAAGAAAACCACTTAAATAAAAGAAATACTGTGTAAGTGCATATTTCTGCAGGTCGAAAAGTTAGCAAATTATGAGTTTCTGACATTTAGCGTGCAGAAATATTAGGATTTATTTCTAACTTTGTAATATTCTTTGTAAGCCCAAATTTATGTTAGAGAAATGCTAGCCAACTTTGTAAATTTGTCAGTATTTCCTTTTTTTGCTAAAATAACTACTCATACAGTATAGCACACGTGTAAACATTTTCAGTGGTTCAGCAGTTTTCAATCAAGCAATACATAACTTCAAATATTTTTGTATCTAGTTTAAGAATAACACAAAATGCATTTGATAGGTCGATTTCACGCTCACTCTCACGAGAAATCTGGACGTTTGAACCAGAAGCATAGTATCATACATTGCGTAACCTTGTATGCATTATGCTTTGGTGAACAAGAATGGACAGTCTGGGAAATATCATTTTTGACTGAACAATAACTGTTTCAAGTTAAAGCAGCAAAATCAAACTGGACATATAAAGAAGTGTACCTATAGTCCTTGTACAGCCAGTATGTCATACTGCGGAGGAATGGATCTAGATGATACTTGGTTCTATTGTTCACCGTATGATGATCCTGACCAGGTTTACACAGTATGTGCGTTTGAAGTATTTTTTTCACCGGTTCACTCATCATATCCTCACCATCATACAGACGACATACAACCAATGCTAACTGTACATCTTGTAGTTTATCTAGTATGACCTGTATAATACATCATTTATAAACAAATAGTGCAAGACTCGATGGTAGAGCTGCGTATCAGTTAAAATGATTGATACGATATTTGTATCAATACAAAATGATCGATATTCGATATATCATTTGATATTATGTTTTGACAATAAACGATCTAAAAACTGTAAATAGGCACTTGCAGACTTACGACATGTATTTATCTTGCAGAACACAATCAAGTCAGGCCTGAGATGTGATATAAACAACCTATTTACACACGTTTAAATTGCAGGAGTGGTTTGCAAAGCAGATTCTTGTATGAAAATAAGATTCACTCTGACATAAGCTGCGTCGATGTCCTGACCATTTTGAGACGAAACAAATAGACTACCGAAAACTTTACTGAAAATGGGGATTTTGTTGTGTATTTTTGTTGATCGATGTTTTGACCGATACGGACACGTTCGATACGATGTACCAATCAAACACAAAATACCAGTAATCGATTTATATCGGAAACCGGAACGCAGCCCTACTCGATGGTGTTTTATACTAAGTTTTTGTCCAAATTTGAAACTTTTTAACAAAGTAAATCATATGACTGTACATCAAGAAGATCTTTTTCTTACAAAGTTTCCTTTTCACAATGTTTCAGTGTCCAAGATTGCGCTGAATATGGCCACCATATCCAAATGAAATTGATACTGAACATCCACAAACTTTAAAGTTATATCCCACATGAATGAATGAATGATTTACAGTATCTGGTTTCTACTTTTACAAAAGTTTTCCACCAAATCATTGCAACAGTCACATGACAGCATTCAGTTAAACTACATGTTAAAGTCTTCTTCCAAACATTTGTCCGCTCAGCAGTTTGTATCACTAAGTCGAAAGTTGGTTGTAAAACTTGGTGCGGATGGCAGTCCAGCACATTGGCTTTTGGCCCTCTCAGGTATCCATTCATACACTAGTGTTAAGGGGAGCATTATGGTTATTTCTTTCTTAGAGAAAGTAAGCAGTGGTGCAGAACTGTACCTTTCAATCCAAAAGCGTGAGCCTTACCCTAGGCCAACACTCCCTACAGCAGACTATTGATCAGAAAACTTGGTTAATAAAATAAGACAGGTATAAAAGTCTCATAATACAATTTTAATATTTTAGTATTTCTTCATACATGTCAGAGTGCATGCATCATGCATGAGTCTCGCACACACACAGATTGATAAAATATCCCACCATTTTTGGATATACTGGAACCTGACATTTGTTGCTAACGTTATGAAAATGAACATAAAAATTAGTTGAGTAAAAAAATTAAGGGAGTAAGTGGAACCACAAGACTAAACAATGTATATGTTTATCTTTTTACAATTAATTTTAGGCAAAGGGTTAAGCAAGGAAAATGTCCTGATTATTTTATTGAAAACTGAATTTGCATTTCCAACACCAATCTCCTGCAAATGGTCCTGCAAAACTCTTATTAATAGTGATGTGGTCTTTAAGTTAAGGTTTTAATGTATTACCTCTAAAGCATCAGTCAGTGAGCCACCAAGCAGGAAGAAACCAGCAGCATGATCAAATCTCTGTTTGCCAAGTAAATCAAAGGCATTCTTTAACGCTGCCTTACGCCATCTCTCCTGTTTGAAATCATTTCTGAAGAAATCTGACATCCTCCTATTTTCAACAGATCTGTAAAACAATTATATAAACTAGAAGCGTTTTGATACAAGTCTCACTTTAAGGACCATAACTCTGACAAAACATTAGTTTATACTAATTTATTTAAGGTCGATTGTGAAACAAGTTTTTCCAACTTATATTAATCACTCTCGACACTTCATTCCTGATGTTTTCCATCGCCACGAGGGTATGAGAGAAGAGAAGCCAGTTTCCCTTTTATGCTGAGCGTCTAGCAAGGGAATTTCTGGTACCATTTCGAACCCGAGACCTCCCGCACTAGAAGCGAACGCTCAACCACTAGGCTATCGAGGACAAAATATTCCAACCAATATGCACAACTAGGCTTGGTACAAAGTATTCACTTGAAAATTCATAAAATTCCTACCAATGGTTAAGGAGAACAAGCACGGACCAACTTTTTCATGTATAACTTCACTGTCTCTTCTTCTTGCTGTCCCTTCAGCAAACAACAAGACCCCCATTGGAAATAAGTGATTGCAATTCTATGGGTTATCCTTGACCGAAAAATTACATACAGTATTACATACATACATACTCGAGGAAGGAAACACTCCCTTTTTACCTAAACAATCCCCATAGCACATTCTTCTTTTTCATAGCTAGATAGAAGAGAGCAGCATCCATAGGTTCTTTGTTCTTTTGGAAGGCATCCTTAGCCAGTTTCTCCACAGTTCTCTTCAATATATTGATGTTCTTTATCCACCATCCGGCCCCGTATGTACGTAAATCAGACCAGGTTAATGCTGCCTCAGGGTTTGTGGTAGGTATCAATGCAAGAAGTTCCTGTGACAAAGACAATATACATATACATAAGTAATAGAAACAATGGCAAAATATGTTTATACTAATTTATTTAAGGTCGATTGTAAAACAAAACATCTACGTTATATTATGCTTATTGATAGGTAACAGGACAAGGTTAATTAGTTTGAGTAATACTTAGCAATGTTAAGTACCTCTGTGGCTTCAGAATGGAATGCCCATACAAGGTTGAATGTTTTGAGACCTTGTAGATGTAGCTGAACACGCTGTACAGGTGGTAGGGATCTCATCAAATAATGGTAATGTCGCATTGCAAGTAGGAACCTTAAACCACAGTCATCTAATGTCTCTGCTGTATGAGCCTTGTTTTGTTGGAAACCTGAAAATCGTTACAATGGATGTAAAGTACAAACAAACACATTTATTGCCCTATTCTCCACAGGGAGAGAAGGAATTAAGTCCAGCAAGTCACTTGGCATTAAGATTTAGTCAAAGTCGCCAAACCTAGAACACAAATCAGGCCTCAACAATTTTTTTTAAAAACACTCGTCCTGCAATATAGACAAAGAAGAAAACCCCAAAATCTTACTTGTCCTGCTATATAACTAAAGAAGGAAGATATTGTGCAGGATGAGCGGACAAGTGGATTCATTGAGGCCTGCAAATGCAATTCGGTCACAGTCCCATATCATCGTATGGCATACTTTAATCTTATTGGGCTGATCGGACATTGGATGGTCATCAGCCAAAGTAATTATTTCTCTTTTGAATATGCATTGTTACTCATAGGCCAGCATCTGCATGATGCCTATAGACAAAGGGTACACATGGGCAACTTCTGGCATCCAGGTGATTGGTGACCTAAGTATTAAACAGCCAGTCATGAAAGTGACCTTTATAGACAGGTGGTTGTTGACAATATACTCAGGCAGAATAAAAATGGTGGATCACAAAATTGGTGATCACAAAAAATATTTTCATGAGTGACATAGACAGAAGGGAAGATAGACAATATCTGTTGTTATAGTCGCTAGTTACGCATATTTATTGTATTCAATATTGGAAACTTATCTAATATGAAAGATACTTACTTGTGGTTTCAAAGCTTTCAGCAAAATCTGTCTTAGTTTGAGCTACAGTGTCAGCTAGAGCCAATAAATACATCTGATCTTGTCCAGATAATCCAGGTAGGTGCATGTGTGTCAAGTGTTTACCTAGTAACTGAGCCTGTGACATACTGAAATGGTACGGGTTAACAGCAACACCACTTCCAGATGCTGACCTTGTTAAACGTGGCTTGTCTTCCACTGACGATGCTAACACATTGATATCAAGGTCATCTTCGTCCATAACATTGGTTTGAAAAAGATCTTTATAGTCTGACTTCTCGCTGGGACTTAAAGTTCCAGCATGAGCGGATATATCAGCCGTAACTTGACTAGTATCATTGTCTGCAGCCAGTAAGGAATACAGAGGAAGTAACGGGATAGACGTAATCTCAACGTAATCTAGATTGGATTCTTCGTTCAACATCGGAGCTTCACCGGGACTCTGTGACACTGAGACAGTACGCTGTCGAAACAACCGAGAATCATCAACGTCTGTAACATTCTGTGCGTGAGTTGCTTCACGACCAGCGATACATCGGACAAGATGAGCCAGTATTGCCTTCACACGACGAACTTTACCAAAGTATAATAATTCCATCAAAGATTTGGGATGATATTGCGGTAGTACAGGATTAGCCTGGTGAGCAGCTTCAAACAATCCAAACTCATGTATAACAGTCAAACTTAAACTACTTTCACTTCGCTCTAAGGTACCCTTCGGCCCTTTCTTCCGTAAATTAGCACTACTTTTGGCATCCCTTTTGAACACATTGGAAGCTATTTTCTTAAAGTTTGGCACGGATAATGACGACCTTATTGAAGGTAAACTTTTTTTGCTCTGCAATAGAGACTCCTTATGTAAATCTAGGGTCGATAAATTTCGGTCTTCGAAATTTCTAATATCATTACCGTCCATTTGATCTAAATTGACATTTTCAAACTCCTGTGACCATCTCCATTGAGAGTAAACGTGCATCTCGTTGTCCATTCCGACGACTAAAATTCCGCCTCGAACCCATGATATGTGCATCGGCAAGGGAGGTAACCCATCCGCTGTTGTCAGGTCAATAGTCCGTAATTTCATCCATTGCAGTGTCTCCTTATAATCATCTACAACCATGGATTTAGATTTTTGTAACATCGCACGACGATTTCCCCTATCGCCGAGAGACAGCTTGACGCCAGGTTCATTCATAGACGTCGTTCCCCCGCCTATTTTATCATCAGTGGTATCCTTCGACTCTTGTACAATGTCGTTTGATACTTGAGCATACATCATGATTTTCGACCCGACCCCCACTGTCAGTATATGAGAGCCATCCTCAGTGGAGACCCAATCCAGCTGAACCAAATGTTTCTGTCGTAAAATATCTAACTGTAAAATAGAATTTAATCTAATAATTAATCTAAAATTCCCAATGACATTTTTCATTTTGTTAAGAGTTACTTAGAAATATCAATTGATATCAAAAAATGGTATAGAACTAGAAGTCCCCTTGTAAATTGCCAGTTTCCAAATGGAAAATATAAACTTTAAAATAATGAATTGATACATTACAACATAAATACGAGGTGGCTTTTAATGAATCCCCATTCATAAATTGCCAAGGTCAATTTTGTTCTATTAAATCTTGATTTTGTAATAAATTTCTAAGTTAAGTATAAAATGTGTCAGTCAGTATATTTAAGGATAGCCTTATGTAACATGTGGTCCAGGTGTTAGTACCTAGGATTTGTAAACAGGCAATATTGGTTTCATTTCAGGTTGCAGCAGGCCATATCCTCTATGAAAATTTTACATCAATGTTGATTTTCCTTATCTTGTGCAGAAGTTAATGTTTCTTGGTAAATTGGTTAATTGGTTAATACTGATTAGGATACAGTCCAGGAAAACAGGTTAAGTGAATCAGCTTTCGTATATAACTGATTTTTTTTTTTAAAAATTGCATTAAATCTGAATAAACTACCACACAAAGTCATATTAAACTGAGCGAGTACCTTGTCAGCATGATCTTCCTGCTCCTTCTTGGCACAGTAGAGGGCGCTCAGACTGGGTACAGATTTAGTACGACACATATTGATGAAGTTTGAAGCTAATGGTAGTGTAAGAGTAGCACTATCTGCATCACTCGTGGACAGGTTGGTATCAGAACCACTCAGGTCAAGGTCAACTTCTACATGGTTCTCTGGGATACGTATATTACGTAATTCAATAGTATCTTCCTTAATCCATTGTGAGCCACCTGCAAGAGAAATGATTCCCTTTCCTCTAAATAAATACAATCAAATCAAAACTGGAAGGATTAGACACAAAGACCTATGTCTCCAGCAAAGGGCCGTAACTAAAATTCTTGACAATATGCCCAAATATGCTTGGTATCAACTATTCATGTGAAGTTTCTTCTAAATCCGACCAATGTTTGAGGAGAACAAGCGTGGAAAAACTTTGTGACATCCATTCAGAAAGACCTCCAGGACAAAATCATTATGTCTCCCCCCACTATAATTATGTGGGAGACGTAATAAACTGGCACTTACACAAATCTAAAATACAAATTTTAAATATTTTTAGTTATTTAACAATAACAAAAAGAGAAAGAGAAATGAGAGTTCATTAAGTGAAAAATAGTTGCATATACAAGTGGGTCCAAGGGCCGTTCATCAGTCCAATATTGCTATATGGAAGTTTCATGAATGTTTCCTAGATCAAGATAGCTAATTTCTTGCCTATTTCAGAAACCCATTGTGGTATATAGCCAGTTCAAGGATTCAAGCTCTTATAGTAAGACAAGTTGTATGCAAGTTTGATTAAAATTGAATCATAAATGATGCACAGACCAACATGAGCAAAGCAATATTCCGTATTGTAATACCCTCTCATCAAAGATAGGGGAGGAGCATAATAGAAATATAATAATCAGATATCTTACCAGTTGATTCACACTCGTATATAGCCACACATAGATTGAAGAATCGACTGTTAGGTGCTGTACCATGCATACCATGTCCAGCACTTCTATATGCCACAGCTACTCTACCAGTGTATGCACAGCTTACAGTTAAAGGTTTACCTGAAATCATCATCATAAACACATACAGCATATCTTGTTGTTTAATTCTTATGTCAACTAATGTCAAATAAAGCTATAATTTTCTGCGTTCACATTGTCAAGTGAAATTTTTTCTTTCTCCAAAAATCAACAAAATTTCTTAATACATGAATGTAGTTTAAGCTTTAAGCTTTAAAATAGGCTCATAAGAAGCACATTGTTATGCAGATTTCAAATATGCCTGAGTCTTAAAAGGTCGTAAGATGCACTTACTACATTCTAATTCTAAGCCAGCAAATTACTCACAAGTGTACATATAGAAAAGTATACCATGTATATGTATATCACTGGTCTCATCCTCTGTGTAGATCAATGACCATGGCTCCCAGTTGTACAATACATCTGCCATTACATTGGTAACACAAGATTTCCGACGTTTACGACGCACTCCGTCCTCTTCCTCAACACCAAACTCGAAGTTTTGAGTGCTTAATGTACTTGCATTATGTCCTATATTCTCAGTGTTTGTCAATGAATTCATGTTGCATCTCCAGAACCTAGAGAAACATATAGTACAGTAAATGCATCTAGATCCTGACATAGTGAGAGGCACTACTCACCTGCTTACATGGGAAGTAAATCCTATAATACACTACAAACATGTATTGTGAAGCCTGCGAACATGCTTTACACAATCAGCTTAAAACATAAATCATATGGTGTAGCTGCATTAACAAACTTGAGTATTTTACCAATACTGTAATGGTACATTATATGCATATGATTAATATTATAAGAAGATAAACAAATTCGGAAATGATCAATAATCCTTTTTAACTAAGATCCTCTGTGGGACTTTCAGCCTATCGTAGTCTACAAATAGACAGTTTTACAATAGTATAATTGCACTAACACAAAAGAAGCTGAGTGTACTCTGTTTGCCCAACTCATTATCATGTGTTTCATTAATTTGAAGTCCAAAAGGCAGAAATCAGCTTGAAAGAGGGAAAAACTTGCATCCCTATACAGTTATAGGACTATCCCCAACTCCTTTTCTACACACTGGAGTGCCATGGAAATTGGTATCTATTAACAGGTCATTATGTAGTGACCATATAATTATTCAATTAATTCTGACAGCTGCAGGCAATAAAACTGGCCTATCAGGCTGTTAGTTTATCTTAAAACAACAGCAAGTTATTTGTATATATTGTGTTTCAATAGGAAATTACTGCACACTATTCTGAATAAACTGACCAAAACAAATATGAAAAAATGTCCTAGCTGCAAAAAAAGAGTCATCTTGTATATGAGCAAAATATAACAGTAAAAAGTTTACAACAGTTTTCTGTAATCATGTTTATCAATATATACATTTATAACAGTTATTTAAAAGCCGAGTGTATAATGTTCAAATAATGACCTGTTAAAATGAAACATCATAGAAAAACAATATCTTTTAAAGCTGTTCAAAAAATGAAAATAATCAGGAAATTATTGTACTAACTGACCTCAGAAAATCGTTTTGAATACTTTATGATCAAGTTAGTACCTACTATTGTAGTAGTATGTAAAGGATTCAATTGACTACAAGGCAGTAAAAATGTACGGTTGAACCAAGGCTCGAACCCTGGACCGTTCGCTTACAGTGCAAATATGCTCTATCAAAATATGCAAAACAACAGCATTTGGCAAGAAAAATGATTAATCAGTAATTCAGCTACGATTTAGTGCTCCATAAAGCCTGAATGTTGAGTGTTCTAATAAAATAAAACATGACTAGTAATGTGTCCATGGATGCCCCATTTGACCATGTCAAGGTTCATAACTCAAATATACATGCTGACTGACATTGCTTATACAAGTCAGATCCCAATCAGAATATCTAGGTGGGCATCTAAACACACTAACAAATATGAGAGTTTATTATAAGCGACCCAAGCACTTTTCTTCATTTCAAGGGCCACAACTTTGCAAATATTTGTCAAATCTGAAAAGCCTATGTAGGTGGACAACACATGCTAACTAACATTCCTGTGAAGCACAATTACTTTTCAAATTACAGACTACACAATCAGAATTTCATCATTTAAAATGCCATAACTCTGATAATATTGGTCGGATCCGAATAAATAAAATATATGCGCCACAATAATGGGTTTGGATTATTATTTCACGTGTTATTTATACTGGAGTATACTATAATAATGTACTTACATGTATGTGTTAAATAAAACATTTCATTAATTTATCTCTATAATTATACAGTATATGTTTAAGTTTGCTTGCCCCTGTACCAAAAATACGGTTCATATGTAGTCCTGACCGTGTTTACGTACATGTAGTACGAGAAAGGCGACATTTTCTTACCATGTTAGCATTAAAGTATACAAGTAGACAGTGAGGTATCAATTAAAGAAAATAATCAAAACACGTTTTTATTATTCTGTAATCTGTTGATTAATTTTGTTTTACTGTATTTCTAAATTTTACTGCACCAATGTCATGATAATGTTTGATTATGTATAGATGAATGTAAGTTAAGGAGAATTTGTAAGTAAAAGTAAGATTCAAGAAATTATCTAGTATCAAATATTCATACATAAGTAACTCATATATACACTTGCACATGGAAACATCTGTTTGGGTTTATCAGCTTTGATTTATTGCTCTCACACTGGGCAGCACGACCCTGGTGTAATTAATGCAATTAATACTGTGAAGGCCATAAAGTAGTTTCTACTCAGATTTTTGGGGATAGTCCTGTAACTGTATAGGAGAGATCACCATTTTCATATGCAAAATGTCCACCGTCAATCTATTGGATAAATTAACAATAAAAACCTGCCATTCACCAATAGCTAGCTGGTGGTATGAATGCCTTTGTATACAAACATGATCTCTCCTTTTATTGAATTGCATTTTCATTCAATTGGGATATTACCATATAGACAGCAATAGTCAACCTTACTGGACACTAAGTGAACATAAAGCTACAAACCTTATACTACCATCACTACAAGCAGTAACCAGTAGATACGGAGCTAAACAAGCAGGATATATAGATGCAGAACTTAAATGACCGGCTGATACATTGGCACTAGTCACTGTTACACCATCAGGTAAAGACAACTTTTGTGACGTCAACTAAAACAAACAGTCAGATCATTATAATACAAATCTAGGATGAACCTATAGAAAACTAGAAAGAGTTTTGACAAGTATATCTTCCACAAAGACCCAGAACTCCTAAAATATCACCAGACCTAAAATCCTGATAATATACACAACTTGGCTTGGTACCAAGTATCTGACCAATGGTCAAAGAGAACTTGTGCTGACAAACATTGTGACATCCATCCACAGGCATGCATGTAGCTACGCAGAGGCACTCCAAGGCTTTTGCAAATATTTTGGAGAAAAAAGCACCAAAAATATATCCTAGAAAATATTTGCCGCGAGGCTTTTAGTCTCTGGATCCATCTGAGACAGCTATCCTGACTGACAGACTCACAGACAGACATCCAGCACAAAATCAATATGTGGAAGTCATATTAATAATATGACATTACGTATTGTTAACTTAAACACATCATTCATCTAATTTCTATATTTTTTCTGTATTTTCTGTTCTCAATCATAGGTAAATGTACCATTGATGAAGATTTCTTTACAGAAATCGATATATAGCTACTAGATACAAAAACTAATAATTTTTAATACCTTTTCAATTATACAAAATTACAGTTATCTGTGTTCTCAAAATGGCATATTGGGAAATTATGATAAATACCTTTGTTGATGAGACTAGCAGTCTAGCTGTAGCAGATTTTGCATTGGCTATATCTGGTGTGCCGCTTCTAGAAGGTGGGTTAGAACTATCTTCACTGACCATTGTATAGTCCATCATCGTGAATGGTTTATCACCTAGTGTCAAATAATCACATGTTTCTTTACTCGGGAATAATGCTGTTTTTCATTTATATATGACGACTGATTCACCTAACCAGTTTTCCTGGACTGTATCCTAACCAGTAGTAACTTACCCTTCCATCAGGAACCAACAACTTCTCTTGGTTTTTTAACAAGCCTGGTGTACAGTACCAAAACACGTAAGACTACCTCTGGGTTACCAACCAGTTCATCTCTAGTTGGGTGGTAAACACTGATTAGCGTTTCAGAAATGACCAAGTACCCCGGCCGAGATTTGAACCAGGAACTTCTGGATCAGTAGTAGAGCTTTGCCCAATCGGCCACCTCTCAACCGTTGTGTTTCTTCATAAAATAATTTGACTGAACAGATTAATGTTCTTAGAAAAGTTCAGAAGTTCTGGGCCGGTATTCACAAACTTATATACGATATATTTTTTGTCAAAGTTTATTGAATCATTTTCTCAGATTTTCAAGAAAAAATCTTAGTTTTGGTCTTTGATTGAATCTTGTCTTTGTATTTCAAAATGAAAACAGTTAGAATTGTCCTAGATAAAAATTGAGATTATTTCATTTCTAAGTGAAATAGTTTTTGTCTTAAGAAAATTTCTTTAGATAGAAAATATCTTAGAATCTTTGTGAATATGGGTTCAGGACAGCATGAAAAATAGTGAACTGAACCTAGAAGATAATCTTAAGAAGTTTATATATTTTGTCATAAGAAACTTACTATCTGATGGATTAGAAGTCAGAGGAGACGATGATATAATAATCTTCCACATGTGGAGTGTCGATCCACCATCATCTTTCCCTAAACTAACCAAGAAAAAATTCTCTTCAAACGAGCCGATGTTTCTTAGATCAACAAACTGGTCTGCATCTACCTTGTAGCTACTCTTGCCTGATACCAGAGGTTCTTGGAACACATGAAGAAGCTGTGTCTGCTGCCACATCTGAGAATGTAATAGTGATATGTAACATGTTGTATACTGGAAGGGTTTTGGATACAAAAATTGTATGTCCCCCACAAGGGCCGTAACTCCAGCAAAAATCATCTGACCTTGGTACCTAGTATTCGTGTGAAGTTTTATTGAAAGCTGACCAGTGGATAAGGAAAGAGCACCAACAGACATCCTGCACAAAAACATTGTCTAGGGAAATATTGAATAAGCCTTTGTCCAACTTTTCCCTAAAGAGTTTGAAACAATGTTTGTAAAGCATGCTACCAGACAGCAGACCAACATACATTAATGTCTAAAACAACAGCGAGCTTCTATGACCAAACTGCAAACCTAGTTTGAGAATCTTAGATTAAACTATTCTTTAGTAATTCATCTGAAACTGTTTCACGGTCCAAGGTCAAAGTAACCTTGACCTTTGACCTCAATAGGAGTCATCTACTTGTCCCGCCAGTCTTTGTTAGTAGAATGTCTTTGACATTATCGAGGATAATCCTCGCAGACCAAAGCCAAGATAAAATAGATAAAATATGTCATTTAGCTGAAACATTTGTCATGACTGTACAGGTTTGCCACACTGGCCAGTCATACTAACGTTTGAGTAAACCAAAGCATCACCATCAACACTTATTTCTCAAATCTTTGTAACTCTAGGGACATATTCATTGAAGGCCTGGGCGATTGGACTGATAATCAAGCTTGGCAGATATATTAATGCTCATGAACATTGTCCCCCAAAAAAACTGTTTGCCGCATCAAAATCTATATGCTCTCTTTAACCACTGGTGGGGGTCCAAATGATAAATAATGACATTCATATCACAAAGTCTAGCTGTTTCCCAGAACAATATTGGACCCAACTTACCTGCTGTGCATCAGTGAATGCTTCTAGCTCAATAATACAGCCTGGTCGTGCTGAGGATTGCACACTGACAATATTAAACAACTCTGACGGACTCTCAGGAACTTCATAACTATACCCAGAGCTTGTTGTACTGCAAAAACTCATTGACTGAAAAACGAAGCAACACCAATAAATTATCATGGTAACAGTCTACCTATTTATGAAACAAGAGGGCAAAGATGGCCCTGTATCGCTTACCTGTGCACATTGATCTAGTAGAACCATATTCAAACGTGACCTTCATTTCAATTGCCATTGTAACCATAGTTCTCCATGGATTTCAATTATTAAGCTATTTTTTAGAATGGACCACTCAAAGAGCATTGCTACCAATTTGAAATGACATCTGGTCTGTACTTTCAAATACATTTTTTTACCATAGATATGTAAGGAAAAACAAGCCCCACCCACTGGCTGCCATGTTTTTTGACAAATCCAGACAAAAATGACAATTTTATAAGAGGGTCAACTTACAACTATTTCTTAATATTATTTTGAAACCTGACCTATCTCCAACAATTTCTTAACTCCCAACAAAAATCGACACAGCACAAAATCAATATTGCTCTATATGACTTACTTCTTTCCTTGTGGTTGCCTCAGTAAGCAGTGATCTAGCATCAATGACAGCTTGATAGAGTCGCAAACAATCTCCGTCAGATGCCACAAACAATGTACTTGGTGAATTACTATATGACCCAAGAATGGTACTAAAATATAAAAGTTCAACTCAGCAAAATATCAGTGTCTTTATAATTATCCTGACATCTAGGTTCTTAATTATTTATTTCTTCTTTTCTACTATCTTTAGGTTCTGAGTTCTTCTTTTCTATAACTTATTATCTTTAGGTTCTGATTTCTTCTTAAAATTTCTACATTTTGTTAACCTTAGATTCTATTTTCTCTTTTTCTCTATTCTCTACATAATTTTCCATTGGAAACAACAAGTAAACATGATTTTCGGAAAACAAGATATTTGTAAAATATTTATTTTTAAGTCTAACAGTTGCTCAACTACAAAAATCTATTTTAAACATTGTTCTGCTTATAGATGAAATTTTAAATGACTGTAACTTAGTCAATACCTTTTTTCATCAAATAACTTATTTTCAGTAGAATTCTCTCAAGTATTCTTTCTGGTGCCACAAATTCTGAATTTCTGGATTATTCCAGCATTGTAATACGTAGGACCACTGTATGCTGTACTAGCAGTATACACTAACCTTGGTAGAAGAGTGGGAACCCAGGCTACCTTACAGAAAGCCTGATAGACCCCTATATACTGTACAGACTGTACTAGCAGTATACACTAACCTTGGTAGAAGAGTGGGAACCCAGGCTACCTTACAGAAAGCCTCATAGACCCCTATATACTGTACAGACTGTACTAGCAGTATACACTAACCTTGGTAGAAGAGTGGGAACCCAGGCTACCTTACAGAAGCCTGATAGACCCCTATATACTGTACAGACTGTACTAGCAGTATACACTAACCTTGGTAGAAGAGTGGGAACCCAGGCTACCTTACAGAAAGCCTCATAGACCCCTATATACTGTACAGACTGTACTAGCAGTATACACTAACCTTGGTAGAAGAGTGGGAACCCAGGCTACCTTACAGAAAGCCTGATAGACCCCTATATACTGTACAGACAGTACTAGCAGTATACACTAACCTTGGTAGAAGAGTGGGAACCCAGGCTACCTTACAGAAAGCCTGATAGACCCCTATATACTGTACAGACTGTACTAGCAGTATACACTAACCTTGGTAGAAGAGTGGGAACCCAGGCTACCTTACAGAAAGCCTGATAGACCCCTATATACTGTACAGACTGTACTAGCAGTATGCACTAACCTTGGTAGAAGAATGGGAACGCAGGCTACCTTACAGAAAGCCTGATAGACCCCTATATACTGTACAGACTGTACTAGCAGTATGCACTAACCTTGGTAGAAGAGTGGGAACCCAGGCTACCTTACAGAAAGCCTGATAGACCCCTATATACTGTACAGACTGTACTAGCAGTATACACTAACCTTGGTAGAAGAGTGGGAACCCAGGCTACCTTACAGAAAGCCTCATAGACCCCTATATACTGTACAGACTGTACTAGCAGTATACACTAACCTTGGTAGAAGAGTGGGAACTCAGGCTACGTTACAGAAGCCTGATAGACCCCTATATACTGTACAGACTGTACTAGCAGTATACACTAACCTTGGTAGAAGAGTGGGAACCCAGGCTACGTTACAGAAGCCTGATAGACTCCTATATACTGTACAGACTGTACTAGCAGTATACACTAACCTTGGTAGAAGAGTGGGAACCCAGGCTACCTTACAGAAGCCTGATAGACTCCTATATACTGTACAGACTGTACTAGCAGTATACACTAACCTTGGTAGAAGAGTGGGAACCCAGGCTACCTTACAGAAGCCTGATAGACTCCTATATACTGTACAGACTGTACTAGCAGTATACACTAACCTTGGTAGAAGAGTGGGAACCCAGGCTACCTTACAGAAGCCTGATAGACTCCTATATACTGTACAGACTGTACTAGCAGTATACACTAACCTTGGTAGAAGAGTTGGAACCCAGGCTACCTTACAGAAGCCTGATAGACCCCTATATACTGTACAGACTGTACTAGCAGTATACACTAACCTTGGTAGAAGAGTTGGAACCCAGGCTACCTTACAGAAGCCTGATAGACCCCTATATACTGTACAGACTGTACTAGCAGTATACACTTACCTTGGTAGAAGAGTGGGAACCCAGGCTACGTTACAGAATGCCGATCGCTTGGTGGAATTCATTTTGGCTAGTTCAACAATACCACCAGATTTTGACAATGGACCAACAGGATCCACTCTCCAGAGTATTAATTCACTACAGTATAGGAATCCTGTCTTTTTGGCATCATTTTCATCATCATTATCATCCAGATCAATATCCATGCTACTGCCGTCTGCCTCGTTCTGTGGTACCATGTGCTGTGAGGTCGTTATAAGTAACGGAAGAACTGGATGACAGGTGGCGGTGTTTGTGCGAAACCTATGACCACATGCGCGAGAAACGTGTGCAACGCTAACAACAGTCTTAAACTTGGACTCTTCAGCGAAACTAATCTGCCATTGATTCAATGAACCATTTGTATGCTTAGAGATCAATAGAACATTTGGTATCAGCATGTTATCACTCTGGCCAGGAGAAGATTTCCCTGTGGCAGCAGACGACTGCTTCAACCTGCCCTCCATCTTTTGGTCACCCTCTGACATTTTCATGGCTGATTTAATGTCCATTTTACTGTAATTACAGTACATTAGAGGAGTACTCTCCATTGTTCTTGCATCAGGTATTGGAAAAGCTCGCGGTAGTCTTGATGAAAAGCTCACCTGAGCTTGACGGAATGAAAAAGGTGTGTACTCGTCTAACCAATCAACATGCCTGAATAAGTACAAACAAATAGAATATTATTAAATATTCTACCACACACAAATTGTCGTAATTTTCTACATTAAATATGCAAATGACGTCATTGTGCATTCTTCAATTAGTATGATGACGTTACAAGACTATGTATAATTACAGTATATAATTATGTAGCACTGTATATAAGCAAAGTCAAGTATGAATGTCTATATAATCTTAGTTATCTTATTTTTGTATGATATGTGATAAATAAAGTACTACATTTATGTTTATTAAATAATGAAATCATGAAATCAATACAATATTCCTGCTTTTGTATACTTACCAGACAAGAAAGCTACCATCTATAGGATGTATAGAGAACAACATATCTGCATTCTGATGCCAATCTTTTAACAAACTTTCAATTCTTCTATCTATACTATCAAGTAATGAACTCTGTAAAATAAACATACAATTTTACATGAGTTGGCCAGTACCTAAATCAGTGATAAAATATTCCAGTTTTTCAGTTTCATTTGGTTTTAATTAGGTTTTAAGTATTGGTATACGCAATTGAAATGCCACTTATTAATCTTCAGAAGCCCATTTGTGTGTTTTCGCTATTGTACTGTAAAGATATTAAAATTACACACCTGGCCCCTATCTCCCGAAGGATCTCAAGTAGAAATCTCGACTCAAATTGAGATTTTGTTCAAATCAAAGTCAGAATTTGAGATTTATATGAGGCCCGATCTCTAGAAATGTTACTGTGATAAACTCAAAATAATGTTTCTGTTTTGTTATACAAATTAAGAGTACAATTTTGCATGGAAACTATTTCAAACAATAGGTGACAATATTCGAGATGAGATTTAACTCAGAATGAGATGTTTCGGGAGATCTGGGCCTGATGGTTTAACGAACATGCACAGACTATAGATATTTACGGAGTGTCAGTTAAATTGTATTTGTACTAGTCTGCTTATATTTACCCGAGAAGGGTAGTAAACAGAACTGTGACAAGCTCATCCAATAAAGATATTTTTTAACAAATGAATGATCAATTGATATATACAGCAGCCAATGAAAACATGCTTTACAAATGAATGACCAATATATACAGCAGCCAATGAAAACATGATTTACAAAAGAATGACTAATATATACATCAGCCAATGAAAATATGTTTTACAAATGAATGACTAATATATACATCAGCCAATGAAAACATGTTTTACAAATGAATGACCAATATATACATCAGCCAATGAAAACATGTTTAATTTACAAATGAATGACCAATATATACAGCAGCCAATAAAAACATGTTTTACAAATGAATGACCAATATATACAGCAGCCAATGAAAACGTGTTTAACAAATGAATGACCAATAGATTCAATGTATTTGAAAACCCTTGACAAAATTTGGTCATTGACAAATCAGACCTTGTTTATAAATAGACTTTGATTATAGAGATATGATAAAGGAGAACATCTTACATGAGATTCGGGACTAGATAATGGTTCAGAATGGTTGGAAGCAATACTGGAACTACTTGCACTGTGGAAACCTTCTATAGTATCATGTACACCACCTTTACTCTTACTGTTCTTAAACATCATGTGTCGTTTCTTCTGCCAAACTCCTGTAAATATAACTACATAAAAACCGGGGTTTTATGGTCGAGGCATAGCGCACAATCCTTAAGATGAGTTGCAAGTCTGTTGTGAGTGTGATCAGCACACAACCCAACACTAAAACTCAGTTGGAACATCATTCTATTGTTAAAATTCAGCTGATAAAAATTTCGAATGACCAAGTATCATTTTCCGTTGAAAAGTTCTTTCTTTTTAGTGCAACAAATCGAGACTTCCAGATTATTCAACGATTTCTAAACATTACTTAAGGCTTCATACATAGGCTTATTAGAGTCTAGTTATTCTATTATATGTTTTATTTTTAAAATTCTTAACTTTGCAAATGTTGGATGTGAACTCTTGCAAGAATTGTCATTTGAAAATTTTCTAAGTTACAGCAACTGTTTTAGACTACATAACTTATAGGCTATGTTATTCGCATGTTGATAGTTTATACTAAATTTATTTCAGGTCAAATGTGAAACAAGTACTCACAACTTATATTTATCACTTTGACCCCTAATTCCTATTGATACCTGCGAAAGAGTAGCCATTTTCCTTTTTTGTGTCACTCACCATGTTCGTCCGGTTCTTCGTGCGGGTTATCACTGTCAGTGTCTGACTCTGGTTGACTTTCTAGGTTACTATGGTGATCATGGTCCTGGTCGTCATAGAGACCATGTCGGTGCATCTCTTGTAGAATCTTCTCTGATTCCATTGTGAACTGTAGCTCCTTGTTGTTCAACCAATTCAGTTGGAACACATGCTCCATGTTGGTTTTATGATTCACTATTGGCAACAATGGAATGTCTGAATAGCAACAAGAGTTGTTTGTTAAAACATGTAGAAACCCTAATGGCAGCCACATACTGTATGTCAAGTATTGTTTGTGAAGCGTATATTTTTGCTATTATATTTTTGCATTTTTGTGCATTTTTGCTATTATTTGAGAATTGAGCTTCTCAAAAATTCATAAATCCAGGTAAGTATACTTTCATAACATGAATACCTTTGATATTTAATTAATAAATTTCGCGAAATAAGATCACAAATATATAAAGTGATTTGTTTGAAGTTATTGTGATCTTAACCTTTAATATACTGACAAACATTTAATCATATACTAGTAGTCTATAGAAAGATTTTTAACCCAAAATGTAAGTCTCCCACAAAGGGCCATAACTTTTCTGCAATTGAACTGACCTGTTTCAGGATTGATACTGGCAGCCAGGTGGAAGTGGACTGCAGGTATAACACCATTCTGATGTATGTGGAACTTATGAAAGTCATGTGAACTTGCTACATTCGACAAACTCGGCATACTCATCACAGTTTCTGGTCCGAACTTTGTATGCTTACGTCTTTTGTGTATGGCGTGCCTAAAATACAATGATATTTGTATACATGATCATTTATTTAATTATTTATAGAATCAAGCATAAAACATAAGATTTAAGAACATTTATGATGTCAATATCAAATTTACATACACACACTACTGTGTTGGGCATAGTGCTGAGAAATTGTGGTATGTGATATTTCTATGTTTTCTTAATTTGCTTGGCTGGTTAAGATAAGTGTTGCCTTTCCTGTCGGATATTATATTAACTAGAATAGTACACCCATTATCCCTGCTACAAGGCTCCTGAAAAGCAAAGTTCACTAAAAGTTATATAACACGTGTTTCCAACTTGACTGACTGAGAAGCTAATACAAACAGAAATTTATTATTATGTTATGTTTAAGCAAAGTAAAAATATCATAATAATATGTTAAAGTGAAGATAAATATAAAATTACTTAAATTACAAAATTAATAAGGAAAGTAACATGACTATGTCAAATTGTTCAGGAAAAATAACCTCATTTAAAGAATTGATGTATAAATATGAGATCTAATCAATATAATAATTATAATGAGGGGCTTTATTTGACTATTGAACCGACACTCAAATTGACCCCTTGAAATCACCAAATAGCAATATTATTTGATCTTCATGATTATGACTGAAGGACACTTTTTTTAATTACATATATTTTGGCAAGAAAATGGTTAAGTGTCAAGCAAATGATTATCAGAATCACCCTGATACATACTGAACAAAACAAACAAAATTGCAACAGTATTTTGAAGCAAAAGCAAATGCTATACACACCAGCATTCTAAGCTTGCTTAATACAAAATGCTTGCTCTGTTTAAGCAAGGTTTCACTGACTAGGATAGGCTTAAAACACGGAGAAAAAACCTGGATTTTCAAACAAGGGACATAACCCAGCTAACACTTGCTTCCAACAAAACAAAATACAAGCAGCACTACTTTCAAAACTGTAAAACATTCCTGTGAATCTCACAGACACTATTATTATTAAGGGCCTAAAAAATAGTGTTTGTTTCCCTGTGACTCTATCATCTTGGGTAGGTAGGTAGAAAAAAATATTTTTAAACAAAAATTGTTTACTTAGTAAGTAATATTGAAGGATTTCGCTAATTTGTCCATATAGACTTCATTTTTAAACTTTTGATGGGTGGTATGTAACGGGAAAGGAAATAAACAATATCTATTTTAGATTCTCATGCAATACTTTTAAAGATCATGTATGACACAAAACAGTGATGATGACAACTTGACACACTCTACAATTTAATATCCAGACTTTCCCCATTACAAAACCAGGCAGTGGGTAATAATATTCGTTATGATTGCATAAACATAACGACACTTATTTTTAGCAAATTACTTGTGTCTCCGCTCGTGTAGCCTCTACACAAATTACTTCCGTGTTTATCCAGCTTTTGGATGTAAACAAAAGGCATCCGAATTTAAATGGTAGACGGCTCCGCTGTGTTTAACTCTGCAAATCGCAGATCCTGCGTGATGTCGGTAACCCAGTCAGTAAGGTTGGCGGGTTCTCACTTTTTCGCCTGAAAGGATTCGTTTTTAGTCATTCGGCACTGGAACCTGTATACCAGTCTGTACCACTTCCTTTTTACGCCAAGCAGTAGCCGAACACACGATAAAATTAATAATCACGAAAATCATGTCTGTTTCTGGAAATTGTGGTATTTATTGCGGATGTTGACAGATGAACGTTTGACTACTACTGATGTGTCGGGTTGCGGCTAGGTATCAGGTCAGGATGGTATTATTTTATAACTGATTTAAGAGGATTTCAACATTCGTGGTGTAGGCCTACACGAACAGACGAAATGCGATTGCATCATCTAGATGGCTGGAGTTGACAAGTACTGTAGTTTCTAGTTGTGGGCATGTTTATACAGTTTGCTTTGCTAAGTACGGCAGATTATTCTACAGAATATTTCAGAATTGTCTTTATTAAAAAAATTAAGGAGCGTAGCCAGCGACACGGACGAGCCCTCCATTGTTTTGTAAATTTTGTGCTCAGTTGAATTGACACACGTGATTCCATAAATTTGTTTAGAATTTAGATACAAATTCAGCCAATGGCTTTAAAGTAGGAATTCTTACAATCTGAGGGCTCTTAAGCACAATCAACAACTGCGCCCCTGAAATTGAATGATCAATATGGGATGACGTCATTTACTGATTTATGACGTCACTAAGTACTGTATCGCAATGTTTCGCAAGTTGTTCGTCATATAACTTTCGTAAGTAATTACTAAGTTATACCACTGGTTTCTTGTTGTCATTGGAGTCCCGGTAATTTCTACAACTCAATCCTAAGAGTGTTTACTACAGTTAACTTCCTGTTGTTGTTGTTGAAATAGGTCAAAGGCCACTAAAACTGATTTTTTATGGTGCACACATTCTGAGAATTTGAAAAATCAAACTGAATCGGGAATGCTTATTGGTCAGTCAAACTATTGCTAGCACTTCCATGAAGTATTTTAACTCCTGCCAATATTTTCCGTATCTTAAGATTTAACTTCTAAATTTTGTAATCGACCACAAATAGATTAAAATACAGCGTGGTTAAGATTTAGTGGTGTTTAACCTTAGTGTTCAATTTACTGTTTGGAATTTAGCCCGTACCGCGAAACCAATGAATGTCACGTCATTGACTAAACATGGCCGATACCTATCATAAACAAAGTTGCAATACTCCTTGATTTGCGCCTTTAATGACTTATTTGTAATGTATTCATCGTAGAAAGAATGGAAGAAAATGATGATATACAGTTTTAACAGATGTACGTTGATTATTGCATTTGAATATTATTTTTAACTGTTAGTACCGCGAAATAACAGATGGCCAAGTATACAGCGCATGTTCCCCATTATAAATTTACTCGTAGTTAGCCTGGTCAGGTTGTCGGCAGTAATATCAATATATTGGTTTCCACAGTAGGGCCATATTCTGAGTTCGGCGTGGTATTTAAAACCATTCAAGCGTGACAGTAAGGTTTACCTACTCAATCAAGTGAATGCTGTTGGCCTATTAACAGTTGACTAAGTGGCTTAATAATGTCATGAACCCGAGTGCATAGGGTAGATGTAGTGCCAGCAGTCAGGTATAGGTTCGTGTTAACCAGTGCCTTTACACTGAGCATTGCTACAGGCGAATTTGGAAAAGTTGACAATATTTTGACAGGTCTGTGTTAGACTTTAGACTCGTAGCATTAGTTTCACAGCCACCTAATCAATATAATGTGTTAGTTTTATTAAACATGAAGAGAAATAACTTTAACATGTATTCATTTTGTTAGAATTCTATTTATACTTTTATATCTCGTTATATTTTTTCTTCTGTCAAAATTTGGCGAAGTCACTTAAGGTTATGTGACTGACATACTGAAGGGAGTCATTGTAACAGTTGTGGATGGTGATGGAAACATGGAATGTGGAGTTATTACATCATGGAGGATAGAATCTATGAAATTGAAGGATAGGGCGTATAATTTTATTATTTTTCTGGCTAGAGTCGGTTGTATGTTTTGTGTATCCTGTATTGTTGGCTGAAATAGAGCCTTAGCTTGAGCACATTAAATTGGCGGTATCTACACTTGTATTTGAGACACCACGATTGTGATGGAAACACGGAATGTGGAGATATTACATGATCATGGAGGATAGAATCTATGAAATTGAAGGATAGGGTGTATAATTTTATTCTTTTGATGGCTGGAGTCGGTTGTATAATTTGTGTATCCTGTATTGTTGGCTAAAATAAGAGCCTTGGCTTGTGCACATTAAGTCGGGGGTATCTATCCTTGTATTTGAGACTAAAGTTGATGAATATATACACACACATCATTGAGTGGCTGTTTGAGACAATTTGCAGCCATGCATTAGACAGCAGGATTAATTAACAAACCTTTTTTCCTGCTTTGAGTTTGTTAAATTGTATACTTTGACGTTTCTGATCGTAATTCAAAATCTAACGCCATTATGTTTGTTGTAAATTTCATGGCATTCTGTATCTGTTCTAACCATTTAGTTTCTGACAAGTAAATGTGGGAATGTGGAACACACAAACAAGACGGGAATGTCACGAATGTGTCTAATCACAATCCTAAGGAAATGGGTTAAAGTACTCCTTGTGTGACGCATCATGTTAAGTCGCCAGGAAGCAGTGTTGACTGTTTGAGGGTGTGTATGCGCAGGAAGTGTGGATAGCTTGAGTCAGTCAGGAGATTATCAGGTAGTATTAACACTTTAGTTCAGCATGTTTGTCTATTTATTTTACCTATTCGGAATTGTGATAGGAGTGTCAAATAAGTCTTTAAATGGAAGTTTTACTCAAAATGTTGCCCAGTACAATCAGGGTTAATTGTCGGTATATGATGTTTGCAGTCAATATTGACCTACGCCGGGATGGAATCAATTTGTGAATGGGAGTTCAAAGATTAATTGAAGATGTTTTGTTGTGAAATCATCACTACTCTTGGGTGTGAATGGGACAGGTGTATTTCAGTGATAAATGTTAGGCAAGGGGTTATTACATGTACCAACTCCATCACAAATTCTAGCTTGTTAAGCAGTTCATATACTGGAATTTGAAATTTATTGGGTGTGTTTTGCCTATTAGGTGGTAATATTCCACATTTCAATCTGTCAGCATATTTTATTTAGTTACATAGCTGTTGATGTTGCAGTAATTTTATAAAAAGGAGGTTTGTTACAGTGTTATATTATTTAGTGTAACTTCCAATTATAAATGCCGTTGTAAGTCTCCTGTGTATCTAAGGAGGGATGACTAAACTGGTTCTGGTTTGGTGCTTGCTTATACTAAAATGCTAGGTTAAGTGTAGCAAGTTCTTACACTGGGTTAAAATCATTCTTTGCACTTTGTTCTTGGCAACAGCCATCAACACGAGGGTATGAGAGGGAAGTCAGCTTTCCTGTTTTTGCTGAGTGCAGAAGTCTAACTGATACCATTTTTATTTCGGCATCGGTGTGTTAAATTATTAGAATAGGGTATGTATCCGGTCTAAAGCACATGTGATGTTCAATTAATTATTTCTGTACTTTGCACATGTGCTAAGCGAAACTGGTGAGTTATGTGATGAGCAGTTCATACGGTATGAAAATTTGTCGATTCAAGGTTTAGTGCGCCCAGTATGGTGTGAAAGGCGGGCAAATTTGGTATAGTCCACAAAGGTGGATTACAATTATGTGCACCAATTATCAGTGATGTTTTGAGTACAGTGCTGGCCTTATATGTCTATTTAAGTGATTTGTAAAACCAATTTTGTCAGTTGACCGAAACCGATTCATGTTTGTAAATATCACATGATCCTGGGTGGACTAAAGTGTATGATCCAGGTAGGAGACGTTGGTTAGTTTGTGGTTGTGTTATAATTGCCAGAAACAATAGATGAGTTGTAGAGACCAATTTGGGGTACCAGTTGTCGCTGCGGTTTTTATATTATATCTCCCTTGGTGTACCTGTTGTCAAGTAATGGCTTGTTACCACATGCCATGAGACATTGGCTATACAGGTTAGCTTTAACCAAAGTTAAGCTTAGATTATCTTTTTAAGGAAAGCCTAGTATAAGTGAATTAAAACTGGTCTCATATCATCTTCTGAATGATTATGTACTTCTCCATATCCTCTCAAGTGAGTCAAGTGAGTTTGGTTGAAATGAGATGAAATATAGTTGAATTTTTGGGGGGGAACTAAAGTTCCTGTGGCGGAAAAATTCAACCGGCCGAGAGATTAGGCCAATATTTTCCTTTATATTTATTCTAATGCAGATCTAATCCACCATTTGTGGTGAATTGCAATATTTTACAATAGTTTAAGTCTGTGGCCAACTTGCAGCTGTCGATGGGGCCTGGCTACAAATTTATGTAGCTAACCCCAATCCCTGCAGTGAAATGGTGGTCACTGACATGTTCACTAAATTCTAATTTAGGATAGCTAGACGCAATTCACATAGTTGCATATTTCATAAGTAGAGGTTATTGCCCTTTGTGTATTGGTAAAACCTCATGTTGCGTGTTCCTGCAAGTGGAGTTATAGTTAATTTGTACAGGTCGAGGTTGTCACTCTTTGTGTACTGGTGTCACCTCATGTTGCGTGTACTTGCAGGTTTTTGCGTGTTGCGTTCAGACATACTGTGTCTCATGTTACAAAGTATAGATCTGATCTATACAGGTCGAGGTTGTCTCCCTTGGTGTACAGGGAACACCTCATGTTGCGTTTTGCGTCTATACAGGTTGAGGTTGTCTCCCTTGGTGTATAGGGAACACCTCATGTTGCGTTTTGCGTCTATACAGGTCGAGGTTGTCTCCCTTGGTGTACAGGGAACACCTCATGTTGCGTCTATACAGGCCGAGGTTGTCTCCCTTTGTGTACAGGGAACACCTCGTTTTGCGTCCAGTCTCATTGCGTCCAAGGACAGATGTTGTAAATCCTTCAGTTGATGAGGAGTTGCGTGGTGTATAGCAATTACCAAATTGTAACGTGAATTTTGCGTCTGGCAAGTCTAATACCTCATAATAGAACCTCAGTAAACACCTATCTCTCGGCTGGTTGGATTTAACAGATAGATTTGGGCCTAGTTACAACTTCTCGTTAATTTATTCTAGGCGACCCACCTATCTGTTTCTGCGGCCATATTTTCCACTCACTAATTACAAACTATTTACTGTGTGCTTTAATTACAAATTGTGTATGATACATTCATGTCGATCTAAATTGAGCCAAGCTGGTGATAATAGCTGAAACTAAAACTGTGTTATGATTACTTCATGCTTAGTCACAGCATTAAATATTCGTGTAAAACCTTCCTCAGTGTTGTTTGATTAATTTCCTTATAAAATAATATTCGTTATGATTGCATAAACATAACGACACTTATTTTTAGCAAATTACTTGTGTCTCCGCTCGTGTAGCCTCTACACAAATTACTTCCGTGTTTATCCAGCTTTTGGATGTAAACAAAAGGCATCCGAATTTAAATGGTAGACGGCTCCGCTGTGTTTAACTCTGCAAATCGCAGATCCTGCGTGATGTCGGTAACCCAGTCAGTAAGGTTGGCGGGTTCTCACTTTTTCGCCTGAAAGGATTCGTTTTTAGTCATTCGGCACTGGAACCTGTATACCAGTCTGTACCACTTCCTTTTTACGCCAAGCAGTAGCCGAACACACGATAAAATTAATAATCACGAAAATCACCCGCCCTCCCAGACCCCTTGTCAGCTTGTTAGGTGTTGTGCTTGGCGGAATCTATGGTTATGCTGGGTCTATTGCCGACTGACTTGTTTTGTGATACTTGTTTGCTGCGGTTTTTGTATTATATATTTCAGGCCCATGCCGCTTATGCTAGTGAAATAAAGTTCCAGCTGGCTGCTTCAACATATTCACATCAGGCTCAAGACATCCTATTGTCAAGTCGACATCGAAGTGATAATTCATTCATTCACAAACTGTATCCAATAGTTTAGTTAACTCGTCATCAATGGAACTTTCCTATACGTGTTAAACAATAATTCGAATTTCTAGTCGCGGAAAAATTCAACCGGCCGAGAGATTAGGCCAATATTTTCCTTTATATTTATTCTAATGCAGATCTAATCCACCATTTGTGGTGAATTGCAATATTTTACAATAGTTTAAGTCTGTGGCCAACTTGCAGCTGTCGATGGGGCCTGGCTACAAATTTATGTAGCTAACCCCAATCCCTGCAGTGAAATGGTGGTCACTGACATGTTCACTAAATTCTAATTTAGGATAGCTAGACGCAATTCACATAGTTGCATATTTCATAAGTAGAGGTTATTGCCCTTTGTGTATTGGTAAAACCTCATGTTGCGTGTTCCTGCAAGTGGAGTTATAGTTAATTTGTACAGGTCGAGGTTGTCACTCTTTGTGTACTGGTGTCACCTCATGTTGCGTGTACTTGCAGGTTTTTGCGTGTTGCGTTCAGACATACTGTGTCTCATGTTACAAAGTATAGATCTGATCTATACAGGTCGAGGTTGTCTCCCTTGGTGTACAGGGAACACCTCATGTTGCGTTTTGCGTCTATACAGGTTGAGGTTGTCTCCCTTGGTGTATAGGGAACACCTCATGTTGCGTTTTGCGTCTATACAGGTCGAGGTTGTCTCCCTTGGTGTACAGGGAACACCTCATGTTGCGTCTATACAGGCCGAGGTTGTCTCCCTTTGTGTACAGGGAACACCTCGTTTTGCGTCCAGTCTCATTGCGTCCAAGGACAGATGTTGTAAATCCTTCAGTTGATGAGGAGTTGCGTGGTGTATAGCAATTACCAAATTGTAACGTGAATTTTGCGTCTGGCAAGTCTAATACCTCATAATAGAACCTCAGTAAACACCTATCTCTCGGCTGGTTGGATTTAACAGATAGATTTGGGCCTAGTTACAACTTCTCGTTAATTTATTCTAGGCGACCCACCTATCTGTTTCTGCGGCCATATTTTCCACTCACTAATTACAAACTATTTACTGTGTGCTTTAATTACAAATTGTGTATGATACATTCATGTCGATCTAAATTGAGCCAAGCTGGTGATAATAGCTGAAACTAAAACTGTGTTATGATTACTTCATGCTTAGTCACAGCATTAAATATTCGTGTAAAACCTTCCTCAGTGTTGTTTGATTAATTTCCTTATAAAATAATGTAAACATTGACTCTTGAGTAAATACAAGTTTGCAATAGCAGCGTGCATGGGTGATAACAATGAGCCACTTGTATACAAATGGAATACAAAAACAAAATACAAAAACATTGATCTTTTATTCTCCACTAATATTGATGAGTAAATCCTGGCCAATCAGGACTAATTCATTACGCCAATCAATATAATGGAACCATAAAACAACATAGAATAATAGGAAAGTAGAATGATGGAGAATAAGGCATACAATAAACAAAGGCTGGTGCTTTATCCCAAATAAGTAACTGTGTACAGTCACAGAGATAGTACCAGTCATTCCATCAAGTAATTTAATATCGGAACCAAGATCAACGCGTATAAACAAACTCAATTGTATGAATTATTGGGATACTATGCAATTCAACTTGTATGACTTATTGTGATTAAAACATCTGTAATGCCCAATCACTGTATGACTTATTGCAAGACTATTCAATTCAACATGTATGCCTTATTACGATAACCGGAAGTTGACTCGTTTATACACGTGAAGATTGCATTGAAGTTAATAAGTCTTACTATTTGAAGACTAGTACAGTGCAACCTCTTCAGAGTGCTGCCCTTCTTAGAGCAACAACCTCTCTTAATCAACATATTAATCATGTTGTTGCAGATATAACAATTAACAAATTTGTAAATGTTACCTCCCCAGAACAACAACCTCTAAACAACAACCAAAGTCTAAATTTCCCAAAAGGGTGTTGCTCTAGAGAGATTGTATTGCACCGATATGTTGTGGATATAGATAATTGCCGGACCTCAGATAATATATTCTGATCTCGTTGTGGTTGGACATACAATAGCAATATATTGTGGATGATATATATTGTACCTGTCGTAGAAGAACGGTTTATTTTCAAGAAACAGCTTTGGATTGCTGATGGTAAAATGGACAAACAAAAATTAACACTCATAACAAACAGCACTTTGATGCATCAAGGTTGTATCTCACTATATAGTTAATATAGAAATACAACCTTGTTGCGCCAAATTATGAAGTTAAAGTACAAGAAATGTGAATATTCTACAAACAAGTCATAACTTAACATGCGGATAAAAATTCATGTAAAATTTATGATCATAGCCAAAACACTTGTGGTACATGTATAAATATATTCAACATTAAAATGTTGATTTTCACCAATGGAAAAGACACATCTGTCCACCAAATTTGCCAAATTATGAACTTTATCATTGTGAAACATGGTCAATTATTAACTTTCTGATTAATAACATTTTATCTTATCTAAGTATGACTTATACTGGATTTAACTACTAGAATATTATATATTCAACTACAGTAGAACTTCGATGCCTCGAACAGTACTTGCCTCGAACACCCTAGATGCCTCAAACTGGTTCTTTGGTCCCGGCAAATCCCTTCTTTATTCATATAGTGAAACAATAGATCACTCGAACAATATCTAGGTCGAACACTCGAACTAATTGGACGGTTCCTGGCTATGATTTACCTGTAGATGGGTCGAACAATGCAAGTTTTCGCACCTTTCATTAAGTGTTTAACTCCATTGTTCGACCGCGGGTAGTCGGCGACAGGTGTATTAACAAGTTATGATAATGACTGTACAGATGTATACCTAACAATAGTTTGCATTGTATAACGAGTTTTTGAGAAACTTAAACACTTATAGATCAATTTAATAGCTAATGAAGGCCAACCAGGAAATAATAATTTAATTAATTTTTGTTAATTAAATTCAGAAGCAACAACATATCAGAATAAAATAATCATTTTTTAAAGTTCTCATACGTTAAAAGTGTTTGTTTTAGTATCATTTATTTATTGGTAGTCGAACTTGACATCGAACATGAGAATAATTCGTGACTCACTGCTTTATATAAATGCGCTGTATAACAAGTTACCTTAGTAAGACTTGTAAACATTCGAAGAGCTTGCCGAGATAAATCAGATTTCAGGTCAATTTGTCTAAATATATTATGGTTTATTATTATAATGAATAATGTTAAAAATGATACATGTGTAATATTTAAGTAAAGTAATTCATAATAATATGCAATGCACACACGGATTTTCATGCCGACATCAGTTCGAACTTAAATTTGAATACCATAGATGCCTTTTCCGGTCCGAAGGTAGTTCGAGGCATCGAAGTTCTACTGTAGATCTCATTTTAACACTAACGCATGCATACTGAATAGTTAAAACAGTAGAAGTTAAAAGTCTTAAACATGTACTCATGATGTCCGGTAGCCACACATACATTTATGTTGCAAGGTTGCTGTGACCTTTGACCTACTGACCTCTGTAACAATAGGGTTCATCTGCTGATCAATATCACTGTCACAACAAAGTTTGAAAAATATAGACTCATTTTTTCTCGTTTGAAGAATCCGACACTTGGTGGTCTACCAATGGACTCAACCACCAGGATACTATTTATCAAAGCACTTACGGATTTGTGAAAATTATGCTCAAATTCAAATTCCTTATATTGCTTTAACAACTACAAAATTGGGACTTGTATGGTTTTGTAAGAGTTCAATGATTGAATCATTGTTATTATATAGCAGATCCATTGACCTCAAATTGTAGTTGTTAAAGAATTATAAAGAATTTAAATTTGGACGTAAGTTTACACTTTCCGTAAGTGCTTTGATAAAACAGTACCCAGGGCAACAGACACACATGTGCACAACAAATTGACAGGGCATAATAACTAAACAGGAGTGGTGGTAATGAATATTCAGGATTAATTCACTGGGATATAATTTAAATGAATAATATAAAAGGCAAAGGTCAAAACATAAATTCAATGTCTTATATTAAAGGGCAAAGGTTGAGACACAGTTTTAAAGACTGTTATATAAAGGGCCAAAGGTCGAGACATAGTTTTCAAGGGCAAAAGGTCAATTACATGAATTTGTTACCTCTGCGCTCCAAGACTATACAAGTCTTCACTGTAGAATGATGGGTAAAAGTTATACACAAATCAAAAACTAAATATTATAGATTTCTAGGCAGTTTACAAGTAGCATGAAATTGTTATGATCACCAAAACCAATCCATTAAATTCTGGAAACAAAATCCCACATGCAAATTAGCTACTATAATCCTAGTATATTTTCTGTCTTCATGCTATCACAAACGTTAGTATGGCCAAGAAATTTGCCTGGCTGCTGCATCAAGCTTACAGTAACAAAATGAGTCTTTAAGTTAATACAAGTCTCAGAGGGCCAAGATGGCTCTCATTTGCTCACCAGTCTTTTTACCACAGGGTAATGTTTTATCAAAGCACTTACGATAATCTTAAACTAAGCTCAAATTAAAACTCTATGTAATTCATCAAGAGTTGCAAATTGTGGTAAGGGGGTCTGTAATATTAATGATGTTTCAGTAAATGCATTCCTTCAAACCATATACGTTTCATAATGCGTATTTGTTCAAGAATTTTAATTTGGGCGTAACTTTACGATTTTCGTAAGTTCTTTGATAAATCAGTACCCTGATGACCCAATGCTGAACTTAAATTAGATTTTATACAGAAGTCCAACATGACCACGATTCATCAAGATAATTGGGACCTTTAGTGTGTCAAATAGCTTTTACACAAATTTGGTCTTGAAAGACTCAATATTGGAACAGGCCCGAATTGTGTACAGGTGGTCATTGTGACAAAGTCTCATAAAGATTAGTCTGAAATCGTTATCTGTGTTCACAAGTTTTTCCATTTATTTGACTTAGTGACCAAGTTTTTTTACCCCCGGATGAACTGAGTTGGTATTCACAAAACATCTTAAGGGAAAACTTTAATATTTTGACTTAAGTTAATAAATTGAGTTGCACATATTTCCTAAGAAATGAAGAATAACCTAGTATGTTTTATTCGTAATTATTGTAGCTCTTTACATAATACTTCTAAACTTTGTAAAATATTGATAATCTGGGGTTTCCTCTTTAGCTGATCAATACACTTTTTTGAAAATTCTATGTTTTCCCTTAAGATGCTTTGTGAATACCACCCCCCCCCCCCCTGGATGACCTTGAAAGGGAACCAGAAATGTATAGGATGTCATTGTGACCAAGTTTCGTAAAGATTAGACTAAAATAGTGAAATTCTAGACTAAAATAGTGAAATATGTTCACGCGGACAGACAAAGACAGATCACAAAAGCTCATTGAAAAATAATGTTGACTTATTTTTTGCTTCCAATGGACTGACCCCACAACAAACTAATGGATTGAAAGTGTAACTCCAAATAGCCCCCACATACTTAGGATCTCCATACTGAGGTACAATATGACATAGACGTACAGATAGTCACACAATATCTGAAATCGAGCCACCCTTCTGGACACAGGTGAGCTGAAAACGTTATGCTAGTTAATACATCTGACACCAAGCCATTCCTTTAGTATGATTGTTTGTCCATTCCATATACTATATATCATGCGGACCATAAACCCATCGTACCTCATGTACATCTGTCTATATGCTGGACATTGCTGCAATTTTTCAGTAACTTCTTGGGCCGAATCAACATGGCTGATTTTACAAATTCAAAAAAATAAATCATTCATCTAAAAGCACACTGAGTCAAACTGAGATATATCATAATCAAGTAAAGTCTGTGTTGCTGGGTTGCTGCAAAATAATATATTAATTTTTCAAGGTAAACATTTTGAGAATTTGTAATTTTGAAGTTGTTGGCGGATTTGTGGATTTTTAACTTCAGAAAAAACAAAATCTGCATTTTACAGCCACTTTTTAAGTTCATGTGCAATAACTTGGCAACTTAACAATTTCGCAAATAAATCAAAATTAATTCCAAGCAAACTTGTCTGATTTTACAGTCACAGCAACACGCTCAATCTTTTATTTCATGGTCGCAACTTTAGTGACCCATCAGTTGCTCCGTAGCTCAGTGATTCGAGCACTTGACGTCTAATCTGGCGACCCGGTTCAAACACGGATGGAGGCACTCATATGCCTGTCATATTTCAGCAGAAAGAAGACTTGCAAATAAAGGCTATGCTTGGCATTTTTTCTATTATTTTCAACTAACCTGCATACATTAAAATATAACAAGTCTCTCCACATGATACTGTGAATACTTGGGGCCCATGGAGTAAAGGGCTGAGGTAATACAGGCAATCCACGGTAGTAATCCCTGATACACCACTTGACAGTTCTGTCGGAGGTTTGAACAGTTTTCATACTGCTGTGATGGACACATGACATCTCAGTTCAGTCAGAGCTTTTTATAACACTGGTTTTCAGTTCCCCTTAGAACTGACAGTAAAAGAAAAGTGGTGTATCGGGATTGCTACTGTGTTACCTGCAGGTCATGACCAACCACTCTACCAAGCATGAGGCCAGAGAAGGCTCAAACATTTTCTCGTTATCTGTCAGACTAGATCACTGTCTAGCTAGCGATCAACTGAGAGACATGTGTAAAGCAATATACAACCTCTTCTTTAAGAGGGGCATAAAGTTGTCATACATATAATTAACGTCAAGTTATAGAAGAAATTTAAGTACATACAACACTTAAATAGAAGAAAAACAGGTCATTCAAAATAAGTTAAATAGAGAAAAGATAAAACATCTGATACACAATATTAATACATATTATAACGTATTATAAGCCCAAAACAAAATGATATTGTGATTCTGGTAACCCTGACTGCCCTATGTTTTGCCCCTACTATTAACATTTTAATGGCATTTTGCTGGAAGTCATTGCTCAATCTCATTAAAATCTGATCCGAACATTTGCTACATTCCTTTACGCTGTTAGAGATCTGACTACACTCCTAAAGAGGTCATGTTCAAATGACCTCTCTGGCGAACAATGACATCACATAGTTCGTCCAATGAAATTATATCTAGCCGCCTCAGCAGACGTTCAACGCACTTTCAGAATTGTGAAATAAGCAATTTGATTGGATGACGTATAGTTCACATCGCACATCGACATGACCCCATACGGAGTGTCATCAGATCCTGTAACAGCGTAATGTAATGAAGATTGGTCATCGCTGACCGTAGATTTTCCAGAGCATATTATCAACAAAATAATTTTTCAAACTTACATAAACATCATATACAAAAAAAATTATAAACAGTTTATTCTCTTTTCCCAGGGTTTTATGAAGTTTTTTCTATAACAATTACTTATAATGGAAGTATTTGATTCAATACATATCAGTAAAAAACTTCCAAGATAAATTGAGATTTTGAGTTTTAATTTAAAATGGATTACAATACTGGTATATCTACAGACATTCAATAAAATAATACAAATGTGGTAAAAACAGAATAAACCAGGACACAAAGTGTCTATTATGATCATAGTAAAAATAAACAAGAGGGCCCAAAGGGCCATAGGTCGCTCACCTGTCCTAGTAGTTCATGCACCCCTAATGGTAGCCTCTATTGCATGTACAAGGTTTTCATATTGTCTTATGCTTCATAATTTACATCAAATTTAGATCCAATGACGTATTGAAGTTTAAGCCAAGTTTTGTCTATGATTTGACCTAATGACCTAGTTTTTTACCCTAGATGACCCAAAATCCAACTTGACCTAGATTTTGTTGAGATGATCATTGTGACCAACTTTCATAAAGACCATGCCCACATTGAGACCTCAAGAGACTGCACAAGGTTTTTCTATGATTTGACCTTGTGACCTAGTTTTTGACCAGGGATGACCCAATATCGAACTTGACCTAGATTTCATTGATATGATCGTTGTAACCAAGTTTCATAAAGATTAGGCCAAAATTGTGACCTCTAGTGACTACACAATGTTTTTCTATGATTTGACCTTGTGACCTAGTTTTTGACCCCGGATTATCCAATATCGAACTTGACCTAGATTTTGTTGAGATAATCATTGTGACCAAGTTTCATAATGATTAGGCCAAAATTGTGACCTCAAGTGACTACATAAGGTTTTTCTATGATTTGACCTTGTGACCTAGTTTTTGACCCCGGATGACCCAATATCGAACTTGACCTAGATTTTGTTGAGATGATCATTGTGACCAAGTTTCATAATGATTAGGCTAAAACTGTGACCACTAGTGTCTACACAAGTAAATTGTGGACGGACGACGGACGGACGGACGGACGGAGAGTGATCACAAAAGCTCACTCTGTCACTTTGGAATTCTAAACTTTAAAACAAGAGATATAACATCGGATGATTTTAAGTTACAGCACCATGTGTGTGCATAGATGTAATCAAACACATTCCAGTAAACTTTCATAACCATAGCTTAACACTTTGTACGATGAAACTGTTGACATCAAACGAAATGCCCCACAAATACTTTTGTATGTTCTTCTTGCTTTATTAGGGGACTATTTTGTGAAGTTCGACATCCATGATTAACTAAATTTCTTTCTACCTTTCTCTTGAAAATTAAACTCACATCTTAATTATCCCACACCATGAAATTGCCTTTTTATCAAAATCAAAGAAATTTATCCCCATGAATACCAATGAATTTACAGTAATGCTTTGTTAATTGAAAACCTGTTTAATTACAAGCAGAAAATGTTTGACATTTCTTTGTGGAGGGTTGCAGTATAAACACAAAGCCTAATAAAATTCTTCTAACGAGCAGCCAATCTATGTAGTATATTTTACAGTATAAAGTCTATATTTAGCGCAATAAATGAACATTTTATTTGTTGCTGTGAATTTCAACTATAAGCAAGCTTGCTTTAATACTAGTAGCTCAATATCTGGATGTGAATAGCAATGTGTGTCTCTATACACTCTCACTACTTTGGTACTCATTTATGTTAATGGCAGTCTAACCAGTCTTATATTTCCTGGGTCACAAATCCAACTGACATCCACGACGACCGACCAGCATCATTTAGGGTAGTTTATCATGATTAACCTTATAATTGCTTTTATTGGAGTGACCGAGTAAAAGCCAATACAAGGTCAATCAAGATGGACTAACATTTCGTCAAGTCAGGCCGAGGGTCAGACAGACATGGGCTTGTCATTGGGTCATTGTCTTGACAATTTGTGACCCCGGACATGGGCTAGTCATCGGGACATTTTCTGGATGAATTGTGACCCCGGACATGGGCCAGTCATCGGAACATTTTCTGGATGAATTGTGACCCTGGACATAGGCTAGTCATCGGAACATTTTATGAATGAATTGTGACCCCGGACATGGGCCAGTCATCGGAACATTTTGTGGATGAATTGTGACCCCGGACATGGGCCAGTCATCAGGGTATTGTCTGGATGATTTGTGACCCCGGACATGGGCTAGTCATTGGGGTATTGTCTGGATGATTTGTGACCCCGGACATGGGCCAGTCATCAGGGTATTGTCTGGATGATTTGTGACCCCGGACATGGGCTAGTCATCGGGGCATTGTCTGGATGATTTGTGACCCCGGACATGGGCCAGTCATCGGGGTATTGTCTGGATGATTTGTGACCCCGGACATGGGCTAGTCATCGGGGTATTGTCTGGATGATTTGTGACCCCGGACATGGGCTAGTCATCGGGGTATTGTCTGGATGATTTGTGACCCCGGACATGGGCTAGTCATCGGGGTATTGTCTGGATGATTTGTGACCCCGGACATGGGTTAGTCATCGGGGTATTGTCTGGATGATTTGTGACCCCGGACATGGGCTAGTCATCGGGGTATTGTCTGGATGATTTGTGACCAAGGTATTAAGCAACCAGTCAATTGAATTTAATCCAATATTTGACTGTATGATAAGGTCATCAGCCCATATACAAGATGCACAGATTACTAAATAATACAGTAACATGTGAATAAAACAGCCAGTCAAAGGGATACAGCTGCTTATTTAATAGTTTGTGTGGAGGGGTTGCCTAGAGGTAGGATATGCGCCCTTCAGGATTGAGAGGTGCAGGGTTTGATCCCCTTCTGCCACACTGCTAAATTTCTGACAGCAAGAAATATGCACAGTGCTGCACTTAACACAGGTGTATGAATTGGTACCTGTGAGGATGTAAAACCAATAATAGACTGGGCTCAGTGGGCTGCCAATTTTGGAAAGAGTGTTACAGCCGATTTTTGACTCAATGATCGGAGTTTAAATGTAGTCAGCTGAGCAGACACATGTCTGAAATGAAACTTAAGTAACTTGTACTTCAACTCTGTTCACTAATCACCCTGGCTAAGTTCAGGTGATCACAACTTTGATTGTATGATATAACTCCTGAGTTACAGGAGAACTGAATGTAATGCAGTAACTTTAATCATCGTAACACATCGATGTACAGACAGAAAATAATTACCAGGTCTATTTATGGAAACATGTTCTCTTTGTAGGCTAAGGATTTTATGACCAATATAACCAGTGAATGTCTTTGTATTGGTCTGTAAATTCACATTAACTTAGAAATAAGAGTAACAACTCATAAGAGTAACAACCTAATCGAGAAACACACACGCTAGCAGTCTCTTTGACAAATATCATTCTACATGACATGACTAGCAATCCCATCAGATAGTACAGAAAATATTTCACAGATGGAAAACAGAAAGCTATGGAAAGAAAGATCATTACTAACAACAAAATTTGAATATTTGACAAAAATCCCCCCTGGTCTGAGATACATTAAATACGTAGCTGCTCACTGTTAGACTGTACTTTATTATGTATTTGACAAAAAACACCCTACATTATAATGAGTGTGCCCTCCAAGATGCATTCAGTACCAAGCTGTTGACAGTTAGACTGTACTGTGTACTCAAATATGTTATAAATAGCATCCAATGGAGTGTATACTTATTGTCTGAAGCTTTCGACTGTTTGATTGTACTAAGTATTTCAACTATTTAATACATAGCACCCCATGAAGTGTATACTTTATAGTCTGAAGCATTCGACTGTAAAGACTGTACATACTAAGTATTTCAACTATTTAATAAACAGCACCCAATAGAGAGTACGTTTAGTCTGAAGCTGTTGATGGTTAGACTGGCATTGTACAATATGTAATATATAAGGAACTAGAATCAGAATATAGTGTTTGTCATACAGTAGAGACACAACTTCTCACCTCTCATAATGATGCATGTGTATCCTAGGTGCAGCAAGAATACATAAAATAATCAACTCATAAACTACTGACAATAAATTGTATGACAAAAATGAAAAGAAATATACAAAAATAAATTTTACAAGTGCAAATTCATCATGTTATGGTAAGGTTATCATATATGAGAATGTAGGTGCCGCTCAATGGATGACACTCAGGTCAGTATTTTTATGTTCTTTTTATTCAGCCCCATTTCTCCCTCCAAAAAGTGTTTAACCCCAATTTTTAAAAAAAAAAATTCTCCGAAAAAAGGCCTTTCTAGATGATGTACTCATATAGAAATGTGAACCTTTAAGACACGAGACAATGAGTGTTTCAATCATTTAAAGTTTTGGAGAAACACTTTTATGAAATTCATTGCTTTTATGAATTTTATTTTCCCCCTACCGGTATTTTAATGGAACGGCACAATTTTCCCCTGCTTACGGGGCCTGCCACTAACCCCCTAACACTTAAAAACCACTGCACATCAACCAGCCTTCGTCCAGACCATGGTGGACCACTGGTGTTAAACCCTAACACTTATACCAGGACACATTTTAGAAAAATCTCAATTTTGAGAAATTGTGTTGCACTGTGGTACAATGTTCAAGTGTACAATCGCAGCTAAATAAAATGTGATGGTGAATATTTACTGAAATACAGCAACACAATATACATAGTGGCAACAACCTAACAAACCTAACACTATAAAACCAACAATAGCTTAGGCTAAAACAAATTAATACTGTGGTTCTAGTAACATGTGGTAAAACAGTGAGTGGGTAGGTAGGAAAAACATTTTATTCTTTTAAATTATTTTATATGGCAAATCAAAGATCCGTTAGGGCAAAGAAAACTAGGGTCAGTCGGGTTACTAGAACAACACTATTAATCTGTTTTTGCCTTGAAGCATAGTGCCAAAAATCATGTTAAAGGTAGATTGTCCTGCGTTTATCAAAAAAATTGTGCTTTGTAACATATTGCATTTTTTTTTATATAAGTGCATGACAAAATATTTGAATTCCTGACATTTGTTGTATGGAAATACCAAAAAAACATTTCTTTCCTTAGTGTCTTGGTAGGCTTAAAATTACAATGATAGCGAATTTCATTGAATTTGCTAAATTCACCAATACAGTGACAATCTACCTTAAAGATGCACACAAGTATCAGCATATGTATAACAGCTCACTGATCAAACAAAGACTTCATTCATACAATGTACCTGTTGAGAAAAGACCTACATTAATTGATGAAGTAAATAATGAAATATTTGTCAATAATAAGTGAAAACTCACCTTATCGTCTTCAAACGTTGCATAAATCTCTTTTTATGTCGCTGCATGTGAAATTTGGGGTCATACGACGAGCTGGGGTCAAACTGTTCAAGGTCAATAAGTCCATCATCGGGTAAGATGGTTTCTACCCAAATTCTACACACATTGTCCTTACACGATGTTATCAACATATTGGCCACTGAACCTCTGAAAATACAACTTGTAATGTGACAACAGTCTAAAGCATGAAATTTTACACTACAAATATCTAAATTAAATGACCTTCGTTAAATTTAAGGCATTCACTGCAGTGTCTTGTCTGAGAGACAAGGCAACAAATTCCCAACAAAACAAGTTGTTTAAACTAAAGAAACAGAAAAATACTAAATTACCGTATATCGGGTAATTTTCGCGTACTGCAAATTTCGCGATTTTCGGCAAAATCAAATTTTAGCGAAGCTAATTTTAGCGATTTCTAACCTCTGTTTGTTTTTTTCGCGTTTTCCATCTTGTAAGGGGAGATTAATCCAACAGGATTGTTTAAGCACAGCTAAAAGCCAGTATGTACCGGTTGGTACCGGCGTGCGTATTTTGTTGTCAACAGTGGGATCGCATATTATCAAAAACCAGTATGTACCGCGCATATTATATTTTTAACTGAGTGGCCTACCAGAGTAAATAAACTCCCTTGTTGTCATACGAATAAAAGATAAACTTGTAGATCTACATGTATTTAAACACGAAACTTTGCATGAATTTATTTTGGAGTAGAACATTAACAAAACACTATTTTCGTTCATATGTCCGCCGGTAATAAGATATTTTCACAGGTAAAATACAGAGATATGTATTTCACACCTCGCCATTTATTTTCAATTGTTTCATACAATAGACGGGAAAATTCTTTTGTTAAATTGGCCCTTGTTTGTTTACATTCAAGACTGATAAATAAGTGATAATACGATTGTTGGTGTAATAGCATCTTTATAGTTGGTTTAGTTAAATTAGGTTTACTAAAAGCTTATGTATGATTTATACGGGTTATGTTATCGTATAGTACCAGTAATTAGTATAAACTATTGATTTTCATCACGCGTTAATATTACGACGCCGGTAGACGAAAACGAAAGTAGAAACATTCATTTTCGGACAATCGCGAAATTCTGGTATGCATTTTTCGCTGTTTACAATTTTAGCGAATTGGTTTGGACGCGAATAAAGCGAAAATTACCCGATATACGGTACTCCATAGGTCATCAAAACTTGTTCATGAATTTTTATCGGTTCTTGAAACTAGTGTGTTTCTCAAAATTTGCCTATTCAAGGGCAAATAACTCCTAAACAAGCATGGTGACCTATCATTCTTTTTGCATTGATCTGTTTCATATATGATACGCAGTCAATATACGCAGTTTTACCAAATTCTATTATTGAGATAAATTAACTGCGATCTCTTATTGAAGAAAGTGCAGCGAACACCATGAAGTTTAAGTTTGGTAGGGATACTTAATGAGAAAAAATAATTGAGTACAATTTGACAACCACATGTGTCACTTTTGTAATTTTATATCATTATCATTTTTTACTAGGAGTTTAATGGACATAGACAGTGATCTGTGCATTCCCAGTAAGACATAATTTTAAACAGAATGTGTTTTTGGAAGAATTAAAATAGAGCACTGATGACTGTATTACAAAAAGGTGACAAATCCATGCTCACAATTGTACTCTAAGTAATTTCAGTAATGCCCCTAATATAATAAATCCCCTTCAGATTGACAAATAAAGGAATCAACAGACAGTGATTTTTCTACATTTGAATATGTCTCTATTTCGATCAAGAGCATGAAACTCAGCATAAAAAACACCACAAACCTTGGCATATACTTGCTAGTTTTCCTCCATGATAGACCATTAACAGCTCGTGGATGGGCGATATATACAAACGAATATTGAAGTTTCTCTGTCTTCGGACTGACAATACTATCAGCATGTGAGAGTGGAAGCTGTACTGTATAATGTAAACAACAACACAATAAGCAACAAGTCAATTTAGAGATATTTGTATAACATGTATGTCTCCCATTGCAGCCAAATAGTCATTTGTGTTAAAGGTCACAGCGACCTTGATTATAGGCCTACTGAGCTTAAAACTACTACAACAGATGATAAATTACCTCCCTATTTAGATGTTGGAGATTAAAGGCTCAACAGTCTCCAGTTATTGAACAGAAACCATTCAATCTACCAACTTATAACCATTCAATTTGACTAGCAATTGTACTTAAATGATATTATTTCTAACCACATACACTATGGTTTTCATTTACTCTAAGGAAAATAATTTTTAAACAATGTACAAACACGTTTTCCTAGAATTAAACAAGAGCTGTCACTGTTAGGGACACATGCCCCTGCAGTGCAAGGTTGAAAGTATACACAAGTACATGTATTCTAAGTTACCAAAATAACATTAAAAGTTATTAGCCGTAACTCCTTACAAAATCCCCTTGAGCTATTTGACATACCAAGTAATAATGACTAATGATAGTATTAGACCAACGGACAGACAGACAATTAAATTTTGATAAGTCGCCATTCAGGAACATAAAAATCTTGCTCTTCCACAATCAACTGAAGAAATGAGGACAACTATAGGCAATGTCAGCCCCATCTACAAGGTCACAGTCTAGCGCTTTACCCGAGTAACCTGAGCAAGCTACCGTGAACAAGAATTTAATCTTGCTTGCATTATTATTTAATATCTAAAATAGCAAGCTGCCAAAAAAAAAAAAATAATGTAACTCGCCACAACAACATATTAACAAGCTAACTTACAACTACATATTATTTGTGAAAATATAGCATCTAATCGTGAAGCTTCATTAAATGCTTATTCTAATTTACACACACGCATGGATTTACCTTTCTCTAAGTCTTGTATTTCATACAAATATTTGTTTATACCTATAATTTTTAAATGAATTGTAAAACAAAAGGCCACATAATATTCTATGGAGGTTCAACAATTACATGAATGAAATATTATAATTATAAAAATTGCTAACTCTGCTAATATTACATCTAAGCTTTAAAATGGTACATACTTATTACTATATCTCATTCATATAGTCTTTTATAATGCCAAAACACATTCAAAAGTTACAGTTAAGGCATGGTTAAAAGGATTTGAAGTGGTTAAAAGCCTATCCAGAAATCCACATTAACTTACACATAAATACATGCATAATTTTTCAGTGTTTATAAATGTCTGCAAGCACAATTCATTCCCACAACCATGCTCAAATTAACTAAACCGGGGGTTATACAAAGGCATACAGTAGCTCATAAATTGTTATAATTCAGCTCATGACTTTTCACATGACCGTAACTTTGTCAATACTTTTAACTTTTCTGTCAAATAATTTAAAATTTTTGCGAATACGTTCATTCTTTCTAGTGCAGCAAATCCAAATTTCTGAACTATTTCAGAACTGTAGGACCCCTATTTAACTGATAAATTCGCCTCCAACCCCAATTTTATAAAACTCCTCACAGGATTTCAATCCAATTCCATGCAAGTTTTGGTGAATAGAACCTAGATTTCCATAATCATCTGGAATTTTGACACCCCTGATGATATACAAGACTTACCTTTGCGATCTTCATACCATACTTTGACGAGTCTGTCATGCTGCAATATACATTATACATACCCTCTAGCTTGGTTAGTGAATAAATTGTAAGTATATAAATAGCAGAGGACGACAACTAAAACACCAGCATCGGACTGCAGACCTTTTAAAGATGGCCATTCTCAGTTCATTTATTCAGATTTAATGCCGTTTCTTAACAGTTTTTCAGTTATATATGGTGAAAGATTCACCAGTTTTCCTGGACTGTATCCTAACCAGTTCTGACTATCCCTTCCACAAGGAACCAGCAACTTCTCCACATGTGGAGTAAAATAATTTCACGGAAGGGTATGACTTGTCACGACTGCAAATTGGACAGTAAAGGTTGATAAACAAATAACTGCACTTTACGTGACCATTTAACCGACACACCAATATTTGAGTGTAACCTTTTGGTTGGTCAATCCTACCTTCATACAGTAACAAGTGAGTGATTCAGAATCAAACCGTTCCAATGCAACTGGATTACTTAAACAGCATAACCTATAGTCATCAAAATTAGCCGTCTAATGAACCCTACACCTGCAAAGGGCCACAACTATGGCAAAAATAATAGTATCAAATTATTAAAGTGACTGTCTCAGTTAAAATCTCTGATAAGTGACCTCTGGGTAACAATTGTTACGACAAGAAAGTTATTTATCTTGGTTATTTCAGTGTGACCATACAAAGTGTTTTTTGATGCCATTTTCACAAATAAGCCAATGACTATTCAGAATTCCAACAGAAATTGTTGTACCTATCTTTATACTGTGTCATCAATTTTAATGACATATACCTCATGTCCATTAAACATGACACATTTTTAGTATATAGTACAGTAACACCTCTCTACTGTACATCAACACCCTTTAAGAAACATGTTGTTTGGTTCTTATACAGATGTTGTTGCTGTGGAGAGGTAAAATTGTTTGTAAATGATAACTTCTGAAATGAAATGATTATATAGCTACAGAGTTTGTTGCTCTATGAAGAGCCACTGTAGAGAGGTTGCACTGTACTTTCTGTTAACCTTAATCTCATGCTAGCTGGAAATGACATCACACAACACATGGCACACACTGTAAGTGACATGTATGAGAGTAAATATAACTTACCTTTCCGGCCGAGGCAAACAATAGACCATCCGGTGAGAACTGTAGAAGGTAGACTGGAGCTGCAGGTCTGTGAAACAATGAAAATAAATGACTTAGTCATGCTCTGGACAAGCTCAATTATGGCTATTTTTGACCTTGAACTCAAATTGTGACCTTGACCTTGGAGATATTGACGTAATTCTTTCTCATGACACCGTCTCATCAAGGCGAACAAATGTACCAAGTTATTTAAAAATCTTTCAATGCATACAGAAAATACAGTCTGGACAAACTTTGGGACAGACAGACAAAGCTCCGGCAAAAATTAAATGACATAAAACTCCTGACAATAGGCACAACTAGACTTGGTACCAACCATTTAAGTGAAGTTTTAGTGAAATCTGACCTATAGTTATGAACAAAAGCAGGGACAAACTTTGTGACGTCCCTCAATAAAATGAGATTCCTTGTCTTCTCCCCCCACTATATAATATAAGGGATACAAAGTAACGAGAGTATAGTTACATACTTGCACTTCCATATATTGTTCCAGACAGTTTGTACATCATGCTCTGGTTGTACCGTCTCCTCCTTCTCACCTCCTATCTCTCCTATACCAACTTGAAACTTGACACTCTTCCTAGGTGTTTCCTCATGAACATCCTGTGATATCGACCATAACTGAATTACCTCCCCTCCTGTCAGAAGACGGCTTCCTACAATAATCATGGGTTAAAGTTAGGAAATTTGAAAATCCTAAAAAATTGTCAATTTACATACGGAAACATATTGTTTTTGGACGCTCAAAGCCATAAGTTCATGGAAAAATCCACAAAAACTTTCAGTTATGAATATAAATATACTGATTGTAAAATAAATGTTTGATAATAAATAGAGTATGGCCAGATCTGGCAAATCCACAAACTGACATTTATATGTAACATGTGGGCCATGAAAAACTTCAATCATGTCTGTGTCAGGACTCATTGAATGTTTGAGGTTTAGCGCAGTAAGACAAATCACTACAACTGACCTATTACCAATGGTTGATCATAGTTCCAGTAAACCAGCAATATTGTAGGGATATTATATAACGTTTAATTATTAAATACATGTCTTTGGCTCATCGATTTTACTACAAAACTTTTCAAAAGAAACCTGAGCCATTGCTAAAAGCAGAACTTAATATAATAACAATTAAGGTATTTAAACATAATAAATAATTATAAGTTAATGTCAATTTTTTAAAACTTTTGATAGAATCACTTAAACAAGTCATATGATGTAAATTACAGAGAAATCACATGTATTTTGTACTGTAAACAAAACAAAACCCTATGCCTTCAAATTTAGGTTTTTCATTTTCTCATTAAAATCAGACTTTATAGAAAGCTCTCGGAACAGGTTCATTGAACTTGATAATTTGATCTGTTCTCATGAGGTACAATTATATTGGAACTTTGTCAAAATTCAATAAATTTATCAAATTTCGTCTACATATTACTTGAAACTTGATATTCACAGGGGGATAAGTTATTTTAGATTTTCAAGACAATCCTTGTTTGTGATTAATTAACCTCAGAAATAGAGTAACAATGAATGCCCATTTTAATGTTTTTCCATTTTTCTAATCCAAACAACGATAAGCCACACAAAATTGTCATTTCATTTAATTCCATGAAATTAAATACTGATGGAAAAGGATGATGAGTACAGTTCAGGAAAGTTGTTTAAAGGTAAGTTGATCGCCGTATATACAGAGGTCCTTCTGAGGCATAATGCCCAATCCTGGTTTTGGGATCATTAGCACACATCCATATAGAAACATAGTTCTATTGTTAAATATAAGTTTATGAAACTTCAAATGACCATAACTTTGTCAATATTTTGAATTTTTTCATCAAATAACTTTGATTTTCTGTAGAAAAGTTCATTCTTCTAGTGCAGCAAATCTGGAATTCCAGTTTAATCCGGAATTATAGGACCCCTGTATATATAACTGAAAATTCTTAAACATTGTTGAAAAAATGGCGTAAAAACCCAATTAAAGATGATTTACCTTCTAGGTTCCAGGTGAGACAGAGTACAACCGACTCAGCATCAAACACAGCAGTTTGATACCAGTGGTAGTCTAACTTCTACAAATGATCAAACAAAGATGATATATACTCATATCTGAGATGGTTATAGTCCAGAGAATTTGACACGACTCTCGTCCTTCAATTAGCATAATTAAACAGCTGATATAATAATACTATTGTCTATATTTATAACCCCCACTGTATGTTTCCATAAGTGGGGAGTATCACGAAGGTGCCCGAGGTTTTATACCACACAAATCTAAAGAACCGATATTGCACGATTTGCTCACGGAAATTTATATATTCAACGCAAGTACCTTGTAATATATTCATGCATAAAGGTCAGGATCATGTCAAATTCTATGTGCTATATTACATACATAATACAGCAATAACTTCAAAGTAGACAAGGCAGAATTATCGATTTTGTGCTCAGAACTTAAGAGATTTCTTGAAAGTCTCTGTACTAAGACACAATATATAAAGTTGTATTATAGTATTTATAAGCAATTTCATATATATTGATGTCTGAAATAAAGTTATAACATCAACAATGTTGGATGAGCACTGTAGGTTTAATTAAGAAATAATGAATATGTCCCTGTGTTTTATCTTAGAATAAAGCACAGTCATGAGTTTGAATGCATAGTAATTAAATCACAAGTGCATAACCAATGTTCCGGATTTTATTACGTATAAATACATATAACAGCTGCTCTATTTTCTCTCTCGGAACACTATACGTTATTTGGCTGTAGCTGTGCTTTATCGACAAATCACGGACATCTCGGTTTCCTCTATGTTTGTATAGGTGAAACCAGTTTTTTTGTGTAAGAATTTCCAATGAATGCAAAAACCATGATGAACTTTTACTTTTATTATGACGATTGTATGAAATTATTTTTGCTGACTAAATTTGCACATTTTTATGGATTTTGTACTCAGAACTTCAGGATTTCTGGCCAGTTCAAAAAATGTGTAAGACATTAATTCCTCTCACAAAGTCTGAAAACTAGTCAGACCAACAATAAATTTCAGACAAAAATATGTATAATGCCCTTCTGGTTAAAGATTTGACAAATTTCTGGGTCTGACAGGTTTCCAAAAGCAAAATATAAACAAGAGTTATCTTACATGAGTACTATCATGGTGTAATAATGGAGCTGGTTCAAACACATAAACCTTCTGTAAGTAGGAGGCAACTATCTGTAAAGATACAAGAGATACATGTAAACAGTTATAAACTAGAGCTGTCGCCATTCGGCAGACTAATATACCCCCGCCGGCAAAGGGACATAATTCTGCCAAAATTAATCGCACTGCAAATTCCTTTCTTCATGAATACCTATATGTTGAGGTTGTTCATCTGTGAAAGTTTGAGCGAAATCCTGCCAAATCTGTAGGAGGAGTTGCGTGCACAAGAATGCGTCTACGGACAGACAGACAGACGGACGGACGGACAGACAGACAAGCTGAATCCAGTATACCCCCCGTATAACTCGTTATGCGGGGGTATAACTTTAGACAATGTAACAATGAGCTTCGCCTCCAACAACTTGTTGTCAGTCCCGTGTAAGCGACACTTTTGATCAACAAAAGGTGTTAAAATTTGTAAAACTTGTAACCCATGGCAGCCCAAAAATCGGAAATGTTAAAGGTCATGGTGAGCTTGACCTTTGACCGACTGACCTCAAAATCATTAGAGATTATCTATTATCTACTGTTGATGACCAACCACAATGTGAAGTTTGAGGATCCTTGGGTCAAGCATATTTGAGTTATTGAACAGAAACAATTTGGTCTACCAACTTTTCTACCTACCGACAGACAGACATGAGCAAAGCAATATACCCCCTTATCAAAGATGGGGGGCATAAAAACTAGTACTGCATCTATTCGCATTATCAGTTTTCTGGATTAATATACCCACCAGTACTAACTCAATGTTCTACCGCCCACAATTGAAAACTCCACAAATACAATGAATCCAAGATTGTTAATATGGAGACAAGTTAGCAGTCGATAATTGATATGCAGAGTGGATACAAAATCTGGCTTAAGGGCATTAAATTATCTGAATTAAAGCATCTTCCAGTCATGCCGAGCAATGTATTGTCACGATCAACACAAAAACAACCATGATGAAAACTGCTCAATACAGACCAACAGATTTTTATATTAATATTTTATACAATTGTTTATGAATTATTGATAAGTTAGGAGTCAGGGATCATCTTGTTACATCCAATGAATACAATGATTATATCATACAGTATTGACGTACAAAAATAGGACAATAAATCATTATGAACAAAGACATCTTCACTGACTGGATTGAAGATTATACATGACATGCATACTATGATACATGTATGAATGCAGTTAAAATCCATTTCTATTCATTGACAGTACTAGTGTTTAGGTTTTTTTGGGGGGATTTCTAAGACAAACTTGACGCAATAATCATTTTTTTCTTTATTTTATGTTTGAAACAGGTTCACTTTCAAGGGGCCCTGAGCATTTGCCTTTTTACCAAAATTCAAATAGTTGCGTGTCCACAAATATAAGTGTATTTACAGTATGGTAAGTCTGTAGTAGAAATCACATTAAACCACTCTTGGTTACAAGTGTAGGATTAACAATAAAAGCTCTACTATGCCTTTAATTGCTACGTATTTAGTTTGTATACTAATTTATTTCAGAGGTTGATTATGAAACGAGTTCTACAACATATTTACTGTTTTATACTGTATACAGACAAGTATTGCACACAGCTGTGTTACAGTGTATAATAGATGCTGGTAATATAATGGGAGATGATCCAATAAGAAATAGTGAAAATATAACCAAATTACATGACCATTCCCATATACTGTACTGCTCAAAGTCAGTAACGAATGTTTAAAGAAATGTCAAACTTGACCTTTGACCTAATGCCCCTCAAAATCAATAGAGATTATCTATTCATGAGAACCATATCATATGAAGATTGAAGATCCAAGGCTCCACCTTTCTGGAGTTATTGATTGGAAACCATTAAATTTTGGTTATTCATGTTAAAGGTCACAATGACCTTTAATGACCTAAAATTCAATAGGGGGGTCATAACCTCCCTATAAAGTTTATAGATGCAAGTTATTGTTCAGAAACCCTTTAGTCTTAGACTACCGAACGAAAGATCGACCCATGCACAGACCAACTGACTGAGTTTCAACAGTACAAGCCAGTCTGTAGAGTGAAACAGGTAGGTGCATGACAGGCAGGCTCTTGATAATGTTATATATAAGATTACAATTTTGCCCTTGTGCAGGGGTTCCATTTGACCTGGGGGTAGACATTTTGACAGGCCTAGACACTAACTATTTTGGCCACAAGTCTGACAGGGCAAAAGCGCCAAATTTGAAAATAGGACAGTTACTGGTCCTCCAGAATTTTCACTGGTCCTTCTGGATTTCCACTGGTCTCGGACCAGCGGACCAGTGTTAGTGTCGAGCCCTGTTTTACCCTTGAAATTTACGAAAAGTCACATCTTGACCCTGTAGATTTTGATTTGAAGAGTTATCTTCTCTTAAAAAAATATCAAAATGACCCTTTAGATTCCAAAGGTAGTGGAACCCTGGTCTTGTGTATCAAACTTCATAAAATGCTGAATAATCAATGGACATTGGATACATGTAGACTTCCTGTTTATCTGTTAAATTATCATCTTATTAATATTCATGGGCATGATTTGTTTGGTTAAAGTTTTTATTTCTATCGTCATACAGACGTTGAGTCTTGTTACATTGAGCAAAAAATATTAAACTGTTGCTATTTTCTGTTAGTTTGCATTTAAATTGAGTTCTTCGAATCAATAAAGGAATCATCAAATTCAATACTTGGTATGTTTATTTAGATTTGTAGAATGAAGGGGGGTTTGTCACTTACGTTCTACCGTGACATTAATTGACATGTCAATATGTAGATAAGTTGCCGGCTACTAGTAGAAATAAAATTCGGACTGCCATGGTCAATTATTAATGCCATATGGACACCATATAAATACACCATAAAACATCAATTTCCCAGTGGGAAATAAAATCACTGAAATTGAACAATATTTATTCAGATTAGAAACAACAAAGTCAGACAGTGCATTATGCTGAAAGTAGTTCATTCAGCTTTTTGATTGCTGGGACTAGGGCGGATCATTTTCTCGTTCGACTGTGTGTTGGGCAGTGTGCCTTGTATGTTTATATAGGTCATTCAGCATGGGCATTCAGCTTTTTGATTGCTGAAACCAGTTAATTTAGCCTTTTGACAGCTGGGACTAGGGCGGATCATTTTCTCGTTTGGTTGTATGTTTTTATGTTTTCTGTGCTCGGTTGGTTAAGTTGAGTGCTGCCTTCCCTGTCCGACTTTATATTATCTTTTTTCTTATAACAAATGCATCACTTCAAAATACCGAAATCACAATTTCAGTGTTTCGTGATTTTTACATCATTATAATTCTAAATCCCAATTAGAAAGTGATCATCCAATCATATAGCATATAGTATAGAAGCACATTTGTGATAGATAAAACACCAATCAGTTGGCATATTGCAGTAGAAAGGTGTAAGTATCACAGTGTATTTAAACAAGTCAACTTCCGGTTATCACTACAAGGTGTACTCGTTGAATTATATAGTCTTGCAATAAGTCATACAGTGATCGGAAATCACAGATGTTTTAATCAAAATAAGTCATACAAATTAAATTGTTTAGTATCCCAATAATTCATACAGTGATTTGGTTTATACGCAGTGTGTATTGTCTTATTGAAACATCATTTGACCTGCATCATGCAAAATTGGTTGCTGTTTTGCCAAAGATGCAAATATGCTAGGCAGAATACATGCAAATTGCAAAAAAATACACCACCTTTTCCCAAAACCTTTGCAAGATAGCATCCGTACATATTAATACTTTCAATTGCAGAACTTTGTGAACGATAAAATTTCACAAAGACATTAAGCAAAATGCTGCTCCTGGAAACTTATTGCAGCTGCAGCATTTTAGAGTGGTGCCATCGATAAATCTCAGCAAGTTCATTTATTGTTCTGTGTTCAAGACATGATAATTTTGTTAAACATCTAAAGACAGCGAATTAATTAGTTTGTTTTTTTGTCTGGCAGATATGAACCCGTGATATAATGTGTTTTATGCATAGATGATACTGTCTCATTACTGCTAGTATCATTAAAGGCTTTCTGATTTATTCAACTTGGGAATAGGAAAATAAATTTTGGAGTTTTTTTTGGAGGGATATTTTAGGACATATTCTCATATAGTAAATGATATACACATAGGAAAAAATTCATGAAACTGAGAATACTGAAGATTGAGAAATTCTCCAACACACAGATTCAATTTGAACAAACACCATTTTGTTTTTGGAAAAAATGAATGAATTCCTTTATTATCAATATCATTGCCACATGCTCCCTGTATTTCATGCAGCCTTGTCTTTTTTATTTGCCATAAATTATCAATACTCTACATAATAGCCGACAAAGTAGGCGTTAGTATTTAGTTTCAATACCATCATTTTTGTGAATAAATTGTTGCCATAGAAACCGTAACTTTTTTATTATTAAAAGGAAATAGAATCAGTCAAAATCCTCTATGTTTTCGGACACATTTGAATGATAATCAAGCAACTTATACTGACCTTATAAACATTTCAAAATATTGTTATCAACAGTTGAATGACCTGTTATATACTATGATATAAGGTAATACACACAATATAGTGAAGTTCACAGTCTATTGTGTTTACTTTCTGTTCTATTTACTTTTAATTCTATTTACTTTAATTTATTTAATCAAATATGCTTGCCAGAAAGACTGATACACTATATCTCCTAATAGAAGACTAGACATAGGATATTATTACCCCTCACTTTTTTCGTAATGTTAATTTCCCATAGACAAACAGGTAGTATTCTTACTATTACGATTAAGCGGATCAATATACCACGTGATTGAACATTTTTTTACTGCCAGCAGGGTGATAGTACTTTTTTGACAGTACTTTTTTGTCACGTGACATTTTCTTCAAATTCTTCCTTATGATTGTGAGCCTTCGGCCTTGGGTAACAGTACTTTCCTCAGGCTGACATTTTTACTGTCACCCTCGAAGCTATGTGTTATTTATATACTGTCACCCAAGCAGCCATGTGTAATTTTTTTTATTATACCGAAAAACATTACAAATATTTTGCAAAATAAACTATCAACAAATGTAAGCAAAACTTAGATTGCAGTTATGATAATTTTAAATGTACAATCTCAGTTCGTATCAGTTTCTAATGATTTGATGCTGTTAAGTAAATCTTGTCAATTTCAAGAAATTTCTTGAAATTAACAAGATTAACTAAAAATAGTATGTGAATTATTCACAAGTATATAAATAGCATACAGATACTCTCTAGCAGGGTGTTTTCTGGACTTAAATAGTACACATTTCTATAAATAGCCCAGCCTCATTTTTACTAGTAGTGATCGAACACGGAAGGTCTATGGGGAAAATACATTGAGAGGTCACGTGAGGTATAATAATATAATGATATTGGCAACAAATTATTCACATTCTGTTCTAGTGAGGTGCCAAACTATTGAAGTTTTTATATTGGATTTAAAGCCCCACTGACTTTATTTCTGTCAAATAAAACACCCAAACTTTTAAATACAAGAATTAAGTGTGAAAAATTACAAAGGGGAATAACTCCAAATATATGAAATGAAGAGTTATGGTTCTTGTACACTACACTTCCCCTCAATGAGATATATGCTCATGCAAAGTTTCAAGTTAATAGGTGCAATAGTTTTTGAGTTATCATCCCAACAAATATATGTCAGACAGACTGACGGACGGGACAAAGCACGACTACATGCTCCCCAAAATTTGTTTGAGAGCATAAAAATTCACAGGAGAGCATTTCAAATTAAATGCAAACAAATAACAATTACACAATGATTGAGCCTTACTGTTCAGAAGAAGAGTAATAATTATGGGTGGATCTATTTGAAACAACTCTGAGGCTGCAGATAATATGGTATAACTGTAACATCGCCATGCATTCAGGAAAAGCTCAACAAGCCAAGATAAAATGTCTTTCAAAGTAAAAGAAACTTTAAAATCATGCATTTTTCACAAAATCGAGACTATACCTCTACAAAGTCCATTCCCACGACCCCATCCCGATCAAAATGGAGACTATACCTCTACAAAGTCCATTCCCACGACCCCATCCCGATCAAAATGGAGACTATACCTCTACAAAGTCCATTCCCACGACCCCATTCCGATCAAAATGGAGACTATACCTCTACAAAGTCCATTCCCACGACCCCATCCCGATCAAAATGGAGACTATACCTCTACAAAGTCCATTCCCACGACCCCATCCCGATCAAAATGGAGACTATACCTCTACAAAGTCCATTCCCACGACCCCATCCCGATCAAAATGGAGACTATACCTCTACAAAGTCCATTCCCACGACCCCATCCCGATCAAAATGGAGACTATACCTCTACAAAGTCCATTCCCACGACCCCATCTCGATCAAAATGGAGACTATACCTCTACAAAGTCCATTCCCACGACCCCATCCCGATCAAAATGGAGACTATACCTCTACAAAGTCCATTCCCACGACCCCATCCCGATCAAAATGGAGACTATACCTCTACAAAGTCCATTCCCACGACCCCATCCCGATCAAAATGGAGACTATACCTCTACAAAGTCCATTCCCACGACCCCATCCCGATCAAAATGGAGACTATACCTCTACAAAGTCCATTCCCACAACCCCATCCCGAAAAATTCTTACCCCAAAACTGTACCTTCCCAATTTTAACAACAGCTATCCTTGTACAGTGCGCTCCACTATTTTCCATGTTTACCATGCTTTGATAGTATAATCACAGCAACAAAAGTAAGCTTTGTAAAACAAACTACTCCTGTGTAGGGGTTGGAGTCATGTTGTTGAACAAGTATGCAACATATTATCAATTTGAAAGCAATATCTCAATGGACTTTGAAAATATTTGAGTTCGTACCTAAACTTTAACATGGATTTCTAAGTCGAAAAGAGCACATAATTTGAACAAAATGCTTGATAGGGCCGAACTTAAAATATTCTTGGTTTCCCCTTTCAGACCCTAGCAGATTTAGAATGGGTAGGTAGGTAGGGTAAATTTTTTATTTAAATTGTTTCAATATGATAGTTATGGGTTAAGACATAAAAACAATGAAATTTAGAAAAGGTGAAAACCAACAGTCTTAAGGAGGTACGAGCTGCCTTGTGCGCATGCGCGAAATTTCAAAATCGTATTAGATAAGAACAAACATGAATTTTAGTTTCAATGATTGCATATGAATGTTGATTAATGAAAATAAACAAAATATTATCGCAAAAATTAGATATTTTTAACTTTTTATTTTTTGCCTGTATGAAAAAGTGGGTGGGGAACGGCAAAATTGTGAATAATATGGGTTCACAATAAGTCCCTACAATTGTTCAAATGCTTACGCTTATATATAATATGTAGTGCATTGTTTAGTTATAAGAGGTAGCCACACTTTGAAATATTTTTAAGAAAAAATTATTTCATTACAATATGCAAATTAGGTTAATTTTATGCAAATTTATTCATAATTAGTGCTTTTTATGCACAGCTCCCAAAAAAGGCTGGTGACCCCTATTTTTTATTTGACAAAACTGGTGTTCTATTTGATACTAAACTTAGGGCCAATTTTAAATAATTTTCGATCGTTGGGTATTTTTTTACCTTCATTTGAAATCTTTTAAAAATCACACTTTTTTGCAAGTGGGTGGGGTAACTATTTATCATGTTCAAATACTGAATTTGTTCACCAGGCAGCTGGAATTGTGACTAATGTCAATAGGAATGACCATTGAACACACAAAATATCATGCATTGCTTAAAAGTGGTTTCATACAGTAATAATCTTAAAAAGAACATAATGGTGCCATAAATGCAGGAAATAGATAAAATGACCAAAATACAATGGTAGGTCATTAGAAAGCCACGTATGTCGAAAACGAGCCTGGTGACATATCATTTTTATGATTTCAATGTTGTTCTAGAAGACTGTTCTGTCATTTTAAGATGTTTCAAGGAAAATTCGATCGTTAGATAAAAGGTGCGCGTACCTCCTTAAATGTAATGGTAAGAAAGAAGCCAGTAAACAATAATAAAAAATATTATTTCAATTTGGGCAATAAAGTATTTTGGGTAGGGCCCTTTTTAATTGGGTAGGTAGGGGATGGGGAAACAAACAATATTTTATTTTAGGCCTAGAGTTAACTTCTCATGTGAAGGGGTTGAGGTCATGATAGTGAAAAGGCATGCAAAGTATCAAAGTTATATAAATCGGCTTTGAAGATAGTACAGGTTGTACCTTAACTTTAACATGGATTTCTAAGTCGCAAAATGGCAGATAATTAGGACAAAATGCTTGATAAAGTTACCTACTCCAGTGTAGGGGTTTAGGTTATTATGGTGAACAAATACGCAAAGTATCAAAGCAACATGTCAGTGAACTTTGAAAATATTTGAGGATGTACTGAAACTTTAACATGGATTTCTAAGTTGAAAAGGGTAGATGGTTTGGATAAAATGCTTGATAGAGTTACCTAGTCATGTGTAACAGAAAGGGTTGGGGTTATGATGCAAAATTGCAAAGTATCCAAACAAAACAACTATGGACTTTGAAAACATTTGAGGTTGTACCTAAACTTTATTAACATGGATTTCTAAGGTGAAAAGAGCAGATAACTCGGACAAAATGCTCGATAGAGTTACTTACTCCTGTGTATGGGGTTGGGTCATGATGGTGAACAAGTATGCAATGTTGCAAAGCAATATGCATATAAATGGATTTTGAAGGCTGTACCAAAACTTTTATAAGAATTACCCCGACATGCGGGTGACTGCAATTATTGCTCCCCTTATTTTTTGAAAAGTGGAGCTAAAAAGTGATCCATTTTCTAAATTTGAAAGGAAAGAAAGCCGCAGAATTTTTTTTCATGAAGGCACAGTTATTTTTGACAGGCAGAACATTATTCTTCCGAATGCAATTATAATTCAGCATTTAGTAAATAGGAGAAGATAATGTTTTTGCTTTTTAAGAATTCCAAATTGATAAAAAAAATCCAATTTGTCCAGTACCTGGTACCTTACCCAATCAAGCAAAACAAGAATTGCTGCAGGTAGGTATTCAAAGTAACTAGGAATCTACTGACCTTGCCGGAATCTGTGGAAGCATCGAGACAGCTGACCTTGACATTGCCATGTGTGACTCCAGGTATGATTTGAACTCTCTGAAGATCACTGGCTAAAATAACAATATCGCATCCAGCAGCATATACCTGAAAATATAAAATATTTGTTGGTACTAATAAATCTGGTTAAGTTCTAAAGATACTGGGCACAACTGCAAAATGACATAAAACCCAGTGTAAACAAATGAAGTATTTTAGGATGAGTAGAGTTTCATGGTTTTGTATATCATATATTTATAAATCATAAAATCATTGTAAAGATTCAAAGTCAGAAAAGAAGATGCTTGATAGATTTGTTTCCTCTTGTCAGTAGATTTAAGTCATCCCATTCCACAAGTGTATTGACTTTCAAGTTGAAAGCTTTGAAAGTGTTTGAGAAAATTCAGTTTATGAGTAAAATTGGCCACTATTTCAATGTTCTAAGTCCAAACAAGGGCAGATATCTCCGTAAATATAGGTCACAAAGTTATCAGCTTTGTCAGTATGGACTCCCCAAGTGATGGTGAATAACTATGTTGAGTTTCAAGTTGATACCCATGATAGTCTTTGAGAAAATGAATGACTCTGACATTAAAGCAACGCACACGCAGACGATCCGTCATGACAAAAGCCAGACTTTTTTTCGAAAAGTAGAGCTAAAAATCATATCATATATATTTGGATGACAGAGCTGTGAGATAATATCTGGGACTCAATGACTTCTGATAATATAGAAGCAGGGCTCTACAAATCTTACAGTCTGACATCTAGAAAACAATAAATTGATTACAACCAACTGGTTATGCGATTTAAAGGTATCCCAGACGTCACACTTAAGAATTTGTAGAGCCCTGCGTAGTGTAGACCATAGGCAGTCAGCATGTACTCTACTAATCCCCAAGTCAATTCAACCTTATCATTGTTTATCTATTTAATAAAGGCGTACATCAACAATTAGAGTGCCTGACACATCACTTGCTGGTTTTTTTTTATTATTCACTCAAATGCTATGTAACGGGTATCAGCGTGTAGCGAATATATTTTACTTTCAGGATATATCAACACTTCAGTCCCTAAATACACTCCCTTTACACAACATAAGACAGAATCGCGAACTTGGTCAGGTTGTTAAAATTGCCATTCAGTATATGCACCTGAGGCAAATGGAAATGGCCGAGCTTTCATGATTGAACATTTATGGTATAATCGTATAAGCGCCAACCAGATTAGCCGATCAAACAAACGCCTCACAATCTGTTGAGGTCGAAATGTTATCGGAATACTAAATAGAATGGAAAATTGAAGACAGGATTTCATACAATGTTTTTTAATTCTCTATCTAGAGAAAGGTTGCTGTGTAAATTTGGCATGTGAGGTAAATTATTTAGTTACAATAACTGAAAGGATGAGCTGAGATGTCTGTTTGTGAAGTATCAATACTGTTTGAAGACAAAATTCACATTTACATCCGGGTTGTACTAGACGCCAATTTTAGCGACCTGTTCAAGGAATTGAGGTTCGTATTCTGGCGTTCATTGTGTAAAGTGTGTGTATTCGGAACAGCCCACTTCCCTGAACGGCCCAGTGAACAGAATGGCCCAAAGACCAAAATTGCCCAGTAAATAAATAAAATTTAATCGCGACTTGATGATGGATTCTTATGGAATGAACTGAAAAATACTGAGGTATGGTTTTTTGTCTGTACTTAACAGCTCAAATATTTATATTATTTGAGCGTAATTGTTGTCTGCAAACTCTGATTGTTGAAAGTGGGCCGTTTAGGTTCACCGCAAATGTGGGCCGTTCTAGTTGATTTATATGGGGCCAATCTTGTAAGTGGGCCATTCTGACCCAAAACTGTGTATTTAACTTTTAAGCTCTGAAGTGTTAATATATCTGGAAAGTAAAATTGTAGTAGTCTGTAAAGGATTTAATTACTAATAGGGGAGAAACTTGTGTAGGCAGCCGGCTAGCTCAGTCGAAAGAGCATTCGCCCTGTAAGCGAAGGGTTCTGGTTTCGAGCCCAGGTCTGGTTGCACATTTTTCTCACCGGGTTATAAAATGTATTAGCAGCATGATGGTACCTGTAATATTGCATTTGAATGAATATCAATATACGGCAACAAATGTGAATTTGTCAGCAATTTTTGTTTGTGACCATTCATAAATAGGTGAACAATGATAAAATCTGATTTGGCTGGGAGAATGTTAGGTCCAAATAGAGTATGTGCTGACAGCCTATGGTGAAGATAAACATTAACTTATGTTATGCCAGGTTTAGTAATGCGCATGTTTGAAACACTCGCAAATACCAAGTATATGAGAGAAAACATGGAATATACAGATTTGTTTTTCAACTTTTTGTTCCTAACACTGGGTGGCACAGTGGTCTAGTGGTAACGCACTTGACTACTGATCGAGGTTCCTGGTTCGAATCTCGGTCGGGGCACTTGGTCATTTCTGAATCGCTTTTCAGTGTTTCCCACCCAACTAGAGATGAACTGGATGCTGCTGGCAGGTGGGAACAGGACTGGCTCATGCACTTTCATCCTGATAAATGCAATATCCTTACTGTTACACAAAAAAAAACTCCAATAAATTTTCAATATAAACTACACAACCACATTCTCGAAAAAGTTGACTCCGCTAAATATCTAGGCGTAACACTACAAAGCAATCTAAAATGGGACAAACACATAAACTCAATCTCCAACAAAGCTAATCAATCCCTAGGCTTCTTACGTAGAAATTTAAAAATAAACTCTCCAAAAGTCAAAGAACACGCATATAAAGCCATTGTGAGACCTAAATTAGAATACTCCTCTTCTGTCTGGGACCCACATACCAAATGCCAAAACATTCAAATTGAGAAAGTCCAGAGAAGGGCCGCTAGATTTACCACCAATCGCTACCATAACACAAGCTCAGTTGCAAACATGATGAACACTCTAAATTGGCCATCCCTAGAAATTAGAAGAACACGAGCTCGCTTAATTATGTTTTACAAAATTATACATCATACTGTCGAAATATACCCGGAAAATAATTTATTAATCACATCGGATCCCAGAACTAGATACAGTAGTGGGTATGGCTACAAGCATATCGGTACATCCCAAGATCAGTATAAGTTTTCATTCTATCCCAGAACAATAAGCCACTGGAATATGTTGCCCGTGACCGCACACCAAGCAGACTCAGTTGATGTTTTTAAGACCATTGTCACTGTTCCTGTCTTGGTCTCCACATTCACATACTAAATGGCAACCATTGTACAAAGTTTTAATCTTAATGTTTGATTATAAAATCAATCTTTTAACTTGTATTACAATACAAACCATTATTTCTGTGTATCATACACTCACATTCAAAATTGTTTTTAAAACTAGCGCCTACACATAATCTTCAGAGCTTTGAAGGAGTGTAGTTCATTTAAGAAGAAGAAGAAGAAGAACTGGTTGGAAACCCAGAGGTAGTCCGCGTGTAGCGGTGCTATACAACGGGCACGTTAAAGAACCAAGGAGTCTATTCGAAACAAGCTAGGGTAACGCACCCGGATTCCTTGTATCACACCTCTGTCTCTCCGTTGATGTATAGTCTGCCCTTGTCAGACAAAAAAAATAAATAAAAAAAAATTGCCACAATGCCCCAGAGTGGGTCCTGCAAATAAATGAAAGAAGAAGAAGAATAAAACTAAATTCTAATATGAATATTTTGGTCGAAATTGATTTTCTTCTGGTTACAACTAGATGCATTTGCTAGTCAAAGAAACATTATGACAATCAAGCATATCAGTACATAGTTGCAGTTTAGTTTCAGAACAACACTACTGTATTTCATGTATATTTGTGGGCGTTTAACTGATTTAGGGACATTCATTATTAGTGACCGACCATATTTGCAACGAGCTGTCAAACTACTTACAGTGAAGTGTATCCCTTCTACGCTTCCAACAGCGTGACACTTCTCGCCAAAATTACAGGCACCAGTTAAAACTTGATGTCGGTTCATTATTTAACAAAACAAGAATAAATATGTAAGCATAATTATCGATTAGTCGGTAAAAGTAGGTGAATGTCACTTGATGTCTTCCATCTTGGATTTGTTACGAGATCTCGCTAATTCCCGCGAGATTATTGGGTGCCGCATTAGAATATCACGCGCGTGAAAAAAGAAAAAAGCCGCCATTGCGTTGTTTAATGCGAAATGGAAGAATATAACGGAATGGCGTCCACACGATTGGTCTCAAACTCATTAGATTCAAAGCAAGTATTTTATTTTAATTGCCATCTACTGAAGATCACAAATAATAGAACAAACATAAACACAAGCTGCAACATTAATTGAAGGCAACAACATCCAGAAAGTCGACTCATATCCCTACCTCGGAGTAGAACTAACACCAGACCTCACATGGAAAAGATACGTCTACAACATAACTGGCAAAGCTAACACAATTATAAACCTATTATGACGCCATTTGTACAACTGCAATAAAGAACCAAAGAAGAAAGCATTTACATCTCTTGCCGAACACACCTTGAATACTCTTCCTCAGTATGGGATCCATATTTGAAGCAGGGCTAGAGAAAGTACAATGAAGGGGAGCCGGCTTTGTAAGCAGCAACTACTCATACACAGACAGTGTGACATCATTGGTGAATGATCTCAACTGGTCGTCACTTCAACAACGCAGGAAAACCAAAAGATCAAGGAATCGGTAAACCGAATTATGCTCCCCGAAGCATGTGCTTGTCCCAATATGGGAAATAACATATCACAGATACACAGATACAGGTAAAACAAGAACATAATGTATAGTTATGGTTCTTTGACACTGCACTTCCCCTAGAAAGTCTCATTATGTGAAGTTTCAATCTTACGCCATCAATACTGTTCAAGTTAGGGACCGAACAAGCATTGTTTTGTATGAAAAAGACAGATAATTAAAAACTAAGTAAGGCATGGTTATAGTTCTTTGACACCGCACTTTCCCTTGATGAACTCTATCATTATGTGAAGTTTCAATCAAACGCCATCAATATTGTTCAAGTTAGGGGGCCGGACAAGCATTAATTTGTATTAAAAGGCAGATAAGTAAAAACTTCGCAAGGTAGAGTTATGGCTTTTAGGCATTGTACTTCTCCTCAATGAGATCTATTCATCTATATAACGTTTCAAATCGATACCCCCATACTGTAGGAGTTATGACCTGGACAAGAAGTAAGTACAGAAAGTATGAAGGGCCATAACTCCAAAATATACAATCAAGAGTTAGGGTTCTTAGGTACCGCACTTCCACTTGATGAGATATATTCATCAATGAAGTTTCAAATAAATATCTTCAATACTAGTACTGTGTGAGTAATGTCCCGGACAAGAATTAAGTATGGAAAAATACAAAGGAAAATAACTCAAAAATATGCAACTAAGAGTTATGGTTCCTGGGCACAGCACTTCCCCTAAATGAGATGTATTCACCTATGAAGTTTCAAATTGATATCTCTAATACTGCTCAAGTTATGGCCAGGCAAAAGTGTGACGGACGGACGGACAGACGGGCGGACGGACGTTCTCACTGACTTGACATTGTGGGGTTTTCTTTTGTTCATCCTTTTGTTTGTAAAACCCCATAAGCAACATTTTGCAACCGTAAGCAACGGAATGAATAGAATCTAAATATAGACTATTGTAGCACACTCCACAACTACAAATGGGTGAGAATGGACAGGCGGGAGGACGGAAGGACGGAAGGACGGACGATGCGGCGACTATATGCTCAACCTTCGGGGAGCATCAATCGTATTAAAATCATACCCTTATTACGCTCTACTACTTTACGCTGATATAGGGGTAAAGAAATTAAGCAAATGCTAGGGCCTGATTATAATGAGATTGGGGGAGCATAAAAATATCAATTTTTAAGGCCGTCAACAACGAATCACCGGCAAACATCCCTAATTATGTAAAAAAACTACCCGTCATACTTCAAAATAACAAACAAATCATTTATAGATCTCTGAGCCAATTACAAATAATACAAGAATAGCTTCTTACCACGTACGGTCTGGGTTTGGAATGACCTGCCACCAGACCTGGTGTGGGCTATTTCTATAGAGGAGTTTTACCTCGCTCTGTGGAGATACACGGCCTGGCCAATGGCCTGGGTTTTCATGTTTTTAAACCGTAAATATATATTCTCACATTAGAGCTTTTAAACCATTGAGCTCCTCATACCTAGTCTAGCATCCGAACAGTTTATATATCAATTAAAAGTGTGATTTTACTGTTCAGATGAATGTTGTTTTCGTTTGTGAAGAGGGATGTTTTTGAAGTTTAATTTTAGCGATGATGGACTATATTGAAATAACGCCAGTTACTATGAAAACTAGGTTGCAGCCAAATATTATTCCACCGGTTTTTTATCACATGCTAGTCTTAAATTCATATCCTACACATCTTAACATTTCTTTTGAAAATATATAATCCCCTTTTTTATGCTCACACCAGAACACCCGTAATAAGAACCATCACTGAGTGACAAAACTCAAACGGTATGTATCCCCATGAACATCCCGCCGAGTGATGAGTCCATGCAAGTAAGCTATACCAAATTGTTATGTGTTAACGATATACACATACGTAATAAAATGATTGGAGTGGTAAATTTATTGTAGCGGTTATTATTTTGTTTTGACATTTGATTAAACAGAAACTTCAAATGGTGTTCACTTTTGGACATTGTAAAGGTATAGTTGGATTTTTCTGACCTGTCACAGGTCACCCAATTGACCATTTACTCGTACTTACATTTTAGCAAACAATGACTTTGTCCGTACACGAACCGTTAAATTGATAGAGTTAATCCAAATTTCAACGCAAACTGGTTTTCCCTACTACAGACAAGTTTCACTGTTACCCGTGCTAAAAATATTATTTGTAAGAAATAGACCGTTATACTATTAAAATTAATGGCTTCTTGTGTTCGAGGTAGGCAGTCGAAGGGCATGGCCATTCAGTTTCATATTTTGACTTGATTTGACTTGGGCTATCTGGCCTTGATTATTGATCACTTTATTGCCTTTAATTTCATTTTATTGGAAACGAATTACTGTGGTTGCATAAAATCGAATAAACTGTAGTAGAAGAAGTTTGTCTTGCTAATTTCTCCAAGTAGAAGAAGTTTACCTTCCTAATGTCTCCAAGTTAAACTTGGATGGTAGCAATAAAGGGAAACACCAATTTGAGGAATTCTGACAGTGAACGTCATAACAAATGTCGCCCAATTTACCTTCGTGCTACCCAGGAGCGAGTTTGGTTACACTTTACTGTTGTTTTGGTAGACACTCACTTAGCTTGATTTGAGACACGTTAATTAGTGCTTTACTCATACATGTATAGTGCATACTTCTAAGTGAAAAATAACAATGCCTTCTGAGAGAGATATAGATAACAGAGATTAAGATGAATGGACAAATTTGTATTATGCAGAACAATTTTTCACATTGATTTCAATTATTGTATCAAAATCGGAAAATTTAGCAATTTTATTTGTGTTGAATAGTGGTTTGTTTCAACCACCGTTTTTTTGCAAGTTACAAAACAAATGAATAAAGAACAGCCATCAAGCACAGTCTAAGAAAACGTAAAGCTTGTACGTGTTTAAGAACTGTGAAAAAAATATTTTCTACAAATTGATTTATTTTTAATAATTTAAAACACACGGCTAATAATTGTTAGATTACAAAGGCAGTTGCCCATCTCGGTTATCTATAGTCTCTGCTTCTGGTGAGTAAACAAAATCGAATTTTGCAGGTTTAGGATAATCACCAGACATATAATCGGAGCAATGTACTTTGTCTTTTCAAATTGAATTCTGGAGTAGGGGGACCGAACAACTTTTGAAGACATCCATAGCAAGAGGGAAGAGGAGAAGCTTAGATAGTATTCATGCTCTGGTATGGACAGTAAGTGTACCTGATAGTATACATACGATGGAAGCTGGCAAAGTCATGAATTTCCAAAAGTGTCTATATTTTCTGGAGAAATGAATATACGTGAATGGACAATATTTAATTAAATGTACCGGGAAGACAGCATTCAACAGGAGTTTGATGGGATACTGTTAAGTATGAGATCGATTCACTGATGAAAGAGCATACATTTACTGGTGAACAAGTTATTTTAATGAATATTAAATAATTGACCTCTCATAATATATTGTTAAAGGATTGCGCTCAGGGATACCAGTTATGGGTAGCATAACCAAACTCAACTGTACTAGAGCAGCACTAGAGCAGTAACAGTGCATACTGTTCTATTGATCAAGGAACTGATTCAGCAGCTGTTCACTACACATTTTTATGATATTATCAAAGATCTAAAAATACATGTTTAGATCTTTGATATTATAGAAGACTAGGATCAGACAAGTTTGAAGATGAAACCCAAAGCATGTCATGTGCCACATAAAGTAGGAGAAAGGAATGAGTTGATTAAAATAGCAGATATCCTATATGAGTCAATTTCTTAAATAGCAGGTTTTCTTGTCCTGTTTGAATACCTTACACATAAATATGATAAATTATATTAAAACATTTATTATATAAAGCTATATATACTGTTTTTATAGTAACACTTCAAAACTAAATGATTTGTCATCAATATTTTTCTATATTTATTTTTTACTGTCTCCAACTGAGAACAAATGAATGTCCCAATACCACAGTGCCATGCTTTTATTAACAGTATTTCATTTGTGTTATGTTATGAGACAAAACTTGTATGTGATTTTTGGTGGTGAATATTTAATAATACACAGAAAATATATAGTAAACAAAAGCAAACAATGGATATGGTAAAAAATATATGTTTTATCCATGCCACGTAGATTTGTGTCTTTGGTGTAACGAAGTCAATTAGGTACCTGATTTTTACCATGATTCCCTAAAATACCAAATCACTTCTTTTATTTTGAAGAGTTCCCCATCTTTCACACAACAGCAATGAATACTTTTTAATTTAAGTTATAATTGAAAAGTTACAGGCAATTCAATGTTAGTATCCCTGGTCGTTCTTTTTTCTTTGTCTGTGGTGTAACGCTGTTCCCTATGCATCCGAAAGCATATTTTCAGAATAGTTTCACGTATGGTTTAAGATATTATATATGTATAAATTAGTTTTGTATTGTCATAATCAACGTACTTTTAACGATGTGTATGTGTCTACGATAACATCTAAAAAATGTCTGTGGTGTAACTGTCTGTTCAACTTGTTACACCACGGACAAAATCAGTACATTATGTATGAAGTTCAGAAATAAATTGACATTTTTCATCGCTTACGATTGCATTTCATTGACACATATTTTTCAAGCAGATGTGTGTTGCCAACAGCCTTATAATGTCCTTATTTTTCATAAGAAAACTACCTAATGTAATATAACTGTTACACTATTGACGATTTATTTAATGAAATCGACATGAGCTTACACATGGTCTCCTTTTTGTGTTTTGCATACATATAAATTGTTTTAATTAAGGTTGAAAACTAAAAATGTCAAAGAAGAGTTTAGACAATAACGTTGTTCAGTTAAAACCATTATATTTGACAAAAATATTTATGAAATTGTGGGTGCTAAAAACCTGCGAATATCGAAGTTGCATGACTCTTATAAATACGGCTTTAGAAGAAAAACAATGAGATGTTAGAAGTGTCATCATGTCGTCAGGGATCTATGCTGTGAAGTATCCAAGACGGATACTAGATAGGAGTATACATTTGCCAATGTATTACTGTCCTTTTTTACAATTAACATTCACATAGTACATAATCAGATTGTTTGTAGATATAGCATAGACATGCTGACATAAAAATATCCGTTCCGATATAATACCATTTCGCTTTTCAGTATCCGTTTCGATCATTGCGCTTTAAATTGTTAATAAAGTTCCAAAATGTCTGCCGATGAATGGGGTAAGTCATGAGCCGCACATGTTTCTATTTAATTCACGTTGTGTATACTTATAAGAAGATCACGAATGTCTGTTTTATCTACTTTTAGATGCTGATGACTTCGAGCCAAGTGCTCCAGCCGTTGTGAGTTCAGATAAATGGGCGGGAGAGGATGACGATGACGTCAAGGTAAGAGCGAAATATGGTTCTGTTACGTTACAAGAGATAGATCTCGCAATATGGAATTAATGACTCATTGCTGTTGTGAAATATTCGCTTTGTCTTGAATGAAAACTGCTTGGTATAATCTAAATGAACATAACATAAGAGGTAAAACTTAATGATAATCAGGATCTTGGTCCACACATATTGATGACTAGACAGTGACAGTCTTGCCAAATCTTCCTAATCTAGCTAACTGAAGTCCCTCTTACGTTTTAGTATAAATCAATGTTTAAGCGGTACAACACATTGAGGTCACATGTATCCGCTCAATATTAAGGTTGCTTCCAAAATGGCCTTATTACAATAACTATCAAGTCTTGGAACCATTATCTCAAGTCAAGCATGTTACCATATTGTCTAGTCCCATAAATAAGACTCTACGTACGTTCCACAGTACTATCTCATAGTATTGAACTTAGCTGTCTTTAGCAAAATTTTATTTTCGAATTGAACGACTTATTCTGGATTAAACAGTTGAATCGACCGCAATAAAGCATATTTTAATCATAAAGTACAAACACAGCATTAAACACACCTTTACACAACCACTAATAGATGAAATGTTTGTCTGACATCTGTTGCGATTCACTTCCGTTTTAAAAACGAAAGTTACCTACAGTTGACAAATTCGTCATAGACGAAATAATTATTTGGTACGGAGTAGTCGTTCTTGACCGACTATAATGTAGTCCTATTTTTAATCCGGATACCGGGTTTTAGTTATTGCCACTTTTCGTCCTATCAAAATTCGTACAAATGTCAAAACAACAACTTTCGGAATACATCGGCTCAGTTTGACGGCTTCAATGGCATAAATAAGGACATTTCAGTAAATTTGGAAGTGAAATGAAACAGGAATAATTTATGTATCAATGAGGTTAGTGTTCTTGCAATCATTCGTTTTCAATGATAGAAAAGGCATTAATGAAGCAATGGGTGGTTTGCCTTTACTTTGTATTGCTTTTTAGGGCTCATAATCGGTCATCAAACAGCGACAAAGAATCGTGTCGCAAACTGCTACATACTAGTACTCGGGACCCGGTGAGACCTAACGTCATGTAATGTAATGAAATGATACGTTTGGTCTCTGTTGGGACTACATATTGTCCTACATTAATTGCTACTTACTAAGCCAGTTAAGTGCTCGCGCAGGTCTGCTGGGTTAGTGTTAAGTATTCAGTTGACTGGGTTAGTATTAATTAAGTGCTAAGCTTGGTTTGTAGTGCCTAGTCAACTGGGTTAGTGTTAAGTGCTCAGTTAGTTAGCTTGGTTCAAATAGGAGTGCTCAGTTGACTGGGTTAGTATTAAGTGCTCAGTAAGTCGGCTTGGTTCAAAAGAAGTGCTCAGTTGACTGGGTTAGTATTAAGTGCTCAGTTAGTTATCTTGGTTCAAATAGAAGTGCTCGGTTGACTGGGTTAGTATTAAGTGCTCAGTTAGTCAGTTTGGTTCAAATTGTAGTGCTCAGTCGACTGGGATTTGTATGATTATGAAGTGCTCAGTCAGCTTGGTTAGTTGATATGGTTAGAGTTGGGTGCTCTCGAAGTCAGCTTGGTTTGTGGTTAGTGTTCAGTCAACTGTCTTAGGGTTTAGTGCTCACTTAAACAATTTGGTTAGTAGTGCTCAGTTAGTCAACTGGGTTTAGTGTTAAGTGCTCACTTAGTCAGCTTGGTTATAAGAGTGCTCACAAGAGTGCTCGGTCAAATGGGTTACGGATAAGTGCTCAGTCAGCTTGGTAAGTGGTGCTTAGTTGACTGGGTTAGTGTTTAATGCTCACTTACATGTAGTCATATTAGTTAGATTTTAGTGCTCAATTAATCTTCTTGGTAAGTAAGCTACCCTCCATCATTTAAATTCGCCCTTAGTGGTTAGTGTTCAGTCAACTAGGTTAGGGTCTGGTGTGAAGTTAGTCAGCTAGGTTTGTGTTTAGTGTTCATTATTGATGAATATTTTACAGGATTCATGGGATGCTGAGGATGAGGAGAAGAAACAAGAGGAAGGGCAAGGTATGACAATTCTCATTCATATAGGATTTGTGTGTTTGGGGTAGGACCAGGACAATTTCAAAATTCTGAAAACGGTTAATCGTTTGCATAAAATCGAATTGTACTTCCCTCACAACCATATTATTGCACTTTTAGCAGCTGAACTCATTTGTTTATTTTATCATCCGAGGAATGAAACATTAATTACTAGAAGATGAAGATTAATATATTAAATACAATCACAAACAGATTCAAGTATCACAGGTTACCCCTATACATCCTGCTATGTTAGTTGTTACCTGTTTATTTGTCAATAAACACTTTCAGGCATGCTGTTGTCAAGGATATAATGTATTCATGCAATGATATACATTTTAATTTTTATTGGCATTGTACGATCTGTGTTGTTTGAGAACAATTAGCGGTTTTGCAAAATTGAAATCTGTTTAACCTTGTAATCAAATCATATCATATAAACCAAGTAATCTGCAACTGGACAAGTGTAAATTTAGCAGACTGAAGGTCTGTACTTGATAATAATGTTATTCACTACAGACACTTGTCTTACCATGAGTTAAGAATGCATTTTTGTTTACAATCATTGTATAGATGGAGCTGTCAAAGCTGTCCAAAGGAAGAAAAAGAAACCACTAGCAGAAAGAATAGCAGAAAAAGAAGCAGAGAAAGCTGCTAGAGAATTAGCAGAGGTAATATTGAGTGACTTAGATCATTGACTATATATATGGTTAGTCTGGTTGTTGTTACATTTATCGGCAATCCTCCCACATATGCAGTATCGACCGATCAAAATCCTGCAAAACAGCTATTGGGTAAACATGATAAAACACAAACCAAGCATTAAGTCTAGGGAGCACTATTGATATCAATCAACTATTTTAAAAATACTATATCATACAGATTGTTCCTAGTCAGAATTCCAATTGGGTATAAACTAACGAGAGCCATCAGTGAACTTTATTATCTCCCTTATCAAATAAACATAACAGACATACCCCCAACTCAAATATTTAGTCTGGCAAAGGCAGATAATCAGTTGAACTGAAAATGAATTTTCTGATAAAAACAGATAAAAAAGACGAGAAGGGGCTATCTAGTATACGTTCAGACTGCTAATCAGTTGCAGGGCCATTAGGCCGATTTTTGGCCCCATTCCTTTCCTAAATGAATACCAGTATACATTTTCCCCTATTCTCTGAAAATATTTTTTTTTAAACTCAATGAAGAGCCTTGGTAAATGCTGTTCAGCAGTTATAGCTTGAACTTGGCTTTTTGTACTGTAAATGTATTACTTTTATAATAGTATTGACATATATAAAAAACCAAATTCCCCCTTTTTCTTCAAAACAACGCATATAGGTCCTACCTGAGGGCCCCTGGACCTAGTCCCGAAAGTGTAGCGAGGGCCCTGACAGTTGAAAATTTATCATTCTCGTTGAAGCACACAATCTTCCTGATGCTTAGCAAAGCATTTATTGATTGAGGGAAGTGATTTTAGATCAAACCCAAATGAAACTTGTCAGTATGAATAACGTCTCCCACATATTGAGACATATTTTGTGCTGGATCAGTATGTTTGTTTGCCTGAAAGTCACAATGTTAGTCTGTACTGTACTCTTTAACGACATGTTGGATTTCAATTAAACTTCTCATGAATAATAAGTACCAAGCCTAGTTCTACATACAAGGTTGAATGAATATTACCAGAGTTATGGCCCTTTGTGTGAGACACACATTCTTGTGTCAAATATTTGTGTCAGAATTTGCCAGACATAATTATATTGAACCGACAGGTTTCGGAATACCTTTAGTAAAGAACCGAAACTCTATTTAATTTAACTCTGTATCGTTTGTTATGTATTACACAGAAGGAAGACTTGAGAGTGAAATCTAAAGATGAATTAAAGGCCGATGCTGAGAGATTAAAAAAGATACAGGAAGAATCAGACCTTAGATTAGCTAAAGAAGCTTTCGGTAAAACTTTTTATAACGTTCTAGTCCTTTGATCATTGTGCAGTGCTTGTAAATAAATATAAACATACTTATCATGAACAGAAGTGTTTGAACCCTTGTTCTATAGTAGGGGTCAGACAGTTGACAAAACACTTACATTTAATCTACTGGCTGATAGTCAACCATAGTATCGGAATGTGGCTGTAGTTTGTACATTGAGAGCTCGCATATCTGTCACCATCATGTTTAGATGTTATTTGTAACAGTGTGTTGTTATAAACTTGACAAAATAACCATATCATATATTATGTCACATGGGTCTTGTTTGTAAGATAAACATATCATATATATGTCACATGGATCTTGTTTGCAAGATAAACATATCATATATATGTCACATGGATCTTGTTTGCAAGATAAACATATCATATATATGTCACATGGATCTTGTTTGCAAGATAAACATATCATATATGTCACATGGGTCTTGTTTGCAAGATAAACATATCATATATGTCACATGGATCTTGTTTGCAAGATAAACATATCATATATGTCACATGGATCTTGTTTGCAGATCTGTTTTTTGTGGAATTTCGGTATTTCTTGTGTATTGATAATTTAGTTGATATTTGTAGGTATTGATGATGCAGGAGCAGGTATTGATGGTATGTACCCAGACACGGAAGAAGAATTTGATAAATTTCGGGATGCCTTAAAACAAAAGATTACTTGTTTCCATGTAAGCATATTTCTGATGTTCTTATTCATACTGAAAGCTCATTGTACTACTGTAAGATCACTCAGTCTAAGTTTTTGCCATTGAGTGTTTTTAGTCCCCTACCGGTTTTTGACCGGAGGGGACTATAGGTTTGCCGTCAGTCAGTCAGTCTGTCCTTCATAGATCCTGACATAACTCAAACAGTTTCCAAGCTAAGTTTATGAAACTTGGTATGTGGATAGGGGGCAATAAGGGGATTATGCACGTCCAAACATATTTTGATTCTGACAAAAAATGTGGTTGCTATGGCAACAGAAACATTGAAAATGGCTTAAAACCGGTAGGGGACTTCTGTATTGCTTGCAATTCTTAATTACTTGTTGACAATGTTTTTGGGTATAATATCTTGACCAAGTTAGTTAAGTTATCAGCCAATTCACCCCAGGCATTTCTGGATCATAGCCCTTGAGATAACAAATAGTGAGAAATTAGCCTTGTCTGAACAATTTTCATAGTATTTTCTTCACATTTTGTGCCTATGTTGATGAGCATAATATCTTGGTCAAGTCAGATTATCAACAAAATCACGCCAAGCCAAATCACTTCAGACCTTCTTGGATTATAGCCCTTGAATTACATAAAAGATGATAACTTTGGCCTTGCCGAGACTCTTTCAAAAGGTGTTCACTCTCCTCCTCAAACTTGCTACCAATGTCTATTGATTGGCTTTTATTCACAATCAATACATTCCATTTCATTTATCATAGCACATCTGGGCATATTTTGTTTCACCTGCTTTGTTTTGTTAGCTCACCTGTCACATAGTGACAAGGTGAGCTTTTGGGATCGCTCTTCGTCCGTCGTCTGTCTGTCAACAATCCATTCAAATATAGCTATATAATAAAACTTGTTACCACTGGTCAATTTTCAAAGTAATTTTGCAGAAATGATTGTGACAAATGCAAAAGTGACAATTCTTTCATGATTCGACAAAAGACATCGCCACCAGTGGCGGGGTTTGTTACATTGGGAAAACTGATTGGCTGACTGCATTGGTGCATTATAGCATTTTTCAGGGACTCCCAACAAGCTAGTTAGTGCAATGTTAATATTCACATTTTGTACATGCTTACATAGGGACATGATACTCAGGTGAGCGATATAGGGCCATCATGGCCCTCTTGTTGAATATGTGTTGCTTTATCTATTTCAGAGCTCAAAACATTTCGGTCCATTTTTAGAAAAATTATTGCAAGACCTTGTTGTGGATTGTAAGTATTAAACTATATCAAACAATTTTTATGCCCTGGCATCTACTGATGTGGGAGGCATTTAGTGATTGTCCTGTCCATCTGCCCATCGAAAATGTTTTTAGTTGCCAGCATTGGTGATTTCCTTTCATTGGAAAGTATTTTATAATTCTGACTCAGTGACTGAAACTTTTTGTAAAGTTTTGCTCATAATTTGGGAAAAAATGACAGGGGTATTAAATGGCTTATCTAACGATTAGGGACGGGTCTTTCTACAAGACCGTGCTCACTAAATGATTGAGCAATAAGTCACTCCAGAACTCCAAATCAGTTATAACCTCCATTTATAGGCATATCGACGATTCCTATATATCGGAAGACAAGTATTGACAATACATTGATATATCAATTTTCACATAGAAACAAACAAGAAACAGGCCCATCAGTCATGATTTATTTATTTCGCCATTCTACACTGTATATGTTGGGTATAGATTCAGCTTTTGAAAATATCACCATTGGTTTGAGTTTAGACTTGAACAATTTTGACAATTTATGAACTTTCATTTTAAAGAGAATTTTTTTTGTGGAGCAAATTGAGAATTTGGATGGTTCTATTCATTTACCAATTTGTCGATATTTCAAAATGTGATTCGATAATTGATCGGCTAAAATATGTTGTCGATACATAAATATTGCTTCTATCAATGACAGCTCTATTAAATGCTAATTTAAGGAATCATAAAGTGTGTCATTCATTCTGAGAGGCAGTATTTACTTGAAATATCCTTTTTGGGGGATACAGTTGTACATTCTGTGTCTTGTCTTTTGTATTAGTCACTAGGCACTGCCGCCATTTCTGTATCGTTTTGAATAATGTCTGTGCATGCACAGTATTTAATATAACAATTCAATAATAATGGCTTCTGTGGAAAGGTGATTGCTTAATTGATGTTTTCACTTCTTCGAGTTTGACTGTATTTTCTTTTTTCAATGTTCTAATGTATTTGGTTCAATGTAGAGTACATTTATTTGTTATAGTATCATTGGATGATTTAAAGAAGATCAGTACTACAACTAGTTCATTATTCCATGAAAAACAACGGCAACAGAAGGTGGGTGTCATATATCACTTAAGTCACTTCGAGAGACACTAAAAAAATTCTCTAATTCAAAACTGAAAAAAATACTTTCGTTTTTTATATACGCAAAGATATCTATCACTGTTGAAAACACATTTTAGCTTGTTGAAATAGGTGAAGTTTGACAGAAATGTTATGGGTCATTATGTCTCTAGTGGAAACGTAATAGATACAGTGCTAGTTTTTGATCAAAAGTGTCTTCTTACAAGGGTTATTGTACAGTTTTGTAAGGACGAGCAACAAATTTTCCGAGGCAAAGTAGATTTTTCTCCTACTCTGGAGGAGTTGCTGGGCCTTGTGTAAGGGTAAGTTAGTACTGGTAAAGTTACAGTCCAGGAAAACTGGTAGGTGAATCTGCCGTCATATTGAAAAATTGTTAAACAGTGTAATACCAGAATGAATAATAAAAGAATCATGCGGGTCAAAATGTGGCTGTTTGGAAATTTCAGGGGTCAAAAGGTCAACTCAAGGGCCAACTGAAACCCTTGATGAACATGTGAAGTTACTGGGTTATGTTTCGTGCAACCATGTTCCAGCAATGTAATGGGCTTTGTTAGAAAACATGTTCTGGGCTTTGTTAGAAACATGTTCTTAAGGGGAAATTTCTGTGTTATTTGTTTTTTGTTACAAACCTTATTTTGTATTGTATTATGCAGGGTTATTAAGCATCCAGAGTTAATGATTTGTTTACTCATAGTTTATGAGATTTTTTACTTACTAATAGGGCTATTTGAAGCACATATGGCTGTATCATTTTGTAAGATTTGAGTAATAAGTGTTGTAATGAAGACAATATGTCTACCTGTGATTTTGCAATTTGTTAACAATTTTACCTTGTAACCTGAACAAAACATTATTTAAATATATGAGGTTGTACAAATTTTGTACTGATCTTTCTTTAAACAAAACCCCTTTGTATGTTTTTCAGAGGTAGAATAATCAGAGATTTTAGAGCCATTGAATATCAATGCTTCACAAATAATTCAATTGTACATTTAATCACAAAAGTATATATTCGCGAAAAGATGATAATACGAAAATTAGGGATAAAGACTAATTTTAGACTTAAATAATAATGTAATTTTTCATGTGTTTCCCTGATGAGGGCTTAAATGTTAAGTGAAAATGAAGAGAAAACCACCTTCATTGTTATAGTTGTCGGTTTCAACTTCCACATCTTTATTTTGATCCCCCCCATCTTTGATGAGGGGGTATATTGCTTTGCACATGTCGGTCTGTCTGTTTGACCAAATGGTTTCCGTTCAATAACTCAAGGACGCTTTTCCCTAGGATCTGCAATCTTTAAATGGATGTTGGTCATCAACAGTAGATGACCCCTATTGATTTTAAGGTCAAGGTCACTGTGACCTTTACCATTTCAAACTATTTGGCTGCCATGAGGGCATACATGTTTTAAAAACATCTCTTGTTTGTTTTCATTTTTATATTAATACATATAATTTACCTCCTTCAGGAACTTGACAAACAGAAGAAAAAGAAGAGGGTAAAAAATGCTGTTACTATGGAACGTGATACTGATTTCAATGATATTGCTGCCGCCGGCCGTGGTGACTTTGACGATGCGTACTATGATGAAGACTTTATATAAACTCGGACCTAGACACTGCAATGTATATAATTATAAAACTGTGAAATTTGTAATTTTCATGCTTCAAAGTTCATCAACCTGTCATTGAATGTTTTTGATTGTGAATTGTAAGCTGTATGAAATAAGACATGTGTTGTTGGTGGCATGTGACTGGTCAGGCTTAGGCCAACTTTTTTGTATTTTTAGGTTTACGGAAATTGTTTGAAAATTTTGCCATTTCGAAGAAAGAATGGAAAAATAACAAAGGGCCGAAAGGGTACTATGTTGGCTCCAAAAGGTCAGATGTTATATTTCCATTCACTGGTACAAACTGCAAAATTTTCAAAAAATCATTCTAAAACCTAAAAATGAAAAAAACTGTGGTCTTGGGTGTATTGTATTACAGTTAAAACTAGAACAGATTAATTCTTAGATTATCAATTCCATCTTGCCTCCTGTTACTTGTGCAATCTTTGTAATTCTTTTACGACAACCGAGACACGAATATTAATTTGAAAATTATCGAAAGAAAGCAGGTCAGTCAAAGTAATATCTTATGCTGTCTTTTGAATTCTTTAAACTATCGAAAGACATACAATTCATAACTATCAAAAGAAAGCTGATCTTATCAAAAAGCGGTGTCTTGTAAATACAGGTAAATCCCCATCATTAACATTTGTTGATAATCTAGAAATTTATTTATAATAGCCTAATGTTTATTTGCTGCATATTTTTTGGATTTAAAACTAGACCATGGACAGCATTCTCACAAAGTGGCGGGTTTGACATACATCTAAAAAAAACCAAACTTTCTGAGAGTTGAGTTATTGAGATTATTCTGCAAAAGACCATGTCAATACTAGTTGAGAGCAGGGGAGGTAACTGTTTGATGACTGTATTTCCTTGAGAGCAGGGGAGGTAACTGTATAATGACTGTATTTCCTTGCTAGAGCAGATTTTTACCTATCTGGGTGTTCATTTCTCCAGGAGTGCAAATATTGATATATTTCATTTATTGTTGTTCTCGTACCTGGTTGCACAATGAATTTACATTATGCAAGATAAAACTGTTTGGTGTTAGAAATGTCGCATTTTGAGATTTGTTGTATGTTCTGAAACTGTTTTGAAAGAGAAACTTCTTGCTTAGTCAAATACTCGCATATTGTACAGTGGAAACAGCTGTGCCATTGATATTGGCTTGTGTGTCTCTGAATCTAGTTAATATGTACATATATGGATTAGCTATGCATTCTATTACCTTAAATAAAATATATGAATAATTTATTGGTTGATAGTTAATTCCAGGAAATGGGTTTCATGTTTAACAAACAGATGTATATATGTACATACATGACCGTTTGACTGAAAATGGCGAAAAAAACCGTACAAACACACCAAATGTAACAAGAATCTTCTATAGAATTCAACCCCGGCGTTTTGTTATTCCTTTTGTATGTATTCTATATTAAGAAGTCTTTTAGAAATTGCAAGTTAAGTAAGGGAGATGAAGGTTTTGCTTAAACTCTTGAGATATTTTTTACTTGGTGCATATATGGCCATAACTAACCTCCAGTGCTATAATTTATATATTTGTTGATATTCATGTTGCATGTTCGTGTTCTAATATATCTGCATAACAAAATATGTGAACATCTAAAGGGATGCGCCATAATAGCTTTGTTTGATGCCACATAATTTGTGTTTTTCTGCATATATTTGAATTTTGTTGGTTGCTATGTTGCTATGGATAGTATTTAACATTAACTCCATCATCCTGTCTTTAAATATCTCACCGAAAATTTGTAAATTTCCATGGCATTCTCTATTCAAAGCTGCGGCCATGGTCCAGTGGTGAGTGTTCTGGATTTCTAGCTTGGTGATCTTTGTTCGAATCCCAGTCACAGCAGGTCAAACCCTTTCATTGATTTTGTCATCTATTTTGAATTTCTTCCACATGTAAAGTTGCTGATGCCTGAATTAAACAGATTTTTACAAAAAATGTTTCTTAAGTGATAAGGACTTATAACATAAATATGGCGTCTCCCTTTAATAGCCAGTTTCTCAGTCTATTTTCTGGCTTGGAAGAAATATACGATTGTGTTAAAATATTAAATACAAATCCAAACAAGTTCATTGTTCTTGATGAGTTTATATCTTCAGAGACTATACAACCTACCTGGTTGTCTTCTAAGTAACATCCAGATACATCTGTGGCGTCTGCATGTTGACAAAATTGGCTCCGAACATTAACATCTGGTCACGTGGGTTCCCAACAGTGTAGTAGTAGTGGTAGTATTCAACTTGAACCATATTCTAAGGACTATACTAACCACTGATGTATGAGGTGGATGTGAACTATGTGTTTGTGGACTCGGACTACATAATGAAGCAACAAGCTACTGTTGGCGATCTATAAATATTGCATCAATGAACCGTGTTCCCATGGTTCCTGTTCCAGCAAAACAAATCTATGAATTGGTTGATATACAACAGGTCTCCCTGCTTGTCATATACACAGGGTATTGACGCATATTAGTTTCATGCGTTTTTGTTTCCCTCATATCGTACAAGCATGTACACGTATATTAAGGGAAACACACATAAATATGATATCCATTTTTGTATACGTCAATAGGAGAGATCATGTTTGTATACACATGGATTAGTACGACCAGCTAGCTATTGGTGAATGGCAGGTTTTTTTGTTCATTCATTCAATAGATTGCTGGTGGGCATTTTGCATATGAATACGGTGATCTCTCCAATACCCTGTGGTCATATATATGACTGTTCACAAGCATTTTATAAAAAATTCATGATGGCCATATTGTAATGGACACCCAAAGGCATCTGTTTACTTTATGACATTCAAATAAATAACCATTTTCGTTTCGCATTATGATTGCGTTATTATCATTCAGCACATACATAGTTCGACCTTTCTATGCTGAGTCCCCTCAGGACAATACATAAAAATGAGTTGTATTATAGTAATTGTCAGTACAGGGTTACCGTATAAGATACGTACACAAGCCAAACTGCTTATATCGCCAATACTGCTCATCAAGTACTTGTAGATCAACTATTGTGAAAGTGATTTCGAGTGTGTTGGGTTTCCATATCATCGCCGACACTGCATTTTATTTGATGTTTGTCCTTGTGATGTGCGGCTATGCTAGCTATCCATCTATTCTTGTGGATTCACCATTGTGCTAAAGGTCGGGACATGCTTCCCGATATTTTTTTAATAAGGCAGGTAGCTCTATGTGTTGGCATATCATTAGGAGCTATTCATAAAATGCTCAAACGTTTTGTAAAAATGCGGATGCTAAATGCAGTTTAGATAACCTATCTGCTTCGATTCATTTTGTAAATCAAGTCAAATATGAGCCAGCAAAGGCAGAACAAAACGCAAGTTAAGGAATGTATGCCACTTTGCTTTATAAACCTAGTCTTACCATTCAAACTGATGTATAAAATTGACAATGGGTAAAACATGTTTCACAAAGGTCAATTCATTCATTCGCCAGTCACGAGTTTGTAGGCTGCCATGCTGTTGCAGAGCAATGTGTCTTCACATGAAGAGGCCATTCAACGCGACTTTCTGAAATTTTCAGAAAAGCGAAAAGGATTTTGAGCTTCCGACTCTTCCTTATTTGGCAGACATTGTCTCGAGTGACTTATATCTATTTCCAAGACTCTAAATTACATTTTTGGAAGAACTATCAAGTACGTCAAGGTTTGGCTAACTCCCAGGATATGCAAAGTATACCTAGGAATAATAATAAAATCGCATTTTAAAACTGGGTTATCCGACTGAGACTTCGCATATATTCCGGAGGGGTATCTTCAAGGGTATAAAAAAGACTTTCTTTCAAATCTAGTCCAAAGTCAATGCTGGATAGTATGGGTTCAGAAATTAAGTCAGTTGGGTAAAAAACGCTTGTTCGAATTATACAGGCCACATTTTGAACCCTATTTCAAAATGATTTAAAAGCTTTCACGTTGTCTTTGATGCTTTTGTATCAACATTATTGCAAAAGTTTTCCTTAAAAAATGTAGCGTCGAGTTTCCTTCCAAAATGGTTAATGAATTAAACTGTAACATCAAGAAACGACAGCGTAAACAGTGAGGTATTCGGTTCGTTTTGCAATTCGTTTTCATCAAATGCAAATACATTTCAGGCAATTTAAGTGATATTAGTGTTAATTCTATAGGGTATTAATACTCGTACCCTAAAAAATTTTAGATGTAAAAATACTAAATAACTACAAAATGCCGATGTTTCGCAATGTTGTTTTAAATGTCAATGTAGTTGTTTATTGCATATACTGGCAACTATCCCAAAATACGCGACTATTTGACAATTTTATTTCATTTTTGCCATACACCAATATGTGAGGCAGCACCTTTAATAGCCCTTTATGGTAATTTATCTGTTATAGTTGAAAAACTATGAATATGCTCGATACGCTCGCAAAATAGCATTGATCACTGACCATATAAGTGACTGTTTAACGAGAGATATGCTCCAGGGAATCGGCATGCAGAAGTTCCTATAACGCCTATAACGTCATTCCTAAACTGCACAGGTTTAACCCCTCATGAAAGTGCTAAAAATGGGTCTAAAAATCCCGAGAAACGTGCGTCTGTAAAGGTTTGACCAAACATAATTTGCTTGATTTTGGCCTAGAATGTACCAAAATGAATCCACTTCCTAGAAGCATACACCGAACACGACAAATTTAAAATGTTTTACGTGATTGTAACACCGACTTTATTACTATAGTATAGAAGAGTTCGTGAGGCATGCTGCTCAGATAAACAATACACTGTACAATGTATAAAAACGTAGCTAGCCAGCCAGCTGGGGGCTAAGGCCCCTTGACCCCTTACCTGAATACGTGCCTGAATAACTAAATCAGTGAATATAATGAAGTACAAGAAAGAGTTTTGTGGCATGCTGCTCAGATAAAAAACTGCGTATTTCCATGCTGGCCTCGCTTGCACAATAACTATTTTTCTCCGTTCGTCGTCCATAGGGAATGACAGATCATAAGACTTTCTATATATGCATGGGTTATCTGTCGCGGTAGGTCATATCCTTCTATGAAAGTTTGACAACAATGTTGATTTACGCCTATGTTTAGAGGCGATATATTACTAGTAAACTTGGATTACCTTCTTCTCGACAGAACGAAAGCAAAGAGGAAGCGTCAGCTACATGCACAGTTGCCTGGGGAGTACCTCAAGGGACTGAACTTGGCCCGCTACTGTTCTTATATCCTATAGATAGACGTCCTCTCAAACAGTTGCGCTTATTTGCAGACGACTGTCTACTCTACCGTCAAATCAAATCATATGCAGACCATCTAGCATCACAAAAAGACTTAATCAGTCTGCAAGAATGGACAGACAGAAGGGGGAAGACATTTAACGCAACCAAATGCTGTCTCATGTCAATACATCGCTCTAAAGACCCACCAATCTACAACTACACTCTAAATGGTCACATATTGAAACAAGTGCAGGACAATCCATACCTTGGAGTGCAAGTCATTGATAACCTAAAATGGACACACATAAACAAATGTGCAATAGGGCCACCAGTAGCATTCTGGCATTAAGGAGGAACCTGAAGCACAGCAACAAGAACTTTAAGGAACAAGCTTACATCTCCCTCGTTCGATCAATCCTGGATTATTCAAGCACTGTCTGGGACACCCACCTCCAAAAGGATATAGCTAGATAGAATTGAGAAAGTACAAATACGTGCAGCCAGATTTGTTAGTAACGACCATGGGACGAAAAATAGCGTCACATAAATGATGGACCAGCTAGGATGGAAGACGCTAAAGGAACGTCGCCGAGATCAACGCTTAGCATTCTTCCACAAGATCATCCATGACCTGGTGGCCGTCCCCGCTAATGACATCCTGGAACTAAACCAACGTCAACAAAGACAATCAAATTCAAAATCGGTAGTACAAACATTAAGTAATACTGACACTTATAAATATTCGTATGTGCCTCAAACTATCCGTGACTGTAATTCTTTACCAGACTCATTCGTGACTATTAAGGAAAAAACATTCAAATGTGCTCTATCGGACAACAGGCCTAAGAAATTATATCACAAAATACAGAGTTTCGAAATACCCCCATCATCCAGTCATTACTTTATATATATGATGGGGGTATTTCGAAACTCTGTATTTGGTGATATAATTTTTAGGCCTGTGATCGGAATATAGACTAAATTCGCGCAAATAACATCATTAACATCAAGTCGCACACTAACTCAAATACTTTTGCTCATAAGTGAGATACTTTCGAGGATACTATATGCAGATACAGATGTTACTGGTCATTGTGAAATGGTTAGTACTGGTTGGGATACAGTCCATGAAACTGGTAAGGCGAATCGGTTGCCATAGTTAACTGGAAAATTGTTGAATAAACTTACACTAGTGTATACTGAACAAAACTTATAAATCAGGTACTATTGCAAATTCAATCCAATCATAATCCTCCCTCCCCTTAAAATCTTACTGACCTACAATTATTCAAACAGATTCCTTCCCCAGATTCAAGGCACAAGAGTTCCCTCCACTGAACATTAGGGGCAATCTCTCCTATTGATTTAAAATTAGTCAGACATAGTTCCTTCGTCTAATTTTCAGGGGAAGTCACTCCTAGCCACTTTAAATAAGTTACTTCAAATAAGTTAGACAGAGTTCTCGCCCGTGTTGCAAAGAAAAATAACTCTTGTCCCTCAGAGTTCCTTTCCCTGATTTTCAGGGGAAGTCACTCATACCGATTTAATATTAGTTAAATAGAGTTTTTCTCCTGTGATACCAAGGTAAGTTACTCTTGCATTACAGAGGTCTCCTCATGTTCAGTGGAAGTTGTCTTCAAATTAGTCAAGCGGATTTCCCTACCTTGACGTAAAGGGAAGTAACCATTGCACTACACAGTTCCGTACCCTGATATCTGAGTTAGCTCCCATTATTTTCAGGGGAAGTCACTCTTTCATTACGTGCAGTATTGAGGTAACTATTGCACATAATGATGTAACTACTTCACGAAATGATGTAACTACTGCACATAAAGATGTCACTACTGCGCGTAATGATGCAATTACTGTACAAATAGATGTCACTAATGCACATAATGATGTAACTACTGCTCGTAATGATGTAACTACTGCACATAATAATGTAACTACTGCACGTAATGATGAAACTACTGCATGTAATGATGTAACTACTGCACGAAATACTGTAACTACTTCACATAACGATGTAACTACTGCACGTAATGATGTAACTACTGCACATAATTGCATTAGCCAAATGAAGGCCGCAATGGCGCTCTATACATTAGCGTGTTATCATTATTATGATAATTAGTGTTCTTACTGTTCTTGTATTCCAGACTGAACATAAGCTCTGTCAATTTATTATTATCAACGCTGATCATGTCTGTTGATGCAGTAATTGTGTCGGCAGTTGTATAGTTTGCTATGGACATAATCAGTGTTCATAGCGAGAAAATATTCTAAATACGTAGTCTGGTCCCCCTTCTCATAAGTAACAATCTTCGACTAACTGCTGTAAGATTGTCGACGGTGACCAGCTTCTTATTACGGTGCTGTAATTTTACCATTCCATTAAAAGTGACTGCCAGCCTAAACACTGTGTATTACTCCATTCTCCTGACCTATGCAATTTCCTGTTGATGACTAATTTGATGTACTTGTCTGAATCATTAATGTTACTGAAAGCACTGGGAATGTGTTATGTGTTATGTGTCACTTTGATACAGTTGGAAAGTTATTTGAAATTCTATGGTTATCTTGTATGGCTTTAGCGACATGATTAATGACGTTGCCATGGTGTCCTGAACATTTTATGGTCGGCCAGACATTTGACCTTTCTTATGAATTCGTCATTGCACTTCCGTGAAGTATAATGTTATACATACCGAGGTTTCCTGTTGATCTGTGAGGACATTGCGTGCTGACAGCTTGGACTTGGCCTTTCGATGTTTTGACAGCTGAGGCTTGGACTTTCAGTGGTTGGGTTCGTTTTCTCGTTCCGTCGTGTTTTTGTCATTGTGCCGTGTGGTTGCGGCCTGTGTTGTTTTTGTGTTTTATGTGCTCGACTGATTATGATTAGTGCTGCCTTCACTGTCCGATTTTCTATTATCTTTGTGTGTGTTGTGTTCGTGTGATGTCTTTTTCGGGGTTGTTCTAATAGCCGAGTGGTCTAATGCGTCCATTCATCTCATTGCGACTAGGCGATAGAGTCGTTCAGTATAAGTTCGAATCCCATTATAAGTTATAATATTAATTATAATATGTTCTTCTGTTATGTTTTGTCTTCGGTCATGAGCTTCACATATTGAGCCATTGTCAGTCGCATACAGAGGTACAATTCTTATAAATACTGATAGGGGGTACAGCGTTAGCCTAGTGGTCTACTGCGTTTGTTCTCCGCATTGCTAGTCCGTTGGCTAGGTTCGTGCAAATTATTGCGCACTTAATTTACTAGTATATCAGGACAACTTTTCTAAGTATGAAATTAAACGATTATTGAGAGGGATATCAAGACCAATGCTTTCTATCCATATCGAAGTGCCCAGCGATTAAACTGTTGTATTGTAAGTAAAGCCTGCTGGCCTTTGTAGCGCTTTCCATGGGAGATAACACATGTCCAATACATGTATATTTAATTGAACAAAGCCGCTTGGTAGCGCACAACATCGGGTGCGCGTATCCTCTTCATTTCATTCACCATATTTGTACATTTGTACTTATCAGCTGCCAACATGGAGTATCTGCTCCTATCCGATAGGGTTCTAACATTACAGACTAGGGCACTATTCTATCAAAGCACTTACGTCAATCTTTAACTTGCGCTTAAATTTAAATTCCTGATATTGCTTTCATAACTGCACATTTGGGATTGGTATGTTTTTGCAGGTGTTCATTAACTGAATAAATGTTAACATTGCAAATTCTTTGACCACAGTTTGTAGTTGTTAAAGAATCACAAAGAATTCACATTTCGACGAAAGTTTAAGGTTTTCGTAAGTGCTTTGATAAAACAGTACCCTGGAACTAGGCTATCTTTACAACCAATTGATAGTAAGTAAATTACGAGATTAGAGAAATTACTGTCTGAAAAGTCCATTAAGTTATCGTGTTGTTCCAACTACCACATACTACAATATCTACTGAGATTGGATATAAATTTATATATGGGACAATAAATCACGCCAATGTCTACCAGACGTCGGCAAAGCACTCTTGGCATGGAATAATGACCACACGAAGACCCATTCAGTGACTATAGATGTAAACGACACGATGCGACAGACATTCATCTAATATATCATGATGCTAACAGCACACTATGTCCAGTTTCGTAATTCTTAAGTAGCCCGTGCAATGTGTTAATTTTGGTTTCCCCATAATAATAAGTCTGTTTTTATAGAAACAGCTAATGTAAAAGCTTAGGTCTGTAACTTTGTTGTAACAAAGATTAAGTACGAAATTCGTTATCGGTGAACTTCCATGAACTTTCATACTAGAATCACCTACCGTATTAAAATGAAGCAATAAAGACAGTCAACGACTTTCCGTATTGTTTTAGCACATAATCAAACAACAAAATGTGTCTGACATTTCTGCGGTAGATGCAGTTAGTTCCATGATATAGCACTAATAACTGTAATCTTCCCGATGATGATTTGTTATATATATTGTTTGTGTGAGACCCTAGTGGCTAGAAGATGTACGATTTTGTTCGCTTGTTCCATACCATAATAGGCGTATTAGACAATAATGCATACTACAAATGTCTTGTTTGTCAATGGCTAAAGTCGAAAATGTCATATCATTTTGTTAATGATTAGAACAGTGCCACTTTTTCACCTCGAAGTTGTTCAGAAACTATGCCCCGTCACTTTGGGTCTTATGTAGTCAACTGTACCTTCCTCCGGAACGGGGGTTTATGGTTTGATTCAACGTTTGTCGTTTATTACTATTGTTTGGTATAAAACCACTGCTAATGCACTTATCAATGTTTTCCTCCCAGAGGTGGGGGGTCGGCGGGGATGCACGGGGTATTAGACTCATAAAGACTTTCCCGATGTACGGGAATTTGATAAAACTGGCGTCTCATGTAGCGGAATCAGACATGGACCTAGGACGGGAATAAGACAGTCGCCTATTTTCCAATGAAAATCAACCATAGGGATATAATGACATCAAGAACAACCATACCCCTAGGAATTAGACAGAGCAATCTGCACATATTAGGAGGGTTTGACGAACAATTTCCAAAAATGTCTAATTAATTTCCCTATATAATCCCGCCGCCCCCCTCCATCTGTGGAAAAACATTGGCAAGTGTAAACCCAGGACAGGCCGGTAAACTGAAACTTGTCTGTGAGATTTATAACTCTTCTTAATATTCCTGTAAAATTTCAAATTATATTAATGTCGTACATAAATATATTAGAATATGTAGACAATGTACTTTTTACAAGTTTTAAAAACTGTATGTTCTGTTCTCTCCTCGTGGCACATACGACTATTTACTTATAAGTTATGGCTAACCAGAGTATACCGCCAGCCCCGAACTTAGTACTGATTGCCCAATGACGTGTATTATGCCATTCTGGTATAATTATGCAATGGTTGCACCAAAGAATACGGGATAATGTGTATGATCTTTGGTTGCACGTATTTGTCCTTTATTGGGGACAAAACATTTTTAACACAAATGTAATAACATTAATATGTGGTAATATAGTGCAGCACATGTGGTCGTATCCGCATCTTTGCTGAAGTGGAAGCTACTACTGGAATGCTTTTTCGTTTTTCCCATGGAGCTTCTTTTTTCTGTTCAGTTAAAAGCCGTTCATACCGTCACAACATTTTATATTGATTATTTCCCTTATATTCAGCTGTATACGTGGTAACGTTAGCGATGTGGAGATATATCGATGAATTTCATAATTTTTTTAAATTTCGCTAACTTCCCTCTAGCGTAAATTTTGTAAATTTTGGCTTACATAGAACTTTAATATCGCTAATATTTCCGCGCGCCAAATATTTTAAATTTATAATTCGCTAACGTTTAGACCCGCGGAAATTTCCTCTTGTACTGTAGTCAATTGTCGAATACAATCGTACTTTTTACAAAATCTTTAATGACAAAATTGTCTGGAGATAACAAAGGACGAGACTGGAATAAAGAATAGATACATACACCTGAAAGTTACAACAAAACATATAAAATAAAACCACCGAAAGATAAATATAAATATCATCTATGCAATATCCAGACAGTGTAACTATAATAATCTCATAAACATAAACCAATGCTTTTAACCAACAGTCAGAAAGTCATATTTCATAGATACAGTGTATGGTATATTGCCTTAACTTGTGTATATATTGATATATATACACATTTTTAAATGTCTTTGTTTTGTTTCCTGTTGCTGAACACATTTGCTACGAATGTCACATAATATTCGTAGAAGTACGAATGTGATTATTCCTGGTATTTGAATTTTATAAGTCTGGACATTTAATTACTTCTTTTAAACCAATACTAGTTTCTAGACTTGCTGACCTGCGCAATAATTCCCGGAACCTGACAACTGGCTCACTTTTATTCGACTTTTAATATTTTAATACACAAGTGTCGCTGGAACTGATTTTGACGTCCTAGGAAATGTCAATGTGTTTCGTCGGCCACAAGGCGGCAGTTTGAAGTCATTCATTGGTCGTGGCTGTCTGTGAACTCACGTGACACCACGTCAACAATATGACAATTTGGTTTATACATTGGTCGTGGCTGTCTGTGAACTCACGTGACACCACGTCAACAATATGACAGTTTGGTGTATACATTGGTCGTGGCTGTCTGTGAACTCACGTGACACCACATCAACAATATGACAGATTGGTTTATACATTGATCGTGGCTGTCTGTGAACTCACGTGACACCACATCAACACTATGACAGTTTGGTTTATACATTGGTCGTGGCTATCTGTGAACTCACGTGACACCACCTCAACAATATGACAGTTTAGTTTATACATTGATCGTGGCTGTCTGTGAAATCACGTGACACCACATTAACAATATGACAGTTTGGTTTATACATTGGTCGTGGCTGTCTGTGAACTCACGTGACACCACATCAACAATATGACAGTTTGGTTTATACAGTGACGATTAGTGCAAAACAGTTGTAAAACTTCTGCTATAAGCATGTTTAGTTACAACTGTTTTGCACTGAACCCTCGATGATCCGAGGATGTTGCTGAACTGACGTGACGACACAGCAACAATATGACAGTTTGGTTTATACATTGATCGAAGCTGTCATTGAACTTATATGACGCCATGGCAACACTATGGCAGTTGGTTAAAACGTTAGTCGAGGCTGTTGCTGAACTCACATGACGCCACAGAAACAATATGGCAGCTTGGTTCAAACGTTAGTCGAGGCTGTTGCTGAACTCACATGACGACACAGCAACAATATGGCAGTTTGGTTCAAACGTTAGTCGAGGCTGTTGCTGAACTCACATGACGACACAGCAACAATATGGCAGTTTGGTTCAAACGTTAGTCGAGGCTGTTGCTGAATTCACATGACGACACAGCAACAATATGACAGCTTGGTTCAAACGTTAGTCGAGGCTGTTGCTAACATCACATGACGCCACAACAACACTATGACAGTTTGGTTCAAACGTTAGTCGATGCTGTTGCTGAACTTACATGACGCCACAGTTTTGGTGAGCTTTGAAAGTTAGTTGACGGGGGACGACCTCTGGTTTCCATGCTTGTTGGTTTCTGTCTCATAACGCAAGCACACAACGCGAACTGTTTATAACATTGTCTGAAATTCTGGCTGAATATGCTGTAGAGTATTGGATTGGCTGCTGAATTCACGTAACCAATAATCATGGTGAATACGTGCACTGACCAGTTGTCATGAAATGTACTCGGTGATACGGTGTTCCAGACCAGCAAGACTTGATGTGGTGAGTAACTGAACAAGTAAACAAACACGCTGAGTATCAGCATTTTAACAACACCACGTCTTGCATTGAGCGCCTCGGAGAAACGTTCGACAGAAGTTCCATTTAAATCCCTAACATGAACCCTTCTGTAAAGACGATCTGTTCCCATGAATAAATGTCGAGATATGCAACAATATAGCGTAATCTGTAAAGCTAATGGAATGTAGTAGAACAAGAACGACTCGGTGTATTTGAAAACCAAGAAATAACGGTCGTGATTGACCGGAACAATAGGATACAGTATCGGTTGGGTCCGCTGTGAGTGATGGTGTTAAACAACAATGTAGGCGTGCCAGCAATCCAGGAGAGAGGCCAGATACATCCTAATACCACCACCAGGCGTCGCTTGTTACACAATATATGCGCCTTAATAGGATGTATAATTGGAACATATCTGAAAATAGACATGATACATACAATTATCATGCATTTTTGTATTAAATTAAAACAGGATCCTACTTAATAGATTAAGGTCAAATTAACAAAGAATTTATCTAAACTTGATCTTTACTGCTTGTACCTAGTTGCTATCATTATGAAACAATTATACTTTTTATCATCCATGATTATTATTATATACTGAGTGTTGGTTAACATAATTGTCATTTTATATGATCTTATATAAATTTACTTACAACTGGTGTACATGTATATAGTTAAACTTTGTGTAACTCGTTTTGTGTATATGTTTTCTAGTTCTTGTTATACTGAAGTCCTTGTTGTATTTGACATATACGTTAATTAGTTTAGTTACACACCATAGCATGTTACATTTAGAAAAATATTATCATGATTTTGTTATTTGCTTTCAATGGATTATGGGATTTTTCAGTGAAAATAACAGTGAAAATAACAGTGAAATTACCACTTTGTTATTTTCACTGTTTTAGAAGCTGGTTCCAGTATCATGCAGAAAAAGAAACGTAACGTCAACGGCGCCAGAGCTTTAAATACGCGTTACGTCATCATGACGTCTTAATTCTCACGCCATGACAAAACATGGGAGGGGAGCCTTATTAGTATATGTATTATTATTAATTATTATTAAAATATTAGGGGATTTGATTTCATGGTCGAGCTTAACCACGGAATTAACAAAAATTCTACCTCCACGAAAAGTAATGATATGCATATGGACGGTTGAGAAGTATTCAACCTTCACGAAAGGTAATGATTTAACAGTAAATAAATCGCCCGTACCATCGCATACGGAGCCGAGACTTGTTTTTTACGTTTCATTGCTGATGTGAAACGAGATCTAGATTCTGACATAATGGTACTGCCGTGTTTATCCAACGATGAAATAAAGCTTATCATATTAACATGTACTGAATATAATAGAATGTATTTATTTATATGTAAATTAGTTATGATACAGCGTAACATAACGGCGAAAACAGCGGTTTTTAAAAAGCAACGTCTCTTTAACCACAGCAGTAAAATGTCATACAGTGTATGCTGCTAAACGTTTCAATATCGTAGGTAAAAAGTTTTGATGATACGTATTATCCGGTATTCAAATCGTCGACGCCCACCCTACATTCGAAACATACAACCACCCACCTCCCAACTTACACTCGCCCACCGGAATCCACAAAAAATACACCCACCAACCCGTCCAAACACAACCGGTTAAAGGACAAGCCAATTTCCATTCAAACACACTAACAAACCGTTCAAAACACACGAAGCCAAACATCAACCCACTCCCAACCACTTTGGTCAGATACGCACGTGTAAATCGACCCAAATACCCACCTACCAACCATTCACAACTTTCTCCTACTATATAGCCCTATCTAAGAACCATAATTTATGTTCGGAAAACCTGATTACCTAACGACATATTACTGCTCATGTATTGCCAAATCACGTACAAATCAGGAAAAGCAGCGTTACATAAATGATGGACCAGCAAGGATGGAAGATACTAGAGGAGCGTCGCCGAGATCAACGCCTGACATTCTGCCACAATATCATCCATGACCTTGTGCGTTACCGCTAATGACATCCTGGAACTAAACAAACGTCAACAAAGAAACGCAAATTCCAAATCGGTAGTACATACATTAAGTAATACTGACACTTATAAATTTTCGTATGTGCCTAAAACTATCCGTGACTGGAATTCTTTCCCAGACTCACTCGTGACTATTAAGAAAAAACACATCTAAATGTGTTCTATCGGACTATAGACTAAATTCGCGCAAATAACATCATTAACATCAAGTCGCACACAAACTCAAATACTTTTGCTCATAAGTACTTTACAGATACAGATGTTACTGGTCTTTGTGAAATAGTTAGTACTGGTTGGGATACAGTCCATGAAACTGGTAAGGCGAATCGGTTGCCATGGTTAACTGGAAATTGTTGAATAAACTTACACTAGTGTATACTGAACAGAACTTATAAACCAGGTACTATTGCAAATTCAATCCAATCATAATCCTCCCTCCCCTGAAAATCTTACTGACTTAAAATTATTCAAACAGATTCCTTTCCCAGATTCAAGGCAAGTGACTCTTAAACTAAAGTTCCCTCTCCTGAAATTAGTGGAAGTCACTCTTACTGAATTAAAATTAGTCAGACAGAGTTCTCTCCCCTGATTCAGGGTAAGTCACTCTTACTGAAATTAGATTAGTCAAATAGAGTTAATTCCCTTGACTCAGGGGAAGGAACTCTGTTTGACTTATTTTAAGACTGTAAGAGTTTTTCCCCTGATTCAAGGGAAGTAACTCTAAACTACATAGTTTCCTCCCCTGATTTTAAGGGGACTTAACTCTATTTGACTAATCTAAATTCAGTAAGAGTGACTCAAACAGAGTTCCTTCCCCTGATAAGGGGAAGTCACTCTTACTGACTTAAAATCAGACAGACATAGTTCACTCCCCTGATTCAAGGGAAGTTATTCAAACGACACAGTTCCCTCCCATGATTTTAGATGAAGTCACTCTTACTGACTTATAATTAGTCAGACAGAGTAATTTCCCCTGATTTAAGGGAAGTTACTCTAACACTAGAGTTCCCCCACTGAAAATTAGGGGAAGTCTTTCTTACTGATTTAAAATTAGTCAGACAGAGTTCCTTTGTCTAATTTTCAGGGGAAGTCACTCCTTGCCACTTGAATAAGTTAGACAGAGTTCTCGCCTATGTTGCAAAGGAAAATAACTCTTGTCCCTCAGAGTTCCTTTCCATGAAAATCAGGGAAAGGAACTCATACCGATTTAATATTAGTTAAACAGAGTTTTTCTCCTGTGTTACCAAGGTAAGTTACTCTTGCATTACAGAGGTCTCCTCATGTTCAGTGGAAGTTGTCTTCAAATTAGTCAAGCGGATTTCCCTCCCTTGACGTAAAGGGAAGTAACCATTGCACTACATAGTTCCGTACACTGATATCTGAGTTAGCTCCCATTATTTTCAGGGGAAGTTTCCTTACATGCAGTATTGCGGTAACTACTGCACTAATGATGTAACTACTTCACGTAATGATCATAACTACTGCACATAAAGATGTCACTACTGCACGAAATACTGTAACTACTTCACATAATGATGTAACTACTGCACGTAATGATGTAACTGCTGCGCATAATTACATTAGCCATATGAAGACCACAATTGCGCTCTATACATTAGCGTGCTATCATTATTATGATAGTTAGTGTTCTTAATGTTCTTGTATTCCAGACTGTACATAAGCTCTGTCAATTTTTTATTATCAACGCTGAGCATGTCTGTTGATGCAGTAATTGTGTCGGCAGTTGTATAGTTTGCTATGGACATGATCAGTGTTCATAGCGAGAAAATATTCTAAATACGTAGTCTGGTTTCCCTTCTCATAAGTAACAATCTTCGACTAACTGCTGTAAGATTGTCGCCGGTGACCAGCTTCTTATTACGGTGCTGTAATTTTACCATTCCATTAAAAGTGACTGCCAGCCTAAACACTGTGTATTACTCCATTCTCCTGACCTATGCAATTTCCTGTTGATGACTAATTTGATGTACTTGTCTGAATCATTAATGTTACTGAAAGCACTGGGAATGTGATATGGAATTCAGTCCCAGTGTCGACTAACCACACTTTTGTTGGTACAGTTTGAATAATAATGATAATACATGTACCTGGTTTCATGTAATTACTTAATTATTTAAAGTTTTACAACGCATTAGACTCCATAATTGCAAATAAAACGTGCACACTGCTTGCACTGATATTGATATACTTCTGTAGTACATGTATAAATGTAGTCTGAAATAAGTCTTAATGTGGTTTTTAAAAGACATGTAATGCTAAAATGTCACTTTGATACAGTTGGAAAGTTATTTGAAATTCTATGGTTATCTTGTATGGCTTTAGCGACATGATTAATGACGTTGCCATGTTGTCCTGAACATTTTATGGTCGGCCAGACATTTGACCTGTCTTATGAATTCGTCATTGCACTTCCGTGAAGTATAATGTTATACATACCGAGGTTTCCTGTTGATCTGTGAGGACATTGCGTGCTGACAGTTTGGACTTGGCCTTTCGATGTTTTGACTGCTGAGGCTTGGGCTTTCAGTGGTTGGGTTCGTTTTCTCGTTCCGTCGTGTTTTTGTCATTGTGCCGTGTGGTTGCGGCCTGTGTTGTTTATGTGTTTTATGTGCTCGACTGATTATGATGAGTGCTGCCTTCACTGTCCGATTTTCTATTATCTTTGTGTGTGTTGTGTTCGTGTGATGTCTTTTTCGGGATTGTTCTAATAGCCGAGTGGTCTAATGCGTCCATTCATCTCATTGCGACTAGGCGATAGAGCCGTTCAGTATAAGTTCGAATCCCATTATAAGTTATAATATTAATTATAATATGTTCTTCTGTTATGTTTTGTCTTCGGTCATGAGCTTCATATATTGAGCCATTGTCAGTCGCATACAGAGGTACAATTCTTATAAATACTGGTAGGGGGTACAGCGTTAGCCTAGTGGTCTACTGCGTTTGTTCTCCGCATTGCTAGTCCGTTGGCTAGGTTCGTGCAAATTATTGCGCACTTAATTTACTAGTATATCAGGACAACTTTTCTAAGTATGTAAATTAAACGATTATTGAGAGGGATATCAAGACCAATGCTTTCTATCCATATCGAAGTGCCCAGCGATTAAACTGTTGTAGTGTAAGTAAAGCCTGCTGGCCTTTGTAGCGCTTTCCATGGGAGATAACACATGTCCAATACATGTATATTTAATTGAACAAAGCCGCTTGGTAGCGCAGCACATCGGGTGCGCGTTTCCTCTTAATTTCATTCACCATATTTGTACATTTGTACTTATCAGCTGCCAACATGGAGTATCTGCTCCTATCCGATAGCGTTCTAACATTACAGACTAGGGCACTATTCTATCAAAGCACTTACGTCAATCTTTAACTTACGCTTAAATTTAAATTCCTGATATTGCTTTCATAACTGCACATTTGGGATTTGTATGTTTTTGCAGGTGTTCATTAACTGAATAAATGTTAACATTGCAAATTCTTTGACCACAGTTTGTAGTTGTTAAAGAATCACAAAGAATTCACATTTCGACGAAAGTTTAAGGTTTCCGTAAGTGCTTTGATAAAACAGTACCCTGGAACTAGGCTACCATTACAACCAATTGATGGTAAGTAAATTACGAGAGTAGAGAAATTACTGTCTGAAAAGTCCATTAAGTTATCGTGTTTGTTCCAACTACCACATACTACAATATATAGTGAGATTGGATATAAATTTATATATGGGACAATAAATCACAACAATGTCTACCAGACGTCGGCAAAGCACTCTTGGCATGGAATAATAGCCACACGGAGACCCATTCAGTGATTATAGATATGTAAACGACTCGATGCGACAGACATTATGTCCAGTTTCGTAATTCTTAAGTAACCCGTGCAATATGTTAATTTGGGTTTCCCCATACTAATAATAAGTCTGTTTTATAGAAACAGCTAATGTAAAAGTTTAAGTACGAAACTCGTTATCGCTGAACTTTCATGAACTTTTACACTAAATTCACCCACCGTATTAATTTGAAGCAATAAATAACTAAATAGTATATGAAATCAATTATAATCACAATTGATGCTGTAATTGTAGTCAAATAACTTATTCAAAATAGCTGACTTAACTGAGCAATTACTTAAATAAATGTTTAAACTAACACAATCATGTCCACTACATGTATATTTAATTGATCAAAGCCGCTTGGTAGCGTTTGTTTAGGTGACGAACTCCTATGAACACCATCGCTAATATAAAGCGCATGTGCTTAGGACCTTATAACTTACCACATCGGGTGCGCGTTTCCGCTTCCTTTCCTTCACAATATTTGTACATTTGTACTTATGAAGTGTTATATTATCAGCTGCCTGTTAGTACACAGTAATCGGGTTATCTGTTCCTGTCCGATAGCGTTCTAACATTTCTGACCAGGGTACTATTTTATCAAAGCACTTAATTACGTCAATATTTAACTTACGCTCAAATTTAAAATCCTTATATTGCTTTCATAACTGCACATTTGGGATTGGTATGTTTTTGCAGGTGTTCATTATCTGAATAAATGTTAACATTGCAAATTCTTTTACCACAGTTTGTAGTTGTTAAAGATTCACAAAGAATTCTCATTTCGACGAAAGTTTAAGGTTTCCGTAAGTGTTTTGATAAAACAGTACCCTGGAACTAGGCTACCATTACAACCAATTGATAGTAAGTAAATTACGAGATTAGAGAAATTACTGTCTGAAAAGTCCATTAAGTTATCGTGTTGTTCCAACTACCACATACTACAATATCTAGTGAGATTGGATATAAATTTATATATGGGACAATAAATCACGCCAATGTCTACCAGACGTCGGCAAAGCACTCTTGGCATGGAATAATGATCACAAGAAGACCCATTCAGTGACTATAGATATGTAAACGACACGATGCGACAGACATTCATCTAATATATCATGATGCTAACAGCACACTTTGTCCAGTTTCGTAATTCTTAAGTAACCCGTGCAATGTGTTAATTTTGGTTTCCCCATAATAATACGTCTGTTTTTATAGAAACAGCTAATGTAAAAGCTTAGGTCTGTAACTTTATTATAACAGACTTAAGTACGAAATTCGTTATCGGCGAACTTCCATGAAATTTCATACTAGAATCACCTACCGTATTAAAATGAAGCAATAAAGACAGTCAACGACCTTCCGTATTGTTTTAGCACAAAACCAAACAACAAAATGTGTCTGACATTTCGGCGGTAGATGCAGTTAGTTCCATGATATAGCACTAATAACTGTAATCTTCCCAATGATGATTTGTTATATATATTGTTTGTGTGATACCTAGTGTCTTGAAGATGTACGATTGTGTTCGCTTATTTCATACCATAATAGGCGTATTCGACAATAATGTCTACTACAAATGTCTTGTTTGTCAATGGCTAAAGTCGAATATGTCATATCATTTTGTTAATGATTAGAACAGTGCCACTTTATCAGCTTGAAGTGGTTCAGAAACTTTGCGCCGTCACTTTGGGTCTTATATAGTCAACTGTATCCTCCTCTGGAACGGGGGTTTATGGTTTGATTCAACGTTTGTCGTTTATTACTAGTGTTTGGTATACAACCACTGCGGATGCACTTATCAATGTTTTCCTCCCAGAGGTGGGGGTCGGCGGGGATGCACGGGGAATAAGACATATAAATACTTTCCCGATGTACGGGAATTTGATAAACCCTGTCGTCACATGCAGCGGAATTAGACATGGACCGGGGACGGGAATTAGACAGTCGCCTATTTTCCAATGAAAATCAACCATAGGGATAGAAGACATCAAGAACAACCACGCCCCAAGGAATTAGACAGAGCGATTTGCACATGGGAGGGTTTGACGACCAATTTCCAAAAATGTCTAATTAATTTCCCTATATAATCACACCCCCTCTGTGGGAAAACATCGGCAAGTGCATTAGTACGCTCCATATACCGAGTAAACCCAGGACAGGCCGGTAAACTGTCTGTGAGATTCATAACTCTTCTTAATATTCCTGTAAAATTTCAAATTATATTAATGTCGTACATAAATATATTAGAATATGTAGACAATGTACTTTTTACAAGTCTTAATAACTGTATGTTCTGTTCTCTCCTCTTGGCACGTGTGACTATTTACTTATAAGATATGGCTAACCGGAGTATACCACAAGCCCCGAACTTAGTACTGATTGCCCAATGACGTGTATTATACCATTCCGGTATAATTATGCAATGGTTGCACCAAAGAATACGGGAGAATGTGTATGCTCTTTGGTTGCACATATTTGTCCTTTATTGGGGACAAAACATTTTTAACACAAATGTAATGACATTCATATGTGGTAATATAGTGCAGCACATGTGGTCGTATCCACATCTTTGATATTCAGCTGTATACGTGGTAACGTTAGCGACGTGGAGATATTGGTGAATTTCATAAATTTACAAATTTAGCTGACTAACCATTCCCTCTAGCGTTAAGTTTGTAAATTTTGGCTTACATAGAACTTTAATATCGCTAATATTTCCGCGCGCCAAATATTTTAAATTCATAATTCGCTAACGTTTAAACCCGCGGAAATTTCCTCTTATACTGTAGTCAATTGTCGAATACAATCGTACTTTTTACAAGATCTTTAATGACGAAAATGTCTGGAGATAACAAAGGACGAGACTGGAATAAAGAATAGATACACCTGAAAGTTACAACAAACATATAAAATAAAACCACCGAAAGATAAATATAAATATCATCTATGCAATATCCAGACAGTGTAATCATAATAATCTCATAAACATAAACCAATGCTTTTAAACAATAGTCAGAAAGTCATATTTCATAGATACAGTGTATGGTATAATGCCTTAACTTGTGTATATATTGATATATATACACATTTTTAAATGTCTTTGTTTTGTTTCCTGTTGCTGAACACATTTGCTACGAATGTCACATAATATTCGTAGAAGTACGAATGTGATTATTCCTGGTATTTGAATTTCATAAGTCTGGACAATTAATTACTTCTTTTAAACCAATACTAGTTCTAGATTTGCTGACCTATGCAATCATTTCCGGAACCTGTCAACTGGCTCACTTTAATACGAATTTTAATACACAAGTCATTGAAGTCATTCATTGGTCGTGGCTGTCTGTGAACTCAGGTGATACCACGTCAACAATATGACAGTTTGGCTTGTACATTGGTCGTGGCTGTCTGTGAACTCACGTGACACCACATCAACAATATGACAGTTTGGTTTATACACTGGTCGTGGCTATCTGTGAACTCACGTGATACCACGTCAACAATATGACAGTTTGGTTTATACATTGGTCGTTGCTATCTGTAAACTCACGTGATACGACGTCAACAATATGACAGTTTGTTTTATACTGTGACGGATTAGTGCAAAACAGTTGTAAAACGTATGCTATAAGCATATTTAGTTACAACTGTTTTGCACTGAACCTTCGATAATCCGAGGATGTTGCTGAACTGACGTGACGACACAGCAACAATATGACAGTTTGGTTTATAAATTGATCGAAGCTGTCATTGAACTCATATGACGCCATGGCAACACTATGTCAGCTTGGTTCAAACGTTAGTCGAGGCCGTTGCTGAACTCACATGACGCCACAGCAACAATATGGCAGCTTGGTTCAAATGTTAGTCGAGGCTGTTGCTGAACTCACATGACGACACAGCAACAATATGGCAGCTTGGTTCAAACGTTAGTCGAGGCTGTTGCTGACATCACATGACGACACAGCAACAATATGACAGCTTGGTTCAAACGTTAGTCGAGGCTGTTGCTGACATCACATGACGCCACAGCAACAATATGGCAGCTTGGTTTAAACGTTAGTCGATGCTGTTGCTGAACTCACATGACGCCACAGCAACACTATGGCAGTTTGGTTCAAACGTTAGTCGAGGCTGTTGATGACATCACATGACGCCACAGCAACAATATGGTAGCTTGGTTCAAACGTTAGTCGAGGCTGTTGCTGAACTCACATGACGACACAGCAACAATATGGCAGCTTGGTTCAAACGTCAGTCGAGGCTGTTGCTGACATCACATGACGACACGGCAACAATATGACAGCTTGGTTCAAACGTTAGTCGAGGCTGTTGCTGACATCACATGACGCCACAGCAACAATATGGCAGCTTGGTTTAAACGTTAGTCGATGCTGTTGCTGAACTCACATGACGCCACAGCAACACTATGGCAGTTTGGTTCAAACGTTAGTCGAGGCTGTTGATGACATCACATGACGCCACAGCAACAATATGGTAGCTTGGTTCAAACGTTAGTCGAGGCTGTTGCTGAACTCACATGACGACACGGCAACAATATGACAGCTTGGTTCAAACGTTAGTCGAGGCTGTTGCTGACATCACATGACGACAAAGCATAAATATGGCAGCTTGGTTCAAACGTTAGTCGATGCTGTTGCTGAACTCACATGACGCCACAGTTTTGGTGAGCTTTGAAAGTTAGTTGACGGGGGACGACCTCTGGTTTCCATGCTTGTTGGTTTCTGTCTCATAACGCAAGCACACAACGCGAACTGTTTATAACATTGTCTGAAATTCTGGCTGAATATGCTGTAGAGTATTGGATTGGCTGCTGAATTCACGTAACCAATAATCATGGTGAATACGTGCACTGACCAGTTGTCATGAAATGTACTCGGTGATACGGTGTTCCAGACCAGCAAGACTTGATGTGGTGAGTAACTGAACAAGTAAACAAACACGCTGAGTATCAGCATTTTAACAACACCACGTCTTGCATTGAGCGCCTCGGAGAAACGTTCAACAGACGTTCCATTTAAATCCCTAACATGAACCCTTCTGTAAAGACGATCTGTTCCCATGAATAAATGTCGAGATATGCAACAATATAGCGTAATCTGTAAAGCTAATGGAATGTAGTAGAACAAGAACGACTCGGTGTATTTGAAAACCAAGAAATAACGGTCGTGATTGACCGGAAACAATAGGATACAGTATCTGTTGGGTCCGCTGTTAGTGATGGTGTTAAACAACAATGTAGGCGTGCCAGCAATCCAGGAGAAAGGCCAGATACATCCTAAAACTACCACCAGGCGTCGCTTGTTACACAATATATGCGCCTTAATAGGATGTATAATTGCAACATATCTGAAAATAGACATGATACATACAATTATCATGCATTCAAACAGGATCCTACTTAATAGAAAAAGGTCAAATTAACAAAGAATTTATCTAAACTTAATCTATACTGCTTGTACCTAGTCGCTATCAATTATGACACAATTATACTTTTATCATCATTATTATTATATACTGAGTATTTGTTACCACAATTGTCATTTTATATGATCATATATAAATTTACTTACAATTGATGTACATGTATATAGTTAAACTTTGTGTAACTCGTTTTGTGTAAATGTTTTCTAGTTCTTGTTATACCGAAGTCCTTGTTGTATTTGACATATACGTTAATTAGTTTAGTTTCACACCATAGCATGTTACATTTAGAACATTTTATCATGATTTTATTATTTGCTTTCAATTGATTATGGGATTTTTCAGTGAAAATAACAGTGAAATTACCACTTTGTTATTTTCACGGTTTTAAAGAAAAAGAAACGTAACGTCAACGACACCGGGCTTTTAAATATGCGTTACGTCATCATGACGTCATAATTCTCACGCCATGACAAAACATGAGAGGGGAGCCCTATTACGTATTATTATTAATAGGAGATTTGATTTCATGGTCGAGCTTAACCACGGATTTAACGAAAATTCTACCTCCACGAAAAGTAATGATATGCATATGGACGGTTGAGAAGTATTCAACCTTCACATAAGGTAATGATTTAACAGTAAATGAATCGCCCGCACCATCGCATACGGAATTGTTTTTTACGTTTCATTGCTGATGTGAAATGAGATCTAGATCTTGACATAATGGTTCTGTCGTGTTTATCCAACGATGACATAAGGCTAACCATATTAATATGTACTGAATAGAATAGAATGCATTTATTTATATGTAAATTAGTTATGATACAGCGTAACATAACGGCGGAAACAGCGGTTCTTAAAAAGCAACGTCTCTTTAACCACAGTAGTAAAATTTCATACAGTGTATGCTGCTAAACGTTTCAGTATCGTAGGTTAAAAGTTTTGATGATACGTATTATCCGGTATTCAAATCGTCGACGCTCACCCTCCATTCGAAACATACAACCACCCACCACCCACCTCACCGAAATCCACAAAAAATACACCCACCAACATGTCCAAACACAACCGGTTAAAAGACAAGCCAAAATCCCATTCAAATACACTAACAAACCGTTCAAAACACACGAGGCCAAACATCCACTCACTCCCAACCATTTTGTTCAGATACGCACTAGCAAACCGACCCAAATACCCAACTACCAACCATTCACAACTTTCTCCTACTATATGGCCCTATCTAAGAACCATAGTTTCTGTTCGGAAAACCTGATTACCTAACGACACATTACTGTACATGTATTGTCAAATCACCTAATTATGCTTAATGAAACATTAATTGCCATAAGCCAACGTTATGCCTACACTTCATGTATTGAAATTAATTGCAAAGTACACACACATGTTTGAAGAGATTAAACATAGATGAAACAATCCCCACATTCTGAATGTGTAAAACAACATATGAAGGAAGACACATCACGGCTGATGATTGAAACTTCACAATATGAATGATGACAGTACATGCTGCTATATTGTGTCTTGGGGTTTGAAATCTAGTATATTGGGAGGTTGCAAACATTACGAGCAATGTAACATCACGACGATACCAGACATTTATTGGAAGTGTTTGACTTTACCCATTAGGCAATTAAACTCTATTGGGAAAAACTTGTTAAATTTACGAATAACCACATTATTCAATTGTCGCTATGTTTGCAATATGAATGATGCTTCTTGTTTTAATTTTTTTTTATACTGCCACGCACCCTTGAGCTTTAGAACCGCCTCCTCGATAGCCTAGTGGTTGAGCGTTTGCTTCGAGTGCGGGAGGTCTAGGGTTCGATCCCTGGCCGCGTCATACCAAAGACGAAATAAAAATGGTACCAGAAATTCCCTTGCTAGACGCTCAGCATAAAAGGGAAACTGGTTTCTCTTCTCTCATACCCTCGTGGCGATGGATAACATCAGGAATGAGGTGTCGAGAGTGACTGATATAAGTTGGAAAAACTTGTTTCACAATCGACCTTAAATAAATTAGTATAAACTAAACTTTAGAAGTCTGTGTCAGTATTTGGGCCAGGAAATGTGTTGCAGTGTCCGTGTCAGTATTTGGGCCAGGCAATATGTTGCAGTGTCCATGTCAGTATTTGGGCCAGGCAATGTGTTGCAGTGTCCATGTCAGTATTTGGGCCAGGCAATGTGTTGCAGTGTCCGTGTCAGTATTTGGGCCAGGCAATGTGTTGCAGTGTGCTGTTTGCGCCAAACTGCAAGATAGTCTGCATGTTTTGATAGAACTTCCAGGTGTTGAAATAAGAGCGGTTGTAAAATTATTCGAGGCATTAAACCGAATAAAAACAATTTCTAGGAACGATGACCGATGTAAATGCTTGTGACTGATGCGATACTGCGAAAGTAAAGAAGCGTTTAGAATAACGAAACATATTCCAACTAAAATGCTTTAGTAATGTGGTAATTCTGAGAAAGTTAAGTATAGTGAACAGAAAAAAACTTTGGGTTACGCTTGCGAAAGTGCTTTAGTAAAGCAGTACGTGTCTCAAATGTCAACGATAAAGGGCACCTTTCAATGATCGCGGATTTTTATTATACCGTTAATGTAACAGAATTGTCACAGTTGATATGACAATTGTATCGCCGCTGACAACAGTATAGTTGATCTATATTTGATCCGTAATTTGACTTGGAGAAATATGAATTTTACTGCCATTGGGAATCCTACGGTATTATCCTAATGTCCTATATACATTCATAGAAATTGGACGTGATCTAAAATAAAACAATAAATATATCAGATTTATATAGCGTCTTTTGCATGCGAACACACGTTTAAAGGCACTTTACATTATAGTGTTGCAGCCACATGGGCGCAGGAGCATCCTCTAACAGTGCAGATTCGGCATGATCTGACCAGAGGGACAAACTGAGAGAAAGCCCCTGAAGGGAGAGAGATACATTAGATACAGACATGTCCGGCGCTGCAGAAGTGCGCCTAGCTCTTGTTTCGAAAAGACAGTCTGGTTCTTAAATGATGTGCCTGGTATTTATAAAGCATCTTAGTGGAAAGCTTAAATAGTTTAGCTTAAGTAAAATATTTGCGATGTACATATTTCCCGCAAATTGAAAAAAAGCCCTTTAATATACTTCCTTAGCGATAAGTGTAGCTCTCTACAAAATGCATAAATTCTTTGTAAAGAATAAACAATCTGGCTTGTGTTATTTAGCTAATACACTAAAAGAAATTTTAAGATTTTAAGACAATTCTTAGTTTTCTACTAAAATGCTTTTTAAATAGCGGCCCAGAACAACACTTTTGTAGCTAAATATAGAGAAACTTGAAGATATGGGTGAAAGATTACGGGATAGACTGTATTCAAACGAGACGATCGCCGATGAGGAGGACCAACATGATGTATTCACGCCTGAACGTAGTGAAATGTGCCACGCCCCCTTATTTGTAAACAAACCGAAGAGCGTGGAAAATAAAAGCAAAACTTCCTTACCTGTGCAGTGTGAATTGAACAAAACAAATAATAATATATCCCACAGAAATAAAAACACAAATTCCAAGGAAAACCGGGGAAAACAAGCGTATAAATCCAGGGAGGAAACCACTACACATAACACACGTGCTAACGGTGAACCGCAGAAATCGTACACACAATCTAAATATAGACCAGCGGGTATCGAGAAACAAACGGGAAACCAACCGGAAAGCGATAGTAATAACACGAAGGGTAACGAGAAACCGAACACTTATGTGATAAACAACCAATCGGAGACAAGCGATGAGGAGGAATCCCGTAGTGACGTAGAACGGGAAAATACACACTTATAGGACAGCGTGGGGGGAAATAAGGGAGTAAAGTGTTGTTTGCTTAATGTACAAGGTTTAATAGGGAAACATTACAATAAACTTAGTATAGAAATGAGGCAGTTGTTTGCAGGAAATGATATTCTTTTATTTACAGAGACATGGTCAAGCAATATGTTCAACTATGATGTTGCGGGTTTTAACTTACATGTATTAAATAGAACGCAAAAAAAGAGGTCTGCTCGAAGAGAGAGCGGTGGTATAATTATTTATTTTTCAGACAGATTTAATGGACATGTAGAGTTTTTAAAATCTACTGATGATTGTCTTATATGGCTAAAACTTGATGGAAACTTGTTTGATATTGACAAAGACATTGTATTATGCTTAGCGTATAATATCCCTACTGGGAGCTCTCGTGAAATGCTTACTGAACAAAATATTTTTGAACTTATTTCTAATGATATGTATTATTTTGAAAATGTCTTTGATAATAATTGTCATTTTATAATAAATGGTGACCTTAACGCACGCACAGGTGAACGACCAGATTTTGTTGAAAATGAATATTTATTTCATGTTGATTTATTACCAGACGATTATGTTCCAGATGTAGAATTACCAAGAAAAAGCCTAGATAAAAATGTAAATGAACATGGTAAAAACTTGTTAAATTTTTGTAAAGCTACTGGACTGCGGATTTTAAATGGTAGATGTGGGCTTGATAAGAATGTAGGTAAATATACGTGTGTGACCACTACGGGCAGTAGTGTAGTTGATGTAGTATTATGTAGAAATGACTTTTTTAAATACATAAATTCGTTTGTTGTTAACGAACCGAATATTGTGTCAGATCATTGTGTTGTAAATTATTCTTTTGGCTCAACAACTGAAGCAAGCACAAATAAAGGCCCGATTGAGCAAACCACTCACAATAGTATACCATATAAATATAAATGGGAGAGTCACAAAAAGGGATTATTTTTGGAAGCGTTAGAACACGAAAGTGTTAGGGCAAAGCTACAGTCGTTGAGTCATAATATTAATAGTGCAGTCTCAAATGATGATATTGACTTGACTTTAAATGTTTTTTATGATACTGTTGATGATGTATGTACACCTTTATTTAAAAAGAAATTGTTTAATGATAACTCTAAAGAAATAAATACGGCGTGCCATACAAAAACCAATACTTGGTACGATAATGAGTGTTTACAGTTACGTACAGACTTTTATATATGTTTAAATCGTTTTAGGCATGATAAATGTGAGCAAAATAGACTGGATATGGTTCATGCTAGAAGTGAATATAAGAAAACTCTAAGAAAAAAGAAATTTATATATGATGCAGATCAGACAAAAAAATTGGAAAAAATTAGATTTTCAAATGCAAAAGAGTATTGGAAATTATTAAAAGGCTTAGCCTCGAACTATAACAGTAATTCGAACAAATTATCAGCTGATAACTTTGTAGAGTATTTTAAATCTATTAATGACCCAGATTCAGTTTTTTTTCAACCCGATGAAGATATTTTATACTTTAATGAACGGTACGTGAATAATGAATTGGATTGTATGTTTTTAGAACTGAATGTTGATTTTTCTTCCACGGAAGTTATGAAAGCTTGTAAAGAGTTGAAAATAGGGAAATCAGCTGGTCCAGATTACGTAATCAATGAATTTTTCATTTATGGGTCTCAAGATCGCAATTTCTTAGAATGCATTGTTTTATTGTTTAACAAGCTTTTCAAAAAAGGGTATTTCACAGAAGCATGGACTGAAGGTTTTATAGTACCGATATTTAAGAAGGGGGATGTCAATGAAGTAGGAAACTATCGGGGAATAACATTATTAAGTACACTTGGAAAATTGTTCACCCGGGTAATAAACAATAGACTAAATAATTGGGCTGAAAAATACAATGTTTATATAGAGGCACAAGCTGGGTTTAGGAAACACATGGGAACAGTTGACAATATTTTTGTTTTAAACGGAATAATCAATCACTTTTTAATTAACAATCGAAAACTGTATGTAGCTTATGTTGATTTTACGAAAGCCTTTGACTTCATAGTAAGAGATATATTGTGGTATAAGTTGATTAAATTAGGTGTTAGAGGATGTATTTTAAATATTATTCAATCAATGTATAATAAGGTTAAGTCACGTGTAAAATATGAAAATACGTTAAGTGAAGATTTTATATGTTTGTTGGGAGTCAGACAAGGCGAATGTTTGTCACCATTTTTGTTTTCAATGTACCTAAATGACATAGAAGAACACTTTGCCCTAAATGGTTTTGATGGAGTTGATATAGGATTGTTTAAGATATTTTTACTCTTGTATGCTGACGATATAGTCATAATGTCAGAATCTGAAACAGGGTTACAACATGGTTTGAACCTATTAGAAACATACTGCACAAAATGGAAATTATCGGTAAATGTACAAAAAACGAAAGTTATGATTTTTAAAAAGGGAGGAACATTAAGACAAAACATGGAATTTATATATATGGGATCAAAACTAGAAATAGTTAAAAAGTTCACATATCTCGGCATTGTTTTTACTTCGGGTGGTTCACATACAGCAACTTATGAAGCATTAAGTGGGCAAGCCCTTAAGGCCATTTTTAAACTCAACAAATATTTAGTAAAATTTCCTATGGTTTCAATAAGTCACCATTTAGACTTGTTTGATAAACTTATTACTCCGATCCTAAGTTACGGAAGCGAAATTTGGGGTTTTAATAACAGTGACATTATTGAAAGAATACATCTACAATTCTGTAAACAAATATCGGGCGTTAGAATACAAACTCAAAATAATTTTATATATGGAGAACTAGGTAGAGCACCCTTGATTAATAGAAGATTGGTAAATGTTATCAAATACTGGTTTAAAATACTTCAATGTGATGATTGTAAATATGTAAAGTATGTATATAAAATGATGATAAATGATTTAGAAATATGGCCTCAAAAGAAATCTTGGGCAAATTCTGTAAAATTCATTTTAGAATCTTTAGGTTTTAACTACGTATGGCAATTTCAAGGTGTAGGGAACGTGAATTTATTTTTAGGAATATTTAAAACCCGAATTAGAGATTTGTTTATTCAAAATTGGAACAGTGAACTTCAAAATTCATCAAGAGCAAAAACATATAACCTATTAGCCGACTTTCGTTTTCAACCATACTTAGATATTATTACTACTTATAAATTTAGAACATGTCTTACACGATTAAGGGTCTCGGCCCATAAATTAGAAGTTGAATCTGGACGATGGCAAAAGCCAGCTAAAGTACCATTTCATGAACGCAAATGTAAATGTTGTAGTACATTAGAAGATGAATTTCATTTCGTTTTAGAATGTCCGTTATATCAGGATTTAAGAAACGTATACATCAAAAAATATTATTGGAAACATCCGAACGTTTTGAAATTTGCACAACTTTTGAACAGCGAAAATCATTGTACGATAAAAAACCTATCATTGTTTGTGCACAAAAGTTTTGAATTAAGATCACTACTATACTTCTTATAGTCCCAATTCTCCCCTTACCAACTATTATCTTTTTCTGTTTTTCTGTTATACACACATGTTCATATGTATTTCTAGTTTAACTTTAATATGTGCAAATTTATTGAACTACATGTATAACTCATTAACAAATTTGCAAATGCTTATACATATACGTATATGTATGTACACTGTTTATAATTATTTTCTTGTACCACCATTGACATGCTATGTTTATACCTGTATATATGTTTGTGGAATGATAGGCTAATAGCCTTTTTCTGAATAAAAGCTATATATATATATAATTGCACTGCATGGTTTAATTTGAGTTATTGTGTGATATACAATTGTGTTACAAAATTTCATACATTTGTATTACCAACATGCCACATGTATCCATAATTGGTAACACTGCTCAGTATTTACGGATGCTGACAAGCTTGAATGCTAGACCAAGAATGAGAAACAATAAAAACGAATCCAGTATTTATAGTCGAGTCCAGTGTCTGTAAAAACAACGATATTTGATCATCTAATTTAATCCGATTAGTAATCTTAGAAAGCACAGGTTCCTATTGACATGACCGTCATTTTCTCGTAGCAGTCGTGTATGGCGCTGCTCGAGAAACAACTATGTTCTTGAGACAATACCAAAAACAAAATTATTGCGTGGAAATATTTCAATTTTATGGCAATTACAAGATACAAAACGACAGAGCTTTCAGTCAATGTTATTCAACACCCAATGATACACAATATTCCTTTGTTTGTTCATTTGTATTTGACCAATAAGGCACAATAGTGCCGATTTTTAATATAATTTGAATTGATTGAATTGATAAATGTAGCCCCGAGTTTTCTTCTATCTTTTCTAATCTAAACACCGATACGGTAATCGTGAGATAAAACTGAAGTATAGTGAGGAGCTTCTCGTTAATCAAAATGTCATAGACCGTATGGTGGCCAAAGAAAACAGCGGATTTCAAGTAGTCATTATTGACAATAATTCCTCACCACTTATATTTGATTAGATACAAAAAGATAATATTAAGTCAGACAGTGAAGGTAGCACTCAGCTTAACAAAGCACAATGCCCACCTGAACGAGCCGAGCACAGAAAACATGGAAACATACAAGGCACAATGCCCAACTAAATAGGCCATGATCCCCCTATGCCCAAGCTGTCGAAACTCTAAATGAACCAAGTGTAATGATGTGTATAAACTGACCAGTATCATTGATAACCTTTGGACTCTGTAACTTTCCACTGTATAACATGTATGATAACATCCCGCCCTGGAATCAGTCTTAGATTAAAAGTTCAACTGTAAACACGCTTGTGTTGTTGCTTTTATCATAGTCACATTTGTGAATACTAGACCACCAAGAACACTGATATTACCACACATAGAAATTAATACAACAAGAAATCAAAAAGCTAAATGCCCAAGCTGAATGACCTAGTGCCAACAGTTAAATGGCTGAAATACCTAGTTTTAGCTGTCAGAAGTCCTAAAAAGCAGAAAAAAGAGAAAAAGAAACAAATGTCAAGTTTCCAGCTAAATGACCTAGTTTCAGCAATAAAAAGCTCGGACATGATAGAGTTTACGTTATGTATACTGGAATAGTGATTGCTGTTTTAGGCTTAGTTACAAGACACGGATATGGCAGAGTTCACGTTACGTATGCTGAAATAGTGATTGCTGTTTTATGATTAAATAAAAGATACTGACATGACATAGTTCAGATTATGTATGCTGGAATAGTGATTGCTGTTTTATGTTATATTTGTGTTCCCCGGCCAATGTAATACATTTGCGCCATGCTGCAAATGAATATGAATGAATATGAACAAAACATTGGAATGAACATGTCTGACAATGTCAGACGATTTTTTGAAAAGTGTTGTACATTAATGTTGTCAAACTATTAACTATTATATAAACACACCACGATTCGTAAATCACTTTGTGCAAAGTCAATCATCTGCTAAGCCTCAAAATGTTTACACCATATATGTGTCAACCATCTTATCGAAATACATAATAGATGTGAAGCAATACTGGTTACACACCATAGAGTTTACCATATAATTGAACAATTTGCAGTATTAAGGAATACACACTACGGTGTACTTGTATATTACATTATGCCAAATTATTCTAAAGAAATGTAAAGTAGTTGGGAAAAAGGCGTCGACCATATTTTTAAAGTAGCAAAAAATCTAATGAAATCAGTACAAACTTAGAGACGTCCGCTAGCTGCAGTTTCGTGTAAGTGATTTATGGTGCAAACAATTCCCAATAAATGTAATATAATGTGTACATGAACACACTCTTAGAAGCCGAAAAAAACGAAAACCAGAGGTCATCCAACTTGTTTATAAGTTACCTGCCCTTGAAACTATCCTGCTTCTCCTTGTATTCAAAAGGAGGTAACTCAAAACAAGGACGGTGTCCTTCGGTTATTTTTGCATTTTTCAAAGTACATGTATATGATACACAGTCTTTATACAAGGTATGTACATATTCTATAATTGGCGGAAATCCCCACATGATCACACAGGAAACTACAGTGAAAGAAAGGACAAGGTTCACTACCTGTGTAAAAAATGAGCATATCGCAATTTCCTATGTAATCCATAAACACAAAACTGCAAAAGTGTGTCATGTTTAGCCAAAAATATCTGTTTTGGCCATTTTCACGAATATTTATGATATAAAACCTGACAAAAAAACTTCGATGCCAGTCTTGCTACACTTTCATATTCATTTACATACTCAGTGTTCTGCATCTTTTAATATAGGTACAAACTAAGAAAGTGTAGCAAGAATGTCATCGGGTTTTTTTGGAAGGTTTTATGTCATGAAAAGCCATGAAAATGGCTAAAAATGACGTTTTTTGTTAAACATGACATATTTTCAGAAGATTTGTCGACATACTACGAGGGAAATTGGGAGATGTAAGCTTAATTGTTTGAAAGACAGTGTTAGGGAATTGGAAATATAGGACATATTAATAGGTATATGCATTTTTATTTTTTGACAAAACACAGAGCCAAATTAAGCCATAAGTGAACATTGTCCTTTATAGTAAGAAAAAGAAGATGACTAGTCTGTTGAACATTTACTGGAACTTAATAAACGCCCCCGGTAAAATGCAAAATACAATGCACATTTGTACTATTATTGACGTTGGTTGACAACTACGAATCTTGCCTCGGGGACTCTATATGTAATATCCGGAGATATTGTTGTTTTGTGTGTATGCTTCTTTCAGACATTTGTATATAACAATTTGTTGTTGATTTCCTCTGATATTAAATATGCATCAAGTTATTTACTTATAGCCTGAACAATTGGTCCTCTAACATTATGCATGAATATATTACACGCGTCTGGTGCGGAATATATCAATTTCTGACAGAATGTCGGCCTTGTCGGATATTTAGGTTAGTGTTTATAGTACACAAGTATCTACGCATTTGATGACAAAGACCGTATTTAAATTATAGAGAATGAATCAACTGTTAAATTATGTCAATAAAAAGATGCAGGACCATGAAAAAGTGTTTGCTCAACTAGTATATACAATCATTATGTTGTTATAATTGTGCCATTATACCACAGGAACTTGCATAATTTAAAAAAAAATGAAAAAAATATTGAAAAAATATTGAAAAATAAAATTTCAATACTGAGAGCCTGTATTAAAATATTATATATTTTATTGGTATGCCTCGATCTACTGATTTTTTTTCATTTTTTTTTCAATTTTTTTTTCATTTTTTCCCCATTTTTTTTAATTATGCAAGTTCCTGTGATTATACATGTACGAATTGTTATAATTGTTACATTATACATGTACGAATTGAATGTGACACCATGCTTATTGAATCACCGCGTATAAATCAAATCACTGTAAGACTTATTGGGATACTATACAATTCAACTTGTATGATTTATTGTTATTAAAATAATCTGTCATGTCCGATCACTGTACGACTTATTGCAAGACTATACAATTTAACGTGTACTTCTTATTGCGATAACCGGACGTTGACTCGTTTATACACTGTGTGAATATTATGTCATTATTTCTTTTCTCTCTAAATCTGGAGGAAATAAGATAATATATCCCCTGTCTCTATAGCGTATATATCCATTTGTGCGTATTATGGGGTTTTGCAAACGACCAAATGTTGTGCAATGCATTCTGAGCAATTTGTCCTAAGCCCCGAACCTCTCCCTAGACACTGACTGCAGCTATAATCTCTGCACTAAATTAAATTGGAATCTTTTAATTCTTAGGAGATTCGATAATAAAATAAAATCGAATACAATTTATTTCTCTGAGAACATCATTGTCGTCTAGTGTGTCCTGAGTGTGAATGATAAAACAAAGATAAAACTACAAACAAACGCATTATGAAATAAATAATGTGTCTTGGATTTTTGTGTTGACGTTTCGTACATAAAATGTACCGAGTTGAAGTATGTTCGTTCAAGCGGCTGTACATTAAACCCCCTCACCCCGATCATTAAGTTGCAAGTTGGTGGCAGCCACTGCACATTAGCTTTTTAACCTCTCAGGTACACATTCACACACATTGGTAAAGTGGAGCAGAGGAATTAAGCAGTGACAAAGACGGGATCTCCGGGACCCAGGACCTCTCGATCCAAAAGCGCGCATTATATCTCTAGGCACCCGTTATATTAGAGACTGTAGTCAATTTGTGAATGAGCATTAACGGTTTGGTTTCTATATTGGATCTAATTAATTAAGTTCTTCATCACTAGTGTGTTCTTTTGAGCCATCGAGCACTAGTTGCGGTTATACATAATTATAGTCGCACATAATTTCTCATTTTCTCTTCCAACTTATTATGACGTCTATTCGATTTATATAAACGCAGAAAAAGGAAGTTTTACTATATAGTCGAATGTTTATTTGCACCTGATTGAACTCAATAATTACACCAAAACATTTTTCTGGCAAGTAGAAACACCCTATTTCTAAGTATAAATTAACAGTAATGATATCATGAATAAACGAATCTTGTAATTGGTGTCAACTATGGACATGTAATCTGTGTTGTGTTTTGGGGTGGTATTTAATATTGATCTTACTTGACTTAACGATAAGGACAACCCATCTGATCACACCATTTTAAACACTTGGTCAGTAACAGGTGATATGATTGGCTGTCCATATTCTCCAATTAAATAATATCAATATTGAGTACCACCACGGGTTGTGGACTGATTGAGGACAATACACAGGAAACATCCTTGCGCTTGATGACAATTGTGACCTTCATTTAACAGTACAGTCAGTATTATTAAAGTATTCTATGTAACAAAGGGTGTTTCTGTTACCAGCAAAAAAGACTGAAACTAATACGTAGTCATTGAGTTCTAGTAGTTGCAGAATTAACACTAAACATTATGAGTACAGTATATTACAAAATGTTTAAATGTAGCAACGGTACTATTATTATTTATTTAAGTTCCGTAGCAACTCGTCTTTGGTAAGTATAAGCGAGGTTCTGCCTCGGTCTGCGAAGTAATACTTTGTATCTGTGGTTGGTCTTCATCCACTGTTTCTGTTTGGTTTTCGCCTTGTTCGTTAACAAATGTGTTGTATTTTATTTATTTTTATTATTACAACTATTTCATTTTTGTTTACCTTAAATATTCTAGTTTACTGTTTAAAGGGACTGCTTCACGTATTGGTGTATTGCAAAAATAAAATTAAATTGTCAAATATTCATGTAATTTTGATATAGTTTCCTGTATATGCCATAAACAACCACATTGACATAAAAATAACTTGGGAAACATCGGCATTTTGTAGTAATTTAGCATTTTACACCCAAAATTCTATAGGGTATTAATACCCTATAGTATTAGCACTGCTATCACTTAAATTGCCGGGAATTTGTTTCCATTCGATGAAAACGAATTGCGAAACGAACCAAATACCTCACAGATGTTTCGGCTTTAGTTTGTTGAAGTTACAGTTTGATCATGTATGAATTACATAATTCACAGAACATTTTGGAAGAAAACTCGGCGATATTTTTAAACAGAAAGATACTGAGTGCCAAATATCAAGAGTGATTTAAATTGCTTGTATGCCATAAATCGTTCATAAGCAACCACCAGTGACTTTCTATTATATAAATACTTGGTTAGGTAGGAAAATTACGTCATACACAAATTTTAGCCCGATCTGTGAGGCAGCACCTTTAAAAGCCGTATACCCAGTGGCATTGTGACAGCTTTTGAACTGAACTGAACAGAACTGAACTATTGTTAAGTTTCTCAATGCTTGCCGAGTTAGCACAGCGGACTAAGCACTCGTTTATTACCCACGCGTTGCGGGTTCGATAATGGGTCCGGTACTTTACTGAAGTTTGATTAGTATAACAATAAATTTATACATCTTTTAGTGGACATGTTTGTATAAAATTGGAAAATTGGTAACAGAAAAAAGTAAATCTTTTGTTTATACATGTGTAATTTTGCTTTGGATACCAGAATGTTTGGACTTTATAAATATACACTAAAACTGTATATTTTCTTTGTGGAAACCCTGTATACACGTATGTACAGGGTGTTAAAAAGTTCGTTCTCAAAATTTAAATTCATATAAAGTTTAAGTTGAGCTATGTACGCAGTAGACAATGTTAATTTCTTACTATAATAGCTTTATTTAGTACCAGAGAGATTAGAACAATGGTAAAACCCACAGGATTTAAACCTGAACATTTTACAGTCTTCTAACATCAGAAAAACAAGAGGGCCACGATGGCCCTGAATCGCTCACCTGAATCACCTTGCTCATGATATTTTTATATATGAAACTGTAGCCTCTTAAAGAAGACAAGTGCCCTAAATTTGAGAAAGGACCTTATTAGGATGCTACAGACCAAATTTTATGAAGATCTATCAAGCGGTTCAAGAAAAGAAGTCTTTTTAAAAAAAATTCTATACTTAGGTGTAGCGGCCTGTATTAATGACCAAGTGCCCTGATTTGAATAAAGTTCAGAAAGGACTTTATAGATATGCTACAGACCAAGTTTAATGATAATCCAGCAGGCGATTTATGAGAAGAAGTTTTGATAGAGGTCCTCTAGATAATGCTACATACTAAATATCTAAACTCTATGCCTTGTGGTTTCTGAAAAGATTTTTAAAGTTTTTTCTATATATCTCTTATATAAAATTAAGGGAGGCCCTGGGTGGGGCCAATATTGACACAGGGGTCATGATTTGGGCAATCTTGGTAAAGGTCCACTAGACAATGCTACAAGCAAACTATCTAAGATATATGCCTTGTGGTTCCAGAGAAGAAGATTTTTAAAATAACATTCTATATAATCTCTTATGTAAAATTAAGGGAGGTACAGGGTGGGGCCAATATTGACCCAAGGGTCATGATTTGAGCAATCTCGGTAAAGGTCCACCAGACAATGCTACTTGCAAAATATCTAACCTCTATGCCTTGTGGTTCCAGAGAAAAATATTTTTTTAAGTTTTTCTATATATTTCTTATATACAAAATAATGAGATGTTTGGGGTGGGGCCCATATTGACCCGGGGTCACAATTTGAGCAAACTTGGTAGAGGTCCACTAGACAATGCTACATGCTAAATATCTAAGCTCTATGCCTTGTGGTTCCAGAGAAGAAGATTTTTAAAGTTTTTTCAATATATCTCTTATACAAAATTAAGGGACCCCCGGAGCGGGGTCAATATTGACCCGGTGGTCATGATTCGAGCAATCTTGGCAAAGGTCCACTACGCAATGCTTCATGCTAAATATCTAAGCTCTATGCCTTCTGGTTTCTTAGAAGAATATTTTTAAAGGTTTTGTTACCTGGTTGCCATGGCAACCAGAGTTCTAGATGGATCAACTTTATTTGAGCAATATTTAAATCCCCCTATGTCAGGAACATCCAGGCAAAATTCCATCAATATTGGTCAAACGGTTTCAGAGGAGATGTCATTTGAAAGTGTGGACGGACGGACGTACGGACGGACGGACGGACGGACACTTCGTGCTCAGGTGAGCTAATAAACTACTGAAGCTTTAACATTGATAACGAACTTTTTTTAACACCCTGTTTGTATTTTACGCCTCTTATTTACAAAAATGTTATTCCTCATATTTACATGTTTTATACTACATTTTGTATTATAATATTGCATGTGTTGAGTGTAATAAAGATATGTTATATTATGGTACGTTACATTTTTCACTCACATTGGCTATTCGGCTACTTTGTATACTTGTTCGGAATAATGTCAGTGTTAGCAATAAAAAACAATTGTGAGGTTAAATCGAAAGATTAACCGAGTTTACTAAGACGAAAATGTCCGAGTTTAATAGGTATTCTGAAAAACTCATTGTTTTAATAACGCACCACTGTTTTGTAACATAGTATGGTCAGGTGTAATCTTTTATGAACTGTTTAAATCTCATGTTTCAGAGCTCTATCAAAACGAAAACTAGTTGATCGTGTTTCTATTGCCTACAAGCTACAAAAAAAGAATTATTGCGGGTAGCCTTCACTAGACTCGGACGGGAACCACAGGCTCCTGTGGGTAGCCTTCACTACACTCGTACGGGTGCTAACCACAGGCTCTCGTGGAGAGTCTTTACTAGATTCAGACGGGCACTACAGGCTCCTCAACATAGCCCTCACTAGACTTAGAAAAAGCAGATTCGACAGTATTAATGAGGCGATAGATGATATGTCTCAGTTAACCGCGCCTCTGTTTGGATTCTTAGACATTTTCTGAGACATATATAGATGGGATTATGCTCAGTAAACATTCCGGACATTCCATTGAGATTGTTATCGTACTTTGACTCAGATTTGAGCAAAATCTTGAGCTGATGATTATATTTGAGATTCTTCTGGAAATCGGTGCCAGATGATGATAAATAACACCATCTTTATAAAAGTACATTTGCTACTGTTGCTACTAGTTTAAAAATGTCGAGCATACCTTTATTTGCAAGTCAGCTTTCTGCTGAAATATGGCAGGCATACGAGTGCCTCCATCCGTATTTGAACCTGGCCGGGTCGCCAGATTGAACGACAAGCACGCTTACTTTTGAGCTACGGAGGCACAGTCTAAATACTGCTATATTCAGAGGTAAAATGACAGCATATCTTGCGAAATTCTAATGGAAAGTCCAATCAATCTATGACCGGGAGCTTACTGGTGGTATGGTATGTGTCATAGATAATTACAACTTTGTGTATTTTCACATAAATGCTGCATTCTGATTGGATGAAACGGTAATGTGACCTGTCGTTCTTATCCCGATGAAGCAGCTCCGTATGCAAATCAATCGACGGACTATTTTTTTATTCATTCTAAATCTAGCTTCGTTCATCAGCTTGGACGTCAAATGAACTGTAATTCCAATTTTATTCGTAACGCGCTGATTGGTTTTGTTACTTAATTTAGCTTCGTTCATCTCCGGGGACAACGGATTTCTACGCCACGACTAAACATAACACGATGGTAACAGTTGAGTCCCTATGAAAATTAACAACACTTTTTATTTTTTATTGTAGGCGTTTATGTAAAAATTTAGGCGTGGTTTTCCCGATAGTTCATACACCGATGAATTGCAGAAAAAGTGTATACAATTCTTAAATAAAATACCTTATTGTGACCCCATATCATACATTGAGGCGTACATATTTCAAGCCTGCCGTTTCAATCGTAATTAATTATTTTACCATTCTTCATAACTTCCGTCTTTTAAAAACCATGAAAGCGATACATAAAATTAAAAAGCGTCAATAAAATAAGAATCGTGATGTAGTTTTCTACGAAGAGCTCAGTAAATGTTTTGAAATGATTTTGAGACGATGTAATAAGTTTTGACATTGAATGACATTTAGAAAACGAGATACGATCTTATCTTTATATCTGCCTACTTGATAATACATAATATAATATTATATACATATGAGTATTAAAATAATTTCCTGTTGATTTCATGCTCAATGAATTAGAGTCATTTTTCAGATGCTTACGAAAGACAGTGTTGACTTTCGTTTAGTTTTTGTCTAAATCAATAAAGACTGAATGGGATATAAAAATAAATGAACGTAGGCTACCTGAATCGAATTCAGGTTCCTCGAATACCAACGTTTGTATCAGTACAAGGTGAGAGACACGATTATGTGGTTTAACGGATGAAACACTAGACAGAGTAAATGGATATTTTACCGTCACCCTTTTGTTAGTGTGCAATAAACTGGAATATATAACAAGAGAGTTTCTTGTCAGAAACAAAATGTTTTCTGTCAGAGCCATTATTGGAAAGATACAAAACATGCGTGGCTATTCGTCGCTCGTAAATCGCTTTTTGTTCGTGTGCAATAAACTAGAATACCTACTAGTGAATTGTTTCTTATTAAACGCTATTTTTGAAAAACCTTTATAAATTTTATAGTAAAAATGAAATAATATGCGTGGTTGTTCATCTAAAAATGCTTTGTATTCAGGATATATAGAGTTGTTTGCGTTCAGTCAGTGTGTATGTGACAGCTGTCATTACATTATTTATATCACAATCCCTTTGGCAAGCAAGACCGACAATGCTGCTAATTGTACTGTCCGGGACCCCGTGAGAATACTGTAAATAGTAATGCCCCTGTGAACAACAAGTGAAGGAAAAAGAACATTCATTTATGTGAATAACTCATAGGTTTGCAACCAACTATGCAAAGTAGTAGTCAAGTCACAAATGTAAGCAATAATTGTGACGCAACCACAGAAATACAATGTAACACATATATAAGCAAGGTGTCGCGACCAAGGCAAGGCAATGTAACACATATATAAGCAAGGTGTCACGACCAAGGCAAGGCAATGTAACAAATATAAGCAAGGTGTCGCGACCAAGACAAAGCAATATAACACATATAAGCAAGGTGTCACGACCAAGGCAAAGCAATGTAACACATATATAAGCAAGGTGTCACGACCAAGGCAAAGCAATATAACACATATAAGCAAGGTGTCGCGACCAAGACAAAGCAATATAACACATATAAGCAAGATGTCACGACCAAGGCAATGCAATGTTACACATATAAGCAAGGTGTCACGACCAAGGCAAAGCAATGTAACACATATAAACAAGGTGTCACGACCAAGGCAAGACAATGTAACACATATAAGCAAGGTGTCACGACCAAGGCAAGGTAATGTAACACATATAAGCAAGGTGTCACGACCAAGGCAAGACAATATAACACATATAAGCAAGGTGTCGCGACCAAGGCAAGGTAATGTAACACATATAAGCAAGGTGTCACGACCGAGGCAAGGTAATGTAACACATATAAGCATGGTGTCGCGACCAAAGTAAGATAACAATGTGAACCATCATGTTGTGGTGACCGAGAGACGAAAACAAATGAAAACTGCGAAGCAGCATCCATCAGAAAAAGCAGAGCACAGTCCGTTGGCATCGCAAAAAGTATAATTATATCGGTCGTTTTAATCACTACTCACCAATGTGCTTTGACGACGAAGATGAATTAATGACATAAAAAGTGAACAAGTCGTAAATAATGCGCAATAACACTTGATAGCCGCATTGAAAATGTCTTAATTCAATTTATTGCGTGTCAGACTTGCATCAATTTCAACAGATTATTTCTCTTCATAGAGGTTAATCTGGTATTTTGTTGTTAATCAATATGGCTATTCAATTGGATTGCGAGTGGCAGGATTCTAAGATTGACTTCTTCCTTCATCAATTGCTTTTCCAACATTTGGGAGCGCGCAATGGAATAATTATTTTTCTTTACACATTTCACAGTAGTGTGTATGAAAGAGATAAGAGATATTGAACAATGAATTAACTCGACCAGTAGTTAAACTTATAGTATAGAACGGAGAATTTGACCTGATCCTGGCCTTTATCCATGAATACATTACAAGGTTCTTGTGTTTAATATATATATTTCCGCCAGCAAATCGTGCAATATCGGTCCTTTAGATTTGTGTTCGTGTTACACATCGAGCTTCTTCGTGTTACTTTTCGCTTATGAAAACATACAACCGGGATAATAAATATAGACAAGACATCCACTGTTAAATTATGCTAATAGAAGGTCAAGATTCGTGTCAATTTCTCCGGACTATACCAAATCTCAGACTCTTATATTTTCTGCTTTCGTCAGCACAAGAAATTAAATCACTTGAGGTCAGAAGTACCGTGCTAAATTTAAATATTTATACTAATAACTGTAAATTGTTTGACTCATGCATTCAATTTATATTACAAATCTGCCTTGCGTTCAAGGAAACATTACGCGACGTACGTTTCGTACCTGCCCTGCGTTCAAGGAAAAATAATGTGACGCACGTTTCGTACCGTTTGCGTAAGGTGCGAAACGTGCGTCACGTGATTTTTCCTTGAACGCAGGGCTGGTACGCACCTGTTATTCGTTGAACGGTATGTTTAAAAAAACGTGTTTGACACGTACGCCAAGTTTGGCTAACCATATCCGGATGTGGTATGCGAGTATTTGTGTTATTAAACACAATGGCGGACAGATGCAAACAAAAGAATGTGAATAGTAAAAACCGTGCATCCGTACATATTTCGAAATGAGAACGGAAAAAGCGGGTATTTGTTGTTTGCCGCAAACGAAGCGTACAACGAAGGATTATAGCGATAAAACCCGTGCTTTTTAAACATGTTTGCAGGTAGTTTTCCTTAAACGTAGGGCTGTACATATTTTGAACTGAGAACGGAAAAACGGGTATTTAGTGTTTGCCACAAACGAAGCGTACAACGAAGGATTAAAGCGATAAAAACCCCTTGATTTGATTTTTTAACATGTTTGCAGGTAGCTTTCCTTGAACGTAGGGCTGGTTTCCAATTGTTTAATTCCATATTTTTCTTCATATTCCTAGTCCTAGCACTTCCATCGTCAGCATACGGTTATACGACCAAGTGGACATTAGGTAAGGTCGATTAAATGTCTGAGTTTTATCAGTCTGTATGTAATGTACCGTTAACTATTTAGTTCGTCTTGAATAAGTTGATGCTATTTAACAGAGGTTTTCTTTATGTATGCTTTATGTTCGTCTTTTTAAGATGAATTAATATGAGATTGTCTCTATTCCCAAGAGTTCGGTATTCATTTTATATTAGGTTTGTTAGGATAAATAATTCGCTGGCTTAGAAAAAAATGTCGTAAGTACAAAAAAGCAAGAAAAAAACCCTTGAAAAGTACTCTATAGTTATGGAAACACAAGCTCTTTCAACTTTGAACAATTTAATTTGGTCAACGCGACCTGCTCCGATTTTCATGACAATAGACTCATAAGAAGCGCCTTGAGATGCACTTTTCAAATATGTATGGGTCTTATAAAGCCGGAAGCACTTACGACCTTCTAATTCTAATCCAGCGAATAGAAGTTTAACGTTTTTGGGCAAACAAGAAATCGCACACATAATTTAAAATATAGAATATTACCTGGAAAGGAACACCACACCTGCTGACGACTAAGAGTGGCCTGAATAAAAATTGTTCGTATCAATATACTACATGTACTGAAAGTTGTTTGATAATGGTCAACACATTTTCCTAGTGAATAGTTTGCAAACTAAACAAGAAGGACTGATGGTATTTTCACAAAACCTTATGTTAAGTTGTCTTACGTTAAAGGGACTGCCTCAAGATTGGTGTATTTCAAAAATAAAAAAAAATGTTAAATATTCATGTAATTTTGGTATACATGTAGTTTCCTGTATATGCCATAAACAACCACATTGACATAAAAAATAACTTGGGAAACATCGGCATTTTGTAGTAATTTAGCATTTTTACACCCAAAATTCTATAGGGTATTAATACCCTATAGAATTAGCACTACTATCACTTAAATTGCCTGAAATTTGTTTCCATTCGATGAAAACGAATTGCGAAACCAACCGAATATATCAAAGATGTTTCGGCTTTAGTTTGTTGATGTTACAGTTTGATCATGTATGAATTACATTATTCACAGAACATTTTGGAAGAAAACTCGGCGATAAAATACAGAAAAATACTGAGTGCCAAATATCAAGAGTGATTTAAATTGCTGATATGCCATAAATCGTTCATAAAGCAACCACCAGTGACTTTCTATTATATAAATACTTGGTTAGGTAGGAAAATTACGTCATACACAAATTTTAGCCCGATCTGTGAGGCAGCACCTGTAAAGAATAACCACAATGAAAGTCATTCGTCCTTTACTAAAACTATCTGAATTAGTAACATAAATTATTTGTCTCAGGAGAACATGTGCCTTTTAAAATTAAAGGGCATATACGTTGTAGGTCAAGTTTCCAAAAGGTCAAAATGTGACTTTATACTGATTTATTAAAGGTGAAACCACAGTGTATAAAAGAGTCAATTTCCGGTTATCGCAATAATGAGTACACGTTGAATTGTATAGTATTACAATAATGAGTACAGTGATGGAAAATCGCCGGATGTTTCAATCACAATAATGAGTACAGTGATTTGGTTTATACACGATGGAAACACGTTCTAACATCTTATACATATTGCTCTCGACGCCTCATTCCTAGTGATATTCCTCAACATGATGATGTAATGAAGAGATTCTAGTCTCCTTTTACGCTGAACGTCAGACAATTGGAACACTGATACCTTTTTTATTTCTTTGTAAATTAAATGAAACTGTGTACAGTCCTTGAGAATTTAACAACGAGATTTATTTTGGTCTTCTCTTTGGTACATAGAAGGTAATTTAGTCTTTGAACCAATAAATATATTCGTTTGTTAATATAGACAAATTATCAGACTATTAATTAAGTACACACTTATTAATGTCTTGTGTTGTACTTTCAAAGAATTGAACTATTCCTCATTTGCAATGCGTCTTAAAGGTAATTAGATTTTAGCCGTTCTCCAGGAAAACCGGGCTTAGTGACATTGTATTAGTAATTATGTAATAGGGTTAAGAAAAACCTCATAAATTGGAAAAAGTCATGCTCTTTGATTTAATTATAAGTTCTTGGACAATATAGACCTATGTTTTAGGTTTATGTTTTCTCATGAATTATGTTAAAATATCTTTTGTCGTTGCGATGGTGACCAATTTCTGAAGGGCATTCATATTGAGAAAACGAGGGGTTAGTGGTTAAAAACGGTAGCTACATTTCTCTAAAACCTAGCATTCACGATTTAGATATGTTTTATTACAATACGAATTAGTCCAAGAGCTGAGGGCCATTTATTTACAATTCTTGTCCAAATCTATAATTGGTATGAATGGAAAGCATATTGTGTCCAGTTTACGAAAACCCATTTCTTACAAAAATCTGCTGTCACAACGCTGAGAAATTCAAGATGGCCGCCAAGATGGCCGCCAAATTTTCAAATTTCACTCCTGTAACATAATATACATCCTGTAAGTACCAATTCTGTCTTATATCATGTTTTATGTGTTATTTTGATAGGAAAAATGTTGAAATACACAAATCAAGCTCAAATCATGATGTTTTTTCATTGAATATTTGAAAATCATGCTTTTAAGACGTAAAAATGACGAGAAATCGGTAAAATCTGTCATATCGTTTATTATAGTTAATATGCTTGTTGTATTTTTGGCCAAATAACTATCCCAAATAGTTCTAGTGGTAGTCATACAGATCTTACAACATCACATTCATTCTACTATGGTGTGGTGATGAGATTTTGAAGCCTAATTTGTATTAAGGTGGGTGGGGTAATAATTTAACCCCAAAAAATAGTTTGCCATTCAAAAATTGTTATTTTGAATGGGACATTTTATTTGCGTATTATAACTGTAATGTTGATATTATTTTGTGTCTTTATGCATGTTTTATTTCAATTGTACTATATTGACATATTGCTTCCAAATATAAGAATGGGGGTAAATCACCGCTGACAATGACGAAATATGGACTACATCAGATTATTAAAATGTGTCCAATAATGAATGTCCCTGTGCCAAAAAATGTTCCAAAAAAGTTTTGCCAGGAAAGTATCATCACTTTGTTAGCTTAATTAATTCATTACCATTTAATCAAGTTCGGAAGATTGAGAGACCATGCATGTGCCTCTCAGAAATCCAAGATGGCCACCAAATGGTCAAAGGTCAAGTTAGAAGAGTGAAACTTACCTGTATGGCCAATAACATTTTTTAGTAAACTTATGGATACTGAATAAGGTTGAATGTGTCAATGACACTAGTATATTTTATCTACAATATGCAGAATGATGACCTTACCAAGCTTGTTATGCAATGAAAAAAACATGCATGTATGTATATATCTCGATTCTTACTTTATATTGAGCAGGTTATATAAAGGAATTACAAATAAATAGCTCAAAAACCATATAATTAACCAATAGAAAAAGTAGTCACTAAAAAGTGGGTGGGTCATTCAGTAAACCAGCTAGCTGAGCTATACTGGTTCCATTAATTGTACTTGATTCGTTTCATATTTGTAACTAAATACAAATACAATGTATGTGTAACAGTAATATTGCATCGCATTCAATGATATCATTATAGTTGTATCACATGAGTAGTTTTAAATTATTGTTCTTTGAAATGGGATGGCTGAGAAAGAATTGATATGGGTTTGGACTTCAGTGGACTTCTTAATTAATATGTGGCTTTGCAGTATAGATTAGGAGATAATTCCAATATTACCTGATAAATGGCTGGTTCATGCAGTGTAAGGCACGCTATTGATCCAGAAAAGGCTGTATGCGGCAGTGGTGGGTGATACCTGGTGGGACCAAAAATAGGTGACTAAGCAGTGTTAGGTAGAGCCCATAGAGCCTGGATAGGCTTTACCCAGCAGTACAAGGTACCTTATAGAGCCAAAAAGGGCTGTATCTGGCAATGGTAGGTACATCATAAAACAAGAAATGAATGTAACCGGCAGTGGTGTATGCACAAGAGAGCAAGAAAATGATGTTTCTGCCAGTGAAAGGTACCAAAGAGAGCCAGAAATGGCTATATCCAGCTGTTGTAGGTACATCAGAAACCCAGAAACTGCTGTATCCGACTGTGGTAGGTACCTCAGAAACCAAGTTATGGCTGTTTCATGCTGTGGTAGTTACCTCAGAAACCCAGAAATGACTGTTTCATGCTGTGGTAGGTACCTCAGAAACCAAGTTATGGCTGTATCCGACTGTGGTGGGTAGCTGAGAAACCCAGTAATGGCTGTATCCGACTGTGGTGGGTACCTCAGAAACCCAGAAATGACTGTTTGATGCTGTGGTAGGTACCTCAAAAATCCAGAAATTGCTGCATCCGACTGTGGTGGGTACCTCAGAAACCCCGAAATGGCTGTATCGACTGTGGTAGGTACCTCAGAAACATAGATATGGCTGTTTCATGCTGTGGTAGGTACCCCAGAAATCCAGATATGGCTGTTTCATGCTGTGCAAGGTACCTCAGAAACTCGGAAATGGCTGTATCCGACTGTGGTGGGTACCTCAGAAAGCCTGAAATGGCTGTATCCGACTGTGGTGGGTACGTCAGACACCAAGTAATGGCTGTATCCGACTGTGGTGAGTACCTCAGAAACCCAGATGTGGCTGTTTCATGCTGTGGAAGGTACCTCAGAAACACAGTAATGGCTGTTTCATGCTGTGGAAGGTACCTCAGAAACCCAGTAATGGCTGTATCCGACTGTGGTAGGTATCTCAGAAACCCAGTAATGGCTGTATCTGACTGTGGTGAGTACCTCAGAAACCCAGATATGGCTGTTTTATGCTGTGGAAGGTACCTCAGAAACCAAGTAATGGCTGTATCCGACTGTACTAGGTACCTCAGAAACCCAGATATGGCTGTATCCGACTGTGGTAGGTACCTCAGAAACCAAGTTATGGCTGTATCCGACTGTGGTGGGTAGCTGAGAAACCCAGTAATGGCTGTATCCGACTGTGGTGGGTACCTCAGAAACCCAGAAATGACTGTTTGATGCTGTGGTAGGTACCTCAAAAATCCAGAAATTGCTGCATCCGACTGTGGTGGGTACCTCAGAAACCCCGAAATGGCTGTATCGACTGTGGTAGGTACCTCAGAAACATAGATATGGCTGTTTCATGCTGTGGTAGGTACCCCAGAAATCCAGATATGGCTGTTTCATGCTGTGCAAGGTACCTCAGAAACTCGGAAATGGCTGTATCCGACTGTGGTGGGTACCTCAGAAAGCCTGAAATGGCTGTATCCGACTGTGGTGGGTACGTCAGACACCAAGTAATGGCTGTATCCGACTGTGGTGAGTACCTCAGAAACCCAGATGTGGCTGTTTCATGCTGTGGAAGGTACCTCAGAAACACAGTAATGGCTGTTTCATGCTGTGGAAGGTACCTCAGAAACCCAGTAAAGGCTGTATCCGACTGTGGTAGGTATCTCAGAAACCCAGTAATGGCTGTATCTGACTGTGGTGAGTACCTCAGAAACCCAGATATGGCTGTTTTATGCTGTGGAAGGTACCTCAGAAACCAAGTAATGGCTGTATCCGACTGTACTAGGTACCTCAGAAACCCAGATATGGCTGTATCCGACTGTGGTGGGTACCTCAGAAACCCAGATATGGCTATTTCATGCTGTGGTAGGTACCTCAGAAACCTGAATATGGCTGTTTCATGCTGTGGTAGGTACCTCAGAAACCCAGATATGGCTGTTACCTGCTGTGGTAGGTACCTCAGAAATCCAGATATGACCGTATCATGCTGTGGTAGGTACCTCGAAAACCCAGAAATTGCTGCATCCAGCTGTGGTAGGTACTTCAGAGAACAAGATCTGACTGTACCTGGCACTGTTAGGTACCTCAGCGAGCCAGAAATAGGCGTACTAGGCAGGATAAGTTTCCTCATAGAACCATAAAAGGTTTTACTCAGCAGTGTTAGGTACCTCATTGGGCCAGAAATGGTTTGACTTCAAATTGATAGGAACCTTGTAGAGTCTGTGTTAGGTACCAAAGAGGGCAAGAATTGGCTGTACTTGGCAGTGAAAGCTATCTCGAATAGCCAGTTATGCATATACCTGGAAGTGTTAGGTACCTCAGAGTCATATATGGCTGTCTCCAGCTGTGTAAGGTACCTAGTAGAGCCAGAAATATATGTACCTGGAAGTGGTATGTACCACAGCCAGCCAGGAATGACTGCAAGTACTACATAGAGGCAGTACCCGATTGTGTAAGGTATCTCAGAGAATCAGAAAAGGTTGTTATCCAGAAGTCCAAAGAACCTCATAGAGGCATATATACAGAGCCCGGCAATGGTTGGTATACCTCATAGAGCCGGAAATAGGTGTACTGAACACAAAACAATCAGAATAAGTTTGACCAGAAGTGTTGAGATACATCAATACAGCATATAACATATGTATACTAAGCAGTGTTAGGTACAAAAGGGGAAAACCGTAGCATACCCACTATTTTTAAACGATTTTAACATTTGACCAAATAAATGGCATTTTTGACGGCCATCTTAGATTCCAGGGAGGCACATGAATGGTCGCTTAATTACAAATGTAATAAACTATGCAAGAGCTGATTGTTTGCTGATAAAACAAGCTATTCGTATGTTTTGCGCGCATGTGGCATTCAGTATTGGACAAGTCTGATTTGGTCCATATTTTTCGTCATTGTCAGCGGTGATTTACGCCCCCCTCCTATTTGGAAAAAAACATTTGTATTCACTATAATTGAAATAAATCATGCATATAGATACAGGAAAATATTAATATTACAGTTAAATATTACGTCAATAAAATGTCCCATTCAAAATAACAATTTTTGAATGGCAAACTAAATTTCATTTTGGAGTTAAATTATTACCCCACCCACTTTAATACAAATTATGCTACAAAATCTCACCACCACACCACAGTAGAATGAATATGCTGTTGTTAGAACTGTATAACTTTCATAAGAACTATTTGGGATAGTTATTTGGCCAAAAATACCACAATCATATTAACTATAATAAACGATATGACAGATTTTACCGATTTTACGTCATTTTTTCGTCATAAAAGTATGATTTTCAAATATTCAATGAATAAACATCATAATTTGTGCTTGATTTGTGTATTTCAACATTTTTCCTATAAAAATAACACATAAAACATGATATAAGACAGAATTGGTACTTACAGCAAATATATTATGTCACAGGAGTGAAATTTGAAAATTTGGCGGCCATCCTGGCGGCCATATTGGATTTCTTAGCGTTGTGACAGCAGATTTTTGTAAGAAATGGGTTTTCGTAAACTGGACACTATATGCTTTCCATTCATACCAATTATAGATTTGGACAAGAATTGTAAATAAATGGCCCTCAGCTCTTGGACTAAATATAATTCTAAAATGTGATACAATTTTGATTTCATTTACGTAAAAAACTCGTCAAATACTTGATTTGTGAACTTCATGTTAACGTAACGTCAAATAACGTTCGAATGACGTTTGCGACGTCACTCACAAAAAGGCCGGACTGGTCAGTTTTATAAATCTGTAATTTTGTTATTTTTAAAATGTTTTATTTTCAGAAACTGTTCAAAATAGTCTAGTCTTTCTAATGCGATAGTATCATGATTTTCATAATTTTGTCACTAAGCCTGGTTTTCCTGAAGAACGGCTCATTTGATTTCGAATTGAGGAGAAATGGATCTATTTCATAAAAAATGCGATCTGTATGAAACCCACATCTGTGGGGATATTAAAGACTTCGTTATTTATGGGACACATTTCTATCGGAACGCTGAACGGATCTTTCTTCTGCCAGTCTCTTGATGAGTTGATGTGTGCTTTTTTAGTCCCCTATCGGGTTTCAACCTTAGTGGACTATAAATTTGCCATCCGTCCTTCCTTCTGTATGTCCATCAAAACCTCTGGATCCCGACATAACTCAAACAGTTTCCAATCTATGGTTATGAAACTTGGTATGTCGATAGGGACAATAGGGGGATAATGCGCGTCTAAAAATATTTTGATTCTGACAAAAATGTGGTTTCTATGGAAAAGAGTGAAAATATGTTCAAAATCTGGATCCTGCCATAACTCAAACATTTCGCAAGCTATGTTTATGACACTTGGTATGTGGGTAGGTGCCCATAAGGATTGATAATAATAATTGATTGTGTCGAAAAATGTAGTTTCTATAGCAACAGAAACATAATTGAAAGGTCATGGCTTCAAACCGGTAGGGGACTTCTGTATCGCTTGCAATTCTTAGTGACTTGTTTTACCAGTTTCTTGATGAGTTGATTTGTACTTTCTTCTGCCAATATCTTGATGCGTTGATATGTGCTTTCTTCCGCCAATATCTTGATGAGTTGAAAAGTGTTTTCTTCTGCCAATATCTTGATGAGTTGATGTGTGCTTTCTTCTACCAATCGCTTGGTGTGTTGATGTGTGCTTTCTTCTGCCAGTTTCTTGATGTGTTAATCTGTGCTTTCTTCTGCAAATCTTTGATGCGTTGATGAGTGCTTTCTTTTGCCAATCTCTTGGTGAGTTGATCTGGGCTTTCTTCTGCCAATCTCTTGGTAAGTTTATATGTGCTTTCTTCTGCCAATCTCTTGGTGAGTTGATCTGGGCTTTGCTCTGCCAATCTCTTGAACATAATTGTTATTCAGTGTCATTGATTGTTTAAATGGAATCCTGTTGTGTCGAAAATTCATCTTTGGAGGTTTTGCATCAAATTCTAAATGTTCTCTCGTTAAATTAGAGAAGTGTAGATTTATATCTTAACGTGACCGAAATAACCCGATGTTGACATTTTCTGTTGCTATTTCACTGTATGAATCCCGATTCAACGCTTCTCAGTTTCGTCAGAGAATCATTCTGTTTTCATATGGCTCTGGTGGAACTGAAAACCGATATAATGCTCTGACGGAATTCAAGTAACATGATATTTGAGTTCCGTTCGAGCGTTACATCGGTTTTCAGTTCCGTCAGAGTCATATAAAACAGAATGATTCTCTGACGAAACTGTTTAGCAGTTTATATGGATTCATACCGTGTATTTGCTTGCGTTCGACTAAGACTGTCGCATGTGCGTGGTCATTCGTTTATCCCCGCCCGATTGGCCAATGACCTCCGATTTCGAGGGGAGTACTTTTCTGTCTGAAACTACGGACAGTTTGCTTAATCATTTCTTCTTCTTATACGGTTTGGTAGACATTGCTTAGACATTTCATTATTACTTCAGACTATATCGGGGACAAAGTACATACAACAATTGCAAATAAATACCACGAACACAATGTCCTGAGCAGCGTCGTTATTCATCGTAATTCTAAATTCAATTTCCTTCCACAGTGACGGATGCGTTCTGACAACATGCCAATCACTAAATGGCCGATTCTTGACAGTAAAAGTGATATTATATATTAGACAATGAATGACCTTACACCATTGATAATAATAACACATAATATTGCAAGATATCCAGATGCTAGAACCCCTTGGGTACCACTAATAACATATACTAGCTAGCAATCATTTGACAAGAATATTTGTGTCACTGTTTTATACTACAATTGCATTAGGATTTATCTTGTTTTCTATGCAAAGCAGATGTCAGTTAACCCGATTCACTGTCACTTCTCATAATGTTATGACCCCGACCAATTACGATTAATGTTTCATCTACAAGTATTTTGTTTTAACTTTAAGGTAAGTACTAACCAAGCTAACCAAGCTGATGTGTTTGACAATGTTTAATTTGGAATGCACGTACTTACTGATGCGGAATGAATACGTCGTTGGCTTAAAATTAGAAGGTCGCAAGTACAAAATCATAATTTTGAGAAAACTAGGCAAAATTGTCTGAAAAACTACTCTTTACTTATGGAAAACCTAGCTTTTTAAACTTAGTAAACGTTATGACCCAGACCAATAACAAATAATGATTTATCTACTAGTATTGTGTTTAACTTTAAGGTATTTAAACGCAAACCAATCCACAAAAGCTGAAGTGTTTGTGCACTTTTGAATGCACGTACTCAGTGTGGCGGAGTTGACAAGTAAAGGTAACTCACAGTGACAAGAATAGATAAGGCTAGAGTTCTTTGATATTTCGTTACTCGGTCCCTCCTACCCAAATTTTGGTAATTTTTAAAATAATAAATTGAATGACTGGAAAAAACAAAATTGCATATAATGTTCTGATGATAAATGCAGGCGCGTAGCTACCTATACGCGAGTACACAGCTGAATCCACATGATTCTGACAAAAACATTTTCAGGCAAATTTTTTTATTATTTCATGCTAATGTTAATAATAAGTTGTAAATTCATATTAGTGTTTCACTGCAGTGTACTAGTCTTAAGATAAATTGGCTGTTTTCTAAAATCTAACACTGTTGTTGGGTGTTGATTGCTTTAAATCGGCCCGTCATTGACTATTCTACCGCCAACAGATCGTGGAAGCTATATTTTGGGAGGTTTTTATTTTTATTTTTGCTCTCCTCCTGCCGAAATTTCACACAAAAAAGTCTGAGTAACAAAAAAATAAAAAAACTCTTGTCTAAATATCTAGGTCATGCATATTTAATTTCTACATACTCTCGTATATTAGTATAGAGTGTACAGGGTGTTAAGAAAGTTTGTTCTCAAAATTAAAAATCATACTTAATTTGATCTGAGCTATGTAAACAGTGTACAATTTCAATGTCTTACTCTAATGGCTCCATTTCATGCCAATATGATAAGAACAATGGTAGAACCCTCTGGAATTTAGCCTGAAAAATTTACATTCATCTGGCGTCACAGAAACAAACTATTGAAATTTAAACATTGAGAACGAACTTTTTTAACACCCTGTATATAGTAAAATCCCCCATTTGTTAAATATACGTATAGAAATACAACGAAGCTTATCATAGGTAAAATACGTTTATAATTACAGAACAAAGAGTTATCAAAATAAATATCTAGAAAGCCAAAATAAGACGAAATATAACCCATAATTTATGGTTTTTTTCACCAGTTCCAACACGACGACTAATCATGATTTATCCAATCAGCTTGTATCAATTTGACACCTTTACTTGGTCTTATTATATGCAGCAAATTAAAAGGGTAACACAATGCTTGAGACATACAATTGGATAGGTTTATATAGGCTTGCAACCATTACCAATCCAGAGCAATTCTAGTAATGTCTAGTAATTCTCTTTAAGCACCGAACGCAGAGTCTATGATTACGAGTGTGGATACAATCATATTAAAAAAATGTTGTTTAAATTTTCCACATCTTTGAATTGTATTTTTAAGTGTTTTGTTCATGTTTTTATGAAAAGACTTCCATTTTTCATATTTACATGGCAGCAACTTTAACAAATGTGAAAAAAAGAAAAATCACAAAAAGAAAATACAAACTGCATCATGATTTCCAAGTTCGAGTGCTTCAATCAAAGCGACGTTAGCAGGTCATGGTGTGTAATTTGCCAATTACAGAACCGTGTCAACATTTTGAACGGAATGCATTATAATTAAGGGTTTAAATTCATTCAACTTTTCAATAGCTTGGGCGGATCTATACTGGTTTAGTTAGGCACAATGCTTGTAAGTGTTTTATGTTTTATGTGCTCGGTTGGTTCAGTTGGGCATTGTGCCTTTGTATGTTTTCAATGTTTTCTGTGCTCGGCTGGTTAAGTTGAGTGCTGAATTCCCTGTCTGACTTAATATTATCTTTTCAAATACGGACAATATAATCAATTTAATACGCATTAATTTTCATTTTCCATTTTATGTGTAAAATAAGCCAGTGTTATCATCCGCGGACATACACGATCATTCTAAAGGTAAACCCATATTTTCAAATCCGTATCGTCAGTAGATCTACGAGGAATGTCCAAAATAATTTTAGACATTCCAATTTATAGGGTATCTTGAGTTCACGAGATCTATATTTATATGCTATATTTCCAAAAAAATATTGTTGTGATTATTTGATGTGATTTGTTTAGCTTAAACAACGAGAGCATTGCACTGGCTTAATTAATGTACTTAAGCCTTTAAAATGCTACTTATTGAAAGGTTCTTTCAACGTAAGAATTAAAAACTAAACTGAATGAAAAGAGAAGCCCTTTAAATCTAATGGAAAACGCGCCCGTATTACTTATTTCAAGTAAACTAAAATCTTTTCTAGGAATTACCTTAAAAGTTCTTATCTTGAATGATTAAATAGATTCTATGAATTATTCTCATGCAATAGTTAAGCCGACGAGAGTTCGTGTACTCGCTATTAGTTGGACTGAAACAAGAATTACATTTATTAAAGGATTTAAAAGTTACAGGGAATATTTTGTAATTACAAGTTGGGACACCTATTCCCTATTGAACGTGTTTTTTAAGTTTTCTCTGTTCAACAGATGAGAGTTAAGGTACGTAATGTGCCAATTATGGACTTTTAATTTGTTTAATTTCAAACCTTAAGTTTACAAATACATTTGGGAAATGCATTATAATTAAGGGTTATCATAGACGAAAGACGAAATGAAAATCGTACCAGTAATTCCCTTGCTTGACGCACAGCAAAAAAGGAAAAAACTGGCTTCTCTTCTCTCAAACCCTCGTGGCGATGGATACCATCAGAAATGAGGTGTCGAAAGTGATAAATATAAGTTGAAAAAAAACTTGTTTCAAAATCGACCTAAAATAAATTAGTATTAAAGACGTTTGATAGGGTTATTATTTTTTTTAAATGATACCAAAAGATAGGCACAATTATAGTTTAATATACAGTGCCCATCAAAAATAAGAATACAGTAAATAATTGGTGAAAAATTAAACTTGGTTAAATAATTCAATAACTGTTTATCAGACGGTCATAATTATACTAGTTTCTGAAACTACAGTTACTAAATGAGTCCAAATAGAGATAGAAATAAAAATGAAGATGTTTGTAACTAAAATAACCATGTGATCAAAATGGCTGAATTTTCCATATTTTTGTGACAAAGTTACCATTCAAGGGGGACAAAGAAACTTTAAATTTTGCACTTAGGGTAACCATTAATGTATGGTCTTTCCATTTAATAAACAAAAATATTCAGTTTCGTCAAATATATTGTTGCTTTATTGTTCTGCAAATAGTATCAATACAGGCAAGTAAGTGGGCAAATAACATCTGTATACTTATTTTTGGTGGGCAGTGTATACTGAAAAAATATGTGAAATAAAAAAGGTATGTCGCGGTACTATTTAAGGGGTCATGGGCCTTTTGCAACGTCACTATTCAAGAAAATGACCAAACTTTTTTATATTTAGCAATGTATTCATTTTTGCATTAAAATCGATATTTTTTCTTGTTAAAATCATTTCCATGGGTTTGTATGAACAAACACATATTATTCAAATATTCCTATACACTTTTGGTATTGATAAGAAAATTCACACATTTTTTACAAAAAAAAAATTGTCAAAATATCCGAAAAAAAAATTACACAAAATCGGCCGCAGCTTAAGAACGACATCGATGACCAATATATTTTTTATTGCTAATTTTGTTGATAAAAGTGTACTTAATCCAAATATTAAATAAAAAAGATAGGTCACGGGACTACTTTTTGCGCTATGACGTCATTATTGTCCCAGTATATCATAAAAACCTTAGTGAAATTGCGTAAAAACGACGCAATATCTGCATGTAAAAAATATTCTAATACCAAAAAAGTACTCACATTTGCATATTATGTACATGCAAGTATAATAAATATAAACTTAGAAGAAATTGGCGTGTAAAAAGAATTATTTTAGCTGCAGTTACGTCGTAATTGTGTCTCTTTGCAATGAAAATTGCGGTATAGTGGCGGAAAAATTAGTACATTTTGCATATATGTTTTTCTCATAATTTCTAGTCTTGTCATAATTTATTCTTGGCTAAGGATGTTGATTAAAGTGTAGTTTATCTAAAAATTAAAATAAAACATAGGTTTGCACGCTTTTATGACTGAATTATCTCCCCCTTTTCCCAATTTGTCAGTGACTTCGCATTCCATATAGCAAGGGGGCACAGATGGGCCCTGAATCGCTCACTTGAATTATCTTCACAATTTTAGTCAAGAGATCATTAATTCATTCCCTATATATCTGTAAAAGGGGATCTGTGTAGTCCCAGGCAATACAAACACTCATTATACATTGGTACAGGTAACCCAAGTAATAATTTCTAATTTCACAAAAAATGAATGAAAATGTAACCGCTATTTCAAGCAGAGTGTTTTCATATTATTAGCTCAGTGAAATTTTTTTTTTAGCGCAACTTATCCATATTTATACTAACCCTAGATAGTATCACGACAATCATTTTGCCCAATTTTCATGACAATCCAGTGCCAAACGCGGCCTCTATTCCCGTTTAAGGTATATGCACATATAAACTAATGGTTAGCATACGGACAATGTCATGTTATTCATATTGTTTGTGAGTAATGGCGTTTTTTTTAAAAAAAAGTTGCATATAATACACGCAATGTGGCTGGTAGATCTAACCAAATTATGTTAACTTAGTACAATGTAATTAAACGTGTCACAATGGCCTATCACAATTGTCACATTATCCACACTTGCATGTTACTAATGTCATGGAATAATTTAAGTATATAGCATATCCAGTAAAGATACATGTATTGCACCCCACCTGTCAAACGTCCTACGTTCAAGCCTATGTCCCACTGAGCATTTTTTGCATCGGCGATGTACTCCCGACTGTAATTAATGAGTATTCAGGACATCGGGAACAGGTTCCTCGTAGGGAACTTTAGGGGAAGTCATGAGACAGTTTGTGACATCGGAAGGAATTGTGATTCATCGGGTGGTACCGGAAGCAATCGGGAGAACATCGCCGATGTGGAATTCCTCAGTGGGACCTACGCTTAACCGGCGTACGTGTACGGATGTATAACGAGACTGTGTAACATACTTTATCCTGTATCTCGTCAAAAGATAAATGGATAGCTATCCAAAACACAGAAGCAGTACATCAACTTTACTTTGTTGCAAAAATTGAGAAGCCATTGTTTAAGCCTGTTAACTGGTAAGAAGAACGTTGTTGTCAAAATAGAGAAGCCATTGTTTAAGTCCGTTAACTGATTAGGAGCAATGCATGAACCTTACTTTGTGTTCAAAAAAGAGGAATCCATTGCTGAAGCCCGTTAACTGATAAGGAGCAGTACATCAACCAAACTGTGTTGTCAAAATAGAGAAGCCATTGTTTAAGCCTGTTAATGATATAGAAGTGACTCACCTGTATGACTTTTGTTAGCTAATAGTATCACTCTAATAAAACCATTGCAATTTGGAAATGTTTCATTACTTATTTAGATACAAGGTTACATTTCTACATACTCCGAAAGAAAAACAATGATACAATTTGACCTGATGGAAAAACCACAGTCACTAATAACGTTGAACGAGCCAACATTTTCATTATGTATATTTTTCGACCACCGCTCGCATGCTCATATGCTACATGTATATCCCGCAGATATCACCAGACAAAGCTTCCCCGTAAAGGTCTGAAAGAGCAAACACAATCATACAAAACCTTACAATATAAGGATGTGCAATGACAATATGTAAAGGAAGAAAGGGAAGCAGACTTGTCAAAATCACCTAGTTTTTCACACTGTCATTTGTCAATGCTAAACACTTGTGAATATAAGAGTTATTAATCCCACCAGTTTTTGCAACAAGACTATTATTTACTTCCTGATCGAGTAGGAGGTTACAATGAGCCAGCAAAGTTGTCTTATAAGTAAACTTACTGATAAATAACGTCTGAGACAGAAATGCAGGACACAAATAATTATATTTGAATTTGTTCCCCTAAATTTAGTATTGGGTTTCGTGGCATTTTGCGGTACGGTTGGTATCATTTATTTAGCGGTAGTTATTAAATTGTCATCCAGATTCTAGAGAACTGGGTTATGAACACGAAGGTTAAAATGTGAAATAATGTATCAGCTATCCATGTTAAATAGGAGAACAGTTCAATTATAGCACTAAACATTGACATTGAAGTGTTCTCCGAGGCGAGTGTTTATCCATTTGTTTAAGCCTATGTCCTACTGAGGAATTCCACATCGGCGATGTTCTACCGATTTCTTTCGTTACAACCTGATTTATCACAGTTCCTTCCGATAGTTCACACTGTCTCATTACTTCCCCGAAGCTTCCTCTAGACCACGAGGAACCTGTTCCCGATGTCGTGATATCTCATTAATTTAATTTGGGAGTACATCGCCGAGGCAAACAAAATGCTCAGTGGCTTTGGCTTTACTTCAAAGTTCACCTTTTGTTCAAGCATATACCCTTTCCGCTACCACGAATTTTTTTTGGGGGGGGGGGCTATGAGAAATTCATATGGTCCCTATACCTCGTCCTTGAGACACTATTGACTTGCAGCACTGATAAAAACTCGATACATCCGGATTCACACCTGCCCAGAACGTGAAAGTAGGTAAAATCGTCAACATTCCGACTTAAGGTCACCGGGAATGACGATATGACTGTGCCTAGCGCGAAAAACTTCTTTTTTAGCTTGATAGGCCTATTTTTGGGGCCCTTTACTGTTCTTGTATTCCAGACTGTACATAAGCTCTGTCAATTTATTATTATCAACGCTGATCATGTCTGCTGATGCAGTAATTGTGTCGGCAGTTGTATAGTTTGCTATGAACATAATCAGTGTTCATAGCGAGAAAATATTCTAAATACGTAGTCTGGTTCCCCTTCTCATAAGTAATCTTCGACTAACTGCTGTAAGATTGTAGACGGTGACCAGCTACTTATTACGGTGATGTAATTACTTTATCATTTAAACTTTTACAACAAGAAATCACAAAGGCATTGGGTACCATAATTGCAAATAAAACGTACACACTAGCACGGATGTACTTCTGTCGTAGAGGAGAAGAATTTAATAAGACCAATTGTCTTCCATTCTAATATTTCTTTCCATAACCTTTGTTATTGAATATTAAAATGTATGTATATATTTGGGAAAATAAAAACTGACACAATCATGTCCGCTACATGTATATTTAATTGATCAAAGCCGCTTGGTAGCGTTTGTTTAGGTGGCGAACTCCTATGAAATGTGCTAAGGACCTTATAACTTACCACATCGGGTGCGCGTTTCCGCTACATTTCCTTCACCATATTTGTACATTTGTAATTATGAAGTGTTATATTATCAGCTGCCTGTTAGTACACAGTAATCGGGTATCTGTTCCTGTCCGATAGCGTTCTAACATTTCTGACCAAGGTATTGTTTTATCAAAGTACTTACGTCAATCTTTAACTTACGCCCTTATATTGCTTTCATAACTGCACATTTGGGATTGGTATGTTTTTGCAGGTGTTCATTAACTGAATAAATGTTAACATTGCAAATTCTTTGACCACAGTTTGTAGTTGTTAAAGAATCACAAAGAATTCACATTTCGACGAAAGTTTAAGGTTTTCGTAAGTGCTTTGATAAAACAGTACCCTGGAACTAAGCTACCATTACAACCAATTGATAGTAAGTAAATTACGAGAGTAGAGAAATTACTGTCTGAAAAGTCCATTAAGTTATCGTGTTGTTCCAACTACCACATACTACAATATCTAGTGAGATTGGATATAAATTTATATATGGGACAATAAATCACGCCAATGTCTACCAGACGTCGGCAAAGCACTCTTGGCATGGAATAATAGCCACACGGAGACCCATTCAGTGATTATAGATATGTAAACGACACGATGCGACAGACATTTCGTCTAATATATCATGATGTTAACAGCACACTATGTCCAGTTTCGCAATGTTTTAATTTGGTTTTCCCCATACTAATAATAAGTGTGTTTTAATAGAAACAGCTAATGTAAAAGCTTAAGTACGAAACTCGTTATCGCCGAACGTCCATGAACGTTTATACTAAATTCACCCACCGTATTAATTTGTAGCAATAGATAACTAAATAGTATATGCAATCAATCAACATCACAATTGATGCCTAATTGTAGTCAATAATTTATCCAAAATAGCTGACTTAACTGAGCAATTACTTAAATAAGTTATTTGTGGAATTTGGGTGCATACTTATATTCCTTCTGTATACCCGATATAATCTTGAGAGCATCAATTGACCATTAACTGGTATGAACAGGGAACGTTTACTGAGACCCAGGAACGAGACAAACTCGCTTGCTTAGAATGATTAGGTCGTAAGTATAAAAACTCTATTTTTAGAAAACAAGAAAAGAATGTCTGAAAACTACTCTTTACTTATGGAAAAACAAGCCTGTTCAACTTCAGTTTGGTTAAATTGACCTGATCCGATTTTGATGTAAATAGGCTCACAAGAAGCGCCTTCTTATGCAGATAGCAAATTTGTATGGGTGTTATAAGGTCGTAAGTTGCTACTTACGACATTCTCATTCTAAGCCAGCGAAATATTTATTGTCTCATTTCGCTCAAAGTATCTGGCTGCTTCCGGTGAAATGTTATGTAGGTTCAACATACGTAAAAAATCACTAACGACCTCCCGTATTGTTTTAGCACAAAACCAAACAACAAAATGTGTCTGACATTTCTGCCGTAGATGCAGTTAGTTCGATAATATAACACTAACAACTCTAATCTTCCCGATGATGATTTGTTATATATATTGTTTGTGTGAGACCTAGTGGCTAGAATGTGTATGATTTTGTTCGTCTGTTCAATACTATAATAGGCGTATTCGACAATAATTTATACTACAAACTTCTTGTTTGTCGATGGCTAAAGTCGAAGGTGTCAAATTATTTTGCTAATAATTAGAACAGTGTCACTTAATCACCTCGAAGTGGTTCAGAAACTTTGCCCCGTCACTTTAGGCCTTATATAGTCAACTGTATCCTCCTCCGGAACGGGGGTTTTATGGTTTGATTCAACGTTTGTCGTTTATTACTAGTGTTTGGTATAAAACCACTGCTAATGCACTTTTCAATGTTTTCCTCCCAGAGGTGGGGGTCGGCGGGGATGCACGGGGAATTAGACACATAAAGACTTAACCGATGTACGGGAATTTGATAAAACTGGCGTCACATGAAGCGGAATTAGACATGAACCGAGGTCGGAAATTAGACAGTCAATCAACCATAGGGATATAAGACATCAAGAACAACCATACCCACAAGGAATTAGACAGAGCGATCTGCACATGGAAGGGTTTGACGACTTATTTCCAAAAATGTCTAATTAATTTCCCTATATAATCCCGCCGCCCCCTCCCCTCTGTGGGAAAACATTGGCAAGTGCATAAGTACGCTCCATACACCGAGTAAATCCAGAACAGGCCGGTAAACTGAAACTTGTCTTTGAGATTTATAACTCTTCTTAATATTCCTGTAAAATTTCAAATTATATTAATGTCGTACATAAATATATTAGAATATGTAGACAATGTACTTTTCACAAGTCTTAATAACTCTATGTTCTGTTCTCTCCTCGTGGCACGTGTGACTATTTACTTATAAGATATGGCTAACCAGAGTATACCACAAGCCCCGAACTTAGTACTGATTGCCCAATGATATTGGGTCACGTGTATTATGCCATTCCGGTATAATTATGCAATGGTTGCACCAAAGAATACGACAGAATATGTATGCTCTTTGGTTGCACATATTTGTCCTATTTTGGGGACAAAACATTTTTAACACAAATGTAATAACATTAATATGTGGTAATATAGTGCAGCACATGTGGTCGTATCGGCATCTTTGATATTCAGCTGTATAAGTAGTAACGTTAGTGACCTGGAGATATTGGTGAATTTCATAAATGTACAAATTTCGCTGAATTATCGTTCCCTCTAGCGTAAAATTTGTAAATAGAACATAGAACTTTAAGATCGCTAATAGTTCCGCGCGCCAAATATTTTAAATTCATAATTCGCTAACGTTTAGACCCGCGGAAAGTTCCTCTTATACTGTAGTCAATTGTCGAATACAATCGTACTTTTTACAAGATCTTTAATGAAGAAAATGTCTGGAGGTAACAAAGGACGAGACTGGAATAAAGAATAGATACACCTGAAAGTTACAACAAAACATATAAAATAAAACCACCGAAAGATAAATATAAATATCATCTATGCAATATCCAAACAGTGTAACTATAATAATCTCATAAACACAAACCAATGCTTTTAAACAATAGTCAGAAAGTCATATTTCATAGATACAGTATATGGTATATTGCCTTAACTTGCGTATATATTGATATATATACACCTTTTTTAAATGTCTTTGTTTTGTTTCCTGTTGCTGAACACATTTGCTACGAATGTCAGGTAATATTCGTAGAAGTACGAATGTGATTATTCCTGGTATTTGAATTTTATAAGTCTGGACCTTTAATTACTTATTTTAAACCAATACTAGTTTCTAGATTTGCTGACCTATGCAATAATTTCCGGAACCTGTCAACTGGCTCACTTTAATACGACTTTTAATACACAAGTGTCGCTGGAACTGATTTTGACGTCCTAGGAAATGTCAATGTGTTTCGTCGGCCACAAGGTGGCAGTTTGAAGTCATTCATTGGTCGTGGCTGTCTGTGAACTCACGTGACACCACGTCAACAATATGACAGTTTGGTTTATACATTGGTCGTGGCTATCTGTGAACTCACGTGACACCACGTCAACAATATGACAGTTTGGTTCATACATTGGTCGTGGCTGTCTGTGAACTCACGTGACACCACATCAACAATATGACAGTTTGGTTTATACATTGGTCGTGGCTATCTGTGAACTCACGTGACACCACGTCAACAATATGACAGTTTGGTTTATACATTGGTCGTGGCTGTCTGTGAACTCACGTGACACCACGTCAACAATATGACAGTTTGGTGTATACAGTGACGGATTAGAGCAAAACAGTTGTAAAACTCCTTCTATAAGCATATTTAGTTACAACTATTTTGCACTGAACCCTCGATAATCCGAGGATGTTTCTGAACTGACGTGACGACACAGCAACATTTGACAGTTTGGTTTATACATTGATCGAGGCTGTCATTGAACTCATATGACGCAATGGCAACAATATGGCAGCTTGGTTCAAACGTTAGTCGAGGCTGCTGCTGACATCACATGACGACACAGCAACAATATGGCAGCTTCGTTCAAACATTAGTCGAGGCTGTTGCTGACATCACATGACGACACAGCAACACTATGGCAGCTTGGTTTAAACGTTAGTCGATGCTGTTGCTGACATCACATGACGACTCAGCAACAATATGGCAGTTTGGTTCAAACGTTAGTCGAGGCTGTTGCTAACATCACATGACGACACAGCAACAATATGACTGCTTGTTTCAAACGTTAGTCGATGCTGTTGCTGAACTCACATGACGCCACAGTTTTGGTGAGCTTTGAAAGTTAGTTGACGGGGGACGACCTCTGGTTTCCATGCTTGTTGGTTTCTGTCTCATAACACAAGCACACAACGCGAACTGTTTATAACATTGTCTGAAATTCTGGCTGAATATGCTGTAGAGTATTGGATTGGCTGCTGAATTCACGTAACCAATAATCATGGTGAATACGTGCACTGACCAGTTGTCATGAAATGTACTCGGTGATACGGTGTTCCAGACCAGGAAGACTTGATGTGGTGAGTAACTGAACAAGTAAACAAACACGCTGAGTATCAGCATTTTAACAACACCACGTCTTGCATTGAGCGCCTCGGAGAAACGTTCAACAGACGTTCCATTTAAATCCCTTACATGAACCCTTCTGTAAAGACGATCTGTTCCCATGAATAAATGTCGAGATATGCAACAATATAGCGTAATCTGTAAAGCTAATGGAATGTAGTAGAACAAGAACGACTCGGTGTATTTGAAAACCAAGAAATAACGGTCGTGATTGACCGGAAACAATAGGATACAGTATCTGTTGGGTCCGCTGTTAGTGATGGTGTTAAACAACAATGTAGGCGTGCCAGCAATCCAGGAGAAAGGCCAGATACATCCTAAAACCACCACCAGGCGTCGCTTGTTACACAATATATGCGCCTTAATAGGATGTATAATTGCAACATATCTGAAAATAGACATGATACATACAATTATCATGCATTCAAACAGGATCCTACTTAATAGAAAAAGGTCAAATTAACAAAGAATTTATCTAAACTTAATCTATACTGCTTGTACCTAGTCGCTATCAATTATGACACAATTATACTTTTATCATCATTATTATTATATACTGAGTATTTGTTACCACAATTGTCATTTTATATGATCATATATAAATTTACTTACAATTGATGTACATGTATATAGTTAAACTTTGTGTAACTCGTTTTGTGTAAATGTTTTCTAGTTCTTGTTATACCGAAGTCCTTGTTGTATTTGACATATACGTTAATTAGTTTAGTTTCACACCATAGCATGTTACATTTAGAACATTTTATCATGATTTTATTATTTGCTTTCAATTATGGGATTTTTCAGTGAAAATAACAGTGAAATTACCACTTTGTTATTTTCACTGTTTTAAAGAAAAAAAACGTAACGTCAACGACACCGGGCTTTTAAATATGCGTTACGTCATCATGACGTCATAATTCTCACGCCATGACAAAACATGAGAGGGGAGCCCTATTACGATTATTATTAATAGGAGATTTGATTTCATGGTCGAGCTTAACCACGGATTTAACGAAAATTCTACCTCCACGAAAAGTAATGATATGCATATGGACGGTTGAGAAGTATTCAACCTTCACATAAGGTAATGATTTAACAGTAAATGAATCGCCCGCACCATCGCATACGGAATTGTTTTTTACGTTTCATTGCTGATGTGAAATGAGATCTAGATCTTGACATAATGGTTCTGTCGTGTTTATCCAACGATGACATAAGGCTAACCATATTAATATGTACTGAATAGAATAGAATGCATTTATTTATATGTAAATTAGTTATGATACAGCGTAACATAACGGCGGAAACAGCGGTTCTTAAAAAGCAACGTCTTTTTAACCACAGTAGTAAAATTTCATACAGTGTATGCTGCTAAACGTTTCAGTATCGTAGGTAAATAGTTTTGATGATACGTATTATCCGGTATTCAAATCGTCGACGCTCACCCTCCATTCGAAACATACAACCACCCGCCCCCACCCCCCCCAACTTACCCTCGCCCACCGGAATCCACAAAAAAATACATACACCAACCCGTCCAAACACAACCGGTTAAAAGACAAGCCAAAATCCCATTCAAATACACTAACAAACCGTTCAAAACACACGAGGCCAAACATCCACTCACTCCCAACCACTTTGTTCAGATACGCACTAGCAAACCGACCCAAATACCCACCTACCAACCATTCACAACTTTCTCCTACTATATGGCCCTATCTAAGAACCATAGTTTCTGTTCGGAAAACCTGATTACCTAACGACACATTACTGTACATGTATTGTCAAATCACCTAGTTATGCTTAATGAAACATTAATTGCCATAAGCCAACGTTATGCCTACACTTCATGTATTGAAATTAATTGCAAAGTACACACACATGTTTGAAGAGATTAAACATAGATGAAACAATCCCCACATTCTGAATGTGTAAAACACCATATGAAGGAAGACACATCACGACTGATGATTGAAACTTCACAATATGAATGATGACAGTACATGCTGCTATATTGTGTCTTGGGGTTTGAAATCTAGTATATTGGGAGCTTGCAAACATTACGAGCAATGTAACATCACGATACCAGACATTTATTGGAAGTGTTTGACTTTACCCATTAGGCAATTAAACTCTATTGGGAAAAACTTGTTAAATTTACGAATAACCACATTATTCAATTGTCGCTATGTTTGCAATATGAATGATGCTTCTTGTTTTAATTTTTTTTGATACTGCCACGCACCCTTGAGCTTTAGAACCGCCTCCTCGATAGCCTAGTGGTTGAGCGTTTGCTTCGAGTGCGGGAGGTCTAGGGTTCGATCCCTGGCCGCGTCATACCAAAGACGAAATAAAAATGGTACCAGAAATTCCCTTGCTTGACGCTCAGCATAAAAGGGAAACTGGTTTCTCTTCTCTCATACCCTCGTGGCGATGGATAACATCAGGAATGAGGTGTCGAGAGTGACTGATATAAGTTGGAAAAACTTGCTCACAATCGACCTTAAATAAATTAGTATAAACTAAACTTTAGAAGTCTGTGTCAGTATTTGGGCCAGGAAATGTGTTGCAGTGTCCGTGTCAGTATTTGGGCCAGGCAATATGTTGCAGTGTCCATGTCAGTATTTGGGCCAGGCAATGTGTTGCAGTGTCCATGTCAGTATTTGGGCCAGGCAATGTGTTGCAGTATCCGTGTCAGTATTTGGGCCAGGCAATGTGTTGCAGTGTGCTGTTTGCGCCAAACTGCAAGATAGTCTGCATGTTTTGATAGAACTTCCAGGTGTTGAAATAAGAGCGGTTGTAAAATTATTCGAGGCATTAAACCGAATAAAAACAATTTCTAGGAACGATGACCGATGTAAATGCTTGTGACTGATGCGATACTACGAAAGTAAAGAAGCGTTTAGAATAACGAAACATATTCCAACTAAAATGCTTTAGTAATGTGGTAATTCTGAGAAAGTTAAGTATAGTGAACAGAAAAAAACTTTGGGTTACGCTTGCGAAAGTGCTTTAGTAAAGCAGTACGTGTCTCAAATGTCAACGATAAAGGGCACCTTTCAATGATCGCGGATTTTTATTATACCGTAAATGTAACAGAATTGTCACAGTTGATATGACAATTGTATCGCCGCTGACAACAGTATAGTTGATCTATATTTGATCCGTAATTTGACTTGGAGAAATATGAATTTTACTGCCATTGGGAATCCTACGGTATTATCCTAATGTCCTATATACATTCATAGAAATTGGACGTGATCTAAAACAAAACAATAAATATATCAGATTTATATAGCGTCTTTTTCATGCGAACACACGTTTAAAGGCACTTTACATTATAGTGTTGCAGCCACATGGGCGCAGGAGCATCCTCTAACAGTGCAGATTCGGCATGATCTGACCAGAGGGACAAACTGAGAGAAAGCCCCTGAAGGGAGAGAGATACATTAGATACAGACATGTCCGGCGCTGCAGAAGTGCGCCTAGCTCTTGTTTCGAAAAGACAGTCTGGTTCTTAAATGATGTGCCTGGTATTTATAAAGCATCTTAGTGGAAAGCTTAAATAGTTTAGCTTAAGTAAAATATTTGCGATGTACATATTTCCCGCAAATTGAAAAAAGCCCTTTAATATACTTCCTTAGCGATAAGTGTAGCTCTCTACAAAATGCATAAATTCTTTGTAAAGAATAAACAATCTGGCTTGTGTTATTTAGCTAATACACTAAAAGAAATTTTAAGATTTTAAGACAATTCTTAGTTTTCTACTAAAATGCTTTTTAAATAGCGGCCCAGAACAACACTTTTGTAGCTAAATATATATAATTGCACTGCATGGTTTAATTTGAGTTATTGTGTGATATACAATTGTGTTACAAAATTTCATACATTTGTATTACCAACATGCCACATGTATCCATAATTGGTAACACTGCTCAGTATTTACGGATGCTGACAAGCTTGAATGCTAGACCAAGAATGAGAAACAATAAAAACGAAAAACGATGTCTGTAAAAACAACGATATTTGATCATCTAATTTAATCCGATTAGTAATCTTAGAAAGCACAGGTTCCTATTGACATGACCGTCATTTTCTCGTAGCAGTCGTGTATGGCGCTGCTCGAGAAACAACTATGTTCTTGAGACAATACCAAAAACAAAATTATTGCGTGGAAATATTTCAATTTTATGGCAATTACAAGATACAAAACGACAGAGCTTTCAGTCAATGTTATTCAACACCCAATGATACACAATATTCCTTTGTTTGTTCATTTGTATTTGACCAATAAGGCACAATAGTGCCGATTTTTAATATAATTTGAATTGATTGAATTGATAAATGTAGCCCCGAGTTTTCTTCTATCTTTTCTAATCTAAACACCGATACGGTAATCGTGAGATAAAACTGAAGTATAGTGAGGAGCTTCTCGTTAATCAAAATGTCATAGACCGTATGGTGGCCAAAGAAAACAGCGGATTTCAAGTAGTCATTATTGACAATAATTCCTCACCACTTATATTTGATTAGATACAAACAGATAATATTAAGTCAGACAGTGAAGGTAGCACTCAGCTTAACAAAGCACAATGCCCACCTGAACGAGCCGAGCACAGAAAACATGGAAACATACAAGGCACAATGCCCAACTAAATAGGCCATGATCCCCCCATGCCCAAGCTGTCGAAACTCTAAATGAACCAAGTGTAATGATGTGTATAAACTGACCAGTATCATTGATAACCTTTGGACTCTGTAACTTTCCACTGTATAACATGTATGATAACATCCCGCCCTGGAATCAGTCTTAGATTAAAAGTTCAACTGTAAACACGCTTGTGTTGTTGCTTTTATCATAGTCACAATTGTGAATACTAGACCACCAAGAACACTGATATTACCACACATAGAAATTAATACACCAAGAAATCAGCTAAATGCCCAAGCTGAATGACCTAGTGCCAACAGTTAAATGGCTGAAATACCTAGTTTTAGCTGTCAGAAGTCCTAAAAAGCAGAAAAAAGAGAAAAAGAAACAAATGTCAAGTTTCCAGCTAAATGACCTAGTTTCAGCAATAAAAAGCTCGGACATGATAGAGTTTACGTTATGTATACTGGAATAGTGATTGCTGTTTTAGGCTTAGATACAAGACACGGATATGGCAGAGTTCACGTTACGTATGCTGAAATAGTGATTGCTGTTTTATGATTAAATAAAAGTTACTGACATGACATAGTTCAGATTATGTATGCTGGAATAGTGATTGCTGTTTTATGTTATATTTGTGTTCCCCGGCCAATGTAATACATTTGCGCCATGCTGCAAATGAATATGAATGAATATGAACAAAACATTGGAATGAACATGTCTGACAATGTCAGACGATTTTTTGAAAAGTGTTGTACATTAATGTTGTCAAACTATTAACTATTATATAAACACACCACGATTCGTAAATCACTTTGTGCAAAGTCAATCATCTGCTAAGCCTCAAAATGTTTACACCATATATGTGTCAACCATCTTATCGAAATACATAATAGATGTGAATCAATACTGGTTACACACCATAGAGTTTACCATATAATTAAACAATTTGCAGTATTAAGGAATACACACTACGGTGTACTTGTATATTACATTATGCCAAATTATTCTAAAGAAATGTAAAGTAGTTGGGAAAAAGGCGTCGACCATATTTTTAAAGTAGCAAAAAATCTAATGAAATCAGTACAAACTTAGAGACGTCCGCTAGCTGCAGTTTCGTGTAAGTGATTTATGGTGCAAACAATTCCCAATAAATGTAATATAATGTGTACATGAACACACTCTTAGAAGTCGAAAAAAACGAAAACCAGAGGTCATCCAACTTGTTTATAAGTTATCTGCCCTTGAAACTATCCTGCTTCTCCTTGTATTCAAAAGGAGGTAACTCAAAACAAGGACGGTGTCCTTCGGTTATTTTTGCATTTTTCAAAGTACATGTATATGATACACAGTCTTTATACAAGGTATGTACATATTCTATAATTGGCGGAAATCCCCATATGATCACACAGGAAACTACAGTGAAAGAAAGGACAAGGTTCACTACCTGTGTAAAAAATGAGCATATCGCAATTTCCTATGTAATCCATCAACACAAAACTGCAAAAGTGTGTCATGTTTAGCCAAAAATATCTGTTTTGGCCATTTTCACGAATATTTATGATATAAAACCTGACAAAAAAACTTCGATGACAGTCTTGCTACACTTTCATATTCATTTACATCATACTCAGTGTTCTGCATCTTTTAATATAGGTACAAACTAAGAAAGTGTAGCAAGAATGTCATCGGGTTTTTTTGGAAGGTTTTATGTCATGAAAAGCCATGAAAATGGCTAAAAATGACGTTTTTTGTTAAACAGGACATATTTTCAGAAGATTTGTCGACATACTACGAGGGAAATTGGGAGATGTAAGCTTAATTGTTTGAAAGACAGTGTTAGGGAATTGGAAATATAGGACATATTAATAGGTATATGCATTTTTATTTTTTGACAAAACACAGAGCCAAATTAAGCCATAAGTGAACATTGTCCTTTATAGTAAGAAAAAGAAGATGACTAGTCTGTTGAACATTTACTGGAACTTAATAAACGCCCCCGGTAAAATGCAAAATACAATGCACATTTGTACTATTATTGACGTTGGTTGACAACTACGAATCTTGCCTCGGGGACTCTATATGTAATATCCGGAGATATTGTTGTTTTGTGTGTATGCTTCTTTCAGACATTTGTATATAACAATTTGTTGTTGATTTCCTCTGATATTAAATATGCATCAAGTTATTTACTTATAGCCTGAACAATTGGTCCTCTAACATTATGCATGATTATATTACACGCGTCTGGTGCGGAATATATCAATTTCTGACAGAATGTCGGCCTTGTCGGATATTTAGGTTAGTGTTTATAGTACACAAGTATCTACGCATTTGATGACAAAGACCGTATTTAAATTATAGAGAATGAATCAACTGTTAAATTATGTCAATAAAAGGTTGCAGGACCATGAAGAAGTGTTTGCTCAACTAGTATATACAATCATTATGTTGTTATAATTGTGCCATTATACCACAGGAACTTGCATAATTTAAAAAAAAATGAAAAAAATATTGAAAAAATATTGAAAAAAAAATTTCAATACTGAGAGCCTGTATTAAAATATTATATATTTTATTGGTATGCCTCGATCTACTGATTTTTTTTTCATTTTTTTTTCAATTTTTTTTTCATTTTTTCCCCATTTTTTTTAATTATGCAAGTTCCTGTGATTATACATGTACGATTTGTTATAATTGTTACATTATACATTTACGAATTGTGACACCATGCTTATTGAATCACCGCGTATAAATCAAATCACTGTAAGACTTATTGGGATACTATACAATTCAACTTGTATGATTTATTGTTATTAAAATCATCTGTCATGTCCAATCACTGTACGACTTATTGCAAGACTTTACAATTTAACGTGTACTTCTTATTGCGATAACCGGACGTTGACTCGTTTATACACTGTGTGAATAGTATGTCATTATTTCTTTTCTCTCTAAATCTGGAGGAAATAAGATAATATATCCCCTGTCTCTATAGCGTATATATCCATTTGTGCGTATTATGGGGTTTTGCAAACGACCAAATGTTGTGCAATGCATTCTGAGCAATTTGTCCTCTCCCTAGACACTGACTGCAGCTATAATCTCTGCACTAAATTAAATTGGAATCTTTTAATTCTAAGGAGATTCGATAATAAAATAAAATCGAATACAATTTATTTCTCTGAGAACATCATTGTCGTCTAGTGTGTCCTGAGTGTGAATGATAAAACAAAGATAAAACTACAAACAAACGCATTATGAAATAAATAATGTTTCTTGGATTTTTGTGTTGACGTTTCGTACATAAAATGTACCGAGTTGAAGTATGTTCGTTCAAGCGGCTGTACATTAAACCCCCTCACCCCGATCATTAAGTTGCAAGTTGGTGGCAGCCACTGCACATTAGCTTTTTAACCTCTCAGGTACACATTCACACACATTGGTAAAGTGGAGCAGAGGAATTAAGCAGTGACAAAGACGGGATCTCCGGGACCCAGGACCTCTCGATCTAAAAGCGCGCACTATATCTCTAGGCACCCGTTATATTAGAGACTGTAGTCAATTTGTGAATGAGCATTAACGGTTTGGTTTCTATATTGGATCTAATTAATTAAGTTCTTCATCACTAGTGTGTTCTTTTGAGCCATCGAGCACTAGTTGCGGTTATACATAATTATAGTCGCACATAATTTCTCATTTTCTCTTCCAACTTATTATGACGTCTATTCGATTTATATAAACGCAGAAAAAGGAAGTTTTACTATATAGTCGAATGTTTATTTGCACCTGATTGAACTCAATAATTACACCAAAACATTTTTCTGGGAAGTAGAAACACCCTATTTCTAAGTATAAATTAACAGTAATGATATCATGAATAAACGAATCTTGTAATTGGTGTCAACTATGGACATGTAATCTGTGTTGTGTTTTGGGGTGGTATTTAATATTGATCTTACTTGACTTAACGATAAGGACAACCAATCTGATCACACCATTTTAAACACTTGGTCAGTAACAGGCGATATGATTGGCTGTCCATATTCTCCAATTAAATAATATCAATATTGAGTACCACCCCTGGTTGTGGACTGATTGAGGACAATACACAGGAAACATCCTTGCGCTTGATGACAATTGTGACCTTCATTTAACAGTACAGTCAGTATTATTAAAGTATTCTATGTAACAAAGGGTGTTTCTGTTACCAGCAAAAAAGACTAAAACTAATACGTAGTCATTGAGTTCTAGTAGTTGCAGAATTAACACTATACATTCTGTGTACAGTATATTACAAAATGTTTAAATGTAGCAACGGTACTATTATTATTTATTTAAGTTCCGTAGCAACTCGTCTTTGGTAAGTATAAACGAGGTTCTGCCTCGGTCTGCGAAGTAATACTTTGTATCTGTGGTTGGTCTTCATCCACTGTTTCTGTTTGGTTTTCGCCTTGTTCGTTAACAAATGTGTTGTATTTTATTTATTTTTATTATTACAATTATTTCATTTTTGTTTACCTTAAATATTCTAGTTTACTGTTTAAAGGGACTGCTTCACGTATTGGTGTATTGCAAAAATAAAATTAAATTGTCAAATATTCATGTAATTTTGGTATAGTTTCCTGTATATGCCATAAACAACCACATTGACATAAAAATAACTTGGGAAACATCGGCATTTTGTAGTAATTTAGCATTTTACACCCAAAATTCTATAGGGTATTAATACCCTATAGTATTAGCACTGCTATCACTTAAATTGCCGGGAATTTGTTTCCATTCGATGAAAACGAATTGCGAAACGAACCAAATACCTCACAGATGTTTCGGCTTTAGTTTGTTGAAGTTACAGTTTGATCATGTATGAATTACATAATTCACAGAACATTTTGGAAGAAAACTCTGCGATATTTTTAAACAGAAAGATACTGAGTGCCAAATATCAAGAGTGATTTAAATTGCTTGTATGCCATAAATCGTTCATAAGCAACCACCAGTGACTTTCTATTATATAAATACTTGGTTAGGTAGGAAAATTACGTCATACACAAATTTTAGCCCGATCTGTGAGGCAGCACCTTTAAAAGCCGTATACCCAGTGGCATTGTGACAGCTTTTGAACTGAACTGAACAGAACTGAACTATTGTTAAGTTTCTCAATGCTTGCCGAGTTAGCACAGCGGACTAAGCACTCGTTTATTACCCACGCGATGCGGGTTCGATAATGGGTCGGGTACTTTACTGAAGTTTGATTAGTATAACAATAAATTTATACATCTTTTAGTGGACATGTTTGTATAAAATTGGAAAATTGGTAACAGAAAAAAGTTAATCTTTTGTTTATACATGTGTAATTTTGCTTTGGATACCAGAATGTTTGGACTTTATAAATATACACTAAAACTGTATATTTTCTTTGTGGAAACCCTGTATACACGTATGTACAGGGTGTTAAAAAGTTCGTTCTCAAAATTTAAATTCATATAAAGTTTAAGTTGAGCTATGTACGCAGTAGACAATGTTAATTTCTTACTATAATAGCTTTATTTAGTACCAGAGAGATTAGAACAATGGTAAAACCCACTGGATATAAACCTGAACATTTTACAGTCTTCTAACATCAGAAAAACAAGAGTGCCACGATGGCCCTGAATCGCTCACCTGAATCACCTTGCTCATGATATTTTTATATATGAAACTGTAGCCTCTTAAAGAAGACAAGTGCCCTAAATTTGAGAAAGGACCTTATTAGGATGCTACAGACCAAATTTTATGAAGATCTATCAAGCGGTTCAAGAAAAGAAGTCTTTTTTAAAAAAATTCTATACTTAGGTGTAGCGGCCTGTATTAATGACCAAGTGCCCTGATTTGAATAAAGTTCAGAAAGGACTTTATAGATATGCTACAGACCAAGTTTGATGATAATCCAGCAGGCGATTTATGAGAAGAAGTTTTGATAGAGGTCCTCTAGATAATGCTACATACTAAATATCTAAACTCTATGCCTTGTGGTTTCTGAAAAGATTTTTAAAGTTTTTTCTATATATCTCTTATATAAAATTAAGGGAGGCCCTGGGTGGGGCCAATATTGACACAGGGGTCATGACTTGGGCAATCTTGGTAAAGGTCCACTAGACAATGCTACAAGCAAACTATCTAAGATATATGCCTTGTGGTTCCAGAGAAGAAGATTTTTAAAATAACATTCTATATAATCTCTTATGTAAAATTAAGGGAGGTACAGGGTGGGGCCAATATTGACCCAAGGGTAATGATTTGAGCAATCTCGGTAAAGGTCCACCAGACAATGCTACTAGCAAAATATCTAACCTCTATGCCTTGTGGTTCCAGAGAAAAATATTTTTTTAAGTTTTTCTATATATTTCTTATATATAAAATAATGAGATGTTTGGGGTGGGGCCCATATTGACCCGGGGTCACAATTTGAGCAAACTTGGTAGAGGTCCACTAGACAATGCTACATGCTAAATATCTAAGCTCTATGCCTTGTGGTTCCAGAGAAGAAGATTTTTAAAGTTTTTTCTATATATCTCTTATACAAATTAAGGGACCCCCGGAGCGGGGTCAATATTGACCCGGTGGTCATGATTCGAGCAATCTTGGCAAAGGTCCACTACGCAATGCTTCATGCTAAATATCTAAGCTCTATGCCTTCTGGTTTCTTAGAAGAATATTTTTAAAGGTTTTGTTACCTGGTTGCCATGGCAACCAGAGTTCTAGATGGATCAACTTTATTTGAGCAATATTTAAATCCCCCTATGTCAGGAACCTCCAGGCAAAATTCCATCAATATTGGTCAAACGGTTTTAATAACGCACCACTGTTTTGTAACATAGTATGGTCAGGTGTAATCTTTTATGAACTGTTTAAATCTCATGTTTCAGAGCTCTATCAAAACGAAAACTAGTTGATCGTGTTTCTATTGCCTACAAGCTTCAAAAAAAGAATTATTGCGGGTAGCCTTCACTAGACTCGGACGGGAACCACAGGCTCCTGTGGGTAGCCTTCACTACACTCGTACGGGTGCTAACCACAGGCTCTCGTGGAGAGCCTTTACTAGATTCAGACGGGCACTACAGGCTCCGTAACATAGCCCTCACTAGACTTAGAAAAAGCAGATTCGACAGTATTAATGAGGCGATAGATGATATGTCTCAGTTAACCGCGCCTCTGTTTGGATTCTTAGACATTTTCTGAGACATATATAGATGGGATTATGCTCAGTAAACATTCCGGACATTCCGTTGAGATTGTTATCGTACTTTGACTCAGATTTGAGCAAAATCTTGAGCTGATGATTATATTTGAGATTCTTCTGGAAATCGGTGCCAGATGATGATAAATAACACCATCTTTATAAAAGTACATTTGCTACTGTTGCTACTAGTTTAAAAATGCCGAGCATAACCTTTATTTGCAAGTCAGCTTTCTGCTGAAATATGGCAGGCATACGAGTGCCTCCATCCGTATTTGAACCTGGCCGGGTCGCCAGATTGAACGACAAGCACGCTTACTTTTGAGCTACGGAGGCACAGTCTAAATACTGCTATATTCAGAGGTAAAATGACAGCATATCTTGCGAAATTCTAATGGAAAGACCAATCAATCTATGACCGGGAGCTTACTGGTGGTATGGTATGTGTCATAGATAATTACAACTTTGTGTATTTTCACATAAATGCTGCATTCTGATTGGATGAAACGGTCATGTGACCTGTCGTTCTTATCCCGATGAAGCAGCTCCGTATGCAAATCAATCGACGGACTATTTTTTCATTCATTCTAAATCTAGCTTCGTTCATCAGCTTGGACGTCAAATGAACTGTAATTCCAATTTTATTCGTAACGCGCTGATTGGTTTTGTTACTTAATTTAGCTTCGTTCATCTCCGGGGACAACGGATTTCTACGCCACGACTAAACATAACACGATGGTAACAGTTGAGTCCCTATGAAAATTAACAACACTTTTTATTTTTTATTGTAGGCGTTTATGTAAAAATTTAGGCGTGGTTTTCCCGATAGTTCATACACCGATGAATTGCAGAAAAAGTGTATTCAATTCTTAAATAAAATACCTTATTGTGACCCCATATCATACATTGAGGCGTACATATTTCAAGCCTGCCGTTTCAATCGTAATTAATTATTTTACCATTCTTCATAACTTCCGTCTTTTAAAAACCATGAAAGCGATACATAAAATTAAAAAGCGTCAATAAAATAAGAATCGTGATGTAGTTTTCTACGAAGAGCTCAGTAAATGTTTTGAAATGATTTTGAGACGATGTAATAAGTTTTGACATTGAATGACATTTAGAAAACGAGATACGATCTTATCTTTATATCTGCCTACTTGATAATACATAATATAATATTATATACATATGAGTATTAAAATAATTTCCTGTTGATTTCATGCTCAATGAATTAGAGTCATTTTTCAGATGCTTACGAAAGACAGTGTTGACTTTCGTTTAGTTTTTGTCTAAATCAATAAAGACTGAATGGGATATAAAAATAAATGAACGTAGGCTACCTGAATCGAATTCAGGTTCCTCGAATACCAACGTTTGTATCAGTACAAGGTGAGAGACACGATTATGTGGTTTAACGGATGAAACACTAGACAGAGTAACTGGATATTTTACCGTCACCCTTTTGTTGGTGTGCAGTAAACTGGAATATATAACAAGAGAGTTTCTTGTCAGAAACAAAATGTTTTCTGTCAGAGCCATTATTGGAAAGATACAAAACATGCGTGGCTATTCGTCGCTCGTAAATCGCTTTTTGTTCGTGTGCAATAAACTAGAATACCTACTAGTGAATTGTTTCTTATTAAACGCTATTTTTGAAAAACCTTTATAAATTTTATAGTAAAAATGAAATAATATGCGTGGTTGTTCATCTAAATATGCTTTGTATTCAGGATATATAGAGTTGTTTGCGTTCAGTCAGTGTGTATGTGACAGCTGTCATTACATTATGTATATCACAATCCCTTTGGCAAGCAAGACCGACAATGCTGCTAATTGTACTGTCCGGGACCCCGTGAGAATACTGTAAATAGTAATGCCCCTGTGAACAACAAGTGAAGGAAAAAGAACATTCATTTATGTGAATAACTCATAGGTTTGCAACCAACTATGCAAAGTAGTAGTCAAGTCACAAATGTAAGCAATAATTGTGACGCAACCACAGAAATACAATGTAACACATATATAAGCAAGGTGTCGCGACCAAGGCAAGGCAATGTAACACATATATAAGCATGGTGTCACGACCAAGGCAAGGCAATGTAACACATATAAGCAAGGTGTCGCGACTAAGACAAAGCAATATAACACATATAAGCAAGGTGTCACGACCAAGGCAAAGCAATGTAACACATATATAAGCAAGGTGTCACGACCAAGGCAAAGCAATATAACACATATAAGCAAGGTGTCGCGACCAAGACAAAGCAATATAACACATATAAGCAAGATGTCACGACCAAGGCAATGCAATGTAACACATATGAGCAAGGTGTCACGACCAAGGCAAAGCAATGTAACACATATAAGCAAGGTGTCACGACCAAGGCAAGACAATGTAACACATATAAGCAAGGTGTCACGACCAAGGCAAGGTAATGTAACACATATAAGCAAGGTGTCACGACCAAGGCAAGACAATATAACACATATAAGCAAGGTGTCGCGACCAAGGCAAGGTAATGTAACACATATAAGCAAGGTGTCGCGACCAAGGCAAGGTAATGTAACACATATAAGCATGGTGTCGCGACCAAAGTAAGATAACAATGTGAACCATCATGTTGTGGTGACCGAGAGACGAAAACAAATGAAAACTGCGAAGCAGCATCCATCAGAAAAAGCAGAGCACAGTCCGTTGGCATCGCAAAAAGTATAATTATATCGGTCGTTTTAATCACTACTCACCAATGTGCTTTGACGACGAAGATGAATTAATGACATAAAAAGTGAACAAGTCGTAAATAATGCGCAATAACACTTGATAGCCGCATTGAAAATGTCTTAATTCAATTTATTGCGTGTCAGACTTGCATCAATTTCAACAGATTATTTCTCTTCATAGAGGTTAATCTGGTATTTTGTTGTTAATCAATATGGCTATTCAATTGGATTGCGAGTGGCAGGATTCTAAGATTGACTTCTTCCTTCGTCAATTGCTTTTCCAACATTTGGGAGCGCGCAATGGAATAATTATTTTTCTTTACACATTTCACAGTAGTGTGTATGAAAGAGATAAGAGATATTGAACAATGAATTAACTCGACCAGTAGTTAAACTTATAGTATAGAACGGAGAATTTGACCTGATCCTGGCCTTTATCCATGAATACATTACAAGGTTCTTGTGTTTAATATATATATTTCCGCCAGCAAATCGTGCAATATCGGTCCTTTAGATTTGTGTTCGTGTTACACATCGAGCTTCTTCGTGTTACTTTTCGCTTATGAAAACATACAATCGGGATAATAAATATAGACAAGACATCCACTGTTAAATTATGCTAATAGAAGGTCAAGATTCGTGTCAATTTCTCCGGACTATACCAAATCTCAGACTCTTGTATTTTCTGCTTTCGTCAGCACAAGAAATTAAATCACTTGAGGTCAGAAGTACCGTGCTAAATTTAAATATTTATACTAATAACTGTAAATTGTTTGACTCATGCATTCAATTTATATTACAAATCTGCCTTGCGTTCAAGGAAACATTACGCGACGTACGTTTCGTACCTGCCCTGCGTTCAAGGAAAAATAACGTGACGCACGTTTCGTACCGTTTGCGTAAGGTACGAAACGTGCGTCACGTGATTTTTCCTTGAACGCAGGGCTGGTACGCACCTGTTATTCGTTGAACGGTATGTTTAAAAAAACGTGTTTGACACGTACGCCAAGTTTGGCTAACCATATCCGGATGTGGTATGCGAGTATTTGTGTTATTAAACACAATGGCGGACAGATGCAAACAAAAGAATGTGAATAGTAAAACCCGTGCATCCGTACATATTTCGAAATGAGAACGGAAAAAGCGGGTATTTGTTGTTTGCCGCAAACGAAGCGTACAACGAAGGATTATAGCGATAAAACCCGTGCTTTTTAAACATGTTTGCAGGTAGTTTTCCTTAAACGTAGGGCTGTACATATTTTGAACTGAGAACGGAAAAACGGGTATTTAGTGTTTGCCACAAACGAAGCGTACAACGAAGGATTAAAGCGATAAAAACCCCTTGATTTTTTAACATGTTTGCAGGTAGCTTTCCTTGAACGTAGGGCTGGTTTCCAATTGTTTAATTCCATATTTTTCTTCATATTCCTAGTCCTAGCACTTCCATCGTCAGCATACGGTTATACGACCAAGTGGACATTAGGTAAGGTCGATTAAATGTCTGAGTTTTATCAGTCTGTATGTAATGTACCGTTAACTATTTAGTTCGTCTTGAATAAGTTGATGCTATTTAACAGAGGTTTTCTTTATGTATGCTTTATGTTCGTCTTTTTAAGATGAATTAATATGAGATTGTCTCTATTCCCAAGAGTTCGGTATTCATTTTATATTAGGTTTGTTAGGATAAATAATTCGCTGGCTTAGAAAAAAATGTCGTAAGTACAAAAAAACAAGAAAAAGACCCTTGAAAAGTACTCTATAGTTATGGAAACACAAGCTCTTTCAACTTTGAACAATTTAATTTGGTCAACGCGACCTGCTCCGATTTTCATGACAATAGACTCATAAGAAGCGCCTTGAGATGCACTTTTCAAATATGTATGGGTCTTATAAAGCCGGAAGCACTTACGACCTTCTAATTCTAATCCAGCGAATAGAAGTTTATCGTTTTTGGGCAAACAAGAAATCGCACACATTATAATTTAAAATATAGAATATTACCTGGAAAGGAACACCACACCTGCTGACGACTAAGAGTGGCCTGAATAAAAATTGTTCGTATCAATATACTACATGTACTGAAAGTTGTTTGATAATGGTCAACACATTTTCCTAGTGAATAGTTTGCAAACTAAACAAGAAGGACTGACGGTATTTTCACAAAACCTTATGTTAAGTTGTCTTACGTTAAAGGGACTGCCTCAAGATTGGTGTATTTCAAAAATAAAAAAAAAAGTTAAATATTCATGTAATTTTGGTATACATGTAGTTTCCTGTATATGCCATAAACAACCACATTGACATAAAAAATAACTTGGGAAACATCGGCATTTTGTAGTAATTTAGCATTTTTACACCCAAAATTCTATAGGGTATTAATACCCTATAGAATTAGCACTACTATCACTTAAATTGCCTGAAATTTGTTTCCATTCGATGAAAACGAATTGCGAAACCAACCGAATATATCAAAGATGTTTCGGCTTTAGTTTGTTGATGTTACAGTTTGATCATGTATGAATTACATTATTCACAGAACATTTTGGAAGAAAACTCGGCGATAAAATACAGAAAAATACTGAGTGCCAAATATCAAGAGTGATTTAAATTGCTGATATGCCATAAATCGTTCATAAAGCAACCACCAGTGACTTTCTATTATATAAATACTTGGTTAGGTAGGAAAATTACGTCATACAAAACATTTAGCCCGATCTGTGAGGCAGCACCTTTAAAGAATAACCACAATGAAAGTCATTCGTCCTTTACTAAAACTATCTGAATTAGTAACATAAATTATTTGTCTCAGGAGAACATGTGCCTTTTAAAATTAAAGGGCATATACGTTGTAGGTCAAGTTTCCAAAAGGTCAAAATGTGACTTTATACTGATTTATTAAAGGTGAAACCACAGTGTATAAAAGAGTCAATTTCCGGTTATCGCAATAATGAGTACACGCTGAATTGTATAGTATTACAATAATGAGTACAGTGATGGAAAATCGCCGGATGTTTCAATAACAATAATGAGTACAGTGATTTGGTTTATACGCGGTGGAAACACGTTCTTACAACTTATACCTATTGCTCTCGACGCCTCATTCCTAGTGATAGTCCTCAACATGATGATGTAATGAAGAGATTCTAGTCTTCTTTTACGCTGAACGTCAGACAATTGGAACACTGATACCTTTTTTATTTCTTTGTAAATTAAATGAAACTGTGTACAGTCCTTGAGAATTTAACAACGAGATTTATTTTGGTCTTCTCTTCGGTACATAGAAGCTAATTTAGTCTTTGAACCAATAAATATATTCGTTTGTTAATATAGACAAATTATCAGACTATTAATTAAGTACACACTTATTAATGTCATGTGTTGTACTTTCAAAGAATTTAACTATTCCTCATTTGCAATGCGTCTTAAAGGTTATTAGATTTTAGCCGTTCTCCAGGAAAACCGGGCTTAGTGACACTGTATTAGTAATTATGTAATAGGGTTAAGAAAACCCTCATAAATTGGAAAAAGTCAAGCTCTTTGATTTAATTATAAGTTCTTGGACAGTATAGAACAATGTTTTAGGTTTATGTTTTCTCATTAATTATGTTAAAATATCTTTTGTCGTTGCTATGGTGACCAATTTCTGAAGGGCATCCATATTGAGAAAACGAAGGGTTAGTGGTTAAAAACGGTAGCTACATTTCTCTAAAACCTAACATTCACGATTTAGATATGTTTTATTACAATAAGAATATAATTCTAAAATGTGATTCAATTTTGATGCATTTACGTAAAAAACTCGTCAAATACTTGATTTGTGAACTTCATGTTAACGTAACGTCAAATAACGTTCGAATGACGTTTGCGACGTCACTCACAAACAGGCGGGACTGGTCAGTTTTATAAGTCTGTAATTTTGTTATTTAATGTTATATTTGCTAAAATTTTCTGAAACTGTTCAAAATAGTCTAGTCTTTCTAATGCGATAGTATCATGATTTTCATAATTTTGTTACTAAGCCTGGTTTTCCTGGAGAACGGCTCATTTGATTTCGAATTGAGGAGAAATGGATCTATTTCATAAAAAAATGCAATCTGTATGAACCCCACGTCTGTGGGGATATTAAAGACTTCGTTATTTATGGGACACATTTCTATCGGAACGCTGAACGGATCTTTCTTCTGCCAGTCTCTTGATGAGTTGATGTGTGCTTTTTTAGTCCCCTATCGGGTTTCAATCTTAGTGGACTTTAAATTTGCCCTCCGTCCTTGCTTCTGTCTATCGGTCAAAAACTCTGAATCCCGATATAACTCAAGCAGTTTCCAATATATGGTAATGAAACTTGGTATGTCGATAGGGACAATAGGGGGATAATGCACGTCTAAAAATATTTTGATTCTGACAAAAATGTGGTTTCTATGGAAAAGAGTGAAAATATGTTCAAAATCTGGATCCTGCCATAACTCAAACATTTTGCAAGATATGTATATGACACTTGGTATGTGGGTAGGTGCCCATAAGGATTGATAATAATAATTGATACTGTCAAAAAATGTAGTTGCTATAGCAACAGAAACATTGAAAATAATTGAAAGGTCATGGCTTCAAACCGGTAGGGGACTTCTGTATCGCTTGCAATTCTTAGTGGCTTGTTCTACCAGTTTTTGATGAGTTGATGTGTACTTTCTTCTGCCAATATCTTGATGAGTTGATATGTGCTTTCTTCTGCCAGTTACTTGATGAGTTGATATGTGCTTTCTTCTGCCAGTTTCCTGGTGATGTGGTGTGTGCTTTATTCTGCCAATCTCCTGATGAGTTGATGTGTGCTTTCTTGTACCAATCGCTTGGTGAGTTGATGTGTGCTTTCTTCTGCCAGTTTCTTGATGTGTTAATCTGTGCTTTCTTCTGCCAATCTCTTGGTGAGTTGATCTGGTTCTGCAAATCTCTTGAACATAATTGTTATTCAGTGTCATTGATTGTTTGGATGGAATCCTGTTGTGTTTAAAATACATCTTTTGAGGTTTTGCATCAAATTTTAAATGTTCTCTTGTGAAATTAGAGAAGTGTAGATTTATATCTTAACGAGACCGAAATAACCCGATGTTGACATTTTCTGTTGCTATTTCACTGTATGAATCCCGATTCAACGCTTCTCAGTTTCGTCAGAGAATCATTCTGTTTTCATATGGCTCTGATGGAACTGAAACCCGATATAATGCTCTGACGGAATTCAAGTAACATGATATTTGATATCCGAGCGTAACATCGGTTTTGTTCCGTCAGAGCCATATAAAACAGAATGATTCTCTGACGGAACTGTTTAGCAGTGTATATGGATTCATACCGTGTATTTGCTTGCGTTCGACTAAGACTGTCGCATGTGCGTGGTCATTCGTTTATCACCGCCCGATTGGCCAATGACCTCCGATTTCGAGGGGGGGTACTTTTCTGTCTGAAACTACGGAGAGTTTGCTTAATCATTTCTTCTTCTTCTTATACGGTTTGGTAGACATTGCTAAGACATTTCATTATTACTTCAGACTATATCGGGGACAAAGTACATACAACAATTGCAAATAAATACCACGAACACAATGTCCTTCCTTTGCGTTCATCGACATGAATCGTATCACAGAGCAGCGTCGTTATTTATCGTAATTCTAAATTCAATTTCCTTCCACAGTGACGGATGCGTTCTGACAACATGCCAATCACTAAATGGCCGATTCTTGACAGTAAAAGTGATATTATATATTAGACAATGAATGACCTTACACCATTGATAATAATAACACATAATATTGCAAGATATCAAGATGCTAGAACCCCTTGGGTACGTCTAATTACATATACTAGCTAGCAATCATTCGATAAGAATATTTGGGTCACTCTCTTATACTACGTATTAGGATTTATCTTGTTTTCTATGCAAAGCAGATGTCAGTTAACCCGATTCACTGAATGAATAAGTCGTCGGCTAAGAATTATAAGGTCGCAAGTACAAAACCAATATTTTGAGAAAACTAGGCAAAATTGTCTGGAAAAACTACTCTTTACTTATGGAAAACTAGCTTTTTAAAGTTAGTTAACGTTGTGACCCAGACCAATAACAAATAATGTTTTATCAACTAGTATTTTGTTTAACTTGGAGGTATTTAAACGCAAACCAATCGACAAAAGCTGAATTTTTGTTCAATTTGGAATGCACGTACTAACTGTAGCGGAATTGACAAGTATACAGTAGGTAACTATCTGTGACAAGAATAGATAAGGCCAGAGTTCTTTGATTTTTCGTTACTTGGTCCCTCCTGCCCATTTTTTTTGTAATTTTCAAAAAAATAAATTGAAAGACTAGAAAAATAATTGCATATAATGTTTTGATGATAAATGCCAGCCTTTTTAGTCCCCTACCGGTTTTTGATCGGAGGGGACTATAGGTTTGCCCTCCGTCCGTCCGTCAAAAAATCTGGATCCTGACATAACTCAAACAGTTTTCAAGCTAGGTTTATGAAACTTAGTATGTGGATAGGGGGCAATATGGGGATACTGCACATTCAAAAGTATTTTGATTCCGACAATGCTATGGCAACAGAAACATTGAAAATGGCTTAAAACCGGTAGGTGACTTCTGTATTGCTTGCCATTCTTAATGACTTGTTTATTATATCATTATTTTGTTAATGATAAGTTGTATTATATTTGTGTTTCACTGTAGTGTACTAGTCTTAAGATAAATTGGCTGTTTTCTAAAAAACTAACACTGTTGTTGAGTATTGATTGCTTTAAATCGGACCGTCATTGACTATTCTACAGCCAACAGATCGTGGAAACTATATTTCGGGAGTTTTTATTTTTATATTTTCTCCTTCTACCGACATTTCACACGAAAAAGTCTGAGTAACAAAATAATAAAAAACTTGTCTAAATATCTAGGTTATGCATATTTAATTTATGTACTCTCGTATATTAGTATAGAGTGTACAGGGTGTTAAGAAAGTTTGTTCTCAAAATTAAAAATCATACTTAATTTGATCTGAGCTATGTAAACAGTGTACAATTTCAATGTCTTACTCTAATGGCTTCATTTCATGCCAATATGATAAGAACAATGGTAGAACCCTCTGGAATTCAGCCTGAAAAATTTACATTCATTTGGCGTCACAGAAACAAACTATTGAAATTTAAACATTGAGAACGAACTTTTTTAACACCCTGTATATAGTAAAATCCCACATTTGTTAAATATATACGTATAGAAATACAACGAAGCTTATCATAGGTAAAATACGTTTATAATTACAGAACAAAGAGTTATCAAAATAAATAACTACAAAGCCAAAATTAGACGAAATATAACCCATAATTTATGGTTTTTTTCACCAGTTCCAACACGACGACTAATCATGATTTATCCAATCAGCTTGTATCAATTTGACACCTTTACTTATTCTAATTATATGCAGCAGATTAAAAGGGTAACACAATGCTTGAGACATACAATTGGATAGGTTTATATAGGCATGCAACCATTACCAATCTAGAACAATTCTAGTAATTTCTCGTAATTCTCTTAAAGCACCGAACGCAGTCTATGATTAAGAGTGTGGATACAATCATATTCAAAAAAAATGTTGATTAAATTTTTCCACATCTTTGAATTGTATTTTTAAGCGTTTTGTTCATGTTTTTATGAAAAGACTTCCATTTTTCATATCTACATGGCAGCAACTTTAAGAAATGTGAAAAAAAGAAAAATCACAAAAAGAAAATACAAATTGCATCATGATTTCCAAGTTCGAGTGATTCGATCAAGCGGCGTTAGCAGGTCATAGTGTGTAATTTGCCAATTACAGAACCGTGTCAACATTTTGAACGGAATGCATTATACATTTATACTTATGGGTTTAAATTCATTCTACTTTTCGATAGCTTGGGCGGATCTATACTGGTTTAGTTAGGCATTGTGCCTTGTAAGTGTTTTATGTTTTATGTGCTCGGTTGGTTCAGTTGGGCATTGTGCCTTTGTATGTTTTTAATGTTTTCTGTGCTCGGCTGGTTAAGTTGAGTGCTGAATTCCCTGTCTGACTTAATATTATCTTTTCAAATACGGACAATATAATCAATTTAATACGCATTAATTTTCATTTTCAATTTTATGTGTAAAATAGGCCAGTGCTATCATCCGCGGACATACACGATCATTCTCAAGGTAAACCCATATTTTCAAATCCGTATCGTCCGTATCGTCGTGCTATAATTCAAAAAAAATATTGTTGTGATTATTTGATGTGATTTGTTTAGCTTAAAGAACGAGAGCATTGCACTGGCTTAATTAATGTACTTGAGCCTTTAAAATGCTACTTATTGAAAGGTTCTTTCAACGTAAGTATTAAAAACCAAACTGAATGAAAAGAGAAGCCTTTTAAATCTAATGAAAAACGCGCCCGTATTTACTTATTTCAAGTAAACTAATATCTTTTCTAGGAATTACCTTAAAAGTTCTTATCTTGAAAGATTACATAGATTCTATGAATTATTCTCATGTAATAGTTAAGCCGACGAGAGTTTGTGTACTCGCTATTAGTTGGACTGAAACAATAATTACATTTATTAAAGGATTTAAAGTTACAGGGAATATTTTGTAATTACAAGTTGGGACACCAACCTTTCCCGATTGAACGTGTTTTTTTAAGTTTTCTCTGTTCAACAGATGAGAGTTAAGGTGCGTAATGTGCCAATTATGGACTTTTAATTGGTTTAATTTTAAACCTTATGTTTACAAACATTTTTGGGAAATGCATTATAATTAAGGGTTAGCATAGACGAAAGACGAAATAAAAATGATACCAGTAATTCCCTTGCTTGGCACTCAGCAATAAAAGGGAAACATACTTCTCTTCTCTCATACCCTCGAGTGGTGGCGATGGGTACCATCAGGAATGAGGTGTCGAGAGTGATTAATATAAGTTGAAAAAAACTTGTTTCAAAATCGACTTAAAATAAATTAGTATAAACTAAAAACTAAGGGTTACCATACGGACAATGTCATATTATTCATATTGTTTGGAATTAACGGCGTTTTTTTTTAAAAAAAGTTGCATATAATACACGCAATGTGGCTAGTAGATCTAACCAAATTATGTAAGTACAATGTAATTAAACGTGTCACAAAAGCCTATCACAATTGTCATCTTATCCACACTTGTATGTTACTAATGTCATGGAATAAGTATATAACATATCCAGCAAAGATATTGCACCCCACCTGGCAAACGTCCTACGTTCAAGACTATGTCCCACTGAGCATTTTTTGCCTCGGCGATGTACTCCCGACTGAAATTAATGAGTATTCAGGACATCGGGAACGGTTCCTCGTAGGGAAGCTTAGGGGAAGTCATGAGACAGTTGGTGATATCGGAAGGAATTGTGATGAATCGGGTGGTATCGGGAGAACATCGCCGATGTGGAATTCCTCAGTGGGACCTAGGCTTAACCGGCGGATAGTGTACGGATGTATAATGAGACTGTGTGACATACTATATCCTGTATCTCGTCTAAAGATAAATGGATATATATCCAAAACATAGAAGCAGTACATCAACTTAACTATGTTGCAAAAATCGAGAAGCCATTGTTTAAGCCTTTTAAATGATTAGGCGCAATGTATGAACCTAACTTTGTTTTCAAAAAAGAGGAATCCATTGCTGAAGCCTATTTACTGATAAGGAGCAGTACATTAACCAAACTGTGTTGTCAAAATAGAGAAGCCATTGTTTAAGTCCGTTAACTGATTAGGCACAATGTATGAACCTAACTTTGTTTTCACAAAAGAGGAATCCATTGCTGAAGCCCGTTAACTGATAAGGAGCAGTACATCACCCAAACTTTGTTGCCAAAATAGAGAAGCCATTGTTTAAGCCTGTTAACGATATACGTAGAAGTGACTCATCTGTATGACTTTTGTTAGCTTATAGTATTACTCTAATAAAAACCATTGCAATCTGGAAATGTTTCATTACTTATTTAGATACAAGGTTACATTTCTACATACTCCGAAAGAAAAACAATGATACAATTTGACCTGATGGAAAAGCCACAGTCACAAATAACGTTGAACGAGCCAACATTCTCATTATGTATATTTTTCGACCACCGCTCGCATGCTCATATGCCACATGTATACCCCGCAGATATCACCAGACACCAAACACAATCATACAAAACCTTACAATATAAGGATGTGCAATGACAATATGTAAAGGAAGCAAGGGAAACAGACAGGTCAAAATCACCTAGTTTGTCACACTGTCATTTGTCAATGCTAAACACTTGTGAACATAAGCGTTATTAATCCCACCAGTCGTTGCAACAAGGTTATTAATTAATTCCTGGTCGAGTAGGAGGTTACAATGAGCCAGCAAAGTTGTCTTATAAGTAAACTGACTGATAAATAACGTCTGAGACAGAAATGCAGGAAACAAATAATTATATTTGAATTTGTTCCCCTAAATTTAGTATTGGGTTTCGTGGCATTTTGCGGTCTGGTTGGTATCATTTATTTAGCGGTAGTTATTAAATTGTCATCCAGATTCTCGAGAACTGGGTTATGAACACGAAGGGTAAATTGTGAAATAATGTATCAGCTATCCATGTTAAATAGGAGAACAGTTCAATTATAGCACTAAACATTGACATTGAAGTGATCTCCGAGGCGAGGGTTTATCCATTTGTTTAAGCCTAGGTCCTACTGAGGAATTCCACATCGGCGATGTTCTACCTATTTCTTTCGTTACAACCTGATTTATCACAGTTCCTTCCGATAGCTCACACTGTCTCATTACTTCCCCGAAGCTTCCTCTAGACCCGGGGAACCTGTTCCCGATGTCCTGATATCTCATTAATTTAATTTGGGAGTACATCGCCGAGGCAAACAAAATGCTCAGTGGCTTTGGCTTTACTTCAAAGTTCACGTTTTGTTCAAGCATATATCCTTTCCGCTACCACGATTTTTTTTGGGGGGGGGGGGCTATGAGAAATTCATATGGTCCCTAAACCTCGTCCCTGGGACACTATTGACTTGCAGCACTGATAAAAACTCGATACATCCGGATTCACACCTGCCCAAAACGTGAAAGTAGGTAAAATCGTCAACATTCCGACTTAAGGTGACCGGGAATGACGATATGAAGGTGCCTAGCGCGAAAAACTTCTTTTTTAGCTTGATAGGCCTATTTTTGGGCCCCTTTATGGCACTGATCCTGACCCCTTTGTCTAGCCTTATATTTCTTCTAAAGAAAAATAAAAACTTTTTGGCGCTCAATGTTAATGCAATTCCACAGGGAATCGTATCGCAATGGCGGGTTGGATCAGTAATTTCAGTTTTGGAAAATCTACGTTCATAGCCCACTTTAAAGGGGGCCAGTGGGCCCAAAAACCTGTGCACGACCTTGGACCCGTAATATCCTTTAGTCTTGGATGCATGTGTGCCCATGACCGAATAAGGGCATTTAGGTCGTAAACTAAGGAAGGCCGAAATGGCCATGCCTGCCAGTCTGCATTAGTACGCTATGGTAGCGGAAAGGATAATAATGGAAGATCATCTATTCATATACTAAGTGTCCATCGACAATATACACTATGCCGAATTTCTAATTGGCCAATCTATAAAATCTGATACTATGTGATATGTTCAACCAATACATTCTAAGCCTTGTTATGTTTTCATTCCACACGTTAATCTATCGATTTACAGAAATAAAATATGTGTTTTGGTGCAAAATCATCCATGCGGAACGGTAAGTGCGAAATGGCTTTTATGCACGTGGTGTTCGTGCAAGGCATGAAAGATGTCCGTATTTTGTTGGAATGTATCCTCTGTTGATTGCCGAACATCACGAAAACCCTTAAAATGTTTTTCATTTATTTCACATATAGGGATTATCATAGGTCTTTATAATATGAAGACTGTATTATGATACTCCATATGTGGGAAATAAATGGAGAAAATGTTTTCTTACTTTATATTGGATGTTTTATAAAAATATATATTTATATACACCATTTTGAAACGCTGGTACCAGTGAAGACATGCTTCCATTAACATTTACCTCGTGTTCCTGTGCCTGTTGTTATATCGACGTTTATATATTTTTCTTTAACCATGATTATGAGGCAACTTTATCATTTTTACATGTGTTCATTTCCTACTTAACTTCAGCCATTATTTACTGCTGCTTTTATTAGAACCCATCTTCCTAATAAGAATGATGTTACCATTGTATCATGACGTTGCAGCATAAATTGTATTTGTGTGTTGACACGTAGAGCTTTATTCCTACCAAAACTCAACAGTCGCCACACAGTAAGTTTTAATGTTGAAATGTACACCAATGCGTCCATTAATATAGCCAATAGACATGCAAAGCTCTGAAGTTATTTCATAGTTTTGAAAACTGAGACGATCATTGAAACCTTAGTGTGAAATTATAAAAAAGCTAATGGTGCCAAGTCAATACATTACATTGTATACCAGCGCATAATCGCAAATAAAGAATGAACATTGTCATTTTAGTTGATGTTGTCAGTTTCATCTGGTCGTTCATAAACGTATTTATAAATAGCGATAACAATCGTGGATCCTTTATGATAAACATGTATGTGATGATAATTAATTCCAGGAACGGTATTACGTCATTTAGCTACCATTTAGTGATACTTTTACCATGCCAACCAGACTGATCAATCGGTCAAGAAAGCAGTGCTCAACTAATACAGCAGTGCATAGAAGTCACAAAAAGACCCCATGTAAAAGAAGAATATCATAGAACACAAGTAAGAGTGTCGAGAACAAACATACAAATTAAGAAAATGAAACTGAACTGATACCAAAACCCGACACACTATTACGATAGCCAACCAATCCTTGTTATATCATCAAAAATTAAGAGCTATTGTACTCTATGACACAGGGCATATTTACTCGTAGCGAACGTGTTCCAAAACCTCTACTTAACAACATTGAACATGGTACCAACTTATGTATTACAGCATGAACCTAACGTCAAACCAAAATCGATGAGAAGATAATGCAAGTGAACTAGATATGAGGCATCGTGTCGTCAATGATGAACACTTATTGTGAGCGTAATCGCCCTAAGTGGTTTGTTTATGACATTTTGATTAATAGAAAACGTTTAACTGGTAATGTTTCACTACAATGAACCATTTATCTCTGGGAATTCTTAAGCAGTTTACTGATAAATTTGAAATAAAACCAATATTGGCATTGCTGTTAATATTATTGTACAAGCAGGACCAACAGTTTATCGGACTACATCGATGCAAATGTCACGAAAAGCCAAGCAATACATACCTCGTCACAATTATGATAACACATCGGACATGGAAGGCCGCACTCAACTTAAACATCATAGCGCAAAAAATATAATCAGGAACGCAAAAGTTGAAAAAAAATGAAAAAAAACACGAAAATTACAGACCAAGCGCATGCTACAATGAATAACACAAAGGGGAACAAGATCAAATGAGATTTAACAACTATTTAGTCCTATTCTCGTATTATTGCGTGCTAGTAAAAATACCAAAGCTGCAAAAACTTCAGTTTTCAGGAGTGTCAAACAACGTTTTCCATTATTTGTTTGTGAAACTCGATCGTACAGAACTGCAATGTAAAAAGTGATTTTTTAAAAATATGTGTGGATGATGTCTTGCAAAGGTTTTGGGAAATAGAACTGTACTGTATTGGAAATTGCATGTTCGGTATTTTTCACTCAGTTCCTGGCTTACCACAAACGTTTCTGATTCGATGATCGCTTTGGCATTTTGAAGAAAGAGGTGCCTTATATTTATGATTATAATGATGAATGATCACCAATATTGCAGCTACGGCCTTTTAAAGTGATGCCATCGTTATGTATTTTAAATGTACTGGCGTCATGATGACTGGTCTAGCCATAGTGACGTAACGGTTCCTTTGATTTTTCGACCACTTAGTTGTATTTGCTTTGTCTTAACGTCTTTAATTTAACGGTACTTCATTTTTCTATATTATGCAATGTATTCTGAATATGCACGATATATATTATAAATATAAAGAACAATTTGCATGATTTGGTCTTTGAAATGGTCATATCGCTGCGTTTAGCACATTGTATTATACTCGTATAAATTCATGCATACATTTCAGTATCATGTTAATATATTCGGACAATCAATCTACATTGGAGAAACGAACAAGAAATTCTCATCGTAAACGAGTAATGGCCCTTTTTCACTGGCGGCTACATATCTTTAAAGGTGTAGACTGATAATATGAACCTTTCCAATTAACAACCGCGATGAATCATTGATGCTAACAAAAATGGAACCCGGTGTTTTAGATGATCTTGAGAATGGAGAAAAAAGCTGACTGAAGACGTGCGATGAATCAAACAAAAAATACGTTCGGAATTATTTTTCATGAAATATTACTCACAGGGGTGAGTATCCCCATCAACAATCACCGTCGAATTCAACATGCGATAAATAACGTGTTGCGTACTCAATTTATTTTTTGTTTGCATTTTTGGAAACTAGAGAGCTTTCAGTTTCCAACAGTACTAATTATTGAAAAATATATTGTGGAATGAAAAAGTTAAGTGGAGCGCCAATATGTTTTCCGAACAATTATGTGACAATGTTTTCGTATTTATTTCACATTTTAACCAGAAATAAATGCATAAAACAACACGGATTTCAATATTATATTTCATATTCCTAAACTACATAACGTTAGCTTTAATATGACATCAACATTATTAATATCTAATCAGAAACACAAAAGTTAATAGGGAGAGCCATGTGTTTTACTTTCCCATATATTTTATAGTTTTTGTTTCTGTACTGACGTACTTTAACGTAGGAAGTACTTAATACATTAGTATATCATATAACGCACAAGGTATATATCATTTCACAGTGTCTGTGTATCATAGTACCGTAAGCTTATAGCATGAAGTGTGTGGTTATATGAACTATAAGGGGTTATAATTACGAACTATAAGGATACAATTCAAGAGAATAAAATCCACATTTGTCTTGGTGTATTGTTCTGGCTGGCGATGTTAGAGAACCAAAGCATTATTTTACAAAGTACAACAATATTTTCTGCTGAAGCAAAATATATGCCTTGAGTAGGGATATTCATCTCAAACAGCTTACAACCAAATGTACACAATTTTCTGACCCTCCATATCCTTAATTTCGTTTGTATATACATGTATTATAATCGATCATTACATTAATTGAAATTAGGAGTGCAGTATATGTGGCTTTTGCAACTTGCCGTGACGTTAGCCAATCCATGATTTGATCGGTTAATGACGTCAGGATTATACCAACATCGTCAACACGTCGCTTTCATTGTCCGCTATAATATTGTTGAAACGTATGCAGAATACAGCATCGTGTGTAAAGTTGTCCTTTATGTGAAACGGGAAACAATAACTACTAGTATCCTTTATGTGAACTCGTGAGTAAGGCCTATCATGGGTAAGGCCTATCATTTATGTAAAATCGTGTGTAAGGCCTTTCATTTTTGTGAAAAGGGAAACAAGAGCTATTATTCCATAAGTGAAAGTGAATACAAGAGGGGGAAATGAACTTAAAGTGTTTGTAAGGTTAACGCATGCTCATTCGTGCTATAACATCTGCAGTGTCCCGAGGGACAGTTGGTATAGTCCGTTAGCGACTAGGCTGGACCCCCATAAACCTTAAAACTATTAAAGCAATTATGCATTTTGATTGAAATTTGGTACTAGTATGGTTCACTGAATTACCTTTACCAACTCTGTGTTTAAATTTCAGAATTTTTTACGAACTCATTAATTGTTTCCCCATTGTGTCTAATGTATTAAATTTTGTATTTTAATCAACAAATGGACAGGGAGTAAAATAAGCCATTACGATCAGGTAATTGGACTAATGCTATTGTATTTGTAATAACTGTAACGGGAAATAAATTGATAATTTTGACCTACATTTGACTGGTCATCAATGTGTATATAGTTGAGGCCCATCTTCTGATTGTAATGATCATTTGTATAAGCAAACCGTTGAGTCTTGGGGTGAGCTTAAACATAAAACACATACACTTTGATGCCTGGGCCTCGTTATATATTTGCAATCGTCACTGGTGTGTTACTTAATGTACAGTTATATTGGACCAATTTGCTTGTCCTAATTTGCTAACCTTTTCTGTTCCAGTCACTTCAATCACCCATACGTATTTACCCTGTTTTAGACTTAAACTTTTACATTCGAAGCAAATGCAAAGTACACTTTTCTGTGGACCAAAATTCAGTTTTAATTTATGAGAGTTGATAAGGTTGATTGATGAAGTAATACCAAATTTTATTCTGATTGGCATTGTACTTTTTAAGATATTTAAGGTTTATGGGGGTCCAGCCTAGTCGCTAACGGACTGTACCCAAGTCCGTCAGGGCATGGTTTTGGTCCCGTAAACGTATAGGCAAAACCACCGTTTTTAGGCTATAATGTTTAATCAATGTTTTGTTTTGTGATCTGTGCATGGAAGCACGGTCTTATATTAAGTCACACAGGGAAGGCAGCACTCAACTTAATCAGCCGAGCACAGAAAACATCAAAAGCACACAAAGCACAACACCCAACTGAAAACACAGCATCCCGTCCCGAAAGTCTGCCGCATCAGTGAGTCAAACTAAAACGGAACAAGAGTCAGGTGAAGAGGAAATTAACAACTGGACATTACACATCACAAGGACAATATACAACATATATATAGTGTACATGCAATTTTGAAAGATACGATGCAGCCTTTTGCTGGACAACGAAATTGAAGAATGGCACATACAAAATGAACAAAATATAACAAAAAGGCACAATGGCGAAATATTTTTGTAATTATGTATTTTTACTATAAAGTGGACAATACATACATAGAGAAAGGTTGACTAAAGGGCTTCCGCCTTGGTAAGTCTTGCCTTGAGTTTGTGAATTAGTTCAATTCCTCCTTTAGACGCTTAATATGACACATGCTTCCCATAAACACTGAAACAATTGTCCCATTATCTACCAGAATCCGATGAAGGGATAATTTCACAGGAAGGAGACGATCTGTCCCAATGTTATACATGGTATCGTCGCTTTAGGGCACTCGGAACTACTCGGCCATTTCTACTTAACGTCAGTAGCGATAAATGCCGTACGGACCGTTCCGATTGGCTTTAGGGATGTCATCCGTCTCAAACATATTGTGTTTTTTACATATCACACAAAGAAGTCCGGAAGTTAGAATGACTACACATTTGTCTCTGTTGGTGACACTGGGGTGTTTTTTGTCCGCATATTAATGCCAGCGGTCACTACACGATTTCTCCATATGTTGTGCCTAGAATATAAATATGTGTCCATGTTATGAACTTAACAAACCAGCTTTGTGTAGTAGATCTACCACATTGATGTTAGTTTTATAATTTACCAGTGTAACATTAAATTTTGACTCAGTTAAAATCATCATGTGGATGGCTTTGTACGTATGAAATGGACCCATGACATCATTCTAACATTGCCCTAAGAGTACTTCCTGGATATATATCTTATACAATTACAAGCATATAATTAGCGAAAAATAAAGAAAAACATATTCTTCTTTTTTAGAATACAGAACCGAACTATGACAGTAATTGTGACAAGGAAAATATGATAAAATCGTTAATATTGTTAAACATTTTGAATTTATTTAAAACGTACGCCTGTGTGCCAAAAGAAAGAAATATAATTAAATTAGGATATGTTAAGCCTACATGTTAATACATTCAAGCGGCGACAAGTGTCTCGTACTTATACAATTTTAACCAAATGTACTTTTATTTAGAATCTCATAGTTCGCTCAGCCTCTTTATTACCCTCTCCCCGAGGCTACCTAAAGGTGTTTGCTGCAGCTGCTGGTCTAGTACGCGGGGGAAAAAACATTCCATAGTTTGATTGGATGATGTCGGACATTTACTCTGAAAATTGTGAAGATCCGGAAGAAGACTACATACAAAAATGTACTTGTATAAGAATTTGCTCAAACTTAGTATTGGAACACAGCATCATATCATAAGCAGTCCAATACAAAACTTATCCTAGGTCACCGAGCATGTTTATATGAGTTATCTGCCTTTGAAACTGGCGTTTTCAGCAACTATGCGTATTCAAGAGCAGATAACTGCTTAACAAGCACGGTGAATGTGATTATTTTCTTATATGTTTCTTATATGATACACTGTTCATATACAACGTTTGAACATAGTCTACTACATGTATTGGGAAACAATTCCCTCACAAGAACTGGCACGGACGCCCGTAACCTGTTTTATTCGACTTAGTCTACTTACTTTACCAAACAGTTAGTTTATTTTCCTGACACCAAGCTATCCATTTATTTCTTATTAAAAGTGATGTTGTTCCTCTAGAGGATAGCGTGCATCAAAGTGATCACCGTAGTCCACGATTTTGAAACCTCTTCATCTTTCAGTTTTCGCTATTCCCGCAAGGTTAAATTTACATGTCTTTTTATTGAGATTTTATTTGTAGATGATTCGAATATATTAGAAACGATGGTAAATGAAACGTGATGATTATATATAACATTAATAACCTAATTCTATACTTACGTTCTTATCGCCATAAGAAATAACACTTTAATGTTTCGTATTTACTTATATAAAGTTTTACCCTAGTTTTGACGTATGTTGACTTATAGTAGTATACAGTCAGATTGAAAGGAACAGTGACAAAAGAATACTAAAAATCGGACAGGGTGGGCATAATTCAACTTACAGCCGAGCACGGATACATACAAACACAGACAAACTTACAGGCACAATGCCCAAAACAAAACTGAGGTAAAAAAGGAATTCCACCAGTGAGATAGACTTTAACAAGCATTTGACACGGTAGAGTGGAATTACATGCTTCAATACTTGAAACGGTTCGGTTTTGAAACCTCATTTGTTAAATGGATAAAAACATTATATTGCCTCATTACTTCCTGTTTTTTATAATAACGATTCCAATAATTTTACGCTAGAAAGATCTCTCCGTCAAGGATGCACTTGTACATTTGTAGTTCTATAACATTTATTATGTAGCTGAAATACAAGCGACAAGAATTACAACCGCTGAAAACAAACATGGAAGAATCAAAATAAATAATAGCACAATTACCTTAAAAATAAGCCAACTCGCAGACGATACGACATTATTCGCAATAAATGTTTATGACATCACACATGCGTTAGATATTGTCAATGAATTCGGAGCACATTCGGGTCTACGTTTAAACAGAAATAAATCAGAAATTTTAGGACTATGAGCCTTTAAAACGAATCAAAATACTATTGCCGATTGGAAATGGACCGATGAAATAAAAGCACTTGGAGTATTCTTCGGCCATGATAAGAAAAAATGTGAATCATTAAATTGGAACAGCAAAATTGATAACTGCATCAATTCCATAAATAACCTACAATTAAGACATTTAACAGTCTACGGGAAAATCACAATTATTATTAAAAGCTTACTACTACCAAAATGTTCTATGCTTTTTATGAAATAATCGCAGAGAGAAAATCAAAAGAACCATATTTGTTAATACCGTTTCTAATGGTGGTTTAGGCATGAAAGACATCACTTCTTATATTAAAGCACTGCTATTTAGCTGGTTAAAACAATTCTTAGAAAACGATACAACAGCGAAATAGAAAATAATTCCGAAATTTTACTTAAATCAATATAAATATAGTAAAATCCTGCTCCTCTTTTATACCAAGCCTGGCTCTGATAAAAGCCTACCGGTCATCAAACATAAACTTTCAACTTTTTACAGTGACATTCTAACAGTATGGCTCGAATTTCAAAAAAATAATAATAAACATCTACTTAAATCATTCAGAAAATCAGAAAAGAAGTACTCTGGGGTAATAAACACATACAATTAAAAGCAGGCATCACGTTATTTCACCAGAACTGGATAAACTCGGGTATAACTTTTTAAACGACATACTGGATAAGAAAGGCCAAACCATTGAAACTTTTATACTTAACAAGCTAAACAATAAAACAAATTGGATATCAGAAATAAGCATCATCAAAGAATCGATACCATTAGAATGGAAAAAACTAACACAGAAAAAAGAGTCTTATCTAACAAAAGTTCAAACAAACTTAAAGCTACAAGTTGATGTTTTAAAAGATCCTTTCAAAACGATGCAAAACAAAGATTTCTATAATGTTTTTATTCAACACAAATCAGAACTTCCATACATTTATGAATTTTGGACACATACTTTAGACAAACCACATTTTATTGGACTTTTTTCTATAATTAGTACACAATACCATTGCAATAAATGAAAACTGTATGAAATGGAGAATTTTTAAATAATCCCCATGTCTTCACTGTCTTGTTTTTGAAAACTATGTGCACCTTTTTAGTGGATGTCCACTTACAATATTACTGTGGACACAGGTTAATACAGCCTTTAAACATCTTAGCTACAAACTTATTTTCAGAAATTTAAAATACATAGTTTTGGGATACAAAGCAGAACTAAGAGAATATACCAATATTAACATCATCATCAACCTAATAGCTTTCAACAAATATAAAACATACCTTATAACTGAAAGAAGAACAAAACAATATTACTGTGGACACAGGTTAATACAGCCTTTAAACATCTTAGCTACAAACTTATTTTCAGAAATTTAAAATACATAGTTTTGGGATACAAAGCAGAACTAAGAGAATATACCAATATTAACATCATCATCAACCTAATAGCTTTCAACAAATATAAAACATACCTTATAACTGAAAGAAGAACAAAACAACAGAACATAAAATGCATCCTTACAAATGAAGTAAAACTGACAATACAAATACTTAAAACACAAAATAAACGATACAATTTAATTAGATATTTCTTGAAACACATTACAACAAACATTAATACACAATTGACTACATTTGTGTTCTATTCTTAAACATCGCCCATATATTTTATTAAATCTAAGTGAAACTGTGTTAAAAACAAAATAAATAAAACAGGCAGGAACAATTCCCTTAACAAATTATATCCAATAAAGGTAGGGGACTGTCAGTGTTATATATCGTAGAATTTATCTTAATTGTTAAAAAATTATATTAAGTCAGACAGGGAAGGCAGCACTTAACTTAACCAGCCGAGCACAGAAAATATAAAAAAACACACAAAGCACAATGCCTAATTGAACCAACCGAGCACCACGTGCTGATAAACTTCATGAAATGTATAATTGCAGGATCATCAAAGAACTCAGACAGCTTAAAAACAGAAGTCCCTAGACAAAAAAAGATATAAAAATTCGGACAGGGATGGCAGCAGTCAACTTAAACAGCCGATCACAGAAAACATAAAAAACAACACAGACCACATTAACGCGACTAAGTTCCCAAAACACAACTGAACGAGAAAATGAACTATGACCTTTTAAGTACAATGTCATTCAGACGCCAGTAACATCAAGCTATTTCTTGAACAGATTTGCAGAATTCCCCAAAACACATATACGTACATCCAATTTCATACATACAATAAAAGATATATAAAGGACTTAAGGAAACCTATTTATTTGGAAATGTTATTCTATTGGGAAATCAACGTTCAGTGCACGAAACGATCTTGACAAATCTGTTTGAATACAAAAAGACATTCCTTTGTTATTGCACGATTGTCGAATATTTCATCAGCTGCACTCTTCAAGATGTTTATGGACAATCAAAAAGACGAAGCAATGAAAGCTTCATGATAAAGGTACGTTTTCATCTCCATTAAATCATTCGAACTTTGTTTCACACCTAGTTCTTCTCGTGGAAAATGTATAATAACTACCTCGCTAAGTATGAACATCAAGTCACCGTTTTGTCTGTGATAGCAAACTTTGTACGCATGTTTGTTTGTATGTATGTATGTATATATGCGCTTTTCTCTAAGTGTTTGTGAGCTGTTTGCCTTTTTCCGCATATGAAAACACAAAACTGTAAATTCCTTCAATCCTAATTCTGAATAGTTCGAAGTCAGCATCGCCCGTACCGTCCGTCTGTCACTGGGCGTTTCGGTCTTAATACTGTATTCACGCTAATTTCCAGCAATTAATGACCAGAGTTCATTTATACTAAGTTAAGAGCTTCACTACCAGAAGTAGATGGACAAAGTGTCGGCTTATGTCAGACTAATGTTTTTCATCTGCTACAACTGACTGGAAATGATCTTGGAAAGCTGCACTACCAAAAGAAGATATGGATATTCTTGACATATGTCGTATTAATGCTTTCTCACAAAAATCGGGGAGCATCCTGATAGTTCCGTATTGCAATGTCAACCCCCAGCACATCAGTTACTTGTGCAATTAAGGAAATTTCAAACATATTTCAATTAGCGTAAATTGCCGGTACAAGTGTGTGAGGCAACTATTGGTAATGCTAGAAAGTACACACCAACTCTGATTTTTCAACCATGTTCACTGTATCTGTTGATTGTGTTTGTGTGTTGTCCTTGTGTTATTTGATTGTTCTTTTGATCCATTCTTGTCTTCTGGCTCCTCTGACTGGGGCGACAGACTGTCGGAGTTGGATATCGTGTTTTGTAGCTGGTCAGTATTAATAGACTAGTTGTGTTGTTTTTGATGAGTGCTACCTTCCCTGTCCGATTGCTATTATCTAATCGGTTTGGTCATTGCGATATATGTTACTTGCAAGATATCTTAGCCAGTAATGTAGTTGTACTATCGTATACTTCCTTGTAAGATGACCAGAGTGATGTATCATATAATGAAATAAGAAATTTATGATGGATCATCGTAAATAGTCCCGCAATATACTGTGATATTGCCTTTGTACGATAATCTATTAAGAAACATGATGAATTGTCTGCTGTCATGTTGAGTCGGTTATCGTTTCTTTCTGTACGTATATTGACTAACTCTTCTGGTAGTGTATCATTACTTTCTACGGGAGACGGAAAATGTAACATTGCGACACATTTTACAGTAACATTGTTTGTATTTTGAATAAAATAAATAATAATAAATAATCATTTTGCTCATTCGAAATAACAAGTTAATTAATTATGGACCAAACAGTAACTGTAAGCATTTTTTGTTGACAAATTTCCCAATGCGTGCTTAAGTTATAAGGATGTATATAATGGTACGCCGCTAGGTCAAATATTGTTAACAACAGCCAGAACGTTTAAAATGCCATATTGGTGGACAAACAGTTTTTGTAAATTATAAGTTTTCCAGAATGGATGAATAACCGGATTTTGTCTTGAGTTCGCGTAGAAGGAGGTTATTAAGTTACTGCCACTGCAACTTATAATCATCTAGGGAAAAGGCATATACGATTCAAGACTACAAACATTTAAACACCTACGAGTTTCCCACAAACTGGAAGGAGAGCAAGCAAGGACAAAAAGGTCATATAATCAAGAAAATATTATTGTGAGATATATTGGGATGGACCAGTTATGGATGTTCTTTGTGGGTGGCGTACAAGTGAACATATTGATATCTTTTTAAATGCAATTATGTAGTCAAAAATAACAATTGCAATGCGCGATTCTTATGTTTTAAATGCTCGCACCGGTTTGCTTGGTGACTTAGACTTCTAAGTCGACTCATACATATAATTTATTTTTTGAACACCAATCTATCCATTTTAAAAGTAATGTCCTGTTACAAGGGACGTATCCAGAGACAACAAAACACCGAGGCAAATATATTCTAGTGTCTGTTTGAGGCATTCTCTTCTTACAAAAAAACATGCTTATATTGGTATTTTCTCAAAATTTTAGCGTGGCAACGGGTCTGTATTATAAAAAGATTTCCCATAAATATGTGTTGTTCCTATAGAGGATAGCGTGTTTCGAAGTGCTTACCGGGATACACGATTTAGAAACCTCTTCATATGTCTCAGTTTTCACAATTCCCGTCAGGTGAAATCTACACAAGCTCAGTATATAGACGAATTGAGTTATGAAAACGATGGAGAATGAAATAAATTAGAAATGACACAATGCTTTCTTACATATAAATGCGTTCCTATATTTATCCTATATTTTGTTAAAAAGCATAATTTTATACTAGTTCCTCAGACTGGCGTATGTTTCATAGAAATCGATCAAAAATAAAATACTCACGGCTATTTTTATATTATGAAGGACAATGTTCACGGCTTAATTTTGGCCTGTGTTTATTCATAAAATTTAAGTGCACGCTCCTATCAATCTGTCCTATATTTCTAATATCCATGCAATGTCTTTCAAAAACCAAGCACTCATATACCAAACTTTCCTTGTAATCTGTCGATAAATTCACTCCCAATATGTCATATTTGGCAAAAATGGCATAAGATGTGTTTAGCTATTTTAGTAGAGATTCGTGACGTAAAATCTTCTCCAAAAATATTATGACACTTTTATATTTTTACACAACCTGTGTTCTGCATAAAGATATGTGCACAATAGGAAAGTGTGACAAAAATGACTGTCCGCATGAAATGTGTGGCAGTGTTATTATTGCGAAGGTTTTTATATCTCCTTTCAACACCATTCAATGTTAAATACATATTTTACAACACCAGTATTGAAAATAATAAACTATACATGATGAATGTTGACGGTGTTGGGAAGTGATGTCATAACCTTTACTATGTACGTATTTGTCTAGTATTATTCATTTTATATGTTAATGTCAGTGTAACATGTAAATTGCAAGTGTTACAAGATACTCATTAGTTGCTTTATGTAAATTGATGATCTTCATATAAATTGAAATATTAACATTTAGATTTTCAAAATCTCATTTTTGATAACCCTTGTAAACACTTATGATTGTGATTTTGTGTTAAAAAACAAAACCATATGACAATGAATCAAAGAGTAACTCATTTTTATTACAGCTTTAAATGTTTATTACACATTTTCAAAACATATGACAGTGAACAGCTGAAATCCAAACTGACACTATGGAATCGACAGTAATATCTTCTTTATATGTTAGAGGTTTAGGTAACATTAAAAAGCGTCTGCAAGTTTTCGAATGGTTAAAAATATGAACAATCAAATATACTTTTTACAAAAAACCCACTTATCAAATCTTTTCATGGAAAAGGGGAAATCTGAATGGGGTGGGGTATCTTTCTTCAGTGGAGCTAGAACCAATAGTAAATAGTAAAGCAATATTAATTCATCGAAATAGTAATATACAGCTATCGAACATGCATGAAATTGTTAAAGGTAGGTTGATAGTTGCAGATACAGAAATAAATGGCAAAAATGTGACCTTAATAAAAATATATGGTCCAAATAAGGATGATGAATCTCTCTTCTTAAAACTAGAATCCTTTTATTAAAAAATGATGATAAATATTTCATAATCGGTGGTGATTTTAATACAGTTTTGAACTATCAATTACATAAAAAAATGTACACAGAAAATTTTTGATTTAATAAACAACTGTAACGCAACTAACATATTGAGGACTATACATCCTGAAAGCAAAAAGTATACTTGGCATTTAAATTCTAAGCCGCATATACATTGTAGACTAGATTACTTCCTTATTCCTGACAGTTTAGCAAATATAGTAAACCAATCTACAATTAAGACTGCCTAAAAGACTGACCACTCATTAATACAATTATCCTTAGAAATAATACAAACAGAAAAAAGACCAGGCTATTTTAAGATAAACAAGTCTTTATTATTAGAGCAGCAGTATCAAGAAAAAATCAAAGATGAAATAAAATTTACTTCAAGAGTGAACAAAGATTGCACACCGGATATTTTATGGGAACTTATTAAGGGTACCGTTAGAAATGAAACAATAAAACATGCAACTTATAAAAATAGATGAGATAACAAACATAGAAGAACATGATCTTCTACTTGAAATAAAAAATCTAGAAACAAAGCTTATTGATGAACCCACAGACATTGACGGAATCACAGAAAGCATAATGGATAACAAACAGAAATTAGAGAGTATATATGACAAAAAATAGACGGTCAATCAAATTTTAAGATCAAGAGCAATACATATTGAACAAAATGAAAAGAATACAAATAGTTTGCCAATTTAGAAAAGCGTAGGGCTGAGGAAAAGCTATACATAAATAAACTATCAATGGAAAAGAAATAAAAGGCAAAACAGAAATTCTAAATGCAGAAGATATAAAACAAGTCCCCAATTAACAACAACTCAATTGAAGAATTTCTTAATAAGCCATTAAATACGCTAAACGAAGCAGAAAGACAAGCATGTGAAGGGAAGTTAACCGAGTATGAATATTCTGGAACGATATAAAAACTTTCTTGTCAATTCCTTAAATTACTTTTTTGAAAATGGTTCACTAACCCAGCTTCAATAACAATGCGTTATACAATTGATCACCAAACCAGACAAGTATTTAGATGATATTTAAAATTGGAGACTAATACGTTTGCTCAATTTAGATTACAAAATAGCTACACAATCTATTTCAAACCGAATAACAAAAGTATTGCCATCAATAATTAGGAATGATCAAACTGGCTTCATGAAAGATAGGTATACTGGGGAAAATGTTAGGACAATATTTGAAGTAATTGAATATTTACAAGACCATCAAAAACATGGTCTGTTATTTTTTTGCAGATTTAGAAAAAGCCTTTGATTCATTAATCATGAATTTATGCTTAAATGTCTAGATCGTTTTATTTTTGGCAATGATTTTATCAGTTATATAAAATGATTTTTATACAGATATCACAAGTTTGATAATAAACAATGGACACCTATCAGAGTCATTTCAGATTCAAAAAGGAGTAAGGCAAGGTTGTCCATTGTCTACATCTATTTTTATTGTATGCTTAGAAATACTCTCTAATTATACCAAACTAAACCAAACTATATCTGGAATATCTATTAATAAAGAAGAAATAAAACAAACATATTCTGCAGACGATGCAAATTTTATGTAAGACGGCACGAAGAACCTTTTGAATCACTAGTAAAAACGTTAAGCGAATTTAGTTAAAGCTCAACATATTTAAATCAACAGTTCTTAGAGTAGGAACTCTAAACAAAACATCTATAACATATTGTGAAAACAAACAGTTTATAAAATTATGGACTTCAGAACGTGCAAAAACACTTGGAATGATATTTGCTACAAACATAAAGCTAAATACTGAAATCAACTTTGAACCTAAGATAAAAGAGTTCCATGCATGTCTAAAACAGTGGTAACACAGAAAATTAACCCCTTATGGGCAAAATAACTATAATAAAAACGTTTGCTTTACCTCAACTTATTTTTCCTCTCACAGTATTACCAAAACCACCAAAAACAGTTATAGAAGGAATCAATAAAGCTTTGTTTAGTTTTCTTTGGAATGGAAAGCCTGACAAAATTAAAAGACTCAAACATGTGAAAATGGTTTTTTTAAATTAACTAACATATAATCTTTCATTCAAGCAATTAAATGCAATTGGGTCAAAAAATATGTCAATGAAAAAATATAGGTAAATGGAAGATTTTCTTTGACAATAAACTAAATAATTTGGAAATGAACTGATTTTTGAATGCTATATAGAGACAAAAGATATCCACATTCCAAGTTGTCAATTCTAAATTCAAAGAAAATGATAACAAAACAACAAAAATTCTATGGAACAATTCAAATTTGAAAATTGATCCTAAAACTGTTTTTATAAGAAGTGACATGATAACGGAATTAAATTCTTAGGACATATATATGACTATCCCAGTAGAACGTTCTATGAATTTAATCATTTACAATATCTGTATGAAATTCCGAATGTAGATCTTTTCAAATATATGGCATTAGTGCACTGTATACCAAATAAGTTAAAAAATGCCCTTAAAGCAGAAAATTATAAAGATAACACAAATAGACAAAAATAATCACTTTTATTCCATATAAAAAAGACAATGCATGTGAATAAATAGAATTTCGGTGTAAGATCGAATGTTATTTCACCGAGTGAGCAACTGACGCAATATTTTCACGAGTGGCATAGCCACGAGTCAAAATTTAAGTCAGATGCTCACGAGGTGAAATAACATTCGATCTTACACCGAAAAACACAAATATTCTATTTATTTAATGCGTTATTTCAATATTTCTGAACCAATTGGCTACTAATTTAATTTTATTGCCCCGTATGGTGCCTCTTAATGCTGACGTGACGTCATTTTCAAAGCGTGCGCTGACGTACGATCAAATAGATCACCATAGAACAGTCGATTTCCGTCGTAATTGCCACAGAACATTTTGGAAGGAAACTCTGCGATTTTTTTCAAACAGAAAAATACTGAGTGCCAAACATCAAGAGTGATTTAAATTGCTTATATGCCATAAATCTTTTATAAAGCAACCACCAGTCACTTTCTATTATATAAATACTGGGTTAGATAGGAAAATTACGTCATACAAACATTTTAGCCCGATCTGTGAGGCAGCAACTTTAACGTCATTGTACCGTTATCAGAAACATGGAACATATTTATAGGAACATGCATTTTCTAACCATACTTGTTATTTCGTTCCTGTATATATGCGCACTAGGCTGTAAGAATTATGTCCATGGAATTCAATAGATAACAGCAATAATGTACTGCGTGTGGATTTTCAAATACCAGGCACTCCCTCTGTTGAACTATTATACATAACCGGAAAGGGAAAGCACTCAGTAGAAAGAACAAAGGACCAAGAAGCAGTGCAAAAAAACAAGTAGATGGACACAAACAGTTACAAAAACACGATCCGGGTGTCCGCTACATTAATCAGTCAATACAGCCGGGGTAACAGTCTACAAACAATACCAAATCACAAGGTTTACATGTTTACGAGTTTGGATGACCTCATATCCCAAGACCAAACTTCAACAGTTTCGCTTTGGTTATAGTCAGTATCTAATAAAATAGAAAAAGAACAAACACTCTCATAACTTGTATCTACTGTCTCTCTATTCCTTGGGGGCTTTCTCTCGGTCTGTCCCTCTGGTCAGATCATGTTGTACCTGCACTGGTAGAGGATGCACCTACGTTCTTGTGACTGCGACACTATAATGTAAAGCGCCTTTGAACGTGTGTTCGCATGAAAAAGACGCTATATAAATCTGATACATTTATTTTTATTAATAACTTATCAATTTGAAGCTCGTACAACACACTCAACTAAATAAGCCTCGTATTTGCCTAATCTATCTATATGCTATACTAACCTATTTATAACTTAAAGTAATTAATTTCATCTCGGTAGCCTATTACATTTGTACTGATGATATCTATACCCACTTAAACATGTCGTTACGAGAACAATAATTTAATTTACGTAAATTAGGATCATACTAAACAGAATGGCTTCAAGAACACGTATCAACAGGAATGTAGGATATCCTTGATCTTTGATTAATGCCTTATATGGTTTTTGATAACATTTACAGTATTCCTGAGCAATAGGCTTTTAACAAAGGTACCGCATGAACTTGTATAATGACAAGAAATACAATGTACTTAGTATACGTACTTGCTCATATGGATTCATATTATAACCTGTCGTAGCTATTTATTACGAGGTTGTGGCAGATCTGTACTTGGATAACGAGGATTGTAACATTACATACACGACACTTCAATTTCATCATTCTGATCACCTCGACCTTTATGCATTGCAATAGACCTCTGACATAACACGGCGCCATATTGTTCTATTTTAATCATATGATTAGAAAATGGCAGCCCCCTGTCATCAGTACACATATTATGCCAATACATGTTCACACAAATATATAGATCTATATAGATATATATACCTGTAAAAACACACTATAAAATTCCACGCAAGTACATGTACGAGGGATGTCCGGAAAGTTTTGAAACTGCATTCATATAAACCAAACCACTAAAGGGATATATTGGACATTTTACCAGCTGATAGATCAATCTATTATGGACTATGCCTGTAAGTTTCATTAAGATGCAACGAAGACAACACATACTACAAACAATATAATAAGTACATGTAACAACGTACGGAGCACTTCGTAGACGCGTGACGTCATGAACGCATTTCAGAGGTTGTCACACATATGACATTTTCCTCCGTAGGGAGTAGCCAGGGAACCAACCTGGCTCTAACCTTTAATAAATTATGACCATATTTCATATGATAGTATGCACAGCTGTCTGTTTTGGCATTCTCGGATCTCAAACCCTTATTTTCATCCACCAATCTTGATACATGTCCCGCTCAGATAGCAGTTTGCATTCCCTCATTATTTACGTTGTTCAGTTCAGCTTTCAGTCGTACAAAACTTCATGCTCGTCGCTTAAAGTCTAAAGCTGGCGAACTAACACTTCATTTAAACTTGTCAAGTTTTATTTATTCCATGCCAGAAAAAAAGAGTGGTTTATGTGTCTGTAGGAGTCATATTGGAGCGCACAAATATTTTATCATGGCGCGCTGCTCCGTACATGACGTCAACGTCAGGTTTTTTCAGGCTCCTTGTCCTCTTCCGATGACCATAACAAACTTGTTTACCACAATACAACAGTAAAATTTTGAGCAGAGATGAAGGTTATGTTCTTTTGATGGCTCGTGGCTTAACAATACAATATGATGCCAATTATTTAAATAGCGAGTTATTTATAAATTTGGGAACACGTCAATTTTGACGTGTTCCGTAAAGCGCTAGATGGGTAGTCAAGGCAACGATTCACTTGCAAAGTGTCTACTAAAATAATTTTATTTTTACAAAGAAGACTCATGAATAGTTAATAAATGCAGCGGTATACTATTTAATGGTTTGTTTCCGATACTTTTTGAGGTATAGACACAGTCTCAAAACTTTCCGGACAACCCTCGTACTACTCACATGTGTGCAGGTGATATTTTAACTTGATATGAACCGAAAGTCTAGTAAAGTAGTATATTTTGTAAACAAATCCGCTTTCATGAAAATTAAATATGGGTAATGCTTGTAGATGTTTTCAACACGCGTGTGGGAAATATAAATTATGAATAATATTTAAAGATATTTGGTTTTCTGTCATGATATAGCTTCCAAGAACACTGATTGGGAAAGAAAAAATAACCTTCTTAATGACGAATACATAATGTGTTACTTTCACGCGAACGTAGCTGGACTTCTTACTCAGGCGAAACACTTTGGTGTATTACTACAGTTATGACATCAAAGACGTTTGTACGAACTAAACAGAAACAACTTCCCATAATTAATCATTATATCCAAAATATAGGCAGTGCTACATATAGTAAAATTGTCCAAGTAGTAAAAGTTGGCCACGTGCTGATATATTGAATGTTAAGCATTGCATGAGTTTCTAGACACACAGACAGCATAAATATTAAAACATGTAAACAATCCCACCAGACACAAGACCTAACATAACAGATTGGTGCAGTAAACGCCGTGTTATATACAGTTATGTTATAGGTTACAATTACACACATGCAGATTTATGTACATTGTCTGTATATTAGTTTACCTATATACCCGATAATAAGATGTGTTATCACGTGCGTGACGTTAGTTTTAGGGTGTATGTAAATTGTCTGTATATTGTTTTAGTTACATTATTCAATGCTTTAAATTTTATGCATAGACACTTTATTCAGTATACAATACTTGATCTCTATTTATGACAGTCTGTGAAGCTATGAAATACCTTTGTACTATATGCTAAAGAGAAATTAGAAAGAAAAACCCTCGAAAACTCCAAGTCCAAATATGGTACTTATTGTTACAGTCAGTTTGTTTCAACCATTTCATTGGTCAGTTGACCTAGATGGTTAGATATAAACGAGAACTAACTTGCTCATCAGGCAACTCACAACATTCTCCACATAGAGATGATCGTAGCTAATGACAGGGGAGAATATAACTTGCACGACCCAGCATGCAAACTGGATCACCCTGGTGACAATGATCTATCCATGCACCAAGGCTTTGTCGTATAATATGTCTTTTGCGTAACATATAATGTGATACATTTACCATTGACGTTTATCAAAACTTTATCTTAGTATGTCTGATGAGTTTGATATAGATCTACATGGTGTTATTGTGTTTTTTCTTCAGAAAGACGGAAAATATATATTTTGGATAGGGGAATGGGGTCACATTTCGGCCCTGCAATAGTAAAAACGTGATATAAATTTCACTTGTTCGCCGTTTTATAATTGTAGAGCAAACCACATTATTTATAGCTAAACTCCAGAATAAGACAAACTAGTTTGAAACCACTTATAATACACCAAACTAACACCTAAGTCCCCTAGTGTTATATTGTAACTATGATATACACTTTAGCATGTATTATTTGATAGTTTTGATTCGAAATGTTCGCGTAAATCTTTTTTATTAAATCCAAGGGTAAATGTAGTGTATGATAATTCTATGTTGACTGTGTCTAACAAATTTCAATTTGAAGAAACAATTGCGTTTGAAAAACCATGCAATACCCCCACTATATACATGTTGTATACTCCATGTCCTTTAATCCAACTTTTATCACAGAGCCACGCTCTTTATTCTATCAGTTCGGTTTATTTTCTCTGACTCCAGAAACGCTTCTTGCTATTCATCCAGGCATTTCATCTCATTAATTGGTATAATTGATCCCTGGACAATTAAGTTTATCAAACTATCTTGCCATTCCCTTCCGTCATAAATGACTCAAGGCTTTCAATACATAAAACATTAAGTTATCTCAACATGATTATATAGCGCGTGGTTTTCTCTAATAAAAACATTTGGTTGTCTGAGCCGAGTATCAACCATCTTTTGAAATATTTCCCACAGAAAATGCACATCGGGGCAATATTTTAAAAAGCTTTCAATCAAATAACAAAAAACGATACAATTGTTAATCGAAATATTGACATTCCGGCATAATTAACAAGAGCTCTTTACTGGTTTCAGCAACTATTTCAGCTGTAAATGTGTTTAATACAGTTAATGTTTTGAACCTATCCTGTTCAATGCAACCTCTCCAGAGCGGTCCTCTGTAGAGCAATGATCCCGCTATATCAACACCTTCAACATTTCTCTAAAAAGATTATATTAAGTCAGACAGGGAAGGCAGCACTCAACCCAACCAGCCGAGCACAGAAAACATAAAAAAACACAAAGCACTGAAAACACGGCATCCTGTCCCGAAAGTCTGCCGCCTCAGTCAGTCAAACTAAAACGGAACGAGAGCCAGGTGACGAGAAAATAACAACTGGACATTACACATCACAAGGACAATCTTCAGCATATATATAGTGTACATGCAATTTTGAAAGATACGAAGCAGCCTTGTGCTGGACAACGAAATTGCAGAATGGCACATACAAAATGAACAAAGTTTAACAAAAAGGCACAATGGCGAAATATTTTTTGTATTTTTACTATAAAGTGGACAATACATACATAGAGGAAGGTTGACCAAAGGGCTTCCGCCTTGGTACGGATAGCGACAAATGTCACTGGGGGGCTTAAACGTTTTACAGTGCACCAAACCTCACACTTACCCAATATACAACCTTATAGCACATTACAGTGTAAATAAAAGTTTCCCGCCATGTAATGCGCTCTAACAAAAAAGACCACAGTGACAGAATAAAATAATGTAAAACATGAAACATTATATAAATAATGTCCATCGAGTAGCACAGAAAGTACTCTATCAGAAGTCAGAGCAACAAGAGAGCAAAACATTTGAGGGTACGACAAGACAATGTAACAGACAGGCATCAATGCCAGCCGTCCAAAAAGTCTTTTGAGGTTAGGCATATCATAGAGTCTGTATATGGTCCGGTCATCGCACAATGAAATAGGAAGCATAATGGCGAGCTGTAAATGGACCCACTACTAAGCATGTACGCTCCCTACAGCGCTTTGATTTCCACTTAACCGTTACAATTCACACGCTGCTTAAAATACTAGAATATTTTGATATTTGACCTTTACAAAACTGCTGTGAACCCTGATACACATTTTCATTGGCTGATGAAAGTTTACTTGTTTGTATAGACAGTAGAGAGTTATAGCAGAGAGTTTATAGTGAATATGAAGGCTACGTGTTGAAAGTTTAAACGAGTACACACTGTATGAGGTTTAAATATTTCATGGTTCTATTGACTGGTCATTATTTATTTGTTTCAATCAATATGATAAATTGATAGTGCGAGAGTTTTAATTTATAATACAAGTCATTCTTTTAACACACGAGCGTTTTATATACAATGCATTTAAAAACCCGTTTACATTATCACATTTGCCTCGCTGTACGCTGATTTTGGATTCTCCTGTCTAAAAATAGCAATAGCGCTAACACTAGCAATAATGCAGAGCCTAGAAACGATGTAGTTTCGGGCGAGGCAATTGGAGAGTACTAAGCATGCAGACCTTTGCAAAATGAAAGGGTCATATCCTCTACTCAGAAAACGTTTTATAATCTTGATAAACACATCATGAAAGTGACTATGACCTAAAACCTTTCGAAATTTGTACAACACATCACCATAAAATTCAGGCTGAGACAGACCTTGTCACAGAAGTGTCTTTAAATTAACACCATATTTAGAAATGAGATCTGAATTACGCCTATAAAATTTTGCAAAAGTTTTACGAAGTTTATGGAAGCGATAGCCTTGTTGCAGTAACTTATTAGTAATAAAAAGATTTCGAGTATTAAAGTCTTCCACTCGAGAACAAGCTTTAGCAAAACGGATTAATTGAGAAGCGTAAACACCATATGAAGTTGGCCGTGGAACATCTCCATCCAATTGTGGGTAATTTACAGTATCGAAATTAAAATCATCTCTCTTGTCGTACATTTTACTAACAATTTGACCTGCTTCTATTGCAAGATCGAGGTCTAGGAATGATGCATGCTTATCGGATGAATTAGCTTTGTTTAGTGTTAGTTCGTCAGGGTAAATTTCTATGATCTTATTTGAAAAGTAAGGATTATCAATATTTAAAATGTCATGTATTATTAAACACTGTATTTTATCAGATTGGTGTTCGGGAGACAATTTTAACATGAAATCGCGTTCGTAACAGTATTAAAAACAGATCTGCGACAAGATGTGCGCCGAGATTTACTTTAATTCCAACGACTGTAGAGCAACAACCTTTAAACAGTGGTCAATACTTGCAGCTCTCATGGGGTTTTGCTCTATGGAGGTTGTACTGTATATCACAGTTCTCGTGTACTCCAGTTTAAATATTGTCAAAAGGCGTTTGCTCACAATTCAACTTTACCGCCGTTTTTCCACGACCGGACACTAACCTTCGGACTACTTGCGCTTTTAAATTAAATGCCCATAATGAGTGTCAAAGATTTACTCTATCCAAATCAAACCAACATGCAAGAATATTGTAAAAATCATTTATGAAATTATGATAGTGACTAATCAAACAGAACAAAGAAAGTTAAGTTCGAAGACCAACTACAGTAGATACATCCAGACTTAATGAATAATATGTACGAGGCAAGAATAACTTGAATGAACCAAGACGGGAAAGGAACACTAAATACGAGAAATGAGACACGAACCAATGAGAAATTATGATCGGGAATGGAAAGTTTACAATTTTATCAAAAATCAACGATCTCAAAAGCATGAGTTAATATGGATAATTCATGAAAACATTCTGGTACTGCGCAGCGCAACAAAATTTTACTTAATATATCATAACAGTAATTATGATAAATAAATAACTCTGACTCTTATTTCAAATTTTCATCTTGTTTCAAGATGGATGTGACTTAAAAATAAGAAGAAGTAACTAAAAATTCCTGATGAAGAGCAAGTGCTTGAAAATTTGAAATAAGAGTCAGAGTTATTTATTTATCATAATTATATTCTTTCCTATTGAGAGACAATACAAAATTTATAACAGTAATTGTTTGAGAATGGCTATAATAAAACTATTTATTTTGTTATATTTGGTAATGTTATTGTATTGTGAAATCAACTTCCAGTGGACGAAATGATCTTGACAAATGTATATGAACAGACATTGGGTTGTTATTGCACGATCGTCAGATAGATCAAAATGTTTAAGGCAAAACTAAAAGGCGAAACAATTAGAGAGATTTACAACTAATGATTCTCGTATAAAAGGTGTTTTGAATGTTTCGCGAAGGAAGAACATGCATTCATCACTTCGCCTTTACGTCCTGGTATATATGTGCTATTGTCCTAGTATTTCAGAGCTATTTCCTTATATTGAAACCTCTTTAACTGCAAATCTCTTAAACCCCAAAAAATGTATGGAACTTATTTAAGACAATATTGATTCGTTGCGCCGTCCGTCCGTTCGTAGACATTGCCGGCGTAAATAGATAAAATTAAGTCAGACAGGGAAGGCAGCACTCAACTTAACCAGCCGAGCACAGAAAACATTAAAAACATACAATGCACAATGCACAACTGAACCAACCGAGCACAGAAAACGTAAGACATATAAAGGCACAATGCCCAACTAAACAAGTAAAAGATTCGCCCTAGTCGAAGCTATCGAAAAGTAGAATGAATAAGTTTCAGCAATCAAAAAGCTGAATGCCCTAGCTAAATGACCCAGTACCAACAGTTCCAGCAGTAAAATGGCTTCAATGCCTAGTTTTAGCTGTCAGTAATACTAAAAAGTAGACAATTAACCAAGCTGTCGAAAAGTAGACGGATGTAGTTTCATTAATCAAAAAGCTGAATGCCCCCAGCTAAATGACCCAGTCCCAACAGTTCCAACAGTACAACGGCTTCAATACAAAGTTTTAGCTATTAGAAATCGTAAAAAGTAGAAAATTAACAGTATTGCAAAGCTGACAATCATGTTTACAGCTGAATGACTTAGTTTCAGCAATAATAAAGTCTGAACACCCCAACCGGATGACCAAGTATCAAAAAATTAATGCCTTAGCTAGAGGGCCCAGATGGCCCGTCTAAATAAGTCGAGCGTGCGCAACGATTCAGTTCAAATAGGTTGAATGCCCCCATCCGATGACCTACTGTATTTACGCTAATTGTCAGCAGTCAATGACCAAAGTTCCTTGAAACTAAGTAAGGGGCAATTTTCTGTTACAACTAACCGGAATTGGTCGCAGGAAGCTGCACTTTCGAGAGAAAAAGATTGATAACTTCGGCATATGTCGTATTCATGCTTTCCGTCGTAATTCGGGGAGCATTCATCGGCTCTACAGAAAGTTCGGTAAAACAATGCCACCCCATGCATGTACCAATAGTTTGTGCAATTATATTAATTTCAAGTTAATTAAATTAGCGTAAATTACAAGTCTGTGAGACAACTATTAGTGATTACAAGTGAGTGCACAACATGTTACCGGTCCGTTAGGCAAGTTTGTGGGGAAGCTTTATGATTAAGGTACGTTTTCATCTCAATAAAATCATTTGATTTTTGTAAGAGTGTCACACCTATATCTTCTCGTAGAAAATGTGTAATGAATGCTTCGCTGAGTATGAACATAAAGTCATCGTTTTGTCCCTTCGTGATACCGGACATGTGTATGTATGAGCTATTGTCTAGTTGTTCAATCCAAAAGGACGAATGTAATAATCCTTCGGACGTTTCGGTATACGCTACTTTTCAGCAGTCAATTGAATCCTAGTAAGGTAAGGAGCTTCACAACCATAAGTAGAAGGGAAAGTGTCGTCTTATGTCAGACTTATGTTTTTTTCTGCTGCAACTGACCGGAATTGATCGTGGGAAGCTGCAATACCAAGATAAGATATTGATATTCTTGACCTATGTCGTATTAATGCTTTCTTACATAATTCGGGAAGCATCCATGCAATGTCACCCCCCCCCCCCCCCCGCAAACACCAATTACTTGTGCAACTGAGGAATTCAAAATAATCTAATTAGCGTAAATTACCGGTACAAGTGTGTGAGGCAATTATTAGTAATATTAGTGACAATACACCAACTTTAAACTGCCCTGGTACTCTTATAACAAGTTTTGTGTTACCTATTCTTTAAGTGGATTGGGTTTTTTAAAAGTCCAAGCACACTGCATCTTTTGAGTGTTGTTTGTGGGTTGTCCTTGTAATGCGTGGTTGTCCTTTTGATCGATTCTGGTCTTCTGGCTCCTCTGACTAAGACGACAGACTGTCGGAGTTTGATATCGTGTTTTGTAGCTGTTCAGTATTAATAGACTAGTTGTGTTGTTTCTGATGAGTGTTGCCTTCCCTGTCCGATTGCTCTTATCTAATCGGTTTGGTTATTGCGTTATATATGTTACTTGCAAAATATCTTAGCCAGTAATGTAGTTGTACTATCGTATACTTCCTTGTAAGATGACCAGAGTGGTGTATCATATAATGAAATAAGAAATGTATGATGGATCATCGTAAATAGTCCCGCAATATACTGTGATATTGCCTTTGTACGATAATCTATTAAGAAACATGATGAATTGTCTGCTGTCATGTTGAGTCGGTTATCGTTTCTTTCTGTACGTATATTGACTAACTCTTCTGGTATTGTATCATTACTTTCTACGGGAGACGAAAAATGTAACATTGCGACACATTTTGCAGTAATATTGTTTTTTTAATTTTAATAAAAGAAATAATTATTCGAAAGAAAAGACGAAATAATCATTTTGCACATTCGAAATAACAAGTTAATTAACTATTGACCAAACAGCTACTGTAAGCATTTTTTGTTGACAAATTTCCTAATGCGTGCTTAAGATATAAGGATGTATATAATGGTCCGCCGCTAGGTCAAATATTGTTAGCAACAGCCAGAACGTTTGAAATGCCATATTGGTGGCACAACAGTTTTTGTAATTTATAAGTTTTCCAAAATGGATCGATAACCGAAGAAAATATTATTGAGAGATATATTGGGAATGGAAAAACTATAGCTATTCTTTGTCGATGGCGTCCAAGTGTACATATTCATGTCCTTTTAAATGCAATTGTGCAATGCGCGATTCTTATGTTTTTAATGCTCGAACCAGTTTAGCTCGTTGACTTAGACTTCTAAGTGGACTCATACATATAATTTATTTTTGAACGCTAATCTATCCATGTTAAAAGTAATGTCCTATTGTCAGGGACGTATCCAGAGACAAAAAAACACCCGAGGCAAATATGTTCTAGTGTCTGTTTGAGACATTCTCTTCTTCAAAAAACATGCTTATATTGGCGACATCTGAAATTTTCATCATGGCAACGGGTCTGTATTATAAAAACTCATAAAAATGTGTTGTTCCTATAGAGGATAGCGAGCTTCAAAGTGGTAACGGGGATCCACGATTTGGAAACCTCTTCATATGTCTCAGTTTTCACAATTCCCATCAGGTGGAGTCTACTTAAGCTCATTTTATAGACGAATTAAGTAATGAAAACGATGGAGGATGAAGTAAATTAGAAATGACACGTGCTTTCTTACATACATGCGTTCATATATTCATAGGAATTAGCGGTCCTATATTTCGTTAGAAACATAATTTTATACTTAGTCTAGTTCCCTTAGACTGGCGTACGTTTCATAGTAATGGATTGAAAAATAAACTACTTACGGCTATTTTGATATTATGAAGGACATAATGATCATACTTTGACGGATGATTTATGCCATGCATCGTCATGAAAAAGGCTAAATATGCTAATTTGTTAAATATGACATATTGCAGTGGATTTGTCTGTAGCTTACAAGGTATATTAATTAAGATATTCATGCTTATTCTTGTTAACGTCATTGTACCGTTATTAGAAACATAGAACATATTCATAGTAACATGCATTTTCTAACCATCCTTATCATTTAGTTTTGTACATATGCGAATTGGGCAATAAGAATTATGTTCATGGTAATCAATAGATAACAGCAATACTGTATTACGTGTGGACTTTAAAATACCAGGCGCTCCCTCTGAACTATTATACATAACCGGAAAGGGGAATAACTCAGCAGAAAGAGCAAAGGACCAAGCAACAGAACAAAATAAACAGATAGACGAACACAAACAGTTACAAAAACACGATCCGGGTGTCCACTACTTTAGTCAGTCAATATAGCCAGGGTAACAGCCACAATACCAAATCACAAGGTTTACAAGTTTAGACCACATATCCCAAGGACAACCTTTAACAGTTCCGCTTTCTTTACGGACAGTATCATATTAAATAGTTAGAGAATAAGCACTCGCATAACTTATTAATTTTAATCTTGTACGGCGCACTCAACTAAATAAGATTACCGTTTTAATAGCCTCGTATTTTCCTACTCTAATCAATAATAATGAGTATATGTAATATTATCCTATTACTTAAAATAATTAATGTCAACTCGCCAGCCTATTACTGATGCTATCTATACGCAACATGTCGTTACGAGAACAATGATTTAATTGACGTACATTAGGACCATACTAAACAGAATGGCTTCAGGAATATAATATATGAGACGTTTCAACAGGAATGTAGGGTATCCTTTATTTTTGATTAATGCCTTATATGGCTTAAATAATATTTCCTGTATACATGAGCAATATGATCATAGGTAACAAAGTTACCGCATGAACTTGTGTAATGACAAGAAATACAATGTACCTTGTACACGTTCTCCTTCATATGGATTTATATTATTACATTTCATATTTATTTATTACGAGTTTGTGGCAGGTCTGTACTTGGATCGTTGCATTAACTAGTCTTTAATTTCATATGAACCCACACATATAGATCATAACGGAGCACGATATACCAGTAAAACACGCATAGGAATTGTGTCGTCTGCGAATGTGATTTAATGATGCCATCATAGAAATATAAGTATGTACTAAACAGAAACAACTTCCCTACAAACATAATATCCAAAATATATAGGTCAGTGCTACACATAGTAAAATTGTCAAAATAGTAAAATTAGGCCACGTGCTAGTATATTGAAAGTTATACATTGCACCAGACACAAGACTAAACATGGCATTTTGGTACAGTCAACGACGTTTTGTCGTGTCTCATATTGATAGATATGTTATAGTTTACAATTACCTACATACAGATTTATGTAAATTGTATGTACACTGGTTATAAGATGTGTAATCACGTGCTGGACGTAATTATGTTTTTTTTCAGGATATATGTTAATTATGACAGTTTGTAAAGCTATGAAACACTTTATACGATATGCATAAAACTCAAGATGAATTAGACATAAATAACCCTTGATAACTCGTCTTACTCAAAAGGTAATGTGTTTTGCTACAGCCAGTTTCTTTCAATAATTTCATTGGTCAGTTTACCTAACTAGTTAAACAAGAACGAGTACTAACTTGCTCACTAGACATCTAACAACTTTCTCCAGATAGAGGATACCGTAGCCAATGACAAGGAAGAAAATATAAAAATATATAAATAAAATATACAATATAATTTGTTTTCTTAAGGACATAGAGGAAATCTACATTGAGATATTAATTTTATTTTTTCTTAAAAGCGTTTTTTTTCTTTAAATTGAAATTTAATATCATAAACATAACATTATAATGTACTAAAGTACCCATGGTATTTTTCAAAATGAACATTACTTCATCAATAACCTTGCAAGTCGAAAGTAGAAAACCGTAATATTTTTATAAATATCTTTTCTAGTATACATTTTGCAGTATAAACTAAGTAACAGTTTGTTCACTGGAGATAGCTTGTAACAATGATATAGACTTAAGAATGTACCATTTGTGAACGAGCAGGGTTTGCCAAAAGATAATATTAAGTCAGACAGGGAAGGCAGCACTCAGCTTGACCAGCCAAGCACAGAAAACATTAAAAACACACAAGGCACAATGCCCATCTGAACCAGTGGAGCACAGAAAACATAAAATGCACAATGCCCAACTAAACAAGTTATAATCCTCCCATGTCCAAGCTGTCGAAATTTTTAATAAACCAGTTTCAGCAATCAAATAGCTGCATGCCCAAGCTGAATGACCTAGTTCCAACAGTAAAATGGCTAAAATACCTAGTCCTAAAAGTAGACAAATAAAGAAAAATCTCAGTGTCAAGGTTTCAGCTAAATGACCTAGTTCAGCAATGCATATGAGCCGAATGCCCCCAGGTGAGTGACCTACTTTAAACAATATCCCACAATATATTGGACTCCGTGTCCTTAAATTCAACTTTCACCAAAGAAGTCATGCTCTATATTCAGTCAGTTCGTTATATTTTCTCTGACTCCAGAAACGTTTCTTGCTATCCATCCAGGTCTTTCATCTCATTAATTCGTGTAATTGATCCCTGGACAATTAAATTTATCAAACTATCTTGTCCCCCCTTCCGTCGTAAAATGACTCAAGGCTTTCAATACATAAAACATTAAGTTATCTCAACATGATTATATAGCGCGGGGTTTTCTCTAATGAAAACCTTTGGTTGTTTGAGCCGAGTATCAACCATCTTTTGAAATATTTCCCACAGAAAATGCACTTTGGGGCAATATTTTAAAAAGCTTTCAAGCAAATAACAAAACACAATACAATTGTTAATCGAAATATTGACATTTCGGCATAATTACCAAGAGCTCTTTACTGGTTTCAGCAACTATTTCTGCTGTAAATGTGTTTAATACAGTTAATGTTTTGAACCAATCGTGTACAATGCAACCTCTCCAGAGCGGTCCTCTGTAGAGCAATGATTTTGCTATAACAATACCTTCAACATTTCTCTTAGCAGAGATTTTCTTTAAATCCAACGACTGTCTGAACAGTGGTCAATATTTGCAGCTCCCATGGGGTTTTACTCTATGGAGGTTCTACTGTTTATCACTGTTCTCGTGTCATATATTCCATTCTTAATATATTCAAAAGGCGTTTATCATAATTAAACTTTACAGCCGTTTCATACGACAGGACACTAGCCTTCGGACTACTTGCGCTTTCGAATTAAATACCCATAATGAGTGTCAAAGATTAACTCTATCCAAATCAAACCGACATGCAAGAGTATTGTCAAAAACCATTTATGAAATGATGATAGTGACTAATCAAACAGAACAACGAAAGTTACGCTCGAAGACCAACTCCTTCAGATATATCCAGACGAATGAATACATGTACTATGTATGAAGCACGAATAAGTTTGAATAACCAAGACGTACACACGGGAAAGGAACACTAACCATGAGAAATGAGACACGAACCAATGAGAAATTATGATCGCGAATGGAAAGTTTACAATTTTATCAAAAATCAACAATCTAAAACAACATATGTGTATGGATATTGCACGAAAACATACTGGTATTGTGCAGCGCAACAACTTATTGGATATATCAAAACACTAAGTGTTTGAGAAATAAATCACATTAGTAACGTTTGCAGCCTTGGGTGTGACATGTGGAATTGAATAATCCAGTTTTAACAAACCTTCAAAATGTTATTTAGACGCCATTAGCACCAAGTTTTTTCTGGAACAGATTTGCAGAATTCCCAAAACAGATCTACGTACGTTCAATTTCATATATACAATAAAAAAATGTAGAATTGCTATTTATTTGGTAATATTTGGTAATGTCATTCTATTGGGAAATCAACTTCCCGTGGACCGAATGATCTTGACAAATGTGTTTGAATACGAAAATACATTGGGTTGTTATTGCACGATCGTCAGATAGATCAAGATGTTTACAGCAAAACTAAAAACCAACCAATGAAAGCTTCATGATTAATGTGTCGAAGGTACATCTTGGTCTCCAATAAACCATTCAAACTAAATAAGAGTTTCACATCTAATGTTTCTCGTATTTTGACTGTTTCGCGAAGGAAAAACATCTATTCACCACTTCGCCTTTATGTCCTGGCAAACATTCTGGGGGTGTATGTACTATGATCACGTATTACTGAGCTATTGCTATTATATTTCGTTAATTAAAACGTTCTAATCTGCAACCCCCTTAAACCAAAATAAATGGACGGAACTGTGTTCTACACAATCTTGAACCATTGGTTGTCCATTCGTTCGTGGACATTTCCGTCATCAATATGTATTGAGCTAATTTTCAACAATCAATGACCAGAGTTCCTTGAAACCAAATAAGACGTTTTCTGCTACAACTGACCGGAATTCATCGTGCGAAGCTGCATGTAACACCCCACGCAGACATTAATAGTTTATGCAATTATAGAACATTCAAAATAATTTAATTACCATACATTACAGGTGTGTGAGGCAACTATTTTCGATATTCATTTAGTGCATCAGCATGAAACCGGTCCGATAGTCAAGTTGATGGAGTATGTATTCTTTACGTAACTTGGTTTATTTCAAAAGTAGATGCACACTGTATCTGTTTCAAGTGTTGTTTGTGTTGTGTGGTTGTCCTTTTGATCGGTTCTTGTCTTCTGACTCTAGCTGCCGATTTGTTTGACTGATTGAAGCAGCAGGCTGTCGAAGTGGAATGTCGTGTTTTAGTAGTTATGTTCTTTCTAAGGAGTAATGTCTTCCTGTCTGATTACTATTACTCTCTGGTTATTCCATTATATATGAAACCAAAAGGGAAACCAGCAAGAACAGAGATGTCTCGAGAGGCTTTTTGAGGAGGTAGCGGCGGGAGCCAACTGGGATACAACAAAACTATTTATTTATGAATTAATATCAAATAACTAACGATGGAATGTCATTAGACCTCAAGGTTGAGTGTGGGATCAATACTAGACCGCGAAATTAGTACTGATGTTGTTTGTTGCTCAGTGTATTCTACTCATTACTCATCACATATTGGTATGATACGAAAATACACAATGTCAGTGTTCACATGTCAGGACAGAGTAATCAGATAAGTATCCATCAGAATTATTGTTTGCATGCATATGAATTTTATATGTTTAATTACTGTATCCATTGACTTATTCACTTTCATACAAATTAAATTCCATGATATGGGGTAAAATCATATTGTAGGCGCCCTACGGGTACAAAATTAGTGCATTTTATGTTTAGTTTATTAGGGTTTCTCAACAAGTTTTCAGTTATATACGTTGCTGTTTCATCTAACCCGTTTTCATGAACTATATTCTACCAATTACAACTTACTTCCACAAGGACCCAATAACACCTCCGCTTGGAAAGGAAATACAAGGGTATGATCTGTCTTGACCAGAAATAGAACCCGAATCGCCGAGTTATTGAGTAACAAATCCAGCGCAAAAAAACACTGGAGTACAGCTGTGGCTTAGTTACCGGTAATTATAGTTACACTTAGAAGCGACACAACAAGTGGTGGTCACTAGGATTTCATGTTTGTGTCCAAACGCGAAACCAATATAAATCAATATATCATCAAATAACAATGCGTTTACATTTTTGATGATACGGATTTGAGCTCAGAGGTTCCGTGTATGACACTTTGTGCTCTAGTCAATGAAAGCACTATTTTGTTTTATTTTTTTATTTTGTTTTGTATTTTCTGATCAGTATTATTTACATGTTTGTTTATATGTTTTCTCTTTTACTTTGAATAGTTTTTTTAAACTTTGGATTGTCTTTTATGTAAATATCAAAATTGTATACCCGAGAGGGTCCAGAATTTGGAAAATAAACTATATTCTATTCTATTCTACACAACACACGAGCATACTCACACGAGATTCCAAATTAATATAAATAAATATCGACATCATTATTTTCCCATTTATCAAACATACATGTAATAGTACATGTACTAAACTCTTGTCAAGATTGACAGCTTACCGGCTTGTATGAAAATTGAAAGAATGGCTGAGAACTGTAAAACTGCTTATTTTGCGTAGAGAAACTTTCGCGGCGTGGAATTTTCGCGACTGTATAATTTTCAAATACTGCGTGACATCATAATAAGAATTCGCGGTATTGTTTATTTTATATTTCAAATGTTCGGAATATTTATAAATTGGCGATATAAAAATTTATTAAATGCTAACTGATTAGATACGGAGTTCTATTAGTAAAATAAAACCTATATCAGTCACTGGTTATCACCTACAATGTGACTGATATAAGCTCCGCCCCTCACAGGGACTTATTTAATTTTACCCAAAAACTCAGGACTTAACTGTCTGAACTTCTTTTATTACCGAACGGAAACATGTCATGTTGGGGTTCATATTCTTAGTTAGACCATTTCCTACAAGTTGGTGTATGATTTGATGCAAAATTCTCAAAAAAGACGTTTTCACATATTCACCATAATCCAAGATGGCGGATTTTGAGTTGAAAAATATGAATGGAATAACATATTCATACGCAGCCTTACCACAGTGGTAATTTGGCATTAATAGTACCAGTTTTGACACCAGATAAGCATTAAATAAATACAATATTTGTTTGCTTTGACTGAATATGGTTAATATCTCATCGTGTAGTGATAAAATTTTAATATTTTCACTCGCGCTACGCACTCTTGAAAATATTGAATTGTATCACTACACGATGAGATATAAACCATATTCCATCAAAACAAACAAATATCCTCAATATATTCGCGAAACTAGAGTAACGCGCAATATGTTTTAATTGTAGGGAATATGATGTACTGTTATTTTCGGAGACCTGCTTAGTCATTTGAAATTTGTTTATACAAATGCTAATTACGATCTATTTACATCAAAGATAACTTGATATCTGTTTGCATTAAGTACATTGTGTATGTTAACCATTTCCTTGATTCGATTATAAGCTATAATGTAAGTGTAAACTTTGGTAATGATGGAGGCGATGAGTAAAGGTTTCAATATACCACTGTACATATATGTGTAAATACAAACTGTATAAGTGTAATGTTAGCGACGTAGACATTTTCGCAAATTAACAAATTTCGCTAACATTTCCTCTAGATTAAAATTCGGCCTACAAAAATGCTATTTTTTATAATTCGTACTTTGTCCGCCCTAGTTTGCATCATAGGCACATGTTTACAAATGATCTGATTTTACCCTATATATATCAAATTATCTGAGGGTACCCAATGCATAGAGAAGGTTGTTCAGTGGCCATGTTTTACTGCAACGGATATGACGTCACAGGAACAAGCATCCTTGTTTGCATTGACATCTCTAGAAAAACTGGGTGCCAGCTTTCGTAACAGCATATCCATTGCGACCTAACATGGCTGCAGCACAATCTTTTCTATGCATAGGGTACACTCAGATAAGTTGATATACATAGGGCACACTCAGACAATTTGATATACATAGGGTGCACTCAGACGATTTGATATACACAGGGTGCACTCAGATAATTTGATATACACAGGGTGCACTCAGATAATTTGATATACACAGGGTGCACTCAGATAATTTGATATACATAGAATACACTCAGATAATTTGATATACATATGGTACACTCAGATAATTTTATTTTATAGGGTACACTCAGACAATTTGATATACATAGGGTGCACACAGACAATTTGATATACACAGGGTGCACTCAGATAATTTGATATACATTGAATACACTCAGATAATTTGATATACATAGGGTGCACTCAGACAATTTGATATACATAGAGTGTACTCAGATAATTTGATATACACAGGGTGCACTCAGATAATTTGATATACATAGAGTGTACTCAGATAATTTTATATACACAGGGTGCACTCAGATAATTTGATATACATAGGGTGCACTCAGACAATTTGATATACACAGGGTGCACTCAGACAAGTTGATATACACAGGGTGCACTCAGATAATTTGATAAACATAGAGCGCACTCAGATAATGTGAAACCATGCGCCTATAGTTTGCATTGGTCTTACGTACTAGTAAGGTTTCGTTTATCGATTTGGAGCTTTTGCCATTATAGTGACTACTGACTGGAGTGGAATTATTTGTCCCGCGCAAGTTTACATAAATAAAAAAAAACACCTGACGACATTTGAGTTATTGTAGAGAAGCGTTGATAAAACCAGACAAAAACAAGTAATGCACTGCTTACCTTTCGACTGATAAAGCCAACAATGTCAATATGGACCCGTACAAAGCAGATACCAGAATATACCGGTTAATTTTACACGTTGTTAGACTCAGCGTCCATCCGATATTTTTCATGAATTCGGATATTTCTGGAATTCCGCATATCATTATAGCCAAATCCGCGGCCGCTAGGTTGGTGATAAGTAAGTTGGTCATGGAAGTCCGCATCTTTTTATTACACATGACGGACAGAATGACTAACAGATTTCCACCTATACCAATCATTCCTGTCACTATGAAAATTAACGAACAAACGATCACCACTTCCGGTGACGTCTGATCTCCTGATGACGTCACATTTAAAATGGCAGAAGTAGAAGTATTGTTTAAATCCATTTCTGTGTTTTAATTCATTTGTTATTTTAAAAAAAAACCCTGTAGAGATGAATATCACTGTAATAACTTGTTATTAGTTCTCACTTTATTATGTATCCTTAAAGCTCAAAAAAGGCTATACCATAAAACCAGTTCCGGTATTGCCAAAATATGAACCGTCGAGTGTGCCGCTTTCACTGATATATAGACGTTCAATGTTTGAATATTTTTATGTTAACGATTTTTTCAAAACTAAAGTTATGAATGACGCAACAAAATATATATATTTTTTGTTAGTGATGGAATGGAAATCAGGTTAACAGAAAATAAAGGCATCTAGAACATGTCTCTTCAAATTTGTGGAAGCCAAACGTTAATGATCACTTATTTTCTTAGATAAATAACAAAACAAAATATTAATTTTAACTCGACATATTAACTACTTTTCCATTTTCTTGTTAAATCTAAATCACTAGTTCTACCGATTGTCTTTTATATTATATTAACACAAAGTAATAATAATTATTATTCCCCCAAAAGTTCAGCTCCGATATTTTCTTGTTTAAGTTACGCAACAAAGATTTCCATAAAGCATATGTACTCAATACGACCTTAAATACAGAGCGTCACGTTCGGCGCCGTTTTCTTATATAATGGCTGCAAATAACACCACTTCGTATGTTCATAGTCAGTGTTCTCAGATAATTCTAACGACTTCAATGATATTCATGAAAGCAGCATTATTTGTATCACCACTTCAATGAGTGGTATTTTTCAATACAGTTATATTAAACGTCTGTGCTTACCATGTTCCAAGTCATCCCACATAATCCGATATTTTCTTCGACAGATTACAGCAGCCATACTTTCCTTAGTACTAGAACTTAGCTCAGCTACGTCTTTTGTGCAATGCAAAATCCGAACGTATGTACTAGAAATCGCCAGCTCAGTTTAGAAAGTTGTTAGTAGTACTAGCGACATTATAAGACTCATGCATATTTGAAATCTGCATCTCAACGCGCTTCTTATGGGCCTATTTTCATGAAAATCGTGTTGACCAAACTGAAATTTACTAAGGTTGTTTTTCCATAAGCAAAGAGTACTAGATTTACCGTGAAATGGTGCTTAGTCTCTGGTATAGTGCATTCAGTTCCCCGTTAAAAAGGCATAAAGTGTCACGCAAAAGGTGCATTTAAATGCGCATTTAATACAACATCACATTAAACGCGTATTTATTATGGAACCTAACATCATACTGTGTCGCTCTATATGCATATTGAATGTCGCATTAAAAGACGTCTAAACATGTCGCGACTACAAGAACATTCAGCATCATGCTAAACGCGCATTCAATATCGCGTAAGGAGTGCATTCATTGTCGCGCTAAAAGTGCATTTAAATAGTTTACGCCTATAGCGGGGTTCGTACTGTACAGCGTCATCGTCCACCAATGCAAAGTACGAACGTCAGTTATACTAAAATAGTCTCGCTAAAAGTAAATTCAACGATACGCTTAGTAAAGGTACATTTAGCGTTCATCGTCGCAATAATTATTATAGCATTCAGCGTATAGTTTTTGTATGAAAAGTGCGTCCATCGTCGCACTAAAAGTACGTTCATCGTCTCTAAAAGTGTAGGCAATGTTCCGTTATAAGGACATTCAACATTCCGCTACAGGGCCTTTCAAATTGCACAAAAAGTGCATTCTTCATACGAGGGTCATTCAAAATATAATGCGAACTATCAGTAATCTCTAAAACCCGTCAAGATAATTAAACGAAATTTCAAATAATAAGTTTTTAAGTAATTTTCGTTTTGTTCAGAAATTTAAAGGACCATTACGTCGATGACGTCATCAGCGCGTGCCTATTTTGGACGATATTAAATACAAAGTGGACGCGGTAACGTCCCAAGACCAACGTAGTAACCATATAAATCTAGCGCCGTCGACACAAAAGTTCAACGAATTATTATTGCCTTACTTTTGTTAAAATGCTCTCTTTCATATGTCGAAGTTGCGAGAATATCACATTAAAATACGATCCGCAGAATTGCAACAAAGAAGACCAGTGTTTAGGGCAGGATATTTATGCAACGGCCTATATTAAACAGGAAAATATAAAATAATGTTTGAAAGCAGACAAAATATTCACATGCGAAGAGAAAGTCAAGGAAAAGGAGAGTAGTTTGGGGTAGGTCTATTCGATTTTGCTTAACAGGTTAAACATGTGCAAGGACTGCGCTCGGTTGGTGCCCAAAAGTTTGACGTCAGCAAAACACAAACGTCGCTTTAAACTAGTAACCGGCTTGCTTTAAATAGTGCTTTATTGTGAAAGGGTTAAACGTTCTATCCTTCCTATTAGTTATAAACGTTCATACACGCCGGAAATGAGACGAATAGTACCTTATTGATCACATAGAAGGTTACTTTGAATGATGTGTCCATGTTTGAATGATTAATATTGTATGTAAGAATGTATGTGTTAGTTCGCATTATATATTGAATGACCCTCGTAAAACCGATTTATTGTCTTCACTTCGAAGTTAGAACTGTTGAGGGCAAAATGTAATGCGATGTATTTCGCCCAACAGAATGTTTGGCAGGTTGTTAAAACGCCGCTTGTGCAACAGAAACCCTTAAGGTAGAATCAGTGAACATTGTGCAGTTTGCTTAAGGATGCAATGTGTCTCATCTCAGACAATGAACCAATCTAGATCTAATTATACCTCCTAATCATTGCTATAATCATGAAATCTCATCCGTAGAATCTATTTATTTATAAATTTATATTGGTAACCCCTTTTTGCTCATGAATATTCCCCGTCTGGTAGCTGTTGATGCCACTATTGTTTTATATTGCCAGTAGAACGAAACTGTGTGTTTGTATTCGCTGCCTAGTTATACCATAATCTCGACACAGACAGAGTGCTTGTGATAAACCTGGGACATTAGTTCCACTGCACTAAATGTATATTTGCTCTTACTAAACCATTGTTAAGTTAAAGTCTTAATGAAGGTCAGCAATGTAATCCTCCCAAGTACCAGTAAAAGAAGCACATTCGGTACTAAATGGTTCTTGGGAACTCAACGGCCGTCAGCGTATTTATATTCCAATACATACATTTACATACATGATTGTCAAGATGTGTAAAAAATGAAAATACGTATTTTTCAACTTTTAAGGACTTCTGATAGATTTATGTTCTAGGCAGAACGTATGGAGGAATAGTGTAGTGTCCGCTGGCTATGATATGCGGATTAAATACAAAATACACCCCAGTGTCACGAACAGAGACACATATGTGGTCATGCTAACTTCCGAACTTGTTTGTGTGATATGTGTAAAGCAATATTTTTGCGACGGATAACATCGTTAAATCGACGATACTGTGTATAACATCGGAACAGATCGTATCCTTAAAAAATGAAAATAATGGCGTCATGATATAAAAAACAGGAGATCTTTAATTAGAACCATAGCTTAATGTCACATAGAATAAAACATGATGAATTTAAAGTAATGAGCATTTAACATCATGATCATAGCTGTGTGTATGCATGTCGGTTTGAAGAATGTTATCCGGGGAAATGTAATGAGCAGTCTAATTGCGTCTTTATTCCATCAGGAACATTATCAAGATAACTGCATTGAGTTGTGACCGTAGATAATTTAAGTTAGGTATTATACTATCAGTGCACAGTAAAGTTATTAATATTCGCGGTGGATTAAATTTTCATTGATTTCGCGGATGAACTAGATCGAGAAATCAAATTTCTTGAATAAATGACATCAAAATACGTAACAAGAGATTTTTTCCAACTTATTTTAAATCCACGAATTTTTGAAACCACAAAATTACCATATTGCTAATATCCGTGAAATTTTAACGCGCGAAGAAGTATGATTTTACAGTACTTTTTTAAAGGGATTTACGTAATTCGGCAAATTATTCCTTGGTGACAGATCGGCTTATTCTTTAGCTAATCATGCCGGGGTTGGATGGATATCGACCGGTGATTGGGACATTTTGGACCGTCAGGCAGTGACCGGAGAAATTGTAAGCCTCAGTGGAAATATTCAGTGCCACTCATCATGCTGATCGTAAAGTATCAATATGTTATAAACGTAGAAAGGTGATCCGATTCCTAAATCTTAGACCGATATGCGCAAACAGCTCCATAAGTAGTTAGGTCTTGTAACTAACAGAATAATTATATAAACAGTTTGTTAAGATTTAGTCTATATCAATAGGACATACTAGTCTTTAAAATGTGATAGTTCGTAAAGGTTTTGTTACATTTTGTACGGATGAGTAAAATGTCAAGAAAGAAAGTTCCTTCGCTTTTTTATTTAAAAATAATTTGCTGCATGGCTTGTATGCTCTCCTCTGCCAGTAGGTACATGTACTCAAATTTTGTAAAACAATATAAAATAACATAAAACAACCCAATTCAAGTTATGTCACGAAGCCTTACATTCACACAGAGACGTTATATCAGAGAAAAGAACGACAGAATTACCTGTCCGGGATTGGGTTTATATTGTTGATGAGCCATATGTTCCAAATCTAGATCCTGCTTATTGTCTGGCTTTAATTAATTTGGAAAGGTTTAATGTTTCCTTTAATAGGAAAGACAGAGGTAGATGACCAGTCAATGACTATTGTCTCGGTGTAGATGACTTGGTCGGAAAATAATCACAAAATGTAATGACGTATCTAATTGTGCAAATTGCAGCTACAAAAGGGAATCACTTGAAGATACTGACGTCGTGTCTAAAGCTTATCGCCCGTGCTTTATAGGGGATATAAATGGTACGTTCTATATCGGTCTCTGGTGTGTATGGATAGGCAATGTCGCCCGTTTCTATGTGGCTTCGAGTTGTCTGTGCATGTAATTTCTGTTATTACATTTATTACGCATTATCGTACAAGAAATGCAGTAAAACTCGGTTACAGTACATTATAATAACGTCTTTTAGGGGATCTGGTTTTTCAGACCGTTATATGCAATTCCGGTACTTTTGATATATTGAAATTCGTTAAAATATATTAACTTTTATTCCTCCATTTTCTGAAGAGTTATAATACAATCAATTATACATCAATATACAAGATTACACAATACAAAACTGAGTGGCAAATATAATGGCATAGTAGACAATAATACATGGAATCACTTCTAAATAAGATTACACAACCATACACGCAGACATGCACGCACACATGCATGTACATCACGTACAGTCGCTCACCTTAACACATTCATACACATTCATATATACACCCATCCACGCATACACCCTACCATCTACACACGCACGCACGTACATCTAACACATTCATGCACATTCATATATTCCCCCATCCACGCATACATCCTAACACCTACACACGTACGCACGTACACCTAAACCCACCATGAATGACACACATTATATACATCGACACACATATGCATTCATACACGTACACACAACCAAACACACACGTACATCACCTCCTGTATGTTCATATCTGTATGCAACTTCCACCATCAGAAGATTACCTAGGCGACGAAACGAAATAGCTAGATAATCAAGGATGGAAGTTGCTAGTTCATGTATGTAATAACAATACAGTACAACCTCTCTAGAGCAACACCCTATTAAAAGCACAACTTCTGGCTATTGGAAAAAAAATCAGCAAATGGTCGCTAAAATTTTAAAATGAAGTGATTATGTCGCTTAAGATAGAATGATACTCTACGGAGGGCCACTATGGAGAGATTGCACTGTACTTAACTCTTGCCTATAAGTGTTAATAATTACTGATGCTATTTATCTTTACACGAAACACATAAGTATATAATATACAACTGTCACATACAGTGTGCATAAAAGCATACACATCACACAAAAAGTATGTTTAACAAATTTCACGAACATACGCATTACAACCACAAGTTGTTCAGTAGGTATAATAATCATGTGTATAAACAATCGATCGATACATGTGCCTACCGTGTCATTGATTTCGATCACTATAATAGTTTTGCTAACAGTGACGCTAACGGGAACCATTTAAAGGTATCTCCATCAATAACACTGGCTAGCCTTAACAAATGCTCGGTCTGTTCAGACGGTGACAGAACAGTAAACTCCCTATATGCATTATACCCGAATTCACTAATGAGCATATCCCACACTTGCTCTCGAATTGTCGCATTTTTCTCGCAGAAAGTGATCAAGTGAACAATAATACTTTCAGTTGCACAATCGCACTTTTTGCATATGCATATAAACCTCTTTGAAACAAAGCGCACAATCAACGACATAATTTTTAGACAAACAGGGGATAGCTGGGGATTATGTCTAGATAACAACCACAATGCACACGGTTGGTCTCCTCTTAAAATTGGTTGAAGGAGTGGCGACTTAGTTATAACATTATTCATCATTTCAGTTCGCTGTTTTGATAAAACACTGTCACGGATAATAGTCTTCCATCTTGTTTTTGAAGGAAAAATCCCATTTGAAATATAGTTCGATAAATAATCAACTAAGCCATACTTCTGGAGTATCGTGTAGACGTCAGGAATGAATCCATTATGTTGATTGTCATAGTTGATGTAGTGAATAAGTCTATTGTTGCATATATGTTTAGCAATATAGACATTTGAAAGATTACATATTTGTCCAAGAAACTGCAATTTTTTATGTTCAATGAGGCTTTCCATCGATACCATATTCAGTGTACATAACGATAAATCGGTTGATGTTCCAGAACTAAATGACTGCATATATTTAATGCAGAATCTATGGGCACGCTCAATTTTGAGTAAGTCAGTAGCCGTCAGCGACGTCCAGAGTTCACATCCATAAAGGGCTTTTGGGATAACTATAGTATGGTAAATCTTTGCTGAAGTGCAAGGATTGAGACCCCGAGGGCTGATTCCGCTATTGACGATATTTAAATACGACCCCCTAAGTTTATGACACGAATCGTCGATCACTGAGCGTGTAGTTAGGAATGGATCACATATCACACCAAGATGAGTATAGTTTGTTGTTTCAGCAACACTACTAGCTCCTAGTCTAAATTCTCGATTCTGCACAGCCTTTGAATCATCATTAAAAACTATGACCGCGCACTTATTTGAATTATATTGGTAACGCCACTGTTTTGAGTATTTATCACACAATTCAAGCATGTCATTTAATCCTTGTTTTGAGAATGACATAAGGACCATATCATCGGCGACTGTTGGTGAACTGAGCCTTGTGTCATATAGACAGAATCCGGCGCCTGAGTTTTCTAACATATTAATGAGTCCATTTATGTACAGGAGATATAGAATCGGCGAACTTCTCCCTCCTTGTCTGGTACCTTGACCAACACTAAACCACTGGGAATGTTTACCTTGATAACGCACACAACTTGACATATTTGAGTATAACGCATTAAATGCTAAGAACGTTGTGCAGTCAATATGAGTCTCTGTTAGTAGTTTGTACAGCATGTCTTCATGCCAAACAGTGTCAAACGCTTTTCTACCATCCATAAAACAGACATAAAGTTTTGAGTTGAATTCACGAGCGAAATATATCGATTCACGCAAAATGAATGACGTCATGAGGCAGGAGAGTCCGTCTTGAAATCCTCCCTGTTGTGGATTGATTGACGACATAATTTCGCTTTTTGATCGAGTTAATAAAACAGACTCATAGAGTTTCAACACAACTGAAGTTAAAGTAATAGCGCGGTAATTATCCGGCACATCTTTACGCTTATTGCCTCCTTTATGAAGAGTCACAATAACACCTCTCTTCAAGCTATCCGGAACATGTCCTTTACGCAGCATCCATGTGTAGATATTTGCTAGGACTGGAGATACAACATCTTTAGCATAAATCAAATGTTCATATTGAATAGAATCGATTCCACTAGCCTTTCCATTGGGGCAACATTCAATCGCACGTTTCACTACGTCGGGGTGTACACAGGCGGTTGAGTCAGGTTGAATGTCATGTAAATTTCTATCTAGTTCTTGACATATGTGTCGATGCCAGTTTTCATCACCATTGTCAAGATCTGAATTTGGTTTATATAGATCCCGGAAATACTTGCACCAGCCATCAGTTATACTATCGCGATCTCTCACTATATTACCATCAAAGTTCATACCAGCACTTATCATAGATACATTACGTTTCCTTCTATTCTTCACCATTGTCCAGAACTTACTAGAGTCAATCTCCACACTTCTATCAATTTCATGATTTAGATTGTTCAAATATACATTAACACATCGTCTATGCATACGGCGAAATTCACGTTTGGCTGTTTTATACATAACGTACGTTGGGTCGAAAGCATTACGTGGACTGCCATGTCTGCACCATACTCCTCTTACATTAGTCATATATTTATGAGCAGCCGTTAAGTCGGAATTCCAGTACGGCTTCAGATGTTTCACAAACTTCTTATGAGGCAGCGTAGAATTCGCATGTGTAACAAGTTTATCACTGAACAATGAATATGCTCCATCAATACCAGCCGTATCTAAATCACAATGTATCAATCGCTGTAAGTCGTAATCTGATAATAACACTTCTTTATATTGTAACACTTGATCAGTACTGCATTTACCCCAGTTAACATACATAGCATTATCACAACCATACTGATTTGGTTCACATATTTTAAAATCACAAGTACAAACAACGGGTCTATGTCTGGACACATTTAGGCAATTGTCATCAAGAATTTCACAATATGCTATACAATCATACATTTCCACAGGCATACATATAAAATCAATCAATGAGTGAAAATTACCATCATAAGAGACATATGAGCTCTTGGCACCAACACACAGAGGTGTAGTATTTACTGGGACAATATTTGTGTCCGTACAGAATATATGAAATAATACATCTCGTGTGCGTGTGCTTTTAGAGTCATACCTCGCATTAAAGTCACCTAAAATAATAACATCACCACTATGAGCGTAAGTATTCCACACATCATAAAGTTTATCAATATAGCTCCTGAATTTGTCGATAGGGTGATTCACACAAGGTAGGTATATCTGAAATATATATACATAATGATTTGGTGCTAACTGAAACTGAATACCGACAATCCTATCATCAGGTAATTCCAATGGAACCACACAATTGTCAAATTTCCGGTGCCACATTAAAGCCACACCTCCTTTTCCGACCCGCCGTTTACCCGGAGAAGCAAGGTCTTCGTCACAAACAACATGCGATCGATAGTCTGAGATCAACGTGTCCATGAAGTGTACGTTCTGTGGGTACAGAAAGTGCTCTGATATACCACAAATGTCAATGTCATTCTTACACAATGTTTCACATAAATACGATGAACTGGAAATCAAACCAGTCGCATTCCAAGACATAAATTTGAGTTGCATGATAATGAAGAAAATACTTGTAATACTAATGTTAGCATTTGTCATATACATAATGTACTATCAGAAAGTATATTCAGATATATATAATGTATGTTAATATGTTTATGTATATATAAAACCATATGGGTTCGCACCAGAGTAAGCACGCGACCAGTCTGTATTGTCTTGATCTGTATGTAAAGATCTGTACCGATTTGTTTTGTCTATATTAGTATAGTTGTCCGATGATCTAGCTTGTCGAAATCTCGGCGGGTCATCACGTGATCTTCCGGACGGTTGACGTTGTCTTCTTCGCCACAACGCGTCACGTGATAGCCAAGGTTTACAAATTATACCATGCGGCCAAAATCCATATTGTAGAACATCGTCTGCTGAGGCGTTACCCTCCACATTTAACTGTATCACCACTCGATTGTGCGCATGTTTAGACGGAAAAATTCTTACCAGGGTTACATTGAGACCCTTGTCGCTCACATAATCATTGAGTTCATGTTCGGTCATTGAATGATCATATCCACCGACAAAGAACCGTTTTGTACGTAGTTTTTCCACTTTAGTGAATCCGTCGTCGTCATAAGGGTTGCGGCGCACTGTACACACCACTGGGATAGGACGCGCGTAAGAGTCATTCTGCTGCTTATCATATCCAGTTTGTCGACTAGTATCGTGAGATATTGGTGGACTTTCTCGGTCAGGACGAATGGGATCTGGACATGCAATTGCAGGCTCGGAAATAACCCTATGTGAATGTGATGCAGACTGATTTGAATTTGCTACGTCACAGGTGCTTGAGGTTGTTGGTACATCACATTTCTCGAACGATAGTGGTCCACAATTATAAACGAAGTTTTCCACTTTTATGATACGAGTCTGTATGTCCACAATAACCGAGCGCACTGGTTCTAGTTGTGTTGAAACATCAGGAACTTGTAGATGAATGTGTCTCATTGTGTTACATATTGCATTAGAGCACATAATCAAATCACATTTAATAGAGTTAACAGTTTGAAATATAGTTTTCATTTGATCGGCTCGTTGTTTTTCAACAGCGATCGAATTCTGCTTTATCTTTAAAACTTCAGATTGAATCTGTGACACAGTGTCCTTAAGCAGGTTGAATTCCAAAGTATTACCTGTAACAGGGGTATCACTACATGGCATACTTTTTGAATGTATGTGTTTTTGTGAACGCGTTACGACAGGTGTTTGGCAGTCTGTGGATACTTTGGGTTTACCACTACTAAGTAGCTCCTTCATGCTGGAATAATCTTCCTCCTCCATTATCGCTATCAGTTTGTATATGTCTGTTGCCAGCTTCACCGGAAGAGTGTCACCTTTTCGTCCAGCAACCCTGCGCTTTAACTCCGCCTGGAGACCAAACGGAAAGTCATCATAAGCCTTCACAGGTTCGAAAAACATCAATCGTGTCGCCTCTATATCGGGCAAAGAAGACGAATATTCCCTAAGCAGACGACTTATAAACATACCCTCGGGGTAATCCCTGTACCAATTCAATTCAAATTTTATTTACACTCATTTCATGAATAACATGACATAATGAGGAACAATCATATATATATACATAATATAACAGGTTAACACAATGACAGAATATAGATAAATAGGAGAAGATAGTATAGTAGAACAAAAAAAGAAAGAAGACCTCATTTAAGAGGGAGAGTTACAGTTATTCATATAAAGTACATGTAATTACCTTCGAATAAATAAAGACACAGTTCGGCACATACAATGTCATGTACAATAGCTATGTAAATTTTGTAATGATATGTTTAACAAATATACACAATTTTCTGTATTCTACGGTATTGGTATTTATGTTCATTATAGAGTCAAAAAGCAAAATATTTGGAAATTTAAAAAACTTTGGTCTAATGTATCTTTTTCTTTCATTTGCAATCGCCGGGCATTCAAATAAATAATGGAATTCGTCGCCAATGTTTAAATTACATATTGTACAAATTCTAAGGTTTAGTGGTATCTTATTCCAATTTCCAGTTTCAACAGGTAATTTATGATTTCTGTTTCTAAATTTAATCATGTATCGTAGTAATACAGGTGGGGTTTTAACGAGGTATTGCTCAAACCCAAATGTGCGTTTAAAAAGCTTATAGTTCACACAATTACTAGAGTTTTCTAATAATGAATACCATTGGTTGATAAATAAATCCGATAGTTTTTGTTTTATAGTTGCGGTTAACCACTTAATGTTTGGAAATTCATGCATTTCCCAGACATTTATCAGTCCACAAGAGGTAAGTATGTGCTTGACATTAGCAATCCATGGGAAATTTATCGATCGTGTGTGATTAAATTGGCTTAACAGAATAGCATATATTTTACTGGAAAGTTTCACATTCATAGGATTGACAAGTTTTGCCCAAAATGATACAATTCTTGTTTCAATATCGATTGATAGTGGTTTTGTTCCAGTTTCTCCGTAAACCATACAATTTGAGGTACAACTTTTAAGATGTAATATGTGCTTAATGAATTTCAATTGTACCCTTTCAATAACATCTATATTTCCGTATCCCCAAATTTCACAGCCATATAAAAGAATAGGTTTGACGGTTTTTGAAAATAGTTCCAATTGCATGTCGATAGGTAAACATAGCTCTTTAGCCTTTTTAATGAGACAATACATAGCTTTGGTGCCTTGTTTTGCAATATGTTTTTTGGCATTATTAAAAGAACCAGATCGGCTAAATAGAATTCCTAAATATTTGTATTCGTTTACAACTTCCAGACGATCGGTTTTAAAAAAGAAATTATACTGTTTCTGTCGACCTTTCGAAAACACCAGTATTTTTGTTTTAGACGTGTTTAACGACAATTTCCATAAATCACAATACTGTTCATACAAATTCAACGCTTGTTGTAAATCTTGCTCAGTTTCAGAAACTATCACGGTATCATCGGCATACAACAGCATAAATAATTTAAGATACTTTGTTAAACAGTCATCTGAAACATGTTTAGCACAATTTATACCGTTTACTAGTCTACTGTCAGCAAAAAAGTCATGAAGGTCATTTAAGTAAAATGAAAATAAAATTGGTGAAAGATTTTCACCTTGGCGTACGCCGATATTACATTTAAAATAGCTTGATTTTTGTCTATCTTTTGATACGCAAGATTTTGCTTGATTGTACATACTTTTAATAACGTTCAGAAACTTTCCATTTACATTATAATTTATGAGTTTTGACCATAAACCTGATCTCCAAACCGTATCGAAGGCTTGTTTTAGATCAATGAAAGCACAGAAAAGTTTCTTTTTACTATTTTTTAGAATATTTATCAGAGTTTGCAAAATAAACATATTGTCTGTTGTAGAATAGCCTGCACGAAAACCTGCTTGGTGTTCGTTTATTAGTTCATGTTTGGAGGCGTAATTTTGTAAACGGTTGTTTAGAACAGCCGTAAATAGTTTTCCGAGGCAGCTTAGTAAGGTAATAGGTCGATAGTTTGAGGGGTCAAGAGAGCTTCCTTTATTTTTAAATATCGGGTTGATGACGCCAATGGTCCAGTTATCCGGTATAATACCATGGTTAAATACTATATTGAAAAGTTTTACATAAACATGCTTCATTAATGGAAATGTATTTTTAATATGTTCATTTAATATTTCATCGACACCACAGGCTTTACCTGTTTTTAACAGTTTTACTGCGTTTTCTATTTCCTTTAATGTGATATCAGTATTCAGCTCTTCATTTATGAAATTAGGATCTTCATTGGTATCTTGTAAATTTATTGACTCGCCGGAATTCACATTTTTGAAAAACTGATAGAGTTCTGACAATTCAGCTGACACATTAGTTTTAGTTTTTCCGCAAAGTACTTTCCAATATGCTTTCGGATTACTTTTCTTAATATTTCTTATTTTGTTTACATTATTTCTTTTGAAACTCATAAAATGCTCCCTTAAAGTTTTCTTGTATTCTTTACTTTTAGTTTTCAAATTGGTTTTGTTTGCGTTATTCTTTCTTAGCTTATAAAGATACTTAGCTCTATTAAAATCGCGCCTGGCTACATTACAAGTTTTGTTGAACCACGTGCGTTTATCCGCTTGTGGAACTGATTCTGGACGTTTTTTACTAGTACCAAAACAAGTTTTTGCATTATCTTTGAATAGCGTTCCTATTTTTGACACTGTATTATTAAGCATATCCATCGGAATTTCATTCAGGGTTTCAATGTGACCTAATTCGTTAAATATTTCATCAACTTTACATTGTTCTAAATTTTTAACAAAATCATCAACCAGATCTCTATTCCACATTTTAACGCTTTCACTGGTGCAATGCGTTCGTTTGTTCGTAACTACAGAAATATTTTTGTAACGCATAGACATACTAACAGGGCTATGAACATCAGATAACATTGGGCAAAAATCTAGGACTTTCAAGCTTTCAACTGATGATAATAAATTTGAAGAACATACAAAATAGTCTACTGTGCTGACACCTTTACATGTAACACAACCTTCATAATCACCATTCGTACGTCCATTCAATATAAACAGTTCATTACACTGAAGAAAATCTACAAATCTATAACCATAATTATTTACACCAGAATCCTTGTTATTTCTGTTTATACATACATTGGTATTTGATAAAATATCGTTTATGCTAGAGTGCATTTCAAGATACAACTCGTCGAGATCATTTTCATGAAAAACATCAAAATCAACATCAATATAGTCAGGTAAGTTCTTAGTTCGAGAGTTCCAATCGCCGAATAAACACATATTATTGTACTTTTTGGGAAATGAGTCAATATCCTGCTGTATAAGAGAAAATGGTTCGTCAGTTGCATAGTCGGAATATTCCGGTGGCAAGTACACTACACCGTATAAAGTATCTTCCGTTTCACTCAGTTGACCCGATAAGACAAACCACAACACATTAGGATTATCAGTATCTAACAATGTGATATATGGTTTAAGGTCGGACTTGATTGCCAAACAAATTCCACCAGATTTCCTTTTAGTTATTTCCTTTCGGTGCTTAAAGTATAACGTATAATTTTCGAAAAATACACTATCTAAACAATCTGTCTTCGTTTCTTGAAAACCAATTAAATCGTATTTTTGGATACATTCTAAAAATTCTGGTGCAATTTGTTTGGACACAAGACCACATACATTTAAAGACAAAATATTGATTGTTTTGCTAGGGTCATTTAAATGTAAATTGTTAGCACGGTTATCCGGTGAATTGTTATCACGTGACTCTCCCGACACGTCCTATGTAGTCGAGTGTGTACTTTCATTGACAGTATAGTCCATGCTGGTATCCTTTGTATGTAATGGTGACTCTAACTGAGGCCCAGACTGGGGGGATACCAGTTTGGGTGACGAGTCTTGTTGAGGTGGGTTTGAGGCAGCAGAAATAAGACAATTAACACTTTCTGCAGGTTGACACTCTGTATTGGTTAAGTCTACATGAGGTCTCTTTACTTGCGTGTCATCAAGTGGGGACCTCGCTTTTTGTTTGTTTCTGTTAACTGGTCCCGAGTTTTCACTGTTTAATGCATTGTATTTATTTGGTGTAGTAAAATCTAATCGTTGACCTTGGTTATGAACGTGTCGTCGTGGAATTGAGAATGTTGGCACTTGTTGCATATTGTCTGTGTACGCCGGCCTTTTACTTGGGAAATTTTGACGCATGTCTGGTACTCTTGATTGAGGCTGACGTCTCGGATTTACGAACATATCAGTGTGGGGATTGTACACCATACCATTTAAATACAATTTGTCACGGACGAGGTTGCATCTGTTTGTTTTATTGGCTTTTAGTTTCCGTAGAATTGGGAAGAGAATTTTGCGTCGCTCTTCAATTTCTGGCGGATATTGTTCGTTTATATAGTGCGTCTTCTTTTGCTTGTTTAAATTTACTCCCGCATTTCTAATGACTTCTCGTTGTTTGTAATCCGTAAATTTTGCTACAATCGGTCTAGGCTTCCTACTGTACGGGCCTCCAAGCCTGTGTACACGGTCAAATTTAATGTCACCGATGTGTATGTTCCCATCCGTATTTACACTTGGATCGTTTTGCACGTGTTCGTTGAGAAACGAGCGTAAGACTGATTCACAGTCTTCGGGTGTTGGGTCATTGCTTTCATTTATACCTGTAAACAGTAGATTTTCTCTCATTGACCTACATTGCAGATCCAACATTTTGTCTCTTATTTCATTGTTTTGTGTTTCCAGTGCAGAGACTTTATCTCTAAGATGTTTATTTTCATTCTGGATTTCACACATTGATGCTGAACAATTTTGTTTATGATCACAAAAGTCATCCGTGATATCGCTGACTGTTTGACAGAACGTTTCGACCTCCGCCATTTTGTGTTTCAGACTGGAATTATCGTGTTTCAATTCAGTAACATCACAGTGGATAACAGATATCTCTTTTTGGATTTTGTTCAGATTATTTACGTTAGTTTCAATATTCTGGAGACGAGCATCAAGTTTGTTTATCATATTGATCAATACATTTGTTTGATAGTCATTGTTTGCGGGACTCGCCATATTTGATTGACCATTGTTGGGCTGTGCAATACCGGGATGTGCAATACTGGGCTGAGCAATACTTATCTGTGGTCCGGCTGGGGTGAATCCTCTATTGTCGAACGATTGAGAGTTTGACATTTGATAGTGCATTTGTTGCGGAGTATTCGGATTCATCATTGGCGGTAAGTAAAAATTTGGGTCTATAAATTGAGTATTTGGATGAACATTCATGTTGGTAGCACTATTACCTCCTTGATTTACTCCGTTTGATCCGTTCATTACATTCACACTATTTAATCCTTGAGCACTGTGGTTGACACTACTTTCGTTGTTCATGTTTATGTTATTTCCTTTGTTGTCGACACTTGGATTTTTTCCATCACTTTTGGCACATTTATCTCCCGTTTTTGGCTTGTTTCTCGTCATTATTCGAAAAGAGATACATTCACTCTGTTGTTTTATATGCTTGATTGTTATTTATTACAGTTATTTTTGATAATATCTTTGATTTTAACCATAAATTTAGACAGAGAAAAAATGTCCGCCATTACGTTAACCTCTGCGCATGCGTCAAAAACCACGTCACATGTCTATGGTATTCGCTTAAAAATGTCCCATCGTTCACTAATCGGGACGAATCTTTACACTGTACCGACTCTGCCGAGACACTACGACTTAACGGCACCTTTACCTCCGTGTTCTCGTCCAATTGCACAGGTTCATATTCCGTTATCACGGATTGATCCATGATCATCGCTCACCGATGTTAACGGGTGTTAATTCCTCTAAACTAAACAGAAGACCAGCGGCTCATCCAAGCGTGACGAACTGCGAGTTATGATAGGTGAGCGAAACTCACATTTCAAATTTTAATAGACAAATAATGACATCAAGTTCATAAATACTTCAATTCAGAAATTCACAAGTCATTATATGAAAGAATTAACCTTTATCGATCTTAATATCCAAACATTTTTATCCGCAAATCCTTTATATTCACTATAAAACACAAAATATTCACAGCGAAAAAATTGTCAACCATATCTAAGATATATAACTTCCGCCACAAAAATAAGGAAGTTTAGGTTTCCGTTCACACCACATTTTAACTAAACGTAAAAGACGATTAAACAGGTTTTTGTAAAATCTGATTCTCAGTTTTTCACAATTCTAGAACTGAGCGTAAATAGCTTAATAAACTTTAGCTTTACTATCCGAAGAATAAGGGGAGCGATTACAGTCACCCGAGGGTCGGTGTCGGCGTCATGTTAATGTTAAAGGCATACCCTTCCTCCATCGGATTTTATTTTGAAAACTTACAAACCAGCCATATTTCATGTTCTCAAGGCGTTTTACAATCATAAAAAATATGAATACAAGCTGTTTGGGGATTTCGGGGTCAAGTACAGCTTGTCATACATCATTCAAGAATGAGATATTATTGTTATGTATATTGAGTTTAAATCTTAATGGAACTACTGTAATCGCATTCAGAATCGCATTCTAAAGTGGTCTTCAAACCTCCCATATGAAAGCGTACGTGGTAATCATACGAAGCACCGCTCGTCCCCTTTAATTGAGATTGAGTGATGTACCTCCATCGCATATTGTTTTGGAAACTTGGCTTTGATATATTTGTGTAGCACTACAGTCCGTCATAATGTTTGTGCTTACAGATGTGTAGGCGATCAAATGATCATACTCACGTTCAGTATTTTGGACGATTAACACTTCTAACCAAGTGAGACTGGCGCCCTTAATGAAATGACAGTAATTTAGCCGACGGTACCTAATGACTTGCCAGTGTAAGTAATTAGCACCAAGCTGTCTGCAACCATACTCGTATATCATTCTTCTTCTGGATGCACACTCGACAACATTTATTATAAGAGTCTCTAGTGGGAGTGTAACTCATTATACAGTCTATAACTGTGTTTGTGGAAACAACGAGCGGTTACAAACATTGCTAATGAGCTTAATAGGTGTAAAAAATAAAGGGTCTGGGGACTGAAGACTTGTCACCTCATAGTGCAAATGAAAAGTAACATTTAAAGACCAGGGAAATCATCGATTCATCACATTACTAGCTCTGTACAACCATCCTTTGAAGTATGGTTCAGTTAGTCAAGTCAAATACCTTTTATTCTCTCATTTCATGTTTACATGAAAAAATGAGGTTAACAAAATGTAAAGACATTATCGAGGCTCATAAATATGGTTCTACACACATGAAAATACAAGTACACAAAAAACAACATTGAGTTAGTTACCAATAAATATAAGTATGTTATTAATATTATAACCAAGTGTGGTTATTTGTGGAGAGTCACATATATAATATGATGTTACATGTTTTTTGGATGATTCTGTTAATAGAGAAACATTTAAGAAGCTAAAGAGAGAGGAGAATAACAATACACTCTTTCTTTGTTAGTTCTTAATAACAAAAGAAAAATATCTATAGTCTTTACTGCTTGTGTATCCATTGGTTACTTTATATTTATCATGCAAGTAATACCTATATATAGAACATATTAAACATGTATGTGCACAAAATAATATAACGGTTACATATATTTACATATATACGCACGCACGCACATATACACACATACATACATATATACACACATACATATATCTATATACATATACACACATTTATACATATACATACATACACATACATACACATACATACACATACATACACATACATACACACACATACACACATACACACATACACACATACACACATACACACATATATACACATACACATACATATACATATACATATACATACATATAGTAAACATGTTATAGCGATACCAACATATATAACATCATGTACATTTGACGGAACGAGGTGAATAATTCAACCACATTACAAAAGTAAATCTTTCTCGAAAAATGCGAAAATGAAAGATCAACAGAATGTGGATTTACAAATATTCCACATATATTTTACACACAAAAATATCACTCACTTCTCCCACTCAAACATGCACATTCACACATATGGTACGTTTCATGTAACAGTATAATGCATAGTAAAAGATCACAACAGCAAAAAGTATGATTATGAGCTCAAGGGTGGTAATAAGAAGTTTAACCAATAACATTATTACTGTAAATGTAGTCACAGCTCATCGCGTACTTAAAAGTATAGTTTTAACAAACTTGCATAAATTTAGTCGAATTGTTTGATCGGTTGTATTCATTAGTTGTTCTAATTTAAAAGTGTTAGGTCGGCGGTAGTAATAAGGTTTCAAAAATTTTATTCTTTCGTCTTTGAACTCGATACATTCTAGTAGATAGTGAAATTCGTCGCCTATTTTGTTATTGCATTTGTTACATATTCTGAGATTTATCGGTATTTTTGTCCAATTTCCTGTTTCTATAGGTAGATGGTGATTTCTAGTACGAAATTTTATCAAATAATGTAAAAACGTTTTGGGTGTTGACAAAAGATATTTTTCAAATTTGAATTCATTTTTATACATTTTATAAAAGGTGCTATTACTAGAACTGTCAATAAGTGTGTACCATTCGTTTAGAAATAAATCGTATAGCTTTTGTCTGATAGTGAGTTTTAACCATTTACTATTTTGTAAATGATGTAACGTCCAAACATTAATAAGACCGCATTTAATCAAAATACGTTTAACATTGGAAATCCAGGGAAATTTTTTCTTCAAAGTTGCTTCATTGTATTGTTTGGATATTTCATACATACTGTTATAGATTATTGACGAGAGGTTTTTTGGTGAATTATTTGGATCATAGTCATTTAATCGTGACCAATACGTGACAATTTTTTCTTCTATATCGAGTGCTATTGGTTTACATCCTGTTTCTCCGTATACCATGTAATTGGGGGTTGATCGTTTTAGATTTAAGATATGTTTAAGAAATTTCAATTGGACACGTTCTATGACATCCAGGTTACCATATCCCCATACTTCAGCCCCATATAACAATATTGGTTTTACAGTCTTGTTAAAAATATCAATTTGTAAATCAATCGGGAGACTTAAACGGTTTGAATTCTTTATTAAACTATACATAGCTCTTGTAGCCTGGGAAGCAATATGACTTTTGCATTTTTTAAATGACCCACTTTTACTAAAATAAATTCCTAAATACTTGTATTCACTTACTATTTCTAAAGGTTCGCCATTTAATGTAAAATTATAAACCATTTGTCTTCCTTTTGCGAAAATGATAATTTTTGATTTCCCATTGTTTACTGTAAGTTTCCATTCTTTACAATACTGTTCATACAATTTAAGAGCATTTTGGAAGTCTTCTTCTGATTCTGATAAAATAACTGTGTCATCGGCGTAAAATAAATTAAATATCTTAAGGAATGTGTTTAATTCATTTACACGCTGTTCCCTTGTAACTGTGATCCCTTCTGTTTGATTGTTATTTAAGAAATAGTCATTTAAGTCATTTAGAAACAGTGAAAAGAGTAAGGGTGATAGGTTTTCGCCTTGCCTTACTCCTATATTACAGGAGAAAGATTGAGATAACATCGAGTTTACTCTTACACATTATTTGATATTTTGATACATATTTTTTATAAGAGTTAAACATTTACCGTTTATTCTGAGATTAAATATTTTTTGCCATAACCCGTTTCTCCATACAGTATCAAAAGCTTGTTTCAAATCAATGAATGCACAGAACAGTTTTTTATTTCTATTATTAACATATTGTATAAGGTGTTGTAATATGAACATATTGTCGGAAGTAGAAAACCCCTTCTTAAAGCCGGCTTGACTATTATGTATTATGTCTGAGTTACATGTGAAGCTTTATATAGTATTCAAACTCTGATTAGGATCAATAAACAACAAAGCTGATATTAAGAAAAGTGGCGCAAATAGTAAGTAAAATTTCATGTAATCTGCTGCTAATTGATATAAATATCGAAAACTTTATAATGATGAATTTGATACGCATTGGCATAATTTCGTCTTTTTCGGGTTAACTGATAATCCCTGACAGAGACCAACGTGCCAAAAATAACATGGTCATGATTGTACCTTTTCTATTCTCGTGTTGTGTAAAGCAAAAAATAAAAGTATATATTCTGTTATCACAGAAGCTTGAGAGCAACGCATAAATTTAAGGGAGGTTGGACGTATCAGCACTTACACATCTAATTTTGAAGCAATTTTTATTCGTTTACAATATTGCAGATGTAACATTATCTTTCTGAAAATTTCATATCCATCTTATTCAATTGGCAAAATTGTCACATGAAAAAGTTGGTGACTGTAGCAACGTTAAATGTCGCATCGACGCTAAATGTCGCACTTGGAGCTAAATGTGACAAGGCTGACGCTAAATGTCGTAACATACGCTAAATGTAGCAATTCCCCCTGACGCTGAATGTGGCATCTGTGACGCTAAATGTCGCAACAAATTGGACTGACGCTAAATGTCGCAACACCAACGCTAAGTGTCGCTATCCTTTGTAAACACATATATAACTTCTTGTCCGCGCTATTTCTCAAGAACCACTGCTCAGATTTTAATAAAACTTCATGGATAGCTTCATTCCCAAGTGGAGATGCGCATATCATCGGCACGTTCCGGTTCGCTGATTATTCACTCAGTTGTGCCCCTTGGAAGATTTGAACTATAACTATACACTAAATTATTGTCTGGGTCATTACTCAAACAACGTTAGAGATATGAATTTGAAATTTCGTCGGTGAATCATAAGATCTCATTAAGGGGATGTGCAGTGCTCAAGAACCATAACTCTTTTATGCATATTTTTTCTGTGACAAACACCCCACGAGGAGCATAACCCGTCTCTGACGGCTCTTGTTATACCCGGTGTGCGATGGTTTACCACGATAAACATAGGGTGGAGATAAGGTCCTTCCGGAAGGTCCCGGTTTTGTACCGGTGATCCCCGGAGTAAGCCTGTTCTTGATATCGCTCCCGGTGACCCCAGGTACTAGTATGCCCGAGTGTATTTAACATTTTAAAACAACCGGTGCTGTTAGCCGGTGTATCACCATTTATCCCGGATTGCCCCGGATGTTCACGGTTCCGCTATGGTTGTCTCCCCGGTTAGACACGCCCCCCCCCCCCGGAATACAAACAAGGGCCCACCGGGGATACCAAACCGGGACAGTGAGAAGGGGCTTTAGCTCTAGATATCGCGATGTTGCATCCCGGTATCAGTACCGATTATCCCGGTATAACCACGGTGGGTCCCGGTTCTATGCTGACGGAGCCCTAGTATCACTGTGTCGGTTTGGCATCTCCGGTTGGTCCCTGTGTATTAACCGGTAGGTATCATGTCTAACCGGGCTTACAACCTTTCAGACACCGTGAACTTCTTAGACCGTGAACCGTGTTGATCCGACCGTATGACGTCGTACAGTATGTGTTCGAATTTCACTATAGGAGCAAACCAATTCCGGTATTTTTTCAGATGTTTATTACAACTGGGAGGGACCAAAAAGGATGTACAGAACCGACTAAATCGAGGGATTTCCGCGGCACTCCGGGATATCCGGGCAGGTCTTTGTCCTTATCCTCCCTCTTTCTTCATAAAACGTGGCATACCGGCATTTTTTGCACTGCGCTGAACCCTGGCTCTGCACCGGTTGAGTCCCAATCAAGTACGTTTATTACCGATTGAGGCAGGGTAGAACCCAGCATATACCCGAACAAGAAATATCTTTAAAAAAGGTAAACAGCGTTAAGATAGCAGACAAGTGTACTTATTTTCAATGAAGATGCGGACGTTATTTCATATCGTTGAAATTGAAAACATAAATCAAACTAGAAGTTATATATTTATACATTTATATATAAAGTGTTTGTCAGTAAATCAAAAAAAGACTTACCTTAAATTAACGTCGAAAATATAGACAAAAACAAAATGGGAAAAAAGAAAATCAGAAAAAAGCTAGCTATAGGCTGAAATGAAATTTGAACTCGATGCCATCTGCTCACAAAACGAATCAGTGAAGACGAACGCGCTATAGCCCGTTTGCAGCGAAAAAAATCGTCTAAAATGAAGATTTCACAGTATTTACTGCACCTACAAGTATGAGATTTTGCACGAATAAATGAAATGTATCTACCTAATATCATGGGCGTAGGAGAAGGGGGGGCCAGGACCCCCAATGTCTGGACAAGGGGGGCCAGCATATCGTTTGGCCCCCCCACTAATTCAGCCCATATTCATAATTTTGCATCTAAAATAGTCTTGTAATAGGTAATGTGCCTTTTATTCCTGTTTTAAAAAGTATAAAATGAGAATTTTCGTGCTCGCTGCGCTCGCAAAATGATTTTAATCTAAGAAATATGTTAACATGTAGCTGTTGAAAGAGCTAAAGAACTATAGAATACATTGTAAGATAAAGTTTGCCCCACCTCCTATATTGCTTTTAAACTTAGTAATTTCTATGTTAAATTATCAATTAGTAAGCCTCTTAACTCTTAGAAATCGGGCATCTAGTAAAAATATTTACAAAATAAGGACTTAATTTTGCTGGATCTTGTAACAAAACATGTCTTGTAAGATTCCAAATAACTATCTTAAAACCCACAGAATGCACCAGATTGATCCATTGTTTTAAAAAAATCCCGTGGGAGTAGCCCCCGGATCCCCCTACTTACAATACAAGTTTAAGATAAGGTTATTTTTCTACCCGTTATTTTCACAGAAAACAACTTAGTACATATACCTAACCTTAGTAATCATATACAGAAACGTTCATTATAAGCTATTAACACTGAATGGGAACCCCCCATATCTCAAAAAAAATATTTAGCCCCCCCTCCCAAATATTTGGCCCCCCCCCAATGTTGAAAACGCTCCTACGCCCATGAATATAAATTGTACAATTAAATCTAAGCAAAATCTGGTATGTGTGAAAAAAGTTTTGTTCATAAGTTCTATGTAAAATATTTGTAGTTTACAATGAAACTTCATGTTAGAAGACTCGATACACACCACAGCCAATTTTATGTTCACGTGACACGTCTAACGGTAGATTCACGTATTTGTAACCTATTTAATATAGCATATACGAAGCCCGTCTGCGCATCTGTACTGTCTGTATTATACTGTATTTATCGGGTCTAAACGTAAAAATAGCTTGCGTCTAGCAGCCTCATTCTCGAACTATACAAACACGGATTTTACATCGTCTTTAAACGATTTGACTGCTTAATATTAGGCATTCTTCAAACATGTGATTGTCGATTTCAGACCAATACTAAAGGTTTGGGTAGATGTATCAGTGTAGCAATACCACGTGACTTTTGACTACAGTTACAAGAAGAAATTTGTAAACATTGGAAAATAAAAAAGCCATAAGTATTTTATTTCTTCATCGATTTCTATGAAATATACGCCACGCTAAGAGGGAAATTATTTGCTTTCCATGAAATATAAGATCTTTTTAGCAGCTTTACCGATTTTTCCATTACCCTGTCACAGGGTAACGGACAAAACGGCACAGCCCCTGAAAATGATTTTATATTTCATGGAAAGCAAATAATGTTCCCCTTAGCGTGGCGAATATTTTATAGAAATCGATCAAAAAATTAAACACTTATGGCTACATTCGTGTTCCAATGTTTACAAATTTCTACTTGGAACTGTAGTCAAAAACCACGTGGTATTGCTACACTGTGTATATTACTCAATTATTTTGGACTGGTTCAGACATAAGACTACATGTATGTCATTGCGCACATAAACATTACAATGCTTTTATTAAGTTCTTAATTTAACATTATTACATACGTGTATGTACATGTATGAGTATATACACTGCCCACCAAAAATAAGTATACAGATGTTTGCCCTCTTACTTACCTGTAATGATACTATTTGCAGAACAGTAAAGCAACAATATATTTGAAGAAACTGAATATTTTTGTTTATTAAATGGAAAGGCCATACATTAATTGGTACACTAGGTGCAAAATCTAGTTTTTTTTGTCCGTCTTGAATAGTAACTTAGTCACAAAAAGATGAATAAATCAGCCTTTTTGATCACATGGTTATTTTAGTTCCGAACATTTTCATTTTTATTTCTATCTCTATTTTGACTCATTTAGTAACTGTAGTTTCAGGAACTAGTATAACTATGACCGTCTGATAATCAGATATTGAATAATTTAACCAAGTTTAATTTTGCAAAAATTATTTACTGTATACTTATTTTTGGTGGGCACTGTATATACATAGCTTATGCAGCTTAGTGAATAAAGGTTTGGTTTCACTGCTTTTTCGTGATATTACATGTATTATACATAATCGACTTATATGGGCCTCATAAATTTCGCTTTCATCACAGCAATGATAATCTCGCTGATCACGGATTATAACAGTTAAAAAGATGACAGTAAAACATAAATGGAATACCAGATTACCTCCCTGCGTTAAAGTGTCCAAATTCAAGTAATATCAATATACAGTAAAGAATAAACTTGTTTAAATAAGTAATTAAAAATTATGAAATTTAAAGTGGGAGTAGGTAGAATATAATTATGATTCTACGTAAATTTTTATCAACATCTGATGAATAGATTTTTAACAATTCACAATTTAGACGATTTTTTTCGCTGCAAACGGGCTATACCAATGTAGATAATTTCGGTACTAAATTTTCATGCACAATATTACTGTTATACATCCACTCCATACCTGACCCGGGTCACATTAAGGTCAACCAGTTAATAATGGATATACACTAAGAACCAAGAGAAACGTGAATAACAGATCTCTGTGTGTATCTACTGTAAATATTTTCGCGGTATTTTTTGTGATGAGTATAGCATATTCTGACCAACCAGGCTTTAATATCTTATAATCTATATGCTGCTAATTAATTTGCAAACAATTCATTGGTTTTTAAAGTTATCAAAAGCAGGTCAAATATCAAGCTAGACAGCTAACGCTGAAAAATGGTTATGTACGGTAAAGCCCGGTAGAACCCCGTTTCGTTGCGGATGATACAAAATTATACTGGTTTCATCACGGCCAAGGTCTGTGCAGTTGCAGTTACGGAAAGTCCCGGTATTTGTCGAACAATGCCAAATACACCTATAAATAATTATGTAAGTTATCATTTCGTTTTGGTTGCTTTTTTACCAGGGCCTGCACCGAGACGGTTTCAGCCAGTCCAGTTCGTAACAATTTATTGCTGACTTGTTTGTGTGTTGGGGGGGGGGGGGGGGGGTGCGTGTGGGTGCCAGTTGGCAACGTGCTATAGATATCGTTCAATAGAAACAGCATCAGTGCCAAGATGAATTTGATATTAACAATTGTAACAACACTTGATATCAATAACATAGAACTTCTACAATAGAAATAGAATAACGTTTACTGACATGGCAATCACAATTTAACGCATGAACATAAAATAATAGTTAAATAATCATGATGATACTCATGAACATTTACATAATTAGATTTGGAATACTGCAGGTTTTTTTCAAATGACCTACCATTGTTTTTTGTTCATTTCATCTTGCCTATATGACACCAACATATTCATTTTAAGATTACATGTACATGTATTATTATATTAAACCACTTTTAAACGTTGCATATTTTGTGTATTCAATGTTCATTTCTATTGACATTAGCAACCATTCCGGTTGCCTGGTGAGATTTTCAAATGTATTTTGTGTATTAAATGGTAATTCCTATTGACATTGTATGTATTATTTCCTTTACATAGAAATGTTTGACATTTTATAGTATGGACTTAAGTAACGACGACAATCGATCTTGACGGGGTGGTTCCAGTTTTGTGCGTTACGTCTTTGCCTTCGACGGAAGAACGTCAAAACGCGTTTTCCAACTTCACGACGTCATAGTAACGTCATTGCAGGCAGGCAGAAAATCAAGTAATACTTAGTAATTAATTACTTATGAATTACTAAGTAAAAGAATTACTACACAAATAATTACTAAGTAAATAATTTACTTAGTAAATGTAAATTACTCAGTAAATTAATTACTAAGTAATTATTTAACTAACCAATTAGTTGTTAATTACTAAGTAAATAATTTACTTAGTAAATATAAAATACTCAGTAAAGTAATTACTAAGTAATTATTTAACTACCAATTACTTGTTAATTACTAAGTAAATAATTTACTTAGTAAATATAAAATACTTAGTAAAGCAATTACCAGCATCATACATAATCAAGATACTGATTGATTTAATGTCTGTTGATAAAAACTTCCTATATATACAGATTCATAAAGTAAAAGAAACATTTAAGTTTCTTTTTAACAATAGCAATTTAAGTTTATAGCTATGTTTTATTGTTCTATAGCTTTGGAAAAAATAAATTAATATTAACTTTTTTGAATGTATTTTAAAGGCAATTTAATGGTATAATTTTTAAATTACCTCCCTTTAATAATAATAAAATAGCATTAATATAATATCTCAGATATATATTGTCCATCAAAATTTGCTTTATTAAGTTTGGCTGAGAAATTGTTAACAGACTGCATGTATGTAGTCACTACGGACAAGCAGTGATCATGGTCTATACTCCTCAAACTGGGTGTGGAGGTTGGTGGTGACCAGTAGATGACCCTATTGATTTGGACCATGGTCTACCATGGTGGACTGAATTGAAGTGCTGTGTTGATCATTGTTGACCCTGTTAAACAAAATTCTTTACAACTGTCAACCATGGTCAACTATGATGTCATGATTAAATACAGCTGTTGACCAATCCATGGTCGGACTGGTAACTCTAACTCGACAATGGTGAACCATGGTCGACTAGGCTCTCATCTTGATTTTTTCATGGTATTTGATGGCTGACCACAATAAAACATAGATGACTATAAACATCATGGTGACCATGGTGGACCATGGTCATCCTTTTGTCTGGGATCGGTCGGATTTCAACGAAACTTTGCATGACTTGTCAGAACCAAGTTTTGTTGTAAATGTCATCCACAAACTTTGATCAGATAAATTTTAAGGAGTTATTTTCATGTAAAAATAGACTAAGTTACCCTATAAATTGGACTCTAAAATTTCCACATTAGTATTTTTCCATGTTTTTCCAGCATCTAAAATTTCCAAGTTCCAATGTCCATGCTGTCTGATAAAAATTCCAGGGTTTTCCAGACTTTTACCAGCGTTGTACAGCCTTTTACCCTACTTTATCCAAGGGGGCATAAGCGTATATTGAACGCAGTCTTGTTTTGTCTGATATATATAGTACATACATAATATATACAGCCAGCTTTTTAGCTCTACTGTTTCAAGAATAATGAGAACTATATTGCAAGTGTCGTCTGTTCACGTTTAAGTTTATGACGAGTTTGTATTTCAGAGTATACATGTATACATACTGTTCAAGGTACACCAATAAAAATAAAGTAAATTGGTATACACACGGCTTGTGTAAAGATGCTGTACGTCTGCGATTGAACGTAGCGGTGATGTAGTCAATTAAGGTTGCTATTACTAAAATGGAAAATCATTTTCCGCTCAACATTTAAATTTTAGTTAGGGGTCTGAGATATTGTGATAAAATTGCCCTAACTTATTTTACTGGGCTGTATACTCTGATTGCAAATTCTATACTGTACAACATTATTGTTCATACAAATTTTAAGTAATATAAATACTTAAATGTAGAAGTTCTCCTCAGATTAAATTACTTAAAGAAGCATAATTACTTCAAGTAGTATTATATTACTATAGCTTAAAAAGTAAGTAATACTTAGTAATTAATTACTGTAAGTATTACTGAACATTACTTGAAATAAGTAATAACATTTTACTAAGTAATTTTTTTGAGTGAGGTCACAAGGTCACATTGAAGATAAACCTCGTTTACACTCTAGAAGTCACATTTTTTAGCTAATCTTTATGAAACTTGGTCACTATGTTTTTCTCTATGAAATCAAGGTCAAGTTTGTAACTGGGTCATCTGGGGTAAAAAACTAGGTCAAATCAAAGAAATTACATTGTTAACACTCTAGATGTCACAATGTTTACCTCATCTTTATAAAACCACCTGGCCATAAAGAGTTACCTATCCTGTGTATGGGTTGGGGTCATGATGGTGAATTGGCAAAGTATCAAAGCAATACGGCAATGCACTTTATAGATGTTAGAGGTTGAAAAACCCGTACCTAAACTCTAACATTTGCATTTCCAAGTTACAAGGGGGCATAGTTTCAACAAAATGCTAACCTATTCCTGTGTAGGGGTTGGGGTCATGATGGATAACAATTATGCAAAGCAATATGTGAATGCACTTTGAACATATAAAGAGTTGAAACAAGAGGGTCAAACGGACCCTAGGTCGCTCACCTGTTGGAGTAGTACATGCACACCCCTATGGTGGCCTAAGTAATAATTTACATTTACTGAGTAAGATTCAAGAAAATTCACCCTCTATTGCAAGTTTTTTATGACTTGACCATGTGACCAAGGTTTTATCCCAGATGACCCAATATCAAACTTCACCTAGATTTTGTAGAGATGATCATTGTGACCAAGTTTAATAAAGATAAGGTCAAAGTTGTGACCTCTAATGACTACACATGGTTTTTCTAAGATTTGACGTTGTGACCTAGTTTTTGACCCCGGATGACCCAATATCAAACTTGACCTGAATTTTGTTGAGATGATCATTGTGGACAAGTTTCATAAATATTAAGTCAAAATTGTGACCTCTAGTGACTACACAATGTTTTTCTATGATTTGACCTTGTGACCTAGCTTCTGACCCCGGATGACCCAATATCGAACTTGGCCTAGATTTTGTTGAGATGATCATTGTGACCAAGTTTCAAAATGATTAGGCTAAAATCGTGACCTCTAGTGTCTACACAAGACAATTGTTGACGGACGGACGTACTAACTGACTTGACATTTATGGCAAGCCAAATGTCCAATAATTGCGTAAACCCATGTTCACGGTCGTAAAACTAGGTTTTACGGTCGATAAACTAGGTTTTACGAATGTTAACCTGTATTTTCGAGCGAAAACATAGGATAACAGTCGTAAACCATAGTTCACGCTCGTGAACATGGGTTTACGTTCGATAAACTAGGTTTCTCGATTGAACTATGAATTTCGACCGTTGTCCTATGTTTACGGCCGTTATCCGCCCGGTTCACGAGCGTAAACCACAGTTTACGAACATTAACCTGTGTGTTTTCGACCGTAAACATGGGTTTACGCCCGTGAACATGGGTTTACGAACGTGAACATGGGTTTACGAGCGTAAACATGGGTTCACACTCGTCAACATAGGATAACGACTGAAATTGATAGTTATGTCCGAGAAACTTAGTTTATCGAACGTAAACATAGGTTCACGTTCGTGAACTATGGTTTACGCTCGTTAACCCAAGTTCACGTCCGTAAACATAGGTTGTTGCTCGTAAAATATGGTTATTGCAAGTAAAGTGTCCAATAATTACGTAAACCCATGTTCACGTTCGAAAAACTAGGTTTTACGCTCGTGAACATGGGTTCACGTCCGTAAACTATGGTTTACAATCGTTATCTTATGTTTACGAGCGTAAACCTATGTTAACGAACTACAACCCATGTTTTCGACCGTAAACATATGTTCACGCCCGTAAACTATGGTTTACGAATGTCGTATCTATGATTTACGCTCGTAACTATGCTTTACGCTCCCGTATCCATGCATTACGAACTTGTATCTATGGTTTACGAGTTCAGTCAATCGAATCACACCTTCTGTTTTCAGATCCCCACATCGTCCATTAAAGGTAGTTATTCCGATTTTGGCCGGAAAACCAGCATAGTTACTAACAACAAGCTAATTCACATTCAATCAACGTAAATTCACAAATACTAACCCAAAATGTAAAAGATATGTAAGTGTTTTCAATAAAATTGGACTTAAACCAGTTTTCTCAAACCGAAAGTACAAGCGCTCAAGAAATTCTCGATTTATTTTTATCCGACAGTCGAGACATGCGCACTAAACGCCAGTCACGCTAATTAGGGGTCGGCTCAAAACAACTTCTGTTATAGCAATATGACGTCATACGCAAAAAACGATCATATTAAATATTCAAGATAGCTGTCTATAGATCTTCGTTGATGTTCGCACATTCTTATTTTCGCATTATGATCCGATGCTAGGCAATTATTAGAACATTAATTTCGCTGTAGAATCTTTTTTTTATAAAATCATGTGTTAGTAAGCCTTGTCTAATTAGTCCGGCAGAACTTGCAATGGACCGTGCAATGTCTTCTATACAAAATGTTTTTGCATTTTCATGTTCTCCTGACAATACCCTATTATAATCTGGATGATGCCAACTTGTCATCATTGAGCAATTCTCACAATGAGGCCCCAAAGGGGTACATGAATTTCCATGAATTAAGCGGTATTAGTACATTATCGTTTAGACTAAGGTAAAGCAAGACACCTTAAATGTTGTTTATTTAGTGTTAAATAATAAGTTGCATCAAATTATTCATCATTTATAATATTAACATGTGGAAATGAGGCCCTGCTGGCGTTTTACGTCTTGTATAATGCCCCTTTTTTGACAAACATATGTATCAAATCATGGTACCATGTTTTTCATTACATTGATACTTAACATTGAATTCAGTATCACAGGCAATCATAAACAGTCTGCGTAGCATTGCTAAATATTTTATTTCCTTAAACTGAGGCCCTATAAATGGTAAATCCAAATGTAGAGAAATAGTGAAATTCTCCAAAATCGATGTCAAGAAATGTTTTATTCTCTTATACTTTAAGAAATGCAATCTTAACCGTACTTTTATTGCTATTACCCTGTGAACGAAATATTCGTGTGGTATATTTGGAAAAAGTAAAATATGACAATGAGGCCCTGCATGCGTGTTAAACTAGAAATAAGACACGAATGGTAAATAGTCCCTGTTTAATTAACCATTTCAACATAGCAGACATTAGATTTAACTGATTAATTAAATTATAGTATTGTTAAGTATTCATAACTTAATAATATATAGAAATGAAATAATTAACTGAGGCCCGGAATGGGTTGATAGACTCCGGTATTCTGTTTTATCATTGCACTTACGGATATCTTCTTACGATCAAATTAAAATTTTCTTATAACGATTTTACTACTACAAAAAGCGGAGATATTTGGTTTGTAGGAGTTCATTAACGAATAAATTTATAGATAGTCATTTTACCAAACTGTTTCAGAGATGATATGCCCTACCTGGTATGTAATCCTTACCACAGTAGTGTACAACCATTTATGCATAATGTTCATCACTGCTATTCACTGCAGACATTGCAAGCCATATAGGATTACACACGGCCACGAAGTACAGCCACCGCAAGGCCTATGAGGAACTCATTATATCAGAGTGCAACCATACAATGCCCCATTGTGTACACTATAGTCACTACCGTCGTTTATTGTAAGTGAATATTGATACCAGATTATATACTGTCGTTTTCATGCGAAACACGATCAAATGCGCTTTACGTAGTGTTGCAGCCACAAGGGCGCATGTGCATCCTCTACCAGTGCAGATACAGCAGACCGAGAGAAAGCCCCACGGAAGGGAAAGAGAGACGTTAGATACAGGCAGGCCCAGCGCTGCATAAGTGTGTCTAGCTCTTTTTACGAATATACAACCCGTTTCTTTTATTTGTCCGATGTATAGCACCGATACACATTTTTTCGGCACCCTTTACCAGATACTTTGCAGTCCATTCGACCAGATATAGCGGGAAATATTACCAATAGAATTTCGGAAATATCCAGTTCTCATGCCGGGAATTGAACCAACGACCTCTGTATCAACAGCCCAGTGCATTAGCAGTGAGCTATCGCCGCTATGTATACTCGAGGCTTCACTGGGTATATAATCCCCTAAGGTCCACCATCAGCGAAATATGCCATTTTACCCATATTTATGACCAACTTACCAAGTAAATCTATTCCAATCCCATACGATACATCACATAAATATTCCATCCCCGATTGAATCCTGGCACTACTGAGTGCAATATTTGTAAACTGCCACACAATTACCATTAAATAGGTGATGTTACTGGTGAGTACTGCATTCTCTGTCAGACTTGTTATTGCCTTTTGGAGACCCAACATAACCATGGATGGTTGTGTCGGTCAGTGTTTAGTACTTAAACGTCCCATGCATATGTAGCTTGCAATGATATGTAGAGCCAGGAATGTACATAGCCGGCAGTGGCAATTCCCTTTAAATACTAGTATAAGGTTTGACTGAACTAATGGTGAATGCTTTAATCAAGACTGAATATACTGTATAGCTTGAGACTGTGTATGAATGGTTGTACATGGCGGTGGTGAATTATCCATTGACATGGAATTGCAGTACATACGAAAAGTCATATTTGGTGGTGGCGTACAGAAATAGAGGTACTGTACATGGCGATCGGAATGGGTTGTCATGGGAACCTGATATAGCTTGGAATTACTTAAATACAGGGGTATTTTGTAGCTTAAAAGTATTTCATGCTTTTTGTTTCTGACGAGTGCTGTCTTCCCCGTCCGACTAGTATTATCCTTTTTAAATACTATAAAGGTACTCGCATAACTGTAGTCGGTGATGATGAGGACCACGTTCAGTATACATTTGTATAGAGACTATACTGGTAGGAAGATACCAGCCTCAGGCATTGATAGCTCAAATTACCTTTATTCATCAAGTTGTATTTGAATTATTAGTAGACTTTTAATTGCTTGATAACAAGGAAATTTTTTTTTAACATTGTCTGAGGCCTCTTTTGTAGTTTAAAATCATTCGTAGAGACCCATCGTTGTACTATTTCGTAAATAATAACAGTTTTGATACATTGTAACATTTACATTTATACTTATTAAGGCTGTAATTTCATAAAAAAAAATTAAGCCATGCAATTTAGCCATGCAATTCAGGTTGTTTATACTTATCTCACTTACTTATATGCCTGGTACGACACACAGACACTTCATATGTGATTTCAAATTACAAGTACAATGTATTATGAAATAATAACATTTTTTTGGGATAAAAGCGAAATTTATAGTTCAACACCCAAGCAGGGCCTCATTTCCCTAGTTTATCAATTCAGAACATGTTACTTCTATTACTTAATTAACTCATATAATTTCAAGTTATGGTTAACTTTCTTTTCTGAAATACTCAAGAAATATACTGAACAACTATACAGTCCTCATTTTCATTGATTAATAACTGTTTTATCATAAACAGTGACGAAACCAAATTTATGAAGTGATGTTTGTATGCGGCAGACAAACTAATCCATGTCACAAACTGGCCGTATGACACGTGGTTTTGCCGTTGTTAGACGCACGTGTGTTTTGGGCTTTTATCACTCCGCACAGTTACACATTCCCGGAATTTGTTCAAAACACTTGCGAATTATGCCCAACGACTCGCCACGTACAAAAAACATTTAGAAATCGATTTTAATATCACAGTTATGCGCCCGACGATGTCAGAAAAAAGATGACGTGACGTCGGTACGGTGCAGTGTGGCATTTTCTGTCGACAAGTCAGAATAATTACCTAAACATCACCGTCTGATTGATTTACAACATATGCATGTCTTCGAGTGATTAGTTAAAGGTAATTTTATTGGTTGTCTGTCGTGAAATGTAGATTGCTAGAGCGTTTGTCAATTTGAAGTGACGTTACATCGGGCTACTCCGTAGACGTGATACCACTTTGAGTTCAGACAGTAAAATTCAACGAGTCTACCCGATCAGCAATGCTTCCTAGTCTGGTCTGTGACTGCTAGCAGAAAAATCAGACTACATGGTGGTCATCCCAGATATCAAAATCTGTATTTGTGACTTTTACCTTCTTTAGTTGTTATGTTAAGATTGTTTTCATTCAAAAATTATATATCGAAATTGACGTGTTGATGTACAATTCTGCAAAACGATAACACACGCATATTATAGCCAAATTTCATTGGGATATAAACAAGGTTGACAAAGTTATCATCAAAAATATAAGTGAGGACTTAAAAAAGTTGCTAAGTATAGAACATTATTTGAAAGATTGCATTCTTTTTTATACATTAACCCTTACCAGGGCCTCGCTTTTCATTAACAAAATATTAAGCAATGTATTGCATGTTCCTTATATTTATCAATGGCATTGAATATATTATTAATTAGCAATATAAAGAGATATTTACTCTACATGTATTCATTTAATCAATATTTTTGTGTAATACCGGGCCTCATGTTATGTTTAAACCACAAAAAGGGCCTCATTTCCGCATTGTATTAGTATAAAAGTTGTTTATATTGATGTAACACATTATCTAACACAATACAATCGCAATTAAGGTGTTTTGATTCACATTTGATTGAATAGTAATGTATATATACCGATTAATTCGAGTGAAAAACATATACCCGTTTGGGGCCACATTGTGAGAATTGCTCAATGATGACAAGGTGGCATCATCCGGATTCTGTTATAGTACAGTCAGATCTCGTTATAACGACATCCGATATACTGACAAATTCATTATACCGACATCAAATTTGGGGACAAAAGTATTAAAATGCTCTTTGTATCAATTCAGTATACCGACATATTCGTTATAACGACATTTTTCTTGGAAACAAACAGCGTCGTTGTATCGAGATCTGACTGTATTGTCAAAAGAACATGAAAATGCAAAAACATTTTGTATAGAAGACATTGCACGGTTACCCTAAAAATTGCAGTTTATCTGCCGGACTAAATTATACATGTAGGCCCGAGAAAGATCTACTTTGAAGATAGATCTACGTACGCTTACGTCGTGTATATAACATCAATTACATGTAAATAAAATGATTAAATCATCTACCATAAGAGTTAATGACTAGTTAAAACAAGTCTTATAGCTCTGAGCTATCGCACTAGGCTGTCAATCTAGAGGTCCTGTGTAAATCGCCGGCATGGGAACGGGACATTTATGAAATTTTATTTGTATCATTTCCGCTATATCTGACCATGTGAACTGCAAATTATCTGGTTAAATGTGCAAGAAAGCTGTGTATCGGTGTTATGCACTGGACACATTAAAAAGCCACACTTTCTAAACGAAATTAGAGGTAGGTGCACTCATGCAGTGCTTAGCATGCTCGTATATGTTGTACGTATATGTATCTAAGGTCTCCCTCCCATCCGTGGGGTTTCATCCAGCCTGGTCTGTCCCTCTGGTCCGATCATGTATTGTGACGTAAATTACGCTTTAACCGCGATTTTTCTTATTCACAAATTCCTAAATAGTCCACCATTTTAGTCTTCTGAGAAATATTTCCAGTTTCTTGATTCCCATTTGGGAAATACGATGTTTTGATTGGCTTTGCTCGTAAATCATAGATACTGGTCGAAAATCATAGATACAATTCGATAAACCTGGTTTTACGCTCGTAAACATGGGTTCACGTCCGTAAACTATGGTTTACGGTCGTTATCTTATGTTTACGAGCGTGAACCTATGTTTACGAACTGAAACCCATGTTTTCGACCGTAAATATAGGTTTACGAACGTGAACCTATGTTTACGAGCGTGAACTATAGTTTACGGCGTTATCCTATGATTTCGATTGAAAAAAACAGCTTAATTTGCATTTACGTTCGAAAAACCTAGTTTATCGATCGTTAATCCTAGTTTTTCGACCGTAAACCATGGTTCACGTAATAACTGGACACAAGAAATACATGCCAGGCCCGTGAACTATAGTTCACGCTCGAAAACATGGGTTAACGTTCGTAAACATAGGTTCACGTTCGTAAACGTAGGTTCACGCTCGTAAACATAGGTTCACGTCCGTAAACCCATGTTTACGCCCGAAATTCATAGGTTATTTGAAAATCTTAGTTTTACGTTTGATAAACTAGGTTTCTCGATTTAACTACTGATTTCGGTCGTTATCCTATGTTTACGACGATTAACCTATGATTACGCTGGTAAATCCTGGTTCAAGCTCGTAAACCATAGTTTACGAAATACAACCCATGTTTTCGACCGTAAACATAGGTTTACGAACGTGAACCTATGTTTACGAGCGTGAACAATGGTTTACGACGTTATCCTATGTTTTCGCTCGAAAATATGGGTTAACATTCGTAAAACCTGGTTTTACGTTCGTAAAACCTAGTTTATCGACCGTAAAACTAGGACCGTAAAACCTAGTTTTACGACCGTGAACATGGGTTTACGAAATTAATGGACATTTGGCTTGCCATAGACGTTGTGGGGTTTTCTTTTGTTCATCCTTTTGTTTGTAAAACCTACGAGCAACATTTTGTCCCCATAAGCATCGGAATGAATAGAATTTAAATATAGCCTATTGTTCCACACCCCACAACTACAAGTGGATGTGTACGGACAGACGTAGAGTGATCACAAAAGCTCACTCTGTCACTTTGTGACAGGTGAGCTATAAACCTGTACCTAAACTTTAACATTTGCACTAAGTTGAAAAAAGGGGACATAATTTCACCCAAATGCTTGATAGAGTCATCTACCCCTGTGTATGGGTTGGGGTCATGATGGTGAACATGTATGCAAGTATCAAAGCAATATGTCAATGCACATTGAAAATATAAGAGGTTAAACAACCTGTACCTAAACTTTAACATAAGCATTACGCCGACGTCAACGCTGACCTAGGGTGACTACAATAGCTCCCCTTATTCTACGAATAGTGGAACTAAAACGCACAAGGTGGGCTTAAAGTACAATGGACTGGAAGAACAATCCGCTCATCATGGAACTTAAGTGACGAAAAAATAAAGTTGCAAAAAACTTGTTCACGAAATTCAAGGACTTTGTGACACCGAAATCAAATCCAGTGCTCGCGGGATACAAGTTCTATAAGGAAAGACAAACAAATGAGGATCCCATTGAAGAATATGTTGCAAGACTTACACTTGTGGCAAAGGAGTGCAGTTCGGGGACAACGATTGCACAGATTAAATAAGAGATCGTATTGTTTTTGGTCTCAAGATATGAACAAAGAAGTTGTCGTCGATATGGTGCAAAAACATACACCGAGATCATGCCAGACCGGACCAAACCGCGGAACGTACGGTAGACAATCGCAACCCCCGCCAGACAGTAAGCTACCCCAACCCCCGCCAGTCCAGACATGCCTGATGTGTGGATACAAGAAACACGGGAACGCTGATTGGTTTAACTGTAATTAGAAAACTGAAAGTACACATTTGTGACCGCATTTCTAAACATATATTAAAAACATGTATTGGTATAAACATAGCCATTTTCAAAGATAGGAAAATGTAACCATAGTAACGACACTATGTTTCGTACACTGATCAACAACTCCAATACTATGTAGATGTTCCTGTCAATGCCTTAGTCCATTTATTAAAAATGCAGTGAAAACACACGTATGCTTCTTTATATTCCCACACCAGTTTGTGTTATACGGACTCAAACACAATAATATTACAGTTACTTTTTAAAATAATGGGATTTTACAGTATTATATCTAAGATTGCAGCACTACTCCCAATGGAAGCCAAAACGGTCTTATGGAAATTGTTTAGCAATAGGCTTTTTTCTGTGGCAAATATGGCCATTCGTGTCTTTCTTTGATAAGTGCAGGTCCATTAATAGCTTAGTCAGAACGTTATTCAACAGAATGAATTCTCATATGATATATGCAAAATTACTTCACACTTCTTAACTATTTGGTTTTTTCTCCAGTATGTACTTTCATATGCCTTTTAACTTTCGCTCTGGTCATGAATGCAAATCCACAAACATCACATTTAAACGGCTTTTCTCCTGTATGTATTTTCAGGTGTAGTTTAAGCGACGATCTGGTTGAGAATGCCGACCAACAGACATCACACGTGAACGGTTTTTCTCCGGTATGTTTTAGCTTGTGCCTCGAAAGATCACATTTGTATGTGAAAGACCATTCACAAATATCACACTTATAAGGTTTCTCCCCAGCATGTTTTCTCTGATGACCAAGAAATCCAGTCGTGCTTGAGAATACTAATCCACAAATATCACATAACATTAACAATTTTTCACCAGTATGAATTTTTATGTGCTGTGACAGATTACTTCTCTCTGCAAATGAAGATCCACATTCATCACACTTAAAGGTTTTCTCCCAAATATGTCTCCTTATGTGACTTCTAAGACTACCTCTGTTTATGAATGCAGATCCACAAACACCACACTTGAATGTTTTTTCACCACACTTGAATGTTTTTTCACCATGCTTGAATGTTTTTTCACCACACTTGAATGTTTTTTCACTCTTATGCACTCCCATGTGATTTGCAAGACGATCATTGCTTCTGAATACTGATCCACAAATATCACACTCAAATGATTTTTCAACAGCGTGTACTCCCAAGTGCCTTGCAAGTTTACCCCTCTCTATAAATGCAGACCCACAAAGGTCACACTTAAACGGTTTTTCGCCAGTGTGTATTTTCATGTGTCTTGTAAGATTACATTTAAATGTGAATGCAGATCGACATACACTACATACGAAAGAGTTTTCATCAGTATGCATTTTGGCTTGATATGTAAAGATCAGTATCTTTGGTAGAGAATGCAGATCAAACACTTACGATTAAACTGGTTTTCTTAGACACATATTCTCATGAGATTAATTAGTAGAGAATTGGTAGTGACTGAGCGTCTAAAACACTGTATACCTGAAATAGACAATTGTAAACACATGTAGCTGTTAGTTTCAATGATCGCATATGAATGTTGATTAATGACAATAAACATAATACTATTGCACAAAATAGATATTTTTTAACTTTTTTATTTTTGCATGTATGAAAAGTGGGTGGGGAACGGCAAAATTGTGACTAATATGGGTTCACAATAAGTCCCAACTATTGTTCAAATGCATATGCTTATACATGTATATGATATGTAGTGCATGGATTAGTTATATGAAGTAGCCACTCTTTGAAATATTTTTAATAAATTTTATCTTATTATAATAATGCAAATTGAGTTAATTTTATGCAAATTTATTCATAATTTGTACTTTTTGATGAATAGCTCCCAAAAAGGGCTGGTGACCCCTATTTTTTATTTGACCAAACTGGTGTTCTATTTGATACTCAACTTATGGCCCTCTAAATTATGTTCGATCGTTTTTTTTCGATATCATTTGAAAATCACACTTTTTGCAAGTGGGTGGGGTAAGTATTTATCATGTTCAAATACTGAATTTGTTCACCAGGCAGCAGGAATTGTGACTAATGTCAATAGAATAACCATTGAACACATAAAATATTATGCATTGCTTAAAAGTGGTTTCATATAGTAAAAATCTTAAAAAGAACATAATGGTGCCATGAATGCAGGAAATAGATAAAATGAACAGAATACAATGGTAGGTCATCAGAAAGCCATGTATGTCGAAAACGAGCATGGTGACATATCATTTTTATGATTTTAATGTTGTTCTAGAAGATTGTTCTGTCATTTGAAGATGTTTCAATGAAAATTCGATCGTTAGATCAAAGGTGCGCGTACCTCCCTAAGCCAACAATGCATACATTGAAATATGACCTGGTAGCCTTGTGTTTGACCTTGGGTGACCCAGTAACCAATTAAACCCAAATTTCACAGAGGCACATATTGTGAGCTTGTTTCATACATAACTTTATAACGAAATACGTCTAGAATGGTATGTGTTTCTTTTCTTTTTAGCTCACCTGACCACAAAGTGGTCATGGTGAGGTTTTGTCATACCGAGATGTCCGTCGTCCGTCCGTCAACAATTTCTTCAGTCCGTCGTCCGTCCGTCAACAATTTCTTCAAACGACTTCTCCTAAACCGCTTGGCCAAATTTTATAACACTTTACAGGCATGTTCCTCTAGTGGACCTCTACCAAAGTTGTTAAAAAATTTCTGGTCCGTCGCATAACTAGGTCACACGCGCTAAAAATAGATTTTCAAAAAGGAAACTTCAAAAAACTTCTTCTCTGAAACCGTAAGGCCTAGAGCTTTCATATTTGGTATGTAGAATCAGCTAGAGGTCCTCTACAAAGATTGTTCAAATTATTCCCCTCAGGTCGAAATTGGTCCCGCCCTGGGGGTCACCATTTTACATAGACTTATATAGGGAAAACATCTTCTTGTCTAAAACTACAATGCATAGAGCTTTGATATTTGGTATGTAGCATCATCTAGTGGTCCCCTACCAAGATTGTTCAAATTATGCCACTGTGGTCAAGATTGGCCTTGCCCCGGGGGGTCAACAGTTTTACATTGACTTATATAGGGAAAACATATTAAAATCTTCTTGACAAAAACTACAATGCCTACGCTTTGATATTTGGTATGTAGCATCATCTAGTGGTCCCCTACCAAGATTGTGCAAATTATGCCCCTGTGGTCAAAATTGGCCCAGCCCCGGGGGTCACTGTTTTACATAGACTTATATAGGGAAAACATATAAAAATCTTCTTGTCAAAAACTACAATACCTAAAGCTTTTGATATTTGGTATGAAGCATAATCTAGTAGTCCCCTACCAAGATTGTTCAAATTATGCCCCTGGGGTCAAGATTGGCCTTGCCCCGTGGGTCACCAGTTTTACATTGACTTATATAGGGAAAACATATAAAAATCTTCTTGTCAAAAACTACAATGCCTAGAGCTTTGATATTTGGTATGAATCATCATCTAGTGGTCCCCTGCCAAGATTGCTCAAATAATTCCCCTGGGGTCAAAATTGGCCCCGCCCAGGGGTCATCGTTTTACATAGACTTATATAGGGAAAACATATAAAAATCTTCTTGTCTAAAACTACACTGCATAGAGCTTTGATAATTGGTATGTAGCATCATCTTGTGGTTTTCTACCAAGATGTTCAAATTATTCCCTTGGGTGAAAACTGTGCAGGGTTTCATGTATAATCAGGTGAGCGATATTGGGCCATCATGGCCCTCTTGTTATATAGCCTTGTTACCCAGTTTTTGACACCAGACAACCTAATTACACACTACTTACATTCTTCTGAGACACACATACGGTTTTGTGAACATAATTGAGTTCCGACCTGACACATTTCGTGGAAAAATGGACAGCTTTTGTGTTCAAAATTGCATTAAATGATTATCTACTGTAGGCGAGTTTGATATCCTATGCTATAGAATAGCCATATTATAATATGAAAGTAGTCCGAAAATAATCTATATTTTTCATGTGGTTTGCTTTCTATGGCTATTTGGAACATCATCAATGAAAATTTTTTAATTTAAATACTAATTTTGATTGCCAGGGTTACAAACATTCATAACAACAAGAATGTGCTATCTATTATAAAAGAAAACTAGAAATGTGTTCATGTGACACGGATGCCCCGTTACAGCACGTATCATTATAAATGGGAAAGGGAGGGGAATTGCAGGTTGAGGTATCATTATAATTTAATTTCCATATTAATTGTGCTACTTTTGCTTACCTGTCGTAATATTTCATGCACGCCTGCTAATGGAAATCAAGTAAATGTAGTCTCTATTGCATGTACAAGGTTTTCACATTGTCTTAACAAGCGATCTTGTAATTTACATGACATTAACCCATATTGAAGTTTAAGCCAAGTTTTGTCTATGATGAAGTGAACAAGAGCAACGCCTACGAGTGCTGGACGCTCGACTCTCTCGTACTTACTAGTATCCTTGCACATCTGTGATTGAAAATTCTAAGAGTAACAAGGGCAGATAATTCATAAAAATAGGTCAAAGGGTTACCATCCTTGTCAGTATGGATACCCCCTGTGGGGATAAATAACTTATGATGAATTTCAAGTGGATACCTTTGATAGTCTTTGAGAAATAAGACATTATTGTGTAAAAATTTAAAGTCAGAAAAGGGGAATAACTCTTATAAATTGCTGACTAGATCGGTTTCCTCTTGTCAGTAGATGTAGGTCATCAAGTGTATTGACTTTCAAGTTGAAAGCTGTGATGGTGTTTGAGAAATTTCAGTTTATGTGTAAAAGTTGCTACTATTTCTATGTACTAAGTCCAAACAAGGGCAGAAACTCCATAAATATAGGTCACAGAGTTATCAGCCTTGTCAGTATGGCGGATTACTATGATGAGTTTCAAGTTGATAACTTTGATAGTCTTTCGAAAAAAAAACTCGGACAATAAACTTTACCAACGCCCACGATCCTGTCACGACAATAGCTCGACTTTTTTCTTCGAAAAGTCGTGATAAAAATGTGACCTCTAGTGACTACACAAGCTTTTTCTATGACTTGACCTAGTGACCTTTGATTTTGAACCCAGATGACCCCATATAAAACTTGACCTAGATTATGTTGAGATGATCATTGTGAGCAAGTTTCATAAAGATTATGTCAAAATTGCGACCTCAAGTGACTACAAAAGGTTTCACTATGATCGACGTTGTGACCTAGTTTTTGACCCCGATGACCCATTTCGAACTTTACCAATATTTTATTGAGATGATTATTGTAACCAATTCTAATATCTAGTTCCTACAAAACGGTTTTTCTATGATTTGACTTTATTACTTACCTTATGGCCTCGGATGACTCAATATCAAAATTGACATTGATTTCGTTGAGATGGTCAGTGTGACCAAGTTTCATAAAGACAAGGCCAAAATAGAGACCTCTAGGGTGTTCACAACATTTTTATGTTATTTGATCTTGTGACCTAGTTTTGGAACCCCCATGACCAAATATCAAAAGGAACCTAGTTTTTGTCGAGATGATCATTGTGACCAAGTTTCATTAAGATCAGGCCTAGTAACCTCTAGTGTGTAAACAAGCAATTGTGGACGGATGAGGAGTGATCACAAAAAGCTGACACCTTGTCAAAAAACTCAAGCCAAACAGCCATTCATTCCCTTCTATGCATGCAGAACTTTAAACAGCTTACTAAGAAAGTTATTAAAAGTTGTTTTATTCTAATGTGATTATAAGAAGATTTCATACATCACAACTATTTATTTCTCTCTCCTGTATGCACTCTCATGTGCTTCGTAACTTTACTGCTGGTTATGAAAGCGGATCCACAAATATCGCATTTAAACGGTTTTTCTCCAGTATGTTGCCTCTTGTGCGTAGTAAGACTCCAGTGAGAACTGAATGCTGACTCACAAATATCACACTTGTATGGTTTTTCTCCAGAATGTATTCGTTTGTGCCTTACAAGGACACAACTCTGGCTAAACGCAGATCCACAAACATCACACTTATAAGGTTTTTCCCCAGTATGTCTCCTCATATGTACTGCCAATGACGATCTGGAACTGAGTGCTATACCACAAATATGACACATCAACGATTTTTCACCTGTATGTATTCTCATATGTACTGAGAGTGAACCGCAATCTACAAATGCAGTTACACAGACACTACATTTAAATGGTTTTTCTCCAGTGTGTCTTCTTGTGTGAACTTTAAGTCCTCCTTTGGATGTAAATGCAGATCCACAAATATCACACTTAAACGGTTTTAAACCCCTTTCACCTCTATGTACCCTCATATGGTTTGCAAGACCATCACTGTTTCTGTATACTGATCCACAAAGATCACACTTAAACGGTTTTTCACCAGTATGTACTCTCATGTGCCTTTTGAGTTTAGCTCTGTCAATAAATGCAGACCCACAAACTTCACACTTAAATGGTTTTACTCCAGTATGGATTCGCTTGTGTTTTATAAGTGAACCTCTATTTATGAATGCAGATCCACAAAGATCACACTTGAACGGTTTTATTCCAGTATGTATTTGCATGTGTTTTGTAAGTACACTTCTATACATGAATGCAGATCCACAAATATTACACTTAAATTGTTTTACTCCAGCATGTATTTTCATGTGACCTCTAAGAGACCCTTTAGTTTTCAGAGTAGATCTACAAACATTACACTTAAACAGGTTTTCATCACTATGAAATCTTGTATGCACTTCAAGATCATAGTTGGTTTGGAATGCAGAACTACAAAGAGCACACTGAAATGATTTTTCTACAACATGTGTTCTCATGTGCCATGTAAGTTTACTTTCCTCTTTAAATGCAGACTGACATATACTACATGTGAACTGTGTTTCTTCCGTATGTGTTCTCATGTGCCTTGTAAGTTTACTTTCCTCTTTAAATGCAGATTGACATATAGTACATGTGAACTGTGTTTCTTCCGTATGTATTCTCATGTGCCATGTAAGTTTACTTTCCTCTTTAAATGCAGACTGACATATAGTACAGGTGAACAGTTTTTCTTCGGTATGTATTCTCATGTGCCATATAAGTTTACTTTCCTCTTTAAATGCAGACTGACATATACTACACTTGAATAGTCTTTCTTCTGTATGTATTCTCATGTGATCAACTATTTCAGAATTACTACTGAACCAATGTCCACAAACTCCGCAAAGAAACCTTTTCTTACCAGACTGCATCATTTACTCATTGTCTCTGCTGATTTTCATGCAGACTTGAGACTAGCATGCATCTCAAACATTCAGCGTACCCTAAAATGGATAATTGTATGGCTTATTCCCATGATGTCGTGGTTCTTAATTGGTAAAACTGTTCATGCACAGAAATTTTATTTACTTTTTATTTTGGCTGACATGTTTTTCGCGGTAAGATCCCTGATGTCAATGAAACCCTTAATTAACGCAATAAATTTTAAGAATGATTGAAAAGTCACGTGACATGGATGACGAGATATTTCAATCACGAAGCAGCAAATGAGGAATACACTTATAAAATGACACATTTATAAGTTCATATCAACTCTTGAAAGACCTACCATATATTTACCTTCAATAACTGTGTACTTATTAGTATAACAGGGTTTAAAACAAGCTGAACAGTGTAATGCGGTCTGAAAGATGTGTCATTTCAAAATTATCTTCCCTGTTTTGTGGGGGTTGGTTGTTGCCATTACTAAAATTATTAACCAACATAACAGTAATGTTCAATATTTTTGTGAGTCTTGAGTGGCAATTCTATAGTGGCTGAAACCGTAAAAAGTATCTAACATTATGCCTACCTTGTAGAATTACGTTCCTGAATAAGGTTGGTTTGTGTTGTTTAAAATGGTGTATTTATTCTAGGGGAAGTAACTCTTTACAATCTTGTGAAACGTAAAACCCGTTTAATGCCGTATATCCCGTTGCCTATAATTCATGAAGTTCATGAAGTATAGAGACCATATAATAGTCATTTGACTATATAAACTCGATAGTTTTTGAAGGTCCTTTTTTCACTTTTCATTTATTTTCCTTTTTATTCTTTCCGGTTCCGCACTTGATATTTTTTTCTTCACTTTTTCTACGGATATGTATACAGAATGTATTTCCGTGATGTATTTCCGTGCTTTTTCACACACATAAACTGTCATGTGTGTTATCACACATTTATTAAACTCATATAAAGTCATATGTGTTTACTACTCACAACATTATTTAAAAACTTACTTTCATATACATGTAATGTCCTATGACGGCTACTTAAAACCAGTTACAAGCCTTAGTCATTTTAGACCCTGTGAGTGTCCATTTGTAAATCTTGCCTCGGATTCCCGTTTTCCATACCTTTAACAATAAAGTCTTTTATGAGGAACTTTGTCAAGGGCAGCCTTAAAGTCCAAGTATATTATGTCAACTTCCTTATTATTATCAATTGCATTACTCCAATCTTCTATACATTCTAGAAGTTGAGTTGTACAGGAGTGGTTTTTCCTGAACCCATGTTGGTGTTTTGACAACATATCATTGTTCTCTAGGTGGTTCACAATTTCGTTTCTCAGTATATTTTCCATGATTCTACAGCTTATTGGAGTAATACTTATTGGTCTATAGTTGTCTGCCTTTATTCTTGGACCGGCTTTGCATATTGCTGTTACATTAGCGCTTTTCCATATGACAGGTAACTTTTCAAAGTGTAGTGATTTGTTAAAGATGTCTTTCAAGGGTTTGACCACCATTTGTTTACATTCATCCAATATTCTAGGATGGATACCACCTGGTCCTTGGGCTTTCGTAGGGTTTAGATCATTCTAGGCTTTTTTCACCACATCTTCAGTAATTTCCAAATTCTCTAATGTGTTTTCTATATTGGTTTCCTCCATAGTTGGGACATTACTAAAGTCTTCAGTAGTGAATACGTTTGCGAAGTGTTCGTTTAAAGTTGTGGCTACTTCTAAGTCGTCTGACGTTATGTCCCCTGTTTTTGTTTCAAGACTGTTTACTTGTACGCTGGTTTTAGTGTTTGACCTAACATACTTGCAGAACATTTTACTATTACTTTCAACTATATTTTTTTCATATTCATGTTTGGATTTTCTGAGTTCATATGTTGCATTATTTCTTGCTTGTTTGTATTTATCATAGGTGTAGTGGTTTATACAATTACTGTATTTGGTCCATTTTTGTCTTTTTTCACGAATTGCTTGCTTGGCTTCTTTACTAACTTGGGTGTGAGTCCGATATGTACCAGCTTTGCGTCTTGGAACATGTTTTTCGATTATTTGAGAAAGGTTTTCTGCAAATCTGCTCCATACCGCCTCACCTCCACAGTTTTCGTCTGAGCTCCATTCTACTGATTTCATTTCATCAATCATGGTCTTGTAGACGCCCTTATTGTACATTAACTGTTGGCTTTTAGTTTGTTTTGTTTCGTAGTTGCACATTAATTCAAATGTTGACAATAAATGGTCACTTTTTCCTAGTGCTGGACGGTATGTAATATCATCGATCATGCTTTCTTCATTTGTAAGGATCAAATCTAGTATAGACGGAGTATTTCCCTCTCTGTACCTGGTTGGTTTTCTAACATGCTGATAAAGGAACAGGTCTCTCATTCCCTCAAGGAAGATACTATCAATATGATTTTCATTTCTTGGAGTGGTTTCATCCTCTCAATTGATGCTATTGTAGTTGAAGTCTCCTACTATAAGTAGATGTGTGGATTTTTTGAGTACTGTGTTGTTTAGAAGCGTACGTTAGTGGTTATTGTATTCTCGACGCCATTATTAGGACTTCTATATAGTATATACACATCCAATTAAAAACTTGTCTTTGCCATTTAACGATAGTTCACACCAAAGTGTTTCCTTGAAACTAGTTACGATATTTATGTTGATCAGTTTTATACTATCTTTATAGTATATAATAATCCATCTGTTGATAGTTAATTCCATGTAACTTGATAGAAGCCATCCAAGTAATATAATTCCTTTAGATCTTTATTTATGACAAGATTATTAGAAATTTACCGAGTTAGAATTTGATACCATATGCTAGAATAATCTAATTATGATTTGGTTCTTTAGCGACAAAATCATTTGTATGTATTACATTTCGGGTTGCTGGGCAATTTTTGGAATGTCAATGAAAATTCATGACTGATGGTATTAGCCTGGTTGCCATGGTTACAAACTTTCAGAATAGTGTTGATCTATCAAACAGAAACATAAAGGAATGATTGTCATTCATTTAAATCTAGTTCATTTCTTATTAAGATGTCAGTTGGTCAAATGTCAAGTTTTTAAAACTGAAAGTAGTAAAACACAAAATGTGGTTCCCATTGACACCCATGTAAATTATGTCATTTTATCGAACAAAATTCAAATGCTTGCCATTTTCATCTTAAAATTCAGATTTTCTTCAAATAAACTTTACTGAAACTAACAACCTGTTGTTGTTAAAGACAACTTTAATATAGAAATGTTAGATGGCATGGCAACATTATCAAGTGGACTAGGGGTAGATTTTCAGTAGTGTTCTTAAATTGCTTAGCAACCAAGAATGTACAGCGTATAGATAAGTAATGCTATTAAGTTATTTTTGGGAATTGATTATTCTACATAATGATAGTTAACACCATCAGATAAGAGTTTACTTACTTTTGTTATGCTGTTTTAGCTGAGTAAATTTACCAATTATTTTTGTTAATTTTGTGTTTTGTGAACTTTAATTTGGCACATGAGTGTGTAGTTAGTGATTCTGACTTGTCATAAACCCCAAGACCTCAAGCAATCTTAAGGATCCGTCAATGATGTAATAAAGTCGATTTTACAGAGCGGGAAACTTTTTAAGTCAATGAAGTCTGGGACCGAGTATGGAAAAGTTATCTATGGTGCCCTGGATGAAGTCGACGTAAGTGTATTTATTTAATGCTAACTGATGAGATATGGAGTTTTATTTAATGCTAACTGATGAGATATGGAGTTCTATCAGTGAAATAAAACCTATATCAGTCACTGGTTATCACCTACAATGTGACTGATATAAACTCCGCCCCCTCACAGGGACTACTTTAATTTACCAAATTCTCAACACTAAAATGTCTGTAACTTTTTTATTACTGAACGGAAACATGTCATGTGGGGGTTTTTATTCTTAGTTAGACCATTTCCTACAAGTTGGTGTATGATTTAATGCAAAATTCTCAAAAAAGGCGTTTTCACCTATTCACCATAATCCAAGATGGCGGATTTTGAACTGAAAAATATGAATGGAATAACATATTCATACGTAGCCTAACCACAGTGGTAATTTGGCATAAATAGAACCAGTTTTGACACCATAAAAGCATTAAATAAATAGAATATTTGTTTGTTTTGATTGAATATGGTTAATATCTCATCTTGTAGTGATAAAATTTTAATATTTTCACTCGCGCTACGCGCTCTTGAAAATATTTAATTTTATCACTACACGATGAGATATAAACCATATTCAATCAAAACAAACAAATATCCTCTATCTATCAGTGAATGAAACCTATATCAGTCACTGGTTATCACCTACAATGTGACTGATATAAGCTCCGCCCCCTCACAGGGACTACTTTAATTTACCAAAATCTCAACACTAAAAGGTCTGTAACTTTTTTATTACTGAACGGAAACATGTCATGTGGGGGTTTTTATTCTTAGTTAGACCATTTCCTATAAGTTGGTGTATGATTTAATGCAAAATTCTCAAAAAAGTCTTTTCCACCTATTCACAATAATCCAAGACGGCGGATTTTGAAGTGAAAAATATGAATGGAATAACATATTCATACGTAGCCTAACCACAGTGGTAATTTGGCATAAATAGTACCAGTTTTGACACCATAAAAGCATTAAATAAATAGAATATTTGTTTGTTTTGATTGAATATGGTTAATATCTCATCTTGTAGTGATAAAATTTTAATATTTTCACTCTCGCTACGCGCTCTTGAAAATATTAAAATTTTATCACTACACGATGAGATATAAACCATATTCAATCAAAACAAACAAATATCCTCTATATACTGTTGATTCTAAGTTATCTGTCACAACCGCGTAAACAAACATTCAACACTATCGATTATTACAGGTGTGTCAGGACTAAGTCCAAACATCATTAGTACATTTAAATGATCCAAACTTTAACCGCCCTATAGCCGAGTGGTTAACAGCTATGGTCGTGTGTGCCTTATTTTGAAAATATATACAATTTACTGCGAGTTCAAATCCCAACAATGCCTAGATTTTTTTAATTTTGCTTAAACTATGTATATTAATGCTTTTGCTAATTCTGGTGAATAGACTAGATCTTTTCACATTTGTATTCCAGCACACCAGAATTGAGTTCATCCTATGAAGCTGGAAATTCTGCAATTTTGCATTCAATGTACTAGTAAATATAAAAAACATAGCGTATATACATTGTATATCAAGCCAGCTACTTTTTTCGCAAAGAAATTTGGATAAAATTAATTTGTCGATATAAAAACATCAGAAAAAATATTATAAAAAGCATAACAAAGAAAAGGCGTATCAAACTGGATTCGAACATTCACTAATGATTTATGCTGATACCATCCATTTAACACACTACGCTAATGAAATAAACTACGCCTTTTTATACGTAGAGATATGGTCAAAGATGGTATGAGTAAAATACGAGCGCTAATTGGTCAATACATACATTTACTTATTAAGAAATGGAACATTCTGGCGGTTTTGAAAAGATATCTTTGAATCGACAGTAGTGAACAGTTAGATGGGAAGAGTTGATATTGGGTCTGCACATTCATGACATTTCTGCTTTCGAGTCAGCCTATTCTTCTCACAGGAGTCCGCTAAGTTCAGTTTTCAACAGCTCGAGTATGGTTCATGTTCATTTACCTCGCATATCTTTGGATCTTTCAGATTTTCGCGCCCTCCTAATGCTAAAGCAAACGCACATAAGACCTATGTTCAACAAACTGTGGTATACACCTCCAGTGTGTATAAAATGTCTAGTTGCAAATATATACTCTTCTTGGAGTGAAGCAATGATGATGATGATTAATATGCATCAGTAGGTCTTTTGTTTACATTAAGTTCTAGTCACATAAATTATAAACAGTTTATATATATTATATATATGAGCCGTTCTCCAGGAAAACCGGGCTTAGTGACAAAAATATGAAAATCACGATAATACAGCATTAGAAAGACAAGACTCTTTTGAACAGTTTCTGAAAATTTGAGCAAAATATAACATCCAATTTCAAAGTTACGGACTTTTAAAACTAACCACTCCCCCTTTTTTAGTGATGTCTCAAACGTCATTTAAACGCTATTTGATGTTACATTCACAGTCAAGAAGTTTATAAATCCAGTATTTGATGAGTTCTTAATGTAAATTTTTCAAAACAATAATGACCAAATGTACCCCAAAGATAAGAGCTCGCCATGTCACTAATCAAGTACCTTTCATGTACAAGGCTTAGACCGCTCTGAATTAGTTCTATCAGCATGTAGCTTTTAAGGAGAAAAGACCAGAGATGATGTGTAAACGTCTGTCAACGTTCGCAAACCCCTATGTCTACATTCTCAAGATTATTAAACTGAATAGGAATTATTTTGCCCAATTTGGGAAATAATACGATTCTACAAATAAGTTTCCTCTTGCTTGACCATAATAATACGATATCGAGCTGTATGTTTCCAGGTAGTTGTATAGACAACTACCTGATGTTTCCCAGCAGTATAACCTCACTTTGGCCTACCTTCATGATAAAAGATTCTTGTGTTCTAATTATGTTTCAACTGAAATCTAATCTTCAAGCAAGATATAATTTGAAAAGAAACAAGAGATGTTTGTAAAACACGTATGCCCCTATGGCAGCCAAATAGTCAGAAATGGTAAGGTTGCAGAGACCTTGACCTTTGACCTCAAAATCAATACGGGTCATCTACTGTTGCTTACAAACCTCCATGTATAGTTTGAATATCCTAGGTCAAAGGGTTCTTGAGTTAATGAACAAAAACCATTTTACAAGAGGGCCCAAAGGGCCCTAGGTCGCTCACCTGTCGTACTAGTGCATGCACACCCCTATGGTGATCCTACACATTTTCTGAATAAAATTTAAGGAAATTCAGCCTCTATTGCAAGTTTTTGTATGATTTGACCATGTGACCTAGCGTTTGACCCCAGATGACTTAATTAATATCAAACTTAACCTAGATTGTGTTAAGATGATTATTAGGACCAAATTTCACAAAGATTAAGTCGAAATTGTAACCTCTGGCGACTACACAGGGTTTTTCTATGATCTGACCTATAATTTAAACAAAATATTTCCTCCATATAACTGTACAAAAACATGCTATAAAGACAGAACAATACCTAAACACTTAAAGTGGGGTTTGAACCCATGACCCTCAGGAAAATGTCAATTGACATTGTGACCTTGTTTTTGACGCCAGATGACCCAAAATCGAACTTGGCCTAGATTTTGTTGACAGGATCATTGTGACAAAGTTTCATCAAGATTAAGTTGAAATTGTAACCTCTGGTGACTGACTACACAAGGTTTTTCTATGATTTGACCTATATTTCAAACAAAATATTTTGGAATATTTTTCCTCCATATAACTGTACAAATACATGCTATAAAAACAAAACAATACCTAAACGCTCAAAAAAAATAAAAATAAAAATTATGGTTCCAGTGGGGGTTGAACCCACGACCATCAGGAAAATGTACAAATACATGCTATAAGACAAAACAATACCTAAACACTCAAAAAAAAAAAAAAATTATGGTTCCAGTGGGGGTTGAACCCACGACCATCAGGAAAATGTACAAATAAATGCTTTACAGACAAAACAATACCTAAACACTCAAAAAAAAAAAAAAAAAAAAAAATTATGGTTCCAGTGGGGGTTGAACCCACGACCATCAGGAAAATGTACAAATAAATGCTTTACAGACAAAACAATACCTAAACACTCAAAAAAAATAAAAATTATGGTTCCAGTGGGGTTTGAACCCACGACCCTCAGAAAAATGTCTATGCTCCCTACAGCGCTTTGATTTCCACTTAACCATTACAATTCACACCCTCTAGAATATTTTGATATTTGACCTTTACAAAACTGCTGTGAACCCTGATACACATTTTCATTGGTTGATGAAAGTTTACTTGTATGTATAGAGTGTAGAGAGTTACAGCAGAGTTTAGTGACCATGAAGACTACATGTTGAAAGGTTTAAAACAAGGTTTTTCTATAATTTGACCTAGTGAGCTAGTTTTTGACCTCAGATGACCCAATATCGAACTTGACCTAGATTTTGTTGAGATGATCATTGTGACCAAGTTTCATAAAGATTAGGCCAAAATTGTGACCTCTAGAGAGGACACAACCCAATTGTTGACGGACGGACGGACAGACGGACGGACGACGGACGAAGTGTGATCACAAAAGCTCACTCTGTCACTTTGTGACAGGTGAGCTAATAAAACAGACCGACAGAGACAGGCAGACAGACAGACATGTGCAAAGCAATATACCCCTCATCAAAGATGGGGGGCACAAAAATTATTACCCCAGGTGTCTACACAAGAAGTTGTGGATGGACAACAATGTTTTTTGTTTACATTCGACTGTCCAAGTCCTTAGAATGGCTAAAATTTAACCAAAACAAGCTAAATTCACATTTTTTTCAATACAGGGAAGAGGGTCATTACCTCCCTCCTGCGCCCAACTAGGTCATTCAGCTTGGCAATTCATCCTTTTCTTTTTGACAGCAGTTCATTTTCTCATTGGGTTATGTGTGCCTTGTATATTTTTTTGTTTTCTGTGCTTGGCTGGTTAAGTTGAGCTCTGCCTTTTTGCACTACAGAGGCCATGCAACTGATGGATGATCCCAAAAGCTCAACCTATCATTTTATGACAGGTGGGCTAATAAAATAGGGAGAGGTAATCCAATACAAACACCAATTGTAAATTCCTTGTTTTATTCACATTTAATGAAAGACACTTAAAGCCAAGTGATCTTATGTTTGAACATTTATGAATACACAACACACAAGAACCATGTATACATATATTGTATATACATACTGTATACACATACTGTATACTCACATAAAAACACTTCCATAAAATTCTGCATGCGTTAGGAAGTGACATTCAATCGTCATACAGTGAACAAATAGCCAGATCAGTACAATAATTGTACTAGCAGGCAGTTTTAAAAACCATGTTGCCATGCACGGAGAATATATATTACAACGCATCATACCACTATTACATTAAATCCAGGGGGAAATGCTCAATGTATTAGCGAAAAATGACATTAAGGAGTTCAACCCCCTAGATATGATTATACATGTACATGTATAAAAAGCATACATATTAAATATTAGATTACATACAGTATTCTTAAGGAATTCATCAGAATGTCATTGATACATGGCAAATATACAAGCAAATAATTAACTTATAATCACATCATTATTTTAATCAACACAACAACATCCATACAAATACTTTTGTTAAATAGATAGCCTGGACAAGGGAGGATTTATCAGACAAGCAAGTACACATGAATAATTAACAAATGTAGTACTGCAGTCCAACATGTCCAAAGTGAAGCTTTGCTATCCTATGTGTACAATGATTGCAATGATTAGATGTACACATATTCAAGAACATAAAGCTTATGTTTCAGACATGTACTCTTACTGGCTAGTGGAATTGCACAATAAATCAACCATCTTAACGGTGTATCACCAACATTCCTTTGAGGTTTCATGATTACAGCAGCTGCTGAAGTAACATATACCTCCAAGTATTGTCTGCAAAGCCAAACACCTCGAATTGTAACCAAAAGAAAGGCAATATTCTTCTGTCATATTTCACCATTTTTGGCATCAGATTTTTCTATAAATCTTTTCCAAATATTTTACCAGCGTCCAATACAAACTTGTGTGCAATTCTCGGGCAAATACGGTATATTTAGAGATACATCGACCATAAACATTATTGAGGCCAGTTCTCTTTTTCCATTGGATAATCCAAGGGTAAGTGTATCATTAATAAAAAGTAAACAAAAAATTTAAGACAGATCTAACTGATTTTTTTACTCTATTAATGATACAGTTACCTGTGGGATAATCAGGTTCATAGAGCACAGTGACAGTTCTTGGAATAAACATCACTGTGTCACAACCTTCAGCTCAAGTCATTCAACTACATATATTCCACATAGGGATGGGAACGAGTACCAAAATCATACTCTTGTGCTGGAGACATTTTTCCCATATAGTTTGAAAAAACACATATTTATTTAATGTTTAAACTTTAAATCTGACACTTGCATTCTCATATTGAAGTTTTGAGTAGCAAACATTAATCCTTTACTCCATAGATGCATTTCATATATAGTATAAATATTCTGATACATAATACAAGACTAGTTATAGTGGGTAAACACTGGTTACAAACTGTATATGTATCTAAATGTGTTGCTATGGAGTCAAAGGTTAATGCATTAAAGACTAGAGATTCCTCCATACATCAACAAAAACTTGCACAAAAAAATTCTCAATAACACATTTATATATTTCAATTCCAATTAACAAATATCAAATAAATATTGCTAAGTTATACATATAAATACTTAAAGCATGGAGTAACTTTAGAATTATGCCAGTATATATAAAATGCTTAATACAACAGTGTTTAGAGTCCCCCTTGTACACTGACTATGATTAGTGGTACACTAAGGGGAGCTAACTAAGTTTTGTTAAAAATGTTATTTTGTAGTCATGTCAAAGTTATGTCCCTTGATGATGCAATGACATTGATTCACATAAAATGACAAAGACTCCATCTGTATCACACCGTAGTTAAAAAGTCAATATAAGATAAATATGGAATGATGTTTTATTTTCTTAAATTTCGTTTTTTAGGATCTTCAAATATTTTATTTTCAATAAATGACTCTCAACCAAATAGCAGAATTTATGAAATTTATTTCTTTGATCTTTTCTCCATGTTCCAATAAAACTTTTCATTAAAAACCCAAATAAAGATATGTGAATATACGGTCAAATTTCACTTTAAGACCAGCCCAATAACAAGACCAGCCAAAAATTAAGAGCTAACATTTTTTTAAAATCCACTATCACCATTCTGCTCTTTATCAAACATCAATATTTTACCACCTCAATCAGAAAGCTTATCAAGGGTCCAGAGAGTGATCTTAATACAGATGTTTAATCCTACAGTAACCTCCCTTTAATATGTTTTACTGAACAAAAACTGAATTATTCACAGTTACCTCCCTTTTATACCAAAACAATAACATTTATCACTTTCAATTGCTAAGTAATTCTGATCAAGTTGCTTCACTTACTGAAACTATCATCAACAAAATCCATCATTAAAATATAAACAACAATTTAAGAGATAAAACAAGACTGCGTTCAATAAACGCTTATGCCCCCTGTGGAAGCCTTGTCTATAAATAAGTCCAAAATTAGGTCAAGGTGAAGGTCAAAATGGGGTTAGGTGATACAGGTGTGTGGAGAGTGTTCATATACAACATCCATGCAAGTTTGGAAGCTTTGTAGCAAGCCATAATGATGCTAGAAGAAACGGTCAATTTGGGTTAACCAGGACGGACGGACGAACGGACGAACGGACAGGTGAATCACTATATGCCTCCCGATCTATCGATACGGGGGCATAAAAATAGAACTTATAGCTCATTTTGATGAAATTCAGTATCAATATCGACAAAGATCTTTTTAGATCTTTGAATTCGACAATACAATTATTATTTCATTTAGACTGAGTTACAACCATATTCCATATTTAGAATATTATTTAAACTTTTATTTCCTCAAGTTGAAATTATTCGCGCAGTCCTAAACTGTATTTGGCACCAGCACACCTTACCGTAACATATGTATATTAGGTTTAACCCTGTACCCTATACATGTAGCTTTACAAAGGTATATTTATAATGGGACGTTGACAGTGAATTGCAAGGAAAGTTAACATGTAAAGGCTGCATAATTATTCAGATTCAGATCGTACAATAACATAGTGACATCTATATCTGCATCCAACAATTACTATGTATCATAATATAACTGAAACATATTATACAGCACTCGTCTAAAACATGTCCATAAATGTATACAGCACTGAATACATGTATGTATTTAATACATGAGGTACACATACAGCATGTACATGTGTGTTAGGTCATTGCTGGTTTTTAATTTTGTCAAGCATCTAAGAGCCTCAAGATTTACAACGCTCGCTGGGAAGACTGGGTATACCAAACTGTGTTGCCACCTTAAATAAAGTCAGTCTTTATTATTTATAATAAATATGCCCCCCACTAATAAATAAGTGTGGGGGTACAATTATTTCAATCTCAAGGGGTGAGCGAAACAAAATGGACAAAATTTCGCACTTTTTATGGAAATTAAAGGAAAGTGGAACCAACTATTAGTTTGTCTACCTGAGTTACAAACAGACAAATTTAAATAAATTCTAATATACTAGAAGGGTTTTCGACACAAAAACCTATGTCTCCCACACGGGGCAGTATATATAACTCTATCAGACATTGAATTACTGGCAATATGCACCACTATGCTTGGCACCAAGTACCGGTATTCATGTGAAGTTTCATTGAATGGTTCAAGATAACTCGTGCGACAAACTGCGGCATCCATCTATCCAGACATCCAGCACTAAGTCACTATGACTGTTTCTTCCACTTTAATGTGGGACAGTCAAATTCCATCATGGAAACAGTAGAATGACACATACATGTAGTCCACTTTCAGAGTAAAGATGGCTTTTTTCATGCTTTTGATTTGTAAAAGACTGGATTTTTGTAAATGCTTAACAAAAATAGAAACAGTATGACCTAATTTATTGCACTTACATTGATATTGAATCAATATATATAAATACATATAACAATCAAGGAACATGGAATATCCCTTAAACCTGGTTTTCAAGGGCTACATTTGCTTGACCATTGGTCCAGAAATAACGAAAACACAAGTGCACACTGCCAAATCACCAATCAAATAATCAGGTTTTATCTATAAGAAATCCTGATTAATGAAATACAATTGTGATTATATCACAAAACTAGAATTGTTGAACCTGAAATGTTCTTATTTTAAAAAGAACAAATACATGTATGTACAAATATATACATGAGCTAAGATTAAAACAAAGAGGGATTGGCATATGTATACTTGATGAATTGTCACGAATAAAATGTACATTAATCTGAGAAGCATTGTTTTAATGCTACAGCTACTAACAGCTGTTAACATATATAACATTCCCTCAGGTTGGAAGCCATTGGCCAACAGGCAGGACAAAAAGGGAATGACCACGCACTTAAGACTTTCTCAGTCAATCGCAAACAAACAAAACATATATACCGTTAGTTAAGTTAGATTTCGCGATGCTTTGAGTAACCTAGCTGGCCCGACATTTAAGCATGAATATAATATGTGCCTATTACACAGAAAGTTAAATTACAGACACAGTTATGACCACAATCAAGCCATGTATTATCAGTCTGTTAATTTGTGTATATCTCAAGAATATTCAAAATAATTAACATAATTATAAACTAGTCAACACTTCTAACGCACCATTTTACTTTAAATTTTATTTTACTTCCTTATTTTCAACTTATTTGTTTTGAATTCATGCATATGTATGTTATACCAATGATAAACAAAATCCGAACATATGTAAACAATGTACAGGAAAACATCTTTGGGCGGACCATACTCAAAATAAGACCAACTCAAAATTACAAATAAAATTTTCAAATCCATTGTCACAGTTAAACTTTAATTCAAAATTCAACCTCAATATTATGACCAACTCAATAAAGAGACAATGTTTCAAGAGTGCTTCAGGTAGTCTTTTATTTCAAGAATGCTTAAGGTAGTCTTTTATTTCAAGAGTGCTAAAGGTAGTCTTTTATTTCAAGAGTGCTTAAGGTAGTCTTTTGTTTCAAGGGTGCTAAAGATAGTCTTTTGAGTGAGATTTTACTGCAGTTTCCTGTTCCTAGGTTAATACAAAGCCGTATCAAATTATTCAAAGGAAATAAACAAAGTTCCTGTCTACTCCCTTGAAGCCAGAGGTCATTGGCCAATTAGGCAGGGATAAAACCCAAAGGCCACACACCATGGCTGTCCAAGTTGAACGCAAAAAAAAATCAAGACCTAATGGTGAACACTTCACACCATATACTACATTATATATATTTTCCTTTCATTAACAATAATCATTCGATCACTTTGACTAATGAAATACTGTTTCAGTCCATAAGCTGAATATATACGAGACAGATGAGGTCACTCCACTGGCCAAATCAAATATACTCACAATGAAATTCCCCGAACCAATATGTAAATCAATGTAATTAAGTATATTCTCTATATATAACTGTCAAATTAATTCACTAAGATTGCAGACCAATTCATACAAACGAATTCATATATTTTTTTCATTTTACATGTAAATAGAAGACACCCTAATCTCGATTTGACAATAGTTCTAGAAACAATGCTTGTAAGTTATATGTTTGTCAGCCAGTTGCTGTAAACAGTTTTCCTTGAATATTGTATCAACCAGAACTAGTTAACCTTCAGACAAGCAACTAATAAACATACGAACAACAATATAAATTTAGCTATTTTTTTCCTGAATTTTGTTTTTCAGATTTACCCCATTTTTTAATAATATTATGTCTGCCAGGTGGCCTAGGATAAAGCTAGTCGGGGTTTCGACACAAAAACGCTTGTCACCCACAAAGGGCCATAACTGCTGCGAAAATCAACTGACCTGAATTTCTTGACAATATGCACAACTAGGCCTGATACATGTACCAACTATTCATGTGAAGTTTAATTGAAATCTGACCAATGATTGATTAAGGATAAAGGAGACCTCGCATGGACAAACATTGTGACATCCATTCACCCAATGCATCCAGCACAAAATCAACGAATGTCTCCCCCGCTGTATGTGGTAGACGTAATACTGATAACATCTAGTTATCACTATGTGACAAGCGAGCTAAAAAGTTAAGAACATTGGAAACAATACCTAGATCACACTATAGGATCCTAGCCCACACCAGTCTCTGCCCACACGTACATACTAATAAACTAAGAATTTCAGAACCAGAGCTACAGACAGAAAGTGAGACTCTAATATAACCCCCATATACTTGGTATCAGATGAATAATTATCATTAATATAAGAATTATTATTAATAGAATTATATGATTAAGAAAGCCCTGAACCATTTATTAGCATACAAAAAATATCAACAACATACCGAAAAGAATGTACAGGTTTCTATGGAGATAAATTTACAATTGTTATTTGAGATTCATATAAGTCAATACTAGGATATACATTTGAAGAATGTATTGTATAATCAATGTTGTTTGCAGGGATAACTTTAATGAATGAACTTCTTTAGTCTGAAAATATCTATTAGCTTATATTATGTTTGTGAATATCAGTTAAATAGTTCTTCATGCATCTTGACCATAAAATCAAATGCATGCGCAATGCACTCCATAATCATCTTTTTTCTTCAAAATCTAAGACCCCCTATTATTGCCATATATATACTTCAATTTAATGCCTACTAATACAACTCATTTGACAAATATTTACTGCTGCTTTTAAGTTTGAATAAAAAAAATGAAACTGATAAAACTTGGACAATGACATCTGGGTATTGCCCAGTTGTAGTATTACTTGGATGAAATCTCATTAACTATTCATAATAGAACAAAACATAGTAAGAGTAAAGTTGCACTGCATGATGAAAGTTTAATTTCTATTTGCTCAATAATCAGTAGGATCATCTGGAATTCTGTTGGGCCAGCATGTTTCATAAGATGCTGATCTTTTGGACCACTATGAAAAACAAGTCATTAAGAATTGCAAGCAAAACAGAAGTCCCCAACTGATTTTAAGCCATTTTCAATGTTTCTGTTGCCATAGCAACCACAAAATATGTTTGGATGTGCAGTATCCCCTTATTGCCCCCTATCCACATACCAAGTTTCAAAAACCTAGCTTGGAAACTGTTTGAGTTATGTCAGGATCCAGATTTTTTGACGGAATGACGGACGGACGTTCTCCCTGACTTGACGTTGTGGGGTTTTCTTTTGTTCATTCTTTTGTTTGTAAAACCCCATAAGCAACATTTTGCACACCTTAAGCAACAGAATGAATAGAATCTAAATATAGCCTATAGTTCCGCACCCCACAACTACAAGTGGGTGCGTACGGACTGACGGACGGAGGGCAAACTTTTAGTCCCCTCCGGTCAAAAAACGGTAGGGGACTAGTAAGTTAGTGTCAAGCCTCGAAGTTTATTTAGTTACATCAATGATGAGCTTAACATATCTGTGCTATCTAACGATCATTTCTACATTCATAGTTGAACAAACTCTATGCTAGGACTGGAAAAATGACAAAAACTCTCAAATAGTTTGAACAATTTTAAGATTCAAGGAGTGCTTAGTCGGCATCTATTATATATGTGAATACTGGTACATCTGAACACTGTTTAATACGTAGCTCTAACACTTTAATTTGTGTTGACAGACTCAATAGCATGAGACAAGTAGAGAGGAATAAATATCAATTTACAGGCAGACACAAATCCTCATGGACTGCCAGTCTAACTTTAAAGGCTTTAATGCTTTCAACACATGCAAGTTACTTATAATTTCACACTATACAAAATGAACCGAACATTACCATAAAAGAACCTCTTCTTGTCAACTATTTAATGGAAGGAGTTTCAACATAAGTTAGCTGACTCAATCCTGGATTTGTGAAAATGAATGTTTGTTACTGGGTATATGTTTCATGAAAATAAATATTGTTTAATCTGCCAACCTTATAGTAATTTTTTTTGTGCATTTGCTCTGAAACATTAGATAATGAAATGAGTTACTGTCCGGTCAATTATTTTCTATATCTATTACATTATGTTGGTTGATCTTGGTAGAATGACAATAATTATTGTAGGGTAAAACATTTGAGCATTTGAAATCTTTTGAATGTAAAAAACGTTATTATTAGAGAGGGGCATTCAATTTTGTAGACGATCTCCTGGAATGGATCTACAGTACAACTACTGAAGAGCTGTAACCTTTGGCAGGTTGCTGCTCTACAGAAGGCTGCTCTGGAGAGGTTGTACTGTAGTTTCATGAAAAAATATCCCTCACAAAATTTTATGATTTTACAATACACCGTGTTATCTATTACATGGTATTGGATATATAAACTATGATTTGAGAAATATATCTCGAGATATCTCGAGACCAAACATGACGGCAATCAATTATAACGAAATAACTGACAGTAGATACATATTCTCATTATTACTTGTCTTGAAACAATGGCATACAGACGGAATTAATCCAACACTGATCACCAACGTGACCTTAATGGTATCCAATATCACATACTTCTTAATAAATATCTGATCATAACATACCATCATAGCTAGCAGAGTGGAACCTGTCTAGACAAGCCAGTCAATGTATACAGTAAAACCTCACATAAAGACCACATCAACAAGAGATGTTTGTAAAAGCACCCATGGCAGCCCAATAGTCGGAAATGGTAAAGGTTACAGTGATCTTAACCGTTGATCTTCTGACCTCTAAATCAAAAGGGGTCATCTACTATTGTTGAATAACCTCCATGAAAAGTTTGCAGATCCTAGGGCAAAACTTTCTCGAGTTATTGAACCAAAACCATTTTACTAGTCAGAAATGTTGAAGGTTACAGTGACCTTGACCTTTCACCTTAAAATCAATAGGGATCATCTGCTGTTGATGACTATAATTAACCTCCATATACAGTTTGAAGATCCTAGGGCAAAGCGTTCTGGAGTTATTGACCGGCAACCATTTTGTCTACTGACTGACTGACCAACATGTGCACAGCAATATACCCACTCATCAAAGCTGGGGGTGCATAATAACCAAACCATCTCACAATTAAGTACAACATTTATTTTCAGGTTCATTTTCTCTGGCTTGTTCACAATTCCACCTGATTAACTACTTTTAAGGGTCACAAGAGTGGTTTTATGATTGAGGTTTTACTGTACATCAATCAGCTAGTTGTCACATGTTAATCAAGAACTTAATTGACATGAAGCCAGCGCCTTATTATTCATTGAAGATGTTTGGTGAAGGCTTTCATGCTAATAATTTGGACCATGAACATATATTTTTCGTTAAAGTGTACCATGAACATATATTTTTCCATTAAAATGTATATTCTGGTAATTGATTGACAACTGGCTTAATGTTAATTGACCAAAAATACAATTATATAGTATGGGAATAATATACACATCATTGCATCATCCAGTCAATTCAACATAAAAATGTTGAAACACTATGACATAGCAATCTTTAGATATGGGCAAACTGGTAAATAATGACTTTTCAATATAGGAGACTGTTGGCTACAGGTGCATCTAAATGTGAGGGATTCATGAAACATGGTTGCTATAGAGAAAAGCCAGCTTGAATCCTGTAACTAGTAATGCAGGTTTACCAGTGTCATCAATACAGAGTCGTGTAGAACAAGGAATCTCACATTACCAAGGTTATATATATACATTATACATAATAATACAGTAAGAGCAATATTGACTAGATGTTTGACATAAAATACATAATTTTTGAAGAAGCACATGACACATAATCACAGAATTTATAATAAATATTTATCACTCCATACAAAATCTTCCTGAAATTCCCACCATTCAGACAGTTCTATAAATAGCCATCTATAAATAGCATTCTATAAATAGCACAAGTAGTTGTCTTTTACAAGTTATGCTAAAAATAGATTATACAATGTTGAAACATGTACATGTAAATCACTGCATTGAAACAAGTAAGTCACGGTGTCGGAACATGCGTGTCACTGCGTTGTAACAGTTACTATAGTGATGGGTCATTGCTGTAACGGTGAATAGTGAGATGGAGTCTTGTTGTCAGTGGCAACCACTGTACACAGAAAGAAGGGAATGTTGAAACGCAACTAGAACACTAACTACAAATAATGAGGAGTTTCCTGTCCAGTGAGCAGTCTAAATATAGATGTTGGCATTGTTTTCATGTGGATCTGAAAAAAAAGACAAATAAAGTTTACCATACTGCATATAGCCGCTCATAACATTGGTGAAAGTTTGTTATATTTTTATTTACTCTTAAAAACCTGAAGGTTGGGCATGTGCCTGCAAACTTTCACCCATGTTCTAAGCAATCCCAACTTAATGGTCCATTGTTCAGATATGTCCATATAATCCAGATTTTTTTTTTTTAATAAAGCAAATCAAGATTTCTGAATCATTTCAGAACTGTAGTACAGTGGAACCCCTCTAATCCGGACTCGTCCGGACCAGACAAAAAGTCCGGATTAGAGAGGTGTCTGGATTAGAGGGGTTTCTATTTTTAGATACTTGTATGTTAATCTTAGTTGAAGGCATTGCTAAACACCACAAAAAAATGAGATGTATAACAGCAACAATTGATTACACACCTTCATTGTTGGTTTTGGTACAGAAAAATATTCTCTGATCAATTTTACTTTAGCTTCAAGGTCGATTTCAACCTTACGACATTTTAACGGAGGCTCAGACATGATTATCATATGAAATTCTGTAAAAGAATGACTATCCGGCATTTTGATGGATTTTTATTGCATTTACTCGTAGATTTATCCAAACTGAGAACGTCCGAATTATTTTCCTTTGATGTCGATAACTACCTTCTCAAAATTAAACATTAAGGGGACCTTTATTCGATTCAACTTACCTCCGTGTAGACAAAACAACACAGCAATAGTCTTTTAATTAATTGAGTAGGCCAATAAACGCTGTCAATTAGCGCTTTTAAAATGATATTTAATTGTCCCAAATTGTGATTTTCACACCCGTGTCGATAACACGTACACACCGACACTGCGTATTGTTGATGTTACAACCGTTAATTGATCAGACTGTTTTAATTGCATATACGATGGTGCGAATATACAACACATTGACACCTGTCAAAACATTGGCCTGGGCAATGTTCAAATCGATTGTCCGGATCCGAGGGGTCAATTTTAGAGCAAATATATGATAAATCCTCGTAATTTTGTCCGGTGTCCGGAGTGGAGGGGTTCCGGATCCGAGGGGTAAAAACGTATTAAAACATGAATAAGAATATTCGGGACCAACAGATCCGCCCGGATTAGAGGGAAATCCGGATTGGAGGGGTCCGGATTAGCGGGGTTCCACTGTATCACTTTATATAGGAAAACAGGGACCTGACTATACTAGCTACTTCAGTCCTGGGTTAAATAGCACCACTGACAGACTTTTAATCACACAGAGAATACTCAGTCAAACTGCCACTAGACCAACCTGTCTTGAAAGAACCATCATACACTTAACACAAAGCAAGTGAGCTACATCCGCGCCATTTAATTAACTTAGTATTTCACAGCCTGATATCAAACCTGCAAACTCCAATAACCTAGGTGAATGTCCTAACCACTCGGACCAGTGAAGTTTACCTAACATGCCAAACTCAACAACCAACTCATGTTTAAATGTACTATCCTTGCACTTGGCTGATTTCCAATAAGTTGGCCAGCATAAATCTAGAAAATACTCCAATACATTTAGTATTCATGGCTTTGTACAGACACCAAATTGGGCTACTTGTTAACACCGTCATTGTCTGCCGTCTAATTAGACACTCGACATATCTTAAGTTATATAATACGCAATCCGAGATGAGAATTGCCCAGCTAAATTTGATTGTTTCGTTCCATTTCATACCTCTATACTGATTGGCTTAATTATGGCTTGGTTTAAATCAAATATATAACATAAAACAGGAATCTATTCAACCTGAACAACACCTATAATTTGATTATAATGCACACAGAAGATTATTATTACAACAAGAAAACAAAACTCATCTCTGCACTATTGTTTGTTTATTTGGATTTAACCCTATTTCTCAACTATTTCCAGTTAATACAGCAGAATATTCCAAGGAACCATTTTTCCTGGAACGTATCCTAACCAGTACAAATGTACCCTTCCACAAGCAAGGAACCATCAATTCCTCCACATGTGGAGGAAAATCAACTTTGTAGTCAAATTTTCATGGAAGGATATGTATGACCTGCCCCGACTGGATCTCCAGGTTGCAAATCCAGCTCACTAAACAATGGATGGCCTCAGCCGCAGCAAACTACTTGTATGTAAATGATATATTTCGATGGCAACATAGAATTCACTATCAAACTTATTTTATTTTTATTACATGGAGATAGAAAATTTATAGAAAATAGGTTAAGTGGGTGTATGGTAGCTAATATGGCTGACATTGTGTTCAAACCAAAATACTCTTGGCAATACACAATCTTATTGTGTTAAATCATCATCAAACACATCAGTAAATCAATTAATCAGTCAATCAATTAATCAATCAGCCAATCAATCAATTAATCAGCTCCTGAAAATCCTTAAAATTTAGATAATCTGGTATCATTTATCCACATAGGACTAATGACCATAAGAACAAAGTGTTCATATGAGCTAAGATCATTTACATGAAAATTATCAAATCAGAATCTGGGAATGTTCTGTTAACTTACTTCTCCAACAGAATTAGCTAACAATGACACAATCTTTTCATGAGGAACAGCTACAACACTCTGGTTATTGATTTCAATGATTCTATGTCCAACACGTACCCCACCACGTTCAGCTATACCACCTCGTAATAAACTACAAATCTGAAACAGAATAATGTCACCATTCTGATAAAAGACTAGCTACATTGTGTTATACATTTTAAACTTCCTAGCAGCGTTTTTAACACAAAAATGTATGTCTCCCACAAAGGGCAATAACTCTGTCATAATATTCATCTGACCTAAAATTCCTGACAACATTGCACAACTAGGCTTGGTACCAACTATTCATGTGAAGTTTAATTGAAATCCGACAAGTGGTTAAAGAGAAAATTAGTGTGCACAAACTTTGAGACATCCAGCACAAAATCGACATGTCTCTCCCACTACACAAGTACCGGTATGTGGGCGGCATAAACAGTGATTGAAAAATTGTAACAGACAAGTTTTGAAATCTGGTAAAATGTTGAAATGTCAGGGATTGTACAGGCACACAAAAGTAAACTACTCAAACTGCAAACACATAGGATTCTGTGACTGTTAAACTGTGTCTGAAAACATATTCCTACGATTCAATGGAAAACATAAGAAATCAGCTGAATGCAAAACACCCCCAAATGTGCCTACATCAAATATGTCTGTATTGAGTAAAAGGACAAATAGGAAGTGAAACATATACCCAAAGGAATTATATATTCTTTTGCATAAATACTGAGTTAGGCATTCCAAACTCTTTGTCTACCACTGTAAAACAGACAGGAATGAAACATGGTTTAGTGAGACTGAGTGTCCAACTCTGTATTTTAGTGGTAGAGTTTAGTGAGAGTGTCCAACTCTGTATTTCAGTGGTAGAGTTTAGTTAGAGTGTCCAACTCTGTAGTTTAGTGGTAGAGTTTAGTTAGAGTGTCCAATTCTGTATTTTAGTGGTAGAGTTTAGTGAGAGAGTCCAACTCTGTATTTTAGTGGTAGAGTTTAGTGAAAGTGTCCAACTCCGTATTTTAGTGGTAGAGTTTAGTGAAAGTGTCCAACTCCGTATTTTAGTGGTAGAGTTTAGTGAGTGTGTCCAACTCCGTATTTTAGTGGTAGAGTTTAGTGAGTGTGTCCAACTCTGTATTTTAGTGGTAGAGGTTAGTGAAAGTGTCCAACTCCATATTTTAGTGGTAGAGTTTAGTGAGTGTGTCCAACTCTGTATTTTAGTGGTAGAGTTTAGTGAGTGTGTCCAACTCTGTATTTTAGTGGTAGAGTTTAGTGAAAGTGTCCAACTCCGTATTTTAGTGGTAGAGTTTAGTGAAAGTGTCCAACTCCGTATTTTAGTGGTAGAGTTTAGTGAGTGTGTCCAACTCCGTATTTTAGTGGTAGAGTTTAGTGAGTGTGTCCAACTCTGTATTTTAGTGGTAGAGGTTAGTGAAAGTGTCCAACTCCATATTTTAGTGGTAGAGTTTAGTGAGTGTGTCCAACTCTGTATTTTAGTGGTAGAGTTTAGTGAGTGTGTCCAACTCTGTATTTTAGTGGTAGAGTTTAGTGAGTGTGTTCAACTCTGTATTTTAGTGGTAGAGTTTAGTGAGTGTGTCCAACTTTGTATTTTAGTGGTAGAGTTTAGTGAGTGTGTCCAACTCTGTATTTTAGTGGTAGAGTTTAGTGAGTGTGTCCAACTCTGTTTTTTAGTGGTAGAGTTTAGTGAAAGTGTCCAACTCCGTATTTTAGTGGTAGAGTTTAGTGAGTGTGTCCAACTCTGTATTTTAGTGGTAGAGTTTAGTGAGTGTGTCCAACTCCGTATTTTAGTGGTAGAGTTTAGTGAAAGTGTCCAACTCCGTATTTTAGTGGTAGAGTTTAGTGAGTGTGTCCAACTCTGTATTTTAGTGGTAGAGTTTAGTTAGAGTGTCCAACTCTGTATTTTAGTGGTAGAGTTTAGTGAGTGTGTCCAACTCTGTATTTTAGTGGTAGAGTTTAGTGAGTGTGTCTAACTCTGTATTTTAGTGGTAGAGTTTAGTGAGTGTGTCCAACTCTGTATTTTAGTGGTAGAGTTTAGTTAGAGTGTCCAATTCTGTATTTTAGTGGTAGAGTTTAGTGAGTGTGTCCAACTCTGTATTTTAGTGGTAGAGTTTAGTTAGAGTGTCCAATTCTGTATTTCAGTGGTAGAATTTAGTGAGAGAGTCCAACTCTGTATTTTAGTGGTAGAGTTTAGTTAAAGTGTCCAATTCTGTATTTCAGTGGTAGAGTTTAGTGAGAGAGTCCAACTCTGTATTTTAGTGGTAGAGTTTAGTTAGAGTGTCCAATTCTGTATTTTAGTGGTAGAGTTTAGTGAGTGTGTCCAACTCGGTATTTTAGTGGTAGAGTTTAGTTAGAGTGTCCAATTCTGTATTTTAGTGGTAGAGTTTAGTGAGTGTGTCCAACTCTGTATTTTAGTGGTAGAGTTTAGTGAGTGTGTCCAACTCTGTATTTTAGTGGTAGAGTTTAGTTAGAGTGTCCAATTCTGTATTTTAGTGGTAGAGTTTAGTGAGAGAGTCCAACTCTGTATTTCAGTGGTAGAGTTTAGTGAGTGTGTCCAACTCTGTATTTTAGTGGTAGAGTTTAGTTAGAGTGTCCAATTCTGTATTTTAGTGGTAGAGTTTATTGAGAGAGTCCAACTCTGTATTTTAGTGGTAGAGTTTAGTTAGAGTGTCCAACTCTGTATTGTAGAGGTAGAGTTTAGTTAGAGTGTCCAACTCTGTATTGTAGTGGTAGAGTTTAGTGAGACAGAGTGTCCAACTCTGTATTTCAGTGGTAGAGTTTAGTTAGAGTGTCCAACTCTGTATTTTAGTGGTAGAGTTTAGTGAGTGTGTCCAACTCTGTATTTTAGTGGTAGAGTTTAGTGAGACAGAGTGTCCAACTCTGTATTTTAGTGGTAGAATTTAGTTAGAGTGTCCAACTCTGTATTTTAGTGGTAGAATTTAGTTAGAGTGTCCAACTCTGTATTTTAGTGGTATAGTTTAGTTAGTGTACTATAGTGTCCAACTCTGTATTGTAGTGGTAGAGTTTTAGTGAGTGTGTCCAACTCTGTATTTTAGTGGTAGAGTTTAGTGAGAGTGTCTAACTCTGTATTTTAGTGGTAGAGTTTAGTGAAAGTGTCCAACTACCAACATAATAAATAATCATGTTAAACTATATACCTGGGCTGGTATTAACAAAGCATCTTAAAGGAAAACTTAAATATTTGACTTAAGTTAAAAAGTTTAACTCCACATATTTTTCAAGAAACAAAGTACAACCCACGTTTTCTATGTGATTATCACAGCTCTTTATATAATGCTTCTAAATTATACAAGAGGGCCCAAAAGGCCCTAGGTCGCTCACCTGTCGTAGTAGTGCATGCAAGTCCTGTTATTTGACCTAGTGACCTCACACTTTACCTAGATTTTGTTGAGATGATCATTGTGACCAAGTTTCATATAGAATAGGCTAAAATGGTGACCTCTTGTGACTATACAAAGATTTCCTATGATTTGATCTAGTGACCTAGATTTGACCCCAGATAACCCAATATCGAACTTGGCCTATATTGCGCTAAATAATCATTGTGTCAAAGTTACAAAAAGATTAGGCCAAAATTGTGACTCTAGTGACTATACAAGGTTTTCTATGATTTGACCTTGTGACCTAGTTTTTGACCCCGGATGACCCAATATCAAACTTGACCTAGATTTTGTTGAGATGATCATTGTGACTAAGTTTCATAAAGATTAGGTCCAAATTGTAACCTCTAGCGACTACACAAGGTTTTTCCATGATTTGACCTCATGACCTAGTTTTTAACCCCAAATGACCCAATATCGAACTTGACCTAGAAATGGTTGAGATGATCATTATGACCAAGCTTCATAAAGATAAGACCAAAATCGTGACTTCTAGTGACTACACAAGGTTTTTCTATGATTTGACCTTGTGACCTAGTTTTTTACCCCGGATGACCCAATATCAAACTTGACCTGGATTTTGATGAGATGATAATTGTGACCAAGTTTCATAAAGATTAGGTCCAAATTGTAACCTCTAGCGACTACACAAGGTTTTTCCATGATTTGACCTCATGACCTAGTTTTTAACCCCAAATGACCCAATATCGAACTTGACCTAGAAATGGTTGAGATGATCATTATGACCAAGCTTCATAAAGATAAGACCAAAATTGTGACTTCTAGTGACTACACAAGGTTTTTCTATGATTTGACCTTGTGACCTAGTTTTTTACCCCGGATGACCCAATATCAAACTTGATCTAGATTTTGATGAGATGATAATTGTGACCAAGTTTCATAAAGATCAATTCAAAATTATGACCTGTAGTGACTACACCAGGTTTTTCTTAAATTTGACCTAGTGAGTTAGTTTTTTACCTCAGATGACCCAATATCGAACTTGACCCAGATTTTGTTAAGATGATCATTGTGACCAAGTTTCATAAAGATTAGGCCAAAATTGTAACCTGTAGAGAGGACACAACCCAGTTGTTGATGGATGGACGGACGACGGACGAAGAGTGATCAGCTCACTCTGTCAGTCACTTTGTGACAGGTGAGCTAATAAAAAATTGATGAACTTGATTTTCCTGTTTAGCAAATACAATTTCCAAAATTTTAAGATTTTAAGAAATATCTAAGTTTTCCCTTAAGATGCTTTGTGAATATCACCCCTGAGGACATAATAATACTTACGACTCCATTTTGTACACTAAAACCTAACTGATATTTTACATCAGGCCGCTTGATCAATACTTCAACCACTGGTGGGCAGGGTACAACAGTAAGTTTCACAACCGTTTGATGTCGAGTTCCCTGAAAACATCAAAGTCATGTAATCATATAAATTCTATAGTACAGAAATAATGAAATATGCACAAAAAATATAATATGATTCTTCTAATATCACCCTATAATGATTAAATGCAGATGAGGCTTTTAAACATTTAATGGCATTTGCTACAAATTTCTGACGTGAACACCCTTAAGTAATTATTACCTTAATGATCAACACAATACATTATGATTAAGCTAGCTATGTTCCGAACAATGAATTTGGCACACAGGGCTAGTCTCTGCAACCTCATATTAACTAACATATTATAACAATAGGCACATGGTTTCAAATTATCTGAGTGTACCCTATAGTTTCAAATTATCTGAGTGTACCCTAGAGTTTCAAATTATCTGAGTGTACCCGATAGTTTCAAATTATCTGAGTGTACCCTATAGTTTCAAATTATCTGAGTGTACCCTATAGTTTCAAATTATCTGAGTGCACCCTAGAGTTTCAAATTATCTGAGTGTACCCTATATTTTCAAATTATCTGAGTGTACCCTATAGTTTCAAATTATCTGAGTGTACCCTATAGTTTCAAATTATCTGAGTGCACCCTAGAGTTTCAAATTATCTGAGTGTACCCTATATTTTCAAATTATCTGAGTGTACCCTATAGTTTCAAATTATCTGAGTGTACCCTAGAGTTTCAAATTATCTGAGTGCACCCTATAGTTTCAAATTATCTGAGTGTACCCTATAGTTTCAAATTATCTGAGTGTACCCTATAGTTTCAAATTATCTAAGTGTACCCTATAGTTTCAAATTATCTGAGTGCACCCTAGAGTTTCAAATTATCTGAGTGCACCCTAGAGTTTCAAATTATCTGAGTGTACCCTATAGTTTCAAATTATCTGAGTGTACCCTAGAGTTTCAAATTATCTGAGTGCACCCTATAGTTTCAAATTATCTGAGTGTACCCTATAGATTCAAATTATTTGAGTGTACCCTATAGTTTCAAATTATCTGAGTGCACCCTATAGTTTCAAATTATCTGAGTGTACCCAATAGTTTCAAATTATCTGAGTGTATTCCATAGTTTCAAATTATCTGAGTGTACCCAATAGTTTCAAATTATCTGAGTGTATTCCATAGTTTCAAATTATCTGAGTGTACCCAATAGTTTCAAATTATCTGAGTGTATTCCATAGTTTCAAATTATCTGAGTGTATTCCATAGTTTCAAATTATCTGAGTGTACCCTATAATTGTAGAACGAAGGTTGTGCAGCAGCCATGTTTAGCCGCAATGGATATGAAGCTGGTACCCAGTTTTTCTTAATTCAGTTGTCATTATATAACATGATTTGTTCCAGAGGAGCATCCTATGTAAGCACATACAATCTTTTGAAACCTTTAATTCATTAACAGTAACTGTCGAAACAGTTTTCAGTAAAATGGTAAACAGTACCACTGGAGAAGGTATGTTACAGTTAGAATGACATAAAATGCTTGTTTACGATAGTGTGTGTGCTGGTAATCTTCATCAGATGGTCCGTGAAGACTGGTAGTAATCAATTAGAGCTTATACATATTTAATGTTCAACACTTGGCTGTACTGAGAGGAGTACTGAGACACTACAGAAAGTTTTGTACTAACAGCCACCATAGGAGAAGATAAGGCACCATGTTTCAATTTACTTGAAGACATAATGGCATCATGCTGCTGATGTATTACCATAATAATTATACACTCTATCATATTCTAAGGTGCTGTATCTCGAAGTTCATTGGGATATTAATAATATTGTATTGAATTTTATCATTATTTAGCTAATATAAACCTATGATTTAAAGTAATTGACCCTTCCTGTCAGAATTTGACCCTTTCTGTCAGAATTTGACCCCTTTCTGTCAGAATTCTGAGGGCCAATAATTCAGGGGTCAAAGGGTCCAATCCTAGGTCTGTTTTGACTTTTATATTTTTAGTTACATTATTTTTGCATTATCTTCTAAACAACACTTGCTATGAACAATTAACTTTACATTAAACATATCTTATGTTGTAAAAAGAATTTCTTCAGTATTGGAAAATCTAATTAATAACAAAACATTGCATCATTGATTGAACAGGTGACGAAGAGTCAGTTCTATGTCTTCACATTGCCATTTTTGAGTGACCAGTCTCATTTATTTTGGTAGAGCAAACTCTGATTTATTTTCGACGAGTAGATTTAAGATTATACACTCAATAATGTTCCAACATTCATGTCCCTCGGCCATCTTGAAACTTAAGTCGACCATCTTAAAATTCAATGCAATGTCATATAATTTGTCACATCCTGTTATTCATAATGTTAATTATATGTGTGAACTTTCATGTATATCCTCTCATAATTATTATGCTTATGCCATATTTGTACCCAAAATTGTAACCTTATATCCAGGGCTTCATTATTTGTAAGCAAAATATTGTTATATAAGTAGAGAAGTGTTGTGTGGGCACAAAATTGTCATCTTTAATTTGTGATAATGGAATACCTGTAAAGTAAATAGATTTTTTTGTTAATGGGCAAACCATGGCCGCAACAGACTGAGAGACTCCAGTATACCCCTACCACAACAGGAAGTGGGTGGGGTAATAATTCCATGTACAATGAATAAACAGAAGCAATCGGTATGAGATGCTTCATTACATTGTTTTATACAGTAGAACAACATCTGCGTTATTATAACCTGATCTGAAGGTGTGGGGGAAACAGGAAATATCTGAGTTGTTAAGATTTATTCTACACAACAGTTGCATAAACCATAATGTTATCATCTTTCTAAAACTAATTGTCTATAAATTTAGTGGTATAACAACATGGCATTAATTTTGGTTCTCATATTGTGCATATGTTATACATCCAGTTTGTTTTGGTGTTGGGGGGGGGGGCTTGAGTTTAAGTATCACCATTACAGTCCATCTTGTCAACCATGGGAAAATCAAAGAAGTCTTTGTTGACAGGATCATTGAAAACAGTCATGGGAAATAAAATTGGTAGACTTTGCGAAAAGGCTTTGTAAAGTGTTTATTGTAACTGTTCAAGGTGACCACTGAGATAGGATCTAGCTATTGTATAATTAATTATATGTGAAGAAAAACGCTTACCTTGATGTTAGTTTGACAACTAGACAAGGGTAGTCCGACCAGACTGATACCATTAACTGAGATAATCTGATCACCGATGTTGAGCTGACCACAGCGTGCTGCAGGACCGAGTGGATTCATGTTAGCTAACACAACAGTAGGTACCATCGATCCCCAGCCAGACTCTACAATCACTACACCAAGCTGTTCTCCCTTCACCTTCGGTACGATCACCTGAAACATGACAATAAATGCATCAGTATGTGCAGCAACCAAAATGGCAATACTCTGCAATATTACTTACCTGGAACTCACAAATATTTCACGCTTAATTATCCATCATACTAACAGGTTTGTTATTTGATGGAGTTACTTTTATATCAAGATTTGTCATTTTGATCAGTGAAAACATTCTTACAGTATAATAACAAAAACCCACGAGGATTAATACTTGGTATAAAACATTCTTACAGTATACAATAACAAAAACACAGGATGTAAAAACAATCAGACAATTTATTTACTGATAGCAAAACAAAATATATCTCTGGTGAAAGCTGACATATCATCGGATATACACTACAACCCTCTGTAGAGAAACATCCTCCATATAACAACACCTTCAAAATTTCCCGAATCTGATATATACTATAAATTTAACCTCTGTAGAGCAACAATCTCTGTACAATGGCCAATTTTTGCAGCTCTTGATCCGTGTTGCTCTACAGAGATTCTACTATACACTCTTTATTATCTCCCTTACTATAAATCACTGTCATTATGAATGATCATTTACCGGTAACTAAAAAACAACGACGTCGAATAACGTTTGAATGATGTTTGCGATGTCATGCTAAAAGGGTCAGAATAGGGCCTCAACAAAACAGCTGTAACTTCCGTAAAAATCAAGACACTAACAAAGTTTCTTTTGCATTTTGCTTCATTAAGATTACTCTTTCAAATAATAAAAAATCTCAAAATCATTTTTTTTGTCAAAATAGCAGGTTTTCCTGGAGCCAGTAAATAGCAGGTTTTCCTGGAGACTGGCTCAATTGTATTGTCATTGCGGACCCCAAAATTGCAGATTTCATCAAAAGATTGTCATTGCTGCATATATTGTCAATCAGCACTATAACTTTTGATAGAGGAATATTCATGGTCGTTCCAATTAAGGTTTTCATACAAGGGGCATAACTGCTAAATCTGCATCTAACTTCCAGTCAAACAGTTAAATCTCGAGCATACTTTTATACGTAACATTTTAGTAGTTTATTTTTTTCTTATATAGTTTTGGAAGTTAACCTGGATACTGTTTAATAAAAGCACTTGAGGAAATTTTGAACAAAATGCATTCAAATTTAAATTCTTTAGCAATTAAAAAATGTAGTAAATGAATCTGCAATATTAATAATTACATGTAATTTTCAATTAATGAACCCTTATAACCCATATATGTCCCCTATTTTAAGTTGTAAATTAAAGTATAGTGTAAGGAATTTAAATCTGAGCATAAGTTTAAGATTTCTGTAAGTGCATTGATTAGACAAGACCCTGATATCAAAATATTTCATCAACCATTAGAAACCATTATATAAATTTCAATCAGCAATCCTAGTGAATTATAATGGTAACAAATCATGTTATAATGCAACTAATTGAAAGGCTACAAACATCACTAAATGTTCATGATCAGTCTGTTGGCAATTATTTCATATCACAAAAGCAACATATTTCACACCAAACCACATCAGATAATAATCATGTTTTGCCAATTAACTCCAAACAACAAAGACAGAGAGCACTTTATCTTACAACTAGCACTTTACTTTGAAGTTTTCATTCTTGTGGATAACAATTAAGACATGAATAATATGAATTTTCTTAAAAGGGACCGAGGTAATTTGATACCACCATGGAGAGATAAAACAAGGCATGCCGAGTAATAGAAATCTGCTGATAGGAATGCCGACATGAAGCTTACAGTCAACAGTTCCAAGACTTTTAGCACATATACCTCATGTAAAGGACATGTTTTATATTTGGTTATTTGGTGCTTAAAGCTCTAAAATTAAGTTTTTAGACACTATCTGAGCATCCGGAGAGTCCTAAACTAGCAAATGGAAGAAGAAAAAATTAAACATGTTTACACTCTTTGTGCAAATAGCCACGTTTAACACAATTAATTATGCGCTATGACACATTATATAACACCATTTGTGTGCACTAAAATTCATTATTTTATCATCATTTAATTCTTTACACTTAAATAATTATAAGTTAACATTTTTGTGCACCAAAGTATTTTACACCAAATATGACTTGGGCAGTCAATACAATATTTTGTACTTTTTATAGAATTTGTACATTTAATAGATCTCGAGCTTTTGTACTATTTGTGTACTTTAATCTTTTTCACACAATTTGTGAACTTCCATATTATTACAACATTAGTGTATAATTTTTACACACTTTTTCCAATTAAATATAATTTTACACCATTTGTACATATCTGATTCAGAACATTTTACACTAACTGTGCATAATTGAAATATGCTTTTTACACAACAGAATAGCAACCAGACAAAGCAAGCCAGGGCCCAAGATCGGGGCTAGACCAGGGAGGAAAGGCTGTAATATTATCCTTTTCAAGACCAACATATTTTACATAGTTGGGGTGCCAGTTGCTACTGTATCAAGTCTTATAAAATCGTTATTATCATTATCATGTATAATCTGTAACAGATATTCTGAAAGTTCAACAAACTATGTTAGTGTCTTGCTCCGGTCATGTTATGAGCAGTTCATTGATCACAAATCCAAATATAACCATACACATTCACAATCTCTGTTTTATGACATTTATTTCAGACAGTGTGTCCAGTAAGAAACAAGTAGCAGGATTTTGCAGTTTGGTTAGGTAGCAACAAAGACACAATAACACAATGCCTGCTATATTTAGGCCATCAACAGGAAAACATTCACATTTTATATACACCGGGGCACCAGCCAACAGGAAACATTCACATGTTATATACATCAGGGCACCAGCCAACAGGAAACATTCACATGTTATATACACCGGGGCACCAGCCAACAGGAAACATTCACATGTTATATACAGCCAACAGGAAACATTCACATGTTATATACACCGGGGCACCAGCCAACAGGAAACATTCACATGTTATATACACCGGGGCACCAGCCAACAGGAAACATTCACATGTTATATACACCGGGGCACCAGCCAACAGGAAACATTCACATGTTATATACACCGGGGCATCAGCCAACAGGAAACATTCACATGTTATATACACCGGGGCACCAGCCAACAGGAAACATTCACATGTTATATACACCGGGGCACCAGCCAACAGGAAACATTCACATGTTATATCAGAGCTACAGATAAGCTTTTGGAGTAATTGGGTAATTTTAACCCCCCCCCCTCATTGGGTATTTTGTCATTACAAATGAGTACCAAAAATATTTCACCCCCAAGTTCAAATCAATTGGGTAATATTCTTTATTGGCGAATACTGTATTTTTAAACATAATACTCTTTAATATTAAAAGCAACCCACCACAAAGTGAAACTTGGTCATCTTATCCTTAATTAAACAGATGAATACAGTAGTCATGTTTTTTTGATTATTTTGTTTAATATACTTTCTACATGGGCCAGTGGCAGTATAGTTGAATTACGAGGGGTGTTCGAAAATAAATGCAATTCCATGCATATCTTGGTTAATTTAGGGGTTTCGTGCTTCAAACTTGGCATGTGTACCCATTAGCCCATTGTCTGCACTTCGAGAAAATTTGGGTGAAATCCATGCATCAGTTTGGTCATAATGTATGTTTAACAAGTCATTAAGAATTGCAGGCAATAAAGAAGTCCCCTACCGGTTTTAAGCCATTTTCAATGTTTCTGTTGCCATAGCAACCACAATTTTGGTCGGAATCAAAATATTTTTGGACGTGCATTATCCCCTTATTGCCCCTATCCACATACCAAGTTTCATAGCTTGGAAACTGTTTGAGTTATGTCAGGATCCAGATTTTTTGACGGACGGACGGACGGACGGACGGACTGACTGACTGACTGACTGACTGACTGACTGACTGACTGACTGACTGACTGACTGACTGACTGACTGACTGACTGACTGACTGACTGACTGACTGACTGACTGACTGACTGACTGACTGACGGATAGAGGGCAAACCTATAGTCCCCTCCGGTCAAAAACCAGTAGGGGACTAATAAACAAGCACTAATTTATACTCAGCTAAAAAAACGTTCGAAATGCGTATCGTCAAACTGAATGAAATTATGCCTTATGTCAAAGAAAGGTATTTATATACTTTAAGTGATAATTGTGTACATGATGAACTTTGTTAGATGAAAGGACATCGTAAGGTGTCTTTTAGTATTGTAACACTTTTATAACATGTTTCAAAGTAGGTCAATAGCATCTGAAAGCCAACAACAAAAGTGGTCAACTGAAAACAACAACAATCAAACAGAATATTGGTAAAAAGTACGATATTCGTCTCAAAACTGCAATATTAAAAGTTGAACTGTTAGCTGCTCGTACAAGCTCGAGTTTATCCCAAGTTCACTTTATTTGGAAGAAAATTCTTGAAGTTAAAAACATTTGTACCCACTGGTTACCATGCTCATTAGGTGGTGCCCAAAAACCCATCTTATTTTAAATGCTAAGAAAATATCAAAATTATACCTCCAGTACTTTCAAGAGAAGTTTTTGCGTAGTTTATAAATAAAGGATGGGACATACGCTCACTATAATTAACCAAAAATGAAGCAGAAATATCACATATGTGCTACCAAAAATTCTAAGAAATCCGTAATTGTAAAACACATACAGTCACTGATGGAAATGATTCATGTGATTTTCTTCATCCACAAATGTCTTGCAATTCAGAAACCAGAACCAATGGACAAATATGTTCCAAGAAGGTTCTTTAGATATTGTGTGCATGGAAAACTTCAGAAATATTTCATATAGCGTCAAATTGTTAAGGAAAAGACCATATGCACATTTCTCATGAAAATGCCTCTTTGCACAGGGCTTCTATTGAAAAGTAGCTTTTGAACGAAAAACACTCAAGAATACTTTATCATCAAGTCCATTCTACAGACCTAGTCCTATGTGAATAATTTTAAGTTCCTAGACTTAAATTGCGTGCAGAAGACCAGAGGTACGCTTCCAGGAAACCTATGTGGTCAGCCATATCACAGTGCATGAGTGTTGTACCTTTTGCAGATGACAAAACATACCTTTAATCTTGAATTTAAAGGCTAAATTTGTGTGCAATGTGTAAAGGAGAGTTCATTTCTGTGTGTTTCATTGTAAATGCATGGTTCTGTCAATAAAAAGTTATAGAGTAAATTGCATTTCTCTTCGAACACCCCTCAAACTAATTACTTCATCTATTAATTTTTGCAAATTTCTTCACCATCATCGGCACCAGAAGAAAAGAAATTGTGCAAAGTCATAATTTGTGTTGGTTGTGGTCGTTTTTTCCCTGTCGCGAGCAGCCATGATTGAAAACGAAACCGGAAAATACGGCGAACAGGGTTTACACATTTCCAATCATAAGACAGGTTTAATATATTTACTATTTACCGAAATGAAAGGAATGGAGAGAATTAGCTTTACCAATGCGGTTCTCTAAGAAGTGTTCCGAATTGAAATAATCAACCAGTAAATATTGGCCTTGTTTACGCTTAGCATGAGGTTTGCCATAAGTGTTCATGAACAGTTCATGAACCTAAAATTTCAAAAACACTACACTGACATGTCCCATTTTCTGTTCACGGACTATTCATGAACAATTCGTGAATTAGGTTCATGAACAATTTATGAACTATTCATGAATTATTTATTAACTGTAAGGCTACATTTGGCAGGATTTCGTCTAATTGGATTTTGGTGGGTTTTTATTCGGCTTTAATGCCTTTTCTTAACTATGTTTCAATTATATACAGCAGAAGATTCACCTAGTTTCCTGGACTGTATCATATACAGTACTAACTTACCCTACCACAAGGAACCAGCAACTTTATTCTCCACAATGTGAAGGAAAATTAACATTGTTGTCAGATTTTCATGGAACGGTTACATAATGACCCGCTGTGACCGGGAATCGAACCCGGATTGCGAGATACAAATCCAGCGTGTACGGACCATGGTTGCAGCTCTCTTGTATTATCAATGAAGTATTTCACCAAATAATCAGATGAATGTTTTGAAGCGTTACGGCAAACTTATATCATATATCAGTGTGCATCTTCTCATGCACAAATTTTATCCTTTTCATTAAATCAAAATAATTGAATTTGCAAAAATAATTGAATTTCCAATCAGTACGCTGGTGGTGCTCCCTCGTCCATTTGATTTCATCTTGGATAGATTATTTTGTTCATCAATTATACAGCATATCTAATTTCCATAGAGGGTCGACTAACAGAATGCTATCAGGTTCTTTATTCCCAAGATGAATCAAGTTTTAGATTTAACATGAAATGAGAGTTTCGCAACATTGACTCTGGGACCATGTATAATGTCTACATCAATCATTTAAACCAGTTTTGTATACCAGGCATTCATGGATGCATGAGGACATACATTGCCCATTGTGTCTCAGTCCTACCTCGATATTTGTTATTAGTTCCAATTTTGGCCATATATCACTCACCTATTTTTGATCCCAGATAACCCTATAGATTTTATAGATATCCAATGTGACCATGATTCATAAAGTCAAAATTATGACCTCAAGTTAACTCACAAGCTTTTATTTGAATCTCGCCTTGTAACCTAGTTTTTTGACACAGTACCGAAAGGAACCCAGATTTGTACAGATGATCATTGTGACGTTTCATAAAGATTAAGCCAAAACTTTAACCTTTAATCATGTTCACAAGGTTTTTCTATTATTTGACCTTGTGGCCTAATTTTTTACCCTAGTTGAACCAATATTGAACTTGACCTAGATTTTATAAAGACCAAGTTGCATAAAGATAAGGCCAAAATTGTGACCAAGCAATGGTGAAGAATGGACTAAGACTTAGGCTCTTCAACAAACTTAAATTATGGGGAGGCTCACGGTTACCATCAGTAGTTGACCGTTATAGATTATGAGGTCAGTGGTTCAAAAGTCAAGGCTGCCATGACCTTTAACATTACTGATTATTGATTATTGAGGGCATAAGTGTAGCATCTTAGATAAGATGAAAGCCTGTTTAGGGTGCCATTGGCACACATCCCAACACCAAAACTGTGTTTCCAATGTTTGTCTAGAGTAAAAATTCAAAGGACAATAACTTGATACAATACATCAATTTTTTTCATCGCATCACTTTAATTCTTGGCAGAAATTTTTTTTAGTGCAGCAAGTCTAGATTTCCGGAAATATTGGGACCCCTGAACAACTAATTCATAACGGCCTATAAGGAGACGACAATTCAGGATTTCAGTGATCTGATCAAACTCCCTCTATACTTGATTTCACAAATGAGAATTACACATCATAGACTTGATTACATTCTGAAACTGTTCTTACACACCAGCTGACTAATGACTTCCTACAAATATAATATCATGGAATGTAATAAAACAGTGTGGATCCTATAAAGTGAAGGAATGATATAGCTGTCCTGTAGTACACACATTAATATCCTTGATAGAAGATCTAATAATTCCTAAAGAATTAAACTTATGCTGATGTTTTAGTTTATAATGATTTATTTTAATTCTAGATAGATTGTGTAAGAAGTTTTATAATTTACCATTGAGCGCTCTGGACAGTATCCATGGCAACCAGGGTATGAGAAGCCAGTGTTACTCTTTTTATACTGAGTGTCTTTAAGTTATTAGTGAAATAAGTTATTAGTGAAATACTAGAGGACCCATTTTTATTTCGTCTCTGGTTGATGCAGTGTACAGGGAAGCCTTTGTTGGGATTGGTAGAGTTTCTTGCACTGAGTGTACAGGGAAGCCTTTGTTGGGATTGGTAGAGTTTCTTGCACTGAGTGTACAGGGAAGCCTTTGTTGGGATTGGTAGAGTTTCTTGCACTGAGTGTACAGGGAAGCCTTTGTTGGGATTGGTAGAGTTTCTTGCACTGAGTGTACAGGGAAGCCTTTGTTGGGACTGGTAGAGTTTCTTGCACTGAGTGTACAGGGAAGCCATTGTTGGGATTGGTAGAGTTTCTTGCATTGAGTGTACAGGGAAGCCTTTGTTGGGATTGGTAGAGTTTCTTGCATTGAGTGTACAGGGAAGCCATTATTGGGATTGGTAGAATCTCTTGCATTGAGTGTACAGGGAAGCCGTTGTTGGGATTGGTAGAGTTTCTTGCATTGAGTGTACAGGGAAGCCATTGTTGGGATTGGTAGAGTTTCTTGCACTGAGTGTACAGGGAAGCCATTGTTGGGATTGGTAGAGTTTCTTGCACTGAGTGCACAGGGAAGCCATTGTCGGGATTGGTAGAATTTCTTGCATTGAGTGTACAGGGAAGCCATTGTCGGGATTGGTAGAATTTCTAGCATTGAGTGTACAGGAAAGCCATTGTCGGGATTGGTAGAGTTTCTTGCACTGAGTGTACAGGGAAGCCATTGTTGGGATTGGTAGAGTTTGAAAGTACAGTACTAGACTTCTATTAGTAATACATCAGTTATTTCTGTATTTATTGTTAATCAGAGTTAAGTCAGACAGACAATATAATGGACTATAATGCTGTATGCTCTATTTATTGTATCTTATTATCCACTCACAAATTTAATCATAGAAACAAGATGTCACAAGCAATTTACTTCAGTGACTTCAAAACTTCAATAAAGACAAGTAATTACCCATCACAAAGGGTAATGATCTTTGCCCTAAAAGATAATTCAAGTTCAACATTTTATATAAACCAAATTGAATAACTTGACCTTTTCTAAGAATTGATTGTTTTTATATATCTTTTCTATAATCAAATATATTTATGAAGAAACACAAACTTAAGGTTTGTATGAGTTCACAGGACATGACGTAAGCCTTGATTTAAGCCCAACAAAACAAGAAACATCATTTAGGGGAATAATGCACCAAAACTAGGTTTTCAATTTGTCAATTTTCAGGTTGTTGAATTTGTGAAACAATTGAGGATTGTTTGTTGATTATTATTATAACAGTTAATATTTAGGAAATGGTATAGAATCATATAATTTGATGTCATTGTATGAAAATAAATCTCTTTTATTGTATAATAAATAGAGATTTTATTTCATTGCATTGACATATAATAAAACATAGTAATAATATACTAATATTGATGCTTTTTAAATGTCAGGACAAGGTAGAATCTAAAGGAAAATGAACTTTTTATTTATTAATAGTCAGTGAACTAATCTATGTGGCTATAGAAAAGTAGCACTATAGAAAACTGGTGAAAACAAATAAAATTTTCTTTCAGTTAAAAATAGTTCTCAGGAGGTAAAAATATATTGATTTAATTCTAACATGAATACAACACAAATATGGTGATCAGATTTCAGCACAACAATTCACAATAAGCCCAAACCCCAAATGTCTAGAAAATTCTCGTATTGGTGCCGAATTTAGGTGTATCTGTACACTACTATAAGGACAGTAAACCTACTGACTGTGAAAACATCCCACTGGGAGTGTTCACCATACTTCTATATTAGTTCTCTCCGACAGATTGAACTGTTTCTCGTTTTCCCAATTGCACTGCATGAAAGATGAACCTAATGTATTAACCACACAACAACATTGGAACGCTAAATGCATTTAAGCAAGAAACATACAGAACACAAGTTCTTTCAATAACTCATCCCAAATCTTATTTGTTCATTCTACCATTTCCAAAAAACATCGTTCAAAATAAAACTGCATAAAATGTTTCCCAAGTAATGTAGAAGATCACTTTGAGTATTTCCTGTGGATTAATCCTGTATCAAATAACAGAAAAAAAAGAACTTTTGTCACTGTATCAATAAACTGCAATTTTCTGTAAGGTCAAATGAATTGGTAGACTAGCTATTATCTACTTTTGTCATACTATGATAATCTGGCGGAAGGATGGTTTTATATTTTATATTGACATGGGAATCTAGTAATTAACTTGAATTGTGTCCAAAGGACACTTGTACCCTTAGTGCCCCCCCCCCCACTAACTGTAGTTGCTAGATTTTTACGTTGGACAGTGTCTGCGCCGCTTATATGTTTTCTGCGCCCGGCTGGTTAAGCTGAGTGCTGCCTTCCCTGTCTGACTTAATATTGTTTTTATATAATATATATTGAATAGCACTTTTGTTCACAGTTGATTATTGATTTTGTATGTATACTAGGCTATTTTATTATAGGTTAACGTTTTAAACAATACATAAGTCTCCTATATTGTTAAGTTTAACTAATACTGTTTCATTTTGTTCATAAATTTGTTTGTATATTATCATGTATTTAATGTATATATGTTTATTATGTAGACCATATTGAAAATTGGTATAACACCAAATATGTTATCTACTATAAATAAAGTTGTTACCTACTTACTTACTTACTTACTATAGCACAGAAACACGGTAATTTCCACAAAATAATGCTTGTACAGTACAACCTATATCGAGCGGCCCTCTGTAGAGCAACAACATCTCTATAACAACACCCTTAAAAATTTCCCTTAGCTGATATTTAATATAAATTTAACCTCCGTATATAGAGCAAGAACCTCTGTACAACGGCAAATATTTGCTACAGAGGTTGAACTGTACATCAGTGATCATGATTTTAAATGGAACAAACTAATTACAAATGTATTAGAATCTTTAACAATCTATCATTCCATGATATTGCACAAATAGACATGTAAATCCTTAACTTAATAATGATCATTGAAGTGAAGTTTAGTGACAATGCATGGTGTAGTATATAAATGGGAATGTTGAATGACAGACAGTGACAATCAGATCTGAGCGCTGAAGTCCACAATTATAATTTCTACAGATTCTTCCAATGACATTGTTACAGTATCACTGAATTAGGTTGTATACTTTTCAGACCATGAAGACTGTCAGACCAAGAAGACCGTTCAGACCAGGAAGACCGTCAGACCAAGAAGACCATTCCGACCCATCAGACCAAGAAGACTGTTCAGACCAGGAAGACCGTCAGACCAATAAGACCGTTCAGACCAGGAAGACCGTCAGACCAAGAAGACCGTTCAGACCATAAAGTATTCATTTTGAGAGATAAATGTAACATGTCAAGATTTCTGGTGTAAAAGTTAGTTGACATCCCCACCCACATGACAAAATGGCCAAACTGCAAGTTCTGTACACTGGGTTTCATGTTGATTTTTTTTGCCAAGTATTTAAAAATCCTTCAAATGATGCAATAGATATAGAGTGGACACAAATGAGGACCCATCATCCTCTTTTCCCCCAAATGACCATAATTAATTTTCAAAATTCTTCATGGACACAAAATTAGGAACAAACACCTTCCCTACATGTATGACCTTGACCTTCAGTCTAGACCGCCCGCCAAACTGTGAGTTAATTCTGAAAATATGCCGGTAACGGAAGATTTTACTGTATCCTTTGCTTGGCAACAACGGTTGCTTGGCACCGACAATCATAATAAAGTGAACAATTACCTCTTTCTGATTCTCTTTGTTTGAGAACATGGTGAGCTCCTCCCCGTATATCTGTTGTTGATTTAAGACTTCTTGGTAATCAATTTCTTTCATTAAACCTGGATCTTCTATACCATTAGCCTTCAGGAATTCCATATAGGCTACCTGAAAGGCTTGTCCTATAGACTGTGCTATCAGCTGCGCCTAAAACATATCAAAAGTATACCGGTCAATTAATACTCATCCATTTTTTTATAGATAGATAATTTTTCTGAAGATGGACTTCCTTAAAGTCGGGGATCGTTGGCTAATATGGCAGAAAAAAAATAAGCCACACACTTGCGACTGTCTCAGTCGATTGCCAACATACAAGTAACACGAAAAAACCAAAGAACCAACTCTGTTTGGTTTCTCTCATATTACACTGTACAGGAAATAAGAAAATGAAGGCTATATTAAGACCTCTCTCATGGCGCCTTTTAGTCACATCATTCTTATCTCTACAGAGACACCTTTTAGCTATATCAATATTTTTTCTCTGCAGATACATTTTGACATAATAATCTCATTTCCATAGACATATTTGACTTTTCAAATTGAATACAAGATGAATTATTAGGTCAAGAAACGCCTATTACATATTCATTACTAGATTAAAATAGTTTTCGACTATTGATCGCTTATAAGGAAATAAAAAAGTTTGGGATCGCAAGCAAAATGATCCGAGAAGAAAATTAAATAAGGATTTTATTTATTCTGATGTTAGAAGCAGCTATTTGTTCTTTGGCAATAAGATACAAACTCTGATTGAACACAAGCATATTGTAAGAATTACACAACACCGCCAGACAATTACATACCCATACTTCATTAGTGAAAACGTAAAAAAAAATCAGAAAATATTGGGACTGTGTTTTTAAATATATTTTTTATCCGACGTTGACAGACTATCAAACACATCTGGTGGGGCTGAATAAACAATCAGGAAATATCGACAAAACTGTAAGGATGGCTAAACACTAGACTAGTTAATTGATTTGTCTATGATTTACTGTAACTGTTTGCGCATAAACTAGCAATTTAAAAGGCATGGTGGCATATAAAGAACATGGCATATTGGAGACAGCAAATAACAAAAGAGCTATGACGGGACAATATCGCTTGGGTATATATTATATAAATATCATATGCCTGCATGTGTGACATTGAAATTGTCAACCATCGAAACACACGCAGGCATATGATATTTGTATAAATTACACCCGAGCGATATTGATATAAAAGAATGCAGCAATTATTTGAGACAGCAAATAACAAGCGAGCTATGACTGGGTACATGTATATATAGGCACGCATATAAAGAACGTGGCATATTGAAGACAGAAAATAACAAGCAAGGCAATGAAATTGTATTTTACAAACAATTAACTATTAGTCACTAAGTACACATAAATTATCTTCTCAACTAAATTTGAATTTGTTGGTTTCACTTAAGTGAACATATAAGTCCAATATTGTGCAAGTGAAGTATTCTACAGAAAGATGCTAACAAGCTTAAACCCCTCATCCCAAGTTTGGCAGGGAAATTCTATATTCTTCCACGGCATTACTCTATGGAGAGGGGGGACAAACATGTCTGCAAATGCCTTGATTAATCTAGGAGAGCTAACCAATTTCGCAATGTAATTCATACATCAATCATGTTGTTACGAGTTAATAATGCAGACTGACACATCGAAGAAAATTTCCAACAAAGATAGAATTTAAACTTCAAATAAATAAATACTGGTATGCCCGAAACACTTTCAGCTTTCTGTTCAATGGAAAGTTTTGGCCAGTTTAACATCTTAACATTATAGACACAATGTAACAGCTGCAAACACAAACCTTCGTTATATATTGCATCTTTCGACATGAACATCAAACCTCTTGATATGGATGTTTAGAACACAAACCTCTTTACAGGCATGATTTGAACTGGAACTTCTTGATATGCATGTTTCTAACATGAATCTCACACAGTCACAATAAGAAGTCCAACAATGAATGTAACTAGAAGCAACTTGTTAGGTTATTGCTGAGCAAAGGAAACTAGCACTTTTTCAACTGCTTTAAACTGTTTCAAAACACAAACCTCTTATGCAAAATGTTTGGAAAATGCACCTCTGAATAATAGTGCAGTAAACATCTCAAAATTAGGTGTTTAAACGAAGCCATAATTAACACAGCAATAAAAGCATTGAAATCTTGTCAGCATGCAAAGTACATTATTGACAGAAAATTTGCATATTTATTTACTATAAGGGCTTCAAGTCATAGAAGTATTCATAGCCATTTCCTCTCATATAAAATCACATCAAAGAGATGATATTTGTTTTTACTTTGTATCCACACCATTTAATGTGATTTAACAGAACACATAACACCAGCAAAATGATTTTCATTAGTATAAGAAATTATTTCACAGAGGAGTGAGTGGGCAATATATCGGGATTGAAATAGATCAATCGCACTGTTGCACACTCAAATAGAGACTTTCAATTAGCTGAATGGTAAAAATGAGTAATCTTGATTGACAGAATACAAACACTGAACTTTCTCCTGTCATTGCACACTTGCACACACAGTCTTTGTTTTTATGCCAGATTTCCCCCCAAATTCTGCTGGAGAAGGTAACGGTACAGCTTATTAGCACCTCAGCTTGATATCAGCTTGGTGTCCAATTTTCCTCAGGATTTGACCTCTAGTTCCTTCATGGTTTGTTATGTATAATGTCTGTCCAGATGTTGCTTGTGCAGTATATTCTGGGATTCAGGGAGAAAAAGGATTTGGATGAGAAATACTTGCTTCATGATTTTAGTGATCTGACAAGGGAAACAAAATAATATAATGTGTTACACAAGGTTTTAAGGTGTTTTTTTCAGTGTGACTTTTAATTACATACTTGGGTTTCCCATTAAACTTAATATCTGTAATAAGTAATCCATACTATTTGAATAAACTCATTTACAAGGTGTTAAAAAAGTTTATTCTCAAAATTAAAATTTAAAATGTTAAGTATAGACTGCACCGAAGAGAGTTGAGAGGAAGTATATACAGGAGAAATAATACATGAATAAAGCCAGGGGTCCTAATGAGTTATAGTGCCCAATCCTGAAAACGAGTCGCAAGTCTGTTTTTGGTGCCTTTAGCACACAACCCTACACCTTATTACAAACTAGGTTTCAAACATTGTTTTATTGTTAACATTTACACTCGGCAAAACGGTATTGACTATCAAAGGACTGGATAAATAAAGTTTTTTCTTCAAAATTAAATACAGCAGTTCATTGAACCATGAAACATAAACAAGAGGGCCATTGGCCCTATAGCGCTCAACTGTCAAAAATATTACCTCTAAAGCGTTAACAAGATTTTTCTTTGATGTGTCCTGGTGACCTACTTTTTGACCCAAGATAACCCAGTTTCATACTTAACCTAGATTTGATTGAGACAAACATTGTGACCAAGTTTCATTTAAATTAGGTAAAAAATGTGACCTCTAGAGTATTAACAAGGTTTTTCTTCAATGTGACCTTGTGACCTAGTTTTTGACCCCAGATGACCCAGATGTAAACTTGACCAAGATAAAATAAAGCCACACATTGTGACCAAGTTTCATATAGATTAGGTAAAAAATTGACCTCTAGAGCGTTAACAAGGTTTTTCTTCAATGTGACATGGTGACCTGGTTTTTGACCCCAGATGACCCAATTACAAAATTGACGTAGATTTTATAGAAACATCAATTTTGACCAAGTTTCATTAAGATTATGTCAAAATTGTGACCTCTAGAGTGTTAACAAGGTTTTTCTTTGATTTGACCTAGTTTTTGACCCCAGATGACCCAGTTACGAACTTGACCTAGATTTCATAGAGACAAACATTGTGACCAAGTTTCATAAAGATTAACTGAAAACTGTGACCTCTAGAGTGTTAACAGTCCAATTGTTGACGGCGCACGGTTCACGACGGACAAAAGGGTGATCACAATAGCTCACCTTGAGCACTTCGTAAAATGGGTGAGAATTTGACGTGTAGGAGCAAATCATTTTTATGTATAGTAAATTTAAATTTTAGATTTATCGATTTTTCACACAACAACATGGTAGTATTTTACTTTTAAAAATAGTTTTTATTGTTTTGATCAAGGGGAGTTAACCATGTCCGAAATTGCATTTTTTATCCAAAGTCAATATTTCTAAACCTAAATTGGGCTTGTTCCTATCATTGTTTTCTTTATTACTGTGTCCGTGATAAGAACATAGACTTGATACCGAACTGTATCAACACAGCAGGCCATATGAGCGTTAGCAATCTGACAATCGCCCAATGAACACACGCCATTATTGTGTTATTTTAGATTCAGCTGATGTCATCATTAGTTTATTCTGTTTGTGACAATTTAAATCAGATGTTAAAAACATTGATTGTATTGTAATTCCTCACATCCAATCTACATATGTTGAAATTTTCAATGAGATAAAACACAATCATATTGACCAGTTATGGGCAAATAAACAAGTGTGCACTTATAAGTTTTGCCGAGTGTAGATTGTTGAACTTCAAATGACCATCAAATGACCAAAATTCTTTGATTTTTTTTCATCAAATATGCTGAAAAGGTAATTCTTTCTAATGCAGTAAATCTGGATTATTCAGGAAGTGTATGACCCCTGTAAAGCCTATATTCCACCCATGACTCTTTGTTTGTGTTCTGAAAGCTCATTCCACATCCATGCTGTGTTCGCGCAAAATTGTCCCTATTCAATGTTTGAATATAAAATTTATTGTTCCACACACAGAGAACAGACAAGGATTATAGCGCAAGCATACATGCCATGTTTCGCAGACCCCTTTGCGTGAGATTTGTGATGGAAATGCAGGAGATTTCATTAAAATGCAGGAGATTTTCCTTGCTGAAATTTTAGACTTAAAATATTGAAGTTTATATGCTGTTTTCACTTTTCTTAATTTGATGACAATACTATGCACGCTTCATGTAGCAATTTAAACTAACATTTGTCATCATTTTCATAATGTAAACAAAAAATGTCAGATTCCAGTTTGTCCATGAAATGCGTGAGATTTGACAAATTGGCCTCTGATCATGCAGGAGTAGAGTCTCAAATGCAGGAGACTCACGCAGGATGTAGGAGATCTGGCATGTATGCGCAAGCATAACATGCACACTGACTCATGGAATACCAGCTTTATATATGATGTTTTCTTTTTTTTGCTTTTTGTCTTCTTCCCTGTTAGTTGTTTAAGATTATTGACCTTACTTAATCAACCAATGAAATGCTATAGTGCGTCCAGGATAATGTGAAAGGCGGGCAAATTTGGTATAGTCCACAAAGGTGGATTACAATTATATGCATCAATTATCAGTGATGTTTTGAGTACAATACTGACCTTATCTGATTTGTATAAAACCAATTTTGCCACAGTTGACCAAACCGATTCATGTTTGTAAATATCACATAATCCTCAGGGCAGACTATAGTGATTTATAAATATATCCACGCATCATTGCGAAAGTTTAAGATTTTTGTAAGTGCTTTAAAAAAAGGAACCCGTATAAATATGTGTATGAATTTAAATGGATGATCATTCAGCCAAATAGTGTTCTGTAAAATATTAGCCGAAGCAGTTAGCCCAGAACCAGATGACACGATAATCCTGACACCAGACGACACGATTATCCTGACACCAGACGACACGATTATCCTGACACCAGACGGCATGCTGACCTACGGTAAGACATTAATGGCATTAATGGGTATGTTAGCTTATAGACAGACATTTAGTCATAATATTGAGTTTCCGAACTTTAACAAATGGTTTCCTTTACGCAATTGAGTCTACAGATCCAACATGCAACCAGAGAATAATGGTATAAAGGGAAATTAATCATTAACTTGCAGGAATTAACCCTGTAAGCTGCAAGGATTATGTACCACAACATGATATAAATGCATCAAGATATTTCCAGGGAATAACGAAGAATCGAAGTCTGAAAATGTTCTAACAACGAAGAATCGAGGACTGAAAATGAAAATGCTCTATCACTATCTTTATAACCATGTACTTTAGGTAAGAACAGTTTTGTTTAAGTTTGATTATTCATTTGGGTTTAACATTGTTTCTCGACAATTATTTTAGTTATATAGTAACAGCAGCAAATTCACTAAACTAGTTTTCCTGGACTGTATCCTAACCTCCACTAACTTATCCTTCCACATTGAATCAGAAAAATGGCATCAAAATAAGAAGCACTATGCCTTTAAAGAAACTGAGGACACTCGGACAAAAGTTAAATTCATTTGAAATGTTCAGACTTTTTTTAAAATAATGTGGAATTATGCTAAATTGTCTTCGAAAGTTACATCACCTATTTATTCATTGCTTCTGTAGTGGAGCCTCTATAGGAGCACAATTCTTGTAAAATGTCTTTCCTGGCAAGACAGCCCTGTGGGTATTGACTCTTTTATGTATTTGGCTGCCAAACGCCCAGTGGGGATTTAATCTTTTATGTATTTGGCTGCACGACCGCCCAGTGGGGATTTAATCTTTTATGTATTTGGATACACGACCGCCCTGTGGGGATTTTATCTTTTATGTATTTGGCTGCATGACCACTCTGTGGTGAGTGAATCTTTTATGTATTTGGCTGCATGACCGCTCTGTGGTGAGTGGGGATTTAATCTTTTATGTATTTGGCTGCACGACCGCCCTGTGGGGATTTTATCTTTTATGTATTTGGCTGCATGACCGCTCTGTGGTGAGTGGGGATTTAATCTTTTATGTATTTGGCTGCACGACAGCCCAGTGGGGATTTAATCTTTTATGAATTTGGCTACACGACCGCCCTGTGGGGATTTTATCTTTTATGTATTTGGCTGCACGACCACCCTGTGAGGATTTTATCTTTTATGTATTTGGCTGCATGACCGCTCTGTGGTGAGTGAATCTTTTATGTATTTGGCTGCATGACCCCTCTGTGGCGAGTGAGGATTTTATCTTTTATGTATTTGGCTGCATGACCGCTCTGTGGTGAGTGAATCTTTTATGTATTTGGCAGCACAACTGCATTGGGGATTAAATCTTATTATACCAGCAAAATACAGCACATTCAAGCTTACAGTATAATCCCACCTACACTGTGTACATTCTGTTGCAATTTGAAAAGAGATTATGTTTCCAAGACAACTAACACCACTTGATATAAATACAATAACAAGTAAAGCCAATATTAAGCATGTTCTAGCACAATAAGACATATTTTCAAATTTCTTTGTTATAGCAAAATGTTACAAAGATTTATCTTTGACTCAGTATGTCAGCAAACACTTTTTGTTTGACTCAACTTTGTTTGACTAAAATATTGGCAAAGATTTACTGATTGACTCAAATATCGACAAAGACTTAGTGCTTGGCTCAAATGTTGGCAAAGATTTATTGATTGACTCAAATATCGACAAAGACTTAGTGTTTGGCTCAAATGTTGGCAGATTTATTGTTTGACTCAAATTTCGGCTAAGATTTATTGTTTGACTCACTCAAATTTTGGCTAAGATTTATTGTTTGACTCAAATTTTGGCCAAGATTTATTGTTTGACCCAAAGATTGGCACGGAATTATACATTTTACTGGCAATATTGCAAGCTCTGTTTGATATTTCTGGCTCCTGGTTGGAAAGCTAAACGTTATTATTTTCTCTCTTTGATAGCTAGAACATTCTGCAATCGTCAACAACAATTCTGAACGAACCATTTAAAATATCTCCAAGACAGAAATCGTACGCCACCAAGAAAACCTTTCAAACCTCATCTGCTATTAGTAAGCGCTAATGGAATGGAATTACACGGAAAAACAACATTTGTATCTCCCCTAGCAGTGACTGTTATAGAGTTCCTGAGGGATGGTGATGCATTTAAATAGGGGGAAATATAGGCCTTTCAAGACAGACAGGTATTTAGCTAGCTGACATATTGTTACACTGAAGTACACTTTGATGTAATGTCATGGAGACCTATTCATTATCTCTAAGTATTGTTGGCTATTCTTGTTCTACCACTAGCTTAACCTACTAAGACTCAAGAGCTAAATGCAGAAATAGCACCACATTTTTACCAATTTAAGACTGTACACTGATACTGTACAAAATCATTAAATACATATTCATGAGGGATTACTTCTGTGGATGAACTAGCCCAGAGTTAAATCTCAATGATTAGGCAATATGTGACAAAGCTTTTTTACTTTCAATGTTTAAATTCACCCAATAAAATTGCCAATTTGTACCACTATGATTCCACGAAATTTAATATCCACTTAGGGAATATCATGTAATATAAATTATTTCACAGTATGGATGTTGAGATACAATGTACCCCTGAATGTACCTCCCCATTCAAGCAATACTGTATCAATCAGCTATGCACATACAGTTTGACCCTAGGGATCTGAATGTACTTATATTATTATATATATCAACATATGTTAAATTCTTAATAAGTTCAATGTAATTTACTATGTGTTTCTATGCCATTCAATGAACAACAGTAACAGTGTTCTGGAACATTTCTTGAATAGTTTGCAGGGGATCATGGGATCTAAGATTAGGGATGTCAAGTAATCAGAATGCAGCGACCAAAACCACCCAGTTACAGACATCGGACGGCTAAATTAAGGTTTAACATGCATACAATTTGTCCGATAGACTCTCATGACATTTTGTATCAACTGATATCTGAAAGCTAATCAAGCTTATATTCCAACAAGATTGTCTACCAGTATATTTACTTACATCTATTTATTACACAAGTGTTTTACTTAATACTAAACCAGTCTAGACACGGTCTTACATGCGACCATGAAGTCGTCATATTGTGCTGGCAGCATCAGAACAACATGCTCCATTAGTTGCTGTTGGTCTACAGGGAAATTTGATGCTGGATTACCAACATATTGTTTGATCAGCAAGTATGGTACTTCTCCAACATTGGATTAAGGATACTAAAGTACACAAGTCGTTCCTAAAGCTTCTTGCAGGGAGCAGAACAATTGGCATATAATTTTAGATTTTATTCATTGTAATGTCACTTGTGTGTTTTTCAACCCAACAAAGAGAAGACCACAAGAGGTCCCCAAAATAAGAACCGTCCAAATCACAAATTAACACAACACAATATTCTTTCGTTCAAATACTATAATATTGAACATAATATGGGGAAATGGACATACAACAAGAGCACCACCTACGAGTGCTGGATGCTCGACTTGTTAATCTGTGAGTGAAAATTCTAAGAGTAACAAGGGCAGATAACTCATTAATATAAGTCACAGGGTTACCAGCCTTGTCAGTATGGATTCCCCTTGTGATGGCGAATAACTTTGTAGAGTTTCAAGTGGATATACCTTGGTAGTCTTTGAGCAATTGACATTTTGGGTAAAAATTCTAAGTCAGAAAAGGGGAATAACTGTTATAAAATGCTGGATGAATTTGTTTCCTGTTGTCAGCAGGACATTTCATTCCACAAGAGTACTGACATTCAAGTTGAAAGCTTCGATAGCTTTGAGAAAATTCAGTTTATGTGTAAAATTTGCCACTATTTCTATGTACTAAGTACGACAAAGTGACACGCAATTTCTTTAAATGGTACAAAAATGAAATGCCTACGACTATTATTGCCATAGTTATCCTAACTTGAAACATGCACAGTTTCTGTTGCGTTTGAGTATAGTTTATTACAGTGTAAACATGTCTTTGTGATCACCTTAATTAAGCAATCATCTAAAAGCAAAACTCATTACCAGGTAAATCCAAATTGGCCATTGTTATGTTTAATTAAACACATCAGCTACATACTAAAATGGCTATTTTGGGAGGCTGTAAATTAAAAAAATTTGAAAGCAAACTACTAGTTAGATTGTTCGGAGGTTGATGAACGGCTACATACATGTATCTTATGTTAATGATTTTATAGTAAATCATTCTGGCACTGCCGCGGACACATGACATATTGTTCCTTCATATTATACTGCATCTATTGTTTGGCAACCTAACAACATTATTCTTATAAATAGGATTACAACTGCCAACAAGGGAAGTACCAAGCAAAGAATGTATGGAGGAAACAGATTGTTTACAAAAATAGCAGTACAATACAACAAGCCTTGGTGTGTGTATGACAGCAGAATCATAGATAGACCATGTTTAAGGTAGTAGAAGAATTTTGTTAATTCGTGTTTAAGATAGTCAAAGAGTTTAAGTCCAATTTAAGTGCTTTGTTTATTAATGTTTAAGGTAATTGAAGAGCTTTGACAAAACTATTAATAGGCTGCGTTTAAAATAGTCAAAGAGATTTGACAGAATCATACATGGACCATGTTCAGACAAAGGTATACTGCAAGCAAACATTACTGTTAAAACTTAAAACTCTATCATGACAAGCATGTAAAGGATACAGATTTAGTTTATATAAGACATGATAAAGAACAAGCTTTCAGATGATAAGGAATCATCCACCAGTTTGGAGGACATGTCTGGCAAAGTTTGAACAAATTTCCAACTTGAGCCTGAAAGTCTGACCCCATTTATATTTTGTCTGGATTTCTTTTTTGGTTTGCCAAAAACAGTTCTTCAGCCTTAATCAGTCAAAATGTCTACCACATTTCTTTAACTATCCAGAAGTCTGGTGACTATTTATATATATGGTCAAAATGTGACCAAGTTCCGTTTATATATAAATAGATTTCTAAACCGTTGCAAAAAACTCTCACTTTCTTCCAAATTGATCTCACAGAAAAAGTTTTCTACATATTTTCTGGCAGGATTTAATTTTGTGTTTCCGTTACAAAATAAGCAGTCTGTATGATATAAAAGATCAATTTGTCCCAACAGAGGTATGCAATTCATTCCTTATGAAATGGAGACATTCCATAAAACGGTCTCCCGGGAAATTTCCCAATAAGCAAATACTTCTTCTAATGAATAATGTATGTTGTTAAATAGTTCCTTCACTGGCTGATCCTGGGAAACAATCGCACATCAAGCAGTATGATTACTAACACTTTACATCTATATTAGGCGATAATGTTCACAACATTGGCGTGAGAAAAACCACAACACTCCTTTAACACGGGTAATTCATAGGTCTGCTTTACCAAACGTAAATTGATGTTTTGTTCGTTTCTTTTTCATTCGACGCTTTCTCTCTTACTTTTTAACTTAAAATTATTCATTGGACTTTATACAATTTTGTTGACAAAAAATTATTCATTGGGTTTTTCAACCATTTTGTTAACTTTTTTCAATGGATTTTCATGCTATTTTGTTGATTATAAATATTCATTGGGTTTTTTCAACTACAGTCTAACTTGTATTAAGCGACCACCATTGGGAAGATCTGAAAACAGTTAATTAACGGAATGGTCATTTAACACAAATGTTAGAAACATTGAGTGTAATTAACAAATTTCCGATTTTAGGCGGTCTGAATACCATTCAACTTCAATTGATAAACATTCGTGTGAAAATGAGTTTTATGATGATTCTATACTTGTATGCATTGTCTTCACAAACATTTCAATCATTTAGATAAATTTAGTCATATATTACACAATGCAATTAATGCAAGTCAGTATTGCTTGCACAGTCCACGAACAAAACAGAATAGACATACCCGGTTTTTACCCCATTCCAAATGGACAGTGACAGCAAGCTAATTTTAGCAAAAGATACAACAATTAATCCGTAATAATTTGTGTAATTGGATTAAAATAATCTGTATGACATGCCCTATGGACACAATTGTGATTATCAATGCTCGTAATTGAGGTCCGGTTAACAACAGACAAACTCTGAAGTGTGAACAAACAATGATTTATGACGAGGTATAAGGTAATTGACAATATGTCACTATAATGTAACAGACAACAGTTACTAGTGATTTACATTTTTTTTGGTCGCTTAATGAAATTTGACCAATCAATTATAGTGCTTTAATAGTGGTCGTTGGTCGGGTTAGACAAGAGTCGCTTAATACAATAGGAAAATAGAACAAATACGATCGGGAGGAGTTTAAAACGGTCGTTTAAGACAAAGGTCCCTAAAAACAAAGGTCCCTAAAAACGCGTGGTACAAGTTAGACTGTATTTTGTTAACTTTTAATATTCATTGGAGTTTTCTTACTAATTTTGTTAACTTTATTCATTGGATTTTTATACTTATTTAGTTAACTTTATTAGTTGGATTCTTATATTATTTTGTTGCCAGTGCATCAATGGGATTTTAATACTTATAATTTTGTTAATGTTTTTCAATAAAATAAAGCAGACAGCATGGTACCCATTTTACTGCAAATAATTAACCAAGCATACTTACTAAAATACTTTTTGACAGTTATAAAACTGGGTCTTTTAGCTTTTTGACAGCAGAAAAAGTCATGTCATTTTGCTTTTTGACAGCAGCTACTGAAACACAGACTTTCAGCTTTTTGACAGCAGAAACTTGATTTTCAGTGGTTTAGTCTAATTTTTTCGTTCAGTTTTGAGTACATTACAAGTAAAGATAGTTGAAATCATCTTATCTGGGCTAAGGGCAATAATAAAGAACGGTTATTCAGCTGGAAGCTTTGTTTACTATGTATAGAACCAAATCATTGTCAAGTTCAGACAGACATCTCTCTCAATGTACCAGTTTCTATGTCAGGAGAACTGTCTGAAGCCTCAATAAAACTGTAAAAATGACAAAGTTTTTTCAACCCTTTGGTGGCAATCCACAAGATATATTAATAGTCAAACCTACAAGTAAACATTGGGTTCACAATATGAATGACTGCACAATCATGTGAGCTTATGCAAGAAGGATTTTTTTCATTTACGCTAAGTTTTATATCAGGCGTACATCATCTTTTACAAATGAAATGAGCAAAGAAGTGAAAATATGCAAAGTGAACCAAGTCTCCCTGCCCCTAAAAATTATTTTTTTATATTATTTTTTGCCCAGCATATCAAAACAAAGAGCAAAATCAGTATGGACAGAATTGTCAATATGGTCAGTGTTCACATTACATTACGCTTAATGTCATATATTCAGGGAAATGTCGTGCTGCTTTAATTAACATGTAGCTTACCAGTTGTCATGTAAGATAGAACGTATGGGGAAATATCTCGGTCACAATTATATGTTGACAAATTATTTGTGTGTGTAGAGGTGGAGTGATTGATCTACAGTAAAACATCACCAGATTTTAGCTTCCAGATTTGGGGTAAATCTCAATCCAAATTTTTACGATAAACAAAATTTAATTCATCTGTACTGAACAGTCCACCTGTTGAAAGAATCCATCATTGTTGTATGCCCTCTACTGGCTGTTAATAGGACAGGTTACACTGTATATGTACGATCTAGATCTGAAATCTCACTTAAAGGCCACGTCTATACAAGAAAAAGACACAAAATTAAGAAAAAGCATTTTTAACTTAATGTCTTCTTTTTTTACTTTTTAATCAAATCAATTTTAAGACAATGTCACTAGTGACTCACTAGTGACTACACTAGAATGTCCTGTGGGTCACAATGTCAGGTCTTATAATTGAAGCTTACGGTATATATATTGATCCCATTGGTTTCACACAAGTTCTTTCATCAATGTTTACAAGTTATATAAGTAAATATGGTTGACTGCATTAATTGTCCACACAAGTTATTCAGTAATTTATCATCTACCATGCAGTACCTAACTCTGCTCTATGGTCAAGCTGAAGTGACTACCACAGCATAGCCATGGAAGAGATGAATGTAGCCCAAGTCACAGTCGAACATAACCTGCTACTAAAGTACGTCCAACAAGAGATGCTTGTAAAACATGTAAGCCAAATAATCAGAAATGGTAACCTTGACCTTTCACATACTGACCTCAAAATCAAAAGGGGTCATCTACTGTAGATGACCATTATTCAGGAAAATTTTGTAGATCCTAGGGCAATTTAAGCTTCTTGAGTAATTGAACAGACACCATTTGGGCTACCGGGCGACTGGCCGACTGACCAACCAACAGACTGACAGTCATGTGCAAAGCATAATAATTTGCTGTATACTGTATTTGCTCAAGTATTTCACACAGCTCTGGTATTAAATGCAGGTAATTTATCATCAGTGTAGTAATACCACATGGTTTTTGGCTACAGTTCCAAGTAGAAATTTGTAAACATTGGAACACAAATGGAGCCATAAGTATTTTATTTCTTCATAGATTTCTATTAAATATACGCCACGCTATGGGGAACATTATTTGCTTTCCACGAAATATAAAATCTTTTTCAGTGGCTGTGCCGTTTTGTCTATTACCCTGTGTAACTGTAGAATGTGTAGGTTTCACAGGGAAATGCAAAAATCGGTAAAGCTGCTGAAAAAGATCTTATATTTCATGGAAAGCAAATAATTTCCTCCTTAGTGTGGCGTATATTTCAGAGAAATCGATGAAGAAATAAAATACTTATCTTGCTGAGATGATCATTGCGACCAAATTTCATAAAGGATAGGTCAAAATTGTGACCTCTAGTGACTACACAAGCAAATTGGGGACAGACGACTGACAAGCAGTGGTCACAAAAGCTCTCAAAATGACATGTGAGCTAAAAATGATAATAAAGAGACTGTTAAATAACGCTAAAAATAAGCCCTGGTGGAAGCCTTGTCCATACTAACAGGACAAATCAATCAGGGGCCATAATTTCATAGAAATGTTGGATAGTGTTAACTTACATGGCATTGACAGTGTAAGGTAAACAAGTAATTAAGAATTGCAAGCAATACAGAATCCCCTACCGGTTTTAAGCCATTTTCAATGTTTCTGTTGCCATAGCAACCACAATTTTTGTCAGAATCAAAATATTTTTAGACGTGCATAATCCCCTTATTGCCCCCTATCCACATACTAAGTTTCATAAACCTAACTTGGAAACTTTTTGAGTTATGTCAGGATCCAGATTTTTTGACTGACTGACTGACGGCAAACCTATAGTCCCCTCCGGTCAAAAACCGGTAGGGGACTAACAAGCAGCCAAAGTAGTAAATTGTGGTTAACATTTTCAATGGGACAAACGGATGATCAGGACATTCACTATATGCCTCCTGTAACAGTAGATGGATGATCAGGACATTCACTATATGCCTCCTGTAACAGTAGATGGATGATCAGGACATTCACTATATGCCTCCTGTAACAGTAGATGCCGGGTAAAACAATTCAAGGAGAGGAAGATGTTGTGTATCACTTTTAACTTTAAAGTAATATGTTAGTGCCTAATTCAGGGGTGTCAACACAGCCAAATTAAAAATCCTGAAAATCATATGCGGCTGACCTTCATGTCACTGCAACCACATTGTTTCCATATTTAACTCAAGTTTGTATTGAATAAATTGTTCAGAGCATATTATATTGACCATAACTTTGCCATTTCTTGAGATATTTTGATCAAATAACTTTTATTTTGGTCAGAAATCTTAGCTCTACCAGGATTGATAAATCCGGAATTCCGGATTAATCAGGAATATTGACACCCCTGCTAATTAAGCAGCTAGCTGCAATATACAATCAAATATATGGTCATTAATCTGGTAAAGTGAGATATAATAAAATGTTCACCTCTTCCTGGGCCTCCAGTATAAGCCCCAACGGTTCATACTTGGTATCCTTGTAAGCGGATAAATGTAGATTTCCTCCTATTGAAAACATCTTCTCAGATAAAATAAACAATCTCCATCATTAATGAATCATTTCGGTATTTTTTGTGTACACGTTAAATCCTTCGATTTCTTGATTAGTTTTTGTCATAGTAGACGAAGTCAACATTGTGAAAAATATATCCTTTCTATGTATATAAAATAACAGCACATTTGTTTAACAAGGTTACACACTTGTTTACAGTACCGTTTTTTCAGTTGCCACATTTCGTAATCCTATAGTTCTGCAATACGTACCATTCACTATAGGCAATACAGTTATACCTCAGTATTTGCATGTTCCAGTACAAGAGATGCTTATTATAGGTAGCTAGGTTAAGTCATTCTCATAAAATAGAAGTTCAAAGTTCAATAAATTATTGTTTCTTCATTTTAGCAGTAATACATGTACATACACCATGAAAATTCTCTGACAGTTCACTTGGTCAATACTGCAAACAGAATTTATGATGTAATTTGTCTCTAAAATTGAGAATAAAGCATCATCACTATAAGCCACACACATTTTTGTTATAAAGGCACTTAATAAGCTACTTTTTAAGCTCCTTTTTACAATACTTTTATTTCCGATAACTACTTTTTTATTTTAAGGCAACATTAGTATACTTTCTTCTTTTTTGGTTGAACACAAAATTTGGGGATATTAGTGACTTTTACATTCACAGGCCCTGTCTGGGAGTAAGTTAAGGAAAGTTTTATACAGTTTGGGAATAATCCAAACAAGTTTAAATCTTCTGATATAATATAGCTGGCTCACATTAACATTTTATACTTACTTGTCAAATAAATTAATATCAATGTTTTCTGCTAAAGGTGCTTGCTATTTTATTTCTCAGATAAATCAACAATCCCGGCATAGTTCAACCAAGGGATATAAAGGCAGTGGCCTAAAAACATGAATATTTTAGTCCAAAAAATAAGGGAGCAGACTTTTGAGCCTGATTTTTTCCATAAATCATGTTAGAACTGTCCTTATACAATTACGCCATGCATTGATTGAATTTGAAAATGACACACTTTATTCATATTGAATTACAGAGTTGATGTATTAATGCTTATAAATTGTGCAGCATATAAGTTCTACTTTACTAGTATTATATACAGTACCCACCAAAAATAAGTATATACAGTTGCAAAATTTAACTTGATAAATTTTTTCAATATACGTTTATCCGACAGTCACAATTATACTCAGTTTCTGAACTACAGTTACTAAATGAGTCAAAATAGAGGTGGAAGTAAAGATGAAAATGTTTTGAATTAAAATAACCATGTGATCACTGTAGATGCAGAGCAACAGATAAGCTGCGTATTAGGGTAATTACCCAATTAATTTTCTTAAAAACCCTATTGATTTTGAGAAGAGGGAGTAAGAAAAAGCAAAGACAATTCGAAATACCCATATATAAAAGGGTGTTATAGTGATAAATAGTGCATAAAAGCTTATTTACCCTTTGAGTTTTATTAAATACCCAATTAACATTTGTCAAAACCCAATCAAAATTGAAATTCGGGGGTAAAATACCGGTACCCAATTGACTAAAACCTTATCTGTTGCTGCTGTAGATGGGCTGATTTTTCTTCTTATTATGACAAATTTTTTACCTTTCAAGCCTGACAAAGAAATTTTATATTTTGCACATATGGATCAATGTATGGTCTTTGCACCTTATAAATAAAAATATTCCTTGTCTTCTAAAATATTGTTGCTTCTGTGACTGTTCTGTAAATAGTGTTATAACAGAAGAGTAAATGGAAAAATAACCTCAGTATACTAATTATAACTTATTTTAGTGGGCAGTGTATATGAGTCAAATGACCAGGCACTATTTTACACTTTTTAACACTTTCATGGGTGAAAGTTTGAAATTCTGAAAGACCTGAAATACTTTTTGGTACTCTAAAAACCTGAAATTCAGGCATGTGCCTGAAAACTTTCACCCATGCACTTTATTATATTATTTAACAGTATTTTACACTATTTCACACGTCCCTGATTCAACCAATAACACATCATCCGTAAAATAGCAGGAGTAAGTGTATAAATAATGAAGTTATTTTCTACTTTCAATAAAAAATTAATCAATATCACAATAACTATTGAACACTTCTATGTGATGAAGGTTTGGACTTGATCAACCCAAATACCTTTTGAAAAATAACGGATGAAAAAATCTTGGTAATTGCTTAACATTGATTATGCAGGTTAAGTACTTAACTAAGCAATTAAGCAACGAAAATGCAGGCTGGAAACAAAATTAAATCGGGAAGTTTCCTGAACATCTAATTTTTTTAAACAGGAGATTATAACTTAACTTTGGTTTAAACTATGTTTCAACTACAACAAATCCACTTCACATGCTGATTAATATTCCTATTAAGTTTGATGACTATAATGCATTGCTTTAATGATTTTAGAGACACGTTGGAAACAAAATGTCAACACCCTCCTAATAGGTGGCTCTGTGAGGTTGAATCCCAGAAATAATTAATTTTAGAATTTTGATGTTTAAACTTGATCCTTTAATTTAAGTAAATTTTGCCAAATATTTTAAGTATTTTTTTATGCAATACATACATGCCAGATCTCCTGCATCATGCGTGAGTCTCCTGCATTTGAGACTGTACTCCTGCATAATCAGAGGCCAATTTATCAAATCTCACGCATTTCATGGACAAACTAGAATCTGACATTTTTAGTTTACATTATGAAAATGATGACAAATATTACTTTAAATTGCTACATGAAGCATGCATGGTATTGTCATCAAATTAGGATAAGTGAAAACAGCATATAAACTTCAATACTTTAAGTCTAAAGTTTCAGCAACAAAAATCTCCTGCATTTTAATGAAATCTCCTGCATTTCCATCACCAATCTCACGCAAAGGGGTCTGCGAAACATGGCATGTATGGCAATACTATATATATTTATTATCCTCTCTTTTATAATATAGGCCAGTTACATAACAATACTTTTGAATAGGTATTAGAAAACATTTAGTAGATCTACCCACACAAAATAAATGGTGATCCATTTTTTAAAAAAGAAATCTCACATTTATAGGTCTGAATAATTTCACATTCCTAAAAAATTAAGTTTACTTGTCTTAGTTCAAACAAATACATTTTTTTAAATTAACAAATCTGTGATCCACATTTTAACTTCTGTTATTCCAAGTGGTTATATGTATGTATGTTATTCTTATAAAATGCAGTCTAGAAATAAGAAACACAAAACATTTATTTTCAGACAAAATTGATGAATTCTTCCAACTTTTTACCACATATTATGTAACATTTCCTCACAGTAAAAAATCTTTCCTGCTGATCACAATATTTCAGTGAAAATGTTCCATTTCACGCTAAATTTCCTAATTCCAACTGTCATGATGATCGACAGCAACTATTATCCTTCAGTAAGGTTGATGGCAATACTTCTATAGCAAGCTAATTAATCCACACTTTGATGACAAAATCTAAAGAGATATTAAAAGCGAAAGAACAAACACTATTATCAGATGTGAATCATCATCGACATCCAGTACATGATATCACTTCAACGTTTACACTAACACTGCAAGAAGTATCAATAAAATAAAACAACATCAGATTCTTGGCAAACAGAAGCTATTCAAGCCTTCTAATAAATTGCTAATAAATAGCATATTTCTCCATTCAGCTGTTAAAGGTTTTACAGGAACATTAAAGGTTTCTCAGGAACCAATTTATGATAATATCCTGTAGGCTTCAAACCCTAGCTATAAAGATGTAATGACAAAAGCATAACAACAATTGTGTGTAAGAACACTCTGTGGTTTGTAACAACGCTCCATGGTTAAGCTATAGGTCTTTTAACTCAACCGGATAAAATTATATACACAAGAGTTTAACCAGCCTTCAGCCGCCTGATCAGTCAAGGACTCAAGGGGTACAAAGATATGGGTTGCTTAAAACAGGAGGGTCTATATATACAGTTGTATTTACAGTCAAACCAGAATTAACAGTTACCTGAAATAACAACAAATTTACTACTGTAAACCAAGAAATTATTTTGCGCAGTTTAATTTCGCAGAGTTCGCGAGAGGTAGAATTTCTCAAAATTAAGTAGCTGCGAAAGTGCTAAAAACATTAATATGTAAGATTGCCGGAAAATTAAAAACGTGAAAATTTGTAGTCACGAACATGCTGACGATCAGCAAAAGGCGAAAGTTAGTATTCGCGAAAGTAAATTGGTTTACAGTATCTTAAGTAGCCAATATCAATATGAAAGTTGGCCAGTTATACATTAAATATTCCTGAATAAATCAAGTCACCTGCCTTAAACATCCACATTTGATGGATCCCTCCTTGACTTGCTGCTTAAGAAGATTGGAATGCATATGAAATACAGGGGTCTTTCTAAGCTGAATATTACCCAATCCGGAAAATAAGAGTCAAGTCTGTTTCCAGATTCATTTCTCACTTTATGCACCCATACCTACACCAAAACTGTTTTAATTAAACATTAACATTGATTCTATCAGACTATTGTTAAAATTCTCCTTATAAAATTTCAAATGACCATAACTTAGTCAATACATTGATTTTTTTACAAAGAACGACTTTTATTTTCAGCAGAAAAGTAAAATCTTTCTCATGCAGCAAATCATTCTGGGATTCAGAATAGGACCGCTATAAATAAGATGCAAAGTATTCATCAATATTGAATAACATTCAATTTGACTGTTGAAGTCAGGTGGATGGCTTAAATGAGGTGGTTCACTAACACAGGTTTAGACCATAGACCCAGATACAGCTAATATTGAACAACCTTCTCTGAAAGAATATTTTAGTAGTAAATTGTTATAGAATCAATACATAAAAATTATCCACCACTAGGCGTCACTGTCAATAAAGTCTATCAGTAAGGTCTGTCTATTAAATCTATTAAAAACAGCAATATGGCAATTTCAGAATGGTTTTTTTCTTATTAAATATTAAGTTGGTCTTATTAGCAGGACCAATTGAATATAATATCCATAATATGTTATAGGTCAATGCTCTTGTAGTTTTAGGTTTCAACAAGACTGCGTTCAATAAACGCTTATGCCCCCTTTGGAAGCCTTGTCCATAAATAAGTCTAAGTCCTAAATTAGGTCAAGGTGAAGGTCAAAATGGGATCAGGTGATACAGGCATGTGGAGAGTGTATATATACAACATCCATGCAAGTATGGAAGCTTTGTAGCAAGCCATAATGATGCTAGAAGAAACGGTCAATTTGGGTTAACCGGACGGACGAACGAACGGACAGACGAACGGACGGACGAACGAACGAACGACGAACGGACAGGTGAATCACTATATGCCTCCTGATCTATCGATACGGGGGCATAAAAATCACTTGCACAATTTAGCATACAGTTTTTTTCTAATATTTGACCTTAAGACCAACTTATAAACCCACTTTCTAATATGGCATAGAATTCATTAATAAATTTGCCTTGTCAAAAAATACCATCTATCAAATTGTATAAGAAATAAATGATTATACTCAGTGTGTGATGACACTTCTTATGACAAGGAGAACAACATTCAGGAACATTATATAGAAACAAGAGTATTATATAGGAGTAGGAGCATTATATAGGAATGGGAGAATTATATAGAAACAGGAGCATTATATAGGAGCATTATATAGGAACAGGAGTATTATATAGGGACAGTAGCATTATATAGGGACAGGAACATTATATAGAAACAAGAGTATTATATAGGAGCAGGAGCATTATATAGGAGCAGGAGCATTATATAGGAGCAGGAGCATTATATAGGAGCGGGAGCATTATATAGAAACAAGAGTATTATATAGGAGCAGGAGCATCACATAGGAACATGAGCATTATATAGGAGCAGGAGCATTATATAGGAGCAGGAGCATCATATAGGAACTGGAGCATTACATAGGAGCAGAAGCATTATATAGAAAGAGGAACATTATATAGAAACAGGAGCATTATATAGAAACATGAGCATTATATAGGAACTGGAGCATTACATAGGAGCAGGAGCATTATATAGAAACAGGAGCATTATATAGGAACAGAAGCATTATATAGAAAGAGGAGCATTATATAGAAACAGGAGCATCACATAGGAACATGAGCATTATATAGGAGCAGGAGCATTATATAGGAGCAGGAGCATCATATAGGAACTGGAGCATTACATAGGAGCAGAAGCATTATATAGAAAGAGGAACATTATATAGAAACAGGAGCATTATATAGAAACATGAGCATTATATAGGAACTGGAGCATTACATAGGAGCAGGAGCATTATATAGAAAGAGGAGCATTATATAGGAACAGAAGCATTATATAGAAAGGAGCATTATATAGAAACAGGAACATTATATAGGAACAGAAGCATTATATAGAAAGAGGAGCATTATATAGAAACAGGAGCATTGTATAGAAACATTAGCATTATATTGGAACAAGAGCATTATTTAGGGACAGGATCATTATATAGGAACAGGAGCATTATATAGGAAATTGGAACATTATATAGGAAATTGGAACATTAAATAGGAACAGGAGCAATATACAGGAACAGCAGCATTATATAGGAGCAGGAACATTATATAGAAACAGGAGCATTATATAGGAACAGGAGCATTATTTAGGACCAGTAAAATTATATAGGAACAGGAGCATTATTTAGTGACAGGAGCATTATATAGGAAATTGGAACATTATATAGGAAATTGGAACATCAAATAGGAACAGGAGCAATATACAGGAACAGCAGCATTATATAGGAGCAGGAACATTATATAGAAACAGGAGCATTATATAGGAACAGGACCATCATAGAGGAACAGGAACATTATATAGGAACATTATATAGGAGCAGGAACATTATATAGAAGCATTATATAGGAACAGGAGCATTATATAGGAACAGGAGCATCATATAGGAACAGGGGCATTGGAACAGAAGCATTACACAGCACATATCATGCTTCAAGTCCTCGTCATAAAACTGGTAATGAAATTGCCCAATGAACAGACAGTTTTCTAGTCTACTGAACATGAATATAATCACACACTACTGTGACTGGGCCTATACAAGAGTACATTATCAGCAATATCACATGCATCCCATTCTAGGTTATACAGCCATGCTAGAAAATTTAATTAAACAAGTTAATAAGATTCATTAGTTCCGTGCAGAATGCATTGACGGGAGGTTTTACATAGCCAGTATCCGGGTAACATCAGGAACAGCGGAAATCAGATATGTAATAATGTACTATACAGGAAGTATGTCGAGACATTTGGGCCACTTACAGTATACAAAAAATTAGTTCTAGGCATCATTAGCAATAGAATTTTCTGTAGTTGGAGACCTATTCAATGTAAGACTGAAATCAATGTTGGCATTCATGGTATTGAATCAGAAGGAAGAAAAGAAATTTCCGAGACACTGGCAAATATTCCATACATTGGTTTCATATAAACGAAAGCTCTCAACTGACCACTTAGGCACAATCCAAATCATTAATTGCCAGTATTTCATTGCCTAAATACTACTATGTTAATATTTTGGTTCATTTGAGTAAAAAATAAACATGAAAATCCTATTATGTGATTTACCAGTTAGTAAAAATATCAATACGCATATTGAAAGTGTACTCTTAAATATTCATAAGTTTAGTTGAAATCATGAAGTCTGTACTAAAGTAGCAAAAAGTATACTAGTAATTTCAGTTAATTTTTTTATTGAATTTATTGATAAGACACCAATATGTATTTTTTCTGTATTGTAAAACTACCATAGTTTTTCCATAGCTTTAATATTTCTGTCATACTTTCAGTAATCAACTGTTGGGTTGTTTGCATTCTACTGAGACATTGACTGAGACATTGACTGAGACATTGACTGAGACATTGACTGAGACATTAGACATAGACATTGACTGAGACATTAGACATTGACTGAGACATTGACTGAGACATTAGACATAGACATTAGACATTGACTGAGACATTGACTGAGACATTGACTGGGACATTGACTGAGACATTGACTGAGACATTGACTGAGACATTGACTGAGACATTAGACATTGACTGAGGCATTGACTGAGACATTGACTGAGACATTAACTGAGACATTAGACATTGACTGAGACATTGACTGAGACATTGACTGAGACATTGACTAAAAACATTGACTGAGACATTGACTGAGACATTGACTAAAACATTGACTGAGACATTGACTGAGACATTGACTGGGACATTGACTGAGACATTGACTGAGACATTGACTGAGACATTGACTGAGACATTGACTGAGACCATCGTAAGTGCCTAGTCATTCATTTCCAAGCCAGATTGATCAATGATCTCTAACTTTGTGAGAAGAGACAGCTATGTGATACAAGGTGCGCTACCTTTAGTTTTTTTCCGGAGAGACTCCTTGGTTCTTCAACATGCCCAGTGTATATCTAGCACTGATACACACGTGACTATCTCTGGGTTACCAACCAGTTCATCTCTAGTTGGGTCGGAAACACCGAAAAGTGTTTCAGAAAAGACAAAGTGCCACGCCCGAGAATCAAACAAAGGGACTTTCGATCTATAGTCAAGAGCGTTATCCACTCTACCATCATGCCAATCCATTGTTTAAACATTGTCACAGAAACGTGTTTAGACATCAGCAAAAATTCTTACATTAATTTGAAATGATTGAATGGAAAGCTTGCACTGTCTGAAGGATGAGAAAGTCTCTGAGAAATTCAAGTTAAACTAACCATGCCAAATGGAATTAATATGTCATAAATGTGAATGGCAGGCATCAGATATATATCAAATTTTTCCAGCCTGTAATGTAAGCTGACAATGTATGGGACATCAGTTACTAAAGCACTGACTGTGCTCACTTATTATTAACTGTATAGAAAATATCAGTGGCTTTAAGTTAACCAAATTTATTGAATGTTGTTTGTACATTAAGGTTTATTGGTCTCATAATAAGATAAATTTTGTAAGGGAGCCGGTGCCTCAACTGTGACTGATGCATCCCAGACCCATGCATGTTAATTGGAACAGTGAATGCTGTTAATAGGGTGTTTAAGTACCAGCTATATTCAACGCCCACAGTTTTCAAGGTCTGTGAACCTTATATTAATAGGCTGATGAACACTTATATTTAAGGTCTGTGATGATTTATATTTATTATAAGGTCTGTGAACATTATATGTAAGGTCTGTGAACACTTTTATTTAAGGTTTGTGAACACTTATATTTAAGGTCTGTGAACATTTTATATTTAAGGTCCATGAACATTTCTATTTCAGGTCAGTTAACATTTATAGAGAATATTTACATTTAAGGTCCATGGACATTTACATTTAAGGTCCATGGACCTTTATATTCAAGGGATGAGAAAAATGATATTTAAGGTATGCCTTTCGTCACAAAAATATTTTCTCTTTGTCTAGAATATTATCTAGCTTTAACAAAGTCAGATATTTGCATACGATCAACATTTATCTTTCCTCTGTTTAACAAACACAATCCAAAATGGCTTTTGTGGAGATTGCACAGCCAAAATTTCTCCTACAGTTATTGTAGCATAACAGATACTGATTCCAATTTCCGCTAACCACGTTTCTGTTATACTTTCCATGTATCTAATGTCTAACTTTTCAAGCGATTGTGACAGAACGAGATCCATCAGTTTTTTTTCTTTGAATTGGAATGAAGACAATTAATCAAGTGGTCGAAGACTGTCATGTAGGATTACATTAGGTAGCTAACTTGGGGGGTCGCATCTAGTAATTAGGTCATTATTGATCAGATGAATGATTGAATGATTGATTGACTGTTCATACGTTATAATGAGATTATTGTAAGGTGGTTAAGTGTAAATATTGACTTGTATAAGATTATTCAGTTCAATCAAACTATCTGGAAAATTTTCTTAGAAAGCATTAAGTACAAGGTAAGTTATTGTATGTTCCCTGTGTGCCCATTGATCCAGAGTAATACTTAAGACACAAAACACACGGACGCGGGACGATGTGCGTGTATCCGATATGCGCCCAGTGCCTAGGCATCATGCAGACGTTGGTTGATGAGCACTTACATTACTCTGGCCACAGCCCGATGACCAGTCAATGTCTGTCTGGATTAGACTAAAGTATGTCGTCCAAAACAGAAATTTTACATTTGAGACACACGTATAATGGCCTCATCTATAATACATAAAACTAAATGACAATGATAAATTTCAACTGCAATCTGTGCACAAAACACATTACTACTGAGTGGGCATGTAAACTAGTATAGAGCTAGAGCGAATGTTCCCCTGAGCAGTAATTGAGCATTTGACAGTCTCCCAGCAGTGATAGAGCACTTGACAGTGTTACCCAGCAGTGATAGAGCACTTGACAGTGTCTCCCAGCAGTGATAGAGCACTTGACAGTGTTACCCAGCAGTGATAGAGCACTTGACAGTGTCTCCCAGCAGTGATAGAGCACTTGACAGTGTTACCCAGTAGTGATTGAGCACTTGACAGTGTCTCCTAGCAGTGATAGAGCACTTGGCAGTGTTTCCCAGCAGTGATAGAGCACTTGACAGTGTTACCCAGTAGTGATAGAGCACTTGGCAGTGTCTTCCAGCAGTGATAGAGCGCTTGACAGTGTTTCCCAGAAGTGATAGAGCACTTGACAGTGTCTCCCAGCAGTGATAGAGCACTTAACAGTGTCCCAACAGTGATAGAGCACTTGATAGTCTCCCAACAGTGATAGAACACTTGACAGTCTCCCAGCAGTGATAGAGCACTTGACAGTCTCCCAGCAGTGATAGAGCACTTGGCAGTGTTACCCAGCAGTGATAGAGCACTTGACAGTGTTACCCAGCAGTGATAGAGCACTTGACAGTCTCCCAACAGTGATAGAGCACTTGACATTCTCCCAACAGTGATAGAGCACTTGACAGTCTCCCAACAGTGATAGAGCGCTTGACAGTCTCCCAACAGTGATAGAGCACCTGACAGTGTCTTTAAATACTGGTTGAAAAATGTTTTTGGTTAAAAATACTGAGAAAAAAACAGCATCAAACCTGATGATAATAGCACAATCATACTACAAACCAAGGTCTCGAGACTAAACAAATTACTGATACCAGCAAGAACTTGACTAGAAGTTTGTAAAAAGAGTGTAATTCTAATTACAACGAAACAAAATGTAGTAGTTTCTAAATATAATCAAACTAGCTATAATCTCTTATTCTCTGACAGAGACCATAAACTCTGCCCTCCTCTCATTACTCTCAGACATAACCCCACCGTTAAATTTTATCACAAAAGAAAATTAGGACATCTCTGCATCATTTAATCAGTAAAGCAATGATTTTATTACACCAGATGTGACTGGAATATACAAGATGTCTAGCTGGATATAGCTGCAAATAGAGGTTGAGTTTTTCAAAATATGAGCCAACAAGTAATTGAGAATTGCAAGCAATACAGAATACATGCATAATCCCCTTATTGCCCTCAATCCACATACCAGGTTTCATAAACCTAGCTTGAAAACTGTTTGAGTTATCGAAGGATCCAGATTTGGGCATATTTTCACTCTTTCTGTCGCCATAGTTTCATAAACCGAGCTTGGAAACTGTTTGAGTTATGTCAGGATCCAGATTTTTTGACGGGCGGACTGACGGACGGACGGAGGGCAAACCTATAGTCCCCTCCGGTCAAAAACCGGTAGGGGACTAAAAAACCATTCATAGGCAAAACATCATTTAAATGCCTAGATTATATATCTTTATCTGAGACTGCCCTGTTTTATAGAACCCTGACCTTTTTGGAAGCAGTGCCTCTGAAGTTAATATACCGCATTTTAGAAATTGTTATTGGCTGCTTACTGCAAAATGCCTTACTATCAATACTTTTATCAACTAATCTAAAGTGCAGCTTTGAAGGGCAGTTTTTATGATGATAAATCCTCAGAATTGGTTTGTTGCCATTGTATCAGGATAATTTGTTAACTATCATACAGATGCAGTACTGCAGACTGTTAAAATCATTCCACCCTTTGTAAAAACTTTTTGGATGTAGAAAATATACCAGTCTACTTCACATGAAGATCTTACTGCGCAACAAACATTCCGAATAAAGACAGTTGGTCTAGAAAAGTTGAATATTAGCCCAAACAAAAATTTGCGCATCAAGACACCGTTTTCATGAATTTGCATGGCATGTTTTCGGCACTTCTATTAAACTGGTGTAAACATATAAGTGTATGATTGTACAGTTGAGATCTGTATTTAATAAATGTATTTGTTTCCTTATATCTTTTTATTGTCCAAACACATAATGCATAATCACTAGGTGTGAAAAACAGATTGATTTAACACTGTACAGGGTGCCCCAAAAAACGGGGAACTACCTAAAACCCTTATTACTTATTTAATGTTCAATGAATTTGACTGTTCTTTGGTGAGAGTGTATAAAAGTGATCTCTACTTCTACAATAGGGACTTTTTATTAAGATTTGCTTTGTTAAAACAGGATGTGACGTTCAATCAACAGTTCATAGATATAATATATCAGAGTAATTTAGTGTATCAACTTATTACACCAAATCAGCAGCAACAACTGAATATGTTTGCAAGACAGTACTGACATTTGACCTCATATCTAAGGGCAAGTTGCCGAGATATATGGGCTTTATAGTGAATCTGTTTGCCATTCATGATGAACATTAGTATATGCAGATCCATTATCCTTGACAATGGGACATCTGAGATGTCATTTGGGGTTGTTATGTTAATCTATCTCTATGAACACGCTAACATTCCTTGTTCATTGTATGCTAATATACTGAAACACATAATTGACAACAAGGTAGGTAACTCTGGGTATTGGACGAAATAATCACAATTATGATGCTTGTACTTTGAACTATGTTTATCCCTTAATGTTTTGTCATATTGACAATGTGTTACTGTTAAAAGAGACAAAGTTATGAATGTTTAACCAAGGTCCCCATTTTTTTGGACACCCTGTACATGAGTACAATATGCATACCCAACCAATAACACACTTAACAAAGGGGTGGACGAGTGGTCCAGTGGTAACAGCTACTGACTACTGATCCCAAAGATGTGGGTTCAAAACATCAAACATAACTAAAGTTACTAACAGTCTTTCGGACAGGACGTTAAGCAAGGTACCGTGTATGCAAGTAAGAGAACCAGGAATACTTCTGGAACTGGGGCATCTTCTGTATCATGCACTATCCCCCAAGAACTAAAGTGACTAACCTCTTCTGGGGGCCTCGCCCATATGGATTTCTGGTGGCGGGGATAAATAAAAGCAAATAAACCAAACCATACGAGAACAAGCCTATCAAGTATTGTAGAAACATTTTGTCTTTTACCGGTAATAGTTTCGGAGGACAAAATTTTGATCTATTGACGAGTTCGCAGGCGTTGGACGTGCAAATGTAAAACATTACAGACCCTGATAAAATCTGCACGAACAGTATACTCAAGTAAGTGAGTAAAGTCTATATTTTACGAGGCTCACACACAAACTTTCTGAGATTGCTATTAACATTTTGTCTTAAACAACAGCCACGCAATAATCTGTCTTAGAAAATTCAAAACTTTTTTAAACAATTCTTCAATTTTGCTGTCATTCACTGTTTCTCTTGTCTATGACAGCAGAAAGCTTAAACACTAAAACCACAATGAAAGAAGTTATTCAAAATGAAACGTGATCGATCATTTTAGATCAATCAGTCAAAATACCATAGCTAGCCATCATGGACATTTTGGGATTTTTTTCCCAATGAACTTTGACGATTCCAATAAATATTGATATAGTTGCTGCTGCCATTATGGATATTGCAGAAATCATAATTGTTTTCGATAAACTTTCAGAAATCCAATACATATACTATCTGATGCCTACAATAATATTTTAAATTTACTAACATATTAATTATACTATAGAGTTTTAATATCAAGCATGACTATTGTAAACAGCAACATACAAAATTTGTTTATTTGGATTTAACACTGTGTTCTCACAAAGTTTTTTAGCTGTAAATAATATAACAAAATGTACACATGCATTACAGCAGCAGCAGATTTCTATAGCCAGTTTCCCTTGACTATATAATTTTTCTAACCATACCAACTTAATCACCCTTCAACATTAAGGAAACAGCAACTTCCCCACATGAGGAGAGTAAAATCGACATCGATAAAAACTACTGGATCCTTCTACTAGTTCTATGCATAGATTGTTCAGTTTCAAATTTCACAATTTCTAAACATTCTGGAGACTGTTACTCCTTTTACCCATATTAACATAATCCACTTTGTCATCTAATTGCATAGTGCGGGTCTCAACAGATGTATCTACTGGTCTAAGAAGTCTGTTTGACAAATAACATTGGTTCACCGTATGACAATGAATATACAATTTAGTACTACTATTACATTACAGCACAGACTCCAGCCAAATTATACCCTTTTAGACAGCTTTCCATAATTTTACTGACAATAATGCGAGAATATAGTATAATGACTTTAAAATACCTCATGGGTGGGTCAGGAAGACACAGCTGGAACCCCCATCCCATTTGAAGAACCTTAGGGAAAACTGAGTGGTTGATTCTTGACATGTGACAAACATTTAACAAGAGGGCTCTAGGTCGCTCACCTGTCGTAGTAGTTCATGCAGGTCCCTTAATGGTAATCAAGTAAATGCAGCCTCTATTGAATGTACAAGGTTTCATACTCTGTCATGGGTTGTTATATAAGTTTTCCTTCTCCTAGCTAGCGGCAAATTCTTGTCTCATAGAAATAACTGACATTTACCCAGAGGAACACATTAACAATCGGGCAATAATTTACTGCGCTACAACATCTCCCTTCATCTATCATGTAATACACAATATATTCGCTTTCAATCTCAACAATTTATTTCGACATTTTCAACACTTTTATCGTAAGCTTTGATGATAACATCAGATGATATGACATCACATTGTTATATCATTGATCAATATAAAACAATACCGCTGTGGGATATTTATAATAATAACTTTGGACAATGATACTAAAACTTGCGCTATGAGTGCACTTCCAAATTCAAACAATACAGCAGCAATACACTAACATAAATACAATATATATTATTGCATATACTCAACTAAAAAAGAAACAACAAGTTATTTCAGTTCATTATTTTTCATTGAAATATGCAGGAGTCCTCACTGAAGTATAACGTGTATTATATGGTAGGGCTGCATACCGGTTTACGATATAAATCGAAATACCGGTATTTTGCGTTCGATCGATGAAATAATCGATCAACAACAAATACACATGGAAACCAATAATATCCCCATTCAAGTCGAGTTTTTCTATGTCAACTCAGTGTTCCGTCACAAAAGCTGCAGTGAAATTAACCTCTCTTGGCTAAGCAATTGATGCAAAATACTTTAAAACATGTGTAAACAGAGTAAACCACGAACCTTTGTGTTACAATTGTCTTGTTTTAATTGTGTTCTGCAAGTTAAATACATGTTGCAAGCTTATACCTTCCTATTTAGACGTTTTATTACTTAAAGAAAATATCATATGATATATCGAATATCGTTCATTTTGTATCGATACAAATATCGTATCGATCATTCTAACCAATACGCAGCCCTATTTAATAGGGTGCCCAATCCTGAAAATAAGATACAAGTCTGTTTCAGGAGCCATTAGCACAGCACATTCCTCAATCCACGAAACTTATTTCAAGCATGGTTCTATCGCTGAAATTCAGCAATACAGCTTATTTCTTGGAGTCAATCACTTTAGTGACAATAAATTAATATGAAAGCAAAGGCATAATTTTTTCATTTTGTTTTAAATGTATATGCTGTACTGTTAACTGCATGTTCTATTAAAATGGATTTTGATAATATTTTATGAGTTTAGTAATTGCCTTCTATTTTGTTGATCAGTATACGATACTTAAGCTCTTACATCTCCAAGGAAACTTAAGACAATTCAATCACATTTTTGGACTGGGAAATAATTGGGAAATCACTTCAAACTATATTATAGAGAAAGTCCAGAATAAGAGCAGAGTCAGCAATAATCTGTTACAGTAAAGTAATGCCATGACAGAGCATACAAAAAGAAAGCACATACACACATCATGGTACCAAGTATATAATACCATGGCAACCTGAGTTTGGCATGGATTTCAATTATTTTAGCTATTTTTAGAATAGACCATCCAAGGAACATGCCTGAGTGTGAATTTTGTTTGAAATTGGCCAAGTGGTTTAGGAGGAGAGGTTACTAAGTATGAATTGTTGACACACAGACGCAAAAAAGGACAAATAGTGATCCTTTCTGTGTTTTTTTTTAAATATTCAGTGTTTTTTCCAAATATTGAGTTTTTTTCCTAAATATTCAGTGCTTTATTTTAAATATTCGGTGTTTTTTTTCTTAAATATTCACCTTTTTTTCAAATATTCAGTGCTTTTTTAAAACAATCAGTGCTTTTAAACATGATTTTTATGGGTTGCAATGAAAAGTGAAGCTAAAAGATCTCATATTCGATAAGATTTCATTAACATAAACACAATTTAATAGTGTATGAAATACATCACCATGCCACAGTTCAGCATTTGAACAGACAATACAAGATATATTATATACATATATTGATACTGAACTAGTAAGTAGCGATTACAGCTGACATCAGGGGACCAATAGGTACTTTATACCACATCTATCATACTTGTAAAACTGCCATCATCTAAACCTGTGTACTTAGACATACCAATACTCTATCAATAACCATTAACCAAATAACTAAGTTCTCCCTAGAATTACTTATACTTCTGACAGATCCTACATATCAAACTACCATTACTGTAGGCTAGAAATGCCAGTATAAATCATACTTAGCGTCAACAAAAGGAAATTCAGCCCTTGAAATATTCATGAAGTTTTAATTCTTGCACTTGGGCTATTTACACACCTACACAAAACTACAAAAACATTTATGACAATCTATTTTTAATAACAACCATTAGATTTGGTTGAGAATATTTGAGCCAATGAAAATGTTTTGCAAAAGATTATGACCAATCAAAACTAATCATAACTGAATACCTCTTTCAACTCAATTAATTCAAATATTGAATTGATAGAAGTCTACGACCATCTTGTTGACACAGGCCTGTTACAACTCTACTGCCACAGTCATGACGCAACTCCTATTGTAACATCCCATAGGGCAGTCGTAGAGTGGCAGCTCTTCTTATATCGGGAGTTTTAGAGGGGTGAACATGCAGTTCATTATTAAATGAGTTTTAATTTATAGAATTCCATCAATGAGCAACAGTATAACCTCTCTAGAGCAACAACTTCTCAACAACAACAGCATTATTGTTCCCACTCCACAAATTTAATTATTAACTTTTATTTAAAAGTCCTGAAGCAACAAAATCTCAACAACAACACAATTTTGCTATTCCTAAGGGGTGTTGCTTTTGAGAAGTTACACTTATATAATGCTGTGGCCTCCCATTGACACTCTTTAAAAGGCTTTCAAAGCACATTGGTCTGGTCATTTGAATAACTGTGCTCAGTCATAGTGGCAATTAAGATTTCATATCTACAAGTATTATAAACAGATTCAATAATGCATGAATATAGCTGCATGTCCTTAAGCTTCAAATTTACATTAGTTAAGTACCATTTAGGTAAAGTAGTGTAGTTATCGATTTAAAATGTACTATTGTGATTGCACCAAGGTCGGGAGGGCATCTGAAAGTTCTGACTGTTCGCCTTGCAAAAACATCATTAATTTTGAGAAGTTCAAGCAGTACCTGAACACTTAATGTCTCAAACCAAAGACTTTGAAGCTGAATAGGTTGAAATCAGTCGAAAGACTGAAACACATCACTTTCCGGGGACTGCACAACTCCTTAAGTTTCTTTTCTGCCATTTCCGCAAACATTTATATTATGATTTTACAGTATGTCAAAATAAGACAAGCATTTCAGAGGCAAACAAGACTGCTTCAATAAACGCTTATGCCCCCTGTGGAAGCCTTGTCCATAAATAAGTCTAAGTCCAAAATTAGGTCAAGGTGAAGGTCAAAATGGGGTCAGGTGATACAGGTGTGTGGAGAGTGTTCATATACAACATCCATGCAAGTTTGGAAGCTTTGTAGCAAGCCATAATGATGCTAGAAGAAACGGTCAATTTGGGTTAACCAGGACGGACGGACGAACGGACGGACGGATGGACGGACGAACGGACGGACAGGTGAATCACTATATGCCTCCCCATCTATCGATAGGGGGGCATAAAAAAATTCCCTTTTAAATGCCAATAGCCTTCAACATAGACCAGAATATAATTGAAACAAATATTCAGACAGTGTCGGACAAGTGCTATTGTCCAAGATGACAAGGTATAACAATATCTGGCCGAGTATTGACCTGCCAATCTGTCTGAGCGAACTTCACTAGATTTATCTATATTCCGTTAAATCAGAAATATTCGCTAGGGATTAATTTTCACAATATTTACGTAGTTTGAAAATGCACACAAACTTATCGATAAACAAAGGCAGTAATACCAGGGGTTCTACTGAGGCATAATGCCCAATCCTTAAAATAGGATGCAAGTCTGTTTCGGGTATCATTAGCACAAATCCCAACACCAAACCTTTGTTTTACACATTGTTCTATTGTCAAATTTAGCGTATAAAATTTCAAATGACCATAACTTTGTCAATTCTTTGAGTTTATTCATCAAATAGCTGAATTTTTGCAGAAATGTTCATTCTTTTTAGTGCAGCAATTCTGGATTTCCTGATTATTCCAGAATTGTAGGACACCAGCAATACACAAAAAGTATTTATTTCTCAATTATTTTGAAATTTTATAAACTTGTTCAGAATAACAAATTGGAGAAATTTGGACAACATGAAAATATAATGATTTTACGGCAGTCTTGAGTGAAAACACATCATAGAAGGAAATCATTAACTTCAAAGGGTATTGTAATATTAAGTGTTACAGTGTGTATGTCTGTAAGGATGGAAGATAAGAGGGCCCTGACAGAAGCAAGCGAGATATTCAATAAATACAAGTACCAGGCTCCTGATAGAGTGTCACTTATGAAAAGTTCAGACTGTTCAGCTTCAACAGGACGGTACAGAGCTGAACAAAAAATAATTACCATTATCATTTTATAAATTAATTAGTTTTATTCTTCAGGACAAGAACATTTTCACAAACAAATCCAAGAAATGATCAGTTATACTGTGCAGGGCTTTTTCCTTATATACTAGGGGTTGTTAAAAGGCATCTTATCCAAGATATTTTCTTTAATCATAAAATGTCCACCAATAATTAAGACTAGTTCTTTAAAATCAGCTCCACATGTTACCAAAATATAATATCCCCCAAACTAAAGGCCCCATCCCCAAAGTTGGAAAAGAACTTGTACAGTAAAATAATTTGTATTTGATAAAAAAAGTTTGCTTTCCCCCCTCCCCCCCCCCCCCCCCCATGAATATACTTGATTATACAAAGCGTCTCATACAGAATTTCTGATTCCTTGAAATTTCAAAATGGAAACTTAAACTTTAACTACATAAACATTCAGGTCATTTTTACCACCTTTACACAGGATTGGCAACAACCCTCTCTATATATTGTTTTTTTATGAGTCAAGGGAAGTAACTCAGACTTGACAAGTGATTCACTAACTTCCAGTTCCAGTACACAAATCCTTCTGAACAGCTAGACAGTCACACAATTATTAAAGAGGCTTACTAGAAAGACAAGGTTTGCCAAATGTGATGTCTCTTTAACTTAAGTCTATATATTTATTATTTTTATTCTCACAGGAAATGTATAAGGCTTGTAATGAGTCATTTCCAAGGCAAGAGATGGATTAAGCCCCCTTCTCACTGTTCAAATTGGCATCCTGGTGAGTCCCGGTTTGTAATCCAGGGGAAACTGTGTCTCATACGGAAGACGTTGGACGGTATATCAAATTTGTTAGGTCTTGGTACGGTTCACAGTACGACGCTGGTCCGAAATGATACAGCTATGGTACGGCCTCTACCCATTCTCCAGTTAAAATGAGGTATAATTAAGTATTGATTGCTTGTCATTATCAATCTATCGAACAAGGGGACATCACCCATTGTTCTTGTTAAACTCCGAGTGAGACATCACTGAGGCAATTTTGCATTTGTTATTGTCGAGCGTGAAACTTATTTATTAAAGCGGAATGACTAAAGTCTGTATCGGGACCGTACTTATCCGGAACGCATGAAATAATACGGTCAAAAAACGTGAAACTCCTTGATAGCTCATATTACAATGAATATATTAATTTGTTTTAAAAACAGCTTTAAAGAAAGCATTAACCACTAGGCCACCGTGCCACCCAATGTGTTATAGTTCATCAGTAACTTACCTACATGACTCAAGTTTTCTCCAATTATCAATGTGACCTGACTGACAAACAAGAGTTTAGCAATATAACCCAACTGCTTCAAACAAGGAGGAACATATATAACTAACTATTATATCTCAACCTTACCTCATCACTCTCGAACACGTGACATATAATCTTGGCTTGTTTTCGTCTTCGCATGGAATCTGTGTCACCTGGACTACCAATCAAGCGTCTACGTGCCATGATGACTAGAATTTCACCAATATCCGCTATGTAAGAAATCGTTCGTAAAGAATGATCCATCATTATCTCCTGAAATTCAGAATTGAGAACTTGAAGTTTTTGCCACAAAAAGCATGTCTCCAACAAGGGGCCATAATGCTAGCAAAAATCATCAGACCTTAAATTTCTGACAATACGCACATCTAATGGTACCAAGTATGCATGTGAAGTTTAATTGAAATTTAGCCAATGGTTAAAGTTGCTATCGGGTCCAGCTTCTCTAAATCATTGTATCCAAAAAAAATGCACAAACTATAAGAAAAGTATATAATTTGACGATTGCCAGCCAATATAATTCTAACTTCCTCCGTAAACTCCGATGCCTGTGGAATTAAAACCAACGACCTGGTTACGATTTTATATTGGCCGACATTGTCATCAATCTTCTTCCACTTAACAACTGGCGCCAGTTCTTAAGAACTGGCGTTAGCGTTAAGAATTGGCCACATAACACAAAAAAAACACACAAATATGATGTTTTTATGCTTTAAAATGATAAATTATAGTATTTCGGGTTTATTATGTGAGTTTCAGTACAATTGGAATGATAAAACATAAAGATATCATTTATAATTTTAAAGCATAAAAACTTCATATTCGTGTTTGGTTTGTGAGTTAATTGGGCCAGTTCTTAAAGCTAGCGCCAGTTCTTAAGAACTGTAGCCAGTTCTTTTAGCGCACAATTTAAATATTTTATGACCCCCGGGGTCATAAAATAAATTCGATTTTTATATTAATTGTATTTTAACAATTCCATCACTTCTGGATGAAAGCATAGCGTCCACGGCCAAATAGTAATGCATTTTAATAATTGCAAATATAGTTTTTGGCCTACTTTATGGTGATTTTTAACCCTAATGCACCTTTAAGGTGAACAAGTGTGCAAAAACATTGTGACATCCACCCAGATAGACAGGCATTAAACAAAACATCAATCTGTTTCCCCCCCCCCCACTATAAGGGGGAAACAATAGTAAAAGCAATATATTGCAACAACAGCATAGAGAAGCTGAGATGAGAACACAACTAATATACAATGTGCAACTCAAAGTGCAACAGAACATTTTTTGTTGCCCTAATGGAGTGTGGTAGTCATTGTAATTTGTTATTGTCTGTTCAACAGTTGGCTTTCACTTGGGTGTTGATTGACTGACTGAGGTGGCAGACTGCGGGAGTAGTATGTACAGATTATCTTGCTGTGCAGTTTCATTCCTTATTCTACATTTGGTGATTGTCCTGGTGGCTTGTGCTTGTGATTTTCCTTTTTGTGTGTTTTGTGCCTTTTATGCTCTTTTTCTTTTTTGTGCCTTTTTGTCTCTGCTGCTTCTGTTGAATGCTGCTTTCTGTACAATTTATTATCATCTTCATGCAGGTAAAGGTAACAAACATTAGTCACTAAGAATTGAAAGCAATACAGAAGTCCCCTACCAGTTTGAAGCCATTACCTTAAAATTATGTTCAATGTTTCTGTTGCCATAGCAACTACAAGAATCAGAATCAAAATATTCTTAGACATGCATAATCCCCTTCATGCCCCCTATCCACATACCAGGTTTCATAAACCTAGCTTGAAAACTGTTTGAGTTATAGAAGGATCCAGATTTGGGCATATTTTCACTCTTTCTGTCGCCATAGCAACCACAAATTTTTGTCAGAATCATACTATTTTTAGACGTGCATAATCCCCTTAATGCCACCTATCCACATATCAAGTTTTATAAACCTAGCTTGGAAACTGTTTGAGTTATGCCAGGATCAAGATTTTTTGATAGATAAAAAGACGGACAATCTGCTAGAATCTGCTGTATGAGTGAAATTATATGTCATAATCATTATGCACTTAGTAAATACATAGTTTTAACATATATTATTGATTAATCTCCATAAGGCTTTCATAGACACTAAAATTGTAAATATTCACAAAGGTTTCTTTTCCCTCAGGATTTCTTTCTTTTGTGTCGGCATGTTCCAGCAAATTACACATTTACCAAACTATGCTTGGTAGTCAAGAAGATGCATAATATGAGATTTTTCAATGAATAATACCAAGTGTATATCCTACAGTTTCACCTCTAACTTCTCACATGTACATATCACAGTAATGGGGGAGTTTCAAACAGGCTACTGATAAGCGGAAGTAGCAAATAAGAGGTGTACAAGTTTTTTTTCAAAGTCCATTGAACTGGGTGTGTTTTATCACAGCAGTAAATAAAATAGGTAAAAAAGGTAGGCACAATACTAACAGACAAGGTAGAGTGTTTGATCTCTACCTAATCTTGTTAAAGCCATTCATATCAAACATGTCACAAATAGAATTTCACATAATTGCATTAATAGATACAATCGTCATGTATTTCCACATGTTGAAAAGTTAGCAAAACTAAATTATGAATTTCGGACATTAAAAGTGAGGAAATATCAACATTTATTTCTTATTTTTGTAGCTTTTATTGTAGGACGAATTTTATACCCAGTCTAGAGGATAATCCATGTTAGCAAGTCTTGTAAATTCCTAAATTTTGTCAAATTTACACTTTGCTTACTCAGTATAGCCTAGTACTTACCTGAAGGTCTGTATTTAGAACCATTATTTTCTCAGTTGAGACAAACAAGTCTACATCAGTACTCGGCTGATTTTCTCCCTCTGGAGCCTGAAATAACAAAACAGAATGTATAACAATAATATAACAGATCAACATGCCATACTCATGCCTCTTTCAATAAAGGGTTTTAATTATTATACACACAGACTTCCATTGGCATTATTCAGGCTATTGAGGCTTAATACCCAATCCTGATAAGTGTGTGCCATTAGCACATATCCCTACACTAAAGAATGTTTCAAACATTGTTCTATTGTTTAAGTTTGGCTCAAAAAATTTTAAATGACAAATTAATAACGTAATCAAAACTTCAAATATTTTCATCAAATAATATTTTATTTTCTGCAGTCAGTTCATTCTTTCTAGTGCGGCAATTCCTGAGTTCTGGATCATTGCGGCATTGTAGGACCCCTGTTTCAATACTATAAACCTTTGGCATAAACAAATGAAAATATAAACAAACAAGAATGGTTTTAACGACACATGCATAAAATTTATTACGACACAAGCATGAAATTGAATACAAACAAAAATGGAATGATTTCATCGTCACTGTAGTATTTATATAAGTAAACACTGATCACATACTCCAATGTTCAATGTTACTCGTTCTTTAATATTTCGCCTTAAGGCGTTATAAAAAATTACAAAGATATTTTTCTTCACCTACAAGATATTTTTCTTCACCTACATGTAGTGAAGAAAAATATCTTTTTAATTTTTGATAAAGCCTTTAAGGCTAAATATTAAAGAACGAGTGTAACATTGAACTGCGTTATTTGTGAAATATTTATCCCTAATTTGGACTTTATTCTGAGACATGTATATAGTGTGTATACAAATTGACACACCAATCATGCATTATAAAAGAAACAAAATTATCGATGGCTCAGTGCAAAACAGTGGTAACTACATATAATTATGTAACAGTTTTGCACTGAGCCCTCGAAATGTGCATCCTAAACTTGTCTACAGATATTTTTAATCACTTGCCCAACAAAATTTTCTCATTTTACGTAAATGCGGTGTTATAACAGGTAATTTAAATAAGCTTGGGATAGAATGGTACTTAAATGTAACAACATAGTTCTCAGATTGCCTTTATTACCACAAAGTTCACTAATTTGATCGACTTAAATGTATTTTATAAATAAGGACGATATGTGATTCAATTAAATTACCTGAAGAAGAGCATCAGGGCCTCGAAAATTTGAACAAAAAGTAGTAAATATTTATATTGTAATACAATTAGTTTCCTATTGAGACTAAAGATAATTAAATGTAATATACTAAAACTTCACAATTATTTTTATTTACTTCATACACATTAACACGGCTACATTATTATCCAGAATACATAATATCATTATTATAAAGACTTTTCGAGAAATCAAATCAGAAATTAGTAAAGTCAGTAGAATCAACTGAAACAGACAAATTAAAGCAAAGCAACTAGTTCATTAAATTTTCGAACGGAAATAACGCACAGTGCATAATAATGAAATTTAAATTCCGCACAGGAAAAAAAACAATATCAACTGCGAGACAATGCGTCTAGAAATACACCATTCAAAATATCACAAATAAGATTTAGTCAGTAAGCCAATTCTAAATGACATCTTAAATCAGATTGACAGCGTGCAGTAATACCAGTTTAATATGCTTCATCAACATAATGTGAAACGATCAGGAGATATAATTTCTCCCTATGCTGTTGATTGCAAGCAGCAATATTTTACAGAATTACAAAATCATTACATTACAACGTACAATATAATTTTACCGAAGTTAGAACTAACCAACTAACTATCATTGACCGTTTAAACACCACAGTCTTGAACGTTTTCCCAAACCAGTCAGCAAATCTTATTATTCATACTTCGACTGAGGCCACTTTCACGTAGAGCTTGCAATTTGTACCCTGTTCTTTTGTGTACAGGTGTTGCGGTCTCCCCCCCCCCCCGCCTGATTTTTTCCCCTGGGAAAAATGGGACCAGCCTAGTTTTACCTTGGGGGAAAGATCGGCCTCGGGCCTTTTTTTACCCCACCTGGTCCATTTAGCTCGTCTCCTAAACAATATTTTACTAATCATGTCTAGCTTTACCAGTACATTTATTGCTCTCTGCTGAAAGCTACAGTACCTTCCTTGTTTAACATATTATCTATTACTATCTTCTTACTGGTATAAGTTAACAAGTTAGTTAAAGTCCAAGTCAGGTAACAACCTGGGTATCAAACTAGCACTAGCCAAGGGACCTGAATGAAACAGTTGATTCAGAGACTCGATATCTATCAGTTTAACCAAGAGTGGCTTAATGCACATATAAATAAAATAATTATTTGCTTCTACATAAAGAAATTATTAACTAATTACTTTTATGTTGGGAAGTTCATACTGATCAGGTTCAATCAATAAATGTTTGAAATAAAAGCCACATACATACGTAGTCAAGTCAATTTTACTCTTAAACGTGTTTCAAATTTTCATAATCTTATCTCATATTCTGTAACGATGAGATCATATTACCAGGAGTTCAAACCTGCAAGGATGTCACTCAAAAAGTACAGCCCTTGATTAATACATTCTTCAACAAATATTTACTGAATCAAACTTTTTTGGCGGATTATACAGCTGATATTTGGGAGCCAATCTAGCTGAAATGGTACAGTATAACATTATGTCATTCGAGGTCATGACCTTTGATGATCGACCCCCAAAAAAAGTTCCTGAGTTATCATATGATTATGAATCTTTGAGCCCCAAAACAACAACAGAGATGCATACTGCACAACAATCATCCACTGAACAATAAATTTGGATAGCTATTTAAGGAACACACTGCAAATCAATAAGTCTAAGCAACATTATGTAGCACTAAATGCTTGGATTCGAAGGGGGAATAATATAGGAGTACTTAAACATTTAGCAGCATAACTAAATAATACATGCAATGTTACAAATAAAATAAATTAAATCAACATAGAATTTACTGCAAACAATGTACCAAGAAAAACATCATAAATAAATTATGATAGACTTTTCCAATCGGATCTTGACAATGTTATCCTATAACTAAATAATTGGACAAGTACAAATCTATGGCCTAATTAACAATTCAGTCCAATGAGTCTGCGGTAATAACAAGTTTTACAGTCATGCTTGTCTAAGCGGAGAGGTCACTGAAGCCTTATGTTTCATGGGAATGAAGAGGATATTAGTCAGTATATTAGTACATATCTTATATGGCCAGTCAACTGATCGCTTAGCAATTCATAAGCAAAGTATAACAAGGTTCACAATTTCCTGCAGTATCTTGAACGTATCATGCAGAAAGCAATATCAGGTTTTCCTGGACTCAAATATCAACCAGTACTTAGCCTCAGTTTGCTCTTCCACAAGCTACTAACAACTTCTCCACATGTGGAGGAGGATGACTAAGTAAGGACAATGTCATGGAAGCACATGATTTCCAGCCCCACTCGGGTATTGAACACAGACGTGTAGAGTGACAGTTTACAGTGTTCATTGTTTCGATGGTTTAGCTACCTGGATAAACTAGCAATAATGACTGACACAAGTTGTAATACATACTCTAAAGAATTGTGATACAGATTGACTACAAGATGAAAATGTAGATCTATTCAAAAAGGAAATAAGTATATTCTAGTCAATAAATATAACATATGTTTATTCAAGGACACAAGAATCAGCGAAAAACATTATTGTTTGTGCTCAACAAAATATAGTTAGAGATTGAGCCTAAATCAAACTAATAGAGAAACATATGGCAAATAGAAATGTGAAGAAACCAAAAAATTAAACGAAAAACGAGGTTATCGAACGAGGGCCAGAACTGTGTTGAAACTTGATTCACCGACAAGAACGAAACACTGGTTATACAAACCCACATACTGATAAACATTCAAGCAAATTTTTATAACCATAGCTAAAATAATTGTGGAGATACATGCAACACAAAAATTACTGATGCTTCTCCACTAGCGGAAATTTACATTTGAAATACTATAGTGACCAATTCAATAATATGTTACACTGTCCGCCAAAGTGGACGGGCATCAAAATGAACATCCAGTTCACTTCTTTCAATAACAAAATATTGCAATATATCAATAAGATACTAGCATACATCAATAATGACTGTGAATAAGCATGGCAACACCATAACTGAAAATCATATTGCTAAAAACTTGTAGCGTTTAAACATTTTCATCAGTATCTACATGATGACATCATCAAAGCCGACTAAAATTCTCAATACAATGAAAGCTGACAAAAATGAAGCGATTTTGCACAGTGTGAAAATAGAATGTCTAACCACACTCGAATCCTCATCAACAACCCCTTCATTTTCCTGTGATTTTGTAGCCAACTAAAACAAAACAAAATTCTCAATACAAATGTACATATTAAATACATCAAAAACATCTATACTTATAATAAAATCATTGATCGTGTAAACCAAGATACACAAGACCACCCACTGCCTTGTGGATGTAGACCCTCATCTGATCTTTGTCACTGTAAAAAAAGCCCATAGCCCATGCAAAAAGTAGGGCAGAGTTACGTGTCTTGTTTAACATAGGGAGGTATCGATGGTGAAAAGGTGTTACAAGTTTCAAAGCAATAGCTTTAATATTGACCTAAACATAGAACAGAGGTATTTTCTAAATCTCAAAGGGCAATCATTTATGGGTCTTGCTTTACAGGGTCAGGTATTGATGGTGAACAAGTGTTGGAAAGTTTCAAAGCAATAACTCTGATAGTTTAGGATAAAGGTTTACCTAAACATAAACTTAACCAAGATGTTTTCCAAATCCAATAACTCATTCAAAATAATTTCAAAATGCAGATCCGAGAGTTATGGGTCTTGGTGTACAGCATCAGGTATTGATGATGAAAATGTCTTGAAAACTTAAAAGTAATAGCTTTAAATAGCTCCGCTAGTTTATAAGAAAATTTTACCTAAACCAAGCACCGCGCGACGCTGATCAAGTGATAACAATAACTCATCTTTTTTTCAGAAACTCAGATGAGCAAAAAACAACATAAATTTAGTATGCTTCCATCATGGACTCTGCCATAGTTTGGAATCAATATTGGTAAAACTTAGTTTATGTTCGGAATTTACACTCATTGAATATTGTATCCATAGTAACTTAGAAATATCTACAAATATTTTGGCATTGATATAAACCCTTTACTCCATAAATATCTCAATCCCCGCCTGTCTAACGATCAAACAACCCCAATTGTTTTTCAATAATGTGCCAAGAGATATGTTATTGCGTTTCTACGGAGAAAAGCAATTATAATGTGTTGCTATCGAGGAAAGAAATAAATTAACAAATGTGTTAAAATGAAAATTGATGATAAATTATATTCCAAACATGCTCAGTAAAGTGTAAGGTGAAGAACTAGAGCACACCAGTCTTGTTAAGCACATTGGTTCAATATGGGATTTACTAGTACTCAAGATACCTCAAAATGTGAAAAAAACGCGTATCCTACACTTGATTAAAGAGCCGATATATACACATTGAGATTACATGTACATACGTATATAAACAATGATTCGTAGACCAATGTTTACTGGAAAACATCAGATTCAAGGTTATGCTTGACTGCACCAATCCAATGTGACTCCAACAATGTGAATGCTGGATGAATAAATCATTGGACATGTCTGAAGATCACTATCGTTTATCTAACAAAGCATCCAAACTCATCACTATAAATAGTATTGTTTCATCAACTGTAAACGTGCATTCAACAAACACACAGACTGACAAATGTGACATTTGGTATGCTTAGACCTTATAAAATATGAAATAACAGCTAGACATATATTTCTTGCAGAGTCAGCAAACTGAGTGACGCGGTGGGGGCCCATGAAGGTATGACTTATACTCATTTATTTTTACCACATTTTTGCAAAGTCAACAAAATAACTGAGAATCAGTGACAGGGCCCATGTCAAGGCAAGAACTCAAGGCCTCATTTAAGTACATCCAATTTCCTGCTGGACTGAAACTATAACAAGAGCACCGCCTCCTAATGCTAGATCTTGACAATTCTAGGAGTAACAAGGGCAGATAACTCATAAATATAGGTCACAAGGTGACCGGCCTTGTCAGTATGAACTATCCATGTGATGGTGAATAACTATGCTCAACAGTTGTTGCTGGAAGTAACAAGAGCACTGCCTACGAGTGCTGGATGCTCCACTTTCTCGTACTTGATAGTACACTTGCTCATCAGTGAGTGAAAATTCTACGAGTAACAAGGGCAGATAACTCATAAATATAGATCACAGAGTTACCAACCTTGTCAGAATGGACTAATCTTGTGATAGTGAATAACTATGTTGAGTTTAAGTGGATAACTTTGTGTAAACATACTTATTCAGAAAAAGGGGGAATAACTCTAAAATGCTGGATATATTTGTTTCCTCTTTTCAGTAGATGTAGGTTATCACATTCCACAAGTGTATTGTCTTTGAAACATAAAGCTTTGAGTGTTTGAGAAAATTCAGCCTATGTGTAAAATTTGCCATTAGTCAAAACAAGGGCAGATAACTCAATAAATATAGGTCACATGATTATCAGCCTTGACAGTATGGACTCCCCTTGTGATGGTAAATAACTTTGTTGAGTTTCAAGTGAATAGTCCTGAACACACGATCCCGTCACAACAACAGCTTGACCTTTTTCTTTGAAAAGTCAAGCTAAAAATAGACGTCTTGGAGCTGGTTCAACAATCACAGACAGACAGACAGTATAAATGTCACTTAACAGTCTATAGTCTGTAGGAAAGTAATAATAACAGACATTCAATAATCAAATGCTGCCATTATTAGAAAGCACAAAAAAATAAGTATACATTAGTGGACGTATTATAAAGTTTGCACCTATATAGTGGGTTTTCAACCGGTACTGAACGGCAACATGGCCTAGCAATGCTAAGTACTAACTCATTATACCTCTTGGCTGTCCCAACAACCCTTAAAACAAGGTTTGCACAAATAACCAGTATCAATGCAATTACACTGCACCAGTTATCGGTTGTCATGGACAAAAAAACTGACTATAGTTTGCGGATTTTTGCAAAAATGAAATGGAGTAGACTCATGTTGTTGAGCAATAAAACAATTCAATAATTGTTTTTATCCATACAAACTAAATTGTCCCTGATAAAAAATACGACAATTTTACAGCATCATTAAATGGTACAACATACATCTTTAATTAGTACATGAACTAATCAATACATAGTTTAGTTCCATACACTTATTTATTGTATTCAACTAATCAATGTTTAGCTGGAACAAATCAACCTGGGCTTCAACGATCTTGTACAGATGATATTATCAACTTACGTCAGCAAGTTCCATTTTTAAAATTTATAGATACGCAGTGATTTTTTGGGGGATATTTTTAGTGCCGAATACAGGCACTTTCCCCAGCAAAATAACCTCCAGTTTTCCCCAAAAGTCATACATTCCCCCTTTGGTTCTAGCTCAGGTATAAAAGCAGCTTATTGGTATACATGTAGCTGTTTTTAAGCCAAAACAATAGATTTTTAAAAAGTCTTTGCTTATATCAGTATATGATACAAGTACGGTATAAAGTAGAAAAGGCAAATTATGAAAACAATCTTTTTAAATAATTCCCAATTTTATGATTTGTCATGCTAAATATTCCCAACTTTATAGGCACAGGCAGTTTTATTTCAAGAAAAATCACTGATAAGAAATTCAAGTAATAAATTATGCTAATTGAAGGTTGGAGGACCACGTTAATTTGTTCGCACTATAAACTATTAACATTAACAGTACCGACATACAATATCAATATACACATTCAACTTACGATGATGATACAATATTCACATTCCACAGTAATCAAGAAAAATAAATAAAAGTATACACAAAAAGTGTGAAAATAAAGATGAAAAAGAAATAGGTGTAAAAGATGGTAATTGTACAAAAACTAATTTGGGAATGTATTTGCAATCAAATTAAATCACGCTTCCCACCTTTGATGAAGGGATATATTGCTTTGCATGTGTTATCATGGGTCAGCACAATTTCACTAAACTATTGATTTAAGGTACATACACAATTGATATAGTTGACATTATTGTCCCCCTACATTTAAAACTTGTGTTAAACAGACACAATGTTAACCTGATTGAAGTAATGGATGTATCAAATGTAATGTTTGCTATAAGGTAGTTGTTGACTAAAGGTACAAACATATAAATAGAGCTCTATCAGAAGGACAGATGGCTGCTTAATTTATGTTTCAGCTGCAAATAGCCAATCACAGCACAGTATTGCTTCGTCTAAATCCTGTATCCAACACTTTTTTAGCTGAATAACCTATGCTTTTGATCCTTTGTTGTTTTGAGTAATAAGTGCAGAATTTAATCTACAACTTCTTTAATGTGCATGAATAACGGTACACATACAAATCAGTCAGTCACTTGGTCTAAGTCTGATAGACATCTCGAATCACTGGTTATGAGATTAGACGCTCGCTAAAGCTCGCCGTCTAAATCTCATAACCAGCGTTACTCATCGCCTATCCTATATGTATGGGTCTTGTAGTTTGCAGTCCTATATGAAAACAGGCTATTTTTCATACATGTTTACCCAAGAGTTTTTGTACAATACTATCAACATATATATGTATCAATACCTTATAATGGTGACCAAAATGTATATGGCCAACAGTCTGTCAAACAAAAACATACAGCATCTAACGTAAATAACAAGCAAACACAGAATATTATTTGACAACACGAAACTGGCGAGTATTAAATTTATTTGAAAGCAAGATAATTTCAACTTTTAAAATTTTAGTGAAGGGGAGATAACTTTAATGTCTTTGGCACTGTTATAGGCTAGAGGTGATCAATCCTATAGACAATCCTTAATTTCCTATTGATGGGAAACATATTGTGGTGGTCAGATATTTTTCAGTCATATGGTGATTACCCAGTCCCATTATTCAGACAATGTGTCAACCTATAATGGACTCTTTGAACTCCACTATAATACACTATAGGCAACCAGCAAGGACGGGAGCTATACCAGAACCATATTACTGCCAGCTGTAACGGAACTCTACAAATAGGCTAGGCTTTAAGATTCATGAGGCGGACACTCTTTAACAACTATAATTGATCCAGTTTGTCTGTCCAGTCCATGAGTGCAGTCTAGCTTTTATTGGCTGCCCTTTATTTAAAACTCTATTACCACAAAGGGAACTAACTACAAACTGATTTATCTTAATGAAATGAAAGATAAAACAAGCAAATCGACATGTCTGTTCCGAGAAAGGTTGAGACGTGTCAATCACACCCCAGGTCTCCTTTTGGGACAGACATCTCAATCATGCCCCTACAGAGATGGCGCAATCAAGCCCCCATGTCTCCTTAGCAGTTAAAAGTATCAGTCATTACATATCATATCAACATAAAGACATCTTTATACACAGACTGATACATAACTAAACAATCCTATCTGATTGAAATCCCACGGCTTGCTCAAAAACAGAATTCTATTACACTATTTTGGAACAAAACAGTAGAAACTAATTGAATTGTCTGGCAAAATATTATGAAAATCGTTCGAAAATCTACAAGAAACTATCTGAATTATGTAAAAAGATATTTACTTATCATACATCAAACAATATATCATCATTCTGCTGAAACTAGAAGGCCAAGTGGCCCTATATCGCTCACCTGAGTACCAGCTTTCATATTGAATATTTATAATAAGTTCTTCAGAACATAGTCTTTATCTGATAGAGCACAAGCTACCATCCGTATGCTTCTTTATATACAAAACTTTGAAGAACTAGTCTCGCATACTCAAGGTTTTTCTAAGATTTGACCCTGTGACACCAGATGACTCAAATACAATCCCTGCCTATATTTCATCTAAACAAACATTCTGACCAAATATGACTAAAATCCAAAGAAAGATACATCCACTATTGCATATACAAGGTTTTCCTAACATTTGATCCTGTGACCTAGATTTTGATACCAGATGAACTTGACCTAGATTTTGTTTAGATTATCATTATGACCAAGTTTTATCAAGATTAAGCCATAATTGTGACCTCTATTGACTACTTAAGTTTTATTCTAAAATTTGACCATATAGTGACCTAGTCAGGGGCGTAGCTAGAGGTATTTGAATGCAAGAAAGTTTTGTTCGCTAGAACGTCTCTGGTGCTTTCTGGTGTGTTTTTTTGCATCATCTTTAACATTATTTTTACTGATAAAACCAGTTTTTTTGTGTATAGAGCTTTTAAAAAATGTTTCTAAGAAATGCTGAAAATACTAAAGGATTATGCCCCTTAGAGCTTAGGCATCAGTTTTTATTTCATTTTTCAATCAATGAATTTTTCACTTTTTAAGAAGCATGTGTGTACGCAGCTGCGTACAGGTAGCTACGCGCCTGCTAGCTTTTTACCAAAGATGGCCCAATATTGAACTTGACCTAGATTTTGTTGAGTCTCGTGATCCTTGTGACCAAGTTTGATCAGGATAAGGCCAAAATTATGACCTCTAGTGTCTAATAATTACAAGCAAATTGTGAATAGAGGGACAGACAACGGACGGACGACGGATGAAGAGAGATCACAAAAGCTCAGTGACAGGTGAGGTAACAATGGCAGACACATTATATATATATTAAGATATGCCAAGAGGCAACATCAATATGTTACAGTAGTAAAACATGTACTAAAGTCAAGGCTCAGTTGTAACAATTAGTAGGAATGCTGAATCATATGGATATCTACAAAATATTGAGACTTAAATATATCCAGAACCATTTTGATTGGCTTGTTAATGTTGCAGACTTGGATCAAACCAGTCATTTCCAGTTACTGAGACAGACTCTTTAACCATTCTACCCACCCCGGGGCCGGCTAATTTATAAATGGAAATAGTTTGCAGATATCCCGAGAGTTGGCGAATACATTCAGACCTAAATTGCGATTGACGTTATATGGTGTTGTTTAGTTTCTGGTGCGCGTCATGCTATGCACAGTGACTGTTTAGGAATCGATGTTACTATGTAACAGTTTTTTTGTGTTTTCATCACTTTTATCAGAGAGTATGATAATGTATATAAGATTGTGATGGTATAATTCATTATTCCTTATGAGCAATAAAGCAAGATTCACAGCATAATTATACAAACTTCCCTATCAACCCTCAGAGTGTATCTTACTTTTATCTTATTATAGTCTATAAGTTTTGATATTGCACGAACGACCAAATTTACAAAATAGGTTACATCAAAATCAGAACATAATATCGACAAACAGGAAATCTAATTTCTGATTCATCACGCTATTTTGAAGAAATTGATTTCATAAATAATGTCTAATAGTTAAGAATATAATATACGGTATTACATAAATGTTGTGCTATTTTAAATGAAAATAAGTAGAAATTCAGCCATTATAATGTAGATAACTGCACCATGCAAATGCATCTAAATCAGAACATCAATCTATTGTAATCAAATTATTTAAGACAATTTCTGCTAACATTTATTTATTTTAAAATCACACACAATTTGTTAGCCAAGAAATACGTTTTGCAGATTTCTATGAATTTTGTATGGTGGGGAATCTTAAGATTTGAAAACATAAGAATTATAGGAGAATAATTTGTAACATATGTAATTATTTTACAAAAATCCACAAAAATTTAAAGCCTGCAAAATAAGTGATTTCAAAGAAGCTTATAAGTATACCAGTCACTGTATATAATTTCACCAGACAGTTTTTTGACATACAAAACGGAGCTCTCAACCTATCATGGTCATTTTCAATATTGGTTAAAGAAGATGTACATTGCAATTGCAAAGTCATGTGCCAATAAATTTAAAGCCAATCTCATTAAAATCAGACCCTTATAACGCATCACTACTTTACGCTGATATATAGGATCTGACGACACTCAGTATGGGGTCATGCAGATCTGCGCTTGTTTAGTTGGGCATTGTGTCTTTATGAGTTTTATGTTTCCTGTGCTCGGTTGGTTCAGTTGGGCATTGTGCTTTGTGTGTTTTTAATGTTTTCTGTGCTCGGCTGGTTAAGTTGAGTGCTGCCTTCCCTGTCTGACTTGATATAATCTTTTTACGTCATCCAATCAAATCGCTGCTTCCACAAATCTGAAAGTGCGGTGAAAGACTGCTGAGGCTATGTGACGTCATTGTGCGCCAGAGAGGTCATTTGAACATAACCTTTTACTGAGTGTAGATTAGATCTCTCAACAGTGTAAGGAATGGAGTAAATGTTATGGTCTGATTTTAATGAGATTGCAATCAAGCTATTTTAACCTCCGGCACCTCAGACCTTTAGAATGGATAAATTACATATCTAGGGTTTAGTGATACTTTTAAAGGACCCAAGTCTTAGGCTGAATATTACAGTCTACATAATATTGATAAACCAACATTGAGGATATTATATACCATTCCTGGATCATTTGTCACTGGTAGACCATTATGTAATATGTCTGTCAATGTGTTTATGATGAATTGTCTATTCTATCTCTTGAAATATAAATAATTAAAACAACCGTCACTCACATTAATGGATACACTTACTGAGACTTCTGCATTTTTCTACCAATTCATTTGACTAGAGATCAGATATTGTCCTTCCTTATCATTTGTCAAAGTTGTTTGTCGAAGAAACAAGCTGGCAGTAACCATGTGTCAGGTGGTTAGAGCATGTCAGGAATGTGTGTTTGATTTTATGGTACCAGAATGGTTTCATATAACGGGTCATAATGTGACTAGGTAGATTTCATGGTACTGTTTTATCAAAGCACTTACGGAAGTTGTAAAGTTATGCACACATTTAAATTCTTCAGAATTCTTGAACAAATAAACATCAGGAACATATGTGGTTTGAAGGAATGCATTTACTGAACCAACATTTATATTACAGACACCCTTACCAAAATTTTCAACTTTAAATGAATTGCAAACGGTTTAAAGTTGAGCGAAACTTTACAATTATCGTATGTGCATTGATAAAACAGTGTCCATATGACTGAAACATTGTTTAAACTTTAAACTTGGGACTTAAAACAGAAAGTTTAGAAACAAAATAAACATTACACAAGCATATATAATGCTTGGTTTGGGGTTCATTGACATTTCTGTTGGATTTACTAAGTAACTACATGTAGCTAAAAAGGGGTATAGGACTGTGAAAAATTAACAAGTGGAGTTAACTATTATAGTAACTTGCTACAAAGCAAACAGGACTATGAAAGTTTACAGCAAGACCGGATTTTGCACAAAGATAAACAAGTGAACATTTTCACAGTTCAGCACTTTGCTCTTTCTGCAATATTTATATGATGAGAAGATTGCAGGATTGTGTTTCACAGAAAATGTGTTTCTCAAATATTTCCTGAGTAGCATTAGCTGTTCATTGGAAAAACTTCTAAAACATTACAATGGGAGTAAGAACATTAGGAAATATTCTAATGTACCATAAAACATTGTGATTCATTAAACAAGAAATCTCTCCTTTCTCCTATGATAGTTGTAATGCATTCTAACACTTGTATCAAACACCAGTTGTTATTTCACATCAACAAATAGCTGCAACATTATCATGCATACCAACTTAAAACCGTAACTGTAAAAACTGTAACCATTAAACTTGTCAAATGCAAAAATTACAAACAAAAATTACATAAAAAGTATTAATTTATCACCCCAGAAAACTTTGAAGACTCATGTGTTTAAATCACTGATGGCTGGCTAGCCTCGTTAAATAAGAACAAATTGGCACATGGACACATTGATTGGTTCTAGCATTGATCCAAAGGAATTAATTTCTTTGTTTTTACAATCTATAAAATAAATTGACCAATATTGGACAGATTCTAAAGAAAGGACAATAACGCACTCTGACAAACTGCCTTGTCTATTAACTCACATGAGGTTGCTTCAAATTTAAATATGTTAAAAATAAATATTATCAGTAGACAGAAAGGGACCCTTTCTAGGGCTCATTTTCTTCAAGACTTCAGAAAGGAACATTGGTAACCAATATCTAATTAGCTAGCAGTTCATCAACCAACCTTGTCAGAACAATAATTGCCCTTTCTGTGATCTGAACCCTCTAAGGCACCTTGCAAAGAGGATGCCTTAACCACTTAACCATGGCATCAAGTATTGAATGTAATTCTCCTTTTGAGTGTCAAATATAGAAAGAGATTGTAGTTTAATTACATGAGACAACAAGGGAGACAAATCATGTCACCATGTTCAAATGTATATTTGGATTGTCTCCCCTGGTCACAAGAAACTTGCTAATATCACAGCCAAAATAAAGTGTTTTTTTTAAGTAGTAAAAACTAATAAATTGAAATGCAATAAAAACTCATTTTATACATTATTTACGTTGAATTTCTTAGAAGAATCCTCAAAACACCATGATGATCAACATACAAAGCTAGATGCACATACATAATTCATCATATTATAACTTGATTCTCAATATCTCTAGCACACTACATGTATATTTACGACACATTACAACATAATCATATGTAAGCATAATTATTCTCTAAAGTAGATTCAGTATACCATAAACCATGCACAATAAATTTTCAAGTTTTAAAGCTAAAATGAAAACCTCACAAAATCTTTCATTTTATTATCATATTTATCTTTGCTAGTTCATCATCATCAAGCACACAGGAACAAGGAGGCATCACTTACATAATTACTACTACATGTACATGCATTTAAAGTTTGTTTATTTTCATCTGATTCAACTGTGAATATTTACCAGCCGTCAGTGATTATTATATACTTATGTTAAATCATGCAGTTTTCCTGAAATTATCATAGGCACATGGTTTCAAATGATCCGAGTCAAAATTATCTGAGTGTACTTTGCATAGATAGAAAGTTGGGCAGTGGCCATGTTTAGCTGCAACGGATCTGCCGTTCTGAAAGCTGGCACCACGTTTTTCTACAGTTGTCACAGAAAAAACACAAATTCCCTTTCCTGTAAGGTAATATCCGTTGCGGCAAAACATGGCCGCTGCCCAACCTTCTCTTTTATGTAGGGTACACTCAAAATTTTTTGACTCAGATTATTTGAAACCATGTGCCTATGGGAATTATTTGAGTTTTCTCAAGCCACTGCATTTAGAGGACATGTCAGGTAACCAGATAGCATCACAGACACTAAGTTTACTAATACCACCATGTATGTAGAATAGAAATGGAAACTCATACATAACAACACTCGAGGACCTACGTCTACGATGCACAGAAATCTTTACAAATCTTAGTGATATTTTAACAAACAACAGTGAAACTTACCGAGGCCTAATGTAGCACAAAAGAATGTCACATGATCATAAAATTGCAGAAAATGAAGACAAAAATAAAATCTTTACATTTTTTTCTCCAACAGCAGCATCCCATTAAGACAATTTATGTATCATATGTTTTATAAATTAACAGCAACAATGAAATAAGATACAAAAATCAATAACATTTCAATGGACTTGTATGAATAATAAGGTTATGAATGGATTAAGTTACCATAATCAAATCAGAAACAGAAATTTTTTACAAACCCTGTGATAAAAAACATTTGCGGATAAATATTGTGTAATAACTTTTTATAACAGCAACTTTGATATGAAATCTCTGTCAAGAGAATTTCTGACCATTACACAATGGGAAAATTTAATCGACTCTTGAAGTTTATGTGTTAGTTTTCATGTCAGTCAAACCAATAGACATTTAACAGTTATTGTACAGAGATATTAACATGATCCTGACCCTTCTGCATAACTACATAAAACAGGGTGGTTTCATAGCATGTAGAATATTGGTGAACAATTTGTGCAATATCTGTCAAGTCCTTTAGATTTGTGTTTGTATTGCACCTTCAGCGTTTTCATAAGCAGAAAGCATTGTGTGGAGTGATTTACCTGTACCTCATGAAAATCCCATGCTTATCTGTCATCCTAAACATTCTTACAGTAAAATAACAAAAGCACAGAAGGTTAACGGAGGTCCAGGTAAATAACTCCACACACACTACTTCCTGCTTTTGAAACATACAACTGGGGTTAAACACAGACATGAAATCAGCTGTTTTAAATAATGCTGATAAAAAGTAAGAGGATCAGGTTTATATCTCCAAACTACATCACTGGAAACTCTGGTAACAAACACAGCAGCATTCTCAAAACACATTCAATTCTCTACAAATCCAAAACTGTAAAATCAGATAGTTTCGGGAGGGATTAATTATCGCAATATTCACCAATATCAATAAGTTCGCAAAAATTTATATTCATGAACTTATACTGTTAAATAATGGCAGTAAAACACAGAAAGTAACTCTTTCGGAAACTTAAAATCACAAACATTAAACCTTGCAAACAACTTTAGAGTAACAAATTCGCGAACATTTCTGACTTTACAGTACCATAACCAATGCTACATATATAACAATATTTTCCACATATCAAAATATATTCCACATATCAAATATTGTTATAAAAGTTATAAATTTAACTGCCATAGCATAATAGGGGCATTCACATACATTTTAAGACAGAAACTCAGCCTTGACTCAATTTTGCAAAAGTTTTGCTTTCCAGATTTTGATTTTACACTGCATGTAAATGAACCAATTTTTGTAAGCATAGTTGTTGTTACTCTCTCTCTTACAATGTGACTCACTTTAATTTGCTTCTTCATTTGTTTCCATTCAGATACGAGAGCAGTTTTCAGCATTGTTTCTGTTATATAAGGCAGTCAGTTGATTAAACAAGTTTCCTGGAATTATTTACCAACCAGTACTATACATGTTATTCCACAAGCAACTGACGATTTCTCCACATGTGGAGCACATGATCATAGGTAAACTGACAAATTCTACACATGTGGAGTACATTATAATAGCGAAACTGACAACTCTGCATGTGAAGCACATGGTCTTTCTCCCCATGTGGAGCACATGATCAGAAGTAACCCTGTCTGACTCGGTATTCAAACCTGGACCACTCTGTTGACGAGCAAATACTCCCAGCTACCTATAATCAGGCCGGCTGCTGGGTTTTTATAAAATCTATGTACAGTAATAACCGTATAGGAGCAAGAAGAATATTTAACATCTAAGACTGACTTTCAATCTTATAATGTAATTAGAATTAAAGGTCCTAGGGAATCATGCAAAATAAAATACTACCTACTGTATGATTATTAATAGAGGTTTAATTTCCATAAATTGTGTGGATGTTCTAATTCATGCAATGAACTTCCAAAGATTGATTAATCATTTCCTTCTAATATTTAAATCTAAATATTTCTGACCAAACCAGTTTGGTTTCCCAGTCTCCCTAAATTTCTGACCAAACAAAATTGAGGTTTGGTTTCAGTCTCCGAAAATTTCTGACCAAACCAAATTTTAGTTTGGCTCTGGTTTCTTTTTTGCAGTAATAGCATTTTCTTTACAACTAATGGAAATGTTCCGAAACTTTGTCTATAAACTGGGTGACGCCATTTTTTAGCTTATATCCTTTGAGGTTATTGTGACTAACTAAATTGCTGTTTTAAAAGAATCCACAAAATTTATTACCCACACAAATATTTGATATTACATTATAATAATTAGCAGTTAAAGCTAGTAGTTTGGTGCTAAGCAATAAATATATGTTTATAAGTAAGTAAGTGACCTTTATTCTGCCAACAGCTTCCTGGGCTTGCATCATTCTCATGGCCTTGGACGGCTGTCCCTCAGATATGAGCTGCGTAGATCCGAGATATCGTGCACGGAATAAAACACCCTCAATCAACACTGATGGATTGTCAGGATCATTTATTTGAGCTGAAAATACAAAATTATCACATGACCAGTTTGAGAGCCTTAACCCATTACTCCATCAACAACCCTCAATTTTCTGATAAGCGACTTGTTACATTGTGTACATCATCAACATACTGGTTATTTCAAAACACTGCTGATTTCAGACTATTGACAGTTAATCCACTATAAATGTTTGTGACATATTATTATTATGCTCTACGCTCCATACAAATCTGTAAAGTAATTAGTAATACTTATATTAAACAAGAGGGCCATGATGGCCCTGTATCGCTGCACTATTCAACATATTTGGTGCAAAAACAAATTTTGTCACTCAAATAATATTTTTTTTGAATACATGCAACAATAAAAGATGCTATGTCAACTTCTCCTAGTCTAACTAAGCCGATAATTTGCATTAAAATTAAAGTCTTATCTTAATTAGCTAGAATGGTAGTGTAGATGAATAGAAGCATGATGTGAAGTTTAAATCCAATCCATGCAGCAGTTACTGAAATATAATCACATGCAAAAACAAGACTGCGATCAATAAACACTTAGGCCCCCGTGGAAGCCTTGTCCATATAAATGTACGTCACTCAGGGGCGATAATTCTGACAAAATGTTTGATACGTTACATGGCTTTGACAATATAAGGAGTTTATGATTGCAAACAAGTATGCCAAGTTTGAAAGCAACGCAATGATGTAAAGACGAAACAGTCAATTTGGGTGAACCTAGAATTTGGCCCTGAATAAGTCTAAGTCTAAAATTAGGTCAATGTGAAGGTCAAAATGAGGTCAGGTGATATAGGTGGTCTGAGAGTGTTCAAATACAACATCCAATATGAAAGCTTTGTAGCTTTGTAGCTTTATAGAGCCATATTGATGTAAGACTAAACGGTCAATTTGTGTTAACCTCGTATGAACGGACGGACAGACTAATCACTTTATGCCTCCCGATCTATCGATACGGGGGCATAAATGGAACATGATAATAAAAACTTTATAACTTTACAGATATATATATATAAGGAACATAAAGCAAAAATAATTGTACAACAATAAGCCCAGAAGTCAACAAAACTACAGCCGAGTGTGTGACGTCACTGAGGGTCCAATGCATGTCTGTTCCATTCCAGACAAAATAAACATAGTATAATAGTATTTCCACTGCTTCACACTCAGCATACAAAGGGCAAGCCGAGATCTCTTCTCTTCTTCTTAGTGCGGTCCGATGTTCAACATCAATAATGAGGTGTTGAGAGTGGTTAATAAAAATTAATTAGAACTTGTTTCATAATTGACTAAAAATAAAATTGATAACATTAAAAGAGTAGTATAGTGGAACACACAACAGACACCAAGCATTTTTTACAATTTTATTTAAGACCAACTTGTTTCGACTTAACTATAGTCTTCATCAGGGATAAATTGAGATAAACTCCACAAATGAGCACATACAGTCGAACGAGCCTGACGAAACCAGTGACCATGTCATGTGTGGCTATTTGATTCAAGTGACCACAAACACCGGTTTTAATGCTCAATAAATAGAGAATCTTGCATGAGAGCTCAGTACACTCATGTTTTATTCTATGAGTGATCAAAATAAAATGACATGAGGCTTTGCTAAGTGTCATATTATTTTGCCATCAAGCGTAATAAAACTTGTATGTAATGAGCACGAATGTAAGATTCTATTGATCTAACAACCTTTTCGTACAAAACAATGATATATGCTGTATAGGTTTCAACTAAAATTTTGTGGGACAGAGTGCAATGTCTTGACAACGTTGATATTATCCTGACGTCATAGGCCAATCAAGGCATAGATTGGCTAATGTTACATTTGGCTAATTCAAATATTTATTGCACACTCTGGGAATGTCAAACAATATTTCTGGCATGGCTTTACAGCACATACTGCTAGGCTGCAGGTTTAATATGTGAAAAATGTATTATAGCACAACATACAGTCAAAACTGTAAGTGGTCACATATTAATGTAGCAAATATTTTTATAAAGACTACTATACATAATTTATTATTATAGTGTTTCCGGTAAATAAGCAACCACCTGTCTACGGCGGCCATTATTATCAAATCTTAACCAACCCTCTCATATTAAAGTCTCCTCAATTAAACAGTCACCTGTCTTTAAAGCAGCTGAATTTCGTCTCTAATTGGCACAAGATTGTATCTATCTATATAGTGTATAGAGGATCAATCAAGAGTTGTCTAAGATATAAACTTATACTAAATGAGTTCTGCAAATTTCATTAAGCAAGCCTCTGGCGAGCTTGAATAATAATATTACCTGAACGAGTTTAATGTAAGTTCGTATCAATTGACAACGAGTGATAGATTCTTGTTATCTTATAGACAAAAACACGAAAATACACATCTTTCTGGTGAAAAACAGACTCCGTTGTAATAAATGACTCTATAAATAATGTCATTTACGGCATATAATGACGTCGTTTAAGAGAGAAAGAGACATTACTTGAATATACATACTCATTATACTAAACCAGATACAAGGAAAGTCATGTGATAAATAGCGAGATACAACCAAAGGGAGGTAATCCTGTATCAACCAAAGGGAGGTAATCCTGTATCAACCAAGAGGAGGTAATCCTGTATCAACCAAGGGGAGGTAATCCTGTATCAACCAAGGGGAGGTAATCCTGTATCAAACAGCCACATGCATTGAATATGGTCACAAAATTATGATGAACAGTAAAATGATTACTTCTTGATTGATTTTCGTTAATTATGCAGGTGATCTAGGCTGTTAAGTTAAATCCCATCGAAAAAATTACCTCAGAAATACATTTTTCCCTTCAATATTTTGAATTTAAGAAACCACCAGATTACCATTTTACCATATCTGTAAAATTTAATACCCACAAAAATTTGATGATTTGACATTATCCCTTAACTAGTTGCTGATGACAGGTTTAGACAGTACTTTATAATGGAGGAGTGGAATAGATATGTACCCTTCAAAGCCGTAAAGGATGTGTGATTAAGGATGATGCCGTAATTACTATATTATACTAAGTCTCCATTTCCAAATTTCAGTATGAATGTTACTAAAGCTGGCTGGAGATAACTCTAGACTTATCTAAACATGCATAATCTAAAAAATTTTGCTTTCCCACTGATTGAAAAGCTACAACATAAAACAATAACTTTTCCATGTCCAGATGAGCTAAAATTTAGGATCAGACATGCATACAACCAGATAAGTATATATAACCAAAACAAAATTGGATAAAATGTAAACCAAATAAAAATAGACACGAAAAAAAAGCAACAACACTGATAGATAGATATATAACCACATAGTCTGGAGCCAGAGATCAGCCGAGACTTCACTTACCATTAGTTCACAGATTGGAAGATTTTGTGAAGGTCCAATAGATGGGAGCCACATGAAATGGTAAAATTGGAACAGGGTTGTAAAACTAAGGGAGGTAACTCTAGTAATCAATAATTAATGCATTAATATGTTCATAGCTATGAATAATGAACATATAAGCTAATTATAAATAATCTATCAAATACACATCATACCAACAACTTTCTGGTACAATAATTTATAATATACATATTTAAATTAGAAGGCTTTTTGGCATAAAAAGTATGTTTTCGACAAAGGGCCACAACTCCAGCAAAACTTACCCTATTCTGACCTAAAATTCATTCAAGTGAGTGAAGTTTCATTGAAATCGAACCCATGGTTAAGGAGAACAAGCACAGACAAACCCATAAAGGGCAGCAAAATAGGCAACCAAGGGTCGTGATGACCTTTATGATAGAGCATTAAAAAAATTATGTGTTAATAATAACTAGTACATGGCCACAATTAGTATGTAAGTAACTAGAAAAGCATACAGTCAAACCTGTGTTAGTGATAAGCTAAATTTTGTGCACTAAATCAACCTCAAAATCGAATACCAATAATTACTAAATCAGAAATGTGACAAGGAATCAATCCTCATTTACAACAAGGGGGAGTAACGCTAGTACACTATTTTTGTTGCAAATTAAACAAGAGGGCCCAACAGGCCCTAGGTCGCTCACCTGTCACAGTAGTGCAAGGAGGCTCCTATGGTGACCCAAATAGTCATTTACAAGTTCTCACTAAGATTCAAATACAAAACTGCAGAAGATTTTCCTATTGCCTTAACCCATGAACTTGTTAAACATCAGATGACCCATAATTAACTAGACCTAGATTCCATCTAGACAAACATTCTGATCAACTTTTGTGAAAATCAAATGAAAAATAGAGCCTCCAAAGCTTACATAAGTCTAGTGACCTAGTTTTTGCCCCCAGGTCGCTCATAATCAAACATGTCTTTGATACTTTTGAGAAGATCATTTGACCAAGTTTCATAAAAAAATGCCAAAATTGTGACATCTAAGGTCTACACAAGATATTTCTATGATTTGACCTAGTGACCTAGTTTTTACCCCAGATGACCCAATATTGAAATTGACCTAGATTTTGTTGAGAAGATCATTGTGACCAAGTTTCATATAAAGATAAGATGGGACCTCTAGAGACAACACAATCAATTTGTGGACCGACAACAACAGACAAAGAGTGATCACAAAAGCTAACCCTGTCACTTCGGTGAGCTAACAAAGGGAGGTTTATATATCCATAAATTTAATGCCACAAAAATAAACAAGTTGACATGTAAGAACCCTCCACATTTACAACAAAAGGGGGACAACTCCTGTACAACTTATAGGTTCAACAACAAAGGGAGGCAACTCACAATTGCCTTTTTACCAATATCCATAAAATTTTATGGCCACAATAATAAAGAAGTTTATAGCATCGTTTGACTGGATGTTTAAGGAAGGTTGGACTGTATGTTAAACAGCTGCCCAAACAGTTGGTGTTGGGCACAGAACTAATGCACTCCATTATAAAGCTATATAATTTAAAGCTATACAAGTATTGTGGTTCAAGTTGAGTGCTGCCTTTCCTGTCCGATTTTTATGATCTTTTTCAGTTTGAGGAAAATCTGTATAAAATGCAATCAAGTAAAATAGTTGTTTAGGTTTGAAAGCAGTGATAAAAACAATGAATGTCCATCAAAGGCAAGAAATGATCACAAACACGTCACAATGCCAGATTATTTACTGACTAGTCAGTCTTAAAAGGCTATAGAATATTCTTGGCTAACTAGCCTTGTTATTTTAAATTGTAAGTACATTTTTGGCTTACAGAGTCACAATTTGGTTATGGTTATTCATCAAAGATTCATGTTTGTCATGCAGCAGTATGCTTGTAAAAAGTCCATGCTCAATAAAGAGTCAAATTAATGGCAATGTTTGCCAGATTTGCTATCAGACTATAGTTACAAATGTATACTGTAACATCACATATTTTCGTGGGTATTAAATTTCGTGGATGCATTTTCGTTGGTTCGTAAATTCGTTGATTACAAAACTTAGAAAGGCGCACTCATGTTCTGTATTTGGGTGATCAATTAATCGTGGGGATAAGGTTTCATGGTTCAGTTTAAGAACGAATTCAACGAAAATTCAGCTCCCTCGAAAAATAAGGATTTTACATTGTATGGAAAATGTGAGCCTGTGAGAACCTGATTGAAATAGTAAATAAACAATTCTATTCTATTCTCTAGTTTCCTGATGTTGAACACGGTAACTTTAAACATACCGAAAAACAGGAAAATCTCTAATTGAGTAGTTTGAAGGTTATTTAAACATGGAGATATTCGAATGAATACACAACAATTTTTCTCCAACAGTCATGTAGTAATGATTTTACGGCACTCAGATTGAGGGTCATACAAGTAGGATGCGGTAAAATTATCATTTATGAATAACAGACTACCGGTAATTTATTGAATATGATGGATGAACTTAATCACAAAATCCACCAAATTTAATACCAACAAAAACAAATGAATCTAAAGTTTCTAGGATCATGTGTAGAGTGTGAGTAAAATGAGATATTTATACAACATGTAGGCCCCCATGGCAGCCAATCGGTCATTTATTATACAAGTTACAACAACCATGACCTTTGACCTTCTGACATCAGTTTTTGTGTTATTGAACCGAAGCCGTTTGGCCTACTGACCAACTGACATGTGCAAAGCAATATATTATCCCTCATCAAAGATGGACTGGGAATAATAACTTATAGAATAGTTGAACATCTAACTGAATGTGGTCAGACATAACAGAATAGTCAGACATACTACAAGATTGGGTAAACCTTTTCTGATATATACACACCTTCCTTAGCACGAGACTTTCGTTTTTCCGCCTGAAATAGAATAAACCACTACAATAAATTTCTGATTGATATATTAATTATAATAAATGTACAAAATTAATGACAGCAGAAAATGAGCATGTCTTAGTGCAGTAGTAACAAAACAATACGCCTGATGTGACCTTTGACCTTAGTGTTTTTTAATAAGGTTTTATCATTTAACATACCACAATCTCATTGTCTCCACAACCAATTTAACAAAACCTTATTGAGCATTAGCAGGGCCGTACCCATAGTGACCGGTAGGTCTGATTAGTGTTTACTTTTTATCTGCTTGACCTGGTCAACATATTAGAACTGACTAGCATTAATTTTCTGCATTAACACACATCCCTACCCTAAACTATATTTCAAAATGTTGAAATTCAGCTTTTGAAATTTCAAATGACTATAACTTAATAAAAGTTCTTTCTAGTACATCAACAGAACTGTAGAACCCCTGAGGACAAGTGTTTCATTTACTGCTTTCTCCACCATCTTACAGAACATGAATGTCAGAATACAGCTTCTTCTACAAATGGTCATCATTTTATCAGCTGCTAAATGAACTAGCTGATCCACTTAGCTAAGTGGCACAGTCAGAGGCTGCCAGCTAGAAAATCAAGGCTTGAACTCCAAGTTGGACATCTGATGCTGTTCTGTGACATTTGCTATCATATTGTACTCCACATGTGGAGAAATTGTCAATTTTAGTGGAAGAACAACTTACAAGTAGGTATGGGGAGAATATGAATCTACCCTGTACATGATGGACAAAGACCTGCAACCATAAAAGCTTAAAATGAACTTCAAGCTCTGGACACGATCTCCCGAAGCATCTCAAGTAGAAATCTTCACTCAAATTGAGATTTTGCTCAAATCAAAGCCTATATTTGAGATAAATCTAAAGTTCAAACCCTTTTTATTGTACAGCAATAAACTCAGAATAATGTTTTTGATTTCTGATGCCAGTTTCAAGTCATGCCTCTCATGGAAATGGAAATTTTTGAAATGAGATCTTGCTCAGATTGAGATGCTTAGGGAGATCCGGGCCAGGTGAGCTTAAAATGTTGTAAAAGCTAGCAGTGAATACAAACATTATACCTGAGCACTACGGTTAACTGGTGGTTGACTTAACTCTGGAATGTCTACATATTGATTACCCTGATACTGTTTCCCTAGTAACTGATCTGTTTCTTCATCCGTATCAAACTCTGCAATATAACAAATATACCTACAACTATCAGCATGATATTCTACATTCAATGACTGCCATGATAAACTGACTTACATAGATAATGATTTCATCAACTCTTATTGAGCTGAATGTACCCTCCCCCATCCTCCCTGCAATAACACCCTACCCCTCCTCCCTGCAAAAACACCCTACCCATCCTCCCTGCAAAAACACCCTACCCCTCCTCCCTGCAAAAAAAACTTTACCCCTTCCACCCTGCTGCAAATGGAGGCTAGTAAAAGCCATGTGACTGGTGATAGATTTCGGTGGAAATATCTTAGATCAGTACAGTTTCCATCACAGCAGTTAGTTTGTTTAGTTTCAGATTGACCAAGGTTTGAAGTATCTGTGTTAAAAAAAATCGCTTCAATCTTTCATGTCTCGCTTCAAATATAAATATAATTCTATATTGTCAGTGTGAGTAAGAGGGAATAACGAATGGACCTGAATGAAGAATCGCAAATAAATCATATGTCCAAAGATTTGATGTCATTCAAAAAACAAGCCATGATTTCAGTTCAAGCAAAAAACGCATGCACTGCATTAGCCACAGAAAGACTAACCAAGATTGCTGACGCATGCAAATATGACGCATAAATTCATTGAAGTTTGAGTCTAAAATCAAGAATGTTTCACAATAAATTATAATATGTTCAAGTCTCTGATCACTAAAGTGTTAATCAGGGGTTTTACTGAGGCATAATGTCCATTCCTGAACATGAGTTGCAAGTCTGTATTGGTGTCATTAGTGTTCAATATCATAACCTTTTCAATTCTTTTAATTTTTTCAACACAGAATTTTTATTTTCTACAGTAAACTTCATTCTTTTTAGAACAGTAAATCTGGATTTCCAAATTATTCCAGAATTACAGGACCTCTGGTTTATACAATACAAAAGAAAATGACTCCTGGTTAAATTCAAATTTTCGTGCTCATGATAAACTTATTATTGTATTTTTAAGCTCTTTTTATTTTCTTCAAACATATATCATTTATATTGGTATCATATGGTATTTTTTATACACAAAATCATTATAATTGCAACTATATTTGCACTCGCATGAATATGAAAATTCCACAAACACTCCCCCTCTCGCACGCGAACACTCATTTGTACTCATAATTAACAAGTTTCTCTCCCTCACACATATACTTTGACCTTAAAATGGTAACCAAATTTTTAGTAGTCACTGTTCAAGGTTATGACAGCAGGGCTTTTTTTGTTCATTTTGGGGAGGGGCCTTAGCCTCTAAATTTTGGAAAAATATCGATGTATTTCCTGTTCTGGGAAACAAAGGTATCTTTGGATTTTTGGGAAAACTGCATAATTTTAAAGAAATTTTCAATTGGGAAGGGGCGTTTTATTGACCTCTTGTTATATAAGGAGAAAATTTCCTGGACACGTTTGATCTCATATACTTTAAGTTTAGATAAAAGAATATCTGCGGCTGTGGTCCAGTAGTTAGTGGACTGGATCTATAACCTGGTGATCCTAATTCAATTCCCGGTCGGGGCAAGTCATATCCGTTCCATGAAAATTTGACCAACAAGTAATTAAGAATTGCAAGCAATACAGAAGTCCCCTACCGGTTTGAAGCCATTTTCAATGTTTCTGTTGCCATAGCAACCTCAATTTTTGTCAGAATCAAAATATTTTTAGACGTGCATAATCCCCTTATTGGCCCTTATCCAAATATCAATTTTCATAAACCTAGCTTGGAAACTGTTTGAGTTATGTCAGGATCGGGATCGGGATCGGGACTGACTGACTGGGGACTAATAATGTCAATTTTCCTCCACATGTGGAGAAGTTGCTAAATCTTTGTGGAAGGGTAAGTTCATAATTGTTAGGGGACAACATGTATGCCTGCACAGCTGGTCAGGAGAATAAGTCGCCGTTTGTAACTAAAAAATTGTCAAGAAATTGTGTTAAAACACAAATAAACTGAAACTCTTTGAAGTCTTATCCGGATTCCATAGGTGAATGAATCAGGGGCCAATGGAGAACAGGGTTAATTACATAGATCTATATTAAATAGTGACCTTTAGGAAGCCATAGTCTTCAGACATATTCCTTGATTGGCTACATACAGCATATCAAACTGTATTGAAATCTGATGCTTTATAATTCCCTAGATATTACCAGGAAATGACAAAGGTTTAATTTGCTCACAATATGTTATATTAGGTATAAAAGATTGCTTCAAGAACTTTCACACATATTTTTTATCGCATTCCCAACGTTAATGTCATTTCTTTATTCCATTAATGCTCTATAACATAAATAATTTATTGCCTTAATTAATTGCTGCCTACAGAGTCTTAATTATAAGTTGAACAGAACATAACGCTCACGTAAAACCAGATTCCTATAAATACTGGAACTTGAATAAGAAATCTAGCCGGATATTTTACTGTCTTAATGTTGTTATATGCATACTATATGTAAGTTGTTCAGTATGTAAGTGTATTATACGTAAGTTAATGAAATATAGCATTATATGATATTAAAACTTCGACAATATTAACACAGCTCATGCACTAAAATAACTGAACACTTTAAGACATATCTACTGAGAACATACTCAAGTCTTAAAGCTGATCTAAAACTCTACAACATCAGACCCACAATGCACCAGAGCATAACGCTTATCTGACTCTAAATCGCCAAGCAAGCATTATCATATTTGTACAACACAGAACACTTGCATTATACATAAAAATACGACTTATAGAATTAACCCCACATTAATCCCACCCAGTCGGTCGAAACTGAGCAATATGAAAATTGGTACATTTATATGACATGCTTCAGTCTTAAGTCGCCAATTAGAGTACCGACAAAAAGAAATACTCAAAAAAATTGTTAAAGATGTGTGCAACATATATATTTAAAATGTTCCCACAATGCAATATTCAAAATGAAAGTGATAAAATGCAAACCTCCTTCTTTCCTTTGGACATAAATATGTTTCGTTGCAATCTCAGAGTCGCTATTAAAGTCTTCCGACGATGGGAGGGACTCAGGAAGAGACTCTGAGTTTCTATGATCACTATGACTATCTTGCGTGAATGTGTATGAGTTACTATCACCATACATACTGACACTATCAACACGTAACTGACTCGAGTCATACAATTGGTTATGACTTATAGTATAGTCCTGGGAGTCATCCTTGGCTAGTTGCGAGTACTTCTTGCCGTGGTTTCTACGCGTATAGTTTGGCTCTTCGTCGTCGTATTCATCATCGCTGTCATAGCCTAGAACAGAGAAATCATGCAGACATGCAGAAAATAGGAGACCCACAATAGAGACAATGCTATCATGCCAAACCTCGTATCTATATCTACCAGCTATGTTCATACACAATCACAATGAATCATTCGAGACAATGCCCACGTAAAATCACCCTAGACACAATGTCAACGTAAAATCACTCGAGACAATGTTGTGAGCTAATAAAAATGACCACAGGGCACAGACAATTGTATTCTGGCATTTTATCACCATACAATGAATAGTAAAAGTTACTACTTACAAGGTGCAGAAGTAATCTATGCACCGGACTAACCCCCAGACATTTAGATACACATTTGTACAGCAAAAATGAGACTTCAAAGTGCAAGTTACCAACCACGTAAGGAGAGGCACAAAACTTATACCGAAATTATCAGACTTTGATATGCAAGTGCCATACCGGCCCCAGAAGACATGGCACCAATTTGTACTGAAAATATCAATGACTTTGATACATAGATTTTAAGAATGTCACCTTGTTTGACACAATCTAATAATACTTACAACAATGAAAATAATTCTAACAAATATCAAGTAAAATATTACGACTAACAATATTTGTATTATGTAATGGTCGCCTGTTAGGTTTTCGTGGTTAACAAGAAATCGTGGTATGTTTACATGCGAACCATTTGCACATGTCAAGCATATGATTATTGAAAGCAACTATGCACCATTCATCTATGTTCATAGTTATCTAGGAGTCATCCTCTGACAATGATCAATTATGCGATAAACTTTATGGATGATACATGTATGCCCAACTATTCAACAGCTAATGATCGGAAACCAATCTGCTGTCGAAGGTCACTTTTGACCTTTTTTGGGGGGGGGAGGGGGGGGGGGGGGGTTCTACTGCCTGCCGAATCGGCCAATGACCTTTGGCTTCAAGGAAATATGGCTAATAATTTGCTTATGATGAACCACCAACCGATCTTGAGTTATTGATCAGTAACTATTCCACCGCTGTATCATTGACCTTTGACATCAATTTCAAAATCAAGTAGAGCAATTTACTGCTTATGAACAACCACCCCATAATGTTGGAGGGTCTTTGACCCAACAGATCTCCAGTTATTGACCTATAAATTTCACATTGAAGCTGAATATTCAGGGCTCTAATTATTTTCTGGTTTTTATCCCAACTTTATGGATTGGGCCTAAAGGCTATAATTATGGAGGAAGAGATAAACATCATTTTTGGATAAAATGCATGATTTGAAAGATTTTTCCCACTTAAGGGGCCTTGTAATAGAGTTAAGGAAATGCGACTGAGTTCAATAACGCTCATGCCCCAGTGGAAGTCCTGTCCATAATTATTTGCTAAGACAATCAGGGGTAATAATTCTGTTGAAACCCTGACTGGGTTGCATACACATGCCTTATTAATAGGGGTCAAAATGTTGAACAAATGTGCAAAGTATGAAAGCGATACGTTATAGGACTTTGAAAATATTTTTGAGGTTCAAAAACTTATTTTCAGGTGTTTAATCGTTGATACCATTATACCACGAAAACTATTGGGACCATGATACTAATGCTTTAACAACAAGAAAACAACAATTAGCATCTACTACAAAAGTACAAAAAGCCTAAAATACATTGTACGTTCAAATGAAAGCAGCAAGATGAAAACTGTGATGATTATTTACATAACTTGACTTTATATATTTGAAAAATATGAATTTTGCTGATGATAGATATTTCACATTTTGGGATGTGACAAAAACGATCATCAACAAAGTACGAGGGCATCCGAAAAGTTTTGGCACAAGTGCCGTAAAATATATTATTTTACTTATCCCGAAACTTTCGGAACACCCTTGTTTGTATTATAAAATATCCAGACAACTGAGGAACATTACTTCTTTGAGGCCCCTCGTGTAGCTGGACATTTAAGAACTTATTATGCAGAGAATGATAAATATACAATATCTGTACAAACTACTTTAAAATAAAATGCTATCCAACCAAACTGCTGTCTTTGCTATGGTTCAAAGTGTGATAATTTCTGTCTCGAAGTTCCTCTGATGCGAACATATTCATTGATTGATAAATCTATATTAATCTGATGTACGTTCGAATTTGTCAAAAACATCATTAAAACAGCTGAAAACTGCTGACTGTGCATTATTTCAATGTAAATTCAATAATTATAATTTCTATTTTTCCGCACTCTGAAATTTCATTCTTCCAAAATAAGCTGGTAAACCATAATATGAGATTTGGCATGCATGTATATTAAATAAGAACAAACAAAACATCCAGAAAATAACTAAGAAAACAGTATGATACTAAAGAAAAACATATTGTATTCCATCAAACAATTATGCTGTTGCATGACTACATGCTGTTAAGTGAAGAGTAGATAAAACTGAAAATGTAAAACCACACATTTCGATCTCATATCACTAGTGAGAACAGTATTAGTTCAATCGTACACAATCAATGTTTCAAAACATGCTATATAATGTTTTAAGAGTGAAGGCATACAAGATGTGGACGGCCAATTTTACTATATTCCATAACATGTACAAAATGTTATTATACACAAGTTGTGTCATAAAATTTCAGTGGAGTGGTAAATTTGTGGGTTAGACATACAGCTAAGTCTGTGTTAGTGACGACTTGCATTAGACAGCAGCCAATAGTATCAAATCCAAAACAAGCTATTTTTTATTGAAAATCTATACGCTGTTATTAAACATATATGTTAAATTTAATTTATGCCTTGACTGACTTCTGGGGGCATAATTCACCAATTTTAAATTGAAACTCTGACTTAGACTTAAAACTATTAGAAAAATAAAATTGTTGTCATTTTCTTCAAAAGACAGGTCAGTTCTTTCAAGTCAATATACTGGTATACTATATCAATGAATGTGTAGTGTAAGGTTTGATATAATCACAAGTGTTTTCATATCATACACAATCTGCGAGTAATGGTGCAAAATGTTGAATGATCTATGGATCTATCATTTTAAAATATTGATTTTAATTCTGGTAATGTGTGTTTAAATTTATATTAGTATTATTGTCTTTAATGAGTGACTGGGGCCTGTTTCAAATACATATCTTAGCTAATATTTGACTTTTTCATATGCCGTTTTGAACGACGTAAGAAAGCTGTCATTCAAGCCAAGATATGTGAACTAGAATTATCAAATAACTATTTTAACTTGCCCAAAATGTATGGGTTCACTCTGTATGCTCTCAATAATACATGGATAAGTCTTTGAAACAGGTCCCTGGTGTGGCCTAGTATAAGAGAAATAGATCAAGTCAGAGTAATTAAGTCCTTCCAAAATGATAAAATATTATTGATTGGCCCTCTTACATAAAATTAGTGCATTTATGGATCAACCCTCTTTCATCAAAGGAGTGCATTTATTGATCAGCCCTCTTACATAAAAGGAGTGCATTTATTGATCAGCCCTCTTACATACAAGAGGGCCCAAAGGGCCCTAGGTCGCTCACCTGTTATAGCAGTACATGCAAGACCTGTGATTTGACCTAGTGTCCTAGTTCTTGGCCCCATATGACGCAATATCGCACTTGACCTAGATTTTGTTGAGATGATCACTCTGACCAAGTTTCATAAGGATTAGGCCAAAATTGTGACCTCTAGTGACTATACAAGGTTTTCTATGATTTGACCTTGTGACCTAGTTTTTGACCCCGGATGACCCAATATCCAACTTGATCTAGATTTTGTTAAGATGATCATTGGGACCAAGTTTCATAAAGATTGAGTCAAAATTGTGACCTCTAGTGTCTACACAAGGTTTTTCTATGACTTGACCTTGTGACCTAGTTTTTGACCCCGGATGACCCAATATCGAACTTGACCTAGATTTTGTTGAGATGATCATTGTCACCAAGTTTCATAAAGATTAGGTCAAAATTGTGACCTCTAGTGACTACACAAGGTTTTTCTTTGATTTGACCTTGTGACCTAGTTTTTGACCCCAGATGACCCAATATCGAACTTGAACTAGATTTTGTTGAGATGATCATTGTGACCAAGTTTCATAAAGATTTAGTCAAAATTGTGACCTTTAGTGTCTACACAAGGTTTTTCTATGATTTGACCTTGTGACCTAGTTTTTGACCCCGGATGACCCAATATCGCACTTGACCTAAATTTTGTTGAGATGATCATTGTGACCAAGTTTCATAAAGATTAGGTCAAAATTGTGACCTCTAGTGACTACACAAGGTTTTTCTATGATTTGACCTTGTGACCTAGTTTTTGACCCCGTATGACCCAATATCGAACTTGACCTAGATTTTGTTGTGATGATCATTGTGACCAAGTTTCATAAAGATTATTCAAAATTGTGACCTCTAGTGACAACACAAGGTTTTTCTATGATTTGACCTTGTGACCTAGTTTTTGACCCCGGATGACCCAATATCAAACTTGACCTAGATTTTGTTGAGATGATCACTCTGACCAAGTTTTATAAAGATTAAGTCAAAATTATGACCTCTAGTAACTACACAAGGTTTTTCTATAATTTGACCTTGTGACCTAGTTTTTGACCCCGGATGACCCAATATCGAACTTGACCTAGATTATGTTGAGATGATCATTGTGACCAAGTTTCATACAGATTAAGTCAAAATTGTGACCTCTAGTGTCTACACAAGCAAATTGTTGACGGACGGACGACGGACGGACGACGGACGAAGAGTGATCACAAAAGCTCACTCTGTCACTTTGTGCATTTATTGATTGGCCCTCTAGCATAAAAGATAGTGCATTTATTGATCAGCCCTCTTACGTTAAAGTAGTGCATTTATTGATCAGCCCTCTTACGTAAAAGTAGTGCATTTAATGATCAGCCCTCTAACTTAAAAGGAGAGCATTTATTGATCAGCCCTCTTACGTAAAAGTAGTGCATTTATTGATTAGCCCTGTTACATTTTTTACTTGAGTATCTTAAGGGGCACTTGGCAATGAAATGCTTTATAAGTTTAAGGATGACTGACCACTTGATTTGTGTACAAAGATGACAGATGTTCATACAAGATTGGATAGTGCACATGTCTAGTACGCTATTGAAATGTATATCTACTGTAAATTCAGTATTTTTCGTGGGGTTTAATTTTCATTGATTTTGTCGTTAAGCTCAACCACAAAATTTAATCCCCTTAATCCACGTTCACAATACGGATCAATGATTTGTCGTTCCATGTTCTACAATTGTATCCTCAAAATTGCATTTTTACAACAATCCACAAAAATGTCCTTGAGAATGAGTGATTTTACAGTTTTCTTTTCTAGATTGTCCAATCAAATACCGAAAGATGTGTGGGGTTTTTTAACCAATCAGATTACAGTACGTTGTTTGTATAATTATGTTACCAGTCAAGTAATTTATGCAAACAAAGTAAAACCTCGATAATATGCAATATGATTCTTCAAGCCCTTGAAAAATCTGGCATTCGTATTGAGTTGGTCCTAATATTAATTGAGCTGGTCTTAATATCTACTAGCAATATTTGAATATGAATTTAAATAAGGTTTGAGGTGGAAGTTGAAGTAGTATTAACTGGGGGAAGTGATGTTTCTGTTTAGTGCTGTCTTCCCTGTCCAATTTCTTACAAACTTTTAATAATTTAAACAATTAAAATGTTGCTCTCAAAGTCAAAATTATCCACTTTCTCAATAAATTATAAACAGTTCTGGGAAATAAATATATTAAAACTATTATTTTTATTTTATTTTCAACATTGTAGAGCTGTGAAGACATCAATCTATCGATCTAAGACTACAACATAACCATATTATTTGAAAGTTTTCCCAATTAAAGCAAACTTCCTACAGTAATCACTTGATGGCCATGCACTTCTACCTATGTTGAGTTGAAGAAGTCAAAACCATGTCAACATGATAGATGATACAAATGATTGAAGATGTCCGTGCAAAAATATGTCATACATACATATGTTTTACAACACATCATTATATCAGGCTTACCTTTCGGTGTGTGGTACACTTTACCATCATGTTTGGTAAACTTTTTCTCCAACAATCTACCTTGCTCATTGTCCATGTGGTACCCTGTAACATACAAACACACAATGCAGCTAAAACAATCACGCCTCTCCTCAAGCCCTAGTAGTCACTGATTTCACACACTACTGAGCAATTTACCACCAACTTCATTTCTCAAAAGGAACCAGTTTGAACGTTTTTTCAGTATTAAATTAATAAGGAATTCATGGTCAATCGACACATAAACAAACAAGCCTGTATGTGGCCAACTGAATCTGCCAATCTATTAAAGATATTGCACATCCAGCTGGTATGCCAGTTTCCACCAAATTGTACAAGACCATACATCTATTGTTTGCTAATTAGTAGATTACTTTTCAATGTTTATCTTGTATCAGAGAGTCTGCAAGTTCTCATCAAATGAAAGGTGATCTATATTGTCTATATACTAGTACAGTACAGCAGGGTTGTCATTAAAATTTTTGCTGAGCAGGCAGTCAAATAGTTATTTAGCAACTAAAAGAAGATGACTGTCTAAGCTTTGAGGAAGCCAAAGTTGCAGTTGCGACAGGCATTTTGCAAAGATGCACGTTTAGGAGCATAATTATTATGCAATTTACCACTTGCTCAAAGGAGACAAAGTGACCAGTCGACATATAATACAGTTTACCTGGAATAATTTGTCCTCTTTAGAGTACTGATAGTATTTATACAAATAAGTGATAGTTTATTCCCATAGCATAGCAAATGTTAACTTGGTCAACCTGATCTGCTGCGAGAATTCATGTTCTATCAACAGTACTTCATGTGGACAGGCACATATTATTGCAGAGTTAGTGCATAACTCAACAGGAACATTAGAGAAGATAGTAAGATAACATTACCCTGTTCCTCTTCTTTATGATGGCCCTCAGTATGATTTCTTTGGTCAGTAGTAGTTTCCTGACCATTCACTACCTCGTAAGTAGACCCACCTTTTGGAATGACAACATTCTCTTCCCTGTAAAATATATCATATACATACACAATCAATGTCTCAATATAGTAATGCTAATATCACCAGATCTAACAGGTCCAATGATTATCCCCAGATCTGACAGGTCCAGTGATTATCCCCAGATCTGACAGGTCCAGTGATTATCCCCAGATCTGACAGGTCCAGTGATTATCTCCAGATCTGACAGCTCCAGTGATTATCCCCAGATCTGACAGGTCATGAAAAATATACCAAGATCTGAAAGGTCCAGCAAATATCCCCAGATCTGACAGGTCCAGCAAATATCCCCAGATCTGACAGGTCAAGCAAATATCCCTAGATCTGACAGGTGCAGTAAATATCCCCAGATCTGACAGGTAAAGTAAACATCCCCAGATCTGACAGGTGAAGTAAATATCCCCAGATCAGAAAGGTCCAGCAAATATCCCCAGATCTGTCAGGTCATGGAAAATATCCCCAGATCTGAAAGGTCCAGCAAATATCCACAGATCTGACAGGTCAAGTAAATATCCCCAGATCTGACAGGTGAAGTAAATATCCCCAGATCTGAAAGGTCCAGCAAATATCCACAGATCTGACAGGTCCAGTAAATATCCCCAGATCTGACAGGTCATGGAAAATATCCCCAGATCTGACAGGTCCAGTAAATATCCCCAGATCTGACAGGCCATGGGAAATATTCCCAGATCAGGAAGGTCCAGCAAATATCCCCAGATCTGTCAGGTCATGGAAAATATCCCCAGATCTGAAAGGTCCAGCAAATATCCACAGATCTGACAGGTCCAGTAAATATCCACAGATCTGACAGGTCCAGTAAATATCCCCAGATCTGACAGGCCATGGGAAATATCCCCAGATCTGACAGGTCCAGTAAATATCCCCAGATCTGACAGGCCATGGGAAATATCCAAAGATCTGACAAGTCATGGAAAATATCCCCAGATCTGAAAAATCCAGCAAATATCCCCAGATCTGACAGGTCATGGAAAATATCCCCAGATCTGACAGGCCATGAAAAATATCCCCAGATATGTGAGTATCACCAAATGTGTGACAGGTCATGTATCACCAGATCTTAAGTCATGTACAATATCACGATGTGATCTGACGAGCTATGTAAATAAGTCCCCAGATTATGTTTTTACATCACCTTTTAAACAATACATTATTGAGTGGTATTGAAGTACTTTCCTTATTGCTTAACAATATTTTATCATCGATACTAATAACTGAAGATACACACAGCAGTTCTGGTAATAAATACACAGACATAATGATATTATCTAGGTTTGTAATGATAGTGAATTTCCATGAATAAAAGTCACAAATCTCAACCAATTACATGCACAAAGCCTCCTAATTCAATTTTAAGAACAACTTTTGACAATTAGATAAAATACCAATGTGCCCAGTGAACATTTCAACTGTGATTTACATATTAATATTTCTCAATATTCAAACAAACCAAAAAGCACACTTTTTTACTCTCAGTTTTAACCATCCATGTAGTGAGCAAGCATTCGCAGGCTTTAAATATGTTTTGAATTTATTGATTCTTATCGAACACCAATTAAAAACAATGAAATAATAAAAAGAAAATTTTAATTAATTGTAACACTTAGTGCCAATAAAATAGCATTGTAGGCAAATTTATTTCATTCATAATTAAGTAACTCACCATTGCATTCATCCATACAAATTAATTAATCATTTATGAATAAAAATATGCAGCACATGATAAACTTGTGCATTATTTCAAACTTCTGAGAAAATGAAAAAGGTCAGACTCTCGATGATAGTTGCAAAGATAAGGAACAATTTAAGTCTACAGGGGAAAATGTAAGTTAGGCCAATACAAATATATTACTAGATTGTCATACATCTTGGAAGCGGCAGTAGGGATTCCCAAGAAACAGGTTTCTTGTATCCCTTATGCTTTTTTTTGGAGCTGGACCCACATATGCAACTGTATGTGCATCCTAGGGACCGGCAAACTCAATATTCTGTTGTAGCTGGTTTGCTCATTTTCCTGATTAACGCGTTATTATTCTATAAAACATTCACTAATATTTTCCGCTGCATTGACACGTATGTTTTGTTCTCATTACGTTTCATACTTAACACAATTCATACTTCACATAATTCATACTTCACATAATTCATACTTCACATAATTCATACCTTTCATGTATTAAATTGGAAAAATTAAGATTATTAAAGTATTTAAAAAGCACCTGGAGCAGAGTATATAGCATGTTGCAAAGGGTGATTGAATGACATTGAAAATATTTTGAGTTTCAACATATTTAATGGGAGGGACAAACGGACAAACAAACAGACAAGACAGGACAATCACTATGCGACTCCCACATTAGTAGATGTTTATAAAAACCTCCAACATCAGTAGATGTCAGAGCATAGAAATAAATTGTCCTGCCTCTTCCTTATTAGAGAAAATTGTGCATCCACGATAATCCATTTATTTAATTATTTTGGCCGAATCAATTAGCAAATGTTTTGACTCAATGAAATATCTGTATAAGCAATTAACCTGGTCATATTGTCAATATGTATGATAATTTAGTAATTAGTTTCTACTGGCCTAAGGAACCAGATTCTGCAGGGAGAATGTTGGTACTTTCTGTCAATAAAGAAGGCAGAAAATATGGACATAATGAACAACCCGATTGATTTTCTTCCAGTATCACCCAAGAAAACAAAGCAAGAAGTCGACACTAGCCAGATTGTTTACGATAAGTGATAAAATATACACTAACTTCCTAGCTATGAACTGCAATGATACCAGAATGGTAAGGCATGAAGAAATTTTTAAAAACACTGTTTAGATAACAGTAAAGAAGAAGAGAGTGTATTGATTTTCATACATACATTCAAGGTTAAACTATTGCGTATACATGAAAACATGGCATGTGTAACAAACACGCACTTCCACACCTTCTTATTACCATCAGTTATACATTGATTAAACAGTTGACCTAACCAGTTTTCCTGGAATAAATATCAACCAGTACTAACCTTATCCTCATCAAGGATAATTTGTCAATATGCTGAGGAAATGATCATAGAAAGTTTCATCAGTTTAGAAGTATGACCTGTAACCACGGGATTGAGATTTTTCGCGACAATATTACAAAATTGGGAAAAGGTACAAATTTAAGGTGGAATACTATTTAGAATAGACCCTTTTCTGATAAAAATAATCTGTTACTTGGATGTCAATGATACATTGCATGAATATAGTATCAAGTGTTGACTTTCTGTTTTAGGTGAAATTCCAAGGGGGTCAGGACCCGCGATCCTAGAGCTGTCCTTGATTCGACCCGTGACATATCAACGATTCCGATATTTGTGAACATCCATTGCAACAAAGAAAAGTAGCATTTTGGGTGGTTCCATTTATTTACCCATGTATCGATATTTTAAAATGTGAATAGATAATCGATCGGTTAAAAAATATCTTTGTTACTTTGATATCACTTCTACGAGGGGTGTTCGAAAAGAAATGCAATTTACTTTTTATTGACAGAACGATTTACAATGAAACTAACATAAAACCTTCAATGAACTCTCCTTTACACATTGCACACACATTTAACCTTTAAATTCAAGATAAAAGGTATGTTTTGTCATCTGCAAAAGGTACTACACTCATGCACTGTAATATGGCTGACCACATAGGTTTCCTGGAACCGTACCTATGGTCTTCTGCATGCAATTAAAGTCTAGGAACTTAAAATTATTCGCATAGGATTAGGTCTACATAATAGACTTGGTGATATAGTATTCTCATGTGCATTATGTTCAAAAACGACTTTACAGAAGAAGCCCTGTGCGAAGAGGCATTTTCATGAGAAACGTGCATAAGGTCTACTCCATAAACAAAGTAACTATATGAAATATTTCTGAAGTTTTCCATGCACACAATATCTATAGAACCTTCTTGTAACATATTTGTCCATTGGTTCTGGTTTTTGAATTGCAAGCCCTTTCATGCTTTGTGGATGAAGAAAATCAAATGAATCATTTCCATCAGTGACTTGGTGTGTTTTACAATTACGGATTTCTTAGAATTACTGTTAGCACATATATGATGTTTCAGCTTCATTCTTGGTTAATGATAGTGAGCGTATGTCCCTTCCTTTATTATACTACGTAGAAACTTCTATTGAAAGTCCTGAGGGTATAACTTTATATTTTCTTGGCATTTAAAATATTATGACGTTTTGAGCACCACGTAATGAGCATGGTATCAAGTGGGTACAACTGTTGTTAACTTCAAGAACTTTCTTCCAAATGAAGGGAAATTGGGATTAACTCCAGATTGTACGAACAGCTAACAGTCCAACTTTTAATATTGCTGCTTTGAGACAAACATCATACTTTTTATCAATGTTGAGTCTGATTGTCGTTGTTTTCAGTTGACCACATTTGTTGTTTGCTTTCAGATGCTATTGACCATTACAATGTCCTTTTATCTAAAAATGTTCGTCATGTATAAATTTATCACTTAAATTAAGTTTAGACCTTTCTTTGATATAAGGCATAATTTTAGTTAGTTTGACGATACGTTTTTCGAACATCTTTTAGCTTAGTATAAATTAGTAAGTGTTTATTAAACATACATTATGAACAAACTAATGCATGGATTTCAACCAAATTTTACCCAAGTGCAGACAATGGTCTAATGGGTACACATGTCAAGTTTGAAGCACGAAACCCCTAAAACTACCAAAATATGACTGGAATTGCATTACTTTTCGAACACCCCTCGTATCAATGACAGCTCTACCGATCGCCCCTCTGGGTGTGCACATGTCCGTATAAACAGACGCCTTCTTTGAGCAGTCACATTGTCTGGACTAACAGATTAATCAAAGTCTTGTGTCTAGAATATCTTCTATATTTTAAGCCACTCTAACATTTCATAAAAAATTCCAAATTAACAAAATAACGAACCCCTTCCCCATCCAGAAATTCGATGATAATAATTTATATATAACAATTAAAGGTTAAAACATGACACAACCGGGCAGGGGGTGATAATCCGCACAGAAAATCAATAAATCACCTCGAGGGCTTCAGCCCAAGGGTGATTATTCATTTCGGAGCATTATCACCTTCCGGCCAGGCACTGAAGTGTATTAAAGTCTTTAATACAATTCTTGTTTTCACAATAGATGGAGAAAAAATGGAGTAAATAAACTGATGTAGATCTATATACACGTAACACTAAGGAGGCAACCAATTAAATGCACTTACAGTTAATAAAGTTTATGTACCCTGATGAAGACCACTGTATGGTCGAAACGTGGGTAAATAAATAATCAAAACCAGACCCGTCATTTCTGTGTGTTCCATCTATCCTACTTCACTCTTCAGTTAATAAAGTTGTAAAAGAAATCTTACATCAAGACAACGTACATCATTTTGGCTCAAACATGGCGTCACATTTACATGGATAACGTATATATAACGTGCACCCGTTCAACCGGTCCGATTATGATTATGAGATTGTGACCGGGCGGATTGGTGATAATCAAGCGCATGATAGCCATAATCAACCGCAAATATGCTCATTTTTGTTACTATATATAGTAACAAGTGTACTAATGGCAAACTGTATTAATGGCAATTATTTTTATCATGGCCTAAGACACGTTTCAAAAGGGTTTAGAAAAAATTATTCATAAAGTTTATATAAAAATAAGTTCTAACCTTTTAACCCACACTGGTTCTTCTTCGGGATCAGCATTTTTGGGAGCTTCCATAGACACACCTTTACTTTTTTGAATTGCAGATTTAATCTCCGATATTGCATGATCTAGTGCTTCTCTCTTCATCTTTAAATCGTCCATAATGGCTTCAGCATCCATCTCTTTCGGCTTCATGGTCGAACAATCCACTCCAAACAGCTTCCTCTCCACGTCATCTTGTTGCTTCTTCTGTAGAATCTTCTTAGGAGTATTATGTTCTGACTTTGCTCCATCCTCGATATCGCTAGCTGCACTACTCGACAGTCCATCTTCAACATTCGGAAAGCCAGTTGCGCCTTCTTCACCATCAGATACAACACTTTCTATCTCTACGCTGTCACACTCAGTGTTCTCTGGTGAAAGTGTAAACAGTTTACCATCTTCACCTATCACAGTAACACTGTCTGGACCATTTAGAGGTATTTCTGTCAACATATCTTCATTAATACAGTTCTGAACAGCGTTAGACTCGGGACTATGTTGTCGATGATAACCATCAACATCTATTAACTCTACACGATTATTTTCTCTCTCATCGATACCTTCCACGGATTTTTGACATTGACTGTCCGATTCTGAACTACTGTAAGCTAACCTCATACCGATATACGAATTCCCTTCTTGTATACGAGAATATTTCACATACTCGTACTCATTCACAATATCAGCCGGCGGTTGAGCGACCCCCCCAAGACCATTATGACTATGTATGACTTCACTAGGATGCAAAGGCATCTCTTCCTTTAACATCTCCCTAACATTTGATTTTTTATTTGCAGCATTTAGAGCAGCAGCATTGGCTTTAGAAACTTGAATCAAATCGTTTATAATCTGAGTAGCATTGCTATCCATTCTCATAGATGCCTCACTATTGTTTATCTTTTCATCAACATTAATAGCAGATTCTTCGACTCTACAAGCAAGCCCTGGAGACTGCTTCGGAATTTTTGGCATAGCACCATGGCCACTATAGGACAAGTTATCTAAATGAATGTCTTTCTCATAATTTTTAACCTCCCCTGAAACTGGTATATTATTACGAATTTCTAAACTATTTCTTTTCTTTTCTACCTGTTTAGCGTCTTCATTAGGTGGGAGTGACTTGCTTCGTCCTTGGTCTCTCATGGTGACTACAAGCTCATGCTTTCTAAAGCTTTCCTGAACAGAATATGCTGGGTTCATGGAAATGGACTTAAAATGTTTTGGATGAGAATCTTTTTGTTTTAAGTCTGGACCGGGATCACTTTTAACACTTTGAGAACTTTTCATAAAATCGTAATCTTCCTTCTTTAAGCAAATATCTTCGTTAGTTAACTGAACAGAGATTCTTTCTGATAATTTATCGTTATAACTTCTAGTGTCCTGCGTAGGTAGTGCTAGATCACCTGTACGTGGAATGTCGTCACTATACTCGTGTAGATAGGAATCGATGCTATCGGCACTGTCACGTCGTGAGAGATCGGGAGCAGTTGCGTCGTCTTCTAGAAGATTCTGGTAGGACACTGAGGATATATCACTGGCATGATGAGAACTACCTTCACTGAATCTTACTTCCATACTCAAGTTATCACCTGTAATAAACAGTAAGATAAACTCACATAAATATTTATCATATAACATGCGGTCCAGGAGTGCCGTAAAGCCGTGACGTAAATATCGTTCGGCACTCCTAGACCGTGCAATAAATATTTAAATTAGCTTGACGTGACGTTAGCCAATCCATGCATTGATCCGTCACTGACGTCATGATAATATCAACGTCGCCATGACGTCGCACTCATTGTACCGCTAAATTTTGGCTGAACCATATGCAGCGCACATCATCATTCTGAACAATATTGAGCGTTTTCTTAGGTTATGTGATAAATAGAATCTTACATTCGTGCTCATTACATACGAGTTTTATTAAACTCGTCGACAAAAACAATATGACACTCGGCAAAGCCTCATGTCATATCATTTTGTCCACTCGTGTAATAAAACTCGTATGTAATGAGCACTCGTGCAAGATCCTCTATAGAACAACTTACAAGTGACTGAAGCAAGCAGTACTAAAGTCTGATATATATACCGGTTTGAAGCCATGGCCCTATTTGACATATTTTCACTATTTCCGTCTCGATGCAAGATAGCAACCACATTTTTATCAGAATAAACCTTTAAAAATAAATGTAATCCATAAATCATTTAAATGTTCTGGCCTGGTCAGACAAAAATGGAAAAATTCTCTATAAAGCAACATCCAATAATTTGAGTAGAGGCAATTTTATTGCCTAGGTAGGTAGGTAAAGGTCAAACAAACAATATTTTAATCATGGTTCATACAGGCCTTCCTATGATGTTATGGAGCAGACATGAAACTTAAGTCTCAAACATTTTATCCTGAACTGTGACCTTGACCTTCAGCCCACACTTTGGGAATATGGATTCAGAACATAGTCTTTGTTAGTTACAATTTTTTTATCTATTGCGTAAGTTTGTACCCCCAATTATAACCTCATCTTTCAAGTCCACCTGGGGTAAGTTAACCCCAAGAAAAAATATATGTGGGTACCTTGTTAATTCAGGCCTCAGTCCGGCTAGTGGCAGGCAAAAACTTGAAATTCTAATGCTTGATGCATTTATGGCGGAATTGGTTTTTGGTAACATGAGAAACGGCCCCCACTATATAAGGAAATATAGCCTACAGGTCTATACATAAGAAAGTCGAGCAATCAGAAATCTTGACCAGTCCTGAAAATTAGCAGTCGTGTATTTCAATAATGTAGGGCACAGGGGTTTTACAGATACATGTAGCTAATGCCCAATCCTGAAAATTAGAGGGAAGTCTGTTTCAGGAGCTATTAATTGACACCCCTGCATACATGCCATGTTTCGCAGACCCCTTTGCGTGAGATTGGTGATGGAAATGCAGGAGATTTCATTAAAATGCAGGAGATTTTCCTTGCTGAAACTTTAGACTTAAAGTATTGAAGTTTATATGCTGTTTTTACTTATCTTAATTTGATGACAGTACCATGCATGCTTCATGTAGCAATTTAAACTAATATTTGTCATCATTTTCATAATGTAAACAAAAAATGTCAGATTCCAGATTGTCCATGAAATGCGTGAGATTTGATAAATTGGCCTCTGATCATGCAGGGGTAGAGTCTCAAATGCAGGAGACTCACGCATGATGCAGGAGACCTGGCATGTATGCCCCTGCTCCTATCAGGTTTCAAACATAGTTTAGCTAATAAAATTCAGTGTATTTAACTCAAATAACCATATAACATATCTAATCAATATGAATATTTTCAATCAAAAAGTTTTATTTTCAGCACGAAAGTGCATTATTGCCAGTGCAGCAAATACGGTTGTCCAGATTATTCTGGAAATTCGGACCCTGATTAAAGAGAAGACTACAAGTTACTTACCATTTTCACTGAATGGTGTACTTGGACGAAGCCCAGAATCTCCTCCACACGCCCCTTCTACAACCTCTGTCAAACTATTGTGCTCTGTATTCACACTATGTCCTCCTTCTTCCACGTCAGACATTCCTATCCAGTAGACAGTTGTATATATAGTCAGGGCCGACTAATAAATCTTCGGCCTAAGCCAACAAACGGTGCATCTGAAAATGATAACAACAAACATGAAAATTACAAAATATAGTTTATGCATGATAAGGTCACTTAGGTGGCAGCCATGTGACACAATGTTTAGTATTTTGGACGATGTATATTGGACAATGATTGAAATAGGTATTGTTTGATTAAGCCATGTGATGAGGAACTATCGTAATCACTTATTCATTCATTTGCTCTAATCATCTATATATAGCCAAGAGGTTTAGTGCATAGATACTCTCTTACGTTTGTAATTTGATGTTTTGGCTGTAGCTTCGATACATTATGATAATGTAAACGTTTTATTTTTCATTGAAAGTGAATCAGTAAGTATATTATTATTATCGCTACAAAATGTCCATACTGAGCCATAGCAGGGCTTTTTTATTATGTATGCCGCTGTTGTGATTATCTTAAAAGGAAATTTTAGATGGAAAATTTAAACTGATGCAGGAATTTTTTAATGAAATCACAATAATTGCTTTATGTAGAACAAAACACAATAAGAATAATTATATAGATGCATAATATGGACAAAGTTGCTTAACAATAGCTGTCTACGAACAGCACACTCCACTTTTCTCAATGCCATGCCAGGATAGTATAATCAATATATATATTCAAAACAAAATACTTCATAGCAGCAGCATTAATTACCCTCTGCTGTGTAGAGGTTGGGGCTTCTAAGTAAAAAAAAGCCAGATAATTGGGACAAAATGCTTGACATAGTTACCTACCCCTGTGTAGTGGTTGGGGTCATGATGGTGAACTAGTATGCAAAGTATCAGAGCAATATGACAATGTACTTTGAAGATATTAGAGGTTAAACAGCTTGTACCTAAACTTTATTATTTGCACTAAGTTGAAAAATTGGGCATAATTTCAACAAAATGCTTGATAGAGTACCTACCCCAGTGTAGAGGTTGGGGTCATGATGGTGAACAAGTATGCAAAACATCATAGCAATATGTAAATGCATTTTGTAGATATAATATTTTAGGTTTAAAAACCTGTACCTAAACTTTAACATTTGCACTAAGTTGAAAAAGGGCCTGGGGGCATTCCAAATTAACATAATTTCAGTTGCTACTATGGAAAAATCAAATTGATATATTTTGGTCACATACACGAACTTATCGTTTAATTACTGCCACCAAATTTGACATGAACCTCAAGAAATATCTTGATTTACCACTAATTGGTTTTGTTGTTCCTTGCTACGGGCACTCAACTTAATCAATGTGCAGTAAATAGTTTTAACGACAATATTGAATAATAGTCAATGACTCCTTCCGGTAGTTATGGTAAAAGTAGGCAGAGTTTATGAACATACTGACAGATCAAATGCAGTGTGATAGTACGGATTGAATTATTCCAGCGTGTTTACCGTGTTAATTGGGGCGGGTGTCATATAATTTGTTGCAGTCATAAACAAACATATCAATTTGATAAATGGCGGCATGATTGAACTTTGTAGTCACTTTGACACCCGAAATAGGATAGAAATCAGTGAATTAACAGCCAGCTTGATCTCTTACATTATTATTGTGACCATGCACTGAGGCTACTTGTAAGTTTGAAGGGATTAGGTTTGTTTATTTACCATGCGTACGCTCCGCATGTTTATCTTTAATGCAGTTTTATAACAGGATATCAGAAATGACGCACAGGCTTGAATTATGCCGAGTCCTTTCTACGTCTCTTGAAAATCACCCGGGTCCAGAATCAAAGGAAACCTCCGACATTCCCACCATTTAGGGCACCATTGATGCAGTCATGGCGAAAGGATTTTGGACTCAGTAGGACATTCGGTCTGACGGGCTCACAGGATCTGTCAGACCGAATGAGAATCCGTCAGACCGAAAACAAAACTTGGAAAATATTGACAAAAGGGTATGGCATGTGCCCCCCCACTGCAGGGCTTGGCCAGCCTTTGAGTTGTTATTATCTTCTGCAGAACTGAATCTTGCATTTAATCCAGAAACAGCTTTTTGATGGGAAGGCCCTTCTTCATAGTCATCACTGAGGAAAATTTGAAGTTACTACTTCCAGTTATGAATTTGTTAGAATTTTTTAGATTTGAATTTGTTTCAGTGCTTGAAGGATATGATTGAACACAAATGCTGCATGTCATTATGTTCAGGTTCTTGTCATAGACAAGCCACTCAAGATTTTGCATCCATGACTTTGAAATTGCCGTTCTCATATTTTTTTGTTGACTGGATCATCATTATTGGTAGAAGGACGCTTTAAGGCTTTACCAGGAGTGGCATTTTTATGGTATTTTAACTTCTCAAACAAGCTAATTTTGAAAATTGACGAACACTATCGAAAACTTCACGAAAATCGTTCACCTTTCAATCTTCAGGTGAAATGTTTATATCGACACCGTTCTGTAAGGTGCGCGTGAGAAACAAAAATATACTCGTGATAATCACTTACCAACACGAAAATAAACAAATTTTCGGCAATTAATTTGACGATTTTGGCGCTATATCGTCTGACTTTTTGGACTGACCAACTGCAGAGATTCGTCGGCCCGAAATGGACGCTCGTCGGCCATGTCCGATGGCTTTCGCCATGACTGTTGATGTAGTAGGCCCCATGAACTAACAATCCCTGGACTATCAATACTGAAATATTCAGCTGGCTGTCTAAATCCCCCGCTATTACTGTATTAGCAGTATGCACTACATTAAAACATTGCTGCTGATTGTTTTACTAAATGTTTTACTAAAGTAAACAAGGATGAAAACTACACCCGACCCAGGATGCCGGGTATCAGTTAGAAGTCTAAAGGCATCCATAGGCAAGCTCTGCCAACTGAGCTATCCCGTGCCTGACATGAGTCAGTCTCCACTAACTGCAGTCTACAACGATACCTGGATGTAGGGCCGTCACATTAATTGGCATTATGCTATCCTGGCCCCTCAATTTCCAAATAAAAATGAAAATTGTATCGTAATAATATGAATAAATTTTAATGCATCAATGACTGCAAGAACTGCAAAGATATATAACTCAGCATAAGTTGGATCTTCATTCTGCAATGTGTAATGTCAGTTTTTGACAGATTGGAATCTTGATTTCTGACAGATAATTGTTTGACATTTCCATGTTTATCACGTATGGCAGTGGAATTATGACAAGTGTGCAGCTAAAAACTGGTGAACAACAATTTGGGGACACATAATTTTAGACATATTCGTATTTCACAAAGCATGTTTCACAAAGAATGATTCACCAACTGCCATTCATCGATTATTGATAAGCAAATTGTGTTGATATCCAACCAACAGCACACGTTGTTCTATTTCGTGTTCTTGGACAACACGGAGCAGGAACACGATAATTACTGACCTACTCTCGCCATGTCAACAACAAATACACAACATATTGAGAAACAACATTACCAAAATCGCTGATTTTCACAAAAACTGGAAAATTGTCATTTTGCAGACATCGAATATCAATTTCTTGGAGTGCTGCCATCTACTGTTTCCGCAACTAAGATCGGTAACTCTAAATACGATTCGTACCAAAGTTATTTCGTAACTAGATTATTCGCATCAATATATTTTGAATTTCATTTATATTAATAAATAGTTAACGTCTAAAAGAGGGCGGTCCGTCCTAAAAGTGCCTACTGTAGGCATGGTTAATTTGTCTGTTATTCTGAGCGAAAAACTATAAATATATTTGTCTCCTACATTTCCAGAAAAAATAGTGTGTCCAAACAGAGACTATACTGTAGATCTCTGGTCCAAGCAATGGTTAGAAAAAATAATTTGTGACTCATATTAGACACTTTGACAATTATGTTTGTTATAAACTCTTCACTCGATTTGATTGAATTTACAGGGCTGTATCCAGAGGAGGTTTAACTAGGGGGCTGAGATGGGATGGTGACGGGAGAGGTGTCCCCTCCCTGCTGAGATTTTTCAATGTTTGAATAAAAATGGTGCAATTTTCTGCACTTTTAACTTTAAATCAGATATACACATAATTAAAGTAGCGCTACTAATCATGTGAGATCTAGATACGAAATAAAATGTGAGATATAATTCCATGATCTATTTCTATTTTTATTTACTCCCAACAATCAATGCTGATTATAACAGGGAGGCGCAGGTCTGGGTAAACAGTTGGTTAAAATAAAGAGGTGCAATAATTATACAGTGTAGCCAAATGAAAGTGAAAAAAGAATATACAGTGAAGGCCTAAATTAATCAAAGCACTGAAAGTACTATTGTGTGGCGTACTGATGCCATTAAATCCAATATCGAATCCAGGTTGTATCATAATTTTATGTCACAGTTCTGATAAACCCACCCTTACTCAAACATTTGTGCTGCTAAAGACACCAAGAGAACCAGCAGTTACCTGGAACTTACTTAAGTAACTATGCTGAGCATCAATGAAGGGATATTTACAAATACCATTTTTAACGACTTGGAGAATTCGACCAGTGTCAAGATAAGTGACTGTTTATTCTCCGTATGACCACGCATGTTAATTAAATGTATATGCCACTCTATATTAACGTATGTAAAAGGGGTAAACATGATGTCGCTCACATATATCGATTGGCCGATTAATGATTTAAAAACAAGTTTTACATTTTATAAAACCTTAAAGTATTAGCTTTTAAAACAAGCTTTAATGAACAAAATAGATCGACTACGTAGGAGGAATCCCTGAGGAATGCGTGTAAACATTCAGTGCAGTATTTGTTATATTTTGTGAACTGTAGAAATTGTAAATTTATGAAATTTGACGCGCCACGTGCGTTGTAGCGCATATTCGTGCAGTATTTGGACTGAGTGTACACTTTGTAATTCTACACTCTGTAATTCATGTAATTTATGTAATTATACCTGTGAAAGGTTTGTGTTTATTCAGCACCTGTGAAAGGTTTGTGTTTGTTTATATTCGTCGGTTGTGTGTTGACATTTGAGTGACAGCGTTATTCTTCATTCTACCAGAACATTTTCTACCAGAACATTTTTTTGTGAACTACCAGAACATTTTTTTCATTGTGAACCTGTGATAAATTTATTATTTGTAAATTTATTATTTTATATAATTGGGTAGATCTATCATTAAGTGTGTTTATTTGAAGTTTGTGTGTGATTATTTTTGTTGTACATGCATTGCTTTGTTATTATTTGAAAGTTAAATTTTATAATTGATTTTTCAGATTTTGTACACCTGCATTGGCCTGTGGAATGAATTTATGATTGCACGACTGTCACAGCAAATAATCTATGGTGTAGGAATCATTGCATGGTGTGGTGAAGGGTTGGTGAGCTAACATTTCATCCTATTAACAATCAACTAATTAACCCATATTATCATTATATGAGTACATGAGTATATTGAATGTGATTATATAGAGTATTATATTTAGTATATTTATCTGTATTTGTATTTGTCAGCTTAACTGTACGTGGTTTATGTTTATGGCAATTAGTGTTTATATAGACTGTAACCCGAGTCCTTTTGACCTGTTTAGTGTAGTTCATTGTTATAGAGTACATGTATGTAGGATGTAACCTCAGTGTTCTTTTCAGGATTATCCATGCATTATTGATTCCAGATTTCCTTTGCAATTACATACATTGAAGCAATTTAGTTAAAGTTAAACCTTTAATGGTGAGCATTATGTCCGTTATGAGTTGTGCAGTGTACCCTGGTGTTAGTATTCACTGATAACTATGGTGTACTTGTAGGGTCACTGTATGCAATAATTGTGATTGCGCTTGCTACATATTGGTCATTCCACTGATTGTCATCTACATATGGTGTACTTGTAAGGCCACTGTATGCTATACTTGTGATTACTCTTTCAGTCTTTGTTATAGTCCATATAGTCCATGTTCACTGATTGTCATCTACATATGGTGTGCCCATAGGGTCATTGTATGCTATACTTGTGATTACGCTTTGTTGCTAGTCCATATAGTCCATGTTCACTGATTGTCATCTACATATGGTGTGCCCATAGGGTCATTGTATGCTATACTTGTGATTACGCTTTGTTGCTAGTCCATATAGTCCATGTTCACTGATTGTCATCTACATATGGTGTGCCCATAGGGTCATTGTATGCTATACTTGTGATTACGCTTTGTTGCTAGTCCATATAGTCCATGTTCACTGATTGTCATCTACATATGGTGTGCCCATAGGGTCATTGTATGCTATATTTGTGATTGCGCTTTGTTGATCGCCCATATCATCCACGTTCACTGATTGGTGTTGTCATATGGTGTGCCCATAGGTCACTGTATGCAATATTTGTGATTGCACTTTGTTCTCATTTTTATTGTGATTAATTGTACGATCATGGCCAATCATGGCGATACAACTATCCCTTATGGCAAAGATGATTTGGAATACTTTGCCGAGCAATTACAGAAGTCCGGCAACTTCCATGTCATCAGAGCGACTACCGAAACCACTAGGACTCCACTTCCAGGCCGTTTAACGACTTTCAATGTTACCCCTACGCCTGAAAGGGAACATGCTCAAAGGCAAACTGAGCCTGATCCTAGCCATGCTTCACCTCCATTGAGTTTTCAACCTTCCAGTCTGCATAATAGTCAATATAAATATACACATCCTGCCCGGATTGACTTTGTTCAAGGCCGTATACCTGAGTTACCGTCTTTCACTGGGGATGGTAAGAATAACGCCACCATCTTTGAGACTTGGCGTTATGATGTGAAATGTCTACTAGATGAGGCAGTTTACCCCCTCCATATTATTAGGGAATCTATCAGGAAGTCTTTGAAAGGGAGTGCCAGAGGTGTGCTGCTACACTTAGGTGAGCAACCCACCATTGGGGATATTCTCAGTGAGCTGGATGGGATTTATGGTAATGTGCAGTCAGCCGAAAGACTAAGAGAACAATTTTACAGTGAGCGCCAAAAGAAAGACGAATCTGTTGGCGACTATAGTCTTAGATTGGAGAGGCTTTTGAGCAGGATTCCCGGGCACTTAAATGTACATGCCCGGAATGACATGCTCAGAAGTCGTCTCTGGTCTGGGTTAAGTGACATGGAACTTAAGAATGCCTGTAGATTTTTGTTTGATACGGTGTATGAATTTAACACCTTAAGAAAGGAAATAAGGGCTGTTGAAGAAGACCTTCAGCAGAGTAAGGCAATCCAGGCCAAAGTAACTCCCTCCTCTGTTTCCAAGTCAGACTCGTCGTCGTCCCCGTCAGATAAATCAGCTTCGGCTGTTTGTGCAAAGCAATCCGTCTTGTCTTCGGAAGATAGACTTTCGAAAGAGATTGGATTGCTTGCCAAGCAGTTGGAGCGGATGGAGGCGAGGATGTCTGGGATGGAAAGAGAGATGGCAGCTCTTCGTCCAAATAATAACCATTTAAACTTCAATCGACCTCCATCGCAGGGCAGATGAAAGGTCCTGAGGTATACACTCCTCCCAGTGTATACCTCAGGACCATTCATCTGCCTTTGGTTGGTCCACCCAATGAACTGGCAATCATTATTAACAATTCTCACACCAAATGTATTTTGGATACTGGATCCATGGTGTCAACCATAAGTGAGTCATATTTTAAATCATTATATTCAAACCCAGTTATGCATCCGCTGACAGATTTTAATTTGGAAGTCATGTCCTTATAGACATACATGTTTATGCCTTTGCAGGTTAGTTCTCATTTTTATTGTTCATTCATGTATTCATGTTGTATTTCATGTTTATTAGACTGTTATGATGCGGTATTGCCATTTTTGTAAAGTATATTAAAAGTCATCGTCCAACCTTCGACTGGCGTGTCTCGTTGTTTGTTAATGTCATGTCCTTATAGACATACATGTTTATGCCTTTGCAGGCTGTACACCTACAGACCCCATCCACCGAAATTAAACTCACGACAAAGTCAAACTTTATTTTTTAATCATCATGCTCTCATTTAATGGGGTTAAATGGTGATAACCATTGACATCATTATGTAAGCTCTGACTTACCATCTTTAATCAACATAATGACAATTTTTTTATCAGTTGCACAAATCACACATCAACCAGCAGTTGATCGTGTTGAGTGCTTGATTAGTCCTGCCTGGGGCTATACAATCTATACACAGGATGTCATATAGAATGTCCAATATACAGGTCACTACCAGTTTGGTAGATGCCAAGTGATTTAGCTAGCTCCCACTTCAAATTGGTATATAGCCAGTCGTCTGTTTTATAAGTAGAATGTTGATCATAATATTGACACTACACGTGCAGTCTTATTATATTCTTTATAATCTCATTTGGATGGATAAACAGATGGCCATTGACAAAAAGGATAGAATGATCAACACATGCCTCAAAACATTGAAAAATAGCGGCAAACAAACCTTCCGTGTCAACATCATTTACACATACACACCCCGTGTACCCTGATAAGACGTGCTAGCCTAAATACTGCTGTGTTAGCCTACCGCAAAAATTTCAACATTCAAGAGGTTAGGTATTTTGTGCGTGTTTCATTTATTTCGTGTCTACACCAGTAAAACGAAGAACGTGTACATGTGCAGTGGTTCTTCCTCGACATGAAGATGTGTTTTTTTCGATCTCAAACGTCACATTATATTTTAAACTTAATAAATTTGTCAAAAAGTCAGAAGTTTGGTCTTTAAAAAATAATTAAAAATACTTATAGACCGCGGAGAAAGTTCAAATTTCATGAATATGTAGTGAAATAATAGTAGCATATTTATTCGCATTGATGTATGCACTGGTATCATTATCTTTCTTGAAAATGACAGGTTTTCCGCGCTTGGTGGCATAAAATGGATAGTGCACGAGTTATATGGTGAAATTGTCTAGATACTGCCCGAGTCGTAGATGAATACTGCCCTTGTTGCTCACAGTTTTAATGTTTTAGGACCGAAAACAACATTTTCACGACACAATTTTCATACAACAATTCTTGTCTATCTATATTAAACAAGTATTTAGTTTTAATTGCATTGATCTGCCGAATTTAATATAAATCCCCATATAATATACTGTCTAAATCCCGTGTACCATTTTCTTAGTTACACCACGCATATACCAAGGTATCTTCGCATGGACGTATATATCAAATGCGTTCGTTCTTTGCTTTTTATTTCACAGAAGCGCTATTTGTGCATTTTCCGTTTATGTAACGAGTGTTATTTTTATCAATTTACCATTTATTTAAAGCAAATCGGCATGTAAAGATACCTTTAACCATTCTTATAAATCAGAAAAATATGGCCTAGATAATATAGACGTACACATACATATAGCAAAATTGTCAATAAGAGTATAAAGATCTTGTCTGTATCAACCAATTATCGGTGTGGTGTAATGCAGTCACATTGATCCTGGTTACGAAACCTTTTTAGGGGTTGTTGCAATGGCTGAGCGGTCTAATAAGTTAGTACGTCGCTTGATCACAAGTGGTTTGCAGTTTGAACCTTACATTTTAAAATCACATAGACGCCCCGTTTCACGAATTAGTATCCAATAAGTACCATGAGGTTTCAGTACTCTGAATTATCAAATATAAAGAAACCATTATCGTGGGTTAGATCGCAGCTTATCTGTCCAAGCGTTTATGAGAAACTCGTAAACGCTTATAGATATTTCACAGTGAATTCACTGAATTCAATTTAACAACTCGCTAGTGACGTTTTTTCCATTCCCAAAATTATTTAATGTTTGTCTTCCACTAGACATCAAACTGGAATCCAGAAAACAAATGCCGCAATGCTACTTTCAGTGTACTGCAGCTATTCAGCGGATTTTCGATATGATAATGACAGATCGGACAGGGAATGCAGGACTAAACGGAAACAGCTGGGTACGAAACTCACTGTGGTGCCTACAGGTAGGACACGCGCTTGGAGATATATAGGTCCGGGTTCAATTTCCGTCTGCACCACTGCTCATTTTCTCGGAGCAAAATTAACCAATAATGTTCAACTCGACCAAGCTGTGAATTGGTACCTGTGAGGGTGGTGTTTGTTCATGTTCGATAGTCTTGGTCGTCGCATCTCGATGTTGTCTTCACACAAACCAGGAGAGAAGTAGTCTCCATATCAGGACTCGAGCGCAGGTTTCCTTAGGTAGCCCAATGCCTAGGGGAAGTTAAATGTCGAAGGGTAGCTTGATTGCTGAAGGAGGCCCTCGAAAACTGGTAACTAAACGTAACATAACAGACAACAACAAAACACGCCACAAACGGGATTTATCCTTTCAATTATCCTCTTGTTGAACGCCTCATGTCATCTCCGTTTGTATGAATTCTGCCATTTGCAAAAATGTCTGATTATGAGACAAATGTAACGTAAGTGCTATTATATAATTATACATCATGTATTTCCACTGCGGTATACCGTAAACCGGATATTGCTAGTGAATGGGAGTAATGTTATCGATTTTCGCGACATTATAGTGTTCACTGGGATTAGTTCAGGGACGACTACTTTCTTCATCTCAACTAGGTTTTAATGTATTCGGATATTTTTATAACTTTATAGTACGCCATATTATAACAGGTATTTTTCAAAGAAGTGTTCAAATTACTCAGTTATTGTCCGCTGCTCACTCGCAAACTTTGCCCACAACACTTTAAATGCGTTTGAACTGGACATTCTAGTTATACTGAACTTTAATGTCTTAAGTCCAAATTTCAGAAAAAAATGATTGAACTTCAACAAAGATACACACCAAAATACAAATGTAGATAAGTGCTTGTACAGCGTATTGATATTTACTACATACAGAGTATTGCACATTAGCTCACTCTTATTAAACTAGGAAATCAACCAAAAATAATACTTAGTACCAATTTAACATTATAACTATTTTTATGAACCTCAGAAGAGTGAATTCGAATATTTGAGTGCTGAGTGTAAGTATTGATTGTAATTTTGAACAATACAAAAAAGCGTCCATATCATAGTTAAAATAAGTATATCTCAAACTTGTGTACACATACAGTATTACATTTAAAATCTCGAGGGACCCACCTCAGAATTCGTCATTCCAGCATGTGTTATGTACATGTAGTTTTTACACTCTCCAATTTTCAACTTAATTATGTAGACAAAATTAGTACAAGTTTGCAGATCCTTTATGTTGCATTATATATGATGCACGCTAGAGCCAGTCGGTGGTTGCCATTCAACTGCAAGAAGGCTCACCTACATCTTTGTGTTCATAAAGGCTCAAGAGTAAATAATTCACTAAATTGATATGAAAATATTCTAAATAAAAATTGAGGTTGCCAGTCAATGAAGATATGTTTTACAACTGATTGACCAATGGGATGGGTGCACGCAACCAGGAAGTTTCAAGTATACTATTACTTAAAAGTACAATATAAGTAAGATGTCCCAGGCGGTTTACGATATATCTTAAAAGAACAAGTTTGTCAACAAAGGTTGATTGAAATATTTATTAGCACAATAGTTTCCGCCTTCCTCGTTTGTAGATATTATCTAAAAAATATTTTTGACCCCTTCATTAGAACAATTAACAAAAGAAGATGAAACGAGACCATATCCATTTTATTTCCTGTACGACTTCTTTAACATGCGAATACTTTATTTACGCGTGGGACCGTAAACTAGTTTTATACCTGATCGGAAGATGAAGTAATTGAAAATTAATATTTTAAGATTTTTCCACAATTTATTTAATCTGGATGCAATGGTTCAGTTCATGTTGGTTATATGACTAACCGTTCAGAATCCGACCAATATTTAGAAGTTTTGTCAAATCAAATACCTTTTATTCTCTCATTTCATGATTACATGAAAAAAATGAGGTTAACAAAATGTAACGACATTATCAAGGCTCATAAATATGGTTTTACACTAATGAAATTACAAATACACAAAATACAACATTGAGTTAGTTACCAATAAATACAAGTCAAAAAGTTTCCTGCGGCTGATAACTTAGTTGAATTGTTTATGATGTGTTTTTTTGCAGTTTGGATGCAATTCGAATTTATTCCGGTGTAAGTTTAAATTTATGTTTCTGTCAAAATAATTCCAATACATGTAACAAGCCAATAGTTTTCCTCGGCCAGACCAGTATTTACAACAGTAACTTTACTTAAGAAATAATGAATGTGTACATGTGCTTTATCGTAGAATAAAGCACAGTCACTAGTTTGGATGCGCACCTGAACAAGCTTTATTTTAGATAAAACACAGGTACATGTTTATTAATTCGATTCTAATATAGCCAATATTCCGCATTGGATATTACAAATAGACGTAGTAACAATAGCACTACGTTCTTCATCGAACGGCTTATTTGCAGTTGTCACTCGTAGCTGTATTTTATCGATAATTCGTGCACACCACGATTTCCTCTATGTGTATATGGCTGAAACTGCTTGTTGGTTAGAGTATCGGTTAATCCTACCTAATCAACGTGGAAACACTCCATAAATTCTTTTGGCCTAACCACTTTCAAAAGTAACAAAGCAGACCCCCTGTCGTGATTCAAACATTGAGACCATTTACAGCAGATGTGTCTAGACGGTACATCTCCAGAAACTGTGTGGTAGAAGTATACTACATATAACTACACAGTACATTTTTAAACCAAAATGTACCGTCTAGACTCACCTTAAGTTAGACTGACACATTAGCCAATCAGGCATTGACATGTGGTCACATGCTCCTCCATAGTCAATTTTCTTTTGGCATTCCAATATACCCCCGGCCTCTAGACCGAGGATAACAATACCGATCAATCTAACAACAAATGTCATGATGAGATATAAATCGTATTCAGTTTAAACAAACAAATATCCTCCAATTATTTGGTTGTGTTAAATGTATGTGCCGAACGAATGAACAAATTAAAAATAATTAGAAAAAACATTTATCATGTATCAATACCATGCTTCTGTTAATCTTGCGATGTGTTCTCTACGGGATGTAGTCCATCGCCCACTATATTTATTAATGACCGGGATGATAATGCAGCTGCAGACACCTGCTGTTTAGATTCGTGGTCTCGCGTTCACAGTGAAATTTCGGAATAGTTCTGATTTCTTTGGTAAATAAACTATTGTAATGCGATAAAGACCGATGTTATCCGCATGGAATAATGGAATAGTCTGGTTCACGACATTCTTACAAAATGCTTCTTTTTTGGATATATTTTTTTGAAATCGTAAACCATCGAGAACATGTCACGTGCCCCTCCATGGTCATTTTACTTTTGGCAATCCAATATAACCTGCGGCTCAAGGCCGCAGGTTAAATATATCTGGTTATACCTAGCATTTACTAAATTTCCTTGAGCAATACTCCGTACACTGAACAGCAGTACTCTGTACAACAGTGAGCAATACTAATGCAATACTAAAATTCTCAAAATGCACCGTTATTTATGACTCCGTTCCTGGTAAAACATTAACAACATATTATGCTTGGTCACTGAGATGTTCTTTTGCTCGATTCAAATTGTGTAGCTTAACGAGGAATATAAACAAAAACATCTTTATTTAACAGACCGAGCATATGTTTTGCGTGAGGAACGATACGAGTTTGGTCTTTTAAATGCCCTTTTAAGCAGTCCCTGGTCGTTTTCCGGTAGATACTTTTGTATATAATTCACATTCAATACACACAGAAAGACAAAACAGCGTCTCTGAACTTACCCTGTTGTGCACTTGAAGGTTGCGAAAATGGATAACATTACTCACCTTACTAGCAATAGCCGGTGTACTGTATACCGCAGTGTTTCCGCATTCTTGTTGACGGAATAGGCCGGACACATGTATTTAATTTTTTTTTTTATTTATAATATTATCAATATTCATGCGAATAAATGTGTAGATGGTAGGCCGATAGGCATCGTTCAATCACGAGCGGACTTGTTAGTACTTCAAGACAACATACAGCGGGGCTTCTCTTTTACATTTTGGGAGAGCATTGTTAGTAGGGGTTATTATGTCTAGGGGACTAGTGGTTTCAAAATGCACATATAGACCTACTCGCAAGTAAAGTGACGTGGAAAGTAATTAACGAAAAGTGATATATTGGGTTCGCATGAGCGGATCAAGCAGACGCTCTGTATAGAATGAACAATCTGGCTTCTCATGTATTCAACCCTCATGGTGATAACATGTAGCTCAATGCGCTCTTTACTCGATTTATGTAATTGCTTGTAGATTCTACTCGTAGATTCTACTCGTAAGTAGACAGACTTACAGTACGATACTGACACCTGTGATTTTACAGGTAACAATGATGCCGAACAATATTATTATATTATTATCTCTAGTAAGAACTATGTAGATTTCATCCCATGAAAATGTTAAATTATCTATTCCAGGCCTGCATTTATCCATGAAACAAGTATTAAAACAGACAACACAGGCAGTATAATAATTGTTTTACAGTGGACATGTGCAGTATCTACGGTATAACTCGTGCACTATCCATTTTATGCCACCAAGCGCGGAAAACCTGTCATTTTTTAGAAAGATACCGATGCCAGTGCATACATCAATATGATGAAATATGCTACTATTATTTGACTACATGTTCATGAAATTTGAGCGTTCTCCGCTGTCTATAAGTATTTTTAATTATTTTTTAAGACCGAACTGCTGACTTTTTGAAACATTTATTAAGTTTAAAATATAATGTGACGTTTGAGATCGAAAAAAACACATCTTCATGTCGAGGAAGAACCACTGCACATGTACACGTGCTTCGTTTTACTGGTGTAGACACGAAATAAATGAAACAGGCACAAAATACCTAATCTCTTGAATGTTGAATTTTTTGCGGCAGGCTAACACAGCAGTATTCAGGCTAGCACGTCTTATCGGGGTACACGGGGTGATACAGTATAAACGCATAATTCTGTTTGAGAAATATCTCATGAATAAAACTAAGTATGAAAATGATCGACTGAAGTGACATTTATTTATTTTTCATTGATCGTGCATAATGTAGCTGTAGTGGTCAGTGAATAGGTAGCCCCGCCCTCCGTGCTTCTTCGGTCTTGAACAATCCCTTTACGGGTCCGAGTGTTTTAAATACAAATAGCTATATGATATCAGGAACATTACAGTAGCAGAGTTTGTGAAATCACAAAAGCTAAGACGAAATGGAAATCCATTGGATTAAAACTAAAGACCAAATGGGAATTTGAATTTTAGACCAAATGGGATAAGACAAAGATCTAAAAATATTGTGTGTAGATCTTTGGATTAGACGAAATGGGAACGTTATACACGCGCATAGAAATGTACATTTTTTCCGCTCGATATTGGGTTGGGGGAATCGCCTGGTCACAGCTGTTACGGATAAGGATGAGCTAGTCAACTCGAGATCTCGGTGAAGCGTTTTCGCCGAGTTCCCGAGTCCCCCACAAGTAAATATGACCAAGGCATTAGTGAATCGAACTAAACATTAGCTTTAAAAAGAGCAGCAAAACAGTTTACTTGAACATTTGAAGGTGGTATTTAGAAGCGTTTTACTGTACATATTACTAGGTATTACCGTGAGAAAAATGTTGGAGTTGCAAAAGTGCGGTTACACTATCCCCGATGTTGCACTCTCATAAGATGCACCAATCAGTAACATGAAATATAATAGTTACGAGTTAATTAAACAATCATTTAATGGCTGTTATAGTACAGTATGTGTCATGCAGAAATGTTAACCTCACCCTCGACCTTCTATTAGCATATTATAACCGGGATTATCGCGGTTGTATGTTTACATGGTGGAAATATAATTAGAAGTATCGCGAAGACGTTCGAGGTGTGAAACCAACTCAAAACTAAATTGTAAAGGACCGATATTGCACAATTTGCTCGCACAAATTGATATATTCAACGCAAGAACCTAGACATATATTCATACATTAAGATTAGGATCAAGTCAATATATCCGCACTTTATGTATACATTTAACATTTTGTACTGTAAATCCGTATATTTTAGTGGGTAGAATATTTCGTTGATTTTAGTAAAATGGCAATTGGGCGGGGACGTAGATTTGTGGATTTAAAACATTGAAGGGGACACCTATTGCTATAGCTGATTCTGAAATAAGTTCTACAATTTATACGTATTTAAAATCCGCGTTGACACCCCATACCTGATGGTATACATCGCCACGAGGGTGTGAAAGACGAGGAACAAGTTTGACCGTGTTTTATTACATGTTGGGCTTTGATTTCGTGGTCGAGTTTATACCCAAAATCAGCATAAATTATACTCCGCGAATATTAATCCACGCGAATATTTAACACTTTACCAGTAATATATTAATCCAGTATGTAAACGTAAAAGTACTGTTGTTTGAGAGAGTGTTTCCGTTTTGTGTAACAAACTCGCATCAAAACTATCCAGGAATAGACCGATGTAATTTAATTAAAGTTTCATTACCGAATGTTGGCATGTTTTTGGTATATCTGGATGCACTTGTTGTGATCGTCTTGTAAGTGAAACGTGTGTATTCACTTGGAAATACTTATGTGAATGAAGACAATGGGATCACAAAAACATGGGTTATGTTTTGGATTTGTTGTTTCCATGCTGGTGTTAGTGTCGGAGGTCACGTGTAAAAAGTAAGTGCTTAAATTATACACAATTAACTTGTACTTGGGTAGAATTTCTCTTCGTTGTTAGTTCGTAAGTATAAGTGCGTAATCTGAAATATAAAACGGGAACTACTAGCTTCTCTCTCTTGCCTCGAGCCGATATATGTCATCAGGAATGAGGTGTCGAGAGTGATTAATCTGAGTTGTTTGAACTTGTCTCACGATCTACCTAAAACAAATTAGTACACAAAAAATAAAAGCGCATTTTTCTATCCATATCTTCATCTGTGTGATTCCGATTTATCAACACTTCTTTCACTCGTATACTGCCAGCAGTTGATCACCTTTCTTGAAGTCAACCAGTACTAACTTGTTCTCCCGAAAGTAACTGACAACAGTTACTTCTCTTCACCGTGATGCCGGGGGATATATCATCGTTTTGCACAGACAATATTCCGTGTCAGCATAGATGGAGTCCATTTTCTTTTTTTGCACAGGGAAGATCGAATATGCATATACACCGTGTAAGCCTATAGAAAAATAGGTTTTAAATTACTGAAAATATACATTTATTTAATTGATAATTGATACTCCTGCACAAATACTGACATCATTGATTCATTGCACATAGTGGGTTACATATCAAGTTTCGGGCGGACTACAGTTTCTTTGTGTTTATTGCAATACTTACTGGCATATTTAAAATATTTTCCGAACACTATAAACCAAGGGCGTTCACATGTTTTGAATACCAACAACCGGAATGCATAAAATCCTTTTTTCACGCAAATTTGTAAAACAAATCAACAAAATAGATGAATGAGAAGATCGTAGGTACTAACGACCTTATAAATACGATGTATACATATGTGAAATCTGCATTACTAGGCACTTCGTATGAGCCTATTTTTATGAAAAAACTTATTTTCCCATAAGTAAAGGGTATAATAATTATATGTAGATTTTAGACAGTTTCTTCTTGTTTTCTTAACATATCGATTTTGTACTTACAACCGTCTGATTCTAAGCCAGTGAGATAATCGTGAACAAATCATATCGTTGTAAATTCATAAGCTTCATTCTTTTTGTTTTGAGAAAAAAACTCAGTGAATTAAACGTTTGTGGCACAGAAAGTAATCCAGGGTCAATTAAAATAATTGTAAGTTGCTAAAATGCTAAGACAAATGATTGTTCGTACATTTTTCAAATATCATTTTACTGTTGTTATGGCGATTTACAATTTTGGTTTGATCTATTTGTTTCTTGTTACCAGACATCCAAAGATGCCATTTCGAAGGCATATAAGTTCACGCTGTTAGTCGAACAAAATATTGCGTTGCTATGGTAATATATAGTTCTACCCGACATTTGAAAACCTATGACTTATTTCGCAAAATAATGGTTTCAGATAAACCTCATTTTAGTTGAGTTTTTGTTCATTTATGGAAACTATGCAAAGTTAGACTCAGGGAACTGTGGCCTTACCTATAATTATGTTTCCTTATTTCAGAGGTTACATACTGACATTCCCACAGGAGCTACATATTGGTACAGAGGAGACCTTCTGCTTACAACTATTCAATGTTTCCAGATCGGTAGATTTAACATTAAATTTGACATGTTACGGTAGATCAGTTCAACACCATCCAAAGACGTTCCGCTCAGGTTTGTATGTGTTCAGTCAGTTGCCCACACTACCGCGACCTTGGCCTATGGAACGCCATAGCTGTCTTTTGTTGACGCTTGTCATGTTGACTTGTCGGTAGGACATGTGAACCTCTTAGCACAATGTGTTAATATGTCAAACCACATTGTTGACTTGTCAAACTATCATCTGAATATGTCAACTTGCCCTGTTATATTGTTAAAACAACGTCTTAAATTGTTAAAAGAATACAATAATATCTCAGGCCATCGTGTTATACTGTTAAACCACATCGATAAGTTGTCAAATCACCATTTGTATATGTCTACGTTACATGTTAAATTGTTGTAAAACGCTTGATAATGTTAGAAGAACGTGTTAACTTCTCAAAGCTTCGTATTATCATGTTAGACTTTAACTACAATGATGAATTGTTAAACTATCATTTGAATATGTTTATGTGCGTTGTTGAATTGTTAAAACAACGTCTTACAATGTCGAATGAGCATGCGAACCTCTCAATACATCTTGTTATACTGTTAAACGGCAGTGGTAAATGGTTTAAATATCATTTGAACATGTCTATACGACATGTTAAATTGTTACAACAACGTCTTAAATTATCGGTAGGGCATGTGAACTTCTCAGTGCAACATTATTGTATGTCAAGTCACACTGTTAAACTGCCCAAATATCATGTGAACATGTCTATATGCCATGTTAAATTGTTAAAATAGCTTCTTATCATGTCCAAAACCATTTGAACTTCTCAACAGAACGAGTTATACTGTCATACAACAGTGGTAAAATGTTAAAATATCATTTGAAGGTGTCTATATGTCCAATAACCATGTGAACTTCTTAATAGAACGTGTTATATTGTTAGACAACAGTGATAAATTGTTAAAATATAATTTGAAGATGTCTGTATGACATGTTAAATTGTTAAAGTAGCTTCTTATCATGTCCAATAACCATGTGAACTTCTTAATAGAACGTGTTATATTGTTAGACAACAGTGGTAAATTGTTAAAATATCATTTGAAGATGTCTATATGACATGTTAAATTGTTAAAATAGCTTCTTATCATGTCCATTCAGCATGTGAACTTCTTAATAGAACGTGTTATATTGTTAGACAACAGTGGTAAATTGTTAAACTATCATTTGAAGATGTCTATACGACATGTTATAGTGTTAAAACGATATTTTAACTTGTCGACAAGGCATGTTAACTTCTTAATAGACAGTGTTGTTGTTGTTCAAATTTGTATGACGTCATCAATAACGTAAGTTCCTCCCGCGTGCATATTGCACAATTTCCGCCATCTTTGTTCAATATGCACGCAGGAGGAACTTACGTTATTGATGACGTCATACAAATTTGAACAACAACAACACTGTCTATTAAGAAGTTCACATGCCTCGTTGACATGTTAACATATCGTTTTAACACTATAGCGTGGCATGTAGACATTTTCAAATGATATTTTAACAATTTACCACTGTTGTTAAACAATATAACACGTTCTATAAAGAAGTTCACATGGGTATTGGACATGATAAGAAGCTATTTTAACAATTTAACATGTCATGTAGACATCTTCAAATGATATTTTAACAATTTACCACTGTTGTTTAACAATATAACACGTTCTGTTGAGAAGTTCACATGGTTATTGGACATGATAAGAAGCTATTTTGACAATTTAACATGGCTTATAGACATCTTCAAATGATTTTTAACAATTAATCACTGTCGTTTAAGAGTATTACACGTTCTGTTGAGAAGTTCACATGCCCAATGAACATGATAAGAAGCTATTTTAACAATTTAACATGGCATATAGACAAGTTCACAAGATACTTGGACAGTTTAACATTGTGACTTGAGAAGTTCACATGCCCTATCGACAACTTAAGACGTTGTTGTTACAATTTAACATGTCGTATAGACATGTTCAAATGATATTATAACAATTTAACATGACACGCATCAACAGAAGACTGCTATGGCGTTCCATATTGGCCGAGTGATATGATGCCCATCTTGGAAGAGGGAGATCGAAGGTTCGAAAAAAATAATAAAGAAAACAAACAGCAAAAACAACTGCTGTATACTGTATATTTACATTAGAATTGGGCGTGGCTTCAACTATATGATTTGAGACATGGGTGGTATTCAATATTGATCTCACTTGACTTAAGGATAAGGACAATCAATCAGATCACACCATATTAAACTCTTGGTCAGTAACAAGCGATATGATGGGCTATCCATATTTTCCAATTAAAGTATATCAATATTGAATACCATCTCTGGTCCAGTCCATGTTACAACAATATAATTATGCGGGGTAACCTATCTACTTCCTATGGTATTGTGGAATGGGAAGGGACAACGAAGTACGAAGAAGTACAGTCCGAGTTTGCGTATATTTGTAGGAGAATAAGCAGCATACATTCTCCTAAACAACAGCCTCTTGAAAACAATTTACACATTTAAACCCAGTAAAAAACAGTAATAATACGAGTGTTATGACTCGGCGACATCTGACTAGGGTGCTTATGTTATAACAGGCATCTCGACGACATCAACTTAGCTGTCGTTGAGAAACAACTAAAAGTGTCCTAAATCTCAAAAGACTGTCGCTGCGATGCAACTCGATATTGTAACAAAGTGTTTTATACGGGTGAATTCGAATGCATGCTTGTCAGAGAGTGCTTCGTCAAACTTAGTAACAAATTCTGACTATAAGAAAATGAGAATTCTCATAAATGAGTTTTAAAAGGGATGTTTACGAAGTTTATCAAGTTCAGGTCGCACATGAGAGCTTTTAATATTTTCGTTACTGTACCATCATTCAAATTCGTTGGGGGATTAATTATATAGATTTTATGGGCGAACTTCTCATCTAAATAAACTTCTGAACGATAAATAAACTCCTCAAATACGTACAATAAGGGGAATTTCTTCCCTCACGTTAAATCCATGATTTGCAAATGCGATTTTTATCAAAATGATCCGCACGAAAATTCATGATTTTGCAATATCTTTTTCTCTGTTCTTTTTCAGGACGCCAAGATTGTTTTAACTGGAATCTGCCGAAGAGCCTTAGTTCAGGAACATGTAAACTGAACATTAAAGGCGAGGGAGATTACGAATTCACAGAAAAGAAAGATGTAACGACGGTAGATAACCATCAAATAACGTTCATACAGACGGACAAACCCATGTATAAACCTACAGACACAGGTATTGATGCCCTGAGTTTGGATCCTTTCCTTTGGACGGAGCCCCCTAATTTTTTTATTTATATATATATTTGTTTAAACGAACCATTTTAAAAAAGAAATATAGTTTTGAATTTATGCATGTTTATATGCTTTGAAAAACAAGAAACAACAATCTAACGTTCCATACGAAATTACCGTTTTGGGAAAACCACGATATTTGGTAACAACGAAATTATAAGAAACCACAGTTATTAACGAATCTTTTTTTGCAAAAAGATATTTAAATTTTGGGGTCTCTGTGGGCGCAATACTCTCACTCTATATACTATACTCTCTTAAAAATTGATTCAATAGATGGAACTCATATCATGTCGGGCTCATTGATTCACCAATGATGATCATGACGCTTTTTGTGTTTTACGAATGTCTTGTCCAAATGGGAATACAGTAATTCATCCACATGAAAGCCACCTCAATAATAAGACTACCTACAGGCTACATGTACATTTCACTGATTTACCGTTTAACTTATTAGACCTCCTGGCCGCCCGAATAGGATGTACATGCCCCAATTCCAGGAGAATACTTAAGTTATTGCTTTGCTAAGTTTCTTGAATTAATTTGAATTAACAACGGTTACAGTTTTTTACTGAATATTCCAAGTGTTTTGAAGGAATTGGGTTGTCCGTTTCTCCAAGGGTATTCTTGGTCGTGTTTAAGAGGTTTGGCTGTATTATTATTTTCTTTCCAGTAAAATTCCGAATATTGACAGTAACTCGAGACCTGAAGCCCGCCATACAAAAAGTAAGTAGATGCATTACTTCTGGTATGTAGTACATGAACATTTTCGGGTACTCGGAAATGTAATTCAACCACAGTCATAAATAAAATATTTCTACATTAAAAATGAGCTGCAGTCGTGGTCCAGTGGTTATCCGGCGATCATGCTTTGATTCCCGGCCATAGCCTTCCTTGAAAGTTTGACAGCAATGTCAATTTTTCTCCGCATGTGGAGAAATTGCTGGTTCCTTGCGGGAGGGAAAACTTTGTACATGTACATATAGAGTACAGAACAACTGGTCAGGTGGATCAACCACAGTATAAAACTGTGAAACGGCGTTTAAACATGCAATTATAATAAACATTAAAACTACATGTAGGCCCTATAACTAGTATTATGATAAATACCATGTACAATTGATGTCAACCAAAGAAATACCATGTGCAATTGATGTCCACCAAAGGCCTTCAGTATGTAGCCTTTTGGACCTCAATCACTTAAGCAAAGCACAACGAATTCTACCACTTGTACGTAGTGACTGCCTGTACGATGTTTACCATATGTCCTGATATGTCTTTGTAATTATCCCATACAAATGATAAATTCAAGTAGATAATGATATAATTGCAGCTGTAAGTATGTGCATGATAAGTGGACAAGTAGACCAGAGACATTCAAGAAGTATATGACATTAAGACTTTAGTGTTTTCAATCCTAACATATTTGAACTTCCGGTCTGTACTAGTTAACGCACATTTATGATTTGTTATGTAGCCTAGTTATTTGAACTCTGAGAATATAAGTGTTGATGTCATAGTTAAAGCAAATTGTTGGTAAACCTACGTCTTTTTAGTAACCATGCAGCAAGACGTGTTTGCATCATTATAATCACAAGTTCAAAATAAGCAAGCGCTTTGACGTAAACACATTCAATCACTCACTTACGAGGGTTGTCCGGAAAGTTATATCATTAGAATATTATTAGTTTACTCAATGATTTAATGTAGACTAGTATATAAGGTAATTATAACAAGCATTATATAATAAGTACAGATAACAACTGACGGATCGCTGAAGGTCATGTTATAGCACATGGAACATTTACCTCCATTCAACATACTATAAAAATCAAAGCACTGAGAGTACCAGTGGGAGGCGATCTGGTTGCTGCTACTAAAGCTTAAACCGACTTTACACGTTTAATGTTCGTTTTCTTACTGCCGATCTTGTCTTGAATGGCAAAATAGGCATATGTGACTATATAGGCATGTTGGGTATCTAAATAATTGTTAAAAGGTGCATATTAATTTATATGTAATACGTGTATTGAATGCGTATATCAAAAGTGGCTTCAAAATAATACTACGCGCCTATTTATCAGATTCTACAGTACCGTCTTGCAATCACTTCCCTCACAGCGGGAGACAGTCTATAGAACGCGGCTAGCTAGTACTGCATAACAGTACTTTGCAGACCGTATACGATTCATTGATAAAACCATCACTTGACCGTAGTCTGAAGTTTCTAAAAATTGCTTTACAGCCGGGACATTTGATGAACACGTCATTTTCGTACTATGGAACAAGTTCGGTATCAGCCGGTGTAGTGATTTTTTTGGCCAAAATATCGATTTAACGAACAGTTTCACAATAATTTTTTATCTTAGAATAAACAAATGTTGCTGATTGGCTTAAATCAGTTAAATATTTTAGAGAAACATATGTAGCAGTATTGGGAATGTTGACAGTTTCTGGAACTACTTGAATGCGGATTCACATAGCAGCCTAAAGGCGGTTAATTTTGTATTAAGAAATGGGCAATGGTAGTAATGAGAGGCTTAATCGCGTCCCCACAATTATAGTATAAACGTACGTATGACAGTATAAAGCTTGCTGCATGACAACTGACCAAACAAGGCTTTCACTAAACTCCAAAACGAATAGTCATAAAGGCGCTTGACTTTTAATTTCCAAGTGTCGGCAAGTTATTGCATGAAGATTTGTACAAAAAATGTATTAAATTATTCTTAGGAGTTTAAATCTTCAAAAGTAGAAACTGGGACTTTTGTCAAATTCGAGGATCAGCGTGTAGTTTCAGGAGTCAAATGAAAGCCTTGCTAAACATAACCTCATGAATGATGCGATACTTAACGCATCACGATGACGAAGTAGTACGGTCACATCATACATATGTAAACTTTAATATGTAAAGTTTCATGGTATTTGTTCACTCGGTGTTAAGCCAGATCTTCCAGTTGTGTTGACACGCGCTGCCTATTGCGTTTTTAAGTCATTAAAGATTTGGGACAGGTACTGAACTAACTTCTATCGTTTGTAGGTTGACAGTGTAACGATCCACGATCCCAGTGACTTCTTCATGGCACAGTGGAACGACTTACAATCTAACACAGGTAAACGTGACCACAAGCATATGACAAAAGTTCTCTTACTTTACATAGACATTCTCTAACTCCTACCCATTGACCTCCCTTGCCGCTGCACTATAGCAACGCGTACCGTTAGCGTCAAATTAGCATTCTTGTAGTCTAAAACATAAAACAATGCCTCATTACCATACTAAAGAAGGGTGTACATGGGATGAACTTATTTGGGCAAGAAATTGGAGGTACGTCTTTTTCGAGTGAGAGCGACCGTACCTTAGTTTAAAAAATCAATCAGCTATAACGAGTGTGAACAATAACTATTTGAGCGGGACAAATGTTTGTTAGTCAACACTTGACAACGAAATCCATTCCCATTAGGTATTTGCTCCCTATTTGAATTAGAAATTCACAACGTTGCAACCACACAAAATTTCATATTGACTTCTCGCGAATTTTATTCGCATTAATATTACTGATTTTACATTATTTACGTAAGTAGGGTCGAACCATTCCATCTAAAAGGCGTTCGCTGCAGTATCATGTTTGAGAGATGGGGCAAAAAATCCAAAATACTAGAATTTGTTTAAACTTTGTATATGAACACAACTTATGAACAAGGAGGGAACAGACAAAATACCAAAGAATTATCATAGGTCACCGAACATGTTTATATGAGTTATCTGCCCTTGAAACTAGTGTATTCACCACATTTGTGTATTCAATGGCAGATAATTCCTAACTAAGCATGGTGACCTATCTTAAACAAGCATGGTGACCTATCCTAAATAAGCATGGTGACCTATCTTAAACAAGCATGGTGACATATCTTAAACAAGCATTGTGACTTTTCTTAAACAAGCACGGTGACCTATCTTCAACAAGCATGGTGACCTATCTTAAACAAGCACGGTGACCTATCTTAAACAAGCATGGTGACCTATCTTAAACAAGCATGGTGACCTATCTTAAACAAGCATGGTGACCTATCTTAAACAAGCACGGTGACCTATCCTAAATAAGCATGGTGACCTATCTTAAACAAGCACGGTGACCTATCTTAAACAAGCATGGTGACCTATCTTAAACAAGCATGGTGACCTATCTTAAACAAGCACGGTGACCTATCCTAAATAAGCATGGTGACCTATCTTAAACAAGCACGGTGACCTATCCTAAATAAGCATGGTGACCTATGATTATTTTTACATTTTTATGTTTCTAATATAATAATGCGTTCATATAACATTTTTTACAAATTTTAGTCTATACACTGTCCATATAATTATCAATTTATGAAGAAATTCTATCATTGGGAACACCCCATCTCACTAGAAACTGCTGCGAACTACTTTAACATATTTATAGGTCTGATAAGCCAGGAGTACGTGCTGTATGATGAACCGGTTCTAGGAAAGTGGAAAATTGTTGTTGTTGTTAATGGAAGAAAGACGGAGCAGACATTTACAGTGGAACAATATGGTAAATATAACACATCTTCATGTATGGTAATACTGATACTTAACATTCGATATAAAATCATTCTAGGTCCACTTTAGTCACAAACCACGGTTATATGGATACGCCACTCAATGGAAGTTTCTGGATACTGTTTCATCAGACCACTTGTGAAGATCCTAAATTATTTAAGTTTATATTTCAATTCTTTATATTTCTTTAACAATTAAACATTGTGAACTGCTATGGTTGTGGCCTGTGTTGTTTCTTTTATGTTTTTGTTTTCCCTTTTGTGCCATTTGTCCTGGACTGTTTCTATTGAGTGCTACCTTCCCTGTTTGTGTTTTTATTATCTTTTGTAACCGTTAGTTGACTAGAAAGTGATTAATATCATAGCCCAACATGCAACATGTAATTGTTAAAAAATTATAGTCATAACTGATGTTGCCTAACTTTACGATTTTCCTAGTGCTTTGATAAAGCGGCTTCGGACTGTTCGTGAGTAGACCGTATTCGCGTGGCTTCTTCTTTCAAACCCACGATCGTTACTGGGCTGGGTGCTGACCGCATTAGGGCGTTAACGATGGACACAGGTTCAGTTTTAGAACAAAACATTCTACTGAAGATTAATCGATGTACATGTGTTGATGAGTTATATTCTTACATTCTAATCAGTATATTATGCAATTGACAATGTTTTCCCCCAGGGGTGGGGCGGTGGGATTATATAGGGGAATTAGACATTTTTGGAAATTGGTTGTCAAATTTTCCTCCCATAGTCCTGTCTAATTCCTTGGGGTGTCCCCGGTCCATACAATACGGACTAAGTCTAATTCCAGCTACACGTGACGGCAGTATTTATCAAATTCCCGTACATCGGGAAAGTCTTTATGCCTAATTCCCTGTGCACCCCCGCCGCCGCCCCCTCTGGGGGAAACATTGATAAGTGCATTAGTACCTGGCTCTGTCATCTTATTGTAAGACTCCTTTAAATTCACAAAATATTAAGCTTACTAATGTTTTACCGATCTCCAATCCATGTTGTATTTCACTAATCATATTTTTTATGTTTCATACCTGTCGAAATGGCTTAACTTATGTCGTTATATTTTGTCATTCTGTGAATTTACTTGTTCTCATGTGCGCTTTGGGGACTTGTTGAATTCGAAAACAAATTTCTTAATATCATAATAATGATAACGTCGTCCATGTTCTAGTATTACCGAAGTTTCAAGTGGATATGACGCTGCCACCAACAATGACAGTGGCCACCAAGACCTTACAGTTCGAAGTTTGTGCCAGGTAAGATTGCTAGGGTTTATACCCTCATGCCGATGGATACCATCAGAAATGAGGTGTCGAGAGTAAATAATACAAGTTGAAAAAACTTGTTTCACACTCGACCTTAGATAAATTAATACGAATAAACCAAATTTGGCTTCAAATCTTGTAAGCTCGGTATCAGAATGCTTGTTTGTCATTGAAGAGGTTCGGGTTCTATTCTCAGGACTAGAATGGAAAAACCATGAGTTGTTCGTGACTTTTGGCAATAGTCGTTTTGTCATCGATATCATAGGATGTCTGCTTCAAAGTTTCTACCCGTATCTGTGACGCTATACCCGCGTACAAATTCGTAATGTTCTCTGCTTATGAAAGCAAAGGCCAAAATAAAATTACATGTATATCAACTGTTAAATTACGCTAACAGGAGGTTCCAGGACCAGTTTTTCAAAGTTATTTTCATTATAATAATATTGAAAGTACTCTTAATAAAATCAGTTTTCTAAGGGTCGAACTCCAAAGTGAGGTATATGTGTATCATAATTTACTGTATTGAGATGGTCTTGAGTCCTGTCAGTTAAATATAGACTTGATACTTATTATTGACATAGTCTTACGTGCTTTTATAAAGTGTTATTTGTCTACATACAATAAAGGTATACATTTGGGAAGCAAGTAGAAGGTTATTTGAATGTCACTGTAGAGCTAGAGAATTTGGAGATCAACTGGTTCTGTGAGGAACATCTTAGACCGAGTACCAGCCTAAGTTCGAAGGTAATAAATGCAGAAACCCGTCATGGCTTAACAGAGCGCTAGTCTTCGCTTTCAACTTTCATGTTGTGAATGTAGGTCCGTGGCATTGGCTACAGGTTTGACCTGCACATATGCAAGTTGATGGTTATACACACATGTGGAAGACTCTCTATGGGAGTCACATTAAATATTATATCTGTTTTATTCAAAGTATGAATCGACATGAATCCCAATATGACAAAAGTAAACGATCTTCCTAAAAGCGTTTCTTTAGGTGATATTTTAATCTGAGTGCATGCATCTAAATATTTGTGTGACAGAGATAGGGCCCCTTCACGTATATCAGTAGTTGTCTTGTAAAAAGATAGCATCAAGCTAGACAGGGAAGGCAGCACTCAACTTAACCAGCAGAGCACGAAAAAACAAAACACACACAGGGCACAATGACCAACTGAACATGTAAATGGTCCGCCAAAGTCCCAGCTGTCGAAAAGCTGAACAAACTAGTAAGTTACTAGTTTCAGCAATAAAAAAGCTGAATTCCCAGGCTGAATGACCCAGTTCCAACAGCAAAACGGCTGAATGACCTTAAAGCTGTTAAGAGTACAGAAACAATATTTGTTCTCTTGACCGTATACATTTAATTTCGTTGTTGACCTATGTATGCATATTTTAGATTTCAGGATGCCACAGTTTTCAGATAGACACCGGTGATCTACACATCACTGACAGACGATATTCTTTGTTATGTATCCCCAGACTCCGGGTTAATGCTACAGTAACGGAAACCGGAACCGGTAAATATTGTGTGTGTTTGTCTCAAAAAGATCATAAAAAATCGGACCAGGAATACAACAACATTCAACAGCAACAACAGGGAATGAATTGGCACGATAGGGAACACTCAAAACGAAAATGTGCAAGCCATAAGGACAAACAAATAAGCGAACAGTCAAGAAAAATGAAACTTAACAGTGTAACATTGCATGCAGATCACTAAGCTGCAACCTGGATGTCCGATAGTTTCTCTTATTGGACATGGTCCAACAATATGCATACATATATTGTCATGTTATAAACTATAAGGCTATTATATTATACAGAGGTTACCCGTCCAGAATCATTGTCTAATAGGGGATGCAATCCAGTCTTTCGATGCATTTCTGTACTCTTCAGGGTTATCTTCTACATCGTAATAACGATACACTAGTAACAATGATATCATGTCTTTGGCATTTTACCATACTTCATACATGTACTATAATTTGACGTACGCTCGGCTAGCTCGTCGTTGGCAGGGCCCAAATAGATGCACGACAGATACTTGATTCCCTGCTTCGAGCATAGATATGTTCTTCACTGACATCGGCGACTTTCACATATGGTGATTATAACCGTTTGACTCAACTGACCGTCTTACTGGCTTTTGCTTAGGAACTGTTTAACTACTAGTAACCGTCCAAAGTAGCAAGCTGTCGGAGTGGGATGTTGCGTTTTTGTAGCTGTCCAGTCTTTTGTGCTCTGCTGTTTCTGTTGGGTGCTTCGTTGTCTGTTCAATGTATTATTATATTTTTACAAGTTCAACTGGATTAACTTATTTTAAAAACGGTGTAAAATATAGAAATACAAATACAAACATAACATGCTTCGCGCATAGTATGCCATTTTGTTATCACTTTAGATCTACTTAGTTAAAACATATTTCGTTTACACATTTTAATTTAGTTTACAATATATACGCTCGTATATACAAACAATATAATACAAACAATATAATACAAGTCAAGTCAAAGTCATTATTTAATTATTTATTGTCATAAACAACAAAGTCTATCGACAAATATACCAATCGAAATTGGCGGTAGAAAAGTATAAGTTATTTATACATGCAAGTAAGTAAAAATGACCAACATACATGGTACTTATAAGGCAATTTTAGATACATGTATACTTGTATTAACATAGATACAGCAATACAATAATCAAGTATAAACAATTCTGTGTGAAAAGATAAAGTTAGATAAGATATTATTCCTTATTTTGGTGAGTGAAAAAACAAAATGTTGCTAATTTCTTTATTGTTGAAATGTTATGTGAATTCATTAAATTGCGGAATTCGACCGGAAGCTTTCATAAGCTTATCATTCCACTTCTTACAGGAATGAAGGTGATAGAATCAACAACTGGTGCCGGCGTTTGGGAAGAGAGAGTTAAATTGAAATTCATCGGCGACAAATATTTCAAACCTTTCTTTCCATACGTAGGAAAGGTATTTCGTTTTGTTTAATCACACCAAAGTGCTTCTATTTCATTGCATGGGACGAAATAAACAGCTAATATGATTACATCTTGTATATCGTTCAATGAAACTCGTTTTAACTGGAACATTTTGCTACTTGCCTGAGATAATAGTAAAAATGCTCATTATTTAATTGTAATCCAACATTTTAGTCATTTAAAACATATTTTGAAAGTTGTTAGAATTCTGTAAGTACGATAGGTTGTTGTACATGAAGAGAAACCACAGTACCTTGATCCAGTACAGCTTGGCAGCAGTGACCAATGCTTTGAATTAAATGTTGAAATTCATGCTGACGATTGCCACCCACTCGTCACTTACACTACTCAACTCTTATAATCGGTCACCTAAACATTTCAAGCAAGTATGCAAACAGAAATATAAGTACAATAACAAATCACTAAATAGTTTTATTTCACATCTAAACAACCAGGTGATAAAAGTTTAATTGGTTTAATTAGATATAAATAAAAACCACCACCAGCTTCCTTTGCACTTTGAAAACCGACCGATCATAAGTTTTGAGTAGTGTAGATGGCGACGATGCATATTTTGTTAGCGTTTCCTATGGTATGATAGATGAGAAACATTCTGGTATAATCATTATTTCAGATATATGCACAGAAGCCTGATGGTACACCAGCTGAAGATGAAAAAATCTTACTGTACATTGACAAACTTGGTATAAAACGACAAGTCACCACAGATTCTACTGGGCATGCACAGATCAACATTCTCAATTTAACTCACTCTACGCCATATTTTGTTGTAAATGTAAGAACTTTTATTGCTTGTATTATATTTTCACAAGTTCGTTTATCTTGAATCCAATATGCTCATAACGTTTTGTGAAATCCCTTAAGAAATGGTCGAAAAGTAAAATGTTTGCTTATGAGCATTTATGTTCTTAAATTGCCTTGTTACAAATGTTTCTAAACTTGTATACCTCAAGGACTGCCCCAACGCAAAGGCAAAGTGACAAAAAGTTAGTTTTAAGTGGTCCATATATGATTAAAAGAAGGTTGACTGAATGGCTTCCGCTTTGGTACGGACTGTGACAATTGTGATATGAAATGTGCAGTTTTCATGAACTTTTAGCAGGTTTCGGAATGTTTAAATGACAGGATACAGTCTCATCGCAGTAATTCAAAAGGCTGACGGCCATTTCAAGTTTTTGCATTTAGTGTTATCGCAAACAAATTAAAGAACGTTCATGCCTCAATTTGGTATATGAACATAATTTATTCTTGACATTCTTACAGGCAAAAACTACAGACAGCGAGAAAACCAATCAGCGGTTTTATACCATATACCCGGCATCTACAAGGAAACATGTGAAACAATGGTATTCTCCGACCTCAACCTATATCCAACTGTCCACAGCCTCTCGTAAAGGGCCAGCCAAATGTGGTTCCACTTTGTATATAGATGTACGATACACACAGCCTGTAGACACCAAAATAGTAACCGTCACATCACAGGTATTATACTAACTTACTTTAACCTCTTCACTCCCATTGGAGCATAGGGCATTAACTACAGTTCTATGCTGTATTCAACCAGTTGCCTTATATTGAAATGCAACTAAGCCCATACAATGTATCCTTGTAGAGTTTAATGAAACACGCTTTTGATCCCCTTTCAGTATTCATCTCCGATATAAATGCGAAGTTTCAATCAGTTAATCCATTTCTAAACTGCGATTGTATCATCATTCCTAAGTACACTGTGCATATTATGGACAAAACCAAACCGAGATCTTAACGTAACTGATATATTTTCCGACAATGCATTTTAAGAGTCTTGGAAACAATTAAAGGTCACAAGAGACATTGCTTGACAAAAAGGATGGTCAGAAAGCTCAAGAACCTTTACGTTTCTCAGAAAGTCACTCTAATGGCTGTTGCATATGGTGGCTCATTGCTTTGCAACAACATGCCATACGTCAAACCTATGGCTGGGCAGCGATTGTCGGGGCGTTTCTTCATTACAATTTACCTTCTTTAAACTTGGCACTTACCCATTGTCCATTTTATACATCAAATTGAATGGCAGAAGCTTGGTTTGTATAGCAAAATGTGTACATTTCTACTAGCGCCCATGGTGCGTTCTGCAATGCAAACTTTTGTTTATGAACATATCGCATGGGTGACAAAATGTACACACATGTTTATGGCCATTAGATTTGGAAACGGTCGCTCCTTTTTTTAGAAAATGGTTTCAATATTTTTTGGACAACTTGCTCGGGCATGTGTGCTGGCGTCTCAAACTAGATAGGGGTATCCAAACCTTATTTTGGAATATGCTTGATATGTGTATAAATAGCTCCAACACATTGAGCTAATTGCCAAATTGTAAATCTTTCACCAGTTTCCAAAACTGTAATTTGAGTTTTGCAACCCATTTCTAGTATGTTAGGTGTATTTGGATGACGTGCTTTCAAAATAACATTACACCACTTTTAAATTTCTTAAACTATCAAGTAGTTGAGGAATAAGACACTACATTAAACCATTTCAACATACACGTTAACTTAAATATGATATTTGCTCACGCATTAATAAAAAAGTGATTATCAAATGGGAACGAAGTTGGTCAGAGAAAAGTGATATTTTCCTAATCATTTAAGCATTAGTATACTGTGTTAATTGACCTATTGTTACAGCTACACTAAACGGATTTTAAATTGTGAGGTATCAATTTAAGCTTATACGATGGTCTTTTTAAAAAAACATTGATGTAAGAAAGATAAAGCATCAATTGCATTCCAATTAGAACAACCCTCGTATCTCTCTTTACTTCTAGAAGTAGCTGATAACTTAACATTTGGATGGTATATACAGTCAATACCATTATAAAACATAAAATGACCTGCCGGGAAACTGATGGTGTAAAGCGTTCTACAAACTTTGATAGCCATGTGGGCTATATTGTGTGGAATAAAAACGACTATAAGTGTCTTTTACTTTTTACTTACTTACTCATTTATCCTCTTCGTGTCAGTTTGCACATAAGACTATCCTTAATTTTGCATAATTGTTTTTACAGATAATGTCGAAGGGAAACATAATAGACACGACGGATATATCATCCAGACTGTCACGGAGTGTTACGTACAAGCCGCATTTAGATGGTGTTAGTTTATTACCCAAGTTACCTGACCGGAGTCCTGAAGTGGAGGAGACTATTGAGGAAGAGGATGTAGACTATGAGAGTAATAGCCTAGCATCCGGGCCTCCAGGTAGAAACCATGGTGCACAAGCCGCGGGACCACCTGCCTCTCTGGGTGACACAGTCGGGGCACCAAACCCAGGAAGAACACAGAGTGTATTAGGAATTAATGGTGATAGCAGTATGTGACCTTTTGTAGTACAGTGTACTAGTATTTACAAATATTATTTTTACAGACTTTTTGTCTATATATTTTACTTGATCTAATAGTACTTGATCATTTTCGTACTCCATCGGTACTATCGTTTCCATACTGAATGTATTATACACTTGAACATCTCTATACGAGCTAACCAACGCATGCATTATGTGTAATGTTAAAACAGTAATTGTTAATAGTACATAAACTTATTCGATAAATGATTGTTAAGTTTAGTTTCATTTGCTCGCACCGTTTTGTGTTGAGCGTTGTGTCGTGTGATTGTGGTCTGTAATATATGAGCCAGTCTCAGGGAAAACCTGCTATATTGACATTATGTGATTACTGTATGTAACAAGGTTTTGAAAGCTTTCAAATAAGAAAAAATGACATATCTATGGATTCAATTTTAAGTCATTCATCCATATATTACTATATCTTAGCTTTAAAATGTCTTATGCATTATGTCGAAATAATTTACTTCGTTGCTATGGTGACCAATTTCAGAAAATTACTCTGATTGATAAAAACGAAGAGTTAGTTGATTAAAACAGTAGTAGCCTTTCTCTAAATGTGAACATTTACAATTTGGATGTATATTTTAAAACTTTAAACATCATTCTAAAACTTGATACCATTTTGACCAGTTTATGTAAAGAATTGATCAAATGCAGTATTTATAAAAAGTGATTGTTACAACGACGTCGAATAACACTTGAATGGCGTTTGCGACGTCACGCAAAAAGGGTCTGAGTAGGGCCTCAACAAAACAGCTGTAACTACCTTAAAATCAAGATACTAACAAAATTTCTTGAGCATTTTGCTTCATTAAGATTACTCTTTTAAATAATAAAAAATCTTAAAATCAATTGTTTTGTCAAAATAGCAAGTTTTTCTGGAGACTGGCGCATATATATGTTTCTTGTGCTCGACTGTTTCAGTTGAGTGCTGCCTTCCCATTCCCAATATCCATTACCTTAATTTACAGGTGAGGGTACAAAGATAACGGACGAGATGTTGGACCGCCCAGCACCAAAACTGAGACATTTCACCATAAAACAATACATTGCTAGTGAGCTAGCACCACATATGAGAGTGTTGGTATACATGATAACTGAAACAGGAGAGATGATAGCAGATACACTAGATGTTGATGTAGACATGTGTTCCGAACATCAGGTAAATATTCAAAACTAAAACACAAATTTAGACATCAAAATAGCCAAAGTTACTGGAACAAGTGTTTACGTTTCTTTTTATTGTCCTTTATAAATAATCATTTCGTTCATAGATATGTGTTGTTCGTTGGCAACCCGTCCTCGCAGTACAAACCATTGCACCATATTTGGTACCCAGAACCGAACAGCTCCTGACAAAATTAATTACTTTTTCGCATAGATGTATTTAAGTACTACAGCCACATGGTTATTATGTTCAGTATACTCATATATTCCAAACAATCATTGGGAACAAGCAGCGTCATTGTATCGAGGAGGACCTCACTGTATACTAGTACTCTTGCAGCTTGTACGCCTATACTACATTTTACTGACAAGCAATGAGTAGAAGGAGCAACAGGGTCGGGGCTTCTCATTTCCCCACTATTAAGAATGTTCTATGAAAAATATTTATACACTAGAATATGCGTTTGTTTGGGATTGTATTGATTTGGTCAATCGGTAGACCAAATGGTTTTCGATCAATATTTAAACAACTGTAGGGCAAAGGATTTTTCATGTGTTATACAAGTTAATAACGGCTATGTATGCATGTCTCACAAACATATCTTGAAGTTTGATTTGGAATATTGTGTACACTTATACCATAGGTTGACATGTCATTCACCAAACCCACTGTTCGTCCAGGGGAGCAAGTCGACATAAGACTGTCGGCCCGCCCTGGATCCCTGTGCTCTACTACAATGGTTGACAAAAGTGTGTACTTACACGGGGGTCTGAACCTCCCACTAAAATCCACTGTACTTGAGTGGATGAAAGGATATGATCTAACGTCTGATTTTATCAGTCATTGGCGATACTGCTCCGACCTGTCTGTACTTCCACCAGATAGGACACATGCAGGTATGATTATCATACATAAATCTCTCCGTTCTTATACCCGGTATATAAAATATCTCAAAGCATTTTATGTTTATTTCCACAACTTGATAAAACATTTTCTGTGTATTTCCACAACATGATAAAGCTTGTTGTATTTCCACAACTTGATAAAGCTTGTTTTTTCACAACCTTGTTATTTTTATTTCCCCGGCTTGTTAAAACTTGTTATTTTTATTTCCACAACTTTATAAAGCATTTTATGTTGATTTCCACAACTTGATAAAATATTTTGTGTTTATTTGCAACATATTGATAAAAGCATTTTATGTTCATTTCCACAACTTGATAAAACATTTTATGTCTATTTCAAAAACTTGATAAATCTTGTTACTATTATTTCCACAACTTATTCCAAAACATTTTATTTTTATTTCCACAACTTGATAAAGCATTTCTTTTTCACAACTTGACAAAGCATTAATACGACATTGAGATGTATTTCAATTGCATTTTCATACCAATGATTCCTATTACGAACGTTTTAAATAATGTTATCACATAAAAATAAAACAAAAGGGCGAGGTGGGCATACTATAAAAACATTATATATATAGACTTATAGTATTGAAATAATAAACGCATAGGAAGGACACTTTGATAAAACATTATATTTATGTTTTTATGCTATTCATTAGGTGCACCTCCTATTGGACCCCCTGGTTTAGAATCACCAACGGATTTTGTCCAAGGACCAGTCAGAAAGAAGCGATCTATCATGCAATACAACAGTAACATGTATGATGCCCTCCTTGCTTTCAAGGTAAACTGGATAATTTGGCTACAGACAAACCACTAACATTCAAACTGCGAGATAAACCATTTTTGCGGCGAATATTATTAATTGTCCTGAAAGAAACACGAAAACCGAGATCATACACCTCCTTCATTATATCTCTATATAGCGTCGTTGGTCTTCAAAAGATCTAGGACGATGCCTAAAACTTCATCGCTTATTTTTGTTTTAACCATGTTGATATGTGTAAAATCAGAAATTAAGAAGAATAAAACTACCATGTACAACTAGTGTACACGATAATAATCGTGCGAGCATGTTAAAATCGCTGTTCATGTTTTGTTCAAATTTTAGTTGAACACCTCTCGTATTTACGTATTTATTATATTCAACTTACATATTGAAATATGGTATCTAACGCTATATAACATGTAACTGTAACCTTGTCTTTTCAGGCGGCTGGTTTAACTGTAATGACAGACTTAGATCTTCAAACTAGACCTTGTCTTCACAATGGAGATTTGCTAGGTCCTCCAAATACTCCCGGAGACCCACTTGGTCCTATTCCTGGTATATCAGGAATTTTAGGTAAGTTTTGATTCTCTCTTTAACTTATACGCCGACACTCTTACTGAGTAAATTATCGAAGTCTTTGGCGTATTTGTAAGCAGGCACTTTGGTGAGCTGTAAGACGACTGTACAAAACATTTACTCAGAAAATAATCGGTCAATTAGACAAACCTGTATAACTACATGATTAAATTACTACTGTACATCAAAAACGTTAGACGGTTACTTATTTTGGATTGGACTGGACTGAGCAGCAAGACATGGTAGTCGTTGTAGTCATCGGAAGGCTACATAAATTTGATTGAACGTTAATTGAACGTTCTATCCGTTTACCCTATACATATGTGTTTATAGGTAACAATGCTGGTTGTGTCAGAATGAACATGTATTTGATAATATTAACATGTTATATCAATAATTATATCAAGGCTTTGGCAATTGTAACTGCTAGCATTTTAATGCGATATATCTTTAATACTTATAATATTATACATAATTATAATACTGAACATATTGCCTTTCTTGTCCCTCGATATAAATTTATCCCATATACATTTCAGATCCACTTGAACCTACAGAAGGTAAACTGTTCACTTCCATTGAAAATACTTCATGTGATAACTGTAATATATTTAGTACATGTTACAACAAAAATACTTTAAATGTATTTTGTGCCTATTGCCAGAGGGCTTCATGCGCACATCCAGACTTTTCCCAGAGGGAGGTCCAATCTGAAATTATTTCCCTGGAAGAAGTCCGACAAGGGTTTTTCCACAAATCCACAAATTTAATTGGCCACAGTAATAAGTGATGTTACAGTATTTACAGTTACTGTACTAAACCTCATCCTGATAAGTAATGCAATGTAAACATTACTATTTGTGACAAATCAAATAATAAATACAAAAAGTACATGGGCACTATTACATTAATTGTTTGATGAAAGCATATTTTGTTTCAGATCCAATTGACAGGAGAGCTCCAGTTTCAAATTTACGTCGTAATTTTCCTGAAACCTGGCTATGGAAGTTATACGAAATACCGTAAGTGTACTATATGTTTGTTTGTTTATTCGGCCGTCTCACAATGACGGACCACATTCTATATAAATTAAAAGTAATTGAATAGTATAGCGGTATAATACACGAGGGTTGATCCAAAATGAACCATCGCGGGTTTAAAAACATTATTATCTTAAAATCGATATATAGTATGTAGTTAAATTATATACATCGAGACATATTCATTCAAAACTGGATTATTAACTCTTACTCTTGTGGTTTAAGATAGTTTATATCCAATAACACAAGCATGTCATGGGGTGGCATTCAATAGTGATCTTACTTGACTTAAGGATAAGGACAACCAATCATATTACACAATAGTAAATTCTTGTTCAGTAACAGGCGATATGATTGGCTATCCTTACTCTCCATTTAAAAAAGATCAATCTTGAATGCCATCCCAGATTGGAACATTCATTGTATATTTTGTATATTACAGTGTATACTTATGTTGTTTGATCAGTCCATGTGAGACAGCCCATCTTGTAAAGCGCTGGACTTTCCTGTTAATTTCGGATCATCTCTCTTATTCTTCAGAACAAGCGGGTTTATCTCGGTGAAGGAGAAGCTACCGGATACGATCACTGAATGGGTCGGCAACAGTTTATGTCTGAACCAAAATGCTGGTCTAGGTTTATCTGATGTCACAAAGATTACCAGTTTCCAACCATTCTTTGTATCAGTGAAGTTACCGTATTCTGTTGTTCGTGGTGAAATCCTCAATGTAGATGTGATGGTGTTCAACTATTTACCTCACTGTGTCGCGGTCAGTATAAGTATGATTAATATTGGTTGTTCTTCCACGTTGCTTTTCATTGTACTGCCGTAAATTATTGAATCTTTTGACCATAACGTATTTCCGTTTAATTTTCTTGTGTATTTTTTTGGGTATAAGACGCATCGAAATATTGGCTGTCGTACTCACAGACAAACTATCCCGACATATGGTCAACCTGGGCCTGAAATTACAACCGATACTTACAGTCAGCACTCGACACGCAAACATTGAAATTCATTGTTTTGTGTTTCATAGCGACAATGTTTTGAGAACATGAAGATAACATAATGTTAAATAGGTGCTAAATAATAGTTTTGGCTTAGTTCATAGAGTATTTCAGTGTATTTGTTAGCTATAATTGTAATTTATCAATGCTGAGTGTGCCATGGAGATTCAATAATTACTTCTATAACTCGTAAACATAACACAATACCAAAGAAAATGAATCAAATGTTATCGTGGATAGTAATTTATCAAGTGGTATAAACAATCATTGTAGATTGTATATTAATTTTGTCATATCCTTAGACCAAAAACAACTATTGTATAGAGGGTGTTGGTTTTGCATTTTTCAGATCGACGATTCAATATTCTCTCCTTATTCTAAATTATATTGATGCTTCATCAGGAGACTTCGGTATCGACTATTTGTGAATACTATACTTCCTAGTTTAATTCGTAAGGTACTTCATGACATGTTTTTAGGGCGACAGGAAGTTCAGTATTGGTGAAACGCCCTGTCTTTGGCATGTCGCCAGGACAAGGCCGTGTAACATTTTTGTCGAAACAAAAAAATATTTCGCATTTATAAAATACGCTTTCACTTTTGTACCATTTTCAATCATTTTGAGTTCCGCTTTTCCATGATTTTAAATACAAGACCATGTCATGCAAACGGCCGTGAACACACCAAGCTTAACTAACCTCAACGTAGGCCTATCATCATAACCTTTTCTAAAATAGCAGACTCTGTCTATGTAATAATTTCCTCTAAGATAAAACATTAACTCCTCCGTGGCGAAACATTTTTTCAAGAAACGCTCCGTAGTCGCATACTCTAGTCGAATGTTCTAAGTACACACTTTGTAATTTTCATTTAACAGGAAAAGTATTAGACCTATCAGTGAATCGAATATACCATTGGAATCAGGAAACTATTGTCTATCAGGTTTAGTTAATCACCATTCTGAAATATAATAACAACATACTGAAAAATGCTTTAAACAACAAAGTCGCACATCAATATTATGTATGACCACCGTCTGCCCTGATGATAGCCTGACATCCTCTGAGGCATTAAATTGATAATGATGTGTACCAATTGCTGCTGGAGTGCATTCCATTCTCCATTCAAGTAAAGGGTTCGTTGTGAGTTCCTGTTCGTTCTGGTGTTAACGTCGTGCTGGGATGCGTCGCCCCAACTTATCCCAGACGTATTATATCGGATTTTGGTCCGGGCTACAAGGCGGGCATTCAGTCGTGCAACCTAAATATGAAAATGCATTAAATCAAATTCCATGTGATGAAAATGTGTTCATATCTTACAAAATACATGATTGATCGAAAATAGTGAGTTTTTGTTAAATTGTAGTAGTAATTCGGATGACAAAATGCCTATTGAAAGTTACTTCCATGCTCAACTTCAAATTGCTCCATACAAATAAATGGACTTATTCTGTTGAATTCAACGATTCCACATTATTTCACAATCTTTAAATGATACAACTATCAAACAGATGCTGTCATAAACGTGTTTTGACGAATTTAAGGACAACGTGTAAATGACGCCATTTGACGTCTCAATTTTAAATTTAGTCAATAGAAACATGCAGCTTTTTCGAGAATTCAATGCAACCATAATAAAAAGTTTGTGCATGTGCTAAGAACCCCAAAACAGCCAATTAATGAATTAAATCTTACCAGTCTTATTGGCATGCCAATTTCAAGCACTCATGTCGCACTTGCGCACTCCTCAGGCGTCATTTGCGTCAAATGATACAAACTCTTTTTATGGCTTTATATTTGGGGGTCGAATGTTAATCGTGTATGAAATGATTTAAACACATTTACACATATTTGAGGTGTGAGCACGAGAAAAATGTGGTTTTGTCATTTTTGTCACGCATCAATGATTTTCACGTAGATCTTTGTTTTTCCTCTTCTGTATTACAGACAATCACCAACATATGCTATCTTAACAGTTTTATTGAGTTGAGATGATTATGTTCCTGATTTATTCTAGTTCTAAAAGTGTGTACTTAGAACATTCGTCAAGTGTATACAGCCTCCAAGACCTTTGTCTGGCAATTGCAGGTTTCGACACTTTTTTGTGATTTTTAACATTTGGTACCATTTCGCAATAACAAGCAGGGGAACCCAAATAAACCCATATTACCCTTCATAATTATGTCAAATGTTACTGATTGGCTTCATTACCATGGGTCTTTCATAATCTACCAACACTATTTTATTCCTTATTGGGACAATTTGTCTTAAAAAGCCAAAAGCAACGCCCTCTACAAGATATTTGATGTTGGTCAGAAAAATAATGCAAATATACTACTTAACACATTTCCTACATTGTTTAAAAGAAAGAAATCGACTTTATTGTGTTTGTAGATCCGATCTTCAGTTTTGTTCAATTATAAATTGAACACCCCTCCTATAACGATTTTATTACTTTTCCTCACCTAGATTTGCAATTTAGGACAAAAAAATAATTCACTTTATTACATTTTCAAAATATAAACTGTGTAAAGTACTGAGTGTACGTATTGGTTGTAATTCCGCGCCCTGATCTGTAATTGTAAGAAAAGGAACATATTCATTCTGGATTTCGAAGTTGCAGAATAGCACATGCAGATTTAACACAGTCTTCTTCTACTGTATAAGACATAAAGGATTTAATATAACGTAGCATTAAAAAGAAAATGAGCGTTTGAAACCTTTATATACAAAATGTACTTTTTGTCGACCAAGTCGTAACCAATATTTGAATCTAGTTGATGTTCGAAGGTATCGTAGACAATTGTTTTTATCTTCTATTCTTTACAGATAAAACTGGACATTATTGAGAATGAGAAATTTATCTTACTGGATACAGGAAGGGAAGACAATCAGATGTGTTTTTGTAGCCAGAAGTCATTCAACCATACCTTTCAGATACAACCTACACAAATAGGGAAAATCAGCATAACATTTTCGGTACGATTGTTTTTGATAATAATACTGTTATAATGAATATATTTCCAAAGACAACATAGTTGGGCACGCCCATCCTCTATGATATGAATGATGGGTGATACGAATCATAAAAAAGTAAACACATTCAAACGTAGTTGTCATAAAAAGTCAGACAGGAAAAACATTTGAGATCATACGTGAATAACCACTAAATTTAAAAAATGTTCATGTTACACTTGTATGATCTGTGTTAAATATAAATATCAGCTCATATGTGTTGGCATTTTGCGACTGAGCATACTTGTGGTTCTAACATAAAAAATACATAAATAAATTTCCGGCTTTATCCGACAGTTAAATCATAAAACACTGAACATGCGGAGGTATCATGTTCATATAGCTTTTATTTCCCTTGAATAACACCTTGTCCTGATTTGATATAACATTCATGTTTTGTCCTCATCTGTTTGTCCTCCATGCAAGGACTAGCTGTGTTTTAGGATAAATGAGTTCCTGATATTTTTAAACAATGTTTTACATGTTTACGTTTATTTCAGGCATTTTTACGAGAACACCGAGCCTCGTGTTACAGTGTCAAAGCACCACCTGGTTTTAAAAATAAACAGGCGACAGAACTTGTTGTCAAAGAACTGTTGGTGATAGTAAGTTTATGTACATACATACGTTACTTGTATAATGTCATTTTACTTTCTTCGAACGTATCTTTTTAATGTGAATAACTCAAAACTGAGCCCCAAAGAGCATATGTTGACGTCAAATCAAGCTCCTCTTTAACAATTAGCTGTAACGACAGGCATCATTGTTTTCCCTGCAGAAAGACTTACATTTAAATGTTTTTAATGTTGTTAACGCACAATATGTGTAATTCTTCTCCTTCAAGAGATAACTGACCTATTTGTGTGCACCAGATGTGACTCACTTTGTGCAAGATGTCTTAATCAAAATGATAAAACAATGTTATTTCACTTGACTTGTACTTTTACATAAGTATATATTTTAGTATACTAGTGAAGGTATGTACAAGGCTGCCTAATCTCAGCATGTAGTGTGTGTATGTAATTTTAAGGTTGTACATCGATGTTCTGATAACTACTTCTATAGTTCTGTTTTAAGGATTAAGTTCTATATCCATCTATATTACTGTATCAGAATGTATTTTAGGCTGAGGGTATTCAAGAAGAGAAGACACATTCAGAGTTTATCTGTCCCCAAGGTAAGAACACGTATCACGTTTATTTAGAAATCTGATTATAATCTCTCATCTCTCATCTCCTCACTTCGCACCAGGAAAATTTACTTTTAGGAAGATAGTGTACTTTAGTCAGATCGATATTATTATTTGGATAATTGTAAATCATAAAGATTTTATTTACTTGGAATATGAATATTTAAAAGCTATATAATTATATAAATTTCTTGTAAATTCTGTAATTTAACATGATAATTGGTTGTCCTCTAATTTCATAAGTAGTCGAAACTGAGTTTGTTCTACCTTGCATATGTTGACATTGATGACAATAAATATCGCACTAGACTCCTTTTATGGGAGAGTTTTTAATTATAATTTGTACGCATATCTGTTCAACGTTCCTCATACATAAAATGTGCTACGCTCTCAAATACGCACTAAGGCGAGGACACTCACCACGTACGGAAAACTAAATTTTGCCCACGCGTTTTGGAATTTGCGTAAAAGAAATACTATAGTACGTTACGAACATTTAGGTGACATTTACCCAATTTTAGTATAACAATGCCCATATATGCTAATACTGGTAATGTTCACAACATATCTAGGTTTGGAACTGATGAATACAGCAAAGTTTCATTTAGAGGCAATCATAAGCCAAACCGATACGAACATTGTGTGTTGATTACCAATTTTACATATTTTACAGATTCTGAAGATGTCTATAAAACAACAATTAAGCCTGATGTATCTACAGACTTGTTAGTCGACGGTTCTCTAAAAGGATGGGTTAACATTGTAGGTATGTGTATTAGATGCACTAAACAATGTGCATTTTTTGTATCTCTTTTGCCACTGTATTGTTTATGAATTTATTTGAGGTTGTTAGTGACTTAATTAGTCTAACAACTTCTAGTAATCTCACAAATAACTGAATCACTTTCTTAACATTTCGGCTACACGATTGGAAAAGGGCTACTAAGCGGAACTACTGATAAAGGTTTGTTAAATTATTTCATTGTTTATACTTGTTTGTTATACAAAGTTACAGATGTTAGAACTAAATGTTACATCATCATTCTTAGGTTTGTATATTGTTAAAACATGCCGATTGTTATGGTTGATGTAGTGGCTTTGAATGCCATCAAACAAGCACTTATCACTACTTCATAATATCGGGAAACACCATCGCTGAGGGATTTGTTTTAGTTTATAGAAGCTGTTCCAAATTTGATGGTAACTAATGCACTAAAATATAAATCTGTAATCAGATACTTAACTTTTCTGTGTTCGTCTTAGAATTTCTTCTCATTTGACTACATAGGTGACATAATGGGTCCGGTTTTAAATGGAGTTGAAGATTTGATTTTGTTGCCGACCGGATGTGGTGAACAGAACATGATCAGACTGGCCCCTAATGTGGCCATACTCAACTATCTGACAATAACCAAACGGTTAACAGAAGACATGAGCATAAAAACAGTAGACCATTTGAATAAAGGTGAGTGCGAACTAATGTCGATCATATCATTCATTACTTTCGATCCAAAATAAGTATTGGATAGACAACGAGCGAGAATAACTAGTTATGAGATTTAAGATGCAAAATTTAGGAGGATATACTGTATGCTATTGGTTAATAATTTGTCTTATTTGCATCTGTATTTGATAATCCAAGCATTAATACTTATATACATGTATATATATATATATGATAACTGAATAGTTCATACACACACAAACAGACTGACGACGTCATATCCCTGTACACTTTCATACCTTTGTACATAATGTGAATTGTTCATGTTAATGCGAACAAACTGAAGAGTTCACACCCTCGTAAAGTAAATGTTTACTGAGTAGCTTTATCATGCCCTTGCAAAGAAGCCGAACATGTCCCTGTTCGGGAAAATTGCTCTGTTACATTCGTTTATATTTTGTTGGAAATACTTGCATATTAAACTACAGGCTATCAACAGCAGCTGAAGTTTCTGCACGATGATGGTTCATACAGTGCATTCGGTTCTGCTGATAAAGCTGGATCAACATGGCTTAGTGCATTTGTCTTCAAAACCTTCCAACAAGCACTTGGCTATATTTACGTGGACAGAAAACAAGCTCAAGCTAAAACCTGGGAATTTCTGTTAAACCAACAGGATGCGGACGGCTGCTTTGTTGGTAAGTACCTTACTCGTATACGAGTAGTACGTACTGTATAAATTAACTCATCGTTTATCGTCCGAATTGTTCGAATGAAAAGTATTTGATTTTACTTACAAAAATGGTCACCATTGAAGGAATTGAATACCTCATTGACTGCGCTCAAAATCGGTATTCCCGTCTTTGTGTTATTTTGTGTCTATCATACTCTGCTGTTTCTGTTGACTATACAATGACCAAGTTGTTATTAATATCGTTGTACGAACGTGGCGACAGCATGTTAGAATAAAACATATCGTATTCTTTTCGTGGGAGTTGTTAGCGCTGTTGACTACCAATCCCGTTCAAATCTCAACAGAACCACTGACAATTTCAGAAACACCCAGCTGAAGATGAACTAGTTGGAAAGCCAGAGGTAGTCTCGCGTCTATTGGTTCTATACAACGGAAACGTTAAAAAATTAAGGGGTATAATCCTAAAGAGCTAGGGCAACGCGCCCGGATTCCTTGTGTCACATCAACTTTCTGTCTCTTTCCTCGAAGCCGGAGGTCATTGGCCAATAAGGCCGAGATGAAACCGAATGACCACACAATACGACTGTCTCAGTCGAACGATAACAATATTTTGATATAAACCGATTTCAACGGATTAAAATTATTTTCAGAAAATGGCAATATAATGAGCAAGTATATGATGGGTGGAATAGTTGGTAGCAGTGACGACAGAAAAAGAGCTTTAACAGCTTATGTGTTAGTAGCTATGCTGGAATCATTTAGAATGATGAGAGAGAGAACTCCGGTAGGTTTAAATATTGGATTTTATGTAATTAACTCGACATGTCGACATGGGTTCTCAACAAGTACCAGATAAGGGGTCCTCAACGAGTATAAGATACTCGTCTAGATACTGCATATAAAGGTAAGAGATTCACAAGAAATACAAGGCATAGGAAGTGGGTTCTCCACAAACACTAGATAATGGGTATATAATCGACATGGTTTAATTCTGTATATCCCTTATGGACGTCATTGGTCAGTAAGACAAGGACAGACTGAATGACCGCGTATTCAGTTTCATTCGAACGCGAAAAACACCAATAAAATAATTCTGTAAAAATTAGTAATACAAAACTGTACTAGTATACAGTATTTTACATTTCTTAAAGTCTAGAAAATCCAGGTTATTACGCGAGCCTTTGGCGAATTTAGTAAATGTTTGTCCCAACGACAACGAGTGGTGGATTCGTTTTATCACATTAACATAGTTACGGAGTCAAAACAACGTCCGAAATAACGAATTTAAGCCGACGATGTAACGTTTTCGCGCCAAAAAGCTGGTGACGTCACGCATTTGTTATCACATGTGTTGGAGAACATTGTTCCGTTATTTGTCATCTACTTGACCGATATTAATGAGAGCAGATTATTTTAATGTGTCCGTACACAAACCGTTAGATTGTAACTGACTCGTATGAAAGATCTTAACTATTATTCATTTACGACTCTATCTTTGTTATCTCAAATGAATGTAAAAACAAATGAAAGTACCTGCGTCAGATTGAAACAATCTACTTATAGTATAACCATACATAATCGTTTATGTTTCAGCCATTTGTTTCTCTAGCTGTGCGATGTATACAGGTGGATGACTTAGAAGACACCTACACACATGCTCTGATTGCTTATGCTATGGCTTTATACAAACCAAACAGTAAATTTACCGACATTCTCATTGACAGATTGAAGAAAAAAGCCCACATACAAGGTACTGAAATAAAATATTGTTTGTTTCCCCTCTGCCTGCTTTACACCAAATTTGCCCCTACCCGAAAATTTATTGAGAAATCAGAATGATTTTTTAGGGGGATCGGCGAAGTTGTTCAATGTCAATCGCCGGATGGATACTTCTGTAAAATGTTGTACCTACTAAACCCTAAATGATGTTGTAGGGGAAACACATTATTTTACTTTAAGGCCCAAGTACTACATGTATATTCAGTTATCATATTGCACAAACCAGAACCGTTTTCTAACCTTAACTGGTCATCTGTTGCAAAATTGATTTGACTAATTACTTAAATGAACCGTTTTGTACTAAAACATCCCTGATAAATCGTGCACATCCGATTAATCCACCTTTGTGGAATATACCAAAATTTCCCGCCTTTCTCATTCTCATGGACGCAAAACAGGCATCATTACAAAGTGGAGATAGGTCCCATGTCTAAGAGCACGTAGAAATACAATAACGAGAATGTAAGAGAATCCAATGTATGTATTCGTTTGATTTATCAGATACTTAATATACGTCTCTGTCTCCATTGCAGACGACAAAATGTATTGGGAGCGGGGACACCGTCCAGAAATCATAGATGGTCAAGGTCTCGCAGCTTCGGCGGAAATTGAAATGACGTCATACGCGCTGATGGCAATTCTGTCACGTGACGCAAATGCACCAATTAGTGAAGTCATGCCTATTGTACGATGGTTAACAAGCAACAGAAATGCATTCGGAGGATTTGTTTCAACACAGGTATTGCGGTATCTCGTACGATGTGAGACATGTAAAATTAATGATTGATGAATAATTAGTTTTAAATTACGCGCAGTAGGTAATTATGGTAATGGAAGTGTGTGTTTAGATTTGTGATAATTTACATTATGCCACATAAAACACCTGGTAATGTTATGAAATATGTACTATAGTATATACTTCTGCCGGGACAGTCCACTGATTCTGTTAGTTTGGTCACAGGAGGACACATGTGTCCAACCACAGGCTATCATTTCAGAGCATATCAACACAACCAGCAGGATAGATAACACTCAACAGAAACAACAGGGCCCAAAATGGACAAAATAACAGTGCGTGCATTGATAGGTCTTCATGAAAGTGGACGGGGTGAAAATGATTATTGTTGACGGCTCACGGCTTTGGATCTTAAGTTCATAAACCTCTAAATAAATATGTTCTTTAGTACAATGTAAGGTGATAATTGTCAGCCCAAGATTGTATCATTTTAAAGTCTATGGCCAGTTGTCACAAATATGTCATTGAAAAGAAATATGGGGTCATGTTTAATACAAGAATATTTTGGTTCGTCAAAGGCGGAAAACAGTTTTTTACAGACGTGCGGACTGATATAATATTGGTTTTACCATACTCTACTTTCGCTTTGGCAAAAATGACAAAATCTCAAAATGAAATCTCAAGAAATAACAGTTTCACTACTTCACTTACATGTATGCAATGCCTTTACACTCAATAATATTATTCTAGTCACAAGTCATTTTGTCAATGTATATCACCATGTCCAGTCAAACAAAAGTTTTTATCAGGACCATTTGAGTGTATAACCGATTTTGGTCCGAGTATGCATTTAGTGGCCTTACGACCTAAAAATAAGTTCTAGCAACATTTTCTGGTAATATGATATATTGAAATGCGAAACTAGGGGATTAGAAAGGAAAACATTACTCAACAGAAACAACAGGGCACTAAAGGCATAAACATATCACACGAATAAGAAACGCAGATTACAAGTACAAGCCACACGGACAACGACAACAATGAACAAGAAAAATGAAACTCATCAGCAGCATGAACACAGTTTTCTCCGACAGCCTGACACTTAAGTCGAACAAGAGCCAATAACAAATCACAAATAACATGAAAGACTGTACACCACAAGCAGATCCCACAAACCAACACACAACAGTAACAGTATTTACAGATCACGGTTTTAATTTCGGACTTAAAAGTCGCAAATGAGCACATTTAAAACATTGTTATTTGTCACTGGGGGCCTGAAACACCACAATCAATGATTGAATTCGGATCAATCATTGAACTAGACTGCACTTTCACTGAGCACTATTGAATAAAACTTAACAACATTAGTTCCGGATGGTCATATTCCTCATTGAGTTTAAATCCGAATTGAAGACTAAATATGACCCTTTGTCAAGCTCTCCAAATTCCTCTTTGAGTTCCTAACGAAACTCCTCTTTGAGCTCATAACGAAATTGCAAACTGTATCTAATATGATGCTTTGTCGAAATAAAAAAATCGCAACATTGATTATGCTATTCTTTTCAAACTGACTTTGCTGTATGCTTTAGGATACTGTGGTAGCTCTACAAGCCCTCTCTGTTTTTGCTGAGCGTGTTTATGGGGGAGGTTTAAACGTTAGTGTCACCGTCTCTGAAAGCTCCGGGGAGTCACATGACATCCACGTGACCCATGATAACAGCATAATACTCCAGCAGCAAGCCATTTTGAATCCAGCCAATGACGTGCAAGTAACTGTCAAGGGAATGGGATGCATCTTAATGCAGGTAGGTTATTTATTAATACAAAACTAATAATACAAAAGTGCTGATTTGACTCTTCTCTGGATATCGTAGATATAATATATTATATTATTTTGATCCAAAGCTGAAGCTATTATATCTAACAGCGAAGATACGATGGGTCTCCCATTACGCATACTTTTGCCATAACGTTTTTGTGTGGCGTAAACGCCACACAATGATATTACCACTTTTCAGCTTACGACCAATTTAACGCATTAGGCCTCGGCAAATAAATAGTTCTATGATTTGAACAATATTACAAGCATGCAACACAGGTTACACGTATCATTGGACCTGATTTGTTTACATTACCAACATTTACTTATATTAAGACCAACAATTTTATCAGACTTTTATTTTTAGAGGATTTTTATAGCAAATCATTCCGCAACGGACTATTTTTTTACTACCAACGAATGTTCTCACTGGTGGCGGGAATCTAATAGTTCCCACGGTTTTCAATCGTATACTGTAACGTATGTAAATCACTCCGCCGCTGCACATTGCAGACGATGACCTAATTATGTTGTATACAAACATTGATGCTATATATAGCTGGTGGGGGGAACTGAAATAGTTCTACGTACATATCGATCGGCCGATTAACGATGTTATCGTGGTAAGCGTTAAACGCACTAGTCAATTTCTACCGTGCTTTATATAAGACCTCATAATTTTCGTATCTATTATCCGATTTTGAATATTTAAAGCTTGTAATGAAGCAGAGATATATGTCTCTCTTTATGACAACATTCAACACGATACCCTAATTAGTTAATCCACGGCGACGAGTAAGAATCCGTTCCGCGTAAAAGTAAGTTTAAAATATCCCGTTTTATACCAAATAAACGGTCGAAAATCATCAATTATTAATTTAATATTCGATCGATTTTGTTCGTTAAAGCTTGTTTTAAAAGCTAATACTTAAAGGTTTTATAAAATGTAAAACTTGTTTTTAAAGCATTAATCGGCCGATCGATATGTGGGAGCGACGCCATGTTTACCCCTTTTACATACGTTAATATAGAGTGTCATTTAATTAACATGCGTGGTCATACGGAGAATAAACAGTCAGTTATCTTGACACTGGTCGAATTCTCCAAGTCGTTAAAAATGGTATTTGTAAATATCCCTTCATTGATGCTCAGCAGTTACTTAAGTAAGTTCCAGGTAACTGCTGGTTCTCTTGGTGTCTTTAGCAGCACAAATGTTTGAGTAAGGGTGGGCTTATCAGAACTGTGACATAAAATTATGATACAACCTGGATTCGATATTGGATTTAATGGCATCAGTACGCCACACAGTAGTACTTTCAGTGCTTTGATTATTGATGCATGTTCATAAACTAAATTTGTCATATGGAAACTTTAAACATATTTAAAGTGAATATGTACACAGATTTTCTCATGGAATATCAGAAAGCTATTTAATCTGTCACCATAGTAACAGTGCAGTTATTGCCAAAGATTGTTTAACACACCTACTACTGTGATATACATATACTTGAGGTGGAGGGAGTGGCTAAAGTACCGCGAACTTTAGACACAATACAATTTCCATGCTTCCAATACAAAATGCTAGACCCCTAAAAGTCATATCACTAATTCCTCTCGGCCCCGTGGAATACCGGTAAATTGGTAAGTGTATCACTGTATCGCTTGCTTAGAATTAGAAGGTCGTAGGGAATCATGTTGACCAAAGCGAAGTTTAAAAAACGTGTTTTTCCATATTAAGAAAAGAGAAGTTTTCAGACAGTTTTTTCTTGTTTTCTCAAATTATCGATTTTGTACTTACGACCTTCTCATTCTGTAAAAGTTATTTTACAATGCCTATATTCTACCACACCTTGATTATTGCTGTACCATTTGGGGTAACTGCAATGATGAATTATTAAACACTGTTCTTAAATTTCAAAAGCGTGCCGCAAGATTTAGCCTCGATAAAGTATAACATTGTATGTCAATGTTGACATGTGCATGGTGGATGTTGGACACATTTAATGTGGTGTCGGGGGTGATCTTACATAATACCAGGAAGCTTGAACATTTGGTTACACCGATCTCTGTATAATACATGTCTGCCTATACCCTTTATAACCCAAGCAAAGTTGTGTTAAGATCAGTTGGAATTGGAGCGCCGAGTCATGAGTGGAGCTCTGAGTAAGACCGGAGCGTATGTATTGAATAAAACGTTGAAACTGCTATACTGTTAAGTGATTACTTTAGCCATATTACGCTACAAGGCTAACTTTTGGTGATCGTGACCAGCACACGCGAGTACGAACCTTATACGATCAGGAGAGAGGTGAGTGAATGTTTGTAAATTTCTATTTTGCTTGTGTCGAGAAGATAATAAAATTTAAATTATGGCAAATGGTTTAAAAGCTGTAAGTACCCAGGGTGTCGCAAGGGTGATCTTAGAATATGATGGAAATTCAAATCAATATAAATCATGGATTAAAATGGAAAGAAAATGTTATACTTAGTTACTTAAGCGGACTATTTTAGGCTAATTAATAAATATAAATGATAAAATTACATGTAAATATAAAAATGAAAAATGTCAAAACGTTCAAATACGTAACTGAAATTGATAGTTACTAATTAAAATTTTATCATGTCAAGTTGTCAAGTGCATATACATCACGTGGTAAATTGTAAATATTAATGCAGTGTTGTTATATAAAAATTGAAATTTAATTAATGTATCAAATGTATAGACTTGAAATAGTGAGTATAACATGTTGTAATAGTCAATAATGTTGATATGATTATTCGTTAAGAGAGTCGGGTGTGTATTATGGTTTTACGGTTGTTGACCGATGTCTACAAATAGATATTATGCGAACATAATTATTTGTAAGAATTTTTGAGTATATTGTTGAGATATTAAGTATTATATAGAAGTCGAGAGCAAATAAGTTGCATATGAATATATTTTATTCATTATAACGACTATTATAATATTGGAGTTTAGATACGAGGGTCGGTATGTGTTATTGTTGTGTTGAGATAAATGTTATGAGAACATAATTAGTAGTAGAGACATATTATATAAGAAGTCGAAGGCCAGTATTTATTAGAAATCAGAAGGCATATGAATGTATTTTGAAACGACTATCTATAATATCAGAAGTTGAGGAAGATCGGTTAGTTGAGGAAGATCGGTTACTTTGGAGTCTTTGTTCTATTGTTATTTTTAACGATATTGTTACGCTAAGTCGATAGCCGGTATTTTTTAGGAAATCATGACACTATGAAGTGCTACAGTAGGTTGTAATAACAACGGTCAAAACTTTTATCCGCTACTTGCATTTCGTTTCGGCAAGTATCAGATGTGAAAGTGATCCATTGATAAATCGCAGTCTTGCATTATTTCGAATGTAATGCACAATGCATCTAAAACTACTTTTCTTTGTCAGCATAAAAAAATATATGTTACTGTGCATGTATTGAATGTCTGCTGACATGATCATAAACTCTTGAAATTATTTACATTGTTTACTGCAAAATCTATCCCACTTTATACCGTCTAACTAATAACTCCTGTACCACTTATTGATTGTAATTGAAATTGCTTATACTACTTGTTTGACAATTGTTTATATTACTTGTTTGACATTGTTTATATTACTTGTAACTGTATATATGTTCATATATTATATGCAAATCACTTAACGGTGGAAATAAAGAGTATATATATATATATCATTTATCATTGTAAGGATGATCGGTTTATGTTGTAAATATTGTTTAAAATATTTTTATGAAAAGTATATAAAAACGAAATTATTCGTAGAAACGTTTGACTATATACATATGTTATGAATACAATAATTGAATATGATGAAATCGGTAAAAGTCATTAGCATGTTAGGCAATCAGCAACATAGGAATATTTGTTATTCAATAAAACGACTGTAATATCCGATTATATCAATATTGTTATAGATACGGAGAGTCAATTATGTTGTAATGGTTATCAACCGATATTATTAGATTTAAAATTAAAGTTACACTTCACTTATATTACGCCATGTACACAAAATAATGAATAATGCAATTCATTAAGTTAGACATGAACTGTAGGACATTCAATGATTATATAACGTTAGGATATTAGTTTGAGAACTCAAGTTCAAGCACAATAGTAGTAAGTTAATTAATTAATTGTAAGCGTATCAAAGCATAAGAAGAAATTGAAACTTTCCAATGAATAAACTAATAAATAAATCAAATAGTTACTTTGATAGAAGTCCATGAGGTGTCACATGAATTTCCATTATGAGTAGTTATAATGATCACCATTGCCGCACTGGGTACCTTAGCAATTTTATTTTGTTAAAAAATATTTGTATTAAATTAAAAACACTTGATCAAGCAATAGGAAACTACCATTCATACCACTATATACCTGCCCAGACCAACGGTGAAAACACATCGGATCGGGGAATAAGACGGATGGGATATGAAATCAAAAATACCTTTTGAGAATTGTCTGCAGGGGCAATACAATTACAAAACCATGTCATATATGGTGTAATACTCCAAACGATGCGAGACTATCAACAATCCCAAGTCCAGTATTCAAGTATATGCCTACCAGAAAATGTGTGCTTCAAGAGGAAACAATACTTCAAGGCCGATTGCACAGGGCATCATTCCGGGTAGAAGTCTAAAACTTCACGGATGGCTCGGTGTATTACGACAGATCCAGATAGATCTAGGAATTATCAGAATTTCGAATAATAGTATATCAACTATGTCAACGAGTATATGGGGATTACTTCACCGTTAAATTGGAAATAATTTGATGATCCATGAAATTAACATGGATATTATAGTAATAGTTTCAACCATGGCAACTATTGCACGTCGACGCTGGATGGCTATTCAACGAGTTTCAGCGTAGAGAAGTGGAAAGGATGTGTCAACAGCTATACGATGATTGTGGAAATATTACAACGGGTAGTAAATAAGATGCTGATGGACGCCAAAGTTCAACTGGAATCCGAAGAAGTCATTGTCGATGCCATATATTAAGTATCTTTGCATGTTTTGGGTTGGTTGTGTTATTGGTTGTGGTAAATTAGCAAAATAACAAATACCAATAGCTTCATACAGTACTTTTAAGGATGTTTATTTAAAGTATAAATAGTAATGTTCAATTTTGTTGTATTATTAGAGTGTACCTAACGTTAATTATATGTCAAATGGGTACGTCATGATTTTGTCGTAAGATTTAAATTTTGAATTTGAGGATTTTGCCATAAAATGCTAGTATATGTACTACAAAAATAGAAATTACTTTCATTATCAATATTAGTGAAGATGTAACTGTATTATGATATGTAAAACGATGTTTTTTTGTGTTTTGTAACTAGGTGTTGGTTTAAAACAAATAACAACTTTTATTATTGGGTGTTGGGCAATGTTGAATTAGTTGTATATGTTTATGTTGCAGTTGTTTATGTTTTATGAAGTTGAGCTAATATTAAGTTCATGGAAGTTTTATAATATGAATAGAGATATTATGCGTGTCAGTTTAATATAGTAAGATGATAGTAGAAACTTATCAATAAAAAAAGCAGAATATGTCAACATAAATGAAGCATGTTGTATTTATGAAGTAATTTGTAACTTATAAGTAAGCTATCACTGCATATATTGAAATAGAAGATAGAACTATATATAAATATTAATCATGTCCATACTATACATTCCAGGAAATTAAGACACTGCGGCTGATAAACACGGACTCACTTGTAACTGGAACTGGAAGACGTCATAAAACAACAAACAGTCGTTAAAAACTTCCAGTGTTCAGAGACGTTCCGTATAAATTATGTTTAGAAGCTGCGATTTTAAGAAATTTCAAGTGTTTAATTGTGTTAATGTCACGTGTGATTATGTTATTCAGGAATACGATACCATAGACACTATCAAGCAAAATTATGATAAGAAATGGAAACATGTATATTGAATTGCTATATCAAAATGTATTGTTTACCTTGATCATCCAGATATATGTATGTATGTTTTTAGGTGTGATGTCTATATGTGATCATGGTTGTCGACGGTGACAATTACATGGATTAGTACTCCATTTCAATTGTCATCTCCGCTATAAGGTGTAAACAATATCAGAGTTTCCTGAGTACTAAATAAATGTAGGGGAAATTGAATTGAGTATTAAGCAAATAGGTTATTTTCATTTATTCCAAATTAAGGGGCGGTACAAATATTATACAAGTACATGTATAGTAGTTTTTTTTTTTTATTAGTTTTTTTTTGGGTTACATTATAAGGTATAACATTGTATGTCAATGTTGACATGTGCATGGTGGATGTTGGACACATTTAATGTGGTGTCGGGGGTGATCTTACATAATACCAGGAAGCTTGAACATTTGGTTACACCGATCTCTGTATAATACATGTCTGCCTATACCCTTTATAACCCAAGCAAAGTTGTGTTAAGATCAGTTGGAATTGGAGCGCCGAGTCATGAGTGGAGCTCGAAGTAAGACCGGAGCGTATGTATTGAATAAAACGTTGAAACTGCTATACTGTTAAGTGATTACTTTAGCCATATTACGCTACAAAAGATTTCAATGCTCCATCAACAGAATTGTTTACTGAACTGAAATGGATGACATTTTCAGAAAGAGTAAATTACAAAAAAGCCATCTTAATATATAAATCAATAAATATGCAATAACCTGACTATCATACTTCAAAATTCAACAACAACCAAGCATCTGATCGTGAACTTCGATCAAATCAAAACAATGAGCTAAAGGTACCAAAACCACGAATAGAATTATTTCGTAAATCTTTGAGCTACTCTGGGCCTACAATCTGGAATAACATACCAATTCATATACGCTCAGCCGAAACTCTTGCAAATTTCAAACAATCATATCTCACTTTTCTCAACCAAAACTTCTGTCTCAAAATGCAGACCATATCCTCTGAAGTTCCTACATATGCAGACCTTAGGGTATGGCACTACTGGTATAATTATGTATCTCATTTATTGTTTTTTGTTTTTATTTCAAATTGCTTTTGTTGTATTATAACCTTACTTTGTTGTATGTTTGTAAAATCTTGCTTTATTATTGTTTATTGAATATACATGTATTTATCTAGTGGACCATATTGTAAATGGGCTCTGCCAAATATGTTATCCACTATAAATAAAGTCGTCACTTACTTACTTACTAATTCTAAAGCGATATGTTTACACATATTTATGCTAAAGTAGAATTCACCGTCTCATAATGTAATGAAAATGAAATATCTAGGATAACCCTCGTACTTGTTAAAACAAAATTACAAAAAAATGTACTCTACGATTCAGTCAATTCGATAATTTTATTAAAGTCAACTTTCAAATACAGTACAACTTGTACAATGAAATTATATAAATTATGATGATACATGCATACCTTATCGATTTATACGAGACTATTTGATTATAAAAATACAGTAACTTTACATATAAAACATTGAAAAACGTATAAATGATAAAACCAAATAAATGCACATAGTTGTTTAGATCTAAAGCTCTAGAATAAGACATATATGGATCTTGCATTACAGACAACCCAGAAATATAACGTGAAGAATAAGCTGATACCAAAGGAAGTGTTCAAGCTTGATATTAGTACACCTGTCACCAAGGAAACATTGGATAATGAGTGCCGTCAAAGGGCAATCAATATTTGTGCAAGGTAAGCATACATAATATATGATTAAATGCAATAATTCCGCACTTCGGACGTAACGCACATGTTTTGCTAATAGCAGAAGCCGCGTAGTCCTGAATTGGGCACAATGAACTTCAGTTAAACCATATCGCGAGGTTATCCAGTTTTTCTAATGAAGTCGTAATAATTTTTATTATTCGCCGCAACTCAAAGAAAACAATTGATTTATTACAGTCTACATACTAGTAATTAGTCAAATTGGCATTTCATGAATTTGTGTTAAAACACCCAAATACGAAATAAGCTATTAGTTGACCTCCGATATGCTTATATTAATGATGGATTACCCTTCAAGTATCTTATAAATTATCGTTTTACAAAGTTCGACGAAATAATTTTATTTTATTTTGTAGCTATCATGGTCCAGACGAGGTTAGCAATATGGTGATCATAGAAGTCAAACTGATCAGTGGTTGGATTCCTGTCATGACAACGCTAGAACATGTAATCATTTTTGGTATTACATAATGTACTGCATATTATCGGCTGTGACACATGGTCATTTTTGAAATGCTTTTCGGTGTTTTCCACCCCACTAGAGATGTGAACTGGTGGGTAATCAAGAGGTAGTCTTACGTTTATCAGTACTATAAACCGGACTCGATAAAGAACAAAGGAATCAATACAAACCGGAGCGGAGGTCATTGGTTAATTATGCGGGGAAATAACGGATGTCCCTGTCAATCAAACTGTATATACAAGTACATAATTATGTTGGCATTTTATGGTATTATTCATGTACGTGGTGGTTCTGATTCTCTGTGACACTATTTCTAAATGTTTCTTGTAATACACAAGGTGTAAATCTCTTCGCAGGTAGGAACTTACAATTTCTCGGCACGTAGGTGACTAATGTCTGACTCATTGTTTAAATAACTAAGCTCATCAGGGGTTTGTGCATTTGGTTTTTCTTTTTGTGTGTTCCTTTTTTGTGCATTTCGTGCTTTAGTGTTGCTCATGAGTGCTGCCTTCCCTGCCCGATTTGTATTTGTCTTTTTTCATACCGTAATTTAGTAATTTGATATATATTTTATCAACGCAAGGATCGCGCATGTATTCATAAGTTATATAATTATTAACCACTACACTACTACATCTATCTAAGCCACTTCTCATTACAGATTTTCTATCCACAGTCTGAATAATATTTGTAGTGTTAATATAGAGCCACTATGGGAGTGTATTTCATTTTAAGGAACCAGTCGTTTTCTGTTATCTTATCATTCTCCGTGGACAACAACTAATTCCTGGGAACTTACTGGAGATTAGTGAGGTTATTGTTGGCTGCATGGATATATAGATATATTACGTGGACCTTTATCAATTTTTTGTTTTGTTTTCAGTTAATGAATTCCGTGGAAAGTGGATTGAAAAAATATGAACTGGACAAACAGAATCCGGATGTTGTTAATCTCTACTATGACCAGGTGCTTTATGAACATATATTTAACGAGTTTGTCAGTCTCAATATTTCGACCCAGATAATACATGCTTTCCCTCAAGAAATAGAACACTACTAAACAAATGCTATATACGACAACACCCATTTGAGGAAATAATTGAAACTAAGTGTTGCATTGTATACGTACTTGCCACGTTAATACCACGAGATTTATTATGAATTTTAAAATCTGATCGGCATACAAATAATAAAACCCGCTGAAAGTTTAGAATTAAGTTTTTAGTCACTTTTTCACTTTTGCGACATTGATTCAACCTCAATATCAAGACCAACTCAATATTAAGACACTTTTTAAGGGTACCAAAATTGTTTACAGATCTGTACCATGTCTGTTCAACAAAAAATGCGATTAACGAATATTTTGCCAGGTTAGTCCAAATAAAGTGAAATGATTACAATTGGTTAGGACCAATGTGGTAACTGGTCATATTGGGATTTGTCATAGTAAGGACGATGTGCCTGATGCCACTTATGTCTCACATCCATTGATTATCAGAAAGGATAAATGTTAAGTGTATGCATACAGTATTTAACTTTGTAACAATAAAGGTGAGGTGGGTTATTGTGATTTTCACAAGATTTTACAAGATTATTATTCAATAAAAATTATGTTTTTATTTCTCGCCTGCAGCTTTACGCCAGTACACTGTGCACACAGTTCGATATAGTACACGAAGTTGAAGTAACAGATAGACAACCAGCAGTAGTGAAAATATACGATTATTATGAATCAGGTAAATAGGACCTAAGTTTTTACCTGCCATGGGAAAAATTACAGCAAAGATTACTGAAAACTAATCTTGTCAAAATATAACTATAAAATTGTGATAACGTTTTAACCAGTAGGGTATCTGTAGTTCTGAACACATTCCAAACTGATGTTCTAATTATAATTTTGAATGCATAATTGCTATAGAAATCATAACAATGTTTCCATTTAAAATAATTGCAAGGGTTTAATTAGAACTAAAAAGCCATATACTGGGAATATGGACAAAAGTAAATGCAAAAGGTGCCAATTTTTAAAAGACTATAAAAAGTATGCCGGTAATCATAACTAATAGTAATTGATTTATAATAATTGTTTTACAAATGTGCCTGTGGTGCAATTTTCGTCTATTTGCAGAATTTGAAACTGTAGCATTTTATGAACTAACGTCATGCTCGGAAGATAACATCGATGATGTAGACATCAGTATTAACGATCTGTATGTAGAAACATCGGATACTGATGTTCATAATCAAGTACCAACAGGTTAGTTAAGTTATTCATTTGTCAAAACTGGAGTTCTACCGCTGCTAATGTAAAACACAAACATAAATATAGATGTGATGATGTTTTGAATAATTGAAAAGCAGTGAAAACTGTAAATAACTAAGAGATGAGAACATAAACATTTTATCAGCCTATTGTTTCGTCAGCACTTTGTTGTAGGCGTATATATAAACGTATATGTTGACACCATAAGCAATGCCCTTCTGTCAATACAATATATAGTTATATTATGTATTTGTCCAAACAGTGTTCAACCGCTGCTAATGGATAAACATAACAAATGTTGACAGACAGCGTCAACACCGACGAAACGAACAAACAAATCGTACTTACCAAACAGATCGGTTCCTTTTCCATGATGATAAACTTTTGCTGTACTATTCCATCCCTTTTTCAGAACCGTTACCACACGCACCAGTAGTAGTGGGAGATAAAGCGATAGATGGTGTTCCAGCACCAATACCGCAATTACAATGTCCTCAGTGTGTAACATCCGGCATTGTCAACATACTGCAAGATCTGTGTGAAAAGAATGGTAAGTGCGGTATTATGTTCAATTGTCTCTATTCTTGTTTTGTTTCAAGTCTCTTTGCACGTTTTTGATGTTTGTCTTTGTATTATGTATTAGGTACAGGGTGATCATTTATATATAATAACGTAAATAACTTTTATAACTATATCAGGTTTTAGATAATATATATTGTTATATACCTTTGATTAGCATGTACATGTAAGATTGATTCTGCACACACATCATTTTCAAATGTCATGTAATTTCAAAACTGCAAAACCAGCAGCATACGACGTCAAACCAATTGTGTCCTTCCATGTTTCACCACTGATGGTACACATTTCACATTGTATTGAAGTTATCAAATAAAGTCTTGCATCTAGTTTTGTAGTATACACTATTTCCTCAAGGTATGATTATCAACTAATAACATTCGCCAGATGAAAAGCATGCGACTTAAATAAGCACCAGATGGATTAGTTGACATATACGTGGGTTGTCCCAGAATAGCGTATAATCACGTTATAGCATGAAAACTATTAAGTATTGTATGTCGAAATTATAAGAAACATTTCGAGAATTTATTTCTTGACAAACTATCAAAATTTAATAACATATTATCTAAAATCCTACAAATTATGTACATTTTACGAAAGCCAGGTGAAGTCGGTTGCGTCACAGAACGTCAACACTCGACTACGACGTCATGCTATCACTGTTCTCCAAAGTACTTCCCTTCGTGAGCAACACACTTTTAATATTAGATGCCGATGTTGTAATAAACCATTTGAGAATTTATTTCTTTACATACTATCAAAATTTCATTAATCGCTTTTTAAAATTGACAACTTGAGTTGACGATTTGTGCGGATAGTGTCGGGAACAATCTGACGTAAGTGTTTGCTCAGCTCGGTCGCTCTGTTCAACTTCGTTCCCCTGTCCCCCTGTGCCAAACAAAACGACTGTGTCAATTAATAACAGATGCCTAATTACGATGTTGTTTTGGGCAGTTGTTTCCACCTCATTAATCTGCTGTGCTGGTGTTATGCTACGCTACTCACGGAATATCGCAATGCATAGAAATCGACAATCGCTCGATAACGTCGTCTGACGTCGTAATTTTTTATACTCAGATCATAACAACGTTGTTAAATTACGTCATAAACCCGCCATACACGACGTCATTATCACGAAACGACACACAGCAACTATGCAAAACATGCTAATTGCGCTTATATAGTTTGTGTCTGGATGTGGCAAATAGTACTTAAGTATTATTGCCATTAAATATTTGAATTCATTTCTGAAATATATACTTTTTTCTGCTGACGCTCATACCGTTACCATGGGTTACAAATTATTCGATTTATCATATGCAACGTATGCTGATATAAAATAAATTCCTGAAATATATGTGGAATAGTTGTAGAAATGCACATGTAAAATTTCAAAGCTTTGCCGTCATGCTGGACTAAATAAAGCAAGAATTATACGCTATTCTGGGACACCCCACGTACATGGCACATTTGGAAGTTTGTTTTCCGCATGAGTATCTAAACGTATTTCAGTTATGGCTATGGAACAACCTTGCAGGATTACTTATATCCTGTGTGAATTATTTCATTTATTTTCTGTAATATTATACTTAATCAAGTATTTTGAATTCATGTATATGTATAATTCTTACACAATGACATATTTTCAGTGTGGATACTGACTTCCAATGCAAGTATGTTAACATTAAATGTGTTAATGTACGACAGTGTAAGCCCAGAACTGGACATTGAAGCACCAGAAACAATGACTATATGTCACCAGTGTGAAATATTCCTCTACGACGATGGTAAACAATCTCTTATTGCTCTCTTTGTTACCATTGGTTACTAATTACCTTCACCGTATGTCCTTCATTTTGTGTGTGTTCATCTATGTGTAAACTGGTGTCCACGCATGTTCAGCTGAACAGAATGCAGGGATGTGCTGATTTGAAGTATTGTAATAAACCTTCTAAATTATGTCTCTTAACAGTTTCAACGGTTATGTAGGGGACGTACTATTTACGTTGCTCTCTTTTTCTCGTAATAATCTCTGGTTGCCCTCGCATATATTGATACTCTAATATTATGCAGCTGGTGTGCTTCATTGACGTCCGTTTCAAAATGTTAATAGTTATAAACGATCTTTAATTGTGTTATATAAAATTATATGGCTGTTTTTTAATTTGGTAGTTATTTTAATTCAGGAATGAAAAGTTTGGCGTTCCTAAAACCATATGACTGGACAAATATTGGGAAGAATTTAGCACAAAAGGATACAGTGATCATTCCATGGTCAGAATCCCTACAGGCATCAATACAAAGTGTTATGGAATCATGTGACCGTCAATAAATGATGTATTCTGTTATGAGTCTAGTAGATAAGCATTGTTTATAACGTCGGTTGCTGCACCACACGCTGTACACGAATTGTGTGAATACAAATGTACTAAAACAGCTATATGTGAACGTTTAAATAAGAACTGAATGACATTGAAATAATTTTGTCTTTACTTTATAGGTGACCCACTTATATTTGAACACCGATTGTTCATGCTGATATGATATAATCGAAATGTCTTTATTCAGCCGTGTTTGTTAATGTGTCGAGTAACATATACACGCACTTTAACTTATATATATTAGAACCAGAATCAAAATAAATTGTAGCAGCATTGTTTGGAGCTTTTTGAATACAGAATAATTGATGGTGATAACATTTCTTTTTCTGTAATAATCTCTACAATATCATTAAGCTTCCAAAGTATATGGATGAAGGACTGTTAGACTCCGGCATTTACTATTCTGGTGTAATATACTTGGAATGGATGGATTGGTTGTGGTTGGGTTTGAAGCTGAGTATTGATCAAATACCTTGATCTAGGCATTGTCGACAGGAAAGATGAATGGCAAATAATGTTGTCAAAAAACAGTTTTGAACATTAGGAGCGTAGGACCGCGAACACATGTTGCTTAACAAATATCAACGAATGGGTAGTCTCGTTGAAATTTCTAAAACAGCAATCTGTTTATTTCACTTATAAGAGCTACACCTTTCATGTGACGTAATATACTGTTCGTCTTCACTGAAACGGTATGTACATGCTAATTGAACTACTTCTGTGTGCCTCTATGTGACTGTCTGGCCTTCAAGAAGCCAGCACCACAGCCGCCTCTACGCAATCGTTGCTTTTGTTTCAAACCATATTGCAAACAATGAGTAAATATGTTGCCTGACACATTTTGGGCACTTTAAAAGAGTTTGTTTTATTAAATCGGGTTATACCATGAAAATGTCGTATGTTCAGCTCTGTTGAAATATAAGTGGGGCACCTCTCGTGTTTTCTAGGTTACCGCTAATATTACTATACGATACACTACATGATGTTGTATTTGTTTTGTGATTGGTTATAAATATGTATGCATTTTATGCAAAATAAAGATCATGTTATGTTGTATTACAATATTTTGAAACAGTATACATGTATACATGATACCATTTTAGCAAATGTTAATATCTGTAGTGTGTGTTTAGGTGCATTTTATCTTAAGGATCCACCAGTAACAAGTAATATAAAACTGACACATTGAACGTTTGACAGAAAAAACAAATCACACATTTATTTACCTTTTATTTACCTTTTAAACACGCAACATAATGGAAAACAATGGGGAAGTCACTCTCACAGACTTAAAATTAGCAAGACGCAGTTGCTTCGTCTGATTTTAAGGGAGGCAACTCTTGTACTGCAGAGTTCCATCCCTTGATTCTTCAGAGCAAGTTACACTTGCCGACTAAAAGTTAGTCCAAAGCATATCCCCTGAATTCAAGGAAAGCAACTCTTTGAGTTTGACGATCGTGCAATTTTATCTGGTGGTATCAGTATAATTGTTTTCATTTGTATTATTGGTTTGTATATTAACTCTATGCGTGTATACTAATAACTAAAATATTTTAAAAAATTAAAAAAAAATTTTTTTTATTTATTCTTACAAATTAATGACATTTATACTCACAGAATTATACCGATATATGGCACGTTTTATAATTCTTAATGATACTGTAGGGTTTGTTACGATATGGAGAGTCGGCAAACATGGTATTGTGTATCAGATCTGTACCGGTTGTGAGACCGATATCTTGTCATGGTAACACTTTCAGTAATTATATACTAGTAACCAAATATTTCTCAAATTGTGAAATAAAACTATACAGCTTCCTGTGCGGCCACCCACCGACGCTCTACAAAGTCCCCGATGACCGGCTGATGTTATTCCATTCCCGGCCATTTTAGACAAAAAGTACGCCGTCAGACCATAGAAAGGCGATCAAATTGCATTTGTGACCCAACTGTAACACAGTTATATAAAGGAGTACCGCCACGAAAGGTCAAATTTGGACACAAGACCAATTCCGTGAAAATGTTTTACTGATCGTATGTTTATTTGTGACACCCTGTTTTATACGAGTATATAGCAGTATATTCTACTTGAGTTTGTATTCTGTAAGTATTTTATGTACTATGTACATTATTCACACATAATATTATTCTGACTTTACCATTACCCCACCACCACCACCTTTGTCTGTTAGAAACATTCCTCGAGATCTTGTCAAGGTGCTCATCCGTGATATTGGATGACAGAATTTCCGCGTCTAGTCTGGTTGTAGAAGTGTCTCGTTGTTTAAAGTTTATAAACTGACCTTTCGGTATTTCTACTGACACATTATTCGACCTAAGTCAATGAAGCAGGAAATAGCTGTATAACTTTCAAGTGGCTGATTATGGTTCCGTAAGACTGTGTAGGGGTAATGGAACGATACATTAACCATATGAAGACAATGACCAGAGCACAGATTATTTTTGTATTATTCATGAAAAGGTAAAAAATCGAGAAATTACTAATGTTTTAGGTCTTTTCAAGAAAACAGCACCCCCAATATATCGTAGACAAGGTTTGGCTTGGTGCTTTTTTCTTTCTGTATACCACCCTTGTTACCCTGATAAAACAACATGATTGGATATTCCCAACATGATTGAAAAATGGCCGACATGAACAATGTGATAAGTGCATTGTTTTTGCAATATTTTCCATATAAACTATCCAGATTGTTTATTTCAATATTACATAATCAACATATGAAGAAAATGTACTATTTGCACTAAACAATTTGCACATAGGTAATATTTTTCACTATGTAAAGCCTTAAAGAATGTGTGGATTTTGCATTTGAGAATGAGTTTTGTACTTAAAAACGTTGTAAAACTCATTTATTTGACTTTATGTAATGAATATCATTTGGGAAGTATTGGCAGTTGTATAAACTATGATTTGGACGTTTCAATTTTTTAAAATCTTAGATAAATTACCGCTCACCAACAATAATTCAAACATGTATAGTATTTTTTGGATACTGACCGACGTGATTGTTAAATTTATTAGGACACTGGCCAACATGATTGTGGATAAAAGCCAACATTACCAATTGAAATCTTGCCAATGGGATTCTCAAGGTACAAATAATTGTACATTAAAGAAGTGTGCTCATGAATTGTGGTAGCAGGTTTATGAGCATACCCGATGTAAGGGATTTCACACCTAGTCTATAGCACATGCTTTTATGACATTTAATAATCAAAGCACTAAGAGTGCTGATGGGAGGCGATCTGGTTGCTGCTACTAAAGCTTAAACGACTTTACACGTTTAATGTTCGTTTTCTTACTGCCGATCTTGTCTTGAATGTCTAAATAGGCATATGTGACTATATAGGCATGTTGGGTATCTATATAATTGTAAAAAGGGGCATATTGATGTATATGTCATACGTGTATTGAATGCGTATATCAAAAGTGGCTTTAAAATAATACTACGCGCCTATTTATCAGATTCTACAGTACCGTCTTGTAATCACTTCCATCACAGCGTGAGACATCTCTAGAAAGCGGCTAGTATAGCCACACCATATGATTGCATAACATGACGATATACGATTCATTGATAAAACCATCACGTGGCCCTGGTCTGAAGTTTCTAAAAATAGCTATACGGCTGGGACATTTGATGAACACGTCATTTTCATATTCTCCCCGGCTGAGTGATTATCTGCAAAAATATCGATTCAACGAACAGTTTCACAATAATTGTTGATCGTAGAATAAACAAGTGTTGCTGATTGAATTAAATAAGTTTAAAAATTTTAAGAAACATATGTTGCAGTATTGGGAATGTTGACAGTTTCTGGAACTACTTGAATGCGGATTCACATATCAGCCTAAAGGCGGTCCAGGTTGCATTAAGAAATGGGCAATGGAAGTATAGAGAGGCTTACGCCTACCAAAAATGGGTACAAATGTTCACCACATCAAGACAATGTGCCATGCACAAAACCCAGGTCCCTAGCTTAAAGGTCAAGGTCACACTTAGAGGTCAAAGGTTAAAAGGCTCAAATAGGCATGTGATTCGTGTCCGCTCTGTAATTTTGTCATCTCCTATTGGATATTTATAATATTTGGTACAAATGTTCACCACATCAAGGTGATGTGCCATGTGCAAGACCCAGGTCCCTTACTTAAAGGGCAAGGTCACACTTAGAGATCAAAAGTTAAAATTTCGTTCTGGATTTTAAAATTACTTGGTTACATTCGCATTTACACCCTGACTCAAATGTAAAGGTCACACTTATGCACCTATCAATGTTTTCCCCCAGGAGGGGGGCGGCGGGCTGACCCAGGGGAATTTGACATTTTTACTGTTTCAAAGTCTAAATTCCCGCCCTAGAGCAAGGGCAATTTGTCAAAATCCCCTCACTGGGAGATGCTTTACATACCCCCCGGTGTCAAAATTTCAGCCAGTGTCAAAATTTCCCTGGACTCGGCACCATTCTGTCTGTCAAATTCCCACCTATAGGGAACAGCCTTCTGTCAAAAGTCCCGTGTATGCCCGCGGCTCCCCCCCCCCCTTGGGGAAAACATTGATAGGTGCATTTCAGACCCAGCTCTTGTCTGCTGTTAAGAGCAGTTCTCTGAGAGCACCAAATTTTTTTGGCCACGCAATCTCACAGATTTTGATAAAAATGTGTTAGTTGTGTACACCGACCCCATATTTTAATTTCAAATTTTTTCCGTTTCTTGAAATTCCTCTCCGTTTCCATAGCAACTGGTCTTAAAGTTGGGGAAATGTGAAAAAACGTGAAAAAGAGACCTGTTCTCGAAATATTAATTATTTTTCCAACAATTGCTATGACAACAAATATTCTAAGTTATAATAATAAATTGAAATAAATTACCTAACAACTGATAGCAAAAGAAAACAAATATTTACTTTAGTATTTTTTTTAGAGCCTGTTAAACTCGAGGTTTTGAGGCAAAAAACATGATTTTGTGGTCTTTTTTACCTGCATGTATACAATAATCGCAGCATTACTCAATATAGCCATTAATATAGGTGAATGGGCATAAAGTCAGTCTACAAGTATAAAGAAAAACATTTGTGGGCACTCTAAAAACAAATCTACAACTCCAGCCAGAAAATTGACAATTTTGAAAAAAAATGCTGTAATTTGTTGGTCTCTTGCCTAAATTGATGACCCGAGTGCTCTCCCTTGCGAAAACAGCTCTTCAATTAAAAATGGCGGACATGTGACTGTTGGTTCATAAAGTCGAACTATTCTTTGGATTTACAGTATTAATAGGATGGCAGCAATGTGTTTTGATCAAGATTAAGACAGGAACCATCAGAGAATAACTTTTGCAGATGTTATATTGTATATTACTGTGATTTTCACTGAGAAAGGGCCATTTCTGGGACGGATTTTTTGACAGACGACTGAAAACAGTGTAGGTGTCAGAGACATAAATGAACGAACTCGTGTTTTATCTAATTGTAACGATCCAGAGTGTTAATAAATGTTGGTTGACCATCTTAAACTACAAAATGAACATAGAAGAAGAGATACAAGGTGGGCTTTACTTGGTACAGCTGCACTGAAACTGGCATGATAGTTCAAGACATGCCTCAGTTGGAAGTTGGGATATTGCACTGCCAATGGAAGTTTTCAGGTAGATCTTTCTATTTGTCTAATAGTTTTTGTTATCATTTAAACCCCTTAAACAATAAATATCTTCCATACCATACTTGTAAGGGTTCCTGGCATGAAGTTTTATCCCATCCCCCACCAAATAATGTCGGGTCATGTATGTATTTAAATGTCCTTCCATCACAAAATGTTGTGCTGTCTGTAACTTGAAATGTAATTGCTACAGTCATTGAACTTCATAGGAATTGATCAATATTACTTAGGATGTGTTGTTGTGTAGCTATACATTTCATTCCGATTTGACCAATAAATTGGCAGAGTTGTTGCCCTTGAAATTTGAAGAAAATTTTCTTATAAAAGCCATCCGCAACTTAAAAAGTAATTGTGCTATTGTCATCAAACTTCATATGAATATTTGTTTGTTTGTTTACATGTCATTCCATCATTAATTTCTTCTTATTTTAAAAATTGAACTAGTCAAAGTCAGGTTCAGTTTGAGAAAAAGAGCCGGTGGTGAATCTCTGAGGAGTCATTGAAATCGCTGACCGCCGGGGCTTGTGGAAAGCTCTGTTTACACGTACCCGGCTTCACTATTAATAAGCTAGTATGTATAATATTTACTTTAAAAGTATGCTGTGCATTAAGTGTTTGCTTCATTTGTTTGCAACATTGGATCCATGAATATTATCAGGAATACAAGCATGCTTTTACCTGGCAAATACAATGTAGTTTCCTTTCTTTCAGTTTATAGTTCCCAACCTGTGTGCTGAAATATGCTGATGTGAAATACATCAAACAGATCAATCTATCTGGTAAGTGCCCTTTGTTTATGACTTTATGTTGTGTTTAAATAATTATGCAAATCATATATGCCATACTATTACTAGATCTGCATTAGTATATGAATATTATTTGAAACAAAACATCCCAGCCATAATTATTTGTTTATGATAAAAACATATTTTCCAATAATGTATGACTGCTCAAAGTGGGTGACTGTTTAATACAAGTGGCTACTGATAGAGGTTCAACTGTATACATACTAGTCTATATATTTACACTCTATCTCAATGAATGGTTTGGTTCTGTTCAAACAACTACAACACAGATAATTATTGGTCAAGTATTATGCTGAATTTATGAACACATATTGCTAAGGAGCACCAACAACCATTTGTAATGTCAGCTGCAATATTGTAAAATCACTTATGCTATGGTCTGTTTATTACTGTTCTGATGTTCTTTTCATGATTTATTGTTATTCTGTTTATTTCATCTAAACATACACCAGAGTCTGTTTACTTTCATTTTCAGAAGTTGGAACTACAAAGTACATGTATCTGTCCTGATTATGATTGAGGATACTAGACTAGCACTTGAAAATGTTCTGTGACAGAATACAGGTACATTTATATGTATAATATATAATTAATACTAAACTTAGTTTAGAATCCATGTTAGTAGTCTGCATAAAATCTGTTTCTTTCTTCAATTGGGATTTATAAATTGAAATGGACAGCACTTTTGTCAAAAGATCCATGACTAAGATTGTTATCATTCTACTTCAACAAACATTTGAACCTTTCACTTTACTGTAACATGGTTGGTCTTCTTAGTTTTAACTTCACCTCATAAAATTATGATGTCCTATGCTTCTTTGGAACAAACTCATTGACAAACATGGGACTTCTTAATTTTAATGAGATGTATATAAGAAATAATACATGTCTAACTCAGTAACTGTGATGGCTATAATTATGACCTCCCTGAAAAAACAATGACTTTTAATTAATCATTGTTTGGAAAGGTAAGTTTGAATTGTATGTTTCTATTTTATCAAGGTTTTAATTTCCTTTTATTTTTGTTTTCCAGATTAAAGGCTTCCAAATCATACACGAAAACGGATTTTCAGTTTGATATATCTTCTTGGCTACATGGATCATGGACACTTGATCACCATTCTAGTGCATACTACATATCTATTCAAGAACTAGTGACTGAATTTCACCAGAAAAAGTTCATCCATTATTTTACATAGTGTTTACAATTACCTTAATGAAAAGTTTATATCTGAGTGAAACTTTTAATAAGATGATTCAAACTGACTAAACTTTTTAAGCACCAGTCTCAGCTGGATTTTGATAATTTGTTTGAGAAACAGAATTGGTTCAAAACTGTCACATAATGACTATTAATAAGTTTGGTTTAAACAAAGGTTTTATTTAGACCATTTTAATGAACAAACAAACTGATTTAGTCCTCAACCCCCTCTTTCAGCATGATTTATTAGTTGATTTCTAGTCTACAATTTAATTTTGTCTGTTAATTAATGTGCAGAGAACATTATGAATGCCTACTATAATCACTAATCTAAATCCCTGCAGACATTGATATATGTATATTCTGTGCAATAAGCTTTTAAATATATTCATGAATTAAGGTTGAGGACCATGTTAATTTGTTCCAGCTATACCCTTATGCTCAGATGCCATATTTTACAGTTCAGTTTATACATTTACATTGTATATCCTATTAAACAACTTCACCATTGAATGACTTCCATTGACAAATAATTATACCCCTACCCAACAAAGTTTGGGAGTACAAGTGTTCAAACTTGTCTGTCTGTCTGCCGGTCGGTCCCTTTTTAGTTTCCAGATGACTGCTTAAGTTAAGAATGAGATATTTTGATGAAACTTGCTGTATTGGTAGTTTACATAAATATGCCGCTCAAAATGGAAAGTGGGGTCAAGGTCACAGTCAAGGTCACATACTTAAAACAGAAAATCTTTTTCTAGACAATAACTTCAGTTAGGAATGAGATATTGTGATGAAACTTGCCGTATAGGCTACTGTAGCTTATGTGAATATGCTGCTCAAGTTCAAAAGTGGTGACAGTGGTTTATGTGATGATTAAGCAGCATGGTTCCAGTTGTACTTAGTTGTTAAGCCTTCATGAAAATGTGGTTCTGTAACAAGGCGGTGCTGTTGGGGTATAATTTGTCACCGTCTCATGTGTGGCATTGCTAATTTCGCATTTATTATTTCATGTAGGTGTACTGGATGAAATTATTCTAATAAATAAAAATTCTGTTTCTGTTGTATTTTTATATTATGACTATTTTTATGCCCCCGTATCGATAGATCGGGAGGCATATAGTGATTCACCTGTCCGTCCGTTCGTCCGTCCGTCCGTCCGTCCTGGTTAACCCAAATTGACCGTTTCTTCTAGCATCATTATGGCTTGCTACAAAGCTTCCAAACTTGCATGGATGTTGTATATGAACACTCTCCACACACCTGTATCACCTGACCCCATTTTGACCTTCACCTTGACCTAATTTTGGACTTAGACTTATTTATGGACAAGGCTTCCACAGGGGGCATAAGCGTTTATTGAACGCAGTCTTGTATTTCTTTAATATACCATTTATCAGTAATACATGTAGTAGCATTAGGGTTATATAATGATAATTTATCTCCTTGAGAAGCTGAACGGATAAAGCTAAATGAATATAGCTAATGTGGACCATGGGAAAAATTTTCATCTATGAAAATGGGAATCCACTACATTTAAACCATTTGACTGCATAATTATGATCATGATAGTAATTCTGCAGCTAAAATTGCTTTCAGATTGATACAACTACACATATTTGGCATTTTTCACAAATGGTTGCCATGGTATCTGCTGTGAATTATGTATTTGGCACTAACAGTAAACATTAGAATGATGCTTAATAAAGGCATTTATATTAGATTGTGATGAATCTCTTGTTTATTCAGTAAATTCTAACCATAAGGACATCTAGTACCTTAAAAGGAGGTAACAAATATTAATTAATAGGCGCCATCTCAACATTGACCACACATAATGCACACAGTCACCATAAATTGTCACCCTAGCATTGATAATTTTTGGATTATACAAAGATAGTCCTGTAACTATTTCAGTATCCATAGCAACCACATTTTTAGTCAGAATAAAAAATATTTATGTGTACATGATATTCTTATAGACTCCTTGCCATATACAAAGTTTCATAAACCTAGCTTGGAAACTGTTTGCGTTATGGCAGGATCCCAGATTTTGAAGTGTTTTCACTGTTTTCGTATCCATAGCAACCAGAATTAGCAGCAAAATAAAAATCAATTAGATGTGCATAATCTCCTTATTGGCCCTCACCTACATACCAAGTTTCATAAACCTAGCTTGGAAACTGTTCGAGTTATGTCAGGATCCAGATTTTTGACAGATTGACTGACAGAAGGTAGGGGCCTAATAAAGCGTATATATATTCTATGAAGAACTTATGAACCTAATAAAGGGTACAAATCAATAAGAATATGTAGTATTTTGCAATAAAGAAGAATAAGTAATGGTACTAGAATGTTTTCCAGCATATTTGACAACTCTGAGCCAATAAACAAACATTTTTTTGATATTTTTTCTAAATGGTTGCCATGGCAACAACTGTGAATGTCATTTTTTGCAATTAAATTGAAATTAAAATGAAAAGCTACGAACATAGAATGTTTTTATCATGGGAAAATGCATGTAAATATAACATTTAAAAAATAATAGCATCTTGCCTTAGAAAGAGGGATAATCAAGAATTTACACAGTACAGATTTTGGGTCATATTTGGTGTTTTCTTAAAAAAAAGTTTCCGGAGTGCCCAGCGATTTTATTTCATTACATGATAAACCAAGGTTAGGTCTTTCAGAAAATATGCACCACTGTGTCTAGTTTTGCTGCGTTATAAAATAATATTACTTTAAAAATTGCCGTTTTCAACATTTTTCAAAAAAATGAAATTCTGCGAAAATGCCTACTTTTGTAACAACCATTGAATAGTATTTAGTCAATGTAAAATTTTGACTATAGTTCATTATGTTTACCTGATAATATCTTTATTCAATAATGCAGACTAATTGTTTCTGTATATGTTCAGTTTTCCATCAGGGTTAGTACAAAACTGGTGTTTTATGGAAAATTTTCTACCTCAATTAACCCGATTTTGACCAAAAACTTCAACATCTGTTACCATGGTAACCGGAAGTGTTAGAAATAAAATGAGCATCAATACTTTGTACGTGCATGGATACGACTAAGTCCTGAAAGTTTCAGGAAAATCGGTGACTATGCGTGCCGCAGCCCTTCTTTAAAAATTTGGTTTTCTCAGAGAACTGCTCTTAAATGTCATATTTAAGCAATTACAAACTTGTTTCAAGTTATTCCATTTGCATAGCTTTATACTTAGGTGTCTGATGACAGCTTTTAGCGGGGGCATCCGTGTCCTATTTCTAGTTAAATACTTTTTTCTGCTATATGTTGGTAAAATTCATAATAAGTCAAGACAGGTAAATTTAACACATGTATCTAAATGTGCAACATTCACCGGGAATAGGAAAAGTGAATTATGGGGACCAGGCTAAACGCTCTGAGCATGTCTTGAATGGTGCCAAATTGCATTTCTAATTTAAAAAAGGGGACACAATTTCAACATATATTTGATAGAGTTGCCTATTCATGTGGAGGTCATGGCGTCATGATGGTGAGCAAAGTATCAAAGAGGTTAAAATTGTGTACATAAACTGTAAACTTTTGTATTTCTAAGTACTTACTTACTGCCCGTTATGCCCTCTGGCATGTAGGGCAGCAACTTAGTACATCAGTCCAAATGGGGCATAACATTCAACAACATGCTTGATAGAGTGCAGATGTTGTGGTCAAGACGGTTGACAAGTATGCAAAGTATCACAGCAATATGAACATGCACTTAGATATTATAGGTTAATTCCTTGAACGTAAACTTACAAATTTGCACGAAGTTGAAAAAAGGGACATATTTTCCGATAAATACTTCATAGAGTTATTTACTCCTACGTACGTGTTGGGGTCATCCCATTATTCTTCCAATAGTGAAGCTATATATTAAATTCGCACTGCAGTGCATCAATGAAAATTCAATGTTGGTCAGTATCCACTTTAAAAGATAAATCATGTTGATCTTTATCCTCAATCATGTTGGTTTTTATCCATTTTTCACACATGGGTTACTTTAAATAGTTATCACGTAGAAACGGCAAATGTAAATAACTTACTCTAAACTAAGTCTGATAGTGAAATGAATGTGCTATATAAACAAAAGATCTTAACCCAAAATAAACAACAATATATATGTTTTATAGACTGTCAAATAAATCCAACACAGATTTTTCTGACTTTTTAACGTATTGTGTATCACATTCACAAAAATACGGATAAATAGTTTTAGTTTCATGGAAGGAATGTACAAGTTTATCTTCATACAGCATCAGAAGGTGGTTAAACCCGTGGATTTTGAAGAATTGGTCGAAAATGCGATGAAAATGTAAACATACATCCGCCATTTTTCAATCATGTTGGGTATATCCAATCATGTTGTTTTATCAGGGTAACAAGGGTGTATACGGCTCTAAGACACTGTCATATTCTTACCATCCGGTCAAGCAACTTGTTTAGACGGATGAAGTCATCATCCCTGAGTCATTAAACCGCTTACTAGTACGTCTTGTCATAGCAAATACTTAAAATGTATTGGACGAGAAACACAGTGTTTATTATACGATTAAACCAATATACATGTAGTTAAATACAATTTACCATCATTGGTGAACTTCTCTACGTATATACTTGCATATAATATATAAACAATGCGTGAAACGAAAGCAGATGCCGCTGTTGAAGCACATGGAAATAAACTTATATTTTTATACACAATGTATGTACGCATCATGAAAAAGTTGACACCTGAAATTATGCACAGGAAAATTCAATAAGATCATTGCACAGGAAAATTCTATTAAATCAACTTTAATTAAATTTAATGGTGGCAAATGTTAGGATATATTAATACGGATTTGCTTGACGTGCTGTGCGTTCATAATTACTGAAAAAATCGCATGTAGAGTCATGGTGCAAACTAGGATATATCCATCCGTCAATTTATGATTGACGAAAGTTATTCCGTTGTAAAGTATCATCATGTAACTATCATCAAATCCAAGATAGAGTACCCACAAAGGCATTATTATGTGACCAAACACATTTATCCATTCACATATAATGAATAACAACATATTGAGTATCCCTCTCTTTGGCCAGAATCCTAAAGCTTCAAAGATACACACACTTGTCAAACGTCTAGTAGTACGCCATGTGTCCTGTATCAAAAACAAAATGAATAGTTTTGGAAACCAGTAAGCTAGTTGTGCCATTGACACAATAAGCAAAATGAATTCAAAAGAAATGCATATACTATGAAAGACAATGTCAATTGGGCTGTCGTGACATGTCAGCATATTCATAATTTGTCTGGTCTCTTCGTCAAAGATAGGATGGACTTCAATCTTGTGTTTGTTTTTGACTGTATATCTGACATGGTTTACTCGGTCGCCCACTGTTGGTACTGTAAGAATCACATCTTTGCCTGAAATCAATTATGCAATAATTTAAACAACCGGTACAAATGAAAGATGCATGTTTTATGTTATATGTGTGTAAACTCCAATACCCAAACGTAGACCATTTTGAGATGCCAACAGTTACATTTACAAGAGAAGGTGACATTGCATTCAACCCGTTAGTTACTTTATTGCAACTCTCCCACCAGTTGAAATATAAACAATCCAATTAAAGTGTATGGATTATTTGTGTCACTTAAAAGGTTGCTTCGCGATAGTTAACGGGCAAGGCGGGGTGCCACTTCAAAACAATTGTTCAACGGATAAATGCCCAATCGAATACACCTATGCCACCCACTTATCTTCTTATCAGGGGACGTAACTCGGGCTATTTTATTAAAGCAATACTCCAAATCGATATAGATAATAATATCAAGTTTCATATACAAATAGATCTGAAGAGGATATTTGTTTGGTTCGATTGAATCCTTTTTATATCATTTTCAGCACTAAAATATGCGATATTCATCTAATTCAATAAAATAAACAAATATTCTATTATATATAATTAAATGGTGGCCAAAATGGAGTTTTGCCAAAATACAGATGTGGTTAAACACGCCAATGAATACATTATTCCATTCATATGTTGATTTGACAAGCCGCCATTTTGAATTAGTTTGTGATTGTAAGAAAGAAAATTGTATCGAGTGATTTCCGGATTTTAGGTCCAAATGATGAGGGTCCCGTGGGAACGTCAACATAATGAAGAATAGAGACATACACGGCGTTACGACGATAGGACTTTGGTGACCATAATCCCTTGTGAATTGTGCATTGTATATTACATCCTGAATCTTCCTCTTTGCATATATAGAGGATCTTGCATGAGTGCTCATTACATACAATTTTAATTAAACGAGAGACAAAATGATATGACACTCGGCGTCATTTTGTTTTTGTCGACGAGTTTAATAAAACTCGTATGTAATGAGCACGAATGTTAGATTCTATTTATCACATTACTTTAGAAAAAGCTCATTATTGTTCAAAATGATGATGTACGCTGCATATGTTTCAGCCAATTTTCATCAGCGGCACAATGGGCGCGACGTCATGGCGAAGTTGATATTAGCATGACGCCAATGACGGATCAATGTATGGATTAGCTAACGTCACGTCTAGCTAATTTAAATATTTATTGCACAGTCTGGGAGTGCCGAACGATATTTACGGCACTCTTTACGGCACTCCTGGACCGCAGGTTATGTGATAATTTAGAATTGTGCATCAAAACATAGATTAACTTAAAAAATACAGATCTAACTAAGAAAACGAACATGCATATCTCATGTTTCCGTTAAGTAATAAAAAAGTTGCGGACATTCTAGTGTCCAATTCGATGATATAATCAAACCATTCGGCGGAGTTCGTGAAACGATTCCTTCAATAATTACTTTTGTAACTACAGTCACTTCGCTCATTGTGTCCCTTATCCTTGATGAAATCGTTTGACAGGCGATAACCCTGATTACATGGACATGTACTAGTAAACCTAATATACCTATTACTTGTATGTACGTCTATTACTCGTACCTTTTGTTTCAGTGTTGGTTACGTTATCCGTTTTTGTCGTAATTTCGTCCGCTTTTCTTTTCTTCAACATCTTCTTCATCTTTCTCATCACTGGTTCTGACTCTAACAGAGCTTGCATAGTAAGGTTTATAGGGAACTGTGAGGCGTTGGTTTGGTCATCTGTAGGTGCTGCAAACTTAGTTCTTCGCTTACACGTAGGACACGGAAAATGTGGCACACTCTTCTTTCGCTTTGTGGTATGCTTTTGTACAAAGTCTGAGAGGCAAGTCTCACAAAACGTATGTTGACATGGAAGCATCCTCGGAGTATTGTAGATGTTATTACACAATGAACAAAGTGCAATGTTGTTGTTTTCGAAGCGTTCCATTGTTTGCTTGTTGGCTTCACTGAAATCACACAATGGTATTTATACGAGTTCGTAGTTTGACCATGAAGTTTTACCATTTACTGTAACAGTTATTCTTTATTTTTTTAGGATTTGTGACAGCTAAAGATAGGTATTTCAGCATTTGTTTACAGCTGAAACTATTCTGAAACAGCTATCTATAGCTGAAACTAGGTATCTGTTTTTTGATAGCCAAACTTGGACTTTCAGCTGTTTAGTTATTGTTTTTTCGGTCATTTGTGTATTGGGCATTGCGACGTATAGTTTAAAATTTCAATTGGGGTGGGGTTACGAAATTCCCTCTTTTTTCATTATTATTCGCCATGTCAACACAAAATAAATTTTATTGTTAGTGCAACTGATGGCAGGCGATACTGAAATACATTAATTAAGTATATGGACAAAATTGCGCATATGAATAAAAACTATTTGGGGTAAAACACATTTTTACCCATTTTTTGGTCTTTTGACCTCTAAATGACATTGACTGCGACATTAAATGACCTTGACCTACATATCATTTGAGAGCTCTATACCGGTACTTTAATTATTACACATACTTAACTTGATATGTGTTTGTACATACTAGTTAGAAAGGTTAGATTAAGGCGGGATGTGCGCTTAAAATTGGTGAGAAATTATGACGCCATCATGGTTTCCATGGTAACCTACAGGAACTCAGATGTCCACCATCGCTATAATTGAACTTCAAGCATCCCTCTACACGAATAAACCAATAAACTCTCTGGACCTTTTTTCACACTAAAATGTCCAGATGCTAGACTAATTTGTGGTATGCGATGTTTTTATGTTTTCAGTGTTTGGCTATTTAAGTTGAGTGCTGCCTTCCCTGTCGGATTTTTATTATTTTGTTGAGTCGTGAAGGAACACACACGTTTTAGTCATGGTGTATGGATATACCTGGTTGACATGTCTTTGAGAACCGCTGATTACATGCACCTGTCAGGATCGGTGGGCCAATTGGTAGAGAGCCTTAATTTGCAGACTAGAAGTTGCTCTACTTTTTTTCCTCATATACATTATTACTTTTTCTATCTGGTCAAGAATATTTGAAGGCTTTAAAAAACAAATTTATCATTTTTTACCTTTTTATCGTTTCTATAATTAAAATTCAACTATCTTTTAATTTTTACATTTCCTTGGACTATTATATTTACATGCTATACGCTAAATGCGTGTTACATAATTTCAACTTCACTTGGTTTGCTCGTTGATAACCCGTCACCTGTGATGTGTCTGTCTCAGAGTCAAGTGATGTAAACGAATTGATGACGACGGGTGTTGAGATACCGTTCATAACAAAATCTACATACAATACATGTTCATTCTGCTTATTCCAATCTATAGCGAAACTGCTTGCAAACTCTGTATAAAGTGAGTTTCACATCGGTCATCTTACATGATTGTACATTATTGTGCGAGCATATGTCATCTAGTTACTTGTTGTAGCCATTACACAATACCAAGGACTAACTGACTATTAATTTAAGTTTAATAAGATAATATATAATGGGACAGGTAAGACAGATAACATGATTCCACAATTACACGGCACAATGCCAAACACCACAAACATACGACTTTATAAAAAAGGCACAGACAACGCCCAATGCAACAACAAAATCACAACATGCCACACCGAAAGTCTGCCGCCTCAATCGGTCTAACTAAACCGGAGACGAGAATATAACAAACGGACGACACACCTCCCAAGGACAACAGATACAGTGTACGAAGCATCCTTAGAATGGACAACGTAATTGCAGAAGGGCACATACGAAATAAATACAGATACGCAAAAAAGACATAATGGCCAAATATGTTTGTAATTTTTTATTTATGCTATAATGTGGACAATATAATGTGTCTTTTGATAGTTTAATTGAAGGCGTGGTGGATGTGCCACACTTTTCGAGTGCAGTATTAGTTACTCTTTTCCGCCGTAATGTTACGAATAATACTATAAACTGTGTATAATTGAATACAAATCCCGGCAAAAAGATTCCAACCGAAATGCAGGACATGTAATACATATGTCTCTCAAGAAGTTGAAGTATAACATGTAGTTATTTAATAATTGTGCACTCCTCCAGTATGTGAAGATATGTGTCAATGTTTTAATACTTGCTTCTATGATCACGAAAGTATATAAACTTATTAAAAACACGGTCAGCTCAAAAGCAAGTTTTCCACTAAAATATGCAAAAACCGTAAATTTTGAACTGTCTCCGGCAACAACACGTACATGTTCGCTGACTGCTGCTTTGGTAGATTTGTAACTAACCACAACGTATATTCCAGATAGAAGTGTAGTGGAACACGGATAAAGTCTTAATGTATAAAGCAAAACAATCCATGCTATTAATAGCCACATGTAAGCTGTAAATGTATTTTTACTGTCGCGTCGGTGCGCATACATTGGTACAATCATTTTTCTGATAACAATATCGCCGTACGACTCTGGAAACAAGTAGCTGAACAGATCATTGCCATGATCGTGATCCAGATTGCGTTTTACTATAGCAACGCCCTGATTCTCCTTTTTCTTCTTTGGTGTAACCTTATTTGGATTATTTCGCGATTCCTTTTTTCTTTTATTGGAAGTTCCGCGACGTTTAAGACGTACATATGCCTTGCAACGTGATGTCGTATGTTGTACAGGTGGAGTCTCAGAGCTGTCTGTAAAATCAACAATGTGAATGATTAACTAATTACGAATGTACTATTAAGTTTAAATGTTTTGTAAAATCTGAAATGAGCAATCAAGAAAACAGCGTTTTTGGCGAAAGAACAGCAAATCGTCACCTCAATTCCATAATGTTCTGATTCCTTTTTGGAAAAAAATGAGTTTTTGGTATCGTTGGAAAGCGCTTTTCAAGATCTGTATATTTAAAGACTTAGAACATTGTGACATCTTGTCATTTAAGATAAACAATACATTTACTATGCAATTTTGTTCTATCTCCAGTTACCGATATAGATAGGTCGAAATTAAAATCGATTTTCTCAAAATGAACTTTTATAGACTTAGAGCATTCTGGAATTGAGAGTTTAAAATGAATTGCAATTATCGTCGCTATGAAGCTCTATATCAGCAAATAGACACAGGAGATAGAACACGGACAAATATCTTCAACGGTATATTACTCTGACCCTATCATGCAATCGTACGTAGTTCTTAAAAACATTCAGTTGTATAAAAGGTATTTATTTGATCCCATATGAATAAATTACCGCGGAGTAGAAATTATATATCATTACCAACCGTCTACACACAATCTAAGTGGTGCATATTTACCTTTTTCTTCCGCCACCGTTTCATCATCGCCTTCTGTTTCGTCAGATGAGTGCCCATTGTGTTCAACCAATTTATCTTTTGATTGCAACAATCTGCTTATTGTCAGACTTTCTGGGAAGCCAGAACCATCATTCGTGTCGATGTGTTCTTTTGTTTTGTTTCTGCACATTGGGCATCGAAACATTTTCACTCCTGACGTTTTGTTTGGTTTTGAGCTATCTTTAATGAATTTTGTTAAACACTGTTCACAGAATGAATGTTGGCAGGGCAACATACGCGGATCGTCATAATCATCCATGCATATTGGACAACTTAGTAATGATTCTAAATCACCTTCTAATTCAATTTGTGCTCCCATCTTTACCTAAAAGTAGTAATATGAACAATTAATGTAAACACTGAAACGTTGATCGACATTTTACATTAACCACCTAGTATGCAAATGAACCTCAGTCTTTTAAAACTCGTGACACACGTGGTGTGCCTCAACCAACTAAGAAACAAAGCACTCAATTAAAACAAAAAACCCAAATTCTAAAATATCTACACGAATGAAAGTTTTAATTCATACTTAATATTTATTTTAGGTCGATTGTGAAACAAGCTCTTACAACTTACATTAATCACTCCGGGGACGTCATTCCTAATGTTATCACGAGGGTATGTGTGACAAAGCTCGCTTTCGTTTTGATGCTGTGCATATAGCAAGGGAATGAATTAAATAATGGTACCTTTTTATTTCGTCTTTGGTTTGACGCGTTTGCCGTTATAGCACGAGCCTTTCTACGCTCAAGGCACACGCTCTACGACCTCAATTATCGATACAGAATTAACTGACTCTTACCCTCCCAGACCATCTAACAGACGTTAAGCGGACCAATATTCGTGCACAGTCAGTTTCCATTACAACAAATAACAAACAACAATATTTAAAAAACTAGATAACCAACTGAAAATACAAACAAACTATTCGATCTTTAGTGTTGCTTAATAACATCGCTTGTATTGACTCTGGCCGGGAACGACAGGAGAAGGGGCAACTAAAATACTGCTGTAATTAACATTCAGTGTCTAGTGTATAAATATAATAGTCAACTGCAGAGTCCTGCGATCATATTTTATTTCATAGTGTTAACTGTGAAGGAAGGATAAAGTGAGCGCATGGCCACTGGCAACCTCCCCCCTATTCGCTGATTTTCAAACAATAAACGCCCCCTACCAACACAGTCAATACTACTAACTACAGAATGAGTTTATGCTCGTACGTAGCAAGCTGCTCAGGTAAACATTGATTGTTTTCTAGTTCGCTTCGCTCGCACAAAAACGGCTTATGAATAAATATCAATAAGTAAAGAACGTGTTTGTAGGCATACTGCCCAGATAAACAATGATTTTTTTCGCATAATTTTTACTCTGAGGGGGCATCACTACATTTATGCCTACGCTTCATAAATCCAAATCCTGTATCCGCCTCTGGCAGTCTATTGAAACTTCCAACACTTAACTGATCTTGTCGTACGTTCCTTACGAAATGTGTACGAATAAATAATGTTTATTTCAACAAACGCGTTCTTACTAAAAACTTTAAATAAGACACAACTTTGTATGAAGATATTGTTACACTATGGATACTGAAAATAAAGAAAACTGATAAACATTTGAAAAGCGGACTTACCTTAGTTACTACGTTTGTGTTAAATCTAGACACCACGAAGAACCGTTAAATTTATTTGCTTCACATTCAATGTGACTGGGAATTATATTTAGTCCCAATGTTCACCGATTACGAAATCATTTTAATGTATGTCCTATTGTTCATAATCGGAAAAGGAATCAGAGCAGAAAATCTTTACAGATCTTTTGTCAAATGGTTTGTTATTGTAAATATATCCTATAAAAATATCGCATTACAACCGCGCGTATTTAATTGACAGGTATATGTACGGTGGCATAGAGAGGACACACGAAATGAAATATTTTATTTATTCTCGAACAACTATCACATTACCTCTGTGCATTTAGCTATCAAACGCGCACGTGATAAATAAAATATTCCATGAGTCTGATATATGCCACTTAAACCAAAGCATTGAGTACTTGCACGTGCACATGTGATAGTTAACACGTGCGCACGAGATACATTCACATGTGCACGTAATAAAATCTAGTTCCGGTGTCCTATGTATGCCTCCGTAGAACTACACAAATAAATTGATTTTATTTAATATTAAAGGTGCTGCCTCACATATCGGGCTAACATGTTTGTATGACATAATTTACCTACTATACCTAACCAAGTATTTATGTAATAGAAAGCCAATGACAGTTGCTTTATGAAGGATTTAAGGCAAATAAGCTGTTTAAACCACTCTTGATATCGCGGATTCGACTTTTTTCCTTTTAAAAAATAGCGCAAAGTTTCCTTTTAACATGCTTTGTGAATAATGCAATTCACACAAGATGAAACTAACAAACTACCAGCTTAAACGTCAGTGAGGTTCATTTTGCAATTCGTTTTCATCAAATGCAAACAAATTTCAGAAAATTTAAGTGATAGTAGTGTTAATTCTATAGGGTATTAATAGATATGGAGGACGGGGTGTGCTATCGACGAAAATAAAAGTGGTACAGTACCATGCCAGAAGTCGGTGAACATTTTCAAAAACAGTCCTTAAATTTTATTTTATTTGTAATTGATTCAGCATATTGTGTACCAAACACTTTGCTAGACGTTCCGTATGAAAATGACAGCTGCCTTCTCTTTCATACCCTCGTGGCGATAGATGCCTTCAGGAATCGGCTGTCGAGTGTGATAAATAATAACCTTTTTTCACAATCGCCCTGGAAATAAATAAGTATACACAAACTAAGATGTTACCTGAACCGGAGAGATATTTCTATTTCAAACAAGAGATATCAAACAAAACGTTTCCGTCTACTATTACTATATTACATACTGTCTGTAATTTAAGCACTTTCGGTAAATTTTATTATAAACGACATGATTGATATTGAGCATTTATTTATATAGCTGCAATTGGTTGATTAAGACATATACTGGTAATATAAAATGTACAGGTTAAGCACATACTGCATAATTGGTAAAGTTAGCGACATGGAAATATTGGAGAATTTCGTGAGTTTTCTATTATTTCATAGTAGTCACGTGAACAACAACCTTAGATGACGTCACATAAGGTGACGTATATTTGTTCACGACGTGTTCTCGATTTATGTTTTTGAACGTACAGCTCTCCTAAGAAATGTTGAAAATCTTTAATTTTTCTACATGCCAAGTACATATTAGTGTTCATCCTTACTGTTCTATAGAAATTAGAAACGTCGACGGGAGGGAAGTAAGGATGAATACTTATATACTTAGTGTGCAGGTTTATTTGTCTGCGGTACTATGTTACAAATAACGGTACTAAGTTACTTAGTACGTTCTATGAACCAAGCTTTACATAGTAAATCATCTTGTTCGTTCTACGGGACTAAGAACTACCGAAACATTTAAAATACAGAAATTTCATTGGTTGACAAATAAACATGCACACTAAATATTGAAAACGTCTTACTACTTGACCCACGAAATATTCATTTACACAGTACTTACACATAATTCAAAGACTATAGAATTCTATCTGATAGAAGCCTTATATATTTACTCGTACATCAATAAAACAATCCGCGTGTAACTCGTTTGTTCAGGTCACTCATTTGTGTACAAAACATTGTGTGCCTGAATATTGTAATTTCTCTTATTAATTTCTCAAATTAACAGATGATGCATGTAGGAGTACGTGAATTGCCGATTTCAACTACCTTTATGTTCCATTAAAATGTTTAAACCAATAAAAGTACTATTTGATGATATTAATATGCTTGTATACAAATTTATATACAAATGTACTTGAATAAACATACTGTACTGTCGAGTTATGATATTTTGACAGTGACTTTGCTGTTTATGTGTACACAAAATATTACAGCCATTGCCTGAACAGGTAGAGCGAAAACAGCATGTTAGTTTAGCATTGAATATAACTGTTCGTATTTATAAGCGGCTTTATAATTGGTTTTACACTGTAATCCAAGGGAGTTAAGAGTGAAAGGTTTAAATTTATTGTTGCAGAATTAATTCCCTTTCATATACATTCGCAATTATTCTGATGCATGGATTTAGCTCAGTATTCAGAATGGACCAAAATTAATTCATTTCTTATGGCAACGTATGCGTGGTATTATTATTGTGTTTGTAATTGTATGCTCGCTTATTAAACACATAAATATGTATATTTATGCGTTAAGTAACTATGCCGACACCGTCATCAGAACTTACTACACAGCAATAATTACATTTTTGTATGTGATAATGGTGATAGAAAATATATGGTTATAATACAAAACTAAAATATACGCGAATACAATGTGTAATTATAAAACCTCAACAATAAAATCCCTAGACGAAGAACACAACTCCAAAGAGCATTTCCATTGTACGTACTTATATAAATAAATGATGGATATTCCATACATAAAGCAATGAATAATAATGTTGTTTAAATGAATTATGAAACAATAAGTTACTATACTTTCTATATGGTTTGGTGTTCTGAAGGCGTGTCAAACAAGCTTGTAGGATTCTTTTGTATGCTTGATTCTAAGTTGGATTTCTTTGGAACACACTGGTAATTTTCCGACTTTCCATAACAAAGTACTTTAAGTCCGTCATTTAGATCCATTTCATTATTTGGCTCCACTCGTATTGCGTCGCCTGATCCCATTGCAGCGTCCTCATCGAAGTAATTATAGGGAAGTAGGAAGAATGCAAGGTCCTTGGCGACTGTCGGGGTCACTGGGAAATCTTCCATTTGTGGAACATGATGTATACCAAGTGTTACCCAAGCAACTTGATCCTAAAATATGTATAATGGTACACTTAAACTATTCTACAATTTAGGTATTGTTCAAGATCTGCGATGTGTAGTCTCAGGCAGGTTCTAACCAAAGGTAACTGTATCATTAATGAAGAATCAACAAAAACATATGTTTTTGTATAAAATTTATAATATCTAAGATAACTTTAATTTAATTCTTATCAATGATATAGTTACCTGTGGTTCTAACTACATATAGTATGGAATGAAGATCAAAATGTTCGATCATGGCATAACTAGGCGGCCAATATACGCCGAACCACAAGACAAGAATCTAGGTAGGGGTAGCCTTAAATGCTGAAAATTGGCGCCAGAAGCATGTGATCGATATTTGACTACATTCAAAACAGGAGTAAATATCAAAGATAAATTTGCGTGTTAAAATTCAACAATTTAGTGTGACGCTCCTGGTATAGATTAGTATAAAATTATAAAGAATATCAAATAGTATGGCATAGTTTGTGTTTGTGACAACGCTTAATGTCGCAAAAATTAAGTAACAAATCCGACAGGAAAGGCAGCACTCTTCAAAAACAGGAGAGGACGAAAGACACAAAATAAGAACTGGGCAAGGTTGACGTTAAATGTCGCAAATTCACCTGTCGCTAAATATCAGTGTTATTGAGTTTAATGTTGCCGCAGTGTTACAGAGATAAAGCGTACATTAGCCGCCCTGGTAATAAACAGATGAATGTTAACATTATTGAAAGATATATTAACATTACATGTATATGAGAATATTTGTGTAGATCATCCACCCTCTAAGGTTCAAATTTCAGATACCCGCCTATGACACGATATCAAATACGATATTAACATAGAAATGTCACTTGAAAATACTTGTGGGTGGGCCGTCATCCTAACACTCGAAGGCTATGAACTATATATATCCGTGTCAAGTAAGCGCCTCAAAAAATGGACGTCTAAGCTCGATAAGAATAAACTGTAAGGATATCGTTGCCAAACAGCCGACTTAAATTGTTTCGAGCTAACCTTTGTCATCGCATTTTAAAAAGGACTAGATTTCACCATTTTCACCAGAATTTATGTCGTGGTCGACACAAAGCCTTATTGAAGAGCGTCCGCTTCGAGTGAGAACTTCCATCTCTGGTTCGATCCCAGTCGGCGAAATTACCTAAGTCGTTTAATGGTACTGGTATATTTGCACTGATTGACGCTTAGCATATTATAAAATACAGGTATATCACTGAAATGCTGATGGCCAATACAGGACTTAAAGCATTTATAACAGCTTTATCATGACGTAATGCACGTATCAATGTTTCCCCCCAGAGGGGAGGGGGGGGGACGGCGGGGTGCACGGAAAATTATAATTTGAATTTGATAAATCCTGTTATCACAGGTAGAACAATCAAGTTATAAAGAACAACCACACCGCAAGGAATTAGACAGGACTATCTGCACATGGGAGAGAAATGACCAATTTAAAAACAAGAGGGCACACAGGACCCTAGGTCGCTCACCTGTGCACATTGATCAAGTAGAACCATGTTTTTTATAAAAAGTTGTTTCCAATCAGTTGTCATGGCAACCAGAGTTCTGCATGGGTTATAATCTTTTAACTATTTTTAGAAAGGATAACCCAAGGAATATTGTTACCCATTTAATATGAAATTCAACCAGTACTTTTAGAGGAGAAGATTTTACTATGGATATATAGGGAAAAACAGCGCCCCACCCACTAGCGGCCATGTTTTTGGACAAATCAGGACAAATATGTCAATTTTGTAAGAGGGTCACCCAACAACTAATTCTGTAAAATTGTTTTGAAATCTGGCAAAGCGGTTGTTTTTTTATGATTTTTTTAAGATTTTCCTATCGGTTGCCATGGCAATTTATTTATAGAGTTATTTATAGATTACAATTCTTTTAGCTATTTTTAGAAAGGACCACCCAAGGAACATTTTGTGAAGGTTGGTTCAAATTGGTCAAGTGGTTTAGGAGGAGAAGTCGGTTGAATGAAATGTTGACGCACGGACGGACGGACGGACGCACGCACGAACGGACGACGGACGACGGACGACGAGTGATCACAATAGCTCACCTTGTCACTTTGTGACAGGTGAGCTAAAAATCTAATTCTCCTAGATAATCACGCCGCCCCCAGTGGGAAAACATTGACAAGTGCATAAAACGTTTATATAGAACACCTACCTGGTCTGTTATATCATCATCCCCTATAAAACTCTGGAAGTTATTTCCAAAGCTAGTTTAACACACCTACTACTGTGATATACATATACTTGAGGTGGAGGGAGTGGCTAAAGTACCGCGAACTTTAGACACAATACAAATTCCATGCTTCCAATACAAAATGCTAGACCATGTTGACCAAAGCGAAGTTTAAAAAACGTGTTTTTCCATATTAAGAAAAGAGAAGTTTTCAGACAGTTTTTTCTTGTTTTCTCAAATTATCGATTTTGTACTTACGACCTTACGATGAACTATTAAACACTGTTCTTAAATTTCAAAAGCGTGCCGCAAGATTTAGCCTCGATAAAGATTTCAATGCTCCATCAACAGAATTGTTTACTGAACTGAAATGGATGACATTTTCAGAAAGAGTAAATACAAAAAAGCCATCTTAATATATAAATCAATAAATATGCAATAACCTGACTATCATACTTCAAAATTCAACAACAACCAAGCATCTGATCGTGAACTTCGATCAAATCAAAACAATGAGCTAAAGGTACCAAAACCACGAATAGAATTTTTTCGTAAATCTTTGAGCTACTCTGGGCCTACAATCTGGAATAACATACCAATTCATATACGCTCAGCAGAAACTCTTGCAGATTTCAAACAATCATATCTCACTTTTCTCAACCAAAACTTCTGTCTCAAAATGCAGACCATATCCTCTGAAGTTCCTACATATGCAGACCTTAGGGTATGGCACTACTGGTATAATTATGTATCTCATTTATTGTTTTTTGTTTTTATTTCAAATTGCTTTTGTTGTATCATAACCTTACTTTGTTGTATGTTTGTAAAATCTTGCTTTATTATTGTTTATTGAATATACATGTATTTATCTAGTGGACCATATTGTAAATTGGCTCTGCCAAATATGTTATCCACTATAAATAAAGTCGTCACTTACTTACTTACTAATTCTAAGCCAGCGATATGTTTACACATATTTATGCTAAAGTAGAATTCACCGTCTCATAATGTAATGAAAATGAAATATCTAGGATAACCCTCGTACTTGTTAAAACAAAATTACAAAAAAATGTACACGATTCAGTCAATTCGATAATTTTATTAAAGTCAACTTTCAAATACAGTACAACTTGTACAATGAAATTATATAAATTATGATGATACATGCATACCTTATCGATATATACATGTACGAGACTATTTGATTATAAAAATACAGTAACTTTACATATAAAACATTGAAAAACGTATAGATGATAAAACCAAATAAATGCACATAGTTGCTCTAGAATAAGACATATATGGATCTTGCATTACAGACAACCCAGAAATATAACGTGAAGAATAAGCTGATACCAAAGGAAGTGTTCAAGCTTGATATTAGTACACCTGTCACCAAGGAAACATTGGATAATGAGTGCCGTCAAAGGGCAATCAATATTTGTGCAAGGTAAGCATACATATTATATGATTAAATGCAATAATTCCGCACTTCGGACGTAACGCACATGTTTGCTAATAGCAGAAGCCGCGTAGTCCTGAATTGGGCACAATGAACTTCAGTTAAACCATATCGCGAGGTTATCCAGTTTTTCTAAATGAAGTCATATCAACAAACGGGTAATAATTTTTATTATTCGCCGCAACTCAAAGAAAACAATTGATTTATTACAGTCTACATACTAGTAATTAGTCAAATTGGCATTTCATGAATTTGTGTTAAAACACCCAAATACGAAATAAGCTATTAGTTGACCTCCGATATGCTTATATTAATGATGGATTACCCTTCAAGTATCTTATAAATTATCGTTTTACAAAGTTCGACGAAATAATTTTATTTTATTTTGTAGCTATCATGGTCCAGACGAGGTTAGCAATATGGTGATCATAGAAGTCAAACTGATCAGTGGTTGGATTCCTGTCATGACAACGCTAGAACATGTAATCATTTTTGGTATTACATAATGTACTGCATATTATCGGCTGTGACACTTGGTCATTTTTGAAATGCTTTTCGGTGTTTTCCACCCCACTAGAGATGTGAACTGGTGGGTAATCAAGAGGTAGTCTTACGTTTATCAGTACTATAAACCGGACTCGATAAAGAACAAATGAATCAATACAAACCGGAGCGGAGGTCATTGGTTAATTATGCAGGGAAATAACGGATGTCAATCAAACTGTATATACAAGTACATAATTATATTGGCATTTTATGGTATTATTCATGTACGTGGTGGTTCTGATTCTCTGTGACACTATTTCTAAATGTTTCTTGTAATACACAAGGTGTAAATCTCTTTGCAGGTAGGAACTTACAATTTCTCGGCACGTAGGTGACAAATGTCTGACTCTATGTTTAAATAACTAAGCTCATCAGGGGTTTGGCATTTGGTTTTTCTTTTTGTGTGTTCCTTTTTTGTGCATTTCGTGCTTTAGTGTTGCTCATGAGTGCTGCCTTCCCTGCCCGATTTGTATTTGTCTTTTTTCATACCGTAATTTAGTAATTAGATATATATTTTATCAACGCAAGGATCGCACATGTATTCATAAGTTATATAATTATTAACCACTACACTACTACATCTATCTAAGCCACTTCTCATTACAGATTTTCTATCCACAGTCTGAATAATATTTGTAGTGTTAATATAGAGCCACTATGGGAGTGTATTTCATTTTAAGGAACCAGTCGTTTTCTGTTATCTTATAATTCTCCGTGGACAACAACTAATTCCTGGGAACTTACTGGAGATTAGTGAGGTTATTGTTGGCTGCATGGATATATATATATTACGTGGACCTTTATCAATTTTTTGTTTTGTTTTCAGTTAATGAATTCCGTGGAAAGTGGATTGAAAAAATATGAACTGGACAAACAGAATCCGGATGTTGTTAATCTCTACTATGACCAGGTGCTTTATGAACATATATTTAACGAGTTTGTCAGTCTCAATATTTCGACCCAGATAATACATGCTTTCCCTCAAGAAATAGAACATTACTAAACAAATGCTATATACGACAACACCCATTTGAGGGAATAATTGAAACTAAGCGTTGCATTGTATACGTACTTGCCACGTTAATACCACGAGATTTATTATGAATTTTAAAATCTGATCGGCATACAAATAATAAAACCCGCTGAAAGTTTAGAATTAAGTTTTTAGTCACTTTTGCGACATTGATTCAACCTCAATATCAAGACCAACTCAATATTAAGACACTTTTTAAGGGTACCAAATGTGTTTACAGATCTGTACCATGTATGTTCAACAAAAAATGCGATTAACGAATATTTTGCCAGGTTAGTCCAAATAAAGTGAAATGATTACAATTGGTTAGGACCAATGTGGTGACTGGTCATATTGGGATTTGTCATAGTAAGGACGATGTGCCTGATGCCACTTATGTCTCACATCCATTGATTATCAGAAAGGAATAAATGTTAAGTGTATGCATACAGTATTTAACTTTGTAACAATAAAGGTGAGGTGGGTTATTGTGATTTTTACAAGATTTTACAAGATTATTATTCAATAAAAATTATGTTTTTATTTCTCGCCTGCAGCTTTACGCCAGTACACTGTGCACACAGTTCGATATAGTACACGAAGTTGAAGTAACAGATAGACAACCAGCAGTAGTGAAAATATACGATTATTATGAATCAGGTAAATAGGACCTAAGTTTTTACCTGCCATGGGAAAAATTACAGCAAAGATTACTGAAAACTAATCTTGTCAAAATATAACTATAAAATTGTGATAACGTTTTAACCAGTAGGGTATCTGTAGTTCTGAACACATTCCAAACTGATTTTCTAATCATAATTTTGAATGCATAATTGCTATAGAAATCATAACAATGTTTCCATTTAAAATAATTGCAAGGGTTTAATTAGAACTAAAAAGCCATGTACTGGGATTATGGACAAAAGTAAATGCAAAAAGGTGCCAATTTTTAAAAGACTATAAAAAGTGTGCCGGTAATCAGAACTAATAGTAATTGATTTATAATAATTGTTTTACTAATGTGCCTGTGGTGCAATTTTCGTCTATTTGCAGAATTTGAAACTGTAGCATTTTATGAACTAACGTCATGCTCGGAAAATAACATCGACGATGTAGACATCAGTATTAACGATCTGTATGTAGAAACATCGGATACTGATGTTCATAATCAAGTACCAACAGGTTAGTTAAGTTATTCATTTGTCAAAACTGGAGTTCTACCGCTGCTAATGTAAAACACAAACATAAATATAGATGTGATGATGTTTTGAATAATTGAAAAGCAGTGAAAACTGTAAATAACTAAGAGATGAGAACATAAACATTTTATCAGCCTATTGTTTCGTCAGCACTTTGTTGTAGGCCTATATATAAACGTATATGTTGACACCATAAGCAATGCCCTTCTGTCAATACAATATATAGTTATATTATGTATTTGTCCAAACAGTGTTCAACCGCTGCTAATGGATAAACATAACAAATGTTGACAGACAGCGTCAACACCGACGAAACGAACAAACAAATCGTACTTACCAAACAGATCGGTTCCTTTTCCATGATGATAAACTTTTGTTGTACTATTCCATCCCTTTTTCAGAACCGTTACCACACGCACCAGTAGTAGTGGGAGATAAAGCGATAGATGGTGTTCCAGCACCAATACCGCAATTACAATGTCCTCAGTGTGTAACATCCGGCATTGTCAACATACTGCAAGATCTGTGTGAAAAGAATGGTAAGTGCGGTATTATGTTCAATTGTCTCTATTCTTGTTTTGTTTCAAGTCTCTTTGCACGTTATTGATGTTTGTCTTTGTATTATGTATTAGGTACAAGGTGATCATTTATATATAATAACGTAAATAACTTTTATAACTATATCAGGTTTTAGATAATATATATTGTTATATACCTTTGATTAGCATGTACATGTAAGATTGATTCTGCACACACATCATTTTCAAATGTCATGTAATTTCAAAACTGCAAAACCAGCAGCACACGACGTCAAACCAATTGTGTCCTTCCATGTTTCACCACTGATGGTACACATTTCACATTGTATTGAAGTTATCAAATAAAGTCTTGTATCTAGTTTTGTAGTATACACTATTTCCTCAAGGTATGATTATCAACTAATAACATTCGCCAGATGAAAAGCATGCGACTTAAATAAGCACCAGATGGATTAGTTGACATATACTTGGGTTGTCCCAGAATAGCGTATAATCACGTTATAGCATGAAAACTATTAAGTATTGTATGTCGAAATTATAAGAAACATTTAGAGAATTTATTTCTTGACAAACTAGCAAAATTTAATAACATATTATCTAAAATCCTACAAATTATGTACATTTTACGAAAGCCAGGTGAAGTCGGTTGCGTCACAGAACGTCAACACTCGCCTACGACGTCATGCTATCACTGTTCTCCAAAGTACTTCCCTTCGTGAGCAACACACTTTTAATATTAGATGCCGATGTTGTAATAAACCATTTGAGAATTTATTTCTTTACATACTATCAAAATTTCATTAATCGCTTTTTAAAATTGACAACTTGAGTTGACGATTTGTGCGGATAGTGTCGGGAACAATCTGACGTAAGTGTTTGCTCAGCTCGGTCGCTCTGTTCAACTTCGTTCCCCTGTCCCCCTGTGCCAAACAAAACGACTGTGTCAATTAATAACAGACGCCTAATTACGATGTTGTATTGGGCAGTTGTTTCCACCTCATTAATCTGCTGTCCTGGTGTTATACTACGCTACTCACGGAATATCGCAATGCATAGAAATCGACAATCGCTCGATAACGTCGTCTGACGTCGTAATTTTTTATACTCAGATCATAACAACGTTGTTAAATTACGTCATAAACCCGCCATACACGACGTCATTATCACGAAACGACACACAGCAACTAGCCAAAACGTGCTAATTACGCTTATGTAGTTTGTGTCTGGATGTGGCAAATAGTACTTAAGTATTATTGCCATTAAATATTTGAATTCATTTCTGAAATATATACTTTTTTCTGCTGACGCTCATACCGTTACCATGGGTTACAAATTATTCGATTTATCATATGCAACGTATGCTGATATAAAATAAATTCCTGAAATATATGTGGAATAGTTGTAGAAATGCACAAGTAAAATTTCAAAGCTGTGCCATCATGCTGGACTAAATAAAGCAAGAATTATACGCTATTCTGGGACACCCCACGTACATGGCACATTTGGAAGGCGGTTGGTCGGGCGTCAAAAGTTTGTTTTCCGCATGAGTATCTAAACGTATTTCAGTTATGGCTATGGAACAACCTTGCAGGATTACTTATATCCTGTGTGAATTATTTCATTTATTTTCTGTAATATTATACTTAATCAAGTATTTTGAATTCATGTATATGTATAGTTCTTACACAATGACATATTTTCAGTGTGGATACTGACTTCCAATGCAAGTATGTTAACATTAAATGTGTTAATGTACGACAGTGTAAGCCCAGAACTGGACATTGAAGCACCAGAAACAATGACTATATGTCACCAGTGTGAAATATTCCTCTACGACGATGGTAAACAATCTCTTATTGCTCTCTTTGTTACCATTGGTTACTAATTACCTTCACCGTATGTCCTTCATTTTGTGTGTGTTCATCTATGTGTGTGTTCATCTATCCACGCATGTTCAGCTGAACAGAATGCTGGGATGTGCTGATTTGAAGTATTGTAATAAACCTTCTAAATTATGTCTCTTAAAAATTTCAACGGTTATGTAGGGGACGTACTATTTACGTTGCTCTCTTTTTCTCGTAATAATCTCTTGTTGCCTTCGCATATATTGATACTCTAATATTATGCAGCTGGTGTGCTTCCTTGACGTCCGTTTCAAAATGTTAATAGTTATAAACGATCTTTAATTGTGTTATATAAAATTATATGGCTGTTTTTTAATTTGGTTGTTATTTTAATTCAGGAATGAAAAGTTTGGCGTTCCTAAAACCATATGACTGGACAAATATTGGGAAGAATTTAGCACAAAAGGATACAGTGATCATTCCATGGTCAGAATCCCTACAGGCATCAATACAAAGTGTTATGGAATCATGTGACCGTCAATAAATGATGTATCCTGTTATGAGTCTAGTAGATAAGCATTGTTTATAACCTCGGTTGCTGCACCACACGCTGTACACGAATTGTGTGAATACAAATGTACTGAAACAGCTATATGTTAACGTTTAAATAAGAACTGAATGACATTGAAATAATTTTGTCTTTACTTTATAGGTGACCCACTTATATTTGAACACCGATTGTTCATGCTGATATGATATAATCGAAATGTCTTTATTCAGCCGTGTTTGTTAATGTGTCGAGTAACACATACACTCACTTTAACTTATATATATATTAGAACCAGAATCAAAATAAATTGTAGCAGCATTGTTTGGAGCTTTTTGAATACAGAATAATTGATGGTGATAACATTTCTTTTTCTGTAATAATCTCTACAATATCATTAAGCTTCCAAAGTATATGGATGAAGGACTGTTAGACTCCGGCATTTACTATTCTGGTGTAATATACTTGGAATGGATGGATTGGTTGTGGTTGGGTTTGAAGCTGAGTCTTGATCAAATACCTTGATCTAGGCATTGTCGACAGGAAAGATGGGTGGCAAATAATGTTGTCAAAAAACAGTTTTGAACATTAGGAGCGTAGGACCGCGAACACATGTTGCTTAACAAATATCAACGAATGGGTAGTCTCGTTGAAATTTCTAAAACAGCAATCTGTTTATTTCACTTATAAGAGCTACACCTTTCATGTGACGAAATATACTGTTCGTCTTCACTGAAACGGTATGTACATGCTAATTGAACTACTTATGTGTGCCTCTATGTGACTGTCTGGCCTTCAAGAAGCCAGCACCACAGCCGCCTCTACGCAATCGTTGCTTTTGTTTCAAACCATATTGCAAACAATGAGTAAATATGTTGCCTGACACATTTTGGGCACTTTAAAAGAGTTTGTTTCGGGTTATACCATGAAAATGTCGTATGTTCAGCTCTGTTGAAATATAAGTGGGGCACCTCTCGTGTTTTCTAGGTTACCGCTAATATTACTATACGATACACTACATGATGTTGTATTTGTTTTGTGATTGGTTATAAATATGTATGCATTTTATGCAAAATAAAGATCATGTTATGTTGTATTACAATATTTTGAAACAGTATACATGTATACATGATACCATTTTAGCAAATGTTAATATCTGTAGTGTGTGTTTAGGTGCATTTTATCTTAAGGATCCACCAGAAACAAGTAATATAAAACTGACACATTGAACGTTTGACAGAAAAAACAAATCACACATTTATTTACCTTTTATTTACCTTTTAAACACGCAACATAATGGAAAACAATGGGGAAGTCACTCTCACCGACTTAAAATTAGCAAGACGCAGTTGCTTCGTCTGATTTTAAGGGAGGCAACTCTTGTGCTGCAGAGTTCCATCCCTTGATTCTTCAGAGCAAGTTACACTTGCCGACTAAAAGTTAGTCCAAAGCATATCCCCTGAATTCAAGGAAAGCAACTCTTTGAGTTTGACGATCTAGCAATTTTATCTGGTGGTATCAGTATAATTGTTTTCATTTGTATTATTGGTTTGTATATTAACTCTATGCGTGTATACTAATAACTAAAATATTTTTAAAATTTTTTATTTATTCTTACAAATTAATGACATTTATACTCACAGAATTATATCGATATATGGCACGTTTTATAATTCTTAATGATACTGTAGGGTTTGTTACGAGATGGAGAGTCGGCAAACATGGTATTGTGTATCCGATCTGTACCGGTTGTGAGACCGATATCTTGTCATGGTAACACTTTCAGTAATTATATACTAGTAACCAAATATTTCTCAAATTGTGAAATAAAACTATACAGCTTCCTGTGCGGCCACCCACCGACGCTCTACAAAGTCCCCGATGACCGGCTGATGTCATTCCATTCCCGGCCATTTTAGACAAAAAGTACGCCGTCAGACCATAGAAAGGCGATCAAATTGCATTTGTGACCCAACTGTAACACAGTTATATAAAGGAGTACCGCCACGAAAGGTCAAATTTGGACACAAGACCAATTCCGTGAAAATGTTTTACTGATCGTATGTTTATTTGTGACACCCTGTTTTATACGAGTATATAGCAGTATATTCTACTTGAGTTTGTATTCTGTAAGTATTTTATGTACTATGTACATTATTCACACATAATATTATTCTGACTTTACCATTACCCCACCACCACCACCTTTGTCTGTTAGAAACATTCCTGGAGATCTTGTCAAGGTGCTCATCCGGGATATTGGATGACAGAATTTCCGCGTCTAGTCTGGTTGAGGAAGTGTCTCGTTGTTTAAAGTTTATAAACTGACCTTTCGGTATTTCTACTGACACATTATTCGACCTAAGTCAATGAAGCAGGAAATAGCTGTATAACCTTCAAGTGGCTGATTATGGTTCCGTAAGACTGTGTAGGGGTAATGGAACGATACATCAACCATATGAAGACAATGACCAGAGCACAGATTATTTTTGTATTATTCATGAAAAGGTAAAAAATCGAGAAATTACTAATGTTTTAGGTCTTTTCAAGAAAACAGCACCCCCAATATATCGTAGACAAGGTTTGGCTTGGTGCTTTTTTCTTTCTGTATACGGCTCTAAGACACTGTCATATTCTTACCATCCGGTCAAGCAACTTGTTTAGACGGATGAAGTCATCATCCCTGAGTCATTAAACCGCTTACTAGTACGTCTTGTCATAGCAAATACTTAAAATGTATTGGACGAGAAACACAGTGTTTATTATACGATTAAACCAATATATATGTAGTTAAATACAATTTACCATCATTGGTGAACTTCTCTACGTATATACTTGCATATAATATATAAACAATGCGTGAAACGAAAGCAGATGCCGCTGTTGAAGCACATGGAAATAAACTTATATTTTTATACACAATGTATGTACGCATCATGAAAAAGTTGACGCCTGAAATTATGCACAGGAAAATTCAATTAGATCATTGCACAGGAAAATTCTATTAAATCAACTTTAATTAAATTTAATGGTGGCAAATGTTAGGATGTATTAATACGGATTTGCTTGACGTGCTGTGCGTTCATAATTACTGAAAACATCGCATGTAGAGTCATGGTGCAAACTAGGATATATCCATCCGTCAATTTATGATTGACGAAAGTTATTCCGTTGTAAAGTATCATCATGTAACTATCATCAAATCCAAGATAGAGTACCCACAAAGGCACTATTATGTGACCAAACACATTTATCCATTCACATATAATGAATAACAACATATTGAGTATCCCTCTCTTTGGCCAGAATCCTAAAGCTTCAAAGATACACACACTTGTCAAACGTCTAGTAGTACGCCATGTGTCCTGTATCAAAAACAAAATGAATAGTTTTGGAAACCAGTAAGCTAGTTGTGCCATTGACACAATAAGCAAAATGAATTCAAAAGAAATGCATATACTTTGAAAGACAATGTCAATTAGGCTGTCGTGACATGTCAGCATATTCATAATTTGTCTGGTCTCTTCGTCAAGGATAGGATGGACTTCAATCTTGTGTTTGTTTTTGACTGTATATCTGACATGGTTTACTCGGTCGCCCACTGTTGGTACTGTAAGAACCACATCTTTGCCTGAAATCAATTATGCAATAATTTAAACAACCGGTACAAATGAAAGATGCATGTTTTATGTTACATGTGTGTAAACTTCAATACCCAAACGTAAACCATTTTGAGATGCCAACAGTTACATTTACAAGAGAAGGTGACATTGCATTCAACCCGGTAGTTACTTTATTGCAACTCTCCCACCAGTTGAACTATAAACAATCCAATTAAAGTGTATGGATTATTTGTGTCACTTAAAAGGTTGCTTCGCGATAGTTAACGGGCAAGGCGGGGTGCCACTTCAAAACAATTGTTCAACGGATAAATGCCCAATCGAATACACCTATGCCACCCACTTATCTTCTTATCAGGGGACGTAACTCGGGCTATTTTATTAAAGCAATACTCCAAATCGATATAGATAATAATATCAAGTTTCATATACAAATAGATCTGAAGAGGATATTTGTTTGGTTCGATTGAATCCTTTTTATATCATTTTAAGCACTAAAATATGCGATATTCATCTAATTCAATAAAATAAACAAATATTCTATTATATATAATTAAATGGTGGCCAAAATGGAGTTTTGCCAAAATACAGATGTGGTTAAACACGCCAATGAATACATTATTCCATTCATATGTTGATTTGACAAGCCGCCATTTTGAATTAGTTTGTGATTGTAAGAAAGAAAATTGTATCGAGTGATTTCCGGATTTTAGGTCCAAATGATGAGGGTCCCGTGGGAACGTCAACATAATAAAGAATAGAGACATACACGGCGTTACGACGATAGGACTTTGGTGACCATAATCCCTTGTGAATTGTGCATTGTATATTACATCCTGAATCTTCCTCTTTGCATATATAGAGGATCTTGCATGAGTGCTCATTACATACAATTTTAATTAAACGAGAGACAAAATGATATGACACTCGGCGTCATTTTGTTTTTGTCGACGAGTTTAATAAAACTCGTATGTAATGAGCACGAATGTTAGATTCTATTTATCACATTACTTTAGAAAAAGCTCATTATTGTTCAAAATGATGATGTACGCTGCATATGTTTCAGCCAATTTTCATCAGCGGCACAATGGGCGCGACGTCATGGCGACGTTGATATTAGCATTACGCCAATGACGGATCAATGTATGGATTAGCTAACGTCACGTCTAGCTAATTTAAATATTTATTGCACAGTCTGGGAGTGCCGAACGATATTTACGGCACTCTTTACGGCACTCCTGGACCGCAGGTTATGTGATAATTTAGAATTGTGCATCAAAACATAGATTAACTTAAAAAATACAGATCTAACTAAGAAAACGAACATGCATATCTCATGTTTCCGTTAAGTAATAAAAAAGTTGCGGACATTCTAGTGTCCAATTCGATGATATAATCAAACCATTCGGCGGAGTTCGTGAAACGATTCCTTCAATAATTACTTTTGTAACTACAGTCACTTCGCTCATTGTGTCCCTTATCCTTGATGAAATCGTTTGACAGACGATAACCCTGATTACATGGACATGTACTAGTAAACCTAATATACCTATTACTTGTATGTACGTCTATTACTCGTACCTTTTGTTTCAGTGTTGGTTACGTTATCCGTTTTTGTCGTAATTTCGTCCGCTTTTCTTTTCTTCAACATCTTCTTCATCTTTCTCATCACTGGTTCTGACTCTAACAGAGCTTGCATAGTAAGGTTTATAGGAAACTGTGAGGCGTTGGTTTGGTCATCTGTAGGTGCTGCAAACTTAGTTCTTCGCTTACACGTAGGACACGGAAAATGTAGCACACTCTTCTTTCGCTTTGTGGCATGCTTTTGTACAAAGTCTGAGAGGCAATTCTCACAAAACGTATGTTGACATGGAAGCATCCTCGGAGTATTGTAGATGTTATTACACAATGAACAAAGTGCAATGTTGTTGTTTTCGAAGCGTTCCATTGTTTGCTTGTTGGCTTCACTGAAATCACACAATGGTATTTATACGAGTTCGTAGTTTGACCATGAAGTTTTACCATTTACTGTAACAGTTATTCTTTATTTTTTTAGGATTTGTGACAGCTAAAGATAGGTATTTCAGCATTTGTTTACAGCTGAAACTATTCTGAAACAGCTATCTATAGCTGCAACTAGGTATCTGTTTTTTGATAGCCAAACTTGGACTTTCAGCTGTTTAGTTATTGTTTTTTCGGTCATTTGTGTATTGGGCATTGTGACGTTTATTTTAAAATTTCAATTGGGGTGGGGTTACGAAATTCCCTCTTTTTTCATTATTATTCGCCATGTCAACACAAAATAAATTTTATTGTTAGTGCAACAGATGGCAGGCGATACTGAAATACATTAATTAAGTATATGGACAAAATTGCGCATATGAATAAAAACCATTTGGGGTAAAACACATTTTTACCCATTTTTTGGTCTTTTGACCTCTAAATGACCTTGACCGCGAATTAAATGACCTTGACCTACATATCATTTGAGAGCTCTATAACGGTACTTTACTTATTACACATAATAAACTTGAAATGTGTTTGTACATACTAGTTAGAAAGGTTAGATTAAGACGGGATGTGCGCTAAAAATTTGGTGAGAAATTATGACGCCATCATGGTTTCCATGGTAACCTACATGATCTCAGATGTCCACCATCGCTAAAATGGAACTTCAAGCATCCCTCTACACGAATAAACCAATAAACTCTCTGGACCTTTTTTTCACACTAAAATGTCCAGATGCTAGACTAATTTGTGGTATGCGGTGTTTTTATGTTTTCTGTGTTTGGCTATTTAAGTTGAGTGCTGCCTTCCCTGTCGAATTTTTTATTATTGTGTTGAGTCGTGAAGGAACACACACGTTTTAGTCATGGTGTATGGATATACCTGGTTGACATGTCTTTGAGAACCGCTGATTACATGCACCTGTCAGGATCGGTGGGCCAATTGGTAGAGAGCCTTAATTTGCAGACTAGAAATTGCTCTACTTTTTTTCCTCATATACATTATTACTGTTTCTATCTGGTCAAGAATATTTGAAGGCTTCAAAAAACAAATTTATCCTTTTTTACCTTTTTATCGTTTCTATATTTAAAATGCATTTTTACGTATTGCGCAACTATCATTTATTTTTTACATTTCCGTGGACCCGGTAATAACTTATTATATCTTATACTGGATGCGGCATGCTATACGCTATTAAAGAATTTCGACTTCACTTGTTTTGCTCGTTGACAATCCGTCACCTGTGCTGTGTCTGTCTCTGAGTTAAGTAATGTATACAAATGGATGACGACGAGGGTTGAGATACCGTTCATAACAAAATCTACATACATGATCGATATGCTTAGTCAAATATATAAAGAAACTGCTTGCAAACTCGATACAAGGTGAATTTTACATCGGTCATCTTACATGTGCATTATTGTGCGAGCATATGTCATCTAGTTACTTGTTGTAGCCATTACACAATACCAAGGACTAACTGACTATTAATTTAAGTTTAATAAGATAATATATAATGGGACAGGTAAGACAGATAACATGATTCCACAATTACACGGCACAATGCCAAACACCACAAACATACGACTTTATAAAAAAAGGCACAGACAACGCCCAATGCAACAACAAAATCACAACATGCCACACCGAAAGTCTGCCGCCTCAATCGGTCAAACTAAACCGGAGACGAGAATATAACAAACGGACGACACACCTCCCAAGGACAACAGATACAGTGTACGAAGCATCCTTAGACTGGACAACGTAATTGCAGAAGGGCACATACGAAATAAATACAGATACGCAAAAAAGACATAATGGCCAAATATGTTTGTAATTTTTTATTTATGTTATAATGTGGACAATATAAATGTGTCTTTTGATAGTTTAACTGAAGGCGTGGTGGATGTGCCACACTTTTCTAGTGCAGTATTAGTTACTCTTTTCCGCCGAAATGTTACGAATAATACTATAAACTTTGTATAATTGAATACAAATCCCGGCAAAAAGCTTCCAACCGAAATGCAGGACATGTAATAAATATGTCGCTCCAGAAGTTGAAGTATAACATGTAGTTATTTAATAATTGTGCACTCCTCCAGTATGTGATGATATATGTCAATGTTTGAATACTTGCTTCTATGATCACGAGAATATATAAACTTATTAAAAACACGGTCAGCTCAAAAGCAAGTTTTCCACTAAAATATGCAAAAACCGTAAATTTTGAACTGTCTCCGGCAACAACACGTACATGTTCGCTGACTGCTGCTTTGGTAGATTTGTAACTACCCACAACGTATAGTCCAGATAGAAGTGTAGTGGAACACGGATAAAGTCTTAATGTATAAAGCAAAACAATCCATGCTATTAATAGCCACATGTAAGCTGTAAATGTATTTTTACTGTCGCGTCGGTGCGCATACATTGGTACAATCATTTTTCTGATAACAATATCGCCGTACGACTCTGGAAACAAGTAGCTGAACAGATCATTGCCATGATCGTGATCCAGATTGCGTTTTACTATAGCAACGCCCTGATTCTCCTTTTTCGTCTTTGGTGTAACCTTATTTGGATTATTTCGCGATTCCTTTTTTCTTTTAGCGGAAGTTCCGCGACGTTTAGGACGTACATATGCCTTGTAACGTGATGTCGTATGTTGTACAGGTGGAGTCTCAGAGCTGTCTGTAAAATCAACAATGTGAATGATTAACTAATTACGAATGTACTATTAAGTTTAAATGTTTTGTAAAATCTGAAATGAGCAATCAAGAAAACAGCGTTTTTGGCGAAAGAAGAGCAAATCGTCACCTCAATTCCATAATGTTCAGATTCCTTTTTGGAAAAAAATGAGATTTTGGTATCGTTGGAAAGCGCTTTTCAAGATCTGTATATTGAAAGACTTAGAACATTGTGACATCTTGTCATTTAAGATAAACAATACATTTACTATGCAATTTTGTTCTATCTCCAGTTACCGATATAGATAGGTCGAAATTAAAATCGATTTTCTCAAAATGAACTTTTATAGACTTAGAGCATTCTGGAATTGAGAGTTTAAAATGAATTGCAAATATCGTCGCTATGAAGCTCTATATCAGCAAAAAGACCCAGGAGATAGAACACGGACAAATATTTCCCACGGTATATTACTCTGACCCTATCATGCAAGCGTACGTAGTTCTTAAAAACATTCAGTTGTATAAAAGGTATTTATTTGATCCCATATGAATAAATTACCGCGGAGGAGAAATTATATATCATTAGCAACCGTCTACACACAATCTAAGTGGTGCATATTTACCTTTTTCTTCCGCCACCGTTTCATCATCGCCTTCTGTTTCGTCAGATGAGTGCCCATTGTGTTCAACCAATTTATCTTTTGATTGCAACAATCTGCTTATTGTCAGACTTTCTGGGAAGCCAGAACCATCATTCGCGTCGATGTGTTCTTTTGTTTTGTTTCTGCACATTGGGCATCGAAACATTTTCACTCCTGACGTTTTGTTTGGTTTTGAGCTATCCTTAATGAATTTTGTTAAACACTGTTCACAGAATGAATGTTGGCAGGGCAACATGCGCGGATCGTCATAATCATCCATGCATATTGGACAACTTAGTAATGATTCTAAATCACCTTCTAATTCAATTTGTGCTCCCATCTTTACCTACAAGTAGTAATATGAACAACTAATGTAAACACTGAAACGTTGATCGACATTTTACATTAACCACCTAGTATGCAAATGAACCTCAGTCTTTTAAAACTCGTAACACACGTGACGTGCCTCAACCAACTAAGAAACAAAGCACTCAATTAAAACAAAAAACCCAAATTCTAAAATATCTACACGAATGAAAGTTTTAATTCATACTTAATATTTATTTTAGGTCGATTGTGAAACAAGCTCTTACAATTTACATTAATCAATCCGGGGACGTCATTCCTAATGTTATCACGAGGGTATGTGTGACAAAAGCTCGCTTTCGTTTTAATGCTGTGCATATAGCAAGGGAATGAATTAAATAATGGTACCATTTTATTTCGTCTTTGGTTTGACGCGTTTGCCGTTATAGCACGAGCCTTTCTACGCTCAAAGCACACGCTCTACGACCTCAATTATCGATACAGAATTAACTGACTCTCACCCTCCAAGACCATCTAACAGACGTTAAGCGGACCAATATTCGTGCACAGTCAGTTTCCATTACAACAAATAACAAACCATAATGTTTAAAAAAACAGATAACCAACTGAAAATACGTACATAAACTATTCGATTTCTAGTGATGCTAAATAATCCGGACCAATATTCGTGCACATTCAGTTTCCATTACAACAAATAACAAACAACAATATTCAATAAACTAGATAACCAACTGAAAATACAAACAAACTGTTCGATCTTTTGTGTTGCTAAATAACATCGCTTGTATTGACTCTGGCCGGGAACGACAGGAGAAGGGGCAACTAAAATACTGCTGTAATTAACATTCAGTGTCTAGTGTATAAATATAGTAGTCAACTGCAGAGTCCTGCAATCATATTTTATTTCATAGTGTTAACTGTGAAGGAAGGATAAAGTGAGCGCATGGCCACTGGCAACCTCCCACATATTCGCTGATTTTCAAACAATTAACGCCCCCTACCAACACAGTGAATACTACTAACTACAGAATGTGTTTATGCTCGTACGTAGCAAGCTGCTCAGGTAAACATTGATTGTTTTCTAGTTCGCTTCGCTCGCACATAAACGGCTTATGAATAAATATCATCAAGTAAAGAACGTGTTTGTAGTACTGCCCAGATAAACAATGATTTTTTTTCGCATAATTTTTACTCTGAGGGGGCATCACTACATTTATGCCTACGCTTCATAAATCCAAATCCGCCTCTGGCAGTCTATTTAAACTTCCAACACTTAACTGATCTTGTCGTACGTTCCTTACGAAATGTGTACGAATAAATAATGTTTATTTCAACAAACGCGTTCTTACTAAAAACTTTAAATAAGACACAACTTTGTATGAAGATATTGTTACACTATGGATACTGAAAATAAAGAAAACTGATAAACATTTGAAAAGCGGACTTACCTTAGTTACTACGTTTGTGTTAAATCTAGACACCACGAAGAACCGTTAATTTTATTTGCTTCACATTCAATGTGACTGGGAATTATATTTAGTCCCAATGTTCACCGATTACGAAATCATTTTAATGTATGTCCTATTGTTCATAATCGGAAAAGGAATCAGAGCAGAAAATCTTTACATATCTTTTGTCAAATGGTTTGTTATTGTAAATATATCCTATAAAAATATCGCATTACAACCGCGCGTATTTAATTGACAGGTATATGTACGGTGGCATAGAGAGGACACACGAAATATTTTATTTATTCTCGAACAACTATCACATTACCTCTGTGCATTTAGCTATCAGACGCGCACGTGATAAATAAAATATTCCATGAGTCTGATATATGCCACTTAAACCAAAGCATTGAGTACTTGCACGTGCACATGTGATAGTTAACACGTGCGCACGAGATACATTCACATGTGCACGTAATAAAATCTAGTTCCGGTGTCCTATGTATGCCTCCGTAGAACTACACAAATAAATTGATTTTATTTAATATTAAAGGTGCTGCCTCACATATCGGGCTAACATGTTTGTATGACATAATTTACCTACTATACCAGGCGCGTAGCTACCTATACGCGAGTACGCAGCTGAATCCACATGATTCTGACAAAAATATTTTTCAGGAAAAGTTCAAACATAATTCACTTTAAACGCTTTCCTTCTTTGTCGTGTCTGTATTCCAAATTTCTTTAGAATATACATTGTGATATTCTCAGACATCGTGCCGGTTATTTACGCAAGACAGTTTGTGTTTCTTTTTCTACTTTTATAAGCTGTACTGGTGTCTGACACTACCAACCTACCATACTGTAGTGTTGGCTTGCAGTAACAAACTCGCCCCAGTACAACCGCGTATATGGAATCTCTAGTTATGAAGTTCATTGAGAGTCATTACGACGTGTGACCAGGCAAAGGTGCCAGCAACTAGTTTCACAAGCAATGTTAACTGCAAAGTCCATAACTTGAATCAATGGATTATGCGTGTACGCCTGCGGAGCAGTACACGTTAGTAACCTTCTAAACTTAGTGCAGCAAATCGGTAATCTGCAAAACGACTTTCAAGAAAAGACAGGAAACTACGCTGTTGCTAGAAAAGAAATGATGAATTTCGAACCGATTCCACCTGCAGTCTAAATGATGTACCAGTCGTGCGGACTCGATCTACCATTTTAAAGCCGCTACACCACTATAATAGCCTACAATTGAAGTGCTATCTATAGCGAAAAGACGATTCCACCTACAAGTGTAACATTCTGAGGTACACCTTTATCGTCTCTTTACATAGTTGTCACAGAAGCACAACATCGACTTAGTTGAAGCAGTTACGGAGTGCTAGGTTACACGCATGCTAGGAGCAGGCGCCGTCGTGAAAAGTACGGCAAAGCTCTGGCCATGGCCGAATTCAAGTAAATGGAGCCTTCAAAGCGAAAGCAGCTCGCCACCAACGACACCGTGGAAACGTTCCCAGGCACTGATCGCCTCTCGGAAACCTAGAAAAGGTCACTGTTCTAACTGTTCCGTTGATTTACTAATCACCATACGGGTCTCCAGAGCCTAAGCTGAGAGGTAGTTTTAGTAGTATAAGAAGTGTAAAATATATGCGATCTATCATAACCACTAAACGTCGGTCTGGTCTGCCATATTTCGCTTACTAGTAGCTCCAGACATATGAACATTGGTTAACAATGTTATCATTCAGAAAGAACTTTGCTGTCCTGAAAAGGGACGAGCAAATAGACTTGTATAAGCATATCTGGAGCTTATGTGAACATAATCTTTGAAAATGGGAACATTTGTTTGATTTATGTGTTAGCTTTCTTTTGAACAAAGAAGTACTCGGCCAATTTTAGCGTTTATCAACAAATTAATGATTCTAAAAATTACGTTGTTACACGCACGTTGATTAAATCTTCGTGGTTGTTAGAACTAAATAAAGCACCTCGGGAACGCTTCAAATGCACCAGATTACACCATTGTTTTCAAAATTTTCCGGGGGAGCATGACCCCGACCCCCTAGAACAATAGTGAATCCACATGATTATGGGCTAGCTACGCGCCTGTATACCTAACCAAGTATTTATGTAATAGAAAGCCAATGACAGTTGCTTTATGAAGGATTTAAGGCAAATAAGCTGTTTAAACCACTCTTGATATCGCGGATTCGACTTTTTTCCTTTTAAAAAATAGCGCAAAGTTTCTTTTTAACATGCTTTGTGAATAATGTAATTCACACAAGATGAAACTAACAAACTACCAGCTTAAACGTCAGTGAGGTATTCGGTTCATTTTGCAATTCGTTTTCATCAAATGCAAACAAATTTCAGAAATTTTAAGTGATAGTAGTGTTAATTCTATAGGGTATTAATAGATTTGGAGGACGGGGTGTGCTATCGACGAAAGTAAAAGTGGTACAGTACCATGCCAAAAGTCGGTGAACATTTTCAAAAACAGTCTTTAAATTTTATCTAATTTGTAATTGATTCAGCATATTGTGTACCAAACACTTTGCTAGACGTTCCGTATGAAAATGACAGCTGCCTTCTCTTTCATACCCTCGTGGCGATAGATGCCTTCAGGAATCGGCTGTCGAGTGTGATAAATAAGAACCTTTTTTCACAATCGCCCTGGAAATAAATAAGTATACACAAACTAAGATGTTACCTGAACCGGAAAGATATTTCTATTTCAAACAAGAGATATCAAACAAAACGTTTCCGTCTACTATTACTATATTACATACTGTCTGTTATTTAAGCACTTTCGGTAAATTTTATTATAAACGACATGATTGATATTGAGCACTTATTTATATAGCTGCAATTGGTTGATGAAGACATATACTGGTAATATAAAGTGTACAGGTTAAGCACATACTGCATAATTGGTAAAGTTAGCGACATGGAAATATTGGAGAATTTCGTGAGTTTTCTATTATTTCATAGTAGTCACGTGAACAACAACCTTAGATGACGTCACATAAGGTGACGTATATTTGTTCACGACGTGTTCTCGATTTATGTTTTTGAACGTACAGCTCTCCTAAGAAATGTTGAAAATCTTTAATTTTTTTACATGCCATAGTGTTCATCCTTACTGTTCTATAGAAATTAGAAACGTCGACGGGAGCGAAGCGACCGGAGACGTTTCTAATTTCTATAGAACAGTAAGGATGAATACTTATATACTTAGTGTGCAGGTTTATTTGTCTGCGGTACTATGTTACATATAACGGTACTAAGTTACTTAGTACGTTCTATGAACCAAGCTTTACATAGTAAATCATGAGTTCGTTCTACGGGACTAAGAACTACCGAAACATTTAAAATACAGAAATTTCATTGGTTGACAAATAAACATGCACACTAAATATTGAAAACGTCTTACTACTTGACCCACGAAATATTCATTTACACAGTACTTACACATAATTCAAAGACTATAGAATTCTATCTGATAGAAGCCTTATATATTTACTCGTACATCAATAAAATAATCCGCGTGTAACTCGTTTGTTCAGGTCACTCATTTGTGTACAAAACATTGTGTGCATGAATATTGTAATTTCTCTTATTAATTTCTCAAATTAACAGATGATGCATGTATGAGTACGTGAAGTGCCGATTTCAACTACCTTTATGTTCCATTAAAATGTTTAAACCAATAAAAGTACTATTTGATGATATTAATATGCTTGTATACAAATTTACATACAAATGTACTTGAATAAACATACTGTACTGTCGAGTTACGATATTGTGACAGTGACGTTGCTGTTTATGTGTACACAAAATGTTACAGCCATTGTCTGAACAGGTAGGCGAAAACAGCATGTTAGTTTAGCATTGAATATAACTGTTCGTATTTATAAGCGGCTTTATAATTGGTTTTACACTGTAATCCAAGGGAGTTAAGAGTGAAAGGTTTAAATTTATTGTTGCAGAATTAATTCCCTTTCATATACATTCGCAATTATTCTGATGCATGGATTTAGCTCAGTATTCAGAATGGACCAAAATTAATTCATTTCTTATGGCAACGTATGCGTGGTATTATTATTGTGTTTGTAATTGTATGCTCGCTTATTAAACACATAAATATGTATATTTATGCGTTAAGTAACTATGCCGACACCGTCATCAGAACTTACTACACAGCAATAATTACATTTTTGTATGTGATAATGGTGATAGAAAATATATGGTTATAATACAAAACTAAAATATACGCGAATACAATGTGTAATTATAAAACCTCAACAATAAATTCCCTAGACGAAGAACACAACTCCAAAGAGCATTTCCATTGTACGTAGTTATATAAACACAGAAATAAATGATGGATATTCCATACATAAACAATGAATAATACTGTTGTTTTAAATGAATTATGAAACAATAAGTTACATGCACTTTCTATATGGTTTGGTGTTCTGAAGGCGTGTCAAACAAGCTTGTAGGATTCTTTTGTATGCTTGATTCAAAGTTGGATTTCTTTGGAACACACTGGTAATTTTCCGACTTTCCATAACGAAGTACTTTAAGTCCGTCATTTAGATCCATTTCATTATTTGGCTCCACTCGTATTGCGTCGCCTGATCCCATTGCAGCGTCCTCATCGAAGTAATTATAGGGAAGTAGGAAGAATGCAAGGTCCTTGGCGACTGTTGGGGTCACTGGGAAATCTTCCATTTGTGGAATATGATGTATACCAAGTGTTACCCAAGCAACTTGATCCTAAAATATGTATAAAGGTACAGTTATACTATTCTACAATTTAGGTATTGTTCAAGATCTGCGATGTTTAGTCTCAAACAGGTTCTAACCAAAGGTAACTGTATCATTAATAAAGAATAAACAAAAAAATATTTTTTTATATAAAATTTATAATATCTAGATAACTTTAATTTAATTCTTATCAATGATACAGTTACCTGTGGTTCTAACTACATATAGTATGGAATGAAGATCAAAATGTTCGATCATGGCATAACTAGGCGGCCAATATACGCCGAACCACAAGAAGACAAGAATCTAGGTAGGGCTAGCCTTAAATGCTGAAAGTTGGCGCCAGAAGCATGTGATCGATATTTGACTACATTCAAAACAGGAGTAAATATCAAAGATAAATTTGCGTGTTAAAATTCAACAATTTAGTGTGACGCTCCTGGTATAGATTAGTATAAAATTATAAAGCATATCAAATAGTATGGCATAGTTTGTGTTTGTGACAACGCTTAATGTCGCAAAAATTAAGTAACAAATCCGACAGGAAAGGCAGCACTCTTCAAAAACAGGAGAGGACGAAAGACACAAAATAAGAACTGGGCAAGGTTGACGTTAAATGTCGCAAATTCACCTGTCGCTAAATATCAGTGTTATTGAGTTTAATGTTGCCGCAGTGTTACAGAGATAAAGCGTACATTAGCCGCCCTGGTAATAAACAGATGAATGTTAACATTATTGAAAGATATATTAACATTACATGTATATGGGAAAATTTGTGTAGATCATCCACCCTCTAAGGTTCAAATTTCAGATACCCGCCTATGACACGATATCAAATACGATATTAACATAGAAATGTCACTTGAAAATACTTGTGGGTGGGCCGTCATTCTAACACTCGAAGGCTATGAACTATATATATCCGTGTCAAGTAAGCGCCTCAAAAAATGGACGTCTAAGCTCGATAAGAATAAACGTTAAGGATATCGTTGCCAAACAGCCGACTTAAATTGTTTCGAGCTAACCTTTGTCATCGCATTTTAAAAAGGACTAGATTTCACCATTTTCACCAGAATTTATGTCGTGGTCGACACAAAGCCTTATTGAAGAGCGTCCGCTTCGAGTGAGAACTTCCATCTCTGGTCCGATCCCAGTCGGCGAAATTACCAAAGTCGTTTAATGGTACTGGTATATTTGCACTGATTGACGCTTAGCATATTAGCTTAGCGGCGGGGGTGCACGGAAAATTATAATTTGAATTTGATAAATCCTGTTATCACAGGTAGAACAATCAAGTTATAAAGAACAACCACACCGCAAGGAATTAGACATGACTATCTGCACATGGGAGAGAAATGACCAATTTAAAAACAAGAGGGCACACAGGGCCCTAGGTCGCTCACCTGTGCACATTGATCAAGTAGAACCATGTTTTTTATAAAAAGTTGTTTCCAATCAGTTGTCATGGCAACCAGAGTTCTGCATGGGTTATAATCTTTTAACTATTTTTAGAAAGGATAATCCAAGGAATATTGTTACCCATTTAATATGAAATTCAACCAGTACTTTTAGAGGAGAAGATTTTACTATGGATATATAGGGAAAAACAGCGCCCCACCCACTAGCGGCCATGTTTTTGGACAAATCAGGACAATTATTTTAAGACTCGCTCATGGAAAACTATACAAAAGGAAAACAAACCGACTTCATGTTTCGATAATCTATTAATAAATTTCAATAAGTAAGATCTGCTGAGGTACCATGCGGCTGCAGTCAGATCGCACAAAGAACAATAAAATTAAGATCTACCGAGATACCCTAAATGGCTACAGTTAGATCTTTAAGCTATTATAGTCATGATTTTTCTAGTAATAATATACCATATGTATGATCATATCACAATCACTATCGCGTTCATCTAAGAAAGCACTGAGGAGTCAATTAAGTTTTTGGAAGTATTTGGCCGCTACGTAAGACTAACCGCCATGCATGCGTCTTGGCATGACTCGTGGCTCTGACAGAAACCCCAGCCTCAGAGCTATCAAAATGTAAATGTTCAATTCATTAAGTAAGTTAAAGCATTCCCCCGCTTTACTGCTTGAATTGTACAGACCAGGCAATACTGTGTAGTGCTGGCATGTTATTACCCGCACTACCGTGCAACTTATTACCAGCACTACCTTGCAGCGCCGCCATGTTAGCAGCTATGACCCGCATCACCGTGCATCACTGCCGTGCTAAAACAAGGATGTATTAGCCAAAGAACAAGGGAAGCTCAAGAACGCCTAACATAATGTTATACGAGCGATTCAAGACTCTTTAGTTTTTTGACGTGCGATAAATACAGGGGATGCCTTAACTTACACGTACGACAAAATAGACCTATATAGTACTGATTTAATCAACAGTCGATATAACGAGTAATACTTGAACTATATGATACTACTGTGTTCTAGTTTTAAAGCTCTGAAGCTAGAATTTCCGCCACAAAATTTTTTACCTGAAAAAATTTCCCCCAAATTCGAGCAATACATATTAGACTTACAAGTCGACCAAGCTCAACTGTTACCCTAGGCCAATACCTCCAATTTGGCCGCATGACCTGGGCATCTAGGCAAAAGTGTATGAGTCAATACCCGTGTAGATCTACAATACTTATATGATTTGACTACAATTAGACACTATGTCATCTAGAACTAAAATATACTAGATGGGCATATACTGAATACCTAATGACATATTGGTAATACCCACCAAGTGCCACATAACAACACTAAAGAAAATATAGCTAACTCTATTTATCTCATTCAAAACCAAAGTGAGAACACTGAACACCACCAACGTACTTGTACCAAATTGAAATACAGTAGCTCGGGGGCATTTCGGGTTCCATAATGCTAAAGGATAGAGTCTACAATTTAGCCGAACCAATAACAAATTAACCATGCAATAAACACAAATATACCCACTAAAGCTGGGCAATTTTAATATTTATAACAGCCTGACTGTACTTTCATATTTAATAGTGTGTGTATTATAATGACCCTACATACCAACTATAGCACAATATAAATAAGGCCAGGGCCTTTTTCTAGTTTAATATATATATTAATAAGGGTCGTACAAAGCATTACAAGTATACACTGCACACAAGACGATAACAAAACAAGATTTACAGTAGAGATGAAAAAGGCTCTATTAACTTGCCGTGTGTACATCGATAATATAATGCTTACAGTGCTTTGATTCAGAATTTATTAGTGGGTCTATGGCCGATATGTACACACCCACTACTTACAGTGCTTTGATTCAGAATGTCGAGCAAACAGCCATAGCATACAGCGCTTTGATTCAAGATGTCGAGAAACAACATTGCTTACAGTGCTGTGATACAGAATGTCGACCAAAACAATCATTGCTTACAGTGATTGGATTTAGAATGTCGAGCAAGCAGACATTGATTACAAGTTACATTGATTTAAATCAGAATGTCAAGCAAAAAGCCACTGCTTACAGTGCTTTGATTCAGAATATCGAGCAAACAGCCATTGCTTACCGTGTTTTGATTCAGGATATCGAGCAAACATACACTGCTAACAGTGCTTTGATTCAGCATGTCGAGCAAATATTCAATGCATACAGTGCTTTGATTCTGAATGTCGAGTAAACAGCCACTGCTTTCAGTGCTTTGATTCAGAATAACAAGGGTCTAGTTCCTCTATAGCCTGTATTGAGTTTGGACGATATGCAACCAAAATAGCATTTCAGTATGCAACTTGATGACTGGCCGTGTGCTTTAAATCTTTCAGTTCAACCCCGGTGCCGGAAACGGTCTGCACAACCAACCGAGTCGACATCTGCATGCTACGTATTTATACCACACGTAGGCGATTACCTACTGCCATACACACACAACGTTTATATACTATAAATATTTAAATCAATCGATAGAGCTTGAAATAAAACATGAGTACCCGATTTTGTAGTCTGCTTAAAAACAAATCTCTAGCGCCTCTCAACTTTTGTCAACATCATCGTAATCGCCATCAACCCTTCGTGTAGCGTTTTATACCAATCATCTAAACTTCGGAAGCAGGATTTCCACGATTTAATCAGATACGCTTGGCCTTTCATTTTTGTAAACTTTGCCCTTGGAGATACATACAGGAAAGACGAAGTGACGTCATCGAATGCAATAAAGTTCTGTATTGACCGGATCAGCCGGACTCAAAACGTTCGGTTAGAAATGAGTTAAGAAGGGACCTATTACTATTGCACAGATCTCGCTAAAATAAATGTGGTTATTTTTTAGCAATAACCATGAATATGTTAATTTTGTAAGAGGGTCACCCAACAACTATTTCTGTAAAATAATTTTGAAATCTGGCAAGCGGTTGATTTTTTATGATTTTTTAAAAGATTTTCCTATTGGTTGCCATGGCAACCAGAGTTCTGCATGCAATGTAATTCTTTTAGCTAGTTTAAGAAAGGATCACACAAGGAACAATTTAACCAATTTATAATGAAATCCAACCGGTACTTTTAGAGGAGAAGATTTTTAAATATTTTACTATAGATATATAGGGAAAAACAGCACCACACCCATGTTTTTTGACGAATCAAGACAAATATGTCAATTTTGTAAGAGGGTCACCCAACAACTATTTCTGTAAAATTATTTTGAAATCTAGCAAAGCGGTTGATTTTTTATGATTTTTTGAAGATTTTCCTATCGGTTGCCATGGCAATTTATTTATAGAGTTATTTATAGATTACAATTCTTTTAGCTAATTTTAGAAAGGACCACCCAAGGAACATTCCTGTGAAGTTTAATTGACATTGGTCAAGTGGTTTAGGAGGAGAAGTCGGTTGAATGAAATGTTGACGCACGGACGGACGGACGCACGCACGCACGTACGACGGACGACGAGTGATCACAATAGCTCACCTTGTCACTTTGTGACAGGTGAGCTAAAAATCTAATTCTCCTAGATAATCACGCCGCCCCCAGTGGGAAAACATTGACAAGTGCATAAAACGTTTATATAGAACACCTACCTGGTCTGTTATATCATCATCCCCTATAAAACTCTGGAAGTTTACAACAGGTTCGTCAGCATCCCATATTGCATACATAGAACTACTGCTTCTTTCGGTCTCCTTGTATTTGGTGACAGCCACTTGATACCTTGCCCAGGAGACAGATGGTTCCTGTCCCTTGCCTTCGCGCATCATCTAGTAAAACATGAGCAATGTAAAAAATAGGGCTTTTCGACTGGCCGGTTTTGTAGAGCAGACAATAAATTGATTCCAGTCCCCAATATTGCATTAATAGTAGTGTACTAATTGGGACGGGAACCAAACCTTATTCTGTTACACGAAAGCAGCCAGTCGAAAAGTCCTAACGGTAAGTAATGGATTATAAGTACACATTTAGAGCCCTGACTACATGTGCTTGGAAATGGTTATTAGTATGTATTGACAAAAGGTATTAAAACATTCGGACAGGGAAGGTAGCACTCAACTACAACAGCCGAGCACAGAAGATATAAAGAACAACGCGGACCACAATGACACGGCACAATGCAAAACACTCTGCTTTGAAATGAAATCGAGTTTAACGTCTGTGTTGTAGTGAAACTGTTTAGTTTGAAAAGAAATGACATTTTACCTTAATATCAAAGTGAAAGTAAGGTACCGGATCTGGACGTGACTCAAATATGTTAACCATTTTGATTAACCAAACTCCTCTTGAGAAAAACTCGTTATCCATTTTGGTTTCATTATTCAATATTGATTTTTCTTGACTTAAGGATAACCAATCAGATAACTCCATATCAAATTTTTGGTCAGTAACAGACGATAGGATTGGCTATATCCTTATTCTGCAATATTTAATACCCGAGATGAAAACTTTATATTTTACAACAGCGCTATTTGTGCATTGTGATGTGCCTATATCCAATGTTGTTAATTATCCTCATACCAACCAATAATGACTGGATATCTGCGCAACGTTTTTGGGGGTGTTTGCAATGACTAAGTCGGTCTAATGGTTTCGCACTGTTAGTTGATGACGCCGTACAGTATGGGTTCGAATCCCACTTCTTCCCACTATAAGTGCAAACTGTTAAATTAACAGACAACTAGACCACGACTAAACATACTAGTATTCGACTACGTACCTGTTTTGACATTCCTCTTGTAAACAATCTATAAGCTCTGGGTACACCTGACGACGACTTTGCAGATTTACTGTAGAATGTTAGATATTTGGGTAAGTCGAAATTATACTTCATAGCTGCAGCCCTCTCGTTATGTATAAGAGTTCGTCGCATTTCTGTCTGGTAATAACGAGCCCCGCTGTCAGACGACCATTGCGTATTGTCAACATCTACAGGAACAATATCCAGCGTTTCGAATCTGTTCTTTGTTCCATGTATGTCAACATCGACTTTGTAACTAAACATATGATGATGTATGTTACCAATGATGTGGTCTCTGAGGGGGAAACCGTATTTATCTTCGGCGGGGAATCGTGTAGTTGTAAGAATGTACCCAGTGGAAATAGCCTTAACCTCCACGGCGCCATTCTGGTGAAAAATAAAGTCAAATACATAGTCATAGTTGATAACTGTTGCAATCGTTCGTACAGTGAGAACAACATCCGGCATACCTTCATAAAACTTTTGCGATCCACTGCTGGAAAGGTGACGTCTAAGAGGAACGCCTGTGTTGTGTTCGAACACACAGAATGCACGATCTACGTGTAAAGGTTCTTCGTCTGTTTCTGTCACGTGATCAGCACTCAAATACGTTGAATGTACAGGGCAGTCAGCACCGGAAACTAACGAACGGGCTCGGACACCAATCAAAGTAATGCTGTCCAAGTAATCAGCAAACCGTAATGCCGGATTCTCTGCTGAGTAGTATGCAGCTGCGTCCTGTAGACTAAGTTCATAAACAATCCGTTCATTATTGTATCTGATATCAAACAGCTGTGGACCCGATATTGTAGACATTCGTACGTCGAAGTCCCAGTTCATATACTTAATGTGGCGCCCGTTAATGGCGTACCTTTTACCACTGGGTTCGTATTCCCTAGGAGGTGGTAAAGGTTCTTCTGGAAATAATTTACCACGTCGATGCATCGATGAGTATAAGTTTTCGTCGTTCACTGGATACGGAATTCTTGTTTTGTCAACTGATCCATCCTCATAAGCACTTTGCAGCTCATCTAAGGTGGTAAATTTACGGCCGCCATAAACGATCGTATCAATTCTATATTGTTCTACATTGCTACTTGTGAGGTCCATCAAAACTGAGAAGTCATACGGATGCGAAGTCATGAACTCAACAACTGGTAAGAGCCATAACCACATTTTTCTCGACGTTGGTTCTCCACTAGAAGATGACGCCATTGCCGAGAACATTTGGAAACCAACACACTTATCTCCACAGTTGATTAGACTCCCTCCATAACTTTCTGAAATGATATTGCCAACATTCGAATGAACCTCTGCTGAGAGTTGTCGTATAGCTGCATCTAGCTCTGGTGCTGTTAATGGACGGTAAATGAACGGTCTAGTACGTGCTTGATTCTTGTAGGTTGGATTTGGTAAAGGTCCTACGACAAATTCTTCAACATCTGGTTTAGCTTTATCTCCCCTGAACACCACAACAAGCGCTTCTCGAACTGGTGCTTTTCTTCCTTTATCCAGATGATTTAGTGTTTCAACTTTGTTAGGTATAACAAGTTCCATTGTATATATGTAACTCTTGTTACAGTCAATGTCCTTTGGGTGTACAAGGTTCAAGTCGGACTGACGAAATACAAAATCTCTTACAGATAAAATTTCATTTCTAGTCAGATCATGAAATGGCGGAAGTACTTCCGGTGGATCTAAATTGATACTGTCATCACGTGACGGGCAATCATTCGCTGCTTTTGAGTTAAGTTCAGTATGTAACTTTGATACTGTGATGGAGAACGCGACGATTAAAGCTACAATAACCACACAGAGTACTATCACAACAACCCTACATATACCAATTGTACGTCGGTAGCTTCCGGATTTCTCCATTTTGAGTCCTGAAAGAAAAATAGTTGTCTTTTGAAAATCAAAATTCATTATTCACTCTTTAACATTGTTTAATTTGATATGCATGATATATGCTTTAAAAACCCTTACATAGTTGTCGTAGTATTTTCTTCGTCGGACCATGAATGCTTTCGAGACTACGCGTACTAGAATGCTTTCGAGACTACGCGTACTATGTATTAGCAAATGTGAAGTATTCGTACGATAGTCATACGACAGACGTACGATGCTCGCACGACAATAGCCCAGCGACGGTTACACAGTAACTGTTGTCGTACGAAATTTGTAAGATTTTTAGTGCTTAATTTGACCTTATATTCATACTTGCATCGTTCGTCCATCGTTCGTTCATCGCACGACGACTACGCACTCGTGATTTAATTTTTCCGTATCCGATTTCCTGCCCGTGTTTTATTCACCGCCAAAATACGCGAACAAATTTTTATTTCTTAAACAAACAGCAGCTCCGCCTATACTGTATAGACTTTCCGTCCAGAAATACTGGTTTCCAGTATTCTTTCATCTCTGTCTCAATTACTTTATAATTAGTTAAGTGTGGCCAGCTCAGCTATCCCCATTTTTTCAGCGATAAACTTGAAATTAATTATACAGAAACTGATATGCCACATTCCATCACCACGTCTGTATCAAGTTACAATGTCTAAAAAAATCAAAAGATGTTAACAGAAACATGACTGTGCAGTATACAATCCCAATGAATGAGAGGAATCAGAAAAATTATTTATTTAATTATTTGTCGCCGTTGGGGTCGTGGGATTGAATCCCACTAACGCCAAGTGTGGGTTCATATATGATTTTTAGCTCCACTATTCGTACATTAAGGGGAGCTATTGCAGTCACCCGAGCGTCGGCGTCGGCGAAACACTTTTGTTAAAGTTTAGGTACAGGTTTTTTAACCTCTTATATTCACTAAGTCTTTGAAGATATTACTTTACTTTGCATACATGTTAACCATCATGACCCTAACCCATATGCAGGAGTAGGTAACTGTATCAGGCATTTTGTTGAAATTATGCCTTTTTTCTACTAAGTGCAAATAGTGCAAATGACATATTGCTTTAATACTTTGCATATTTTTGGTCCCCTTTTTTCAACTTAGTGCACTCCCGTTAGAAACGTGCTTTATTTGCGCGTGTGTTTTATTATCAATACATGTACATTGTATTTAGGTCAATGACATGAGGAATGAGTTCATTGTAAAATAGGTCGTCGTTTGCGGGTGGCGGGGCGGAGCTAAGAATGTGTTATCATGATACAAATGTACTATACAGTATTGTTATCATGATACTGAACATACATTGTTATAGTACGGAGAATTCGACACGACTCTCGACCTTCTATTAGTATAATTTAACAACTGATATGTTGTCTATGTTTATAACCCCGGTTGTATGCTTTCATAAACGGGAAGTATCACGAAGACGCTCGAGATGTAATACCAACACACATCTAAAGGATGCCTTTTTGCTCGCTCGCGTAAATTGATATATTTAACGCAAGAATCTTGTTATACATTCATGCATAAAGGACAGGATCACGTCAAATCCTCCGTGCAATAATCAGACAGACATTATAACTCAGTTGCCATGACAGTGACATGATAAATAACATTCTGATCACCTCGGTATTTATGCAGTACATGTACATTTACCGGAGAAAAACGGAAATGGCCGATGTTTCACGATTTGATAAAAAACGATGTACAACCTTGGGACTGTTAGACCATGTTTTTGTTTGTTCCACTGATTAGCAAATTTGTTAATTCGTAGAATAACGCATTGAAGAGTATAGACATGTTTTGTGGTGTTTATCTATTTAACGTCACACCAAACACGTACTTAACTACTGTACATGTATTATCACGAGGTACTCACACTCAGCAACATCTTGTAAATATTGAGATAAAGATCAGTAAAGATTGAGCTGAGAAAAATGATCTAACTTGTTAAACAGAAATATAACAACTCATACTAGCCGTGTCATGATGGTAAATACCGTAAATATCGCTGGCTCGTAAGTACAACTTACGAGCTTATAAGACTCATGCATATTTGAAATCTGCATCTCATAGTTCTTCTTATGAGCCTATGTTGACCAAACTAAAGTTTAAAAATCTTGTTTTTCCATAAGTAAAGACTAGTTTTCAGACAGTCATTTTGTATCACCACCTTCTAATTCTAAGCAAGCAATATGACGGCTTAATTCTGCCGGATGTTATTTCTGAGAATTGAAGCTTTCCCGAAATACATTCAGTATATTTACTATAAATACACTCAACTATCAGCAGATAAAATATACTGATGCGCGCCTCTGTAGTTGATAGCTAGTTTCGTTTCTATGAGGTTTGCTTGATTCGGGGCTTTTCTGAAGACACCACATATTTTGCTGGACTGACGCTCATTTGCCATCTTCTTTCCCAAGACATAGCTGCAAGGTCCCTCGAGCACAATTATGAACCCACATGAAGCTACGCGCCTAAACAGTTTTATCGGGACTTTTATCAGTTTAGCCCCGTAAGCAAGGGCTGTTTAACGTCATATAGGGGGCAAGTCCGTAGCATAAAGTATGCCAGAAAAGAGGGTTGCTAAACATAGAGTTTTTCGGGTTAGAAAACTCGTGTGTTCGAGTATGAAACTCTGATCTACATGGTAAGGCGAAACCAATTAATACTGTAGTTCTGGGCCGGTATTTATAAAGCATCTTAGTAGAAAACTAAGAATTTTCTTAATATCTTAAAATATCCTTCAGCGTATGAGCTAAATAATACAATTCATATTATTAATTATTTACATAGATTTTATGCATTATGTAGAGAGCTACTATATATATTCACTAAGAAAACATGAGCTATTCTTGAATTTGTGGGAAATATTTGCATTGTAAATTTTTTACTTAAGTCAAAATATTTAAGATTTCCACTAAAATGCTTTATAAATACCAGCACAGGAAACATGCTGAAAATAGGGTAGGAAGACGACTCTAGCTGTATCCAAATAAAAAACATGGATAATATACAATTAATACTTCACGGTCGCCTGGCCGTTTGTTATCAGCTTAGATTGAAAGAGTGTATGCATTAAAAGTGATTACGCTGAAGATTAAACAAAATAGAAATCAAAAATGCATTTAATATTCATAATTATTTGTAAACAAATGCTAGTGTTATCATCGACGGACTATATCTCACCGGAGATAACTATAACCTTGTATATAACTGTACAATAGATAATATCAACACTGCAATGTCGACTGACCGCTTGTTATCGGTAAAGATTGAAAGAGTATAAACTATAATCAGTTAAAGCGATAATGCACGAGATAGAACAAAACTCGACGACAAATATGTATTTTTTTGTCATTTTGTTTACGCATACACTCGTGATTTAATTATAACGCATACCAACTCGTCGTTGTGCTTTATTGTAGATAAAACACTGGTATAATTATATTCATTATTTTTATTCTAACAAACCAAATATTCCGCATTTGACAACACATTAAGACATACTAACCACATCACCATTTTCTCCTTCGGAAGGTTTATTTGCAGTTTGAAGTTATTCAGCCGTAGCTGTGTTTGATTTAAGAAATAATGAATATGTCCACTGGTTTGGATGTGTACATTAAATTACTCGTGCTACGCAAGTGCTAAGCCAGGGAACAGTTAGAGTGCGCGGCAATTGTAGCTGATATAGCGCGAAAAAATGGCCAATGCAAACAGGCCTTTCAAAAGCGATCAGGATTTTTCATGAGCGAGATGGGTCCGCCATTGTTAGAGAACCAGACTGTCATCGCTGCTGTTGCTATAATTGCCCCCCTTACAGTATCCTAATCGGGAATCGTTTACGTTGCACTAAAACTCGATTGGGTCATACGTACAACAAAAAACTTTCTGATTTAGAACACATTTGATGAATAAACATGCCAAATATAACCTTTCCAAAGTGTAAGCATAAACCAGACACCAAGCAGACTCGTGTTTAACTCGGATTGTTTTCGTGTTTTTTAAAAAAAAATGTTTTTCTTCTCTCCTGATGCAAAGAACAAAGCGAGTCATAAGCCTGCAAATAGACTCTTCCACGCGTTATACTACGAATTGATTAATTTGCTAATCAGCTCCGTGGAACAGAATATCCTGCATAGAGAGAACATCAGTAGTTCAGTACCATCCAAGTCGGTTATCATTGACATTGCAAACAAACAAACAATCAAACAGTACAACATTGTAAATTAAATATTAAAAAATGTTTTAGCAGTTAACTACCATAGCAATTAAATTAAAAAGCAGGCATTAAAAGAAGCTTTTGAGTATAACTCAGTTAAAGTGAATGTTACCTTACCTTGCAAAACCCAAATCAACTAATTTCCTCTACATAAATAAACTACCTTCCGTATCATAAGCGCGCCACTGAGTATAGAGTTCGCTGGGTTAACCTATTTACTCACAATGAAAATGAGCACCTGACTGTACATGCCCTTGAATATGACAGGTAAGAGATTAGATGATACCACCAATTGACCGTATACTTCATAACGCACATGTCCAATATCAGTTTGATAAACAACGTGAATTATATATCACTCATAGTCATGCATTATAAACAATTTGAATATTTAAACCATCCGTTGCGTTATTTGTGCACCATCGACTGTTTCCCCTACCTGTCCCATAGTGCAATTACATTTGATTAGAGCATTGTTAGTGAAACTGTGTAGCCTTGAAGATTTTACTACGAAATCCACTAACAAACCCTAGTTCCGTTTTATGAGGTCGCGCAGTCTCCAGCTTAAACACGGTTTATACTAGCACAATAGTTGCAAACATGATTTGCCACAATTGTTTTCGTTCCGCATACATACAGAAACAATAATTGCATAAATGCACATCGATTTATATACTGTAAGAAATGTGAAATGCACATCACAAACTGACTTATATACATGTACAAGATGTGAAATGCACATCACAAACTGACTTATATACATGTACAAGATGTGAAATGCACATCACAAACTGACTTATATACATGTACAAGATGTGAAATGCACATCACAAACTGACTTATATACATGTACAAGATGTGAAATGCACATCACCAACTGACTTATATACATGTACAAGATGTGAAATGCACATCACCAACTTACTAATATACTATACTGTACGAAATATTAAATGGACATGACCAACTGACTCATCTCCGACTGCACGTGTTATAAAATACACAGCACTAACTTACTTTATCTACTGCATGTTAACAAAAAGCAAACAAAAAACACAATTGGCTAAAATTGACTTAGTTTTTTATATAAAAAAATGCATGCTCCTATAAATATGTCCTATATAGAATAATTTCTAATTACAAATGAAAGTGCTGTCATGATGCGATGAATTCGCTTTTTCATATTCATAGTTCATCAATTTCAAGAATAAACGTAGTACATCATTATGTTATGCTTCATGTATCCAACAAAATTCACAATACACTATAGTACGGATAATTTGACCTGATCCTGACCCCTATGCAGGACTATATTATAAGGTTTTGCGTCGTTTTCGCGAGCAAATCCTGCATTACCGGTTCTTTAGATTTGTTCTTGTATTACATTGAGTGCCTCCGTGATACTCCCGGCTTATTCAAACATACAAACCGATAGTCGAGATATATCAGCTGCCTAATTATGCCTATCAAATGTCGAGGAACGGGTCAAACGTTCTGTACTACACCCCGCTATAAATGTTACCCTCTCTCCTTATCAAAACACAGATAAAGCACATGGCGCTCTTATTACAAATAATGTCAGGGGGATATAAAGGATACGAACCATTTAAAGTTCATGAACTTACTGTTAATGTGTGGTAAAATGTATCATACATTATGGTGAACTCTGACACAATTAAATATAGAAGGCATTGATTACCTCCCGTGGAAAGCGCTACGTAGCGCTCGCTCAGGTTAACGGCCTCTAGGCTTAACGCACTGCAACGCAAATTGCTTCTATTCCTTTATGCACGTGTACTTGTCAAGGTTGTTCACCTATAAATTTTTAAACAAAATCCTAGTAGGCGGTCGAGTTGCGTCATATGCTATAGAGTACATGCAAGAACAAAGAGCCATAATTCTGGCAACAAATTGTCGCAGCTTAAATTCCTTCCATCATGCATACAATAATTACATTTTGTATAGTTATAAAAAAAAGTTTAGCAAGTTGGACTATTTTATTTGTTTTGGTGAAGTTGCATGATATTTAACAGAATGAAAGTTTTTCAATCTTAAGACCATTTCATTCCATTTGAAATTCAACCATTTAAGTGAAGGATTTTTTCATCCTCACGGACATTCGTCACATGTAAGGAGATAGGGGTAAATTAGAAAAATCACAAGAAATGTGATGTCGATTATGCCCTCCTTAAGGAGTCATTACAGTCGAACATGTTTGTCTCTTGCTGTTACGAAGCTGGAAAACAACGGTAAGGGGAATGTTATACCAGTTTTATTCAATGTTTGCTCAATGTCGTGCACCTTGGATGGCATTTTGTTCCTCATCTCCTCTGCTCTCGAGAAGGTCCAAAATTTGTTAAATCGGCGAAAATTCTAGTGTGTTTGTTTAATCAATACGGAGATGGTAATTTTATTGCCTATGAGTTGAAATGCGATAAAAATTGCCGAGGCAAACCAACACTTCACATGACGTCGTGTCAACGGTATGCCATCTACCGCCTCCTCGATAGCCTAGTGGTTGAGCGTTCGCTTCGAGTGCGGGAGGTCTCGGGTTCGATCCCTGGCCGCGTCATACCAAAGACGAAATAAAAATGGTACCAGAAATTCTCTTGCTTGACGCTCAGCATAAAAGGGAAACTGGCTTCTCTTTTCTCATACCCTCGTGGCGATGGATTGCATCAGGAATGAGGTGTCGAGAGTGATTAATATAAGATGGAAAAACTTGTTTCACAATCGACCTTAAATAAACTAGTATAAACTAACGGTATGCCAACGTCAGCATGACGTCCATAAAATATAGCGTTGGATTGTCTATGTCTATTCTGATGGATTTTTTAACAAATAATAGTGCCGTTTGCGTTCCTGACATGAACAGATAGCTGGTGACTTCACGTGAATCTGTTACTGTTGACGTTACTGTAATCTAACGCTCTTTTTGTGACGTAGTTATTGTTAGTCTGTCTGAACATGGCCCACGTTTGACGTCTCCTGTTAGAGAATAATAAGTCTTTAGGCGACTAATGATAAATTAATCGTCATTAAAATGTATTGCTTTGCCTCTTGCCTTCGTGACATCGTTCAACATTCCAATATCCATTTGACGTCGTTCACTGTCATTTTTGGACCTCGAACCGTTGAATATTTTACAATTTTAACACCAGTTTATTTGGTTGTGGCATAAGACTGACACTATAGTGCTTGTTTTCATCCTTTACACGGGTCAGATTTCCTCCTGCACGCGTAATACGTGTTTTCTTTATAAATGACGTCATGGCTTATCAAAACCACGAACACACAAATTGACCACTAAAATTTTGATAATTAAGTCATGTCCGACATGTTAATTACATCACGTATGTATACATCGCCATACAAGTGAAAATATTAGTACCCTGAAAAACTTGCTAAACTTTATTTTTTCAGTATATGAACATCTACTGGTTGAGGTTGTCCGTCTGTGAACGTTTGAAGAAAATCCTGCCAAAACTGTGTGGATATTTCACTATATATTGAATGTCTAAACAAAAGAACAAAGAGCCATGATCTTTTGGCGAATATTGTTGCAGCTAAAATTCCTTCATGTACATCTACATGTTGAGATGGTTTCTCTGTGAAAGTTGGATGGAAATCCTGTCAAAACTGTTATGTAGTGTTGTGCGGAGGGGGATTAAAAGCCTCGCATTTTAGTGAAACCTTTTATTACATGGATAGCTTTTAATGTGGAATACAAGTCACATTGCCTGACTAAGTAAAGATGATTTGATTGCTGTACTGTGGTATGTTAAAGTTGAATTGAGTAGAAAGAACGTTTTACTATCATGTGGTCTGGCTCTAAGGAAGCATAGAAGTGGCACGGTCGATATTTTTATGGAGTTTTTTTTATTGTTTTATAAGTTTCGAGAATAACTAAATTTTGTCAACGTATTCTATTAAGTTGTGGGCCCCACCAAGTTATCTTGTGGCCACAACCTAGCTATCTTGTGGTTGATATGTCTTATGGGAACAACTTAGGGAACGACTTACAACTTAGGGAACAACTTACTAAGTTGTGACCTCAAGATAATTAAATATATATTGTCAAAATTAATCTGCCCCCACCCCACTAACTAAATAAAAAAGATCGACCATGTCACCTCTATACTTCCGTATGGGTTTCAATGCTATCTGGGGTTTCCCTATTAATCACGTGATCCAAACAACTTGAACTGTTATCCGTGTCTTCGTGCATTAAAATATTAATGTATTATGAGTTATTGTTACATGTTATGCTTCTTTAATTAAAATAACAATAGCAAAGGACTACGTTATATATATATTTGTACCTCGGGTAAATAAGAGGGAAAACCCCAAATGTTGCTTATTCCAGATTACATCTATTGTCACACGACGATGAGTAATATCCCGCAGTATCGCCTTGTCACATAATTATGGCAACCATAAGTAAATATAAGTTCCATGTACGTGTACTTTGTTATAAACAGGAGACCATAATACTGTAAAATCATATAAAATACTGTAAAATCATATCACAGGTTACCTCTTATTCGGTACAAAATGTAATTTTCATTGTGATGAAGTGTAATGAGTTTGAATAAATATTCGGAAATTGGCATGAATGCAGAGCAAAAACGTAAATTAAATAACTGTCTCAATAAAGGCTTAAGCCTAGGTCCCACTAAGCATTCTTTGCCTCGTCGATGTACTCCCGATGGAAATTAATGAGTTATCAGGACATCGGGAACACGTCCATCGTGGTCTAGGGGAAGCTTTGTGGAAGTCATTCATGAGTTATCCAGAAACCCAACAGACAGACCTACCGACCGACAAGCTCACCCTATATACACCAACAACTTTGTTTTAGCGGGGTACTAATAAAAACATTTGAAAATAAACAAGTTTGCTTATTTCTTTATTATGCTTATGAGTATGCTATAGACTAGGCAAAGGCTAGATATGTAACAGGCAAACAATAAGACATATGCCCGTCTTTGAATAGTCAAATAAACGTTAAAGAATATTCATATAAACTCCGTAGCTCAGCCAAAGAATAGTCAGAAAATAATCATAGGACAGACATAGAAAAATCATAACCTAGTCAAAGGATAGTCATGGCGAAATCATGGTATAGAATAATCGTAGAAAAGTACAAATGTCAAAGTAAAGTAACGGAAAGAAAGTAGTATAGCTATAGGATAGCCTAAACTAGATAAAGAAAAGTCATAGCATAGTCATTAGGAATAGTCATAGAAAAGTCAAAGAACAGTCATCAGCATGGCAGACACCGAATAGTTATATAAGAGTCATAGCATGGTCATAGAGTAGTCAATAGTATAGTCAATAATATAGTCATAGTATAGTCATAGTATAGTCATTGTATAGTCATTGTGTAGTCATAGTACAGTCATTGTATAGTCAATATAGTCATAGTATAGTCATAGTATAGTCATAGTATAGTCATTGTATAGTCAATATATAGTCAGTATAGTCATGGTTTATAAATAAATAGTAAATTCACAGTATTGTCAAACTATATTCATAGTATAGTCACAGCGAGTCAAACTATATTTATAATTATATATGTTAGCACATTTAAGTTTGAAACTGTTTTCTGGCTTGAATTATACCCAGTAAATTGTTAAATAATATCACGATCGTTCAGAGCAACACTTGTCAGACATCAGCACTTCTGTTGATGAACTAAATGGTTCCTTGTTACTGCTCCTCACCAATATTAGAGTCCGCATAAACACTTGTTGGTAGATTGACGTTGAAGACTTTTCTACTTTGAAAATGTTTGCCACTGTGGTTTAAGCGATACAATGTCGTCCGGTTTGGCCACTGGTGTCTCAGACGGAAGTCCATTCTTCATGTCCATATGATTATCAGCAGTCAGGAGTTTTGCGGAATTATTCTGGAATATAGTTTTAAGTTTAAAGCACCGTCCAATTAGAAAAGAGACATCTTGCGCTGGTGGTACATTTTCAAACTATCAGTATATTTCAATACAAAGCACAACGTCTATGTTTTATAATCCTTTATAGCATTCGTGATTGAAAAATTGTTCCGTGAATAAATTTCAATTATTTTGGACATGTTATTGGAAAAATGTTAGACATAAGAATAAATAAATTCCTAATCATAATCAGCGCCTTAGTTCACGATGACGAAAACGAAAAGTAACGATTAAATAACACACGCATTACGTAGCAAGGCATTTCTCGCTAAATACACGAATTTCATGACCTTGCGAAAATGGTCATTTCACCATACTTTATATGTGATAGAAAGGGCTTACACTAATCCAATCTCAAGATAAACTCCGAAATGAAGATAGAGATGGACAGGTCATGTATACCGCATGCAACCTGATTCCATCCCCCGTGTTGCTATGAGATGAACTACAGCATGAAACAAGAGCTGCCACTGTAAGAGACATATGCCCCCGAAGTGCGATGTTGAAAGCATACACAGGTACATTAAGTGACCCAAATGTCTTAGTTAAAAAAGGGTCATAACTCCTTACAAAATGATCCTATAGTTATCTGACATATCTAGTAATGTTGAATAATGGTGGTCAATATAACTTCCAATAGCACTGAGAGTAAACATAATATTGAACTTTATTAAAACAAGAGCACCGCCTTGTGGGTGCAGACGCTCATCTGATCATTGTCACTGTAAAAAGGCCTATTACACTTGCATAAAAAAGGTTATGTGTCTTGCTTAATAGAGTGGGATATTGATGGTGAAAGGGTATAATTAATTTTAAAGCAAAAGTTAAGCAAGATATTTTCTAAGTCCAAAGAGGGCCATAATTTTTCCTGGTCTATAAAACTTAACAATGCTATTTTCTAAGTCCAAAAACGGGCGGCAATAAATCTTTCGAAACGCAGATCCGATTTATGGGTTTTTCTTGACAGAGTCAGGTAGTGATGGTGAACAAGTGTTGCAAGTTTCAAAGCAACATCGCCCATAGTGTGTGTAAAAAGTTAACTTAAACATAAAACTTAACCAATATATGGGGCAATAACTCTTGCGAAATCCAGATCAGAGATATGAGTCTTCCTATAATCAGGTATAGATGGTAAACAAGTATTTAATGTTTCAAAGCAATATCTCACACAGTATGTGAGAAAAGTGGACCAAAACGTAAAAAGTAACCAAGATTTTTCCAAGTCCAATTACGGGACAACAACTCTGGCAAAATACAGATCAGAGTTATGGGTCTTGCTTTACATGATCAGGTATTGATTATGAACATAATTACGTTGCAAGTTTCAAAGCAATAGCTTTAAAAAATCAGATGAGCTAAACATTAAGCAAAATGTCGAAGTTAAAAAGGGCCACAACTCCTTTTCTTCATTTTAGAGTTATGCCCCATGTCTAGCAATGTTGACTAATGATAGTTCTTATTGAGTATGTGCGCCGAGTTTTAATGCAATAACATTGATTAAACTTTTTTTAAAAAAAAGACTAACCAAAAGGTCTTTAAGTTAAAAAGGGCCATAACTCCTTACAAAATCACCCTTGAGTGATCACACTTGTCAAGTAGGGTCGACTTATGATAACTAATAAGCGAGCCAAATGTCAATGCAATATCATTGATAATTAACATAACGTCACTGGTGAATTATGAAACATGCATGACACGCTGTCAAAAGAGTGCTAGACTGTTAGCCTGACTATATGGGTCACATTCCCGGGATAGGCTATGATAACGTCCTCAACATATGGAGAAGTTGTCAATAGCTTACTGAAGAATTAGTAAAACCATTGGTTGATAACATAACTCCAGGAAAACTATTTAGGTCACCTGACCACATTATTATGTGACTGAAACGCTTCTTGAAAACACAATGCCTAATGTTAATATTGTAAGTGCATGTGATATTATGTATTTTGTGTATATTTTGACGAGACATCCTCGATGCTGAAGCCGAGAAAGAGTACTATTCACACAGCTGAATGTTTTCAACAAAAGGTCACAGTTTTGTCCTAAGTCTGGATAGTTAATGCATGTGCGAAGACGCGAAATCTCGATATATTACCACGGACGAAGCAATTTTGAACAGAAACAGAAAAAAAACAATACACGTACGATATACTGAAGGAAACGAGGACACATACGCTGATTGAGTTTAGAATTGGTTTCCAGGGCACAAACATGATGTTAGACTTTTCAAGAACCTCAAGCTAGACCGTTTCACTGAGAACGCGGATGTTTGCACACACTGCAATACAGAGATGAAGTTGTTCGAGTTATCAGTGTTCGAGTTATCCGTGTTCCGATTTTATATTACGAATTGCCGTTACTTTTTATATGCATGATGAACTTCATTTTTGTAGGTATTTCAGTTATGTCGGTAGCGCGTGAAGTATACAAGTTACACTTTCTTATTATTTGCTTTCAATGGATTATGGAGATTTTTCAGTGAAATAAACAGTGAAAATAACAGTGAAATTACCACTTTGTTATTTTCACTGATTTAGAAGCTGGTTCCAGTATCATGCAGAAAAAGAAACGTAACGTCAACGGCGCCGTGCTTTAAAATATGCGTTACGTCATCATGACGTCATAATTATCACGTCGTGACGTTCTAATTTCGACCTGATGTTTTCAATTAAGACAATTACGGCACATATTTAAGAGGAATCAAGGCATATAATAAACAGAAAATTTGTTGATTTTTGGTGTAAGATCAATTTTATTTCACTCGTGATCACAGAAAATTACATTTTCACTTGTGGCTACGCCACTCGTGAAAATATTGATTTTCTGTGATCACTCGGTGAAATAAAATTCGATCTTACACCAAAATCAACAAATATCCTCTATTTATTCTGTTAAATTAATGTATATAAAAAACCTACATGTATAACACGCCCACGATAATGATATAGGCTTGCAAGTTCCATATAACCCAGTTAGGTGGATAAATCAAGAGCGCACGATTTATGTTTGATTTTTAATATACAATTGACCATTTGTTTACTTGTTTAACCAATTTTGCGGCATCTGACAAATCTGATTCATGTTGGTAAACATCACAATATCCTGGGCACATTTTACTGGTACCATACAAAGCTGCCTTAGACTCTGTTCAAAATACGTAGACGAAGCTTTTTGGAATACAAAGGGAGTAATTTTAAGAAATTGCGTCGTAATGCAAGAACAGCCATGTAATGGTACTTTTATTTTATAAACCACACCAGGGCAAGCAATGGAACAGATTGTGGTAGAATTTCAGTTGGGCTATCCAAAATACTTTTAAACATTGTCAAGTAGACAAGACACTTTAGTATGCATTTAATACAAACTACTCCTAAAGGTCAATAATTAATATAGTTATCTGGCTCTTGTTTATAATATTATGCAAACTTCAAGACCGTAGCTGTGGAGGCAAGGTCACATCTAGGCCCTTACCTCGGTTAAATTTAACAATTGACCAAAAATAAGCATGTTCTGGAGGTCAAAACACCTACAAATAAACCCTAGATAATATTTGCATCTGTTTTGTTGTTGTTTCTAAAAACGACCTTCAACTTTATTTGTTGTTTGGAACAAGTGGCAGTAGTTCAAACGGTATCCACGGCATTTTCTTATGTAAAAAACCCCCACAACATTGGAAGCTTTAAACCTAGTAGGCCCCACTGAGCATTGTTTGCCTCGGCGATGTACTCGTGATCTAGGGAAACTTCGGGAAAGTCATGAGACAGTTTGTGATATCGGAAGTAATTGTGATGAATCGGGTGTTATCGGAAGAATTCGGGAGAACATCGCCGATGTGGAATTCCTTAGTGGGACCTAGACTTAGATGAGTGAACCATTGAATCAAATGACATTTACACCCACCGTGTCTTTAAGCTGTTTCATTTGACAGGATTGATCTTGTTCCAGATGTTTGGCATCAGGCTCAGGGTAACACTGACACTCGGCTTCTACTGCTTCATCAACATCATCTATATCAGAGTCTTCACTGTCATCACTACTGTCAGGCTGCGCATACAACAAAGAGAAGCAACTATTGAAGTAGGCAATGAAAAATATAACTAGAGTTGTCAACCCTATATACATTCCAAGTTCCAACAGTGTATTATGATAACGCCGGACCACTATACACTACAATACTCCGGAGTCGGCGTTATTAAAAAGCAGGCAGTTTTAAGGTAATTCCATACCCTTAATTTTTTCTGTACCAGAGGTATCAAACACCTGATTTTTATGAAGAACACACTCACGATTATAGTGATTGTGCAAACCCATAACGGTTTTGCTCGGCTCAAGATATTTTTAGATTTGGGAAACCCCCCTAAAAACGGATACTTGCATTTCACCGAAAAAGTTGGACATATAATTCCATGAAACTTGGCATGCACGAAATTTCGTATATACGGAATCACGCGATAACGTTTGTTTTAGACTATGCATTTTATATGTATTTTTAAATGATATTTTAAAATATGTGATTTTTCATTTTTAAGTTATACGAAAAAATAGTTGAACAACATACTGATTTCGTAAATGCATCCAGTAGAGTAACTGTTACAGAAGTTTTGTCCCAAATTTCATGGCATTTGCTCGGCTAGATTTTTTTAATGACACTTTAGTGATTTCGGAAATGTCGAAAACCAGGAGAGTTTACAAAATACATCAACGTTTTGAATACGTTGTATCCAGTTTTCGCGATAATTTGTTTTTGAAAAATGTGTATATTTAAAGATGAACCAATGCTCTTTTGTATTAGCTAGTCTATATAGTTACCAAATAAATGCAAACTAACCTTCCTCTAAAGTAGTCGGGATGCTTGCTAAACAAATGTTAAAACTTGGATAAAATGTTGTGTGGGCGCATTATATTACGTTTCACATACGTTGTAGCTAGTATTCGCGAGTGTTGGTGTTTCAACGTTTGGAATAAATGGCACATAAAATTTCAGCTATAGTTTTACTCTGCAAGCTTATTATAGAATAATATAGTAACAACTATACTGTAAATGCGCGAATTTAAGACATGAGAACATGCTGAAACATCAATTTTAAGTTTTTCTTATTTTATCATCATGGTAGTCAGACGCTTTCAATACGTCTAATTTACACCGATTTCTAAACTTCCGCTCAACTAAAGAGTATCCAATCACCTTAATATGCTTACGCTTTTCCGATAAGACAGCAAACTGGGTAAAGCATGCCATAAACGTGATTGGATTTATGTGGGGTATTTGTAAGTTGTTTGGGATTTGTGTAGGTATTTTTGAAGCAATGTTTAAGTCACATGGGTTCCACTAAGACTTCATCTTCTCTGTCAGTTTTTTGTCCTGTGTGTGTGAGTAGTGTGGTCTGTGTAATTTCTGTTTTCTGTGCTCGTTGGTTTCTGTTAAGTGCTACCTTCCCTGTCCGATTTTCATGATCCGTTTGACAATATTGTAAAACGACTTAAAACTCGACCAAATCGATGGCACCGTGCCACTGTGACCGATGATATTGCATTTATCGTCTGGTTAATACTACAATTTACTTTAGGTCGATTGTGAAAAATGATTTTCCAACTTATTTTAATCACTCTTGACAACTCATTCCTGATACTATATAGCTATCTTATGTACTAAAAGATAACGTACTAAAAGATACCGTACTAAAATAATATGTTCCTGTAGATATTTTGCTATTGTATGCTATATATGATATTTTCAGTATTTATGATTGATTGTGCACGATATTCAAAGTCCCCAGTGCGTCATTCATTGCACCGATGCTTGAAACATTCATTTTTTGAGGATGTGAATATTTTGTTCTATGAATGATTTGTTCTATGTCTACCTCTTGCGTGAGATGCTAGGCGATGCGGCCGTTTCCGTGTGGCTTTGTATTGTCTGTGCGCTACAATATTTATATATCTTACCTCATAATCTGGGTCTTCCTCGGATTCGTAATTATCATAATCAAAGTTATCAAGGTCGTTGTCGGTGTCAGAACCTTCATCTGATAGAATCTCATCATGTTTACGTTTCTTCTCAGCATCAATACGTTCAGGGCTCTTACATCCTGTGACTATAAAACATACACACTGGAATGTTCGAGGGTATTAACCTTTGCGGACATTGGTAGAATGGTACATGGGGGTTCTTAAAATCGTTCATTTAAAATACGTGTATTGACAGCAAACCATTGTTACATAATTTTGATGTCAATTATTCGTTGGAATGAATTTCGCGATCTAGGTAATCCGCAAAATTAATGAAAGTAAATCCGCCGCGAAAATTAATAATTCGATTTGATTTATAAATGAAACTGCGTACGTATTTGAACAATGCAAAAAATCAAACGTCGTACTGCTGACTGTGACACAAAATAAAACAAACAAAACAAAGTTTATGATATTCAAGATGGCACACAAACACGGCAGAGTTGTATTTAGTACGTCGTGTCCGAAGTTACTTTATGTACTGAGCGAGGTTGGAAACATGCTAAGCAATCTCAAGCTCGGCGTTTAAGGTGGATAATAACATTTTTGGTGAAAGGGTCGACGCACATCAGATTGTAATGACGTTCAGTATGATTTAAGTAAGGGATACGAACTGGACAGGTTTGCGTTGATTTTTAGTCTGAGATATGTACGTTAAGCGCCACCAGGAGAAACGTAATGTTTGGAGCAGTCTTGACGCGTGTTTGCTCCATTTTAGTATTCTACATCTACACCTTTACCACAACTGACGCTATCCACCTTAAACATAACTGTTATATATGGCTGGAGGCGGGATCGAACCTAAAACCTGTCAACCTTTGCCCAGGGTCATAGTTTCTTTTTTTTAATGATGAGATACACGACTATTGGTAAGTAACTTACAAACCTTTAGAATATGTAATGCTTAAATATGAGTATCATACTGTATTGATGGTTGTTCCCGCAGGTTCAAAGGTCAAAAGGTAAGCACATTTCAGACAATTATCATGCGGAAATATAAGCGATTTTTTCTATATCTCAGTAAAGTTTTTTGTATGCCAAAACATGCGCAAGAGAAAATATTAGCAAATTTTGTAATTCGAGAAATTCATCATTAATTCCAATGTCGCTGATTTGGCAATTTTTATTGTAAGTCAAACGTCCACATTTAAAACTGAAATACTTACGATGACTTAAGTCTATTGGAATTGCTGAATGATATCCGAGAAGTTTATAAGTACGGGAACGAATCTTTCCCAGAAATGTAGACGGAGCCTTTTTCTTTGGAGACATCTGTAAAAAGTAAACCATATTAAGTTATTTCATAATTATGCTGACCATGTATTCGCTCTTATTGAGAACTTTTTATGAAGTGTAAGTCACATAAAAACCTGTTTCAGTAACTGTTTCGGTTGCTATGTTGAACCACAGGAACTTGCATTTATAAATTGAAAAGAAAAAAAATACAGAGGCTGCACAGTAGGCCCAGTGAAAAAAAAATTTTTTTCATTTTTTTTTAAAATCATAAATGCAAGTTCCTGTGGTTGAACATAAATTAAATATTAAAGAAAGCAAACAACTTCGGGTTTATAATAACGGGTAAAATATTTTAAAAATGTTTTTCCTACCTACCTACCATATTTGTTACACGTGTTTGTTTTGGCCTTATGTAAACTAACATGAAACTTACCTTTCTACGAGCGTCTATCTCACTTTCTTTTTCTGGAGACAGTGCTTGCCTCCTCCTCTTTCCGCCTGTATAGCGCCGAAATGATTTCAAACTCTGAACCTAAAAAAGTAATATGTAACAGTTGACTAGGTTTTTTAGCATTTGCAAACGTTAGAAAGTTTAGAATAACTTTAAATCGTAAAAACCCTATGCTTTTCAGTTCTACGACTTAAAACGTTGTGGTTTAAACATATTTTTAGCACCCGAATAATGTATACAATTTCTATCATACAAATAAATATACATATGATTTGCATGGGTAAATGAGTCAATGGGTAAAATGACTATGACCGATGTTACCACGCAGTACTAGCACGTACAAGTAACCGACAGCTGTCCCCACTTAGTTCAGATGTTGAGGGCAACTTGTGATGCAGTTCACTTGTGAGACAGGTGGTTACAGGAATAAATGATAAAGTTCCTGAAATACTTCTGTGCGCATCATTCAGGCATGGTCGCTTCTATATATCCGTGTTGGTAGCCATGCTACATAGCGTGCACGGTCGTAACAATGCTAAATTGTTTTCGTGTTCATATAGAAAGCCGAAGTTAAGTCCCCTCTCCCAGCACAAGGTCAGAGGTGCGAGTGCCATTAGGGGTCCGTTCAGAAATGGCTTGGTAGAAGGCGCGAATGAATTGTATAATGGCTACCGTATACGTGTAATTATGTCTGGTGCCCGGTATAATTAACGTGTATCTATTTCAGTGTCGGTATTCAAAGGTACATGTAGTTCTAAGCAGGTATCAAATTGGCGTACATTTTAGATAGGAACAAAACTCTACAATAATTGTACTAAATAAACCATTTACATTATTTATCATTCTAATTTAGTAAATCACAACATGTGTTGTACATACAAACCGTCCAATAATGATTTTAATTAATTACATGTTTCCATGCCGACGACTTATAAGATGTTGGTTCATACTGAAACTTACCAATATTTCCAAAGGTAGAATCATCGTGAATCTGTAGATCTTGTCGATCAAACCAACATGGTCTAAAAGCTGAAAAATAACAACTCGTAACAACTAGAAGGGTTATCACACAAAAACGTATGTCTCGCGCAAAGGGTCACAACTCCGCCAAAATCATCCGACTTTCAATTTATATCGCCATTAACACGTAAATCCCGAAACTAAGGTCGGAATGAAATCACGCGGTGGTTGCTCATGTAAGATAGATATTGCTTATGTAAGACAGAAGTTTCTTAAATGAGCTGAAAACCTATCTTTCACCAGTTAAAGTGGGAGAAATAATGATCTCCCATTGCTACCTTCTGAACACAATAATTAAATAAACAAGGTCAATAAGTCTGCCTTATGATCATCATTGTATCCCACATAAAATGTTATAAGCACGTTTATTACTACCGTATTAATGAAAGACTACAGTTTTATTGTTGTTATTTCATGTTTGTGGTTCACAAATGATATTCCTTTTCAGCAAGACAGTCCATGAATAAGGCTTAATGACTTGCGAACGCCAAAGAGTTGAATGTCTTATATAGGACATTCAGCATGCCCACGACATAAACTTAACATATCTTCGTGATCTAAATAACCTTGTTTATGACATTTAATGCATGTATATACAGTCGGCGGACAAAAGTATTCGAACAAACGCGACGTCGTGTACGCTATTCCCGGGAAGTCGGAAGTTTTGAATCTTTTTTAAACATACAAAGCTAAGTTAATTTTGCGAAATTTAACTTCAATACTTTGTATTATACCTAAGCTGACAAATTGCATTTGTTATTGTTCTATAAAAAATGTTTTAAGTGCTTTAGACGTAATATTGTTGAGCTGGCGGCCATATTGAAAAAAAACTTAGTAAACTGTACATGCGTTGCTTAAATCCCAAATTTCTGCATCTGTTATTTTGTCAACAGCCAAACAAATTCAATTATGTTTATATGCGGAGACTGTGAGTGCCGAATCACCTATTTTTAACCAATTTGGACTATGCCATCTTGAAATATACTAGCTCTGTGTAGTGCCTAATACCGGGGCATTGTAAGCTTGGTATAAAACAATGACAAGTTAAAACATACCAAAGGTTATTGTGCAAGGCCTTTACATATTTCTGAGTACAATAGTACCATCGTAAGGTGTAACATATGCCCACATCTTTAAAAACGATAAGCCCCACATCGTACTTTCCAGCGTACGACAGCCGTTTTTATCCATTTTTTTGGCCCCATGACCTTTATCAAATCTTCCGCGGTTCAATACACTTATAAACTGTTTTAATACATAACATTTCGATACACATATGAATGCTCATATAATAATATGTTTGCCTTACTTGTATAAATATAGCATGATCTCTTTTGTGTCCGAGGTTAATTTGCTATATTTTCTAGCCATCTCTGTAGATACGACTTTTCGTCAACAAAACAATGCCGGCAACCAAAGTTGAAGTCACAATGTTTAAATGTGAAGGTCATTTTAATTCTAGGAAATGTTATTATTTGGTGACGTAGCCTACGCATGCTTAAAATAGACCGAAAACATTTCACCCCCGGGAATAGTGTACATGACGTCACGTTTTGTTCGAATACTTTTGTCCTCCTACTGTATTACACGCTTCTTGTGCTGAATGTATCAATTACCGCTAGAAAGTCGCCAAATTACACTAGTAGACCTTGAGCTGACAATTGACCCTGCCCCCCCCCCCAAGGGGGAATTCTCAACACTATGATTTTCTTAAACCTTATGGTAGGTGACATTCACAGACAAAAGTTTGCAAGTTTCTGTTGGGGCTTTAACGAGTTACGGAGATTTGAAATACGTGACTATGCGATTTTCTACATAAATCATTATTTTTGCTTATATGATTATTATAAACATGCAAATTCTTTAATAAATCATATGAATACAACATTAATGTATGTAAAATGTATTTAAAATTGAAACAATCAGTTGTACAAATTATAGCAGGCAAACAAAATGATATAACATCCATTCCGTAATATACGTTACTTTGAATGAAATTACTATAATATTAAAAAATAGTCAACGTATATGACGTTTTTAAGTTTAGAAATGATGATACTGATAAGTATACAGCCTAATAATGTTTATAACTATTGTACAACTACACAAATAGTTAATTGATATGAAATGCCATGTAATTTACGTTACCTTTCAAAAATATGGTGTTTTTTTTCAACATTCAACCTCTCAGTTAAAATGTCGGTATAACACATACAGTGGGTGATAATTAGTGATTTTAGGTGACAACTAAAGTAGAACAAGCAATGTTTTATGCCAAAATGTTCGCCTGTATCTGTACTATATGGAACTGCCGGCATATATTGTCAACGTGAGGTGCAGACCCAAAAATCCAAGATGGCGTCCAAGATGGCCGCCATAATTTACGAATACACTAAAAATTCCATGTTCTAATGCACTGTTGTTTATTTATGTATATAGTCACAAATATGTGCTTACATATTATTCATTTGATAATGTACATCAAATGGACATACAAAACTGACCACATTGAAGCCAATGTCAAGGTCATTCTAAGGTCAAGTTACGAAAAATATGCCAGCGTACAGTGCGTTTGGACTGGCCTGCTTGGTCTCCTGACATGAATCCGATACAGCATGCATGCGACAAACTCCGAAGTGCACGACTTGTCAAACCGCAGACCCAGTGGGAACTGACACTTGCACTCACAGAGATGTGGACAAAAACCCCTCGTCATGCAATCAGAACGTTGATTAGCAATTTAAAACTGAGGTGTATGGTTCTTATGGGAGCTCGAACGGGTCATCTGTGGTATTGGCGTTAGTTATGGCATTACATTTTATGTGTTTCGACACTGATTGAAAAACATCATACCCCACCCACCACTATGCGAAAGTTGACATTTTGGTAGCGATATCACTTCTTGACCTAGCACGTGTTTACTACTGTCATTTGCCATTGCCCTCGTTTACATTTGTCAATATGACATATTGAACATTTGATATCAATTATTGTTTAGTTGTTAGTAATTTCAGTGATGGAATATTAACCTTTGCATTTTGTGGTCCTTAAATTTTTTTGAGAAGTATATACTGGTAATCTATACATCCTTTTTTTGGTTGAAAGTTGAGCTTCGTAATGGTAACTTCATTATTTGATTGCCTGGTCATCTAAATTTGCAATAAAAAACTTTATGCCAATTTATTTTTGTTTTTTTAGGGTAACGTATGTTTTCTCATATCTATCTTCTTTAGCATTGCATTTTGGCATTGAAATTCTATCAGTTTGCAGCTACTAGTATACACTCTTGAATAACATATGTAAACTTGGAATTATTAAATAGCATAATGGTACAATTTATCTTTAAAACTTACCAAAAAATTTTCATTGTATACATTTTTGGGGTAACGTATTTTAAAGCATGGCAGCGGAGAAAAGCCCCACCCGCCAGTTGCAAACTTTATGCCAAAATGTTCGCCACACCTTGGGGTTTCAAAAAAATATGGTCCACCTAATTCCCCCTGGGGGGAGCAAAACCCCCTCTGGCTCACGGTCAATAGTGTTTATAGTCTCGTAGAGGGTAAAGCTTAGGTCCCACTGAGCTTTTTTGCCTTGGCGATGTTCTCCTGGTCGAAATTAATAAGCTATCAGGACATCGGGAACAGGTTCCTAGTGGTTTAGGGAAAGCCTCGAGAAGTCATGAGACAGCTTGTGATATCGGAAGAAACTTTCAGGAGAACATCGAGGATTTGGAATTCCTCAGTGGGACCTAGGCTTAAGATGGTCATGTTAATTTGTTGCCAATAATACCTGTCTATTGCTAGTTGATTCACGGACAGCACCTAACATTTGGGTCCTGTGACTTTTCTCTGTTGCATTATCCGCCTCACATGCACCGCTGTCCTCGGAGGCATATGCGTGATCCCTGACAACCGGTGCCTCCTGTGAAATGAATTAAATTATACAGTAAGCATAGATATAATATCAGTTATTTTGAAAGAGAACATAGCAGTATTTTTACAATTTTGCTTTATTGTCTCTTTTAAAAAGAAAATGCGGAAGAACTACACATGGATCTTTAATTATTAATTGATTAATTTTGGTACAGGTGCCTACACTGCTTTGCACACGTTGTAGCCATTATTTGTGACTCATTTGATTTTTAGAACATGCAACCCGTACGTTTTTAGTTCGCCCACGATTGTGAGAAAGCGAGACAATTTGGTATACTCCACTAAGGTTGATTAATCAGATAAAAATTATTATGCTCGATTTATCAATGATGATTTCAGTATAAAACTGTTCATTTTATAGTTAATGTACGTAGATTTCATGGATCGAATGAACGACATTGATTCTTTCGTATTGAATAGTGTAACAGAAAGGAAAGGTATCTTTCATGCAATAGCTATTAATAACTAAATATTTTGACAAAAATATAAGCTTCCTTGGTAGACAGTGTATATACTAAACCATTGATTATTCTACTATACTGACAATGATGCTAGTAACGTTTCGTCAGAAGCTGGGGCCGTTGTTTTCAACGTGTTATACGACAATATTTTGTCGAATATTGTGTGGTAAGATGCCGGATTTACGACAAAGACGTTTTGTCAACACCGTAGTATAACTTATATAAGAATTGTTTATACATTTAATAATTGACAGCAATGTGTCACCACGGCGTTTATAAACCATACGTAGTATGAGCATCCTTGTCGCCAATTTAACAAAGGTATTACAAACGTAGGTTCCGGTGATGTGATGAGATGTTTATCACGAAAACGTAATGTAATGACCACCATCACGATGCCACTGAAGCCAAATACATTATTTATATGTTAGATACAAGTACCAAGAGGTTATTTAGTAAACAGTAATCATGCTTGATATGTGAGAGGTGTTGTTTTACGATTGAATTATCCCCTTTATGGTAATATGCAAATTGAAGAAACCTTGCAATTTGTCATTCATTTTGAGAGACGGTATATTGGCTTACTGGAAATATCCATGTTTGGATATACGTGGGTGGTTCGTACTGTGGTACTGTATCTGTCTCGTTACGTGGGTTGCTAGTCGATACCGCCATTTTAGCTGTTATTGGTTCAAGTTGTATGTGCATGTTCGGTATCTATTATATTATGTCATTGGTTGCATTTGTTGCTGCGATTACATGCTTTTGATACAAGTGAAACGACTGCGACTTTGTACGTACAGTGTATATATCATCTTTCTGGTCAAAATATAAAATGATTCAAACATACCTTTTTTGCCATTGCCCGTGTAAGCTTACGTTTACGGGGACTAAGATGACGGGGTGTAAGTCTATCCAACAGCGCCTCACTCTTGTCGACGGCCCAGTCCACGCTTCGTATCAAAGTCTGACCAGGTGGTGTTCTCATTATACCACGTACAGTCTTCTTCAATGACATTCCTTCCTTTATCTACAACATGCAGCAGATAAATTGATAATGATAATTATAAAGATTATTTATAGAGACAACACAGTCAATACAATTTTGTCCGATGAGCCTATTACTTGAATAGTACCGTAAATCATTGTTTGAGGGAGTTAAGTTTCGTTCGGATTTCGTTGTTGAACTCGACCACAAAATTAAATACCCACGATTTATCGAACTCCCAAATACATATCATGGTTTTACCCTTCCATGTTTTGTAATCCACGAATTTATGACCCCATGAAAACTGATTTTTATCAAAATCCACCAAATTTAATACCCTCGAAAATATGAGATTCTACAGTATTTAATTACAGGATACATAAAGTACAAAAACAAACACGAAAGTGCCTGTATTTTAGTTATGGATTAATATAACGGGTATCGTTTATAAAATGAAGTCTTCAAATATTGGACACAACATATTACGTAATTCTGAGATATGACAATTATGGCAGATTTGAAGGTTTTGTTATTGCAACTTATCGCGCTAGTTTTACCAAATAACAATAACAAATATACATGTATAGTACAGTCAGGATAAAAATCCAGTGACGCAGCGGTCGAGTCCACTATAACGGTGTAAAACCAATTATAAAGGCTTATACTGTACAAACAAGTATAATTTCAATGCTCAACTAACATACCAAACTTCGCTCTACCTGTTTAGACAATGGTTGTAATTCTTTGCGTACACATAAACTGCAACGTCACTGTCACAATATCCTAACTGGACTATACAATACTAACAACAACAATAACACATTATTGATTTATTCACATGGACAATTATTTAGCGCGTTGCAATGTTGTGTTTATTTTAAAACAACTGCACTTATTATTATACTTCATCCCATGTAGACGATATGACCACAATTAATTAAAGTATAATTTGCCAAACCCATGAATAAATCTACTCTTCAGTTATGTAGTATTGAGTTTTATTCTTTTTTCAAACTCGTCATATGTAAATTAAATAACATGATCACACATACTTTTTTGTTATTTACTATTATTATAACACATGTGAGTGTGAGCAAATATCATACCACATATAATAACCAACTAAGATGTGTGCTATGGGCATAGAAAGGGAATACATGATTTTCAAATCTACTGAAATGACTCGTTATTTCATACATTACCTCGGATGTAGTAATGTTTAAGGCAGGATACCTTTCCTTCAGCTTGCAGACACTATCACCCGCGATGCCGTCAAGACGTGACACTGAATTATCAATCAATGTATGTAAATCTCAACCAAAACATGCATAAGCTAGCTTAAATGGAAACGTATTGCAAATCAATGACCCATCATCTTTTACCAGTTGCGCAACACACTTCAGGATCTAGTGTAGTGATTTTGATACTTTGAGTAGCGTTTTTAATGGAATCGTAACATAGTCGGGAACGGACCCTTATCAAACTCAAACTCCTTTATACATGTAAATTACATTGTAATAGTGTCAAGAGACATGTCAACATATATGTGTATGGAAATTCGGGGACTCACTGTCCCCAGAAGTTTTTGAGTTATGAACCTTGAGTTTAAATGTTTGACTTCTTTTTATACTGATTGTAGCAATAACCATAAGGTCATAATCAAAGTGTCTCTTGTACAACTCCGCTTTGTATCACTTGTCATGTCCGGGACAGACGTAAAAGCGACAACCAAAATGGTTCGCCGGACATGAAAAACCTCTAAACGGTTACTATTACATGCGCATTCATCGGTAACTGTATGTATACCAGATGATCAATACAACTTTAGACATAATCACAATATATGTGTACATGTGAACAAATTAACGTGATCCTCGAACATTATATTGGCATAATCTAACAGTTGATATGTTGTTTATAATTTAATTTAGGTATGTGTTTTTAAAAGCGGCGGGTACTTCTAATATGTATACTAGCTACAATACAGACACTTAGTCTAATCTATCTACTAGTATCTCTTGCTAGGCACGACTTTCTCGTGGGAATTGATATATTCCGCACAAGAGGCTTTTTGTATATTTATGCATAAAGGTCGAGGACCACGTTAATTTGTTGGAGCTATACTTACCGACTTTTGAGTGGGAGAACATATTACCCCAGAGGTTTGATAATGTATGTTCGACAACAGCTAGACCAGTGTTCAATACTCGAGAACTAGTTTTGGTACTCGTGTATAAATCTACAGCTGACTGGAGAAGGGGCATAGACTTTACTTCCTACGAAATAAAGTTTTACAAACGTTAACATTATTTGCATGACTTGGTACTAAACGTAACTTATTATACCATAAACTGTAAAACCATTAATATTCGTGGGGGGGGTTTAATTTCGTTGATATCGTGGGTGACCTAAACCACGAAATCAAATCCCCGATTCATAATTCTACCAGTAAATATGTCAAGCTTACAGTAGCTACAATGCTTGCCTTCAAGTTCAGTCAGGTATTAGACATGTAATCTCGAACAATTATTGTATCTGTTTGATGTTTCAATGGTTTCAAATAATTTGTGTGATTTGACCATGTCAATTTTCATGAAATCCCACGAAATAAAAGTATTTATACCAAAACTACGAAATCATGTCCCATTGAAATTAAATGATTTTGCAGTAATCATTTAACGGTCTGACGGAATTCAGATGTCATATATCCCGAGTTCCATCCGAGCGTTACATAGTTTTCGGATCCGTGAGAGCCATATGAAAACAGTACAACTCTGACATTACTTAGAAACGGTGTATCGGGATTATTACTGTGAAAAACTAACTACGCAATTATAGTCAACACCTCTTATTACGCAAGACCACAGAGAGGTTGTGAATAGAACGTGTACAGGTACGTATAGGTGTCGCTACCCTTACTAGGTACCCTTACGTACAAGTTGTATTGGAATTTGTTTAGGAAACAATACACTATTCAAAAGTGCTAAACCGCCAGTTTATATATTTGTGAAAAATACACACAGGGTGTTTAAAAAGTTCGTTCTCAAAATTTTAATTCGTACTAAATTTTATCTGAGCTATGTGCCAAATGTACAATTTTATTTTCTGACTATGATGGCTTCATTCAATACCAGTGAGATTAGAACAGTGGTAGAACTATCTGGAATTAACCTGCAAATTTAACATTCTTCTGGCGTCAGAAAAATAAACTATTGAACTTTTTTAACACCCTGTATATTCCCATTAAGTTTTGCATACCGATACTTGATTAGGAGATGCAGCTGACTGTTCATTCATTTTTGACGTTTTGTAGCTAAATTAAGTGTATATGGCGTATTGCGTAACAAAGCATGTTTTGCACGTGCCGGCACGTAGCCAGGCATGCTCTATGAAAAAGTAGACAAGTTGCGAAAGTCTATGTGTAACTTATACGGCTAACTGTTGAGCATTTCGTCATCCATATGTGTGTAGATCTACAGGTAAAGAACGTGTGTGAAGAACTAACGTGTTTAGGCAATGTCCGGCCTTCTTCCCCTGTCATGGCCACAGGTATTCGGCATGTTGGCTGGGACCCCCCCCCCCCTGCGGTCCAATTATGACACCTATCGCGGCGGCCAACCCAGTTTTGGGCCGCAGATTCATGATAATTGGACCGCAATATAAACATGTACAAAACGCTTTGCGATACAGATGAAATGTCAAATGTTTACAGTTTAGAACCGAAAATTGGATTTACAAATTTAGTGTTTAAAAACTTCATTTGACCTCGAATCATCAGTGTTATCAATCGTAAGTGTTATATTTAAACTCACCAGCAAGCATAGTCTCAGTTATTATTGCTAACTGCGTAACACGTGCAATTTAGTTTCGTCCTTACATCAGATGTAAGATGACCAACGTAAAAACATGTATGTCGAGAGTTTAGGACTCTGTGATCGACGAATTGTTGAAGGCCCGGTAGTTGTTTGTGTTTATTTATATAGAGGCATCCTTCCCGCTTGAAAATAGCTTGTAGTTGTCAAGCTGGGCCTATATTTGAAGAAGTTTGTAGTGTTTCTATGAAGTTGAGTGGTGGCTGAGGGTGCCATTTTTGTTCACCTTTTCTCTTATGTTATACAACACCAACTGGTGTTTTTTAGATGTTTAGTGAAATGTTATTGTATGTTGTTTGAACAATTTTTACACATGTTTCAGCTCTCTGGATGGGTCGTAGAGTGGGTCACTAGGGGGGATCCCAGCCAACATGCCGAATACCTATGGTCATGGCCGCCATTGTGTTCATTCCGTGAACTAAACTCTTGGTTTTGCCATAATTTACTTAACAAACACTAAATATCGGCTAAATATATGGTTTATAAGCATGTTAATGTAAATGCCTCGAAAAAATGACATAAATAAAAGCAACGTTCACGGAATGAACATAATGGCGGCCACGATAGGGGAAGATGACCGGATATTGCCCGTGTTTATTACGTCACACAGGTATGAGTATGCACGGGGATCATGAGATTTTATCGCCCGTGTACTCATTGTGTTTATATAATCAGTCATATCGATTCATGAATAAATGATGTTTCAACTGTCAGTTGATTTTACACACACAGTTTTGTTTTCACAAGCAAATTTTAATGGCAACGCGTACGTACAGATACAGATTGGTTTATCAATCGATACACAAATCGGAATATTGCATTAATAAACAGTTGCAAAAAACGACAGCTAAAAAGTGCCTAATGCATATCTTTGACTACGTACATAGTCCAATAATTACCATGCTAAATGTGCCTTGAAGGAAAAATGTAAAAGGGCAAGAAACGCATTAATAGGCATAACAAATGATACTTGGGCTGAAACATGATTGATTGTTTATTTATGTCTCATCCACATTTCCAATTATAAAAGCATCATTCTAACATGACCGGCGATTTTGCCTATATAGACAAAGAACAAATCATAAAGTTGTATATCGGCCGGTATACAACGGTTTTTCATAGTTTAGTTCTTAATTATATACAAACAAATAAAATAGGTGGTCATTCTGACTAGAATTATAAGAGACTAGCAACCGCAACATATTCATATACTCATAAGAAACAAACTATTTTACAACACAAGTTGGAAACTATCTAAAATATCCAAAGTTTAAAAGTGAACTAAGTGTTTCATATGATGAGTGTTAGTAAGAACTATACATACACATAAATAGCATTATAGTTGATGCAATGAAATGCCCATTAAAATATTCCAATTTAACTTCTGAAATATGCAATGATATACAGATCTATGTAATGGTATACTAATCGGGCGATACAATATACATAATGTACCTGGTTACTCAGTTGTCATGTAGAAACTACATACATATGGATGAAGAAATGCTCAAAATAATAATAAGAACACCAGGTGTGCAAGGCATACAAGGAATTTGAAAATATTTGAGTTTGAACAAGTTTTGGTTAACATTTTCCATACTAAAACTTGCTAAGTTAATTAGGGGCCATAATTATGTTGAAATGTTGCATCGTGTTACATGACGTTGACATTGTAAGGTATTTATGATGGCAATTGAGTATGACAAGTTTGAAAACAATGTTTTGATGGACTTATTTGAGTTTCATAAACTTGAATGTTTTGGTTACATTTTCAATATGACGGACGAACGGACGGCCGGACATGGCAAACAGTATATGCCTCCGCACCAGGAGATGCCGGGGCAAAAACAGAAAGATAAAAAGAAAGAAAAAAGTTACCTTCAAAAATGAAGAAGTTTTCATACAGTACACATCCCCGCCGTCCATTTCACCTGCTGTATACATGCTGTCCTGTCCGTGAATGACAATATAATATACGACTGTATTTAGCTCGAGATAATCGTTCACGCTGTAAATTGTTGACCAATCAAATCCGTGGTCGTCCGGGTAGAACGAATACACATCAGTTTAGTTTTGTAGTTCGGAGATATTGACTTGATCCTAACTTTTATGTAAGAATATGTCAATTTCCGCGAGCAAATAGTTCATTATCGGTCATTCATATGTGTTTTTTGTATTGCACCTTGAGCTTCTTCATGATACTCACCGCTTATAAAAACGTCCAACCGGAGTTTATTATACGCATAAACAATATATCAGCTGTTAAAATTTAATTATGCTAATTGAAGGTCGAAGGTCAAAATCTCCGCACATAATTACAAATTACACACGAACAACTTCAATAAGGCTAAACTAAGAATTACCTGGTTTTGATTACCTGGCCAATCACATTTTTTAGGCGATTCTATATGTGTTTATTGTTTCATATAAACACTTTGAAAACGACAGTGTATCAACTATTGACAGATACTGTTTTATACAAATAATTGCTGAACTAGATGCTATTTTTAATTCTAACACGATCCGCGGATTAATCCATATACACATAGAGAAAACCTGGGCATGTATTATTACCGCAATAAAACATGGTATCAAATTGGCTGTTACTATTTACGCCCCGTATCACGTGACATATTTTTGAATGAATGAACGTTAACGTTATAGTAAAAACTTTAATGGGTCGCGAGTTGCACGAGAATCCAGTGTTACAGCTATGACGCATCTATTTTTAGAAACTCCAATATACTCTCGAAATAGAGATTCATAAAAACCTCTGATAATTAATTCATTTATATTTTTCATTTCATTAAATAGATACACTATACTTATGTTATTAAACTCGTTTCAATTTTTAAAATGTGTTATTTCCTTTAGAAAATTACGACGGTCGTTTTCATTAACGAGGGAGGTAATTGTACCAGCTAATAAGCCACTCAATTTCAGCGTGGAATTAAGTTCGAAGTCAAATGGGTGAAAATGGAATGCGCGCAGTTAAATAGTGCGGGATATTATCGTATTTAGAATCGAAATAAAAACTCTGTTCTTATATTTTGTCGGTGAATAAAACACGGACAGGAGTTCGGATGCGGAAAAAGTAAATCACGAGTGCGTAAAATACGCGAAGAGATTTTTATTTCTTAAACAATTTTGCCGAACTCAATATTATCGCATATAAACCAAATCACTGTACATCATATTCAGTGTAGCAATACCACGTGGTTTTTTACTACAGTTCCAAGTAGAAATTTGTAAACATTGGAACACAAATGGAGCCATAACTATTTTATTTCTTCATCGATTTCTATGAAATCTACGCCACGCTAAGGGGAACATTATTTGCTTTCCATGAAATATAAAATCTTTTTCAGCGGATGTGCCGTTTTGTCCATTACCCTGTGAAGCCGTGGAACGTGTAGGTTTCACAGGGTAATGGAAAAATCGGTAAAGCTGCTGAAAAAGATCTTATATTTCATGGGAAGCAAATAATTCCCCCCTTAGCGTGGCGTATATTTAATAGAAATCGATAAAGAAATAAAATACTTATGGCTATTTTATTTTCCAATGTTTACAAATTTCTTCTTGTAACTGTAGCCAAAAGTCACGTGGTATTGCTACACTGATATTGGGATACTGTATATACAATTCAACTTGTATGACTTGTTGTGATTGAAACATCCGGTGATTTCCTATCACTGTACGACTTATTGCAAGACTACTGTAAAAGCAGTATGATTCGCGAGGGTTTAACTTTCGCTATATTCGCGAGATCGATAAATTCGCGAAAATTGATGCTCGTGAAATTATTACAGTATACAATAGGCCTTTTCGACTGGGCTGTTTCGTGAAGCAAGCTTTAGCCTGGTTCCCGTCCTCACAATTCCAGCACTACTACAGTAATACAACTATAGAATTAGAACGGGAACCAGACTGTAACCTGCTCCACGAAACAGCCCAGTCGAAAAGGCCTAATATGACGTGTACTCCGTATTGCGATAACCGGAAGTTAAAAAGATACTATTAAGCCAGACAACTAACTCGTTTATAAACATAGACGTTTATACACTGTGAATATTGTCATCATCGAAATTTCAAGATAAAATATGTTCAGAACTATTAATCCTTGCGTTATTCAACAATTTTCCTGAACCAGCCAATGTCAATTAACATGTGGATTCATAATAAGGCTAGGGGGTCCGGGGCATGCTTCAATGGTGTTATTTACACTAATCTATTTATGGTCGATTGTGAAACAAGTTTTCCCCACTTACATGTATATTAATCATTCTCGACACCTCATTCCTGATGTTATCCTTCGATACGTGGGTATGAGAGAAAAGAAGTAAGTTTCCCTTTTATGCTGAGCATCTAGTAAGGGAATTTCTGGTACCGTTTTTTTTATTTTGTCAATGGTAATGAAGCGGCCTGGGATCTAACCCGGGACCGCCCGCACTCGAGGCGGACGCTCTCCCACTAGGCTATCGAGTTCAGGCTCCCACAAGTGCTTTAGTTAGTAATGAAAATCGACAATTTAGGAACAAAAATCAACAAATTTCTATAACGCTCCTTATAATTTATTACAAACTTTACCACGAGATGTATCTATATTTGGGATTTTATAAATAAGTGTTACAGGACACATGGTTTGACCATCGATTCTTTTGTTTCACCAAGCTTCGGTAAATTAATGAATTGATCATAATTTATACAATTAACTTGTAAGTCAGAAACTCATTGTTGTGTATTCCAAATTACATTTCCAGCTGTCTTATTAATGAGTATTTCCAGTATATTGAAATGATGCACTTTCCACATGGGTCAATTCGTTTGTTTCACCAGAATTAATAGTTATTACGTAACGGTTACTACGGTTTATTCCAAAATAAACTTCTGTTCTGTTCTGTATTCATATACAATGTACATACTAGATTAATCATAATTGATACAATAAATTTAATCTTGATATACTTGCCGAGTGGCGATGGGATTGAGATTACCCACCTTCAAAATCAATTGTCCCTAATTAATCCAATTACTACATGATGAGCAAACCACTTGTTATGCTAGCAGGGCGGTGCATTCATGAATTTCTCATCTGTTTATTTAAAATATTATGAATCATGGCATTAGGTTTTCTTTGATCTGTACGTTTAATTGTTGTCATTGCCCCCTGTTTTTGTGATTAATTCAACTTGGATTTTGTAACCTTTGTTTCCATTGTTCTTGAGAAATTTAATATATAACGAGATAAACATATTTCTCTAGATCCCTATATAAATGCCTGTATACCCGATGAGACGGAAAATAACATGGAATGACAATGGAGTAGGAGGGAGTGCACAGTGAGTGCACGGAGAACGAAACGAGAGAGGACAGGAGAGAGTTTTAGAGCGAGAGCAGTGAGTGTAAGATCCGATCCAAGACGTTAAGATTGTTGAACTGTTTATTCATGCTTGTAAATACATCTGGTGTGTTTTAAAAACGGACTTATCACTTTAATGCAATCTAGTTAGCTACGTGTGGTGTTACACGAAATATAGCCGCTGTTAAGGGTTTAAGTCTGCACAAACCTCGGTTGTGATACATATCTTCCAACTTACTTTTGTACATCATTCGAGGCAAATGCCAGACTCCTAGAAAAATGAAATGCAAAGACCGTTTGCAAATTGAAAATTGGTCAGTATAATTATCTCAATGTCTGAATTTCTTTGAACGTCAATGCACTCACGTTAAACATAACGGTTAAACATTGAAAAAAAATGACCAAATAACTGTATTTTTTATTAAACAGCAAATATGCTAAGACCGCAAGTCCATTTTGTTTAGCTTAGACGACAAGTCGATCTTCAGGCTGCAATGCGTCAATGCAACTGTATCCTAACTATTAAACTACCATGCTTAAATTATTTATATTGTGTATTTGTAAGTGGTTAGAAAATAAGTTTTGGATGAGAGTCTTTTTTACTTTGTGACTGAGTATTTGAACATTTTAATATAGGTAAACAATAATCATGCAACTGAAGTCAAAGAAGAGTCTTCAGTTGTTAGTTTGTGTTTGAATTTGATAAGTTTTGTTTGCCAATACTTTATCTGATAAATAAACAAATACGAAATGCATATTGATTTTATAATTAGTAACAAATAATTACAAGTTATAATAATTACGAAATCCCTGAGACATCACAGCTGGTCAATGAAAAGAACAATGTGAAAACATACCCAGTGAAACATTTTTATCAAAGGAAAAGAAAGAAAGCACATCATTTGGAAAAACATGCTGTGCTTGAGCTATTTGTTACAATCACAATAATTAAACGAGAGATGTTTGTAAAACACGTTTGCCCCCATGACAGCCCAATAGTCCATTGACCTTGATCTTTGACCAACTGACCCCAATATCAATAGGGGTCATTTACTGTTGATGACCAACCCCAATGTACAGTTTGTAGATCATAGGGCAAAGCGTTCTTGAGTTATTCATCGATACTTCACAGTTACATTGTGATCTCTTTCTCTGTAATTTGAGAGCTGAGTTTCGGAGATTGTGATTTGCTTAAATGCATTAGTTTATTCATTTATTCATGAAAATGTAACTGCCTTGATCATAAATTGTTATTCCGATCTACAATCTAGTATTCCAACAGGAGACATTTTAGATGTAACGAATGCAAATGATTCGTGATCAACCTGATTGGCGTTCACCGACAATTCAAGCCGTTCCAAAAATAACGCTGATGTTCGTACACATTGACTGGCAAAAACGCAATGGTTTTACGCAATGGTTTTATCACTCGTTGCTCGCCATGGACATTGAACGAATACGAAGAACGTTCAAAAATAAATAAACAGGACTTAGGCCCTCACAGGAACAGTTTTAAATAGTACATTTGTATATACAATTATTATATATAGGATCTTGCATGAGTGCTCATTACATACGAGTTTTATTAAACGAGTGTACAAAATGACGAGGCTTTGCCGAGTGTCATATTGTTTTTGTCGACGAGTTTAATAAAACTCGTATGTAATGAGTACGAATGTAAGATTCTATTTATCACATAACCTTAAAAAATGCACATTATTGTTCAAAAGGATAATGTACGCTGCATATGTTTCAGCCAAAATTCAGCGGTACAATGAGCGCGGATGTCATGGCGACGTTGATATTATCCTGACGTCATTGGCGGACCAATGAATGAATTGGCTAAAGTCACGTTAAGCTAATTTAAATATTTATTGCACAGTCCAGGAGTGCCGAACGATATTTACGTCATGGCTTTACGGCACTCCTGGAACGCAGGTTATGTGATAAAACAAAGTATATTGAATCGGAATTTCGCAGTCACAGATGGTCCTTGTCCTGTTTCTCCGAATTCTACCCTTTTTGTAACCACCCATAAAACATACACATATGCAGTGCACGCGTTTGTTCGTTCTATAATATACGAGAAAATGCCTCCTTTTCTGTATTTGTGGCTATAAGCGTACACAACTTTCATAATATGAAGGTACATTTATTCATCTTTGATCATTATTACCAAACCATTTTTGAACGGAAGAGGACGTCAGAAAGTGGCCACAATGTGTCAATCGAAATGGTCCGTACGCTACCGTGTCATATGAACGAAGTTTTCCGAGTGACAATGGGAACGCCCGTAATAAAATAATGTGTTTTACGGCGTTTGGAACCAGCAAACTTTAGGACGCAGACGAGCGATCCACCGACGGAGTACGCAAGCACGTTAAAAAGAACAAATAACACATTCTCAATGTACATCTATTTGTCCCTCCGTTCGTCCGTATTCGTGTACGGATAGGGCATTACCATTAATCAAAATTTGATAAGTGCATTATTTTGTTTCCTAGGATGTTAAAGCGGTTTGGATTCCTTCCTTAGATTTTGTTCAATTTTTGCAAGGAGGTAGAGAAATCTATTCTGACACAAAGTATGATGTAAAAACACTAGGTCATGGAACTAGTTTTCCGAGTAGTCAGTCCTGTTGGAAGTGTGTATGAATAATTTTTATAATTTCATTGAAATTGGTAAATTTGTGGTGGTGTTCAAATTTGACATTTTTATTTGATGTCTGTGATCTAAATAATAAAATGTTTTTTCAATATACAAATGTAGTTTGGGTACATATTGTTTTACAAGGTCAAGTGACGAAAAATGGTATATTTAATTTCGGTCTCAGATTTATTGCCTTTCTACCCCGCCCGATTCATATTTACTGCAGCAAAATAGCACCCAGGTAAAATCTTTATAACCTTTTTCCCGCATTAAACTTTCTTCACTATTTTGTGAAATAAATCTAGTGATATAAATCTTTAAAATTATGCAATAAAATATATGTCACCGAGGCATCTTTTTCGCATAAAATTATGCAATAAAATATATGTTTTTATTTTGGTTAATGTGGCTAAAATGCTGAGAAAATCAATGAAAACGCTAAAAATAAAATTTATTGAACATATTGTAAGTATCGCGATAACACATAAACACACAATAAACAAAAATTACGAAACGAACCTGACTCGCAAAAAGTCATTTGGCATGAATATAATTTTTTTAACCCACCCACCTATTTTGTAATGCAATATTTTTTTCGGAACGTCAACCGTCATTTCGACTGGTATTTTCTAAAACTTTTGCATAATACTTATCAAAACTGTTCAATTTGATTTAATTTAGATTATTTTGAAACATTTTTACATTTATAAGGCTCATAACGTACTATGACGAATCACGCATGCGCACTAAACCGATCCAACATCCTTAAGAACCTTGCATTCATATTTGCATTTATCATATGACTTTCCTCGCATCCCAGTTAGTACGTTGTGTAAGGTTTATGTACTGAATAAAGTATAAATATACATAAACATAAGAGTTGCAAGCAATACAGAACTCCCATACCGGTTTTAGGCCATGACCATTATAGATTATTTTCAATGTTTCTGTTGACATGGCAACCACATCCCTTATTGTCCCCTGTCCATATACCAAATTTCATTAACCTAGCTAGGAAACTGTTTGAGTTAAACCAGGATCCCGATTTTGACGGACGGACGGACGTTCTCACTGACTTGACGTTGTGGGGTTTTCTTTTGTTCATCCTTTTGTTTGTAAAACCCCATATCAACATTTTGCACCCCATAAGCAACGGAATGAATAGAATCTAAAAATAGCCTATTGTTCCACACCCCACAACTACAAGTGGGTGCGTACGGACTGACTGACTAACGGACAGACAGACGGACATATGGCAAACCTTTAGTCCCCTCCGGTTGAACACCTGTAGGACTGATTAGAAACATGACCCTGAAATACAATGTAGATGGAACTGGAGTTATCGAGTGTACGCGTGTGGGCATATTACGTCACTTCAGCTTGCTGCCGATACACGAGGACTAGTAGGTGCCACTAAGTATAAATCGCAGCATTAAGTTTAATCTTAAAACATACGAGAATGGTGTAATATGCGAATTTATGACTTCATCCTTTGTTCCGTATTGTCAAGTTAATCGCATGATGCCTTATCTGTCTTACGTAGGTGTACAGATGTATGATTATACTGTAATAAAATATCGAGATATTGGTAATAAATAATGTGTTTAGATACAGACACCCCAATGTCGTCTAGAAACCTCCTGCTTTCATTATTGGTTCACTCATTTTAGAACAACCAGAGGGGTTTAGTTGGGCCGCCGCCATGATAGTTCAACGGGTTCAACAATGGACAAAAAGCCTGAGGTGGTGTAACGTTAACACAAGACGCCTCGGTTCCGTGCATATTTTAATAACTATACACTTTGACGACGTTATGAGATCTGACATAATAATGCATAATAATGTTCAATTATACATCGAAGATTTGGAGCCGACGATTATTTGTCTTTTTTTATTTCTTCTCTCACACAGTGTTTGGGTGCAAGTACATTAATATTTCATTAAGGCCTCGATTCAGAGTTTGCTTTTAAAGGGACTGCCTGGTGTATTGCAAAAATAAAATGAAATTGTCTAATATTCATGTATTTTTGGTATAGTTTCCTGCATATGCCATAAACAACCACATTGACATAAAAATAACTTGGGAAACATCGGAATTTTGTAGTAATTTAGCATTTTTACACCCACAATTCTATAGGGTATTAATACCCAATAGAATTAGCACTACTATCACTTAAATTGCCTGGAATTTGTTTCTATTCGATGAAGACGAATTGCGAAACAAACCGAATACCTCACAGATATTTTGTCTTTAGTTTGTTGAAGTTACAGTTTGATCATGAGTGAATTACATAATTCACATAACATTTTGGAAGGAAACTCTGCGATATTTTCAAACAGAAAAATACTTAGTGCCAAATATCAAGAGTGATGTAAATTGCGTATATGCCATAAATCTTTCATAAAGCAACCACCAGTGACATTCTATTATATAAATACTTGGTTAGGTAGGAAAATTACGTCATACAAAAGTTTTAGCCCGATCTGTGAGGCAGCAGCTTTAAACAGTATGATTTGCTTTATATTACATCACACTTGGTCTTGACATACATCATTCAATAATTATCTATTCAAGCCACGAGCTAGTTCATTGAGTTCGTTCGGATTGGAGCGAAAATGGTGTTTTTTTTGTGGAAAGTAATACGTGTAAACAAGTCGAGTAAATCCAATGCCGTAATTTATAAAGAAATAGAAACATAGTGTCATATCGACCAGGGCTCTACAATCTGTGTTTATCACCACGAAACATAACAATATATGGTTTTACACCGTTCGCACTGCTTATGTTATAAAAGCCCACGTAAACCGTTCATCAATTTGTAAGTAAGTAAGTAGTAGGTAAGTAAGAAAAGTCTATATTTTACGAGGCTAACATATTTAAGATAATGCAATCTTTCATGATTATGGGCCTCAACATAGATACATAAATATAAATGACAAAGTAATAATTGCAAAAAAAAAACCAATAAGACAAAACTATTTAACACAGTTTATGGCTCAAATCACCATCTTCATCACTTACATTTTGACCACTTACACAAAGTAAATTGGAAAGGGACTTGTTTCTAACATGTTAATTTAAGACGGTTGCTGTACCGGCATTCTCCTTCCAGGTCGTTACTAGAATTGCTATGTCTTGACCGTTCTTCTTTGCGTACGTGCATTCCTGCGTGCGCTGCGTGCGTGCGTGCGTGCATGCGTGTCCGTAAACACATATTATTAGCTCGACTATTCGAATAATATTGAGAGCTACTGTACTCATCCATTCGTCGGCGTCAATGTCACATTTCTTGTTTCGGGTTTTTGGTGCAAGCTATTATATTTGACCATACCTTGCATATTATCCATATTATAGCATTAAAACTTTCAATACTTGTCCACCATCATAAGTCAACACTACTGGTGAAATGCATAAACTTCATTTAGATTTGAGTTATATCTCTTTTTAACTCAGACATTTTGGGTAAGGTTTCTGTGTGTTATCTTCTATATTTGGCCATATCGTACATAGTATCCGTGCTAAGGCATTTAAACTTACAACACTTTAGTCTTGTTCACAATCATTAGTTAAACAGATTAAAGGAAATCGGACAATGAAGACAGCATTCAACTTAAACAGCTGAGCAAAGAAAACATATAAAAACGTCACATACTACGATAACATGAAAACAAAGAGGCATAGACAGTGCCCAACGTAAAAAAACTAGCAACCACAAAAACATGACATCCAACACTGAAAGTCTGCAGCTTCAGTCAGTCAAACTAAACCAGAGTAGGGGCAAACTTACAACACTTGTTCACCATCATAAGCCAACACGACGGGCCAAGTGCGATAACTCCATTTGAATTAAAGTAGAGTTAAGCCCCTAATGTTCTTACGTTCTTTGTTAAAGTTTTACGTGCATGTTACATTCAGACCAAATACTAACTCATACATGTACTATCCATGACATTGCATTGAAACTAAGTTGTATAACTTATAGCCAGTTTTGAACTTAGATTTATGTGACAAATGTCTGCGATTATTTAAGCACGCTGTCTTATGTGCAGCTCTTGTTTATGTTTTGTCATGCCATCGATTGTACCGGGATGATTTAGCACCGTCATACACCCGCACAAATAAAATTAAAGCACTGAAAGTACTCCTGTGTTGCGTACAGATGCCATTAAAACTAATATCGGTTAAGGTTGCATCAACATTTTATGTTTGAGTTCTAATAAGCCCAGCCTCACTCAGACGTTTGTGCTGCTCAAGACACCAAGCGAACCAGCAGTTACATGGACCGTATTTAGCGGATATTTACAATAACCATTTTTAAAGACTTGGAGAGTTCAACCGGTGTCAAGAAAGTGACTGGGTAGTCTCAGAAGGACTGAATACAGCGTAAATTTAAACATTACAAACACACAGTACAGGAATATTGATTTCCTGACACTGAGTGATACATTCTCATAATTACAAAACTTGTCAGCCATCTTTAAAGACTGGGCGCAGGCTGGATAGACAAAAATGACAATATCTCCATAATTATAGATATATGAATATACGAGGGTTGTATGATAAATTCGTGGACTTTTTCTATTATTCTGTCATTTTCGGTACGAAAGTTGCCGAAACGATAAGAGAAATTTGAAAACTTAAGTTTTATTTTCCAATTGTTAAACAATTTTAAATTATTATAAAAACATAGAATAACAAAGTGTGTTTTAAAAGTTGTAAAAGAGCTGTCAATAGACATATTGGTCAGTGAACAATTAGTTGGATAATAATATCTAAAATAACCTTTGTGACATTGACCTTGGGCAAAATGGGCACAGGCCGCGCACCAACTTAGTTTACAAGTATGTTTGACAATGATAATGTAAAGTTACAGTAGCATTCAGCAAAGGTTTCCAAAAGAACATTAACCATGAAAATAACCAAGCAAATTGGCGACCATAGGCATCATGGGCTTAGCCCTCGCACTTATTTTGTCTACAATGATGTTGTAAAGTTTCTCTCTCTTTAAAGTAGCTTTATGAAATCTAGGTCTAGTTCGTAACTGGGTCATCTGGGGTCAAAAACTAGGTCGCCAGGTCACTGATTCTGCCTTAACTGCTGGTCATATGGTGAGCGCTTTAGAGCCAATGGTCCTCTTGTTGTATTAGTCAATTTTCCTTGAGTTATTAAAATTCTATCTGAATTTCGTGAAATGTAAAATAAATATAAAATGTATGAACAACCATACTGTGAAGATGCCCCTCACTAATAACTGTAATGAGTTATTTTCATCTATTATCAATGGATGATTGAATCCCCTTTAGGCAATGCCTTAGTTCATTGTTCTTCATTGCTTATATATTTCTGTTACTTTACAAACAAGAAGGCCCTTGGACCCTAAAATATCACATGCCGTCTCTTAACCGGTGACCTAGTTCTTTACTTTGGATGACCTATATTCCAACTCAATCTTAATTTTATCTAGACAAACAGTCTGACTTACTTTCACGAAGATCCAGAAAACACTCCAGCCTAATTGCATACACATCGTGTTCTCTATGATGTGGCCTAGTGTCCTTGTTTTCGAGTCAATATGAACCTATATCGAACTTGACCTAAATGTTACAGCATGTATAGATAATCATTAACGTTTAAAAATAATGGTGCAATTGTGACCTCTTGTCTAGACAAGGTTTTTCTATGATTTGACCAAATGACCCAATATTGAACTTGACCTAGATGTCTTTGACATGATCTTTGTAACCTACATGTAGTGCCTAAAATATTAGCACTGCATTGTTAGGAAAGAGAGAGAAAGTTTGTGTTAAACATTGAATTTGGCAAGCTCATTCCGAATAACTAACCGACCCCTGTCAGAGCCTTGAATAGATATTTCATGGTTGACAACTGTAGAATACTTCAATTTATAACTAACCAATCTCTGTCAGAGACCTTAAATAGATATTTCTGGGTTGACCGCTGTAGAAAACTTCCACTTATATCTAACCGATCCCTGTCAGAGACCTTAAATAGATATTAAAGGATTGGCCGCTGTAGAAAACTTCCAATTTATAACTAACCGACCCTTGTTAGAGACCTTAAATAAATATTTCTGGGTTGACCGCTGTAGAAATCTTCCACTTATAACTAACTGACCCCTGTCAGAGACCTTAAATAGATATTTCAGGGTTGACCGCTGTAGAAAACTGGCACTCATAACAAACAAACGTCCTGTCTTATACCTTACATAGGTATTTCATGGCAGTAGAAACCTGTCACCTACAACTAACCGATCCCCTGCCGGAGACCTTACAGCTGTTACACTGTATATAGATCTTTTAGCGATGGCCAATATCTTGGATATTTGAAGAAAAAAACATGTGTGCTATCTGCGATGCTTTGCATCAAAATTAGTCTTGTAGATGTATACCTCATTTAATTATTGATCATTTAGTGTAGTTACATTATACAATGAAGATATGAAAATATTATTTGAAATTTGTCAATCAAGTAAAATTCTCATGAGTTTTGAATGTACGTAGACAAGAATAAATTCAATGATTTATCTCCAAAATAATTGCGGTTATTTTATTAAAAACTTTGCGTGGTAGTGGAAACACATACCCACCCACCACACCCTTATGGCTATTAGTGTAACGTTAAACTCCTATTACTCAGGAGTCAGTAAACCCAGAGAAGCCAAATATTCGAATTGGCCATGGTCAAAATTGTAAATATAAGACAAATGCTGTGTTTCTTGGCTATTTTATCATTAGTAAGAATAATCCAAGTAAGTTTTGTGTTAAAATCATGGGTTACTACATGTTTGCAATAAATTATGTGCAAGGGTCATGACCTTTGTTGTGGTTTGAATGAAAACTGTTGAAAAGTGCGAAACTAAGTTTTCTAGCTCTCGGACCGGAAAAGACGGACTTTTCTCTGGTAGGTTTACATTCATGAATATTGTGGAGAAACGGTCTGGAAACCCTATTATTTTGGATCCAATTTTGAGTTAGACATGTATTAGGGTAGCCAAACATGAATACTGTATAGGGCTAGCTATCCGTTTAACCATTTTTGTGTGGCGTAAACGCCACACAATGTTATTACCACTTTTCAGCTTACGACCAATTTAACGCATTAGGCCTCGGCAAATAAATAGTTCTATGATTTGAACAATATTACAAGCATGCAACACAGGTAACACGTATCATTGGACCTGAGATGTTTACATTACCAACATTTACTTATATTAAGACCAACAATTTTATCAGACTTTTATTTTTAGAGGATTTTATAGCAAATCATTCCGCAACGGACTATATTTTTACTACCAACGAATGTTCTCACTGGTGGCGGGAATCTAATAGTTCCCACGGTTTTCAATAGTATACTGTAACGTATGTAAATCACTCCGCCGCTGCACATTGCAGACGATGACCTAATTATGTTGTATACAAACATTGATGCTATATATAGCTGGTGGGGGGAACTGAAATAGTTCTACGTACATATCGATCGGCCGATTAACGATGCTATCGCGGTAAGCGTTAAACGCACTAGTCAATTTCTACCGTGCTTTATATAAGAACTCATAATTTTCGTATCTATAATCCGATTTTGAATATTTAAAGCTTGTAATGAAGCAGAGATATATGTCTCTCTTTTACACAACATTCAACATACGATACCCTAATTAGTTAATCCACGGCGACGAGTAAGAATCCGTTCCGCGTAAAAGTAAGTTTAAAATATCCCGTTTTATACCAAATAAACGGTCGAAAATCATCAATTATTAATTTAATATTCGATCGATTTTGTTCGTTAAAGCTTGTTTTAAAAGCTAATACTTAAAGGTTTTATAAAATGTAAAACTTGTTTTTAAAGCATTAATCGGCCGATCGATATGTGGGAGCGACGCCATATTTACCCCTTTTACATACGTTAATATAGAGGGTCATTTAATTAACATGCGTGGTCATACGGAGAATAAACAGTCAGTTATCTTGACACTGGTCGAATTCTCCAAGTCGTTAAAAATGGTATTTGTAAATATCCCTTCATTGATGCTCAGCAGTTACTTAAGTAAGTTCCAGGTAACTGCTGGTTCTCTTGGTGTCTTTAGCAGCACAAATGTTTGAGTAAGGGTGGGCTTATCAGAACTGTGACATAAAATTATGATACAACCTGGATTCGATATTGGATTTAATGGCATCAGTACGCCACACATCAGTACTTTCAGTGCTTTGATTTATTTTGAGCCGAAGATGTGGATTTTGCGCCTTTTTCACATGTTTTCGCGACCTAAACAAATGACTACTTGGTGCCTAAATTTGTCAATATGTTTCTTTGTGGGCTGTTGTTTTTGTGTATTTTGCTTGCTCTAGGATATTTAAACTCAACAAAATGTGCAATTCTTCTCAGGTGTGTGATTGACAGTGAATCCGTGTCCTTAACATAGAAAGGTGTGTGTCGGCCGGAGAGAAATCTTCATTCTGGGTTGTCCGCCCCCTCATTTCTAGTTCGGCAGGGGAGACCACCGTGGTTTGATTTCAGATTCGCACTAAGTCTGTTCGTAACAGGAAGTAACATAATACCAATTTGTCTATTATGTTAATATTCGATTAAGTAGTGTATGTCGAGTCAAGATTTATGTTTTCATAGTGTAATCGCATCACAAAACACTTAAAATAATTTGGTATTAGTCCGTAAAACACGTTGACACTTTATACTTTTATCATACTCATATAGACGCTTTTAATCGTATTCCCCGGAAGTCGTGATTCTTGAACGCTTAGGCAAAATACATTTTTTAAATATTTACTTCTCTTGAAATCCAGAAGTAATTTATTTAGAGTTCGCCGGTAGTCTAAATTAACGGTTATCTAATAGACGCTCATTAAATATATAGCCAGACGAGGCGCTTATTAAACATTTTGCGATGCTTACTGAAATACGCCAACTATATGTATGACGTCATAGAATAAGCTTATATAAGGCGGTAATCGACTGATTCGTATGCTCACCGAACGCAGTAGTTAGACGCAGTAGTAGTTAGACGCAGTAGTTAAACGCAGTAGTTAGTTACTTGCAGTAGTTAATTTTAGACTTATTGTTATTCTTCTACGAGACTGTTGTGCGTGGGTTGTTCGGTTAGTTAGATAGTAGTTTGTAGGTAGTTGAAGTCTGTTGATAGGAGCTTGGTAGTACCGCTATATATACGGAATCGTCCATCTCGCAAGGGTGCTCGATTGGGCATAGATGGTATTGCCGGGTTTTTAGTTAGTTGATAGTTTAGTCTGGCTGAAGCTTCGTGTGGTGCCGCTATATACGGAATCGTCCTACTCGCAAGGGTGCTCGATTGGGCATAGATGGTACTGCTGGATTTCGGTTAGACTAGTTGAGCTTGTGAAAGTTGATTACGTTGGTAGAACGAAGTAATAATCCTGTTGGACCAGCGTTTGGCTCTTGCTGTCTGTGTAGTTAGATTAACGTGACGTCTGAGTAGCAGCATAGACAGTACGTCTTTTGTGGGTGTTTTGGTAGCGTGTTTCTAGTGGTTTGGACTACAGTGGATTTTGTTCGTCTGGTTAGGAGGTTAGGGCGAACTACTGCTAGTGGTAGCTGGAAACGTTACAAGGTCACACAAGGTGTCTCGTTGTTCAAAGCTGAGTCATACGTGAGCCCGTGTTAGGTTCACGGAGGTTGTTCTACTGTTGGAAGTTGTATTGTTGAGCTACGCGGCTGTGTCTGGAGAATCTGTTTGCTGATTCTGTTATATTTGGTATACACCACGGTACATTTGAACTATTCTAAAGTTGACTTGTTCCAAACTCTCTATCTGTCACTCTTAGCTTTATTACATAAGCCCGGCAAGGTTATAGATCCCACTTGTATATAGGTGATTCTTTGTATATATTGGAAAGAATTAAGTGTGTTGCTGTTTGCCGACTTACGTTTAGTGTGAATGATAGTAGTTGAGACTAGTGGATTGCATCCTTACTCCCTGTCGGTTTCAGAGAGGGTCCATGCACGTTACATTAGAATAACCAGAACTTCAAGGATGATAATTCTATACAAACCTGTTTTCAGTTCAGCTTTAGCTTTCAAATATTAGTAATACCATAGAGTAACTAGAGTATGATATATTTAAGCTACGAATTCACATACTCTGCGAAAGCGAAAGTTGGAAAATCCTAAAATCTTGAAAAAGATCAATTTTAAAAGGAAACTTGTATTCGGATTTCATCTCGAAAACATTTACCCATGCTATTAACCTATCCTTAGGTCGAGTATTTGCCTTTCACGATACTGCCAGAATATTGTTCTAGTTTCAGGAGAAGTTGTCATCAAGCATACATATCCGCAAGTAAAGGGAGTGATACAAGTATTGACAGCAAACACTTATAGAGATTATCCTGCAAGTGGAGTTTACACAAGCTATCTATTTATAGAGAAGTCCATGAAAAAGCCTTGTCATACTCAGACATAGCTAACCATGGTGGGAATTTTACGTTTATAACCAAATAACGGACATACAGTGACTTCAAACACTATTCAGGTATCTTAGCATGTGTATTGGTAATACATTGCTTATCAATATGAAAGTTAATGTAAGGTAAACTTACAATATTTTTATGATCATCAACAATGTACTACAGTGAGAAGTTAGCTAGAAAAAACTTAAATACGGGGGGTGTTCGATATGTATTGTCACTGTCGGTTGCATGACACTATTTAGAAGGATTCTACGGTTACTGTCTAAAAGTTGTATGTTTCTATTCTATATCTAGGAAATTACATAGCCTTTCGTCAACAATTAAATAATTTATTGAACTTAGAAGAGGGTATGCTCGAGTACACTGGCCTAATGTTCATTTTAAGCTAAATTTGTGTCATCTTTGCAGTAGTTGTTTAGAAAAGTAAATGTCAGTAATCGTTAAACTGCAACATACGATACGATAACTGGATCCTTATATTTCCATTAGAACTTTAAATCAAAATGAAATTATTTGTTGTGTACGAGTAAGACGGTCAAAACAAGGGAGATCACTCTTATTTATACCAAATGATGTTTGTTGTTTCACGCACCAATAACTTCATATCAATTGTATTTTGATCGCAAACTCTTCTCGGAAATCAATGTTGATGGTCTATGGCTTACATACATGTATGATATGTCAAAGTCCAATCAATAAAACTAATGGAATATTGTCAATGAAAAATAGCATGCTTTTTTGACTAATTTTGACACCTATTTTCGCGACTTTGAAATGCTCTTATTTTGTTCAAATGGTAATCAAGTACAGCAAATCATGTTTTATCTAAGGAATTTAGATTATTTACGGTATAATAGTTGTGGAATAAGATTATTTCTCGAAAGGAAGTTTTAATCGACAGTTATTCGCAAAAAGTCGCAGTGTCTATTACTGGCCCTTTAAATAGACAACAGAACCAACATTCCGGTAATTAAATTTTATTGATTTTTTTCACGAAATATTGCGGAAATCTTGATGGTTCCAGAAATGTAAAAATATTTAAAGATATCAACGAAGTTTCTTATTCGTGACCCAAGTGACAATACATATCGAACACCCCTCGTAATTACAAATAACCTTAGTTTCTGACACATGCGGTACACTATACATGTATTCTATCTACAAATGTACATGCCTTTTTAACGACTGATATAAACGATATGGTTCAATGTGTATAACCGAATACACAATACATAACAAGAGAAGTTAAAACGAAGTACATATCAGAACGCAATCCAAACTAGCGGAACCCAAAAACTTCTCTAGCTGCCTATTAATATGCATGCACACACAGCTTGTCGTCTCATTTCCTGGATTTATCTGTTGAAAAAAATCCTAATGCATGTGTGCATCTTTCTGTTCTTAAATCTTACTTTAATTTAGGATTGTTACAAATGCACTGTTTTTCCGCATATAGCTTCTCTCAGAAACTAAAAGTATTTCTTATGAATTCATTCCCATTAATATAGTATGATTGTAGTGATCATAGATTTTATTTCCAATTGTAATTCTTGTTATAAGTGTGCTCATCAGATCGACTGTGTTTAAGTATGTGTTTAAGATGGATGCTATTTTAGTATGTGGGACGCTTAGTACTAACGTAAAGGAACCTTAACTCGGCAGGAACCGTAACTCGTCACTTTTTGTTTTTGTAATCTCACCTTTTATGACGTCAACAGATAGTTTGGAGGTGAACATTTTTTAAAAGTTAAATAAATCTTTATGTCATCTGTACATACCAACCTGTAATACAACTGAGTTGTATTTGAATACTAAGCCATACAAAACCGACCTAAAACATACCTATTAATGAACACGGGCGACGACAAGTTGCGAATTTAGGAGTCTCGGGCGAAATATTATAGTGCAATGTAGATACACTTATTTGTTATTTTCCACAGGTGTTTGTGTCCTTGAATAATTGGTCTTTCCGAATTTGCCTCTCGTTTGATAAGAATTTTGCATTAAAAGTACCTTGATAATGGTTAAGCACAATTGACGAGTCTGGGACCCCATTGACGACTTACGGACCCCATGGTTTGTTACAAAATTGTAAACATTACCAATCTACCACATCGCAACAATACTAATTAAACTCTTTGTTTTTGCGTTTAATCGTCTTAACAAATCAATTAACTTTGTAAACGCTATTCTCGAGACGTCTATTAAGAGTTTCTAGTCTAAAAATGAACATATTTTGAACCAAAATTTTTTTAGCACTCATTAGTAAATAACTATGCTTCACGAAATAGTATGCTACTGTTGTCCATTTTATTACGCTATACTATAGCATAATGTATGTCTATTGTTTGTTATGGAACGAAACACGCTTGTCCTTTACTCTATTTTTGTTCTAATCGATTAATATGAACTCCATACTTGGTAAGAAAGGTTGCCATTTGTATTTAAAAACATTTATAAAACATGCTAGTAACTGTCGTCTACTATTGGTTGACTACGAAGTAATAAGTGTTATACATTTAGAGCTATATGAGATAAAGAAGGAAAGTAAGAGCGTAAAAGGGCTGGTCGAAAGTGGACCATTGAAAACATGGCAGGTGCGTATTTATATAATATTAGCTGATCTCATCAAGGAAAGAACCAATTTAAATACAAATGGGGGATAAAACTAGTAGCCAAATTCGCAATAACTTCGCTAGAAGTTAAAAAGAAACTGGAAAAAGTTCCACAAAGAAGGGAAAGGAGAAGAAAACTAAGTTGAGAAAACTGAAACGAATTGGAAAGAAGACTGTGCGATAACCGAGGAAATAAAAAGATAAAACAATCAACCATGAAGACTTAACCAACATCAGAAAACTTAAAGGCATCAACGACCAATCTTAAGAAAGCTCTCTGCTTCATTTGCTTTGATTATGAAGATGCTGATCAAAAGCTGTTCAGATTAAAAGTTGTGTTCAAAGCTATCGCGACAGGCGCATGACACGTTAGCCATTGATTTATATGCTGCTACTGTATATAATTATGTGATAGATAATAGTCTCAAATATACTCTAGTATTGTATAAAAGTATATAAAATTACACATAAAATAATTTGCCTTAGTGTCTATGGTTTCAAAACTGTGATTTTTGATGAAGTTATTCGGATGACGAGTTAAGGTTACTAGTAGTGACGAGTTATGGTTCCACAGGTCCGTAAGTCGGCAGGCTCTACCTTACCGTATTCCGAGACCTATTGTAACCGATTTATAGGTGCTAGATACACGGAGAATGGTTTAAAAGGCGCCTAAAGGGTTCAGGTATATTTTGGGACACAGAAAGTATCCACAGAATTATGTAGAAACCCATCCGAACCTCATTTATAGCGAAAAGTGACGAGTCAAGGTTCCTTTACGTTATTAATAACAAACATTAGCTAATATCGTAAATGTAAGAAACTTTTCAGTAAAGTAAATATAACGTCAACGTCGCCAAAAAAGGGCCGTAGGACAATTTCTGTAGACATCGATTATTACATAGCATTTGGTAACACTTTGTCACAGGAATAATTAAAATACATGTACAGATTAAGAAGAGAAACACTATTTCATACATACAATCGTTTTCTTAAAACAATAAAAAAACCTTAAAATGAAGAAGTTATAAAATCACGGTTAACATAACAAACGTAATTTTAACGCCAATGGTACACTTTCTAAAGACATTGAAAAACGAGAAAAACGCATTGTTTATGTTATTTGCTCAAATAAGTTTTTATATATAGTATTTTTAATGAGATGATTTCACCCAACCTACGCTCGGATTTTCGTCACGCATGATCTATCCGCATTGCTAAACTGCCAGTTATATTTCACTGTTGTCTATTGTGTAACAAAACTATACGGAGAATGGATATAACGGTCAGTGGTGTTGATTTTAGTCCGGCTGATGATACGTTGCTTCAGGCTGGACAAACCGTTACTGATCAGGAGCTGACACACAGTGGCGACCATTAATTTCACGAGTCTAGCCAGACGTCTGAGATTGATATTTCTCGGCTCGGTGGCCATGGGTCATGTGATGGTGACCATGACGATAGTGAAGATGACTTCCGGGAAAATATACAGATACTTGAAGAGTATAGAGGGTTGGTGAAACTATACAGGGAGTTACCGAAAGACATGTGCGTAGCTAGAATTAACCAGACGTTTGCCTCCAGTGAGATTGACTTAGCGCGTGTGCGAGATATGTACTTTGAGTATTTGAAAGATTCTGACCCACATTTCCCATTTGATCACAATGTCTTAAGCGAAGAATGCTTACACGTACCGGAGAATCGGTGACGGTACGCTTAGCACAGGATATTTACACAATTATAGAAGTTACCGAAGGTGGTGAACCTAATTTGTTGAAAAACATGGTTAGTACCGGACGCAAAAGCAGGAGGCCTGCCTTCCTGTGTGAAAGTCGCACTCATCATACCAGATCTCAACAAAGATCTACCGCTAAGCCTGCATCAAAATGTAACTGTAGCTCGTATATAAACATACTCAGAGTCACTGTTTCCTCTTTACAAGCTGACATTTTACTTATCAAACAGACAAACCACCTACATCATAGTTGTAGATCCAGGCAAATCGATGAAATAAAACAATGTGTGATTTCATGTAGTGTTAGTGTAAGAGACTTTACTGGCAATGTGCTGGCCAAGATCCAGAGCATAACCAGTTCACTCATGTGTAATTTTATCGAATTCGAGGACAGAGTGAGACTGTTGAAGGTAATTGTAGAGTCGACTATAAAAATGAACGCATCTTCATTGGACGTTGACGCGAGTGGATACCGTCTTGATTGAGCAACCTTCATATACTGCACATGTTGTTCCATCTGAAGTAAATCCTGCTGCTACCACAGAGATGCTTCACACTACTGCTGATGATCGAGTATCTACGCTAACTATCACTGACTACGACGAAGAAGTGTATACACCGACTGTAGGTGAACCCATACCAGTGCATACCACATGGCGACAAGATACGTTTAAATCGTGACGTGTATCTGAACTCGATAGTGATGGGTTTAGCGTATCTATGCGAAGACACACTAAACGCTATTTTGTGATGAGTTCGCGTGTTTATTACTAGATGAAGGTTTCTGGCCTTCTATATTATTTGACGACCATGGGAATCGCGTAATGGAATGAGGCGAGTGTCCCAGTGGTTGGAGGTACCACCTAGATTCAGTCCTGCGCACCAATATACGAGTGTGTTGTCACGTGGGACGGGAACAACTAAGAGACAAAACACTTACTCCAGAGAGAGTAGATTCTCATTACTGGTGAATGATACTAACTAGAACTGTAAATTTTTACAGAAATTTCTCACAGAAATACATTATTAACCTGTTGTATTACTGTGCATTATAGTTATTATTTGTGATTATGAATATTATTACATGGAACGTTACTGGTATTATGTCGAATGCTTCTTATTTGTGTGAAGTATTAACTGAAGGTGATATTGATGTTTGTGGCATATCAGAACAATGGTTGTCGTCCCATAACATGCATTTTCTTAACTCAATATCTAGCAATTACAGTGTTCATGCAGCCTTTGATAGCAGTCTTACCAGCCATGTGGGTCGTGGTAGAGGCGGTGTAGCGCTTATGTGGAAACGTACATATGATATGCAAATTGTTCCTATGAACATTGAAGTGATAGAATTGTTGGAATTCAGGTCGAGTGTAAAAATAAATCATATATCTATATTCTTCAAGTATATTTACCATGTAGCAATCAGCCGAGGCATGTTATTGAACAAAATATATTTCTATTGTACGACTTGTATCATACATACAATGACCATGGCTTGATAATTATTATGGGTGACTTTAACGCACTTTTGCTAGCATCACATGTAAAATATTGTGACTCACTCTTTCGTCAAATTTTGTATGGTTGTAACTATTGCGTTGCAAATTTATTACCAATTTGTACAGGAGCTGATAATTATTTTGTCTCATATGATGGTAAACATACTTTGATGATAGATTACGTATGCCCGCCAGTTGAATATACTGACTTTATTACATACTGTGAATTAGCAGATGATTGTTGCCTAAATGTGTCTCGTCACAGGCCTATTTTGTTTGGTTTAAATAAAGACATGTGTGAAGGTGGGTCGAGTTAATCTTTCCACGTGATCCTATTCATTGGAGAAAATTACGAGACTACGAACAGTTACTTGCAAACACGGCCATTGTGCAGCGACTAAGTCGGTCTTGTCAACTTTGACCGGGTGATATAGACTATACTTACAATACTGTATGTCAGGAATTATTCATTGTGCTAATGCTTCGCTGCCTGTGAAACGATTTCGTAAATTTGTGAAACCATACCGGAATAACGACATATCCCGTTCCCATTTTGTCATGAGGACCGCGAAGAGGCAGTGGTTTCGAGCTGGGAGACCGCGGGGTCCACTACATCCCGACTACGTGATATATTCATCGTCGATATGTAGAGGTCTTCTTGTCTCAGTTAGAAAATAATCTTGAGACCATGGCCCGTGAGGACAGCCAGTCGTTCTGGCGTCATGTTAACAAGCGCCGCTCACGTACATCGAACTCTGTTGGAGCCGTTATCAAGTTTAATGGAGAGACCTATCGTGATCGTGATAGTTTGGTTACACAGTGGGTATGTACTTTGCTAATCTTTATTCACCTTCGTAATCCCAAAGTTTCGATGCCGGATGGGAGAACACCGTGCGTACTGTTGTACAGGACACTATGAGCCGGCTGGAGCCAGATAAAAACGCTATATTAGTCTCAGTGACAGATATTCAGGACGCAATCACCAAACTTCCTCGTGGTAAATCTGGTGGCAATGATGGAGTCGTGTACGAGCATTTAATACACAGCAAAGATATTATGTCTATAGTGCTTGGAAATCTATTCACGAACATGTTGCGAACCTCGTATATTCCGTCAGATATGAAAAGCGGAGTCATTGTGACCCTTCACAAGGGCGGAAGAAAAGGAAACGATGATCCGAATAATTACAGGGCCATCACGTTGTCATCTTTGTTTCTTAAACTATATGAACTTGTACTTTTGAATAGAAGCCAAGAACAGATTCTCAGGAAACTTGACCCCAAGCAAGGCGGACTTCATAAAGGATTAGGCTGCTTAATGACTTCATTCATGTTTCGCGAGTGCCTACATTTTGCTAGAGAATTCTCTTCTAAGGTATATATTAGCTATCTAGATGTCAGACAGGCATTCGATCGAGTGTGGACAGATGGTCTGTTTTACCATTTGATTTTGATATGCGTAGACGATACAACACTGCTGGCATTTAGAAATATGTATTCCGACGTGCGCAGCAAGGTCCGGTTTCTGGGTAAACTATCCACAGAATTCCCGCTATCACAAGGAACGCGTCAATGAGGTAAAAGTTCTCCTCTTATGTACTTGGTGTACATCAATGGCCGGTGATATGGTCCTTGTGTCGCTATCGAAAACCGGAGTGTTACGAATGGAATGCTTAACATCTGCAACGCGTGTTCACAACGATGTAGATATCTCTATAACAATGACAAATGTGAGGTGGTAGTGTTTAACGATAAAAACATGCAGCAAACACAATTTATGCTTGGTGATAAACTCCTAAATGAAACAGAGAAGTACTGTTATCTTGGACTTGTTTGTGATAAACATCTCTCGTCTGGAGGTAACATCCGGGATGGTGCCACTAAGCTGAGAGGAGCATTTGCGCAAATATGTACTAGTGGTATACATCCGTCAATGATAAGCCCCGCAACAGTGAGAAGCATAAACTACAGTGTGATAATCCCGAAAGCATTGTATTCATGCGAGTTGTGGAACAATTATTCATCACGAGATAAGTATGCTTATCCTAGAACGTGCTCATAGACACTGTGTTAAACGAATACACTTTACGTCAACGAGCACCTTATTTGCATTGACATGTCTGGGTACAATACCCATAGAGACAATGATTAATTACAAGAAACTGACACTCTTTGGCCAACTTTTTCGTTTGCAGCATCACTATCTATCAAAGGCTGTATTTGTGAACCGTCTCATACGCTACTATATTGGAGACAGACAATCTACGGGTTTCATACCCGATATATATCGACTACTGGCAAGATACTATTTGCTTGACTATTTTGGCGCGATTCGTTGAAATAGGGGAATTTGCGTCGATACATTCATGGAAAAGGATACTGCGAACAATTGTCACCTCAGAGCAAATGAACAATCTTAAATTCTTAATGTTATGGAAGTTAACGGCCATTCGTGGTTGAGTAACACTATTGTGGACAGTAAATGGATATCACCCCCGTGGTCTATAGCTAAGGCCTCAACACATTATGCAAATATATGCAAGCCACTTATGCGATATTATAGAACTCTTTGTTTCCCGGAGATACATGCGCTCATGTCAAAAGTGCTAATTAAGAACTGATAATGAACCGACCAACTTGTTATTATACTGCCATGCAAATGTAGTCTATCAGAAACAGATTTGGGATAGTATGCTTAATATGAATGGTGTGAATAATTTCATTACGTTTATACGACAACCAACAATTGATCAGTGTAGAACTATATTCAGTATTGCTTCATTAACAGATGATAGCTCATTTGTCTACATGCATTTGACAACGCAGGTCGTTAAGCTTTTAACAAAGGAAGAACTTAGGTATTATGTAAACTGTTATGTGTGTGTGTGTGTGTGTGTTCGTGCGTGCAATTTGATACTACTGTTTGAAATCGTAATGTCACACCTTTTGCTTTTATTTCGCTTTTCGCCTTCTAAGCCAAACGTTTGTGACAAGTTCACACTAAATCTAGACGTATATCGTAATATGAACAAATGCACTGCATCCAGCGGGGATTTTCCATCAGGTTTTTGGATAATCTGATCGAGGACAAAAATGACTAAGGAATTTGTAAATGCTCCACAGAGACTATAGATCTAGCCTCTGGCTGCCAAGCAACACTACATAGGATACGAGGCAAACAAATACTTAGAAAAGAGTGTTTTCCGATCTAGGAGACGGGTTGCACAGATATGCCCTATAAAAAGTTATAGTTTAAATTTACAGTCGTCTTTTATTTGCTATTTATAATTCAATTCAACATATTCACAAGTTGGCGCGCTATGCCGTGCGACGACGTCGCGTTAACGTGCGATGACGTCGCGTTAAATGATGTGACGTCATTTCCGACGTCGCCGTATTGTTTTTTACGTTGGATTGAATACGATATGTATTTTTTTCAATAATGTTCACGGTTTGATTCCGGCTTATAATTATATGCCGAAACGTTATTAAAAGAGTGGAGCTGTATTTATATTTCATATTGGAAAAAAATAAATTAGACAAGACTGGTTCTCAAATCTTGAGCAACAACTTGCCTCTACCGGAAGTGGGACGTGCAATTCAGTCTACCGAATCATTATTCTGCATCCGGTCTGTCAAAATAAAATAGACCATAGCCAATGCAACTACAACAACAACAATCACGTGTTTTTCGCATGTAATCGTTAATGGGAATAAATCCCCCATTACTATATCTGATTGCTCTCATGCCACAACGTTTGCTTTCATTTCGTTTTCGCCCCGTAAGCCAAAGTATGTGGCTAATATTGATATACATTGTATACAGTAGTTATACAGCGCTATATGTAAATATATCATTCATATTCATATGTTTATTTATATTTGTACATTTATTTAATGATTTGTTATGTTTTGTAAATATGTTATGCTCTCCAAAATGGAGGAAAATAAAAGTTATTATATAATGATTGAAACACGTCATATTTTGTAATCTCTACACGCATTTTTTTCTGAAAACAACGTCTTTTTCCAAGTTCCCGTTCTGTAATGCAAATTAACAGAAATTCCATCAGTAGTATGTTGTTCGAATACTGAACACGCGAAATATTGATGACTTTTGAAAAGGATTTTCATTAAGTGAAAGTGTGATTTTACTTCAAATACTTGCAAAATAATGTTACATCTCTACAACATATATTGTACGTTTCATGCACACTTCGTGTAAATTTAACGTTTTCATTTTTAAGCATTTAAAATGGAAAGTTAACCAACTATGTAAGAAGTTTGTTTGCTTTTATAATGATATATAACATTTAAGTTTAAGCGACGAAGCAATGATACAATTACTTAATAAGAAATAAAAACGCCGAAAAAGTGAAATAGCTGACGTCTATAAGAACATGATTGTAATCCAGTCGACTTTGATTTAGTTCTGATGATAATTTCTACCATATTGTAGTTCAATTTTAACCCGTAAGCTAAGATCTTTCTGACGAGTCCATTAACTCGTAAGTAACGTGCAGAATCTTTGACCAAAAATGCTGTGGCTCCAACCCCCAAATATCGCATTTTTCAAATAACGTTTTCATTTTATTTAAGGATTTTACATGTATTCATAAACAGGATTTAATTTTTCTGGTGCTTTTCTGCTTTTGTTCAAATACGAAACAATTTATATAAAAATAACTTTGTGTTGGAATGCAAAACATTTACATGAAGTCTATTAGTACTGCATACAATACTCTATCAGAAGATAGAGATTTTGATGACTCTTAGCGCTACATCACACAACAAGGGACCCAATTCGTCAGACTAACATATAACTCATAGACATTTAGTACCATACTCTGGAAGCCCTGGAGGGCACTTTTGACTTGTGACTAATGACGTCTGACTAAAGGATTTGTGACTTATGACTTGTGACTTGCGGGGGCCCTGGAGGGCACTTTTGACTTATGACTTTTGAGGTAGGATTCGGGATTAACCATAAACACATATGCATGCATTCAGTTTCGCTCACTTCGAACTACAACGTGGATGACTTCAAATGCTATGTGAATCAGAGTTTTATATTTAGCAAGACAGGTAAGTCCGTTTTAGTTGTATGATTAAAATAACCGTTGTTAAACGGACTAACAATAATTCTACAATCACTTACAAGAACATAAGTTAGCGTTGACCCTGTCATAATATATTTCCCCCTTTTAGATAGATTGTGGATATCATTTTATCGTGACGAATCTTTTGCATAAGAGCAGTGAATATAATGAATTATTAAAATGTTCGTTTGTTTTTGCAGGTGGAGAAAATGAAATATCTGCATTCATTGTCATAGAATCCTGTAAATATCTCCTGCGGAAAATTGCATAAAAATTTTGACAGAGATGCGTACACTCACAATTACCCGCACAAGTTGAGAAAAATATTGTTGTCTTGTTATGAACCTATATATACTCAAATGTAAATTGCGGTTGATATAGTCGAAAGAGAAATACAAACCGATCTGTACTGAGATGCACAAAATAGAAATGTTCATAATATAAGACCCAGTACCATGCCATCGTACGACACCAAAACCATGTACATACAGTATATACTCAAATATATTTTGAGATGTTTAATTTAAACAGTTCACCATTTTACAGCATATTCCATGATTTAAAATATTTTTATAACTAAATATGACTTGTGGGTAGACAGTATCGTTATGGTGAGCCATTTTAGTATAATTTAGTGTGTATGCACAGGTAACTCTATCATCAATAAAAAGTTTTTTTTTTATAAAATTTGTAATATCTTGGGAAGGTTCATAACACCGGAAATTGACCACACAGTCACTGAGGTGCAAATTGTTTTTAATTAGCATTTCATAAATACTAGTGTTATTTAAGATATTATTACATAATCAGAAACAAGAGAGCTTCGTCTTTAATTTGATATCAATCTTTTAAAAATCCGTCCATAAATATGAAAATAAATCCACAGGGCGTGAACTTTCATTTCTCTTGTTTAGAATAGCATTGCCGTTTTTATTGAATGCACCTCAGTGACTGACTGGACACCGTGGTATACATTTCATGGTATAACTTTTTAACTAGTAAAACAAATATGATGGGATTTTGCATGGAGGTAGTTCTAGCAATGGTGTCTATGAATGTACTTACTTTATGAAGATATCGAAAGCCACTTATTCTTTTTGATATCATGAAAATCTGACCACTTTCGTACAAATGCACCTTTCTAAGATAACATAACAGTTTTACTCTTTATCAATGATACAGTTACCTGTGTGTGTATGTTGCTTTATTACAATTAGTTTTACAATTAATTAGTATAGTAACGCACTAATATTGTTATAACGTCTGATTATTTCTGGATGTCAAGTGTGACTTATGACTTGTGACTTATAACTTGTGACTTGAGACTTGTGACTTGTGTCTTGAGACGTGTGGCTTGTGACTTGTGACTTGAGACTTTTGACTTGAAACTTGTGACTTTTGACTTGAGACTTATGACTTATGGGTTATGAGTTATGAGTCTATACTTGTGACTGGTGACTTATGACTAGTTTTGACACGAGACTTGTGACGTATGTATGGAAGCCCTGGAGGGCACTTTTGACTTATGACTAATGACTTATGACTTGTGACTTGCGTAGGCCCCAGGGTGCACTTTTGACTTGTAACTTATAACTTGTGACTTGTGACTTAGGAGTTGTGACCAAACAAACTATAAATATATTTGCATGCTTTATTTTTCCCTTACGCCCAATAATAACGTGGATAAAAACAGATGATACGTGAATCGGATTTTAATATATATAGCAAGACAGGTAAGTCAGTTTTAGTTGTTTGATTAAATAACAATTGTTCACGGAATTACACTCATTCTACTACATAAGAGTTAGGTTTAAAATTCTTCTTTATCGATATGTTATTGCAAACAAAGTTAGCGTTGACGTTGCTATAATATATTTCCAACTTTAGATTATAATTTTAGCGTCACAATCGTGACGAATATTTAGGTTAAGAGGAGTGAATAGAATGACCAGTGTAATTAAAATGTTTGTTTGTTTTTGCAGGTGGAGATAAATGAAATAACTGTCGTGGAATCCTGAAAATATCTCTTGTGGAATATTGCATAAAAGGCTGTGAACAACTCTCTTACTGTAATGGACAGAACTGCATATACTTACAATAAACCCACACAAGTTGAGCACAATATTATTGTCTCGTTATGAACCTTCATATACTCAAATAGAAGTTATGGTTGATATAGTCGAGAGAGAAATACAAACCGATCTGGACTGACTGGCACACAATAAGAATGTTTATGATATAGGATATCTAAGACCCTGTACCATGATATAGTACAACACCAAAACCTTGATGGTATACATGTACTCCAATTGATTTGGGGATGTTGGAAAGGCGTGTGTTTAATTCAGAAATTCACCAATTTACAGCATATTCCATGATTTAAAATATTTGTATAACTAATTATGGCATGTTGTTAGTCGGTATTGTTATGCTGAGCCACTTGAGTATAATTTCATGTGTATGTTCCTCTATTAATTTTGACATGCATGTCTAATGCTTCATTTAATCGTAAAGTAAAGCATGGTTATAACGTCTGTTTTATTTCTGCATTTCAATTAAGATTTTGATTTGTGACTTATGACTTATGACTTGTAACTTGTGACTTGTTACTTGTGACTTGTGACTTGTGACTTGTGACTTGTAACTTGTGACTTGTAACTTGTGACTTGTGACTTGTGACTTGTAACTTGTGACTTGTGACTTATAACTTGTGACTTGTGACTTGTAACTTATGACTTGTGGCTTGTGACTTGAGACTTATGACGTGTAAAATGTGACATACACACTACCTTTGATAAAATTATAGACAGCAAAATGTATCATTATAAGTGTTATTATTATAAATGTTGTAATTTAATATGAGTTTGTTATCCTTCGTTTGTTATCAGTATCCATTAAAGCCAAAATCTTGGAATGATATTTAATCATGTAATTGACAGTGTTTTTGGTCTTTGCTTTATATTGTATACAAAGTTAACTGAAATGCAGTATTATGTTGTAAAAGATGAACGGTAGACAAAAACACATTTGCAAATGACAACTTTGAGTCTGTTGCATTACAAAGTTTATTCAAAATAAATTCCACATAAATCAATATAAGATTGTTTAGGTCACATGTATTTCAAAACATGACAAAATGGCGTATTATTTCTAAACATGTCTGACCGACATTACATCTATGAAATTAAACTTATGCGAATAATATAAAGCCATATTGAAAAGCTTAGTTCGTAGGCGCCATAAATGTTAATGTATTGATATCCACAACTTGGAATTGTCCGCAAAACCTTATAATGTTCTACTTCTAAATTATGGTACACACATGTAACACAATCACATTCAAAATCTATTCTAGCCCATAGTGTCACACAATTGCCAAGTTTACATTTGAGCCGGTTGCTTTGCTGGGTTTTAAGACATACAGGTAATTATGTTTGCACCGCCACATCATTTGTCGAACCAAACGCACCGAACACACACACATAACACGGACATTCCATTTTCTTCACCTGGAAAAATGTAGATGAACATATAATTATTAATACATGTACATCAACAAAACTTAAAGTCTAATTCATTGTACCATGTATGATCCGAACTATCCATCACAAATAATAACGAAAAGGAAGCAAACCATAATACTTATGTATGCACATGTACTCGTATAAGACACAGCTATGCCCGGGGAAATTATGCTATTACATGAAGGGTATTCTAGTTAATTGTGTTAACAATTCAGAATAACGGGTCGGGGCCTTCAACAATGATGATTTCAATCAAACAAAACTATTACCGACTTACCTGACTCACTCTAGACTATTATCAGGTAATTCCGATTTAGACATCATCCTTTACCATCCACGCTGTCCAAAGAAGTGCGCGCAGATTTATTTATAAAATGTAAGTCACAAGTCGTAAGTCTCAAGTCATTAGTCACAAGTTCTAAGTCACAAGTCATAAGTTACAAGTCACAACACCTAAGTCAAAAGTGCCCTCCAGGGCTTCCATACGTATGCCTTATGATTGATGGCTTGTGACTTGTAACATGTGCAATACATACTACCATTGACAAAAATTATAAACAAACAAATGTATCATAATTAATGTTATTATTATAAATGTTGTAATTTAATGTGACATAGTTTGTTATCCGTTGTTTGGTATCAGTAACCATTGATGAAGCCAAAATATTGGAATGGTATTTAATCATGAAACTGATTATGTTTGGTCTTTATTTGCTTTATTATGTATACAGAGCTAACACAAGTACAGAAGTATGTTATTAATTTTATGATGCAACACATTTGCAAATGGAAACGTTGAGTCTGTTGCATTACATGTATTTCAAAACCTGACAAAATGGCAAATTATTTCTATAGATAGCTGTCCTACATAACATCTATGCAATTAAACCTATACAGATAATATGAAGGTATCATGTAAAGCTTAGTTCATAGGGGCCATAAATGTTAATGCATTGATATCCACAATTTTGAGTTGTCCACAAATCCCTCATAATGTTCTACTTCACCATATGATAATGTACATAACACAATCACACCCATAATATACTCTAGCCCATAGTGTCACACATTTGCCAAGTTTATATTTGAGTTGGTTGCTTTATCGGGTTTTACTTTCCGGATACAAATACAATTAATGTTACTCTAAAGATAGGTTTGCACCGCCACAGCATTTGTTGGTCCAAACGCATCGAACAGACACCCAACACGGATATTCCATTTTCTTCGCCTGGAAAAAATGTTAAAGAAAATATTTCTTGACAAGACTTAAAATCTAATTCAGGGCACCATGTATGATCTAAACTATTTGTTCCAAACGAGACGCGTAAATGATAGTGAAAAGGAAGTAACCCATAATAATTAGGTATGTAGATATACACGTATAATACACAATTATACCATGTGGCATTATGCTATTACATGAACGGTATTCTAATGGTGTTAGCAATTCACAATAACAGTTCAATGCCTTCAACAATGAACTCAATCATACAAAACTAATGACGACCTACCTGACTCACTGTAGACTATTTATAGTTAATTCCGATTCAGACAGCATCCTTACGTAGGACGTACGCGCAAATTTGATTACAGAATGTAACACGACTAATTTTGATGCAATGCATCAAAAGACGACGCGAAAGTTTTTGAAGCCTCTATTATGTTAACTTGATGATCTATGTTTAATGCTCTAGATGTTTAATCGTAGTACTAAGATAATAAGTCTGGTTTCCCCCTTGTTCCCAAATTTTACATGACATTACATAAGATTACTGCAAGGTTGTAAAGATGATAGCATGAACTCAACTAATATGTTTTCAGCATGATGCCCTGATATCTTAGATCGGCTATGCTTATTGATAGTGTGGTTACTAACTACAGTTTATGTAATTTAATACACGGCATTGTATCTTTTGAATCTAACAAGTTTTTTTTTATAAACTGAATTTTATTGAGTGTTAACAACTTTCGAACCATTAATGGCACTTCGTTAATAGAGGTTCCTTAGGTCCGGAAGCAAAGCGGACAAAAGCGTAGCCTTATCGTGTTATAGCTACTTCTCCCAGAACTGTTGCATCATTTCATGGATCATTTCCTCATTAATTCTGAGGCCATGGCTATTGCATTGTTCGTTCAATGTATATAAAGTTTTCCCATTGTACAGCCTTGTAGGAATTCAATAAAATCAATAGTCGTAGATTTATGAATTTATTCTTTGTTTGCTTTAAAACAATTTTGTAAGTAGCTTAATCAGTATTCGCAACTGTTTTCGAGACATTGGTGAATTGGGGTTTTAAGGTTAAGAAACGAAGCTATAAACAAGAGATGTTTGTAAAACACGTATGCCCCCATGGCAGCCCAATAGTCAGAAATGGTGGAGTTTGAGGATCCTAGGTCAAAGCGTTCTTGAGTTATTGAATAGAAACTATTTAAATAGTCAGAAATTGTAAAGGTCAGTGACCTTGACCGTTCACCTACTGCCCTCAAAATCAATAGGCGTCATCTACTGTTGCTGACAAACATCCATGTAAAGATTGAAGATCCAATGTCAAAGCGTTCTAGAGTTATTGAACGGAAACCATTTAAATAGTCATCAATCGTAAAAGTAACAGTGACCTTGACCTTGGACCTACTGACCTCAAAATCAACAGGGGTCATCTCCTGTTGCTGATCAACCTCCATGTAAAGTTTGAAGATCCTAGGTCAAAGCGTTCTTGAGTTATTGAACGTTAACGATTTTATACGACCGACCAACCGACCGACCGAGCAATATACCCCTCATCAAAGATGGGGGGCATAAAAAGGCGTAGCCTAGTATTTAGACATGATTCTCTTTAGGCCATACGTATGTCACAGTTTGTTCATTGTAATTACAGTTTTCCCATTGTACTGCTTTGTTGGAATAAAAGAGAATCAATAGTCGTCGATTTATGAATTTATTCTTTGATTTCATTAAAACATTTTTAAGTAGCCTTTTCAGTATTCGCAACAGTATTCGCGACATTGGTAAATCTGGGTAATAAGGTTTAGAAACGAAGTTATAAAAAAAGCATAGCCTAACATATGTATTATGTCATCCCATGAACACAATTTGAAACGTGGACAAATTTTTATTCTCATCCCACATCGGCGTCGTCAACAAATCTTAAGTCATAAGTCACAAATCTAAAGTGCCATCCAGGGCCTCCGCAAGTCACAAGTCATAAGTCACAAGTCATTAGTCATACTGCGTAATACAAACTTACTGAGAACGTATTCGTTTCGATGTAGCCGTGTAACCCTATCAGTCATTATACGAAGGTTATTCAATATATTCGTAGACAATCGTTCTCATTTCATTATTATTGTAGCGTTTTAACAATAATTTCTTATAAAATTACAAACAGTATCTTATTACCAACAGTCAGTGCAAATTTATCTTCAATAATGCAAACTAGTAACATGTCATCAGCCAATGTATTACCATGGAAACGCGTTACCACCCCCGACCGACGTAACGTGCCTTTTTCATTTGTTCAACTAGTTATAAACTCCGATTAATTTAATATACATTCCGATGTTTCTGCCAGATTATTACAAAATATTATCTTGGGGTTTCATGAAAGTATGAAGTTATTTGGACGTCGAAGTGGGAACTAAAACTGTTTTATCAAGGCGAGTCGCGTTTTCTATACCGTCAAAATGCCTATTTCTTTACGCAAGGAAATTCATACGACTATTGAATTGTGCATGGGGCTTGGAAAAACACAGCATACATACAAAAGCTGCTTCAGAGAGCGGAATGAGAACATACAGCATGCAGTGGTCTTGTCTTTAAGTGGCAAAAACAAATTTCGGAAGAGCAGCATGGTATTTAAAATGATACATGGATGTGCAGATAGGCAAACGTAGTGACGTTTCACGCAACGTCCGTCGAAATGTGCGAGGTGTTTTCAAATTGATATACAGCCATTATGCCAAGCCTTAATCCTTAACTTAGACTACATAAGATATTGTGGAAGATATGTTAAATCATATACAATTTGAATGTTTATGTTTATTTCAATGTTAATAACATAATTTCATTTCGGGCTTCCATTTGAGAATCACCAAAACGTCCATAACGTCGCTGACGTCAGATCATAAATTGCGGTGTGTGGTGGTACCGGTATGGTGATATTTATATTTTAGCCATATTTTCTTTAAAAATGCGTTGTTTCGCGCAATATTTTCAGCACTTGTGTCCGAAAGGCTGTAGATTGACGTGATGTAGTTTGTTTTTCTCTGTATCATCGGATGTTAAAATGATTAACACAGTCTACGAATTTATTGAATGACCCACGTACATACGGCCTTACGTGATCGCTATTATAGTGGTTTTTTAAAGTACTAAAATAAACTTAGAAGTACAAGCTTAGTTAAACATATTTTAATTACCAACAACCATCATAATTTAGAATTCAACATACAATAAAAAACCTCTTACAAGATGTACACTACTTTATAAATTTAATACCTAACTAAATTCTATGAATAAATCAATTTACCAAAATAATACAATTCCAACAATTAAACCAATATGTTATTAATACATTAAAAGGCAAATAGTTTTCTGCGGGCAGATAATTTTTTAGTTGTATTTTTATGGTGTGTTTTTCTGGAGTTTGGATGCTGATCGAATTTATTCCGGTGTATGTCTAAATGTATCAGTCCAAATAATTCCAATACATGTACTATCGAGTAATACCGATTAATCTAACATAACCAACTATAATATGTTACAGTAATGTTGAACTTTATCACAACATATGTCTTTATAAGATATAAATCGTATTCAGTTTAAACAAACAAATATCCTTAAATTATTTGGTTGTTTTATGCGACGAACGAAACAACAAGTTCCAAATAATTTGAAAAAATATTTATCATGCAATAATACTATGCTTCTGTTAATCTAGCAATGTGTTTTCTTCGTGATGTAATCCATTGCCCACTATATTTATGATTGACCGGGAAGCGCTTTATTTACGCAGCTGTGACACCTGCTGTTTAGATTCATGGTCTCAATTTCCTTTCGTTCACAGTGAAATTTCAGAAAGTTATGCTTTTTTCGGTATATAAACTATTACAATGCGACAAAGACTGATTTTATCCGCATGAAATAATGGAATTAGTCTGGTTCACGACATTCTTACAAAATGCTTCTTTTTTGGACTTTTTTTTAAAATCCTAAACCATCGAGAACAGGTCACGTGCCACTCCACGGTATTTTCACTTTGAGCAATCTAATAGACTTGCGACAGTCGCCAACTTGAGAACAGCTATTAACTTGATTAAATGAAAACCCCAAACCCTGAATACTCAGGATGACGTAACGTTACGCCTCTCACAGATTCCAACATGATATCCCGTGACTACTCGGCCCGGTTCTCCCTAACTGTTCTGATCTTGCTTATCATAGACCCCGCTTAAATATCATATTTGCCGGATATGTCGTGGCATCCATACGTGGCCTTTAATACAAACAGTCACGTCAAATAGACAAGTTTGGAACCCTTCACAGAAAGGACAAGGTTTGTTCCTACGCTCAGACAGTTGTATTATATTTTAAACCGTTACCAGATATTTCAAAGTATTGAAATACTTAGACGGATAATGACAGCGACGAAATGCAATTGATACAAGGTTCACAGTTTACAATTTATTTTTTTTAGATATTGAATTTTATCACTGCACGATGAGATACCACTACAATATCTTCTATATGTTTGGTTATGTTAATTTTAATCAGAAAAATCTTAGGTATGTGCCGATTAATCAATTTTAAAAAACTATTTCTCTCATCTTTTTTGATACATGTATTATTATTCCAGACGTCTGATTTCTATTAATCTTACATTTTGCGGTTCGTACGTACGTAGCGCTTTCCACAGGTAGTACATGTACTAGTATGTAATCCATGTTCACTAAATTTAATGGACGGGAGGTAACTGGATGCACTTTGGTTATGCAACAGACACCTGACATCGATAGTTATCTCAGAAATATGGTCTCAATCGCCTTTTGTTCATCGTGACACATCGAATGGTTCGGTTTTCTTTGGTAAATGGACAATTGCATGCGATCAAGGCCGATGTGCTCCGCATATGATCACTTTCTGCTGTTTTTAGATATCGTCCATGTACAGCAAAAAGGAGCTATTAGTCTTCTTGATCAATACGCTGATATTTAATTTTGGTTGACATTGGAGACTTGTATCAACGAAGAGCGTTAAAAACTGATTAATGCTTTACAGTAACACCGTTTGCGAAGCCAATCCTGTAAAAAATTCTAATTAAAAACACTTTATTGTCACAACCATTCAGGCACACGAATACATTGCTCTCATTTGAAATAAATATCTGAATAGTCAATTCCATACCCACCTTTATTTAGTTGGTTAAGTAAGATTAATCGGTAGTGTCCGATATTACATGTATTTGAATTATTTAGGCACACACAGGAATCATTCCGATCAGTATTCATACTGCTGAAAAATACATCCTAAACAAAACAAGTAAAATATATGGCCGCAGAAAACTATCTGACTTGTCAGAGAACGGATTAGACCTTAAAAGTACAGTTACTATCCTGGGGTTCACGAGAACTTATGCGATATATCATATTTCATACAATTCGACCAGGGCTTTCAAAAGTACAAATACTTTTTATACATTAATTCCCATATAAGTGCTAACAAAGGCTACAGTACAGCTAGGGGATTTAGAGGAATTACTTTTATGAGAGCTGCGGACAAATACTTCTCCCATTACGTACAAGTTTCAATCTTCGTCAATGTTCGTCACATTGTATGGTTTCATAAACTTGACAAAACAATTGTTTAACTCATTTACATTAAACCCTATATTACCAAGAATTGCGATTTTCCCCAGTAGTAATACTTTTAGTACAATGTACTTTGATTATACATTACTACGAATGTGACTGTAACAAACAATGTTCGTAACATTTGTTATACACATGGCTATAATTAATAAGTGTCCACACATAACATTTGTTATACACATGACTATATAAGTGTCCACACATAACATTTGTTATACACATGACTATATAAATGTACACACATAACATTTGTTATACACATGACTATATAAGTGTACACACTTAACATTTGTTATACACATAACTATATAAATGTACACATTTAACATTTGTTATATACATGACTATATAAATGTACACACATAACATTTGTTATATACATGACTCTAAGTGTACACACATAACATTTGTTATAGACATGACTATATAAGTGTACACACTTAACATTTGTTATACACATAACTATATAAATGTACACATTTAACATTTGTTATATACATGACTATATAAATGTACACACATAACATTTGTTATATACATGACTCTAAGTGTACACACATAACATTTGTTATAGACATGACTATAAGTTTACACACATAACATTTGTTATATACATGTACATGACTATATAAATGTACACACATAGCATTTGTTATACACATGACTATAAGTGTACACACATACAATTTGTTATACACGTGTCCATATAAGTGTACACACATAACATTCGTTATACACATGACTATATAAGTAAATATACACACTTTAATTCAATGTTTTTCTTTCGCAATTCAAAATTCGTTGTACATCATTTAAGGAGTTCGTATTGACCAACACGCTTGGGAATGTTTGTGTCCATTGCTCTTAGGAACATTTACTAACAGTTTTGGTCATAATGCATCGAATGGAACCATCCCATCTTCATTAAATTTATCGACTTCAGGAAAGCATTTGACAGTATACGCCGATAAATATTATAGAAAATACTACACACATATGGCATACCATCAAAATTCATTAATATCATCAATACATGCTATGAATGCAACATCTTGCTAGAGAACACCACATCCGAATTCTTTCGAGTAGAATCTGGAGTCAGACAGGGCTGTATAATCTCGCCCGTCCTTTTCCTAGTCAGGGTCGACCGGATAATGAAGCAATTTTTAAACAACAGCTGACAAACCCCGGGACAACATACAATAGACTATCCTCTCATACCTGAAAGACCTTGATTTTGCAGATGACCTAGCCATCCTATCTAAAAACCGAACAACATCCAAGAAAAGACCAACCGACTGAACAAATTCACAAACAGGTATCATATAAGTTCAAAAAGACCAAAAGTATGTGCATGAATGCCACACCTGAGGCTCAAGTAAAGGTCGACATCACAAATCTTTCCTTGGCAGCCTGATAAGCAAAGATAATGCAACACAGTAAGATATTAAGGCAATGATTGGAAAAGCTAGAAACGCCTTTGTCACCATAAGACCAATTTGGAAATCAAGCCAATGCACACAGAATACAAAAATAAAACAATTCAACAGCAAACTGTGCTACTATATGGTTCTAAATGCTGGCGTGTAATACAAAGTGATATGAAGAGAATATAAGCCTTCTACAATTGATGTCTACGCAAGATATGCAAAATATTCTAGCCCGACATTATATCAAACATATCGTTGTATAAGAAAACTGGATGTCGCAACATCTCAACTGAAATAAAATAGCGAAGACTAAGGTGGCTAGGTCATGTGTTCAGAATGGACCAACCCCGACTACCAAAAGTGGCTCTAAGGTGGACACAACCTGGGAAAAGGAAACCTGGTAGGCAAAAGAGAACCTGGCGAAGAACATTAGCGGCAAAACTTGCTGATATCGGTCTATTGATGGATGAGGCGCAGAAAGTAGCCAAAGACAGGACCAAATGGAGAGAGATCATTGCAGCCTACTGTCCCACCGGGGACGAAGAGGATTAAGTAAGAAAGTTGATCAGAATTCGTCAGAAACCACAAATACTCTTTTTAAATAAATTCGTTATGTGTGATGGTGCCTTAAAAACGAACTGATCTATCCGACCATCGCTATACAATTTCTCAATACCGCGACAAATCCCGGACACAATTTGTATCGCGGAGAACTAAGTATTCAACAGAACAGAAAGTTTATTGAAGACAAAGCATACAAAGCGAACTTTCGTACTTGTGCTTGTTTTTTTAACGAATTGCTTTTTAACCAATTTTTTTTCAAATTATCATACTAAACAAATGTGTCGTTTTTTGCCGTCGTATGTTAAACCGAAGCGTTTAACGTATGATCATTGCCCAACAAAAAAAATATACCAGATTTATATAGCGCCTTTTTCCTGCGAACTTACGTTCAATGCACTTTACATTATAGTGTTGCAGCGACAAGGGCGCAAGGGCATCCTCTAACGGTGCAGATACAGCATGATCTGACCAGAGGGACTGACTGAGAAAAAGCCCCTGAAGGGAAAAAGATACATTATATACAAGCATGTCCGGCGCTGCAAAAGTGCACCTAGCTCTTATTTCGAATAGACAGCCTGGGTCGTTAATGTGCCCGTTGTATAGCACCGATACACAGCTTTTTGGCACATTTACCCAGGTACTTTGCATTACACACGGTCAAATACAGCGGGAAATATTATAAATATTTCAGATACAGTCCAAATACAATGCCGGGGATTGAACCCACGACCTCTTGATTGACAGTCCCAGTGTGTTACCACTGAGCTAAAGTACGATCAATAACCGATACAAATCTAACACCATTATAGTCACACCTATTACATTTGTACTAGGATAACAATATTTCACCAGTTGCTTGGTTAGAGCAACCTTAGACCCCGCATGTATTACATTCTATGGGTGTAATTCTTTACTTGAAACAACTGGAATTGGGATGTTCTCTTCCTTATCACACTTTCGATTGCAATGTCTGCCTGTTCTGCCGACCTTTCCTTAATATTCGGAAGTACTTCGGGCTTACAAATGTACAACATTGCACACCAGGTGTGGGTACCTGATAGAGATTGTGATACATTTTCCCCTAACTCAATATCTCAACATCCCAATCACTATCGCTTTATTGATTTGTCGTATCTACCTTTCTACGTTTTCTATGGTGCATTAATAACGGTATCTTCAGCTGTAGTTACTTGGTGAAACATTTTATGTGTTGTAAACGTTAGGCTTTCTTTTTTTAATTTCTATTGCAAGAATCACAATCAAACAGTTTGCATACACATTTAAGGAAGTGCCACTAAATATCTGGTACATCTGTTTGCTCTTCACATGAATAACATACTGTCGGAGGTATTTTAACAGTCGTTTTTGTCAGAGGCATAAATAATAGAGCGATTCCAGCTTCCCGCAAACAGACGCCTGATTTTACAGCCTTTTCGACATAACAGTAATAGTTGCACCGTTGCGCCTGTATAATGCCTGGTGCACAGTATTTGGGCAAATTACAGAAAAACAGGTGTACAAGGCCATAATGTTTTTCCCTTTTAGTTTTTTTTCGAACTATTTTCTGTATTTATTGCATCAAAGGGTATTACAGATGTTTCTATGGTTTTCGTTCAATGTCACATCTTCAGAATTTATTATCAGGCCTTAGAACATGCGAAAATGGCCATTTCAGCATGTAATGCGTTAGCATCACATTTTTACCCTTTAAACAACATGAACTGTGTTTTGAATATTACTAAATGTACACTTTCTATTAACTTCCCTGCACAGACAAATTCATTCTCTTTCCAATGAGGTATAAACCATAGATTGAGGTAAATTTATTATTGTTCTACATCATTTTAAGTAAAAAGGTACTCGTGTACACAGGTCCATTTTGAGAGAGTACTTTATTTATTAAAATTTTGGGGAAAAAATAATTAAAGAGTTTATAGCAAGATTTGTTTCATATTTTTATCTGGAAATAATCATTGATTTGAATTAAAAAAAATCTGGTAAATCAAAAGAACAGTAATTTTGAAATTACAAATTTTGTGGTTCAAAATTTGTTTGTCACAGGAAATCTGTAACGTCCGTCCCCCCTCTGTATTTACTAAAAAACAACAAATAAATATCTTTAACTGGCATTTATTTATGCATATAATCAGTCTTATTGTAGAAACAGCAAAAAAAATTGATATTATTAATTAGTGATAAAAAAATGATGTAACGTCCGTCCCCGTAACGTCTGTCCCCTATTAGACATGGTTACTTAAAATCACTGTATTATGATTAATTTTGATTTTAAATGAAAGTTTATGTCAAAATCATGCATAGTATTAGTTTCTTTTAAAATTTAGTGATAGTAAGAATTATTTTTCACAAATGTAATGGTTATTTATACAGGTTTTAGATTTTTTCAATTTTTATTTCACTTTTTTTCTCATTTAATTATAAAAATAGTTGCCATAAATCAAGTTACAATTTTTTTAATTCTCTTATATTATACTGCCTTATTAGAAAAATGGAACTGCAAACTTCCAAATGGGAATTTATATTAGAAAGATTAAAATTACATTAATATTCTAAGGGGACGGACGTTACAATTTAAGGGGACGGACGTTACAAACTTTGAAAGCTGATAGTATTGTCAGATACTCACCAGTTTGATTTCAGTCATTATTTCAGATAGATGCATACAATAGATCAATTTCAGTAATATTTCAACACTTTTAAGAAGTTTAATACAAAAACATTATTTCACATCACACCCTAAATATCAAGCAGAACTTTATTTCTTTATTTTAGTCTCATTCACATATATTCAAATACAATTGCATTATATATTACATAAACATTATTATGTGACCATTCTAATACAGAATTATAAGAGACTTATAAATATTCACCGCAATAGAACACAATTCATTAAAATGCAACCATATGACTTGTATACACATATAACTGATATAATATTTTATAAATAATGGTTTTATTAAAATGATATTATATACATAAATATTTTTAGCATTATTTACTAACATGAAAACTAAGGGATAGTTTTAAATTTTTGTTAGAAATTCATTTAAATAAGACACTGAATGTCTAATATAAGTATGTTGTTTAGTTGACTTCCAATTAAAGCATTTTTTAGTTGATGCAAGATTTTAATTTCACTAAATGACCCCTAATTATGCAGCTACTGTCTCTGAAACCAGTAATTAGCAATAAACTAATATACAACCCTTTTCAAGTCTAAGGAGTTTTATGATCTATTTCCTGCCCCCTGCAGCTTCAGTAAGTTCATAATCAATATAATTCCTTGTAAAACATAGACAGCTGTCACAAAGTTACATGACCCCTAATTGTGCAGCTACTGTCCCCAAAACCAGTAATTAACAATATACCAATATACAACCCTTTCAAGTCTTAGGAGTTTTATGGTCTATTTCCTGCCTCCTGCAGCTTCAATAATTGATTATCAATTTCTTGTAAAAACATAGATCCCTGTAAGGATTTGAGCAAGGATAATGCAATATTACCTAATTGGGAGGAGTAATTTTAAAACTGTAAAGATAATTTCACACTGTAGTTAAACTGTGGGTGGGGCTATTAGTCTCTTAGACAGTATTGTTCTGTGCATTATGGGAGGAGCTCAATATTGTTTGATTTGAAAATATTAAAGTATTGTATACTATAGACATACTGATCACATAATAAGCAATTAAGCTGCTTTTAAATATGGCATTGCAACCATGAATGCTCTAGAAAAACACTGTGTTTATCGGGAAATGTATCACTAATACTAAATAAGAATGATCAATCTTAAGTGAAATAATTTCTTCAACTTTTATTTAATATCTGAGTCGGATGTTCCTCTCACTATTTCAAATAAATTAGTTATGCATATTTAATAATTGATCTTATAAGTAGAACATTCCTGTATCACTCAAAATATTATATTAAATGCCTTTTACATAAAATTACTTTTTATAATAATTGGTTATTGCACATTTATATGAGTTGAACTAACTCCGGAATCTAAAATCATAAATAACATGTTTTGCATAAAAAATGTTTTTGACATATTTATTTTATCTAAACAATGTGTATCAAATATATAATCTGTTAGTATGTGCTGAAAAAAGAAGAGAACAAGACATTATGTTTGTGCGTAACGCCCGTCCCCTTTAAATGTAACGTCCGTCCCCTATTTTCAGGATCATATTTATAGATCATACTTTGTTTCAATAGACACATTATTGAGTAAACATGTATAACTTTAATACTATGTATTCAATTATTTATCATATTTGCGTTTATGTTTCCTAGAATTTGTGCACAAGTTAACAACAGACAAATATTTTTAAAAAAATATAAAAAAACATAATTCAAATTGGATTGACATGATGATAAAACTCATAAAAATCTAAATCTGCAGGATTTTTTTTGTAATTGCTTAAAAGTTGGTGTCCAGAAAATAATTTATATGGTTTAATTATGAAACAAACATGTTTATTAAAAAATATTTGCAGATTTGTATTTCTATGTAACGTCCGTCCCCTGAGCTGATCAGCCGTCAAAATGCTAAATTTCACAAAAACCATTAACGGGAATGACTTTTTTTAAATTAACCAAGAAAATAGATACATGTACTCATGTAAAACACTTGATTTGACATAAAAATATTAAATTTTATTTTTTGACCTTGATGCTAACACAATTTGCTCAAATACTGTGCACCAGGCAATAAGACACCTTACGACCGTATCACTAGTATTCGCTGCTCTATCCATTCTATCTGTCTCATTATCAGTAAAGGGATCCTTTTCTCTCGGTCGGAGGTTGAGGCAGTCACGGATAAATTTCACTCCGACCCACACTCATAACACATTTTTTTCTGCCTTCCATTACGCCGAGCCTAATTGTACCTGCACATTGGAGTTTCTGGCCGAGACACGCATCTTAAGCCATTCAACAGCACTCTTCAACGATTGTAAATCATCTTTTCTGCCTTCCATTACACCGGGCCTAATTTATTGATGGCTGAAACGAACATGTATCCTGGTTCCTGCACGTTGAAGCTTCTGGCCGAGACCCGCTGGGTTGCATCTCAAGTCTTTCAACAGCACTCTTTAACCGTTGTAAATCATCTTTTCTGCCTTCCATTACACCGGGCCTAATCTTTTGATGGCTGAAACGAACATGTATCCTGGTTCCTGCGCATTGGAGCTTCTGGCCGAGACCCGCTAGGAAGGCATCCCAAGCCTCTCAACAGCACTTTTCAACTCGGTCTGTTCTGGTGTCTCTTCTATGTAAACAGCTTTGAGAATACTGTGCTTTTCTAGTTTTGCCTTCTCGGCTCGAATAAATGCCTCTAGTTCGACTGAATGATTTAAACTGCCTGGTGTTTCATATCATATCCGTACTAACAAATGAGTCAATATGTCGCCCATATGACGTTTGCCTAACATCTGTGGGTACCGTTGTATATGCGTAATTGGTCAGTCTACTAACATCTTGGCAAGTTTTGACAAACTTTCACTAGCCCAGCAACTGTACTCTGTATAGTTGGTTTGCGAATCATAGTCCTGCGAGTTTCAGGGATATTATATCTGCACATGTATCAAAATGTGCTTTGTAATGAGACAAAGAACTAATGCCGTCTTAGGTTGCTGGTTTAAAGAATTTCTGGCGTTTCATTTCTTTCGGTCGCCGCTTAGTTACAAGCTGATCAGAAAAGGCGAAACATTTCTCCTCGTTTAAGGTTCACTCTATTGGGCGAAAATGTGTATTTTTCTTCAGTGAATTAAAGACCCTTTTGGCATAAAAACACATTAGTCTCATATATCAATTTGTAGCTTAAAGTTCAAATAATCTATATCAATGAGTGTTTTTGTTATATTTACTTGTTATAAACAATGTATTTATAAAAAGTTAATTACAAAATAGGTAACATTTTTCAAAATGTCAGTCTCATTTATTGGGTAACAAAATGCTAGAAAAATTAGAAATTGTGGTTGTCAAATATTTGATCAAGGTCATGCCTGCCCATTTATTTAAATAAAAGCAGTCAAAATGCATTGATTTTGAACAATAAAATACATCAACATGAATTAAAATATATCACATATGTATGTGTGAAGGCCTACTTTTAATAAATCCTAAATAGTTTAGGGTACGGTGGGCCTGACGGACCAGATAGTTGTTGGTTTGTCAATAACCGATTTTATCGGGTCTATGAGACTTAAAACTTATTTGCACAAGTTTTAAGTTACCTCGAAAGAACTGAAACAGGTTTATGGAAAATTAATTAAAGCTTTAGTATTTCTTTCAATTATACACATATTTAGTTAGATATTCCTTTCATTGTATTTTATTTGTTTATGTACCAAAGAAATTGCTACATTATCTTTAGTCGTACTGGTCACTGATAACGTTTGTTTCGTCCGTTAGCCCGTTTCTTTTAACATGAAGAAAATGCTGTATTTGGTCAGTTTGTGTGTTAAAATGGTTAAATATTACTAAAAAAACTATTTGCAGACGATAATATAGCATGGCAGTAACCTCACACCATACATAAACTTACCGAGCATGTTGTAACATTTGCACGGACTATTCGTGTGGATTGAAATATTTTGACAGCTGCTGCATGTAATGACCGATTTTACACAAACTGTATGTGATCGAGAAACGATCCAGACAATCGAGTTACAAAACTGTGTTTGCAATGATTATACGAACATAAATAACATAAGGATTATTTAAAAACGCATAGTACTTTTAACACGTTGTATTCAAAAAACAGCATTTATCCAGAGTGCTCAATTTTATAAAGCAAATTAGCGAAATTCGCAGTTTAAAATGCAATATAAAAGAGAAATTGAACACGATATTTTTATAACTAAATTTATTTTCAATATATTTTGCAAAATATAACATGAAATGACAAGCAAAAATAGTATAACATGCATGAATCTTAGAACGTACTAAGATAATTTAACAAAATTTGTCTTGAGTATAAACCGTATTAAGAGAAATTCAATAAATCTCTTAGAACGTTCTAAGAGAAAAGTGACCAATACAGTGTTAACATTCTCATAGAAAATGGGCGAATCTCTTAGAACGTTCTAAGAAAATATTGAACAAGATTCTACTACATTACCAAACTTTTAACAGAAATTTAACAAATCTCTTAGAACATTCTAAGAGAAATTGACCAACGCATTTATACATTCTCCGCCAAATCTCTTAGAACGTTCTAACAGAAAATTAAAACAAATTGTCTCGAGTATAGACCGTTTTAAGAGAAATTCAACGAATCTCTTAGAACGTTCTAAGAGAAAATTCACCCATACAATATATTTTATAACATTCTCAAAGAATTGACCAATGCATTTTTTATCCTAAAAGAAAATTGCTGAGTCTCTTAGAACGTTCTAAGAGAAACCTATACAATTTTTTTTATTATGAAACGTTTTAAGACGAATTCAGCAAATCTGTTAGAACATTCTAAGAGAAAATGAAACGAAAGTGGTCTTATTTATAAAACGTTTTAAGCGAAATAAAACAAATCTCTTAGAACGTTCTAAGAGAAATTGACGTTTGCAATTTTACATTATTATAGAAAATGGCCGAATCTCTTAGAACGTTCTAAGAGAATATTGAACAAAATTCGCCTTCATTACGAAACGTTTTAACAGAAATCTAGCAAATCTCTTAGAACGTTCTAAGAGAAATTGATGAATCAATGGGTTACATTCTCACAGTAAATGGGTGAATCTCTTAGAACGTTCTAAGAGAATATTGAACAAAATTCTACTTCATTACAAAACATGTAACAGAAATTTGACAATTCTCTTAGAACGTTCTAAGAGAAATTGACCTACGCAATTTTACATTCTTAAAGAAAATGGCCGAATCTCTTAGAACGTTCTAAGAGAATATTAAACAAAATTCTACTTCATTACAAAACGTTTTAACAGAAATTTAGCAAATCTCTTAGAACGTTCTAAGAGAAATTGATGAATCAATTTTTTACATTCTCAAAGTAAATGGGTGAATCTCTTAGAACGTTCTAAGAGAATATTGAACAAAAATCTACTTCATCACAAAACATGTAACAGAAATTTGACAATTCTCTTAGAACGTTCTAAGAGAAATTGACCTATGCAATTTTACATTCTTAAAGAAAATGGCCGAATCTCTTAGAACGTTCTAAGAGAATATTTAACAAAATTCTACTTCATTACGAAACGTTTTAACAGAAATTTAGCAAATCTCTTAGAACGTTCTAAGAGAAATTGATGAATCAATTTTTTACATTCTCAAAGTGAATGGGTGAATCTCTTAGAACGTTCTAAGAGAAATAGACCTATGCAATTTTACATTCTTAAAGAAAATGGCCGAATCTCTTAGAACGTTCTAAGAGAATATTTAACAAAATTCTACTTCATTACGAAACGTTTTAACAGAAATTTAGCAAATCTCTTAGAACGTTCTAAGAGAAATTGATGAATCAATTTTTTACATTCTCAAAGTGAATGGGTGAATCTCTTAGAACGTTCTAAGAGAAATTGACCTATGCAATTTTACATTCTTAAAGAAAATGGCCGAATCTCTTAGAACGTTCTAAGAGAATATTTAACAAAATTCTACTTCATTACGAAACGTTTTAACAGAAATTTAGCAAATCTCTTAGAACGTTCTAAGAGAAATTGATGAATATTTTTTTTACATTCTCAAAGTAAATGGTTGAATCTCTTAGAACGTTCTAAGAGAATATTGAACACAATTCTACTTCATTACAAAACATGTAACATAAATTTGACAATTCTCTTAGAACGTTCTAAGAGAAATTGACCTATGCATTTTTTACATTCTCAAAGGAAATGGTCGAATCTCTTAGAACGTTCTAAGAGAATATTGAACACAATTCTACTTCATTACAAAACATGTAACATAAATTTGACAATTCTCTTAGAACGTTCTAAGAGAAATTGACCTATGCATTTTTTACATTCTCAAAGGAAATGGTCGAATCTCTTAGAACGTTCTAAGAGAATATTGATCAAAATTCTACTTCATTACAAAAATGACTAATACATTGATTACCTCATAGAAAAATTGACCAAAATTAAACGAAACTGGTCCTAATTATAAAACGTTTTAAGCGAAATTAAACACATCTCTTAGAACGTTCTAAGAGAAAATTTACCAATACATCAATTACATTTTAACTTAGTTCACAATTCATAAAGTAAGGCTCATCACAATAATATACGATCCGCACATTGTTTCATGTAAATATACCATTAGCCACATGATAGTTTGCTCCGTTGATCAGGATTTCGCCGACTCATTCCACCTCATGATGAGGCGTGTTTTAACATCACGTTCTGCAACTGAAAATTATAATGTCAACTACATGTACTAAATTACAGTAAAGCACTAGTACGCGGAAAAAATTAAGTGTTAATACATTTAATAATGTTACGACGATGTATGTCGACCTCAATCAACATACAAGTGTACACAATATCGTTCACGTGATATGTTATTACATGTACCAATGCTTAGTATAGCGTATGGTGGGGACATGGGAAATACTTTATTTATCAGGTACACGTGATACGTTCGAACGTGACAGTTTACCTAACCACGTGTGTACATGATAACTAACACGTGCGCACTTTGTTGTTGATACTAGCATATGAACACGTGATAAATAAGCATTGTATATGTTTCGTCTATTCCACTGGTCATGCATTTGTTGAATAATCCAATACAATAATGGATCAAAATTGATAACGCGTTTGTATAGGCTATATTGAAAACATAGATATATATGTATTGACGTACAGCCACAAAGTCATCGCGTATATGGAGCATATTGTGACATCGTGTAGTCACAACTGAATAAATCAGCCTTAGCTAATAGATATATCCATCTAATGGCACACTGGCACAATGTTCCTTCCATCAAACGTCTGAACCAGATATAACACGGGGATATATTATTAAGTATGTCATTTGTTTTTTCGGACACCGGCTGATATGTGATACGATATGTGAGAATGTCGCCAAGTAGTTAATCATAGATAACATAAATACTAGTAGTACGTATTAGGTATGAGGAAGTTCGCGAAGCAGTACGTGTAACATGTACTCCACGTCCAAACCCATCGGTGCAATGCCAGAAGATCTCTTCGTAATTAATTACTACATTTATTGTGTTGCTGGAGCTATTAGTTTTGAAATTGTTTAGAAACTGAGTTAACCCCGATTAAACCAAGTTCAAATATCCGAAATATGCAGTGAACGGGCTTTAAGCCGATGTGCCCGCATTTCTAAAATTAACATTCCGTGTCTGTTATAAACAGTTAGGGTAAGAGCTGCAAGTAAGAATTTTCATCCATTTTTGGCCAAAAGTATCGAGAATATTGTACCATTCTGCACTATGACAATATCTGTTTCAATTCAGAATATCTCGAACAATTAATCCGGAAATTCCGAAAAACTAACGGGTTTTATCCTAGTACATGTTATGATGTATAATGCCGACAAAGCGAACAATCAAATTATGTAAGATTGCATTTCATCAAAATGTGGGGTCATTGTTTTCATATTTACAAAATGTATCATTTACATCATATAACAAGACTAGACAGACACCCGCTGCGTAAATTACGCTACAACTATGGCGTTATCAGTCGTAATAATCAGGCTTGAGTGTCACCTAAGATTTCAAAATAGCCTGACTTTTGGAAACTAAATATATACAATAAATATTTATTTATTACAGTTATTGGGTTTTATGAGCTACACTCTATGTCTGTGTAAATCGGAAGTCGTAAACATTCTTTAACATTTTTTATTTATGAGAATAAATGACATTTACTCGACGCTGGTAAACCCATGCTATATTAAATAAAAAATATTCAGTTTAAACAACCTCGTGGTAAGTATGATACGTACTGATTTGCGGAGTTTTTCTAAGTTCTTAGAAACTCAGATTTCATCCACACAGACCTGTGAATTTTTAAAATGACCATCCAGCGCATCACCCATTGTATGCCATCTCTGAAATTATATGAATAAAATGCATAATGTGCATGTACAACGTAACCTGAAATAAAACTTCCAAGCAAGTATTTACATGTAGTTTAATAACCAGTTGCAGGCCCAGATCCACCGGCACAGGGGATGTACTTTCCATATTGGTCTCGGAGTTAGTTATACATCCTTAAATATTACTTAAAATATTGGGCTATTGATCTATAATTTGTGATATTGGTCTCGGTTTATTACATATTGCGAAAGCGAGTACAATAAAGTGTAGCTTTAGGCTCTGATTACAGTTTGATCTAAATCAGCCGGACGCTTTCACACCTGTAATTTCGAAAGCGTCTGTTGATCATGATTTAGGTGACCACTAGTGTTTGTCCCTGATCTTTATCACTATACATGTAATATGTAGAAATCAACAGTTTACTGAAACACGTGACATGACATTGTATGAAATAAAACTTCTCGAGAATGAATTTTCTTGCAGGCGCGTCGCGCGCTCCCCAACATTGGGGAGGCGGAGTAGGGTTTGAAGGGAGGGGATTCCCCTCCCTTTATGTACGATTTTTTTTATAAACTAAAGCATAAATGGGGCCATTTCCGTGACTTTCCATGACTTTTATCGTGTATTCTGAATGATGAAAACTTCGGATTGTTGTGTGTAGACTATTGTTCTGGAGAAATATTTGAATATACCTCGGTTATAAACCATAACTGCTGTTTTCTGTCGTCTAAACTTTTATGATACTACATACATGTATATGTTACATAAATTAATGCTTAATGAATACGATAACCAAATAAACAAATGAGTGATTGTCAGTTAAATGCACAAAAATATGGACATATTACTTTTATCAAAATATATCATGAAAGTAACTTAATATAGTACCACCTCTCCGTAACGGCTACAGCCTATCTGCAGCATCCAATTCAAACTTTCCGTAAGCCGATATTTATCATCAATAAAACCTCTGAATAGTAACAACCTCTAAACAACGATCTATACTTGCATCTCCCAAAGGGCGTTGCTCTTTAGTAGTTGTGCAGTATATGCATTTAATCGCTGACACAAAAGAGATATAGATATAAATATTCCATGTAGACTCAAACTTCGAAGACATAGTACATATCTCATCGTTATGAAGCCAAGAGTGGCCCGTAAACCAGCCAGCATTGAATAACGAGTTCAGGCGACTTTTTGCCAAAATAACGCCTAGGAAAATTGAAGTTATAAGGCTGATTAGTTTTAGTCATGTTGACATTTACAAGTTTTTTCGCGGAATTTATTAAATTTTCATTATTTTCTTTTTTTGCGATTTTGAGTAAATACAAATAAAGTTAAAGTTGTTTTAATGACTTGCGTTTGTCGGTAATCCTATTATCACCACGACGATTAACGGACTGTGACAGTTAGATACATGTACATCTATAGCGTACATTTTCACACCTAATTGATACATAATTAACGAGATGTCATCATCGACATATGCTATATTAGAAGGAAGGAAACCCCTAGCCCTTTTTTCGCCGTTTTGCCTCTCCAATGTTCAGCTAAAATTGAGATTTTGTATATTTGTATGAATTTTTTTCCGTTGCTCGCTGAAATATTGGGGCGGCGATCGCCTCTGTCTTGTGGATTTTATTTGCAGCTTTGAATTTCTATATTCTTGAATATTAAAATGCCGTAGTAAATCACGGAAATGTGTGATTTTTTGCGCTAAAATCCCTTCGATATTGACCACACATCTCACTACTTTGACCACGTGATAACATTCAGATATGTAATGTATTTCAGTGTGCACTGATGGCTTAAATGTATCTTTATAACTACATGAACAATGTATAAATTCATTATTACCAAACTTTTGTATCCGATTCAATACTATATGTGTTGATTTTTTTGTACTATTTTAATGTGGTGATTTTTTTAGAAATTCTTAAATTTCCATTGAAATGTTCTGTGAAGGTTTCACAAAATACAATACTAACGTTATTCTATTTTACGTCGGGATATAAAATCATCTTTAACCTGTATAGTGTACCGAGAACCTCATAATATGCATATCAACATTACATGATACTGAAATTAAAACATGACAACTAGGCATTCAGGTCCATTTCGCGAAATTTGACTATCGTCGGTATATTTTAATATTCGATAGCACGAGACAACGCAGTTTATGTACCGTTTACCGGCAGTTATCGTTAACAATCGGAAATTTTACGACCACTAACGGAAATTACCGACTGAACATAAACTGCCAATCGATTCATCCGATCAGCCAAAGTTTGTTGCTATATTTTAATATTAATTGTATTTTGTCTGAATTTCTTATCTGGTTTCAAAATTTTAGAAACTTCTATGAAATTGCTTCTTTTAAAAAGGACGCCCTTTTATCAGTAACGATCAGTCGAAATATATTCTTTTTAAACCCCGCGTCATAAGATTATTCTCAATGTGCATGTATGTGAGTATGTATATACTAGTATTAAAATTAGTTATGTCTGAATGCTGTTTTGTGTTATTTTACCAAATGCAATATGTATGCCGAGTTTGTAAAACTAAAATTATTTTGTATAATAACATAAAATATTATATATTGTACTATTGTAGCATGCAATTAAAACATGTACTGGTAACATCAATTTAACAATAATTATTCTTGCATTGATAATTTAAATCATCTCAATAAATATAATCTACTACAAAATAATTACACCAAATAATTACATAAAATATATACATATGTATTTTACAAATCTTGTTAAGAAGATAACTTACGTGTAAACGTGTATTATTAAACCAGCGTAAGATCTATATCCTACTCCCAATGAATTCATTACCTTGATAAATACATGTATATACTTCTCGTGAATTCAATGCAACCTGGTATGCAAATGACGCGTGCTTATCATTTGTTATAGATCTGCAGACATTATTTTTTAAGGCCACACTTAAAAAAATAGCACCATCATTGTCCGCGTCATACTTTCCTGCGTCTCAGGCCTGCTGCGTCTAATCATACATTTTGTTTTATTTGAAACCAGCGATGTACATAGAGAGTTAAACATGGTTTAAAAGTATCAATTCAAATTTAAATAACACGCATACAGGCTTATATCAATATTTGAAACAAACCCCCATTTAAGAAAGATGATAATCTAGTAGTGAATTGTAATGGCCTTAAATATACTTACAAATATGTTAGCCACTGTAAACGTGTTCTCATCACTGTCGGTGGTCTCGTTATCTCGCTGCATTGTCCGCTGTTGGTCACGTGACACATATCTGCACACTCGGAAACCTTTAGTTTATTACATTTTGGCGGGTATGTAGTTCAATGGAAAATAGCGGGCTGGACGATTGGACACATTTTTATAAAGAAAATATAATAACTAATTGTGACAGGAGTGCTGTTGAGAGTTGCAAGACATGTTATCATCTACAGCGGTCGCATGGTAAGTTCTATATTATTTCATAGACTTTGCGTGTAACGTCAAATACCTAAATACTTTACGCTACATGGATAGTTTATTAGTAGTTGAATGTTCTTGGAGTAGGAAGATTCTTATATATTACAGCGGTAACAGCTACATTGCATTATAATTATAATACGACATAACACAATTTACCGTCAGTTTTGTTGCTATGTATAATGTTATAAGGTTGTTAAAACCCCTAGCAACCGTAGGCGTAATTTTGCTGTCAAAATGTGATATTCTTCCAATTCTATTAATATGTAGCTGAACGGTAGTTATTCAAATATCGTACCTATTAAATAGATACCTATCAAAGTGATCAACGCTTAAGTCGGTTACTTTTGGAAGTACAAGCAATTAAAATACTTGTATACCCCCTCTGTCATTGTGTTCTCTTGAAAATACCAAACTAACTACGCCGACTAGCGATAACCACAGAGACCGCCTACTGATCTCGTTGATAAATCAGGATCGAAGTATTGCATATTGAAAAGTTAAAGTTGAAGAATACAGTGGATGATCTTTGTTAATTTACTGATGATATGTGTAAACCTAATTGTATTCTTGACCCTGTCAATTAATTAAATTATTGAGGAAAGGTAAGAGATTTCATCATGTGCATAAAGAGTATAGTCGCTGATATATGTTACATACGATTCAATACTAAGTCTTGCTAAAAGCACGCACGGTGGGTTATGAATAAGAAATAAATCGCAATTTTAATAATTTAAGTAAATTCGTAAAACGCCGCTTAAATTGATGACGGCTACGTAAAATAAATAAAGTATGTTTATAGAAAATACTAGTAGTATATAGCACGGATAATTTGACATGATCCTTACCTATATGCATGAATATATTACAGACTCCTTGCGTTGAATATATAAATTTCCGCGAGCAAATCGTGCAAAATCGGTCCTTTAGATTAGTGTTGATATTAATCGAGCGTCATCGTGATACTACCCGCTTATGAAAACACACAACCGGGATTATAATATAGACACTAAATCAGCTGTGAAATTATGCTAATAGAAGTTCGAGAGTCGTGTTAAATTCTCTGGACTATATATACTCCAGTATATTCCAGTATAAATCCTCGATATCAACATTATAGAATAATATAAGCGGATTTAGCTATGTGGTAATGCACTGGGCTGTCAATTCAGATGTCGAGGGTTCAATTCTCGGCATCGGAGAATTTCTGAAATATTTATAATATTTCCCGCAGTACCGGGTGTAATGCAAAGTATCTTGGTAAAGGTACTACGAAGCTGTGTATCGGTGCTGTAAACGGGGCACATTAAAGAACCTGGCTGTCTATTCGAAATAAGAGCTAGGCGCATTTTTGCATCGCCCGACATGCATGTATCTAATGTCTCTCTCTTCCTTCAGGGACTTGCTCTCAGTTTGTCCCTCTGGTCAGATCATGCTGTATCTGCACTGGTAGAGAATGCACATGCGCCCTTGTGGCTGCATCACAACGTAAAGTGCCTTTGAACGTGTGCATGAAAAAAGCGCTATATCAATATTGTATATTTATTATAACTATGATTAGGTTGTAAGCCAATTATAAAAACTTTTGACAGTGACCCTTGCGTGAATAACTTCTTTTTTAAGCTAGGTTGGCCTCTTTTTATACCAAGATAAACACATTTGGGCGCTAACTGTTAATGTAATTCCACAGGGACTCGTACCGCATTAATTTCTGTTTTAGAAGACCTACGTTAGAATCCCTCTTTAAAGGGGACCAACGGAACCAAAAACCTGTGCGCGACATTGGACACGTGATATCCTTAAGTCTAGGATGCGTGTGTATCCATGACAGCACAATTCCCGAATTTGGGCATTTAGGCCGTGAACTATGGAAAGCCGAAATGGCCATCCCGGCCAGTCTGCATTAGAACGCTATGGTAGCGGAAAGGATATAAATAATTGTATTACTGGTACAAGTATTACATTTTTACATTACATTAAGTATTTTATTATAAGAAAGTAAAGAATGTGCATGGATCGCATATAAATGTCTTACGACCAATGTCTTCTAAATAAACGTTTGACTTTGATAAAGTGAAAATTACATGTTATTATTATTATGTATTACCACGTCACTTTTTATATTGCAGACTATGACGAATCAGGGAGATAACCATCACAAAAGACTGGAATGGAATATAATCACTTGAAAGGACATTGTAATCAAACATACTATGACTTTGTTGAGAACAATTTTATTAGCTCGACTCTTCATTTCTCAAAAACATAGAGATTTTGTCATTTTTTTCGACTTCTCCTAGAACATTCTAAGAGATCCGGTCGTTTTTACTCGTCTTCTCTAAGAATATTCTCTAAGACATTTCGCCATTTTGTCTTAAAACACTTTAATATGAACTTATTGGCATTTTTACGTAGAACGTTTTAAGAGATTTTGGTCAATTTCTATTACACATTGTTGCGTCCGACTCAGACAGTCGCAAGTGCGTGGTCATTCTTAATTACGAATGACCTCCGGCTTCAATGGAAGAAAACTTGAGAAAGAATGTTTGATACGTGAGAACCGCATACGATACAGTAACACTATCCGAATAGACACATTGGGTCTTAAATGTTCTTGTTGTATAGCGACGATACTCACCATACTACCTCTGTGTTACAGATAAAAAAAGTTCTGTCTTACTTTTTTAAATTTCTAATAGAACGTTCTACGACATCTCATCTTTTTCTCTCAAGACATGATAAGAAATGTTTGTCATTTTCCCTTAAAACGTTCAGAGAGATAGGTTAGTTTATATGATAACATTAGAATAGATGTTGGATACTTTCATCAGAAATATGTTCAATCAAATTGTGTCATAATCTCTTAGAACGTTCTAAGAGATTTGTGCATTTTATTGTTATAATATTCTACCAGATTTGGTCATTTTCTCTTAGAACGTTCTAAGAGATTTTTGCATATTTTGTCAAGTTCTCTAAGATTATTCAAAGAGATTCGATCAATTCTGTTAAAATGTTTCAAGCTATTAATATATAATTTTCTCTTAGAACGTTCTAAGAGATGTGTACATGTTTATATCATGACTGTCAACCAGATTTGGTCGTTTTCTCTTAGAACGTTCTAAGAGATTTGGTAATTTTCTGTAAAATGTTTCAATCTACGTTTTTCACATTCTCTTAGAACGTTCTAAGAGATTTTTAATATTATAACACATTGGGAAAATTAATCATTTTTCTTAGAACGTTCTAAGAGATTTCTTGAATTTCTGTTCAAACGTTTTGTAATTAAGTAGAATTTTGTTCAATATTCTCTTAGAACGTTCTAAGGGATTCACCCATTTGATTGAGAATGTAAAAAATGTATTGGTCAATTTTCTCTTAGAACGTTCTAAGAGATTTGCTAAATTTCTGTTAAAACGGTCTATGCTCGAGACATGTTTTGTTCAATTTTCTCTTAGAACGTTCTAAGAGATTTGGTCATTTATGCGGGGAATGTAAATACTATTTGGTCATTTTTTCAGTCATAGTCTTGAAGAATGTAATACATGTATTCATATTGAATTGGTCAATTTCTCTTAGAACGTTCTAAGATATTTGTTAAATTTCTGCTCAAACGTTTTGTAATTAAGTTGACTTCTCTTCAGTATTCTCTTAGAACGTTCTAGGGGATTCACCCATTTTCTTTGAGAATAATGTATTGGTAAATTTTCTCTTAGAACGTTCTAAGAGATTTGCTAAATTTCTGTTAAAACTGTCTATACTCAAGACAAATTTTGTTTAATTTTCTCTTAGAACGTTCTAAGAGATTTGGTCATTTATGCGGAGAATGTAAACACTTATTTGCTCACTTTTCTCTTAGAATGTTCTAAGAGATTCGTTGATTTTGTTTTTTAACGTTTTAGAATTAAGACCAATTGTGTTCTTTTTTCTCTTAGAACGTTCTAAGAGATTCAGTCATATTCTTTAAGAATGTAATAAATGTATTGGTCAATTTCTCTTAGAACGTTCTAAGATATTTGTTTATTTTGTCTAAAACGCTGTATAGTTAAGATCAATTTTGTACAATTTTCTCTTAGAACGTTCTAAGAGGACTGGTCATTATTCATCAGAGTTTTTGATATGAAATGGTCAATTTCTCTTAGAACGTTCTAAGAGTCATGCATGTTATATTATTTTTCATGTCATTTCACGTTATATTTTGCAAAATATATTGAAAATAAATTTAGTTATAAAAATATCGTGTTCATTATCTGTTTTATATTGCATTTTAACCTGCGAAAAATCGCTAATTTGCTTTATAAAATTGAGCAGTCTGGATAAATGCTGTTTTTTGAATACAACGTGTTTTTTGTAATTTAGCTAAAATAAAGTTTGACAGACAGCCTCGTAGCACATATCAGATTATCAATTCGCTAACATGTGCAGCATGTGTTGAGGAAAATGCTGATATTGATGTTTCATTGGGACTTATATTAAACCGTAAGTATCATATTGTATTCGATGTCATCATCCGTTATGAACGGCACATTATGAACACCGCATTATAATGGTTTCGTCGATAAACTATCGCACTACTTTGGCGCATGAATATAAATTTGCTACACAGCGCGAAATTCGTAAACAAACGAGATGAAAACAATAATAAATATTTGGATTTCATTGTTATTATCGTAGGATCGTTTGTAAAGTTAATAAATTATGAATGCAATAAAGTGCATTATTCGATCTAGCTATCGACTATGTTGATTACTTTGTTTGAAAAAATGTTGCTGTACGTTTACTGTGGTGACAGGAGGGAGCAAACATGGCGACTTCCTTGTCGAAATTACACATCAACATGAAGGTGTTTTTCTCGTAAACAAAACACCAGCAGCTAATTTCAAGCCTGGCATGCCCTTGCGACGATTAATTATAAAGTATATTCAATGAGTTCGTATTATAAAATACAATAATGATAACGTTTGACATTTTGAAAAAAATGCTGTATTTTTCAGTCAAAAATCGCCTTTATTTTAGTGTTAGCATTTGAATAAGGCGACTATATGGCACATTTCACATCACAAGCAAGTGCTACAATGGTTTCCTATAATATATGATAAAATCAGATGGCATACGCTGTTTGAAATAGTTTTTTTCAAGTGTATGTTTTTCAAGCATTTTCAAGGGGTAGGATCTACCTTAAGGTATTGCTATTGGGCAAAAAATATCAGCCAAGAAAAAAAAACTGGAAACGTTTAAATGGTCCACATGCTTCATAGAATGCATGTAGATTCAAAATATGTTACACATAGATATATAATGACATTAATATATGAAATATGAAACAATTCTTACTTTAAATGTAAATTTCAAAACAGCACTTACATTCAAAAGTGTCCAATTTTTGTGCACACTCCCAGACAATATTTGCAAACATATTCCCAATATAACACAATATTTCACTAGTTCAAACTATCCTTCAGATGCTCGGGGTGAAGAAAATATTTTAAAAAACATAGTTCAACGATAACATTCATGTAAAGTACACTACACATTTCCAAAATAATGAAGTGAAAAGAACTATGAGCACATGTATGATGAGTATTGATTATCGTAAAGCTACTTGTTTTTGTGGGCATTAACTTTCGTTGAATTTTTAAAAATGCGACTTTGTAGGGTCTTAAATTTGTAGAATTCATAATACGGAAGGATACAACGATATTCTGAAATTAATTAATCATGTGAATTACATTTCGCGGTAGAGTTCAACCACAAAATCAACAAAAGTTTAACCCCCATGAAAAACATTGACTTTACATTAATCATTACACATCTATTTTGTGTTAATATTGGGTGTAAATCCAGGTGAAGATTAAATGTGTAGTATACTTTTCATGGATATTTGGGTCTAATTACTTTTTTTAAAATAGCTTCTTGGCCCCGAGCATCTGGAGGATAGTTTGAACTTGTAAAATACTGTGTTATATTGGGAATATGTTTGCTAATAATGTCTGGGAGTGTGCACAAAAATTGAACACTTTTGAATGTAAGTGCTGTTTTGACTTTTATGTTTAAAGTAATAATTGTTTCATATTTAAACTATTAATGTCATTATATATCTATGTGTAACATAATTTGAATCTACATGCATTCTATGAAGCATGCATAGCATTTAAAATATTCCTTTTTTCCTTGGCTGATATTTTCTTGCCCAATAGCAATACCTTAAAGCAGCATTGTCAGGACTGAACCAAAAACATTCGACACACAAATGGGCGGAGCGTTTTCTACAGTAAATTCAGTAATGCATCATTGAACACCATTGTCGACCCGTTCAATGAAAAATATTACTGTAGTAGAGACATGTATTGTTTGAGTGTAAACATGTATAAATATTGAAGTGGATAATTTACTTATACTTGTGTACGTGCATGTCTAACTCGACTAAAGTTTTCACGTTGAGAGATACTATAAAAACCTTGTGATTTCGGTCCGTTTCTGAAGCTAGGCATCTGAAGCAATTTGCAAATAATTTCTTCCCGCAGAGTATAGTATTACCCCCATGATGAGAATTTATGTACGGTATACATGTTCATATCTTAAATAATAGCAAATTGTCTTCTCCTGCGCCAGACAGGTTCTCTCTCAAACAACTAAATGTTCAGATGTCACTTGACTGGTTTTTGGCAGTTTTTGGTGAAGTATTTGACGCCCCTTCTATGTGCTGACTGATTGAATTACGAAACACCCTATGAGACGTATTAAAAGTGTTCAATTTACCAGCCTTGAAAGATAAGACAATCGACGATCCCAAAGATATTATACTTGGTTTTGGTGTTTTGTAAATGTTAACGTCTTTTGGCGATCCGTCAGTCTTGATAGTTTTTTGGCTTCATTCCGGCGTGAGCAGAATAATAATGATGCGCGTTTTACAGAATAGTTCAATTTGACGACTTCTATTTTCGTTGCCTGTCAAATTTTCGACAATTAACAATGACGGGTGAAATGCAATATTCATTAAGTGTATAAGGCGGAGGAATGAGAACGAGTTAAAATTGCATATGCTGAGGCTATGATCCTGATGAAAATGGTATACTTTCACGTTAAAAATATTCCAAAGCAGTTACTATTCTACTACCGATTGAACCACAGTATTATATTCCCTAAGCACGGCTTCGCCTATCCGTCAGAAGGTTGAGCAGGTTTTCTTTTTGCTAAGACGGAACTTAAAGCTTCATGACCATATAATGGACCGGAGACACCAGGTACCGATATAACCTTTGTGTAAGGTAGTCGGGCGGAAATATTAGTAGAGTTTCGTCCTGTACGCATCATGCAGTTAATTACAGAATCCACGGGGCTACATGTACACGTGCTACCCAAAACTGTTCGGAGAAACTAAAAGTAGAACTTCCAGCGGATAAGTTTCATTTTACTGTTCTATTTCGTGTTGGACATTATGACGTATGCTGTTTTGTGCGTCACACACTTATTTATAAATTATAGCATTGGTGTTGTCCGTCCGTGTCAAAGCGAACACGGACACCAGTTCCGGTGACGTCATATCCGTTGTACTAAACATAGCCGCTGCACAACCATTCTATTGATAAACACATGATTCACTCAGAAAATTTGAAACCATGCGCCTATGTTCTGTACGTTCATCCGTACGTAACGCAAATATTGTACGTTGAACTTATAAACTGCTGAGTGAAATTTCTTTAAACTTTTACTGATCAACAGTTTCAAAGCATTGATGACCGTACAGGATGGAAACATTGCTGCATCAATTTAATTCTTACCAAAAGTGTGGCCCTTTGTTCCTTTTACTATATACTCCATAATGATAAGTCCTGTGTTCTGAACTTAGGTAAAATTTATTTAAACCTTCACAGATTAACTATCATGGATGTATAGATGACAGTAAAGGTCTTTTTTGGACCGAATGATTGACCTTTGCTATTTGTTATAGTATTATAAATTCCACAAAGAGAAATTAAATAATGATGCAAACTGAGTAAAATTTCTTGATCTGCCTTACCGGTAGATCTGAAGACGACAAATTGCAATTTCCACTAACGCTATTTACATCTATTTATAATTCAGCCAATCACATTGCTCGTTACATTGGTACTTCGGTCGTATTAATAAATTGTAAATTATAAATAAAACAGTTGTTCACAACTACAGTCTGCTTTTTTTGGGTAATCCTTATTAATTTCGTTATTGTAGAATTTGTAGTACAGATAATTCGATATAAACGCACTGTTGATTATTAACCGTGAAAGCTCGGCCATTCCGTTTGTCTCCGGTAAATATTTCAATCCATAAAGACCGAGGTGATCAGAACAAAATCGGCTCGTAAGATGCATGTGTTCGTGATAACCACCTCATTTAAAAATAGAATCGAATCGCTTTCAGAATTGTGAAAGCCAGGCGCCGATTGGCTAACGGGAAAGCTCGCCTGAGGTGACCTTCAATTGGCCGACGTCAGATCCTCATGCGTAGCGGGTTTGAAGATATGATTTTAATCAGATAGAATAATGAAGTTACCTCAATCCGCTATTCCCCTCTCCTTCCCCATTTGAAATGATATGTGTTCGGTTACGTGTTCCTTTTTGTGGCTCTGGTTTCTGCCGTTGCTGCTGAGTATTACCCTTCCTGTCTTATTCGCTTTTATATTTTGTAATGTAGTATACCAGTCATCGATCCCATCCCACAATTGAATAAAGGACTTCTTTACATGAAACAGACTCTCCCTAAAGTATACTCTTAGTAAAGGTTATACAAAATGACTTGTATAATTGCACGATGAAAAATACCAGATGGGTTTGATGATTATTTATCCGATTACTCGACACAAACGTCAAAAGGCGTTTTTGTATTATACGATATTGACTTACTATAGAAATAGATGAATTAGATAACCATAAAACATGCCCTGCTACATATAGTCGATTTGTACTTGGAACACTCCTCCCAGCGCGATATAATTGTTCCACTTGTCGGTTGGTTTGTCCTATTAACGAGGGGTGTTCGCAAAGAAATGCAACTTACTTTATAACTTTTTATTGAAATAATTATTTACTCACATTCAACCTTCAATGAACTGTCCTGTACACATTGCACGCTAATTTAGATTAAAGTTATGTTTTGTCGTCTGCAAAAGGTTTTGTTATATGGATAACCATATAGCCTTCCTGGAACCGTACCTGTGGTCTACTGAATGCGATTTACGTCTAGAAACTTTAATTACTCGCATATAACTAGATCCACAGAATATGCCTGGTGATAAATCATTCTCATGCCCACATGGTCTATTTCATTAACAGTTTGACTCTTTATGAATTATTTCTAATGTTTTTCATGCACACAATATTTATAGAAACTTCTTGTAATATATGTTCCCAATGGTTCGGGTTTTTGAATTGCACAACCTTTGTGGTGAAGAAAATCAAATGTATCCTTTTCATAACTGACTGCGTGTGTTTTACAAGTACGGATTTCCTAGAATTGCTGGCAGCACATAAAATATATTTCTGCTTCATTCTTGATTAACGATAGTGAGCGTGTGTTCCATCATTTGTTATATTACAGTTTACAGTTTATTTTCAAATACAATAGACACGTATAAAATATACCACGTAAAAACTTCTTTTGAAAGTACTAAAGCCATGACTTTAATATTTTTATGGCATATAAAATAAGCTGACGTTTTAGTAACCACGTTATGAGCATAGTATCCAGTGGGTACACATGCTGTTTACTTCAAGATTTTTCTTCGGAATGAAGTGAACTTTGGATACATGGGACGTTCAAAAATAAGCAGGATCGACTTGAGCCCTCACGGCTACAGTTTTCAATATTATACAAATTGCGAAAATTCGATATCTGATTGATCGAGTTACACTATGACGTCCTCTCATAATAGTCAATTTTGAAACCATGGTAACACGTACCCGGCGCAGCCCAACAATTACCATTAGTGGCGACTACGTAAAGGGGTGTATCTTTAATACTATCATATCGTTTGTTTTCAAAACTCGTCGTATGTTACATGCTGGACGATGTCTGCAAAAATGACGACATTTTGACGTTAGGTACTGAAATAAACAGAAGTGACAAAGAGTGACAAATTCGTGACTCAAAAGTGACGTCACCAGAACGTTAGGAAAACGGACAAACACACAGTTTTGTCAACAGCAAGATGATTATGGTCTCTGAATAGTGTGAAATCAGTGTGGAACTACATTTTGGAAACAGTTCTGCAAGTCGTTTATCAGTTTTAAAATGGCACAGATGATTAGTGTTTATCGTTCAGCTTAGAAAGACAGGGAAGTAATAGGAAATCTTAAGAACGTTTGTGACGTCAGTGACCGAGACTTTTTCAAAATACCAACGTTCCATGGTACGGATGCTCGCCTAGATTGGCGATGTAAGATCCGGAAAAACACATGCGATTCTCACCAACGCATTACTTGTGCGGCTCAGTGTGGTACTGGAATGTATCCATTACCCTTATCACTAAAAACTTCGTATTTCATAGCCCTATGTGAAGCATTAAAGCCGTGTAAAATAGTGCGACGTCATTTTGTGCGACGGGTCAACGTTAGTGACCTTGTTAAGTCACCTGTAACTCTCGGTACGCGTATTTGTTTCAGTTCGTATCTTCACAGTATGTAGAAAAGGGATTCCGATTTCGGATGGTATATAATTTGATTTATTTTGTCTAACCATGCCGGTTTTGTGACAATAGTTTATTTTTGAACTACCCACGTATACTCGAGCTTGTACGAGTCCAGCGGTTAATATTGCAGGGTTGAGTCGAACATCCTACTTTGTATCAATGTTCTGTTTCATTGTTGTTGTTTTCGGTTGAACAATTTTGTTGTTGTCTTTCAGATGCTATTTGCCACTTTGAAACAAGTAATAAAAGTTTTACAATGCTAAAATACTCAAGCTCCTTACGATGTTCTTTAATCTCAAAAAGTTCATTATGTTTAAATATATCTCTTAATTGTTTTTATTAATTTAAGCTTGAAAACTTTCTTTGATATCAGGCATACTTTCAGTCACTTTGGCGATACGTTTTTTAAACATTGTTGAGCTTAGTATAAATAAGCAAGTGTTTATTAAACGTACATTATGCTTTGTGGAGAGCTAGTTCGTAAATATCTGTTAATATGTTGACACGTGTAAAAATGACTTTGAAGAAAAAATTAAATTCCTCATCATGAAACATTGATACCTCTTATTAAGTGTTACACATTAACACATTTGCCTTGCAATAATTCTTATAATCGCACCAGACAGGTTTTATCTGCGTTTTTTACAGTCCGCCTTGTAGCACTTTTTGTAACATTTGCGAATCTTGTTACTGACTTTTTTGGACAAGCACGATATAATGTGTTAAAATTGCACCAATCTTCGAATTTTTATACGATTATCAGCATCCACTGTCAGGTTATCTGTTCGTTTAATGTTGTTAATAATTGCACAAAAACTGTGAAATTTAACACTGATTTTCTGGAAATTCGTTAATACTTTGTCGAAGATGAAATAAATGCAGATCTGAATACTACAAAAAATACAATGTAACGTTGCTCCTTCACCTGCCGGGCTAAATCACCCGTAATTAGAACCATTGTGATAAAATCGCAGCTGTAAATATCTTAAAAGTGTCGTAAACAACAATCTTTGATGGGCATAGTAAATCTTTGAAACAAACAATCGGTACATGCATTATGTCTAGTGACCCTTCAGTATAAGGGATATTCATTATTACATTGCCGAATTCTTCTGGACAAAACACAAACAGTAGGAAACAAGGGCAACGACACAGTGACAACACAATTGTCGAATTAGACAATAAGATCAACAGAGGTGTTCAGAGATCCGGGGGAAACTAATCTCAAAACCGGTATTGTATTACGACATAGATAATACATTTTAGTTTACGCCAAAGCTTTTGTTGAAATGTTGATAGGGAAAGAAAAGGGGAGTGACGGTAATGGCAAAGCTTTATAACTGTCTAAATGTGTTAACAATGTTTTTCCATATCAGTGTGAAATGCATGTGCTACACTAATGAGCAAGAAGACAAATGCAACTGCAGACTCCTGTCATTCCTGTGATTACTAAGATGTCATATCTGCAGTGAGAAGAATAATTAGAACCGGTAATTAGTATCGGAAACGTCGTCTGCATGATTCATTAGGGACAATTTAAAAGAAAACGAGAATAAAATTTGAATACCTCCTCAAGCGTTATGCCTTGACGACAAAAACATCACACCGTCAGTCTGTTGTTTTTGCAAACATTAAATGAATACATAGGAATAATGTTTCTAAATCATCCACCATATAAAACTGCAAGACAATGTGCCGAATAGCCATCACACATCCGATTGTAATGTCTGCCTGTTCTGCCGGCCTTTCCTTAATATACTGAAGTATTTCGGGCTTACAACACTGCACACCAGAGGTGGGTAACTTTGTCAGGACTAAACCCAAAACATTCGACAAACAAATGGGCGGAACGTTTTCTACACTGGCGTCTGTTGAATTGTCTTGACTACAGTAATACATCATTAAACACCATTGTCGACGCATTCAATGAAAGACATTACTTTAGTAGAGACGTGTATTTTTTAATGTGAAAATGTAAAAATATTGTAGTGGATAGTTTTCCTATACTTGTGTACGTGCATGTCTAACTCGACTTTTCACGTTCAGGGATACTATAAAAACCTTGTGATTTAGGTCCGTTTCTGAAGCTTGGCAACTGAAGCAATTTGTAAATAATTTCTTCCCGCAGAGTATAACTCCATGCCGAGAATTTATCTACTGTATACATGTATATATTTAAAATAATAGCAAATTATCTTCTCCTGCTTCAGACAGGTTCTCTCTCAAAATACTAAATGTTCAGATGTCACTTGACTGGCTTTTGGCAGTTTTTGATGATGTATGTGATGCCCCGTCTATGTGCTGTCTTATTGAATTACGAAACACCATGTGGGGCGTATTAAAAGTGTTCAATTTACCAGCTATGAAAGATAAGACAATCGACCATCCCAGGGATATTATACATGGTTATATTGTTTTGTAAATGTTCACGTCATTTAACGATCCGTCAGTCATGATAGTTTTTGGCTTCATCCCGGCGTGTGCAGAATAATAATGATGCGCGTTTTACAGAATAGTTCAATCTGACGACTTCTATTTTCTGCAATATTCATTGATTGTATAAGGCAAAGAAATGAGAACGAGTTTTTAAAGTTGCATATGCCGAGGCTATGATCCTGATGAAAATGGTATACTTTCACGTTAAAAATATTCCAAAGCAGTTACTATTTTACTACCGATTGAACCACGGTATTATACTCCCTATGCATGGCTTTGACGTTCCGTCAGAAGGTTGTGCAGGTTTTTATTTTGCTCTGACGGAACTTAAAGATTCATGACCATCTGATGGAACAGAGACGCCATGTACCAATATAACTTTTTTGAGCTAGTTGGGCGAAAATGTCAAGAGAATTTCGTCCTGTACGCATCATGCAGTTACTTACAAAAGCCACGGGGCTACATGTGCACATGATACTTAAAACTGTTCAGAGCAACTTAAATTAGAACTTCTAGCGGATAAGTTTCATTTTACTGTTCTATTTCGTGTTTAACATTTTGTCGTATGCTGTTTGTTTGCGTTCCACACTTATTTATAAGTGGTGGCCATAAAGCATTGGTGCTGTCCGTCCGTCCGTCTTTGTATATCAAATTATTTAGCCGCAAATTACTAGAGTAAACAGATAAGTTCAGTATTGTACTAAAAATATCACTGATAAACCGTACACATCTGATTAATCCTCCTTTGTGGAATATAACAAATTCCTTGCCTTCACGTTATCCTGGGCGCACTATAAGATATTATTTATTCTTTGTGTAATTCGTGCTTTGCATCAATATACAATGTACATGATATGCTTTGTTTGTGTTTATGTTTACCATGCGTTATATCAGCAACGAAATAAATAATTACAAAAAAATTATTTAGCCGCAACGGATATGTTGTTACGAAAGCTGGTACCCAGCTTTTCTGCACGTGTCAAATTGAACATTGACACCAGTTCTTGTGATGTCATATCCGGTGTGCCAAACCTAGCCGCTGCCCAACCTTTCTATACATAGGGTACAGTACACTCAGATAATATGATAAACATATGGTACACTCAGAAAATTTGAAACCATGTGCCTATGTTCTGTACGTCCATCCGTACGTAATGCAAATATTGTGTGTTAAACTCATAACTGCTGAGTGAAATTTCTTCAAACGTTCAGAGGTGAACAACCCTAATGCATGGATGACTGTTCAGGAAGGTTTTGTTGGTTCAATTTTTACCAAACATATTGTCCTTTGTTACTTTACTTTATACCCCTTAGTAAAGAACTCCTCACCAAACGTTGGGATGAATTTCATTAAACTTTAACTGATCAACTGTTTAAAGGCATAGATGACCGTACAGGATAGACATTTTGCTGCATCAATTTAATTCTTACCAAAGTTATGGTCCATTGTTCTTTTTACTATATACCCCATAATTATAACAACTTATGTAATATTTCTTAAAACCTACACAGATTAACAATCATAGATGTATAGATGACAGTAAAGTCATTTTTTGACAGAATGATTGTCTTTTGCTACTTGTAATATAATTATATATTCAACAAAGAGGAATTGAATAATGATGTTACCTCAATCCGCTATTCCCCTCTCCTTCCCCATTTGAAATGAAATGTGTTCGTTTACGCGTTCATTTTGTGGCTTTCGTGTTCTGCAGTTACTGTTGAGTGTAACTGTTCCTGCCTTATTCGTTATTATATTTTATAATGTAATATACCAGTCATCGATCCCAATCCCGCGATTGAATTAAGGACTTTGTTACAGGAAACAAAAAATCTCTCTAAAGTATACTCTTAGTAAAAGTTTAACAAAGTGACACATATAATTGCTCAAGGAAAAATACAAGATGGGTTTGATGTTCATTTATCCGATTACTCGCAAAACCGTTAATGCATGATAAGATATTGACTTACTATAGAAATAGATGAATTTACGAATATCCATAAAACATGTCCTGCTACATATAGTCTATTTGTACTTGGAACACTCCTCTCAGCACGATTTTTCCAATTGTCGATTGGTGCAGGTCCTATTAACGAGGGGTGTTCGAAAAGAAATGCAATTTACTTTATAACTTTTTATTTACAGAATTATTTACTCACATACAACCTTCAGTAAACTGCACGCTAATTTAGATTAAAGTTAAGTTTTGTCGTCTGCAAAAGGTGCAACATTCATGTACTGTTATATACGTACCTGTAGTCTACTGAATGCGATTTAAGTCAAGGAACTCACATTACTCGCATATGACTAGGTCTACAGAATATTCTTGGTGATAAAGCATTCTCATGCGCTATTTCGTTCAAAAACAAATTTACAATAGAAACTCTATGCGAAGAGGCATTTAATAAGACATACGCACATGGTCTATTCCATTAACAGTTTGACTCTTTATGAAATATTTCCACTGTTTTCCATGCACACGCTATCTGTAGAAACTTCTTATAATATATTTTCCCATTGGTTCGGGTTTTTGAATTGCACAACTTTTGTGGTGAAGTAAATCAAATGTATCATTTTTATAACTGACTGCGTGTGTTTTACAATTACGGATTTCCTCGAATTTCTGACAGCAAATAAAATATATTTCTGCTTCAGTCTTGGTTAACGATAGTGAGCGTGTGTTCCATCATTCGTTAAACCACGTAAAAACTTCTTTTGACAGTACTGGGGCCATGACTAAAGGCATGACTTTAATATTTTCTTGGCATTTAAAATAATCTGACGTTTTGGTATCTACGTTATGAGCATAGTATCCAGTGGGTACACATGTTGTTTACTTCCAAATGAAGTGAACTGTGGATAAACTCGAGCTTGTACGAGTCCAGTGGTTAAAATTGCAGAGTTGAGACGAATATCCTACTTTGTACGAATGTTCTGTTTCATTGTTGTTGTTTTCGGTTGAACAATTTTGTTGTTGTCTTTCAGATGCTATTTGCCTACTTTCAAACATGTAATACAAGTTTAACAATGCTAAAATACACCTTACGATGTCCTCTCAAAAAAATTATTGTGTATAAATATATCTCTTAAATTAACTTTATACCTTTCTTTTATATCAGGCTTACTTTCAGTCAGTTTGTCGATACATTTTTCGAACATTGTTTAGCTTAATATAAATTAGTAAGTGTTCATTAAACGTACATTATGACCCAACTGATGAATGGATTTCAACCAAATATTACTAAATAGACGAAAATAGTCTAATGAGCACACATGCCTAGTTTGAATCACGACAACCGGTGTAAATACAAAGATGTACATTTCTTTCGAACACACTTCGTATTTAAGGCTTTGAACTGATGAATAAATGACATTTTACTAGGTTAACTGGCTAACTACAAAGTCTGTATAACGATAGCTTGTCACTCATAAGGTATGGCATGTTGTATTCAGCATTGACTAATATGGTTATTCCTCTACATGCGTCAGTTGCTTTGTGGAGAGCTAGTTCGTAAATATCTGTTAATATGTTGACACGTGTAAAAATGACTTTAAAGAAAAAATTAAATTCCTCATGAAGAAACATTGATACCTCTTTTTAAATGTTACACATTAACACATTTGCCTTGCAATAATTCTTATAATCGCACTAGACAGGTTTTATCTGCATTTTTTTACATCCGTTGCATTTGAACAGAGTCTGCTTTGTAGCACTTTTTGTAACGTTTGCGAATCTTGTTTCTGACTTTTTTGGACAAGCACGATATAAAGTGTTAAAATTGCATCAATCTTTGAATTTTTATACGATTATCAGCATCCACTGTCAGGTTATCTGTTCGTTTAATTTTGTTAATAATTGCAGAAAAACTGTGAAATTTAACACTAATTTTCTTGAAATTCGTTAATACTTTGTCGTAGATGAAACAAATGCAGATCTAATACTACAAAAAATACAATGTAACGTTGCTCCTTCACCTGCCTGGCTAAACACCCGTAATTAGAACCATTGTGACGAAATCGCAGCTGTAAATATCTTAAAAGTGTAGTAAACTGTTTGATGGGCATAGTAAATCTTTGAAACAAAACATCGGTACATGCATTATGTCTAGTGACCCTTTAGCATAAGGGATATTCATTATTACATGGCCGACAACTTATGGACAAAACACAAACCGTACGATACGATAAATTGTACCAGGGCAACGACACAGTGACAACACAATTGTCGGATTAGACTATAAAATCAACAAAGGTATTCAGAAATCCACAGAAAAACTTATCTCAGAACCAGTATATGTATTACGACATAGATAATGAGTTTTATTACGCCAAAGCATTTATTGAAATGTTGATAGGAAAAGAAAAGGGAATTGAAGGTTATGTCAACGCTTTATAACAGTCTGAATGTGTTAACAATGTTTTCCCATATCAGTGAAAAGCATGTGTTACACTAATGAGCAAGAAGAGAAATGCGAATGCTCAGACTCCAGTCATTTTTGGAATTATTAAGGTGTCATATTTGCAGTGAAAAAGTAATTAGAACCGGTAATTAGTATCGGAAAACGAGAACAAAATTTTAAAAGCTCCTTCAATCGTTATGCCTTGACAACTAAAACATCACACCGTCTGTCTGTTGTTTTTGCAAACATTAAATGAAAACATAGGAAGAATGTTTCTCAATCATCCACCATGTAAAACTGCACGATAATGTGACGAATGTCCAGGAGCGATATTTATACGATGATCGCAAAACACGTGAGCTGTACTATTTTGACCACACCCGTATGTATGGAATATTTCCGCTATGACCGCAGCTATTAGTTCTCAACACGAATGTTCGAACTGCTTAATACTGCCTCGATAGCCTAGTTTTGGTCACCAGCCCTATTTGTCACCACAATCCCTTACACGTTTGCTTAATACATTTGCTTAATACATTTTTATTCCATAAAGGGGTTTGCGTCCCAAACGTATTAGTCAATTAGTATGAGATGTTAATTTTTGGACGAACAAGACATTAAATATGTATCATATATTCAGACGCTCGGTAGACCGTTCATAAGAAAGCTAACTGACAACAAATGGCCCCAAACGACCCTAAGTCGCTCACCTGTCATAGAAGTACATGCATGACATGACATGACATGTGTTCGTTTATTACGAGGGGTGATCGCGAAGTTCGTGTAATTTGCTTATAAATTATTCATTTTTAGTTAAATATTGATGAAACTTCACTATCAGGATGATCAACATTATTAAAGTTGAAATATAGAACGGAATAAAAATCCACAAACTTATGCGACAATTAACGGTACCCTTGGCAACGCTACTACACGTGGTTGCAGCACACCAAAATTAAGACATTTTTCATCTTTCGTTCTCCTGAAACAATGTCGTTTTTAAAGTCTTATGTGTGACTAAAATTCACGCAAATATAACACATCATACATCAACGTCATGGGGTCATTTCCATAGAATATGATGTCATTTACTACATTCGCTATCAAATTAGCACTGTGTTTACCTATACTGATAATGAAACGGAAACAACGTCATGACGTCAAAGAGGTGACATTGAATTGAGGCGCTTTGCAGAATGTTTCATGGGAATTTGAAAAAACACTGACTGAAACCAATGAAAAGATGAAAATGTTCGACAATTTAAAAGCGTATAGCCCGGCAGTTACCAACATACAACACAGACGATTCAAAATGCACAGAAGGTCAATTGAAGTCAACAATAGAGAAAGGTTGCCATTGACAGTGATTCCGTGTGTACGTGAAAAGTGCGCGGAATCAATCGAAAAGACAGACGTAAAACCATTAGACTGATAGTCAGCGAGCTCGAGAAATCTCCTTTAACTATGTATAGGATCTGTCCGAAAGAGCTAGGTATGCGGAAAATCAGATATTCGTAGGCTTGTCTCGTCACTTCGTGGGACAAGTGCACCACACATTGGACCTACATTTCGTTTGACGTTATGTGACGTCGTTTAGTTTTCTAGTGTGCGGCGTCTATGCATAGTGGATGTTTATAAATTGTCGTAACTATGTAACTGTTTGGTGTATTTTTCTCATTTTTATAAGAGAGTTTGATTAAGCATACAAGATTGTTATGATATTATTTATTATTCCTTATGTGCAAAACAACACGATTCACAACAAAATTACACGAACTTCCCGATCAACCCTCGTATAAGGTATGTGAAGCGACTATAGATGTCAGCCACAATGCTTGTTCTAGGTTTGTGTCAAACAGTAATGAATGATATTGGGTATACAAAACACATTTTAATGCAAATCATTAAGAGTGTCAAATTCAAACTTTTAACTAATAAGAGAAATTGCAATGTTTATGTTCACAATGTTATGTAAGCAAATGACAGGCCTGAAAAATTGAGTTATAGTACAGTTTAACAAAATTTGTCTCGTGGAACCAACCCATATATGGTAATTTTGTTGTAGCAGCTCAAATTTTTCTATGTACGAGAGGTGCCCCACTTACATTTGAACAGCGTTGATTATCCGATATTATCATGCTTACCAGAAATAAATGAAAAAAAAAGCTCTTTTAAACCGCGCATGGTTATGTGTCAGGTAACATATAGGCACTCATTGATTTATTTGTTTGCAATATGATTCGAACCGAAATCAACAATTCTGTAGAGGGTGTGGAATTTAGATTTTTGAAGGCAATACACCACCAAAGAAGCACCAAGAATGTGTTAAAGGAACACATGACATGTGCTGTTGTTTGTTATAACTAATGAATGGTATTTTTTTCTACAAAAAGAAAAATTAGCGCACAATATTTTGCTCCTAGCGTTCAAAAACGTTCTGAACAAAATTTGAGCTACATCCCTATCCTGGCGACACTGCCTGGAACATGGTGTTATGGTCAGGATTCAGTTTCAATACCCACTACAGTCACACCATTCGGTACCTCAAGAACACGAATTTCAAGTATGCTACACCCGAGCCCGAAATTACAACCAGTACTTAAACTCAGCACTCAGACATTGATATTCAATCTTTTGAGGTTCATAGCAACATTTTTTAGGACACGAAGTTGTAATAATGTTAAATAGGTAATAAATCCTAACAATTGCTCCATTCCCTTATTCTTATATCAGCGCAAAGTAGTAAAGCGTAATAAGGGTCCGATTGTAATGAGATTAAAAATTTCTCGACGGATGTATATATCGACAACCAGAATTTTATTAATAGTCCAACTCTTCATTCTGAAACCGCCTGAAGTATGTCCTCTGTAAAGTCACATCCGTATCTTCAGGGCCCGACGACGTCAGACTTTGTTGTCCTTTACTAGACATGATATAAGTCTTTGATGTACGTTTCTTAAGTTTGACCTGACTCTGTTACAAAAGCACATTTCTTATAAACGACCAATCTCATCAATCAATTACTGAATACTATACACGCGAGGACTTTAAAAACGCCTACCTGTCTCAACCAAATATCGCCTAAATTTCATTGAAATACCCGTTTTACGACCGTGTTAACTGCTCTTTCCTGCATATCATGCAATTTAGTTTGTAAACAATGACATCCCATTAATAATTGAGGATACTGCAAGCACATTCACCACATAAAAGAGTGGGATATTCAAAACCGGCTATGGGCGCAATTAATCCTAACATATGCGGTGTGGTATTCGTATTCGAAGTCCTCTAACAAACCTCCTGTCACCTATAAGATGTTCATAATAATACCTACAAAGTCAATAACAAAAGAACGTCGACGCATTTAGTCAGACAATCAAAATCACCAAGTTTTTGTGTGTACCTGTTACTAGAACTCGCTAATGCAAAATCTTATCTTATTCTATCAAAGATGGTGAAATGAAGTAGGTTGGTGCGTGCGTGAAAACTTACAGAAGCTTTAATACAAAGGTAGAAAACGATTAACATCATACGAATTGGGCAAATTAGTGTGCCTAAGCCGTCTAACAAATAAGAGCGCATTAAGAGTAATGCCACACATAGCCTGTATTGAACACCCCACACTTTTGCATAGAGTGAGTGCGCTTTCGGGATCTCCAGAAAATAACGTGATAACATTTATGAACTATGAACTATAGTAAATTGTTTTGTAGGAAAGATAAATTAACAAACACGTAAAATGATTTTTCAGTAAAATAAGTAATTAAAGCTATTCTTGACTTTAGATCATGTGTGGCGTTTGTAGAGTCCTCGAGTGTAAACTGCATAGTACAGCCAACCCACACACAATGTGTTAATGTACTTCGGACAGTGTTACTGTTGAAACTAGGGCACTCAGCTTGGGCATTCAACTTTTTGATGGCTGAAACTAGTTCATTAAGCTTTGTGACAGCTGGGACTTGGGTGGATCATTTTCTTGTGCGGTTTTGTGTTGAACTTAAGAAGAACTTAATATGTTGTTTAAACATCAGGGACTACTCGACATCGGGACAGGAACATTGCACCTATCCAAAGCAAAGAAAGAAGCAGTACATAAATATCACTTGGATGCGGTCAATAACCTTCGGATAGAACACGTACATCCCTGTCTGAGAGACTGATTGTCGATTGTAATTATAAGAGGCAAAAAAACCTTTAGGGTCAACGCCATTAACACATTCATTGAAAACGCCAGTATTGTTAAATATAGTATAATAAAGAAGGAAGTGACATTTACGTATTTGTCATATCAGTAATGTAGTAGCGCTTTGTGAACTCAAAAGAATAAAAGTAAAGTCAGTGATCTTATACTCTTTGATCAAAAATATTTGGAAGTACACAGTATTAATTTGTAATGGTTAACGAGTTCGACATCCGGATCGGCTGATCTATCAACATTGTTATAACATTGTACTTTGAAAAGTTGTCTCTATGTTCGAAGAAGGAAAACCAGATTGTCTTCAAGCAATTAGGAAAACAAAATTTCAAAGGAATTTGTAGGACACAGTAAAATATTATTTGATTCGAATAAATAAAATAGTTTCTACGAATGATTTTGTTTTAAACCAGCCCCAACCCCCTGAACATTAAATTAAGTAGTTCCAACTAAAACTATGACATTAAGCTTTTTATTACTGTAATTCTTGAACTATTTAATTAAATTTAATTTGCGTAATTTAAGAGCATAATCAATACTCAGATAGCATTAGTTTTTTTGAGTTTGGTAAATTTTATTTTAATAGCTCATAAAAATAAATTACAGACATATGGCACTCGTATACACTTATAAGCCCAAGTGCTAACATAATAGAGGAAGTTATATATTAAGCTGCGTGTCACGTTATTTATTCATTTATACCTGAGCGGAGTATAGACTAATGATACTTTCAAATCGAACTTTGCCGTACTTGCAAATAACCTTATATTAAATAGGGATAATGGAAGTCTTCGTTATCAATTACTTGGTAGAGCCTCATGCACGCCATCCGACTATTACCAGGATTAACAATTAGTCAAGTAGCCTCACGTGTTTGCATATCATTAGGAGGTATTCTTAAAGTTCTCAAGAATAATACAAATCTGAGGAAGAAAGTGCAGTTTGTTAACCCTATTTGCGTACAGATTACGAGACACGTGTCCTTGGTACATTTGTAGACGTCAAAAATAGTTGAAACCATCTTCAAAATACAATGTGGATTCATTTTGAAACCCATGCGACTGTTCCGTAAAACTCTATCACAGATTAGAGACAATACCCACGATGGATATATTTTATGAAATGCAATTGCAACGAGCGTTTCTTGAACACAATTATTTCCTGCTTATGGTATATCGAATTACATGTAAAATTGCATTCCATTATTGTACACTTCAATCTGTGCACAAATTTGCGTCAGCGATATTGTGCAACTTATTTTCTGCAGAAATTGCGTTAAGCAAACGTTCAATTTCTATTGACGTTTCAGTTTAATTGGAAAATGATATTTAGAACCTCTTCTGAACACATAAATGTACTTTCAACATGCTTTCGCATTATCAGCGTGCAGTACATTTAACAAAATGAGATATCGTTCCATCGAAAAGTTAGTACGTATGTTTAGCCTTGATGTATCTTATACATAATAACACAAGTTGAATGTTTGTACGGCGAAACATTGTATGAGGCATGAAGCATTTGATTTGTTTAAAATAGCTTAGAAAATTTTACCTGCAACGCCTGCAAAGTCCGCTGCATCAATTTTAATACTTGAATTCAATTAACGCATAATTATATCGAATACTTTACACCACATCTGGCATATCAAAGTCGCCGCACTAGTTTCGGGTCACCGCGTCCTGCTTTCGAAGTTGTGAGCCCAGATCTTAGAACCGTGCCGATATTTTCGCGAGCTAAATATAGAGCGTCTGCATTACGAAGTTGAAACCTAGTTTATTTGTATGTAATAGATATACGACGAAAACTGTCCATTATGAAAAATATTGGACTATCTGAGGCGCGCTAGCGCCGAAGATAGTTCAATATATTTCATAATTGACAGTTTGAGTCGTATATCTTACTTAAACCATTGTTTACAAACTGAATATTGTTAGTAATCGCTTTGTTGCAAACAAATAGTTACTTCTACAGTAGTTGTCTGCAAAAATATAGATAGTTATGGAACTGAAAAGACAAAACCAACATCATTCCTTCTTTTAAATGCAACAAAATGATCCCTTGCCTAACCTCATGTTTGTCAATCCATTAACAGATTAAATGGACACGTGAAAATATGTTCTCACGAACTAATCCAACAACAATGAATTTACACACACTGTGTTGAAATCATGACTAGATTTTACTAGCCGTGTAGGTGTTCAATATACCCGCCTAAACTGTCTCACAAAAATGGCGTCATTGGAAGTGAAATGTTTGACATTCAAAATAATATGGAATATGTGAAATTTCAAATTGAAATGGGATTTAATTGCTGACATTGTGAATGGTGAAATATAAGTGAAAAAATAGGCGTCCAACCGTGATGTTAATGTAACGCTAAAACAATCTTTAGGTGACTTTGGATTACTTCAACCATCAGAGCAAGTTAAAGGTAGGTGTTATTTTTCATTCGGCTTAAATAATTGATATTAAATCAGTTCTTCAACTGTAATTTTACTTCATAAATAATTGCCATCAAGTCCGTTGTTTAACTTTTAAAATTTCAAATACAAATAGAACCTGCATCTATCCGTGTTATGTATGTATCACGTAGCCGCCCAAAAGTAGCCATGAATCCTCTAGTCGACCCTAGTAGCCAGTAATCCACTACCCGCCCCTGGTAGCCATGAATCCACTAGTCACCTATGATAGTCACGGACCCTCTATCCACCCATGGTCTGATGGTAGCCATGAATCCTCTATCCGCCCCTGGTAGCCATGAATCCACTATCAGCCCCAGGTAGTCATGAACCCTCTATCCGCCCTTGGTAGCCATGAATCACATATTCGCCCCTGATAGCCATGAATCAACAATCAACCCCTGGTAGCAATAAATCCTCTCTCCGCCCATGGTAGCAATGACTCCTCTAGTCGTCTATGGTAGCCATGAATTATCTATCCCCCCTGGTAGCTATGAATCCTCTAGTCTCCCATGGAAGCAATACATCATCTAGTCGCCCATGGTAGCCATGAATCCTCTAGTCGCCCATGGTAGCCATGAATTCTCCTTTCGCCCATGGTAGCAATGAATCCTCCATCCGCCCATGGAAGCCATAAATCCCCCTTCGCCCATGGTAGCCATTAATCCTACTTCACCAATCATCTAGTCGCCCATGATAGCCATGACTCCTCTAACCGGCCCTGGTAGCCATGAATCCTCTAGTCGCCCATGGTAGCCATGAATCATCTAGTCGCCCATGGTAGCCATGACTCCTCTAACCGGCCCTGGTAGCCATGAATCCTCTAGTCGCCCATGGTAGCCATGAATCATCTAGTCGCCCATGGTAGCCCTTGATCGTTTAGCTTCCACCGTTATACATATGTCCTGTAGCCCCCCCCCCCCCTGTCATGTATACATGTCTCTTTGCGATTTTCATGTTTACAAAGATTGTTGTTGTTTTCATTCCAGATAAACGAACGGAGATTGCTTGCAGGGTTTCTATCTTCGACCAAAGACAAATTACATGACTAAGATCCAGTTATGTGTATAGCACGTCCGTTACAACAAACTCCCCGATGTACAGGATTAATTCCAACATGGTGCTATATACGAACCCAAAATTGAAGTCAAATGTCAGGGAAATGGTGTATCGTTTCGCGTGCAATTCTAAACAATGGACTAATATGAGTGCTGATGGACTATCAATATGATGTAACATGTAGTTATTTAATATATTTGATCAATATGTATTTATCATGCATCTTTATTAAAAACAGTAGTCATTGATTGGTATTTCCGTGTTTTCTTTTGGTTAATTGTAGCAGTCCAATATTTTTGTGTAGTAATATTGGACAGTTGAGTAAACATATTGGACAGTAAGCCATTGATAGCCGTCCAATATCAATGGGGATAACGTATAGAACGGAAGTGATACCCCTGACGGTTTTTCGAGTGTAAATTTCGTCGCTTCGGTAAGTAAATCTTGATTTTTCTTTGTTTTGTAAGACGCTTTCAATGAAATCACCTAGCCCACCGTACCCGGCCCTATGGATACTTGCAGACCCAAGCCCATTTTCCCTTCAAATACCTGTGATTAAGGAGAACATTCGATTCTAGTGCGGTTTTGGTTACTGCACCCCTGACGACCCGTCTACATTTTTTCCAATTTCGGCCGATTTGCATGGTGTGTTGCTGTTTTATGGGGTCAACGTCATTGTTTACCTTATTCTATGTATGCATTTTGCAAAATTAGTTCGATGCAGTCAGGTTATGAGGCAGAATAGACGAAAGAACCACTATGATACCCCTGACGGTTACTGTCCCTCACTGATACCCCTGACGCCTCAAAATACTACAATGTTGTAATACGAGACGGTCGGCTCTGTACATGATCAACCACTAAAAAATCAAGATTCTAATCAATTGCGTAAAAACATGAAGAACTCATAGTTCTGGCACTTCTCTACCAATGTAGAATAAACCGTTAAAAGAAGTTCCTACGCATTGTTTTATTGATAAAATAGACGTTATAATATAATCAGACACAGGCAAAACAAAGACTGGCAATATAAAATATCAACAGTAATCGAAAGCCACCCATTTTGATTGGCTATGGGGTTTGAAGAAGTATAAACTGAATTTATTTTTTAATGTTAACATTATTTTTGAAAGCCGATTTACTATTTAGAACTATAAGTACGCAAGGAACTAGTTTACGGATTTATTTATATTTTCTTCTATACTTAAGTAAGGACTAAGGTAGTGAGCTACTGCCAGGAGTTTGGTGGTATTCTACACATGTACATTACGTTCACAACTACACCGGTTTATAGCAAGCACAGCGTTGATCGTTCAAATCAAACGCACATGTAAATAAGCATACTTCAGACATAGAAAGGTATGTCAATTTAAAGAGTTTGTTGACATGCATCGATACCTGCAACGTCTGAATTGCTTGCTTCTGGATCGATGGCTATTGAGTGAACTGTCACAAGTTTCCGCGACCCGGAAATGATACCGAGTAGTGCCTGCTAGTTTCCGCTTATATAATTACACGAACGATAAGCAAACATTAAATAATGTTATTAACTTGTGTAATTCACTTGAACAAGCATAACAAAACATCCCTGCGTTCAAGGAATGTTACCTGCAAACATGTTAAAAAAGAGGGTTTTGTCGTTACAATCCTTGGTTGTACGCTTCGTTTGCGACAAACACATTGAAAGTATAAATCTCCGTTTTTTCCCTTCTCGACCACCCTGCGTTCAACGAAGAATAACGTGTCGAAACGAGCGTCACGTAATTCTTCGTTGAACGCAGGACATTTCGATATATGTACGGATGCATGGGTTGCATTATTGCCATTGTTTTGTTTGCCTCTGTCCGCCATTTTGTTAAAATTTACCAATTTAGGTATACCACCTCCGGATATGGTTAGCCAAACTTCGCTCACGTGACGAACAGGTTTTTTTAACATAACGTTAAATGAATAACAGCCCTGCGTTCAAGGAAAAAATAAAGTGACGCACGTTTTTACCTGGTACGTACCTGTTATTCGTTGAACAATAACCATATCCTGAGGTGGTGTGCGTGTATTGGTGTAATTAAACAAAATGGCGGACAGAGGCAAACAAAAGAATATGAATAGCAAAACCCGTACATGCGTACATATTTCAAAACTGAGAACGAAAAAAACGGGGACTTATACTTTCAAATTGTTTGCCGCAAACGAAGCGTACAGCGAAGGATTATGTGTATGTGTATATGTAATTATTATGGCCTTTCGGTCAAGGATAACCCATGAAAGTGCAAGCACTTATTTCCAATGGGGTCCTGTTTTTTGCTGAAGGGACAGCGAGTAGAAGAAAGAGTTGTGATACAAGGAATCCGGGTGCGTTACCCTAGCTCGTTCCGAATAGACTCCCTGGTTCTTTAACGTGCCCGATGTATAGCACCGATACACGCGAGACTACTACTGGGTTTCCAACCAGTTCATCTCTAGTTGGGCGGGAAACACTGAAAAGCGTTCCAGAAATGACCAAGTGTCCCGGCCGAAATTCGAACCAGGGACCTCTCGATCAGTAGTCAAGGGCGTTATCCACTCGACCTCCATGCCACCCATAATTATAGCGACAAAAAACCCTGATTTTTAACATGTTTACAGGTAACTTTCCTTGAACGCAGGGCAGGTACGACATAGGTACGTAACACCCCTCACATAATGCTTCGTTGAATGCAGGGCAGTACAAGGTACCTCAGATCACAATATATTAATCTGCTGTATAAGTTAAACTATACATCATTCTATAATTTACATCATGTCAGTCACACTTGACTTTAATTTGATGGGTGGTTACTGGTCAAAGTAAACAAGAACTGGATGTAAATAAATAGAAATGTAAGTAATAAGTAAAGCGTTCAAAGAAAGAAGAATAAGAAATGTAATACAAGTACATGTCATGAAGTAATACAATGTCATATTTGAATTGAAACGAACGCGTGTATAAAATAATGTCCGCGTCACATCGTGTGGTGATCTGAATTATTAAGTCTGAATATTCACATAAGTTATATTTCCTAAACACAATTCGATGCGAAACAACGATATATCACAATTAATTTATAAAAATGCTTGTCAAATATTGCCTATTATGAACAAGCATTTCGTTTAGATTGGTGGAGCTTCCTAAGTAGTACTTACTGAAGTATCAAGGCACACACACAGCAAACAGCAGCTTAATAACAACCCATTTACGGTGGTTCCAATATTCAACAATGAGCCGTCGAAATGTAAGATTAATAAATAAATTAATACGGACTCCTTTATAATAATTTGTGATATGAATTGTTATAGCTCAAACAACTTGTCTTGCTGTACGATTCCAAATCTATGTTTGCAACTGTTTTTGTCTATTGGAATTGTTTATCAAGTTCTTCATGTATTTACGCAATAACTGTATTGATTAGAATCTTGATTTTTTAGTGGTTGAACATGTACAGAGCCGACCGACATCGTATTACAACATTATAGTATTTTGAGGCGTCAGGGGTATCAGTGAGGGACAGCAACCGTCAGGGGTATCATAGTGGTTCTTTCGTCTATTCTGCCTCATAACCTGACTGCATCGAACTAATTTTGCAAAATGCATACATAGAATAAGGTAAACAATGAAGTTGGCACCATAAAACAGCAACACACCATGCAAATCGGCAGAAATTGGGGAAAATGTAGACGGGTCGTCAGGGGTGCAGTAACCAAAACCGCACTAGAATCGAATGTTCTCCTTAATCACAGGTATTTGAAGGGAAAATGGGCTTGGGTCTGCAAGTATCCATAGGGCCGGGTACGGTGGGCTAGGTGATTTCATTGAAAGCGTCTTACAAAACAAAGAAAAATCAAGATTTACTTACCGAAGCGACGAAATTTACACTCGAAAACCCGTCAGGGGTATCACTTCCGTTCTATACGTTATCCACATTGAATATTAAATATATTGGACGATGAGAACAATAGCGTGACGTCATAACAATGGTTTAATCTGTGATATATTTTACTGTGAAATTACCTATACAATTATGCAGAATATAGATCTACGTGTTCTACAAGGTATCCAATGCGTTTTATGCCGTGCCTGTTTACGTGATATGTGACTGATTTTAATTTAAAAATTACTTGCCAATACAGTCCACGTGCGCGGTTGCATGTTTCAGTACCGAGTCTGATGCAATCAAATTAGAAAGGCGGAGTTTTTCTGAAGTCCGCAATTTGTTTTTACATGCATTTGACTTCCAGTGACGCTTGATTACTGCTAATTGACACGGATTAACTGAGTCGTGCATAGTTTATTTCGATGTCCGGAAGACAAATATACGCTTGGTGTTATTTTGGTCAAATCTGGGATGTAGATGTTGGTTATTCGAACTTTTTGGTCAGGTGTCCGAATGTGCTGTCAATTGAAATTAAGAGTTGACGGTACTTAATTCTTGCGCATTATCAGTTGTCCTAACTCGATTTAGAGTTGTCCCGGATGCCGTACTATTGTAGAGCCCTGTATATTGATTTTAATCATTTGAATAACCTATTATTAACGAGTGCTAAAAAGCATTGAATGTAACTTAACAGACCTATATTATAACCCTCAAATAGATCAATGTTGCAATCGCTGATTGGCTGGATGTTATATTGATGTGGGGCTTCCTTTTATATTTTTAGATAATGTCGTCTGATACAACAGAGTGTTTACCCAACGGAATGTTTAGTTTTACATTTAAACCGATGTGTTTGAGAAATACTTGGAGAAAAAGTAACTCGTTTTATGAAGTCGTGTTAGAGAGTTATAATCATCTTTGCGTGAACTATACACAATACAAGCATTGAAATTATTTATATACAATGTACCAAATTTATTATCAGTATCAGAAAGAAATCGGGTGGTATTCAAGCGCCGTAAAAACAACAAACACGTGATCATTGTTGCGTATATTTCGGATAATCAATTATACCCGCAACTAGCCCCTCAGAGGTCCGCAGTTCAAACTGCACCTTATAATTATTGCGGGATATTTCGGACGATCCGTGCAATGGTCACTTAGAAAAAGGCATACCATTACTACGGCGCTTTCAATCGCCGTAGAATGATTTACTCCCAATCCAGATATACGTATATACCCGTATAAGAAGCTATTTCGAATACGCAGTATACATGTGACCTAAGAATCTTGGCTGTACCTCTAAGTATAAAATGCATTGTCTCGCTAATTATTCATGCAAATTTCTCTTTATGAACCACAAAACCTTTCCCCTCGTACAATGTATTAGACTTAATGAGGCAGTTTATTTGATATACGCCAATTGGAATTTGACTTTCCAACGTGTACAGTACAGATTACTCACTTTGCAAAACATTATAACAAGGATATACACGTATGTGTCTCAAGATTTCCTGGCAACGTAGTTGTGGTGAACCTATTTCAAAATGTATTAACTTTCTGAAATTGACAAAAACAGTTTCAAATAAATTGCAGCAAAAACAAACAATATCTTTTAGTTCCATAATGATATTTCTAGACGATTTCTTTTACAAAAGAAACTGAACAACTTGCTTAAAATTGAGAACGACACAAATAGTTACTTTACCTACAAATATACAGCGTTGACAGTTGTAATGTGTGTTCTTTAACATTGTAAATCATCCATGAGCGATTCATTCGACAGACAAAGTTAACGCTTCCATGGACGAGATATATTACCTTAGAGTCCTCATAAGAAATTGAAGCACGTAACATTTGCCGTCTATACAGTACAGTAAGCACTCTTAACGAACCCTTGTACAGAGGTGTGAGTATGTATAAGAAATCCGATGTGACATAAATATAAGACGTAAATATTGTTCTGTCACGTTCGGCTACATCACATTACTACTCACATCATCCAAATGTACTCTTATTTTACAAAGGCATATACACATTCAACTTAGTCAGTTGGTATAATGGAAGATTCGGTTATTAGAGGTTGCGAAAGTCAACGTTTTATTTGTACGGCTCTTTATACCAACATGTATACATTTACCATATAAATACAATATTTAACAATGAAAGTCGTATGAGAATAACTGGTTTTCTAAAACAACTAATTTAATGTTTCAGTTATACTCTTTAACTAAAAAATACGTTGTTTTTTCGCCCCAAAAATCTGAAAGGTCGAGACGGGTTTCCGCTTTTCGCACGGCATGCGAAAATCCCACGTCGCTTTTCGTTTTTTTTTGTGTGAAGACCTGAAGTCGTTTTGCCTAGAATGTCTTACCCCCAGTAAATATTATTTTACGGAATTGCATAATTATGTGATCGTTTGATTTAGTTTGGTTTTCGAAAACCCCATATTTGGCAACTATAAATAAGAATGGGAGTAACGATTTTGTAAACAACCTTGTTCAATAATAGTCTCCCTTTAATTAAGAACATTATTGAGTAACTGCCCAATCATTCTCCATTATAGCAAACACTATGTCCGTACATTTGGATTGTTCGTGTTTATATAATCGCTGTTTTTTGGTTATGTGTGGTAGATTAAAGCTTAACTTGTAATTTCAATTGCCATACTAATCATATTTATTAAAGGGTCTGGCATGGTGTTAGTTATATCTACCCGTCTTTAATTGCATACGGACTTAACATTTACGACCACAATGTGAGAAATTTCATATCTACGTCTATAAAGATCTGCGATTTTACTATGAGTAAATACGATGAACACAGAGGACCCCAGCTGGTGAGAAACAATTTGCTAATTGGTCTATCTTGATCTTTATTTGACTAGGGAGGTATTTTATTTCACTAAGTCTTCCATTTTCTTTGACAACGTTAATTCCGACAGACTCTGGTGACGTATACTGTATTTATGCTCATCAATAAATTGTTAGCAAAGACAATGTTTATAATTGATTAGATGCAAATTGTTCCAATCTAGTAAGCTTTATTTGACGTTTTCGTAAATGAAGTTTATTATTGGTAGATACAACAATTTATATGCCCGTTAAACTGAGACGTTCATTATTAACGATACTGTCAAAACAATCATGCTTGAAGAAAATAAATTACAATTTGTGAACATTGGCACGAAAACTAACGAACGTGCCTTAAGGCAAACAAACCACGTAATAGACGACGAACGATAAGAGGGGCAAGTAACATAGCATACGTTCATACACCACATGATGGACGATGCTGTACTGAAACCCATTGCCACGGTTGTTGTGTTTGCTTTAAATGAGACAAACCATATACTGTCTGTCGACAATACTGTCCCAAGAACGCAATTTATTAGCTTAATACGTCTATGTTATTATACACCACAAGGAAACAGCGGCTTACAAAGTACGTTTGCAGCGGCTTACAAAGTACGTTTGCATTAATTTCTATTGAGGCTTGACGCTGTATCATGCATCAAATTACCGAAGAATCTGTTCTGATCATCATATCACCTGACCTACAAGAAGAGTGTACTTTGTCGTACATTGTATTCCCGGTAGTTTTATATTTTTCATGGACTGGTTTTCGAACAACCTCTATATGGTGCCCAATGTGTAGTATCGTCCTTCCGTCACTTGTGTACATTCTTAAGAGGGGTTGCAAACTAGTCAAAGTAAGAGTTTGAGAAACGATAAATTGAGTTGTTTTCCCTGTTAAAATATTCCGCTGATATATTTGTTTTTCCCATAAATACGTTTTTCTCCCCCAAATCTTTTAAGATTGTTTTGTGAATATTAACTGAAATTTATTCAATGTATAAATTTACTTCATACCATAACTTAGAAACGAAGTTTTGGTTTGTGTCGGAATAATGAGAAACCCGAGAATACGAGATTTGATGATATATCTTGAATATTTATGGGAACGGTAACATACTAAGTGTAGTAGCTTGACCGACTATCCGGCAGTATATTCTTTCAACGGACGAACGTTCAAGAATATCCCAATTACGTGGTTACATAAAGATGATCCGGCTAGTCTAAATAGCATTGAATTTCGATCATATCTGAGTCCTTAATGTATGTACGTTAAAGGTTCATGTGCATACACAGGCGCACTGTCACACACTACCTCCAATACTCGTATACTGATAAGTTTTAAATGTTACGGCTTACCAAACCGGAAACAACAAATATATATCACAAGGTTATATCACTAACAGCCAGACACCACTGAGGCTTTTATACCAACACTATATTGTATCGAGTGTTTGCATTAGAATGGCGATACATAATTGACAATGCATGAAATACAAACTCTCATTTAATGTCTGCTACTGAGTACTTGTGCGCAAAGCAAACTATTTACATCGCAGATATTTGCAATGATCACAGCACAGATACACGGAAACATACTTCTGATTTTCCAATCATTTTTTCTCGAGTTTGGTAGGATTACAAAGCGTTAAATACGCTTTAAAAAATTACCCTAGTTCCCTGGCTGAGAACTAGCAACCTGCTATCCGTAGTCGAGTTCATTACCCGCACCACCTCCGTGTCACACAGTTTGATTATATTGTGTATTTAATGCTAACTGATGAGATATGGAGTTCTATCAGTGAAATAAAACCTATTTCAGTCACTGTTATCACCTACAATGTGACTGATATAAGGGATATCACAGGAACTACTTTAGTTTTACCAAAATCTCAACACTAAAATGTCTGTAACTTTTTTATTACTGAACGGAAACATGCCATGTGGGGGGTTTTATTCTTAGTTAGACCATTTCCTACAAGTTGAAGTATGGTTTGAAGTAAAATTCTCAAAAAAGTTGTTTTCACATATTCACCATAATCCAAGATGGCGAATTTTAATTAAAAAATATTAATGGAATAACATATTCATACGAAGTCCAACCACAGTGGTAATTTGGCTTAAGTAGTACCAGTTTTGACACCAGATAAGCATTAAATAAATATAATATGTGTTTGTTTTGATTGAATATGGTTAATATTTAATCTTGAAGTGATATAATTTTAATATTTTTAGTCGCGCTACGCACTCTTGAAAATATTGAATTTCATCACTCCACGATGAGATATAAACCATATTCAATCAAACCAAACAAATATCCTCTATTTATTGCCCAACGTGTGTTATTTCCTATCTGTCTACAGCTTATAAATCTGGTAATAGAAGCTTCTATTTGCTAAGTAAGCCTTAATAACATAATGCAAAATTATTTTAGAATTAAAATAATTATATTTATTTTTCGAGATCCCCACTAAATCGTGTTGGCTACGCACCAGCTTTGTCCGAAAGGCATTAGTCATACCACGTCGGTTTTGGCTGGGTACTGTTTTCTCGCTGTATGACAGCGTCGTAATAGGGTACCATCCGAGGGTATATATACAGTAAATCTCGTGCACCGCGCACTTGTTCAGTTACATCCAGACAGTTCGTTAGTAATTTTTCTCTCCCGCCACACCCCATAATATTTTGAACATTGGGAGATGTTCGGTGTTATATAAGTTCGTTTTGGAAAATAAAAAATAGATACTTAAATGTTACGGACGCTGTATATTTAAATCGGGGTCACATTCTAATATTTTAACACATCTATTAATGGTGCGTACTTACTACTTTTGCGCGTTATGTGGTATATAGAATTTATGTATTCACGTCATTATAACGTGCAAGGGTACGGGCTGAGTTGTTCAGGGTGGTCATGTCACGTGACGGGTGTTGTATCAAGTGGGGCTATACGAATAAGTCACGCGAGGGGTTGTAAATCAAGTAGGGTATAAGTCGAGCTATAGCGGTTTCGCGGGAAAACGGCAGTTACATGTATATGCCAGGCTCAAATCAGTAACTTTATTTCAAGTCAATCGAGAAATCATTCAGATTCGATAAGTTTTCTCTTGCAAACATAAGAACGGAAACCGGTGTCCTGATAGTTTTTAGTTATTGTTTTTTAAAATGTAAAAAACAATATTTGTTTACATTTAGTACTGGTTACACGAATTGAATATGACATTCCGTAAGTTCATGTAAAACAAATGCTTCTGAACAAATTCCGTAGTTTCAGTATTCTGATGAATGGCCTGGCGCCGGAGTTTAAAAGACTTCGGTGTTACGGATCCACGTTTCCTCCAAAGAGGGGTTGTTCGTGTACGACCAGCATTCCGTATGATGAATAAAGCACAGTTTGTGATGCAGCCTTTGCTTGAGCATGTTTAATAAGCAGAGACGGACTAATGTAAAACCTTTATAATAAGCTAAAACATATCTGAAGAATATGTAACATGTCGTATCCATTATATTTTTATATCATTGGGTATAATACATGTTTATACATGGTACTGCTTAGGTAAATATCACACACAATTGGTAAATAGTGTACGAATGTTATGAACATTTAGTAAAGATTGCAAACCATCTTGCAAACAGTTTCTTGCAAACCATCAGCAAACAGTTTGTTATTTGTACATGGTATAGTTAAGCTGGTGTATATAGGTACATGTACTAATCAAAAGTGTTAGTCGTTTATATCTTATTGGTTTTCACTGCCTTTGTAGATGTCACAACCTATTAATCTTATGTTCTGTTTTAAACCGATTACTGCTGTTAAATATATATTTTACAGGATGTATTGGTTTGTTAATGTTGACTTGGTCATGATTGCACTTCATTCTACGGGAGCACAGTGGCACACTACACAAGTTAGACGACGACAAACAACGACCTCAGTCGTCGTCATCTGGTGTTCAATAGGAAGGTACATCTATTCTGTGAACGATTTGTGTTGGCGTTACTATATTTTCATTCACATCTTCTTGGATATGGGGGGGGGGGAGTTGCCGTGGACTTTATTGACATTCTGCTCGTGCTTGAACAGGTGCCTACAAGATGCTTACCGTGTTATACGGTTGAATCCATTGTGCTCTTGGACGGTTTTATAGTTGCTGTGCTGTTTATATATATGAACTTTTGGTGTATCATTATTTTGCAATATGAACTTTTAATTATTGTCGCTCTCATATTATTATATGTAAACGGAAAAATTCGGTCGACCGAGAGGAGAACGGATATTACCTAGGTATTTCTTCGAATATTAAATGTTTTATGTACTTTAAACGTGTTTGACCGATCAGGGCTCCTCTTCTCGTTCCTGGGACCCGACTGGGAATGAGGTGCCTCTGATAGGGAATCTTAATTGGTTGAGACTTAACGATGTACTACGGAAAGGTATCATACGGTTGATCAGTGAGTGTGTCTGTTGCGTAGTATTAGGGTTTGCCCTCCTCTAATGGTAATTCCTAGGTTGTTGATATTGTGTACACACGGTCACGGCGTGTGGCCCAGCAAGTTGGTTGTGTATTCACTGTCACGGCTTGTGGCACAGTAAGTTGGTTGTGTACTCACTGCCACGGCTTGTGGCTCAGTAAGTTGGTTGTGTATACAGTGCCTCGGCTTGTGGCACAGTAAGCTGTTTGTGTACTCACTGCCACGGCTTGTGGCTCAGTAAGTTGGCTTGATACGACCACGGCTTGTGTGTCTCACGGTGTTGTTGCATCCGGGCTGTACATTGGATCGGCACGGGTTGCGGTCCCTTCCATTTTCCGGGAACCCGATGGTGGGGGGGATTGCGATCTGACTGTCGGTTGATTTACAGCTTGGTTGGTGTCTTACGTACACCCACGGCTTGTGGCTCGCACTGTGAAAGTCGTAGTACATCTCAAGGGTAGTAGAATAATCAGTGGGAGCATAATCAAATTACGTATAACGAATCCGTTTTCCTTTCGGTCGACGGGATTTACAGACATACACGGGTACCCGGTATTGTCTTGAGCGGCCTAACTTATCCACATTTATATTATACGTTGAATTATTTAGAAACCATGTTAGTGTGTGATTAAATCGAATATTACTTGAAAAGGTGTTGTCTTCATATCGAGTAATAAAATAATATACAACACACACCTTGCATATAAGAACCTAAAATCCATTCAATATCAAAATCACCTGTTGTAACAAAGCACATTAGGAGTATAATTAAAGTTGACACATTCTGTAATTGAATCTGCAGGCAAACGCGAAATGTTATACGTTATTTAGTACAAACAGTAATCATGCGCTAAAACAATTACATTGCATTAAAAGTTTTCATAAATGAATAATTGAATACAGATAGAATAACAGATTTCATCAAAGACAAAATCCATCGTATGTTTGATGTATAGGTCTTCGCATATTGCGCATAGCTAATTGAACTGGGAGGATTTCGAACTCAAAAACGTATATTAGGCCATAACGCTGGCAAAAACATCAAATTTAAACTGCCTGACAATATGTACAACTAGGTTTGGTACAACGTATTCATGTGTAAATGAGAACAATAACTGTACTCCAGCTACACCCTGTGTCACATTCATCATTTCTCAAATTTCATGTGACAATCTCTACGTCCGCGATAATATTTAAAATTGACCAACCCATGCAAACCAGTACTGACTGCATTAAACATTAATTTTTCTCTTTTTATGCTTACGTTTCTACAATCGCTCATAGTTTAGTTGATAAAACTACTTATCTTCCTACGCCGCCGCTAAATCGGTCAGCTAGTTATATTGCGTAACTACCTACCCGGATGTACATCGGTAATGCAAAATAGTTTTTATTTCATGCGGAACACATCGGTATTTGTCGTATTGCAATATTTTATTTACAGACGTAAGCAGAATCATCCGAACGTTCACGGTGAATTGAGACTATAACTTTTGTTACCATACTTCTGATTGAACAGCATGTGTCAATAAATAGACCGGTTTTTCTATTTACTATTTATAGACCAAGCATATCATTAACTCTGTTTGGGGCAAAACATTCACTGATAAGCCATTATGTCTGTGTACTTTAAATGTGAAGTTTACTATTAGTTGTGGTATATTTAGATGATTTTAAGCATTAAAACTTGTAGATCATTATATCTTTATATCATGCTTCCCCTGCATTCATTAGAACAACTTTAGTGCTTCGGCGCTTTGATTTATTATGCAATAACGTCCCGATCGGCATATTCGTCTGCCTGTGCTACGTATAAAATTAATATGTTTCATGCGAAACGTTCTGATACAATTCGGCTTGCAAATGGGTTTTCGAAATGAAAGTTATGAGACGGTTCATTTGCTAGAACCGTTGGGCATCTTTCACACTAACTACGCCCATCAAAGGACATAACATAAGTTCGAATGTCAAGGTGACAATGACTTTTAAATCTAGTGGCATCAAGATAATTTGGGGCTATCTACTGATAATGACCAATCTCCACATGAAGTTTGAGGATTTTAGATCCAACCGTTCTTGACAGCTTGGACTTACACTTTTTGACAGCTGAAACTTGGACTTTCAGCGGTTAAGTTCTGTTTCTCGTTCAGTTGTGTGTTTGGCATTGTGCCGTACATTTGTGGTCTATGTTGTTTTTATGTTTTCTGCGCTCGGATGTTTCGGTTGAGTACTGCCTTCCCTGTTCGATGTTTTACTATATTTTTACTTATTGAACGTAAACCATTTGGTCTACTGACCGATTGTATAGCATGTGTTAAGTAATAAATCTCGCATCTGCTATACAGAGATACAAACATACTCAACTCTAGTACTTTTAATTTTCAAATACTAATAATGGTTAAACACATACTATCATAATGTTTTATGCTATACTTGAAGCTTAAAAACAACAAGTGTTGCATACATCACCATTGACTATGTTTGATTATTATTTAATGAGTGTATAACGTGATAGTATAGCTTTCCGGAATGTTTGTCAGCCTACCAGGTTGTGTTTCCAGAACCTTAGTGTTAACTGGTTTGGTTTGTTTTATTTGTATTAAAATGTTTTTTCTCTGATATAAGCTGACATTTTTGGACATATAATTCTTTGTTTACACGACATTTAACGATGATACCCTTGCTTTATGTTTTCAAGTACTTATTATCTGTGGTATATATTGAAATTCGGATTACGTAACTGCCATCGTTGTGGTCCGAAAATAAGCTACAAATATTGATTAACCTAGCCTAGCATTTACGCTATTGTTTTGTCATAGGAAGCGTGTTTTAATACGGTGGACGTTCAAGTATTCACGTTGGACATTAGCCACATAGGGTAATAGTAATCAAGCAATATGAAATGCCTAAACGTTGACCAGCTGTAGTGTTAATGCAGTATTGCACGCACTAGGTAGCTGAACGTAATAACCCTATTACACGAGAGTTGGAATGAGCCGGATAGCCGTAGGAATGGCAATTCGAGATACATTATTGTATGTTCGAAATGCATCATGTTTGCATTCCGAGTGCATTTCTTACATACTGGTCGTTTCGAATGTTTTTCAAATGCTCTAAACCTAAATTGTCATTTACATACTCTAGATCGCACGACACCGGAATTAGCCGGAATGTCGCAAGAATGAAATTTCGTGGTGTTCCTGTATAATCGAATTGAGTTCTAAACATCACGTTTGTATTCTGTTTACATTCTTAGTACATTCTATATATTCAGGCCCATTCTTGTGGCGTCTTCGAATGTTTTGCGCATGTTCATTCGGAATCTGTTTCGAATATTAATTTATCATCATTCAGACTCATTCGGGCCCATTCTGGCTGATTGGAGAATTCGGAATATGCTTAAAATTAACTGCGAGGTTACGCCGTATCTTGCAGTCGGAAAACCTTTCCAAGTTTTACAATTGTTGAAAACTACTTTCAACATATTATAAAAACAGGGGAACAGTTCAATAGCAATTTAGGCTGAACAATATGACAAGAGGTACAATAAAAGATAATTGTACTAACTGGTATGATTTCATGTACAAATATTTGAAAAGTATCATCATTAAATTACTTAAAATTAATTAAACTACCATATAGAATCTCAGGCTTTCGCCAACTTGACCAAAATTTTGTGATACATGTAATGATGTAATTTTTCTGCAGGCATCAAAAAAAGTAATCGTCTTTGGGTACACTTCCACATATTAAGTCTATATTTGGTCATATCATGTCATGCTCCTTGTTTTGGCCTCCTTATCTACACTGTATTCCCGTCTCCATTTCTCTTTAAATAGGTCCCCAACATTTCCGCCCAGCTGTTGTCTTTCATGAAACTACATCAGCTTGGCAAGTTCTGACTAGTGACCATAGTTTACATAAAGTGCTATAATATTTCAATAATGTCTTGATTGTATAATGTACATGTATCAAATGTTGATGCAACAATGAACTGCTGACACGTACAAAACATTAACACTGTCAGGCTAATGTATGTTCCTAAGAGACGCATTATCCGAGAACTAGTTAGGCATTTAATCGGTTTATAATACTCAATTCACTATTAACAGATTTAAGCACTTCGTTATTTGGATGACGGTTCTGCAAATGTTGCTTTGATGTCTTAAGACGAGACGCATGAGAATGCTGTCATTAGCAGTATAGCATTATACGCGCACTATAGAAACTGTAATTTTTGGTTTTAATTGACGGTTCAAATATTGAACACCTTCTAAAACACAAATTTATTACCACCGTGATCAATCTATCAAATAATCTGTTTTATACAGCAAAACGAATTAAAAGAATTCGAAATGTCAGTGAGAGATTATAATTGATTTCATCGAACTTTCAGTGGTAGTCCTAATGATAAGCTACGAATTATGGTATTAAAAGACAATTTGTTGGAGATCACGAACATGTTAACCCTCTGAAGGCACATATTTTACATAAAACTTACACAGTTCTAAACTTCAACAAAACGAATACCCTTTAGTCCTTACAATGCCAACCTGACATTTGAAACGAATCTAAATCATAAAATAAACGGAAACATAGTGACTGCTGAATTTAAATGCCCAACAATGTATAAAAACGTAACAATTAACTAAGAAACATCTATCGTTCAATATATCATTAATACGATGTTTCACCTCGGAATAATTCTAGCAGTTTGTAAACAAATAGGACTTCCATTGGAAGGCAGCATTCAACAGAAACAAGCAGATCACGACATAATCCCAAATTGTCATCGGAGTTTAGTCATCAGACCCATCCGAGTGACTGCAAAATCGGTACACAATGTGGTAATTTCACGTCTATGGTGATTTTACTCGAATGTATACCGATCCACATAACTTTGCCTCCAGTGCCATCATTTTATTTCAAGCCCCAAAGCCGTGATTCATAGTAATGTTCTAACTTAAATACATTGTATAACAAAAAATCACCAAATCTCATTATTCGTCATTTTAACTGTTGTCATTTTCCTGCTAAGCTAGCATTGTATATACTGTACTTTTTGTGCCTTTTGAATTCTGCCTTCCCTGTCCGAGATGTTATTATCTTCTTTTTGTATCAGTCAATCAACATATTATATTCGTTTGATACCGTCCCCAGCATCCTTTCATATAACATTGTCTTACAATTTAAAATTTACCAGGGCGTTTATGTAAACTTGTATAGTTACCCCATACGAGCATTTTGCCAGCATAGCCTAGTGGTGCAAGTGATTACCCACCGTATACGAGAATATTTCTGTTTCACATAACATTAGTTGTGAATTAATCACACAAGCTTCTGCTTTTTACTTGTGAGATTATGTTAGTACTCTCTAACTGTACAGCAGCTTAAATAATTGGTTCATGTTACATGTATGATATGTACATTTACATCTTACCATAACATCCAATGAATATACAATCACTTGTTATTACCCTGATGTTCGCATACTAATAAGGAACAATATTAAAACAGACACGTTGTGAAATCGAATTGCCGAGAAAAAGCAATTTTAAAATTTATTTAGTGACAAGCGTTAATCAAGTGCCAAAAAAATATGACAAAAAAGGAATTACAATTATAGAGAAATTTGTAATTGCTGCACATTAAAATAAATGTAATACGAATGTTCATATCTGTTTTTAAGCAACACGTCCTATCTGATTTAGTATTGAATAATTTAAATGAAGTACACCAATCCATTGAAACGGGATGGCTTGCTTGGTTACTTTTGTTGATTAACCGGCACTGTCCCAAGAGGAATACGTCTGTCATCGATTTGAGTCGTATGGATTTCGGTATATCGTTTATGCTAGTGATACATGGCCATAAAATATATAATGATATTAAATAAAGGATAGCTGCATGATAGGCATCATTTGTGGGAATTCATAACTGTAATACATGTATTATTAACGCTGCAGATATCGTTACCGAAATTTTCCAAAATGTTAAAGCATTTTTAAAGGGGCATGCCCTGTAACTAAAGTGTCTCCAATAGCAATAAAATTGGTATCACTCTAATACCTAAGTCGAATAATGAAAACTCTGTAAAAAAATTACGAAATGTGCCGCTAGTTTAAAAAAATATTTCAAGAAAAACTAAAATGACAGCCTTTTATTTAAATCGATATACAAAATATCGAAGCGTGCGTGATACAGAGTAAATTTTTAAGTCAAATTCTTCTTTGACTTTTCGATAATAGTTGGTTTTACAAGTGATAAACGCAATTTTATTGTATGCAAACCAAGACACTCCAGTTTCTGGGCATGCCCATTTAAGGCTTAACAATAAGAATCCTGTTTACTAAATGCTTTGATTAAACAATTTCCTCTTACCACATCTGAACAGATGTATGCCGAGTTGAATCGTTCAGTAGGTTCTACATTTCTTGATTTTTCTACAGTTAATCAATGTTTTCAAGTCTTTTAATGTCCTCCGGAATACAATTAATGTCCTTATAGGACAACACTGTTTGTTTATGTGAGTTGTTCCAATAAGTAAATGTTTTCCAGTTTATTAAAAGCGTTCTTAGAATCATGCTTGCTATACGTTTTACTCCCTACTAATTGACATCGCGATTAAATTGTTTTCACTGGTATGGACATGTATATCCTTACGGAAAAAAGTAGTTATGTTGTTCCAAGACAATTTACACATTATATTGGTGCTTAATGAAACTGTTTTGTCATAGACATCATGTTGGCATACGATGTATGTGTAAACAGTAGTGAAAGCTGTCTAATCATATGACATGTCAAGATGTTTAACTAGCAGCTGTTTATCGTCAACGCAAACATCACGTTCGTGAATGCCCGACTATTTAAGGCTGACTAATTTAAGTACCTTAAGTGAAAACAAGAAACTGCCACCGACAAATAGTACAACAATATGGATACTCATAGACAAATACCTCGGTATCGAGGTGTTTTTGTGTTAAGTTTAAGCCCCTTAACATACTGATGAATGCGTACTTGATTTGTACTTTAAATATCAGACTAATAGGCAAAGACGTTTATATCCCCTAGTAAGGCTTACCATAATATGGATAATTGCCAATATAGGAGTACATGTATATAAAGGCGGATACTCGGCGATAAAGTATTTTCACACACAAAACACAATTCAGTATTACTGTACTTTATCTTTGAAAACAATACTGTCATAAACATGTTCGTTGTAGACAAACGATTAATGTCATTTAAGAATGTTGCCAATTTGTAACCACCTAGCCTACACAATGTTCGGAATAGACACTTTTCTCATCATGCAGGGTCGTTCAGTTGTTACCCTTGTTGTAAGTCATAATGAACGTAGATGACGTGGAAGTTCCACTTGAATATATGTCGTATATTAAAGTGGAAATGAGTTTGTTATACATTTGTATCCCACTTCACAGCTTATTCCACCTATTTCAATACAAATATATTCCTACTGTATTACACGTTTATCGCACACACTGATATACAGAAGTATTCAACATATTGGAACATCCACAAGATGGGCGTTATTGCGCTATAAAAACTACTAACTTGGTAATTAATTGTACCTTCTACGCTCGTAAACACGATTTTATGGCGGCAATCTAACATTATATCACAGCCTGTGTCATACGCTTGTAAATAATATAGGAAGTCAAAGATGAATAGATATTAATTATTATTATTTCCAACAATGAATTCAGTTCCTAGTGAGAAATACTCTTGAAATGATGTCTAGGAACAAGTTATTTGTAGTACAGTACAAACCTCCCTGGGGCATCACTCTTTGAGAAACACCAAGTTTGGTTGTTTAATTGGCTGTTGCTCTTGAGAAATTTTTTTTATCGGAAATGGTAATTCCTGGAATAAATAGTCACTGATTAGGTTAGTTAAGAGAGACTGTTGCTTTATAGAGCACCGCTCTGGAGAGCTTGCAATGCACGTGGCACTATCTACGCGTTTAGCAGAATTTGACAGTATTGCACAAATACTTCTTAGGCGTTATATGCAATAAGCACAAGTCCCAGAACACAACATCAAATGAATATTTAAACTACTCAGTGTTTCTACAGCGCTAGAGTATAAATAGGGTTTATAATAATCGATAATCGAATTTCACGCACATATTTAATCTTACAACAGATTTATTCACGACAGGTACAAATGTAATCAAGCAGCAAATGAATTATTTCAGACTTAGAATTGAAATGCTAAAGTGAGTAGAATGTTAGGAAAAGGTAACTGAATACTAGTAACCCAAATGTAAACGGAGGCATTGTATTATACTCGTATGGTGTATTACGTTGTGTATGAGTTCTTTTTAAAGCGAAGTCCCGAGGTATTTCGTTGTGTCGTTTCAGCGCCTAAATGTATTCCAGTGATATATGTGTACAACGTTGTATTGTACAGTACGTAGTTAGTAGGCCTATGTATTCATCAGCAAAATGACATTCACAAATGAAAAATGACATTTTCATCAATTGTTCAATCCCATGACACTTAAAGAATAATACCATTGTTCTTCTATGTTATTTTCCAGATAAGCAAATGATCAACTGCCTTTCCTGTTAAGACTGATATGTTCTTATCATTATATTTATAATATTGGCGTCATTCGATTACTAGCGTCAAAGAATACTGAACATACACGTAGCTGCGCTGCGAATCTGCTGTCATAGAAATCGTTGAAAGGATGTGCACATATTTCTTTGAGACATTGCATATTTACTTCTTGTGCATTGTTTAACAGTGCATATAATATTATGTTCTTAATGCACAGTGATAATTATAAATGTGCATTAATGTGCCAATGACGTCATTTGACGTTCTTTTTGTATCATGAAATGTTTGTCGTTATACTATCTAGGGTTGGTATAAATATGGGTACTTTGGGCTAAAAAGTAAATTCACTGAGTAAATACATGTAATATGAAAACACTCTGCGTGTAATAACGGTTACATATTCATTCGTTTTTTGTGACATAGAAATTATTACTTGTGTTACCTGTACCCATTTATAATGAGTGTTTGTATTGCCTGGGACTTCACAGATGCCATTTTAATGATATATAGAGAATATATTAATGATCTCCTGACTACTATTGTAAAGATTATTCATACCGCCATTTTCATTGCAAAGAAACACAATTACGACGTAACAGCACCTTAAATATTTCTTGTTGCACGTCAATTTCTTCTAAGATTATATTGTCTATACTTTTATGTATATAATAATCAAATGTAAGTACTCTTTTGGTATTAGAATATTTTTACGCGCAAATAATGCGCCACTTTTTTGCAATTTCACTAAGGTTTTTAAATAATAGAGGGACAATAATGACGACATAGCGCAAGAAGTAGTACCGTGACCTATCTTTTTTATTTAATTTATGGATTGAGTACGCTTATATCAACAAAATGAGTAATAAAACTTATTTGGGTCCTCGATGTCGTTTTTGAGCTACGGCTAATTTTGTGTATTTTTTTTATCTTTTAAGCAGTCATAGTTCGGAAATTTTTACAATTCTTGTTTTGTCAAAAAATTGTTAATTTTTTTATCAATACCAAAAGTGTATAGGAATGTTTGAATAATATGTGTTTGTACACATGGAAATGCTTTTAACAACAAAAATATCGATTTTAATGCAAACATGAATACATAGGGAAATATCAGGATTTTAGTCATTTTCTGGAAAAGTGATATTGCAAAAGGGACCATGACCCCTTAAACAGTACCGCGACATACCCTTTTTATTTCACATATTGCTTCATTATATATTAAACTAATGTTTGGTATCATCTTAAAAAAATCTAAAGACCCTATCAAACGTCCTTTATCGAAACGAAAAGGACTTTAAATATAGTTAGCATTAAGGCGCTGTCGTCGTTTCTGTGTGGCTTTGGATTGTCTGTGCGCTACAGTATTTATGTATCACTACAACAGGTGTTAAGTGCCGTGTTGCGGCTGTAAAAACTATCCCCGTAATTCACTTCAGTGTAGTTATCATTTATAATTACCTCCCTTTATGGTTAATTATGCACAGAGTTCGAAGTCCACAGTGTGTCATTCATTGCGGAGTGAGTATACAGACTTGCATGAATAATCCATTTTTGGGGATGTGAATGGTTCGTTCTATGTCTCACTCTTACGTTGATGGATAGGCTCTGCCGTCGTTTCTGTGTGGCTTTGGGATGTCTGTGCGCCACAGTATTTAGATGATATGATTCGTGGTGCTGCCGCCCATGGTTGTTTACAAATTAAGTTATCTTAAGAGTGTTTGCATGAAAACATCGAGAGGAGTGATATGCATTTTATTGTTGTATGTCAGAAAACTTTTGATTAGCTGCATGACAAACAAAAATAATACTAGGGACGAAACATAACTACTTGCCGCGGATACAAGTTCACAAGGCGGTCATGATTTGTAGATTTAAATGATACAGCAGATGACGTTATCAAATATTAACAAAGCTAATAGGCCTTGCCCTATTTATTACAATATAAGCGTGTATATTCTATATTTTATACGTATACATGTTTGTCGTGAGAACATGTTAATGAGCTGATAAGCTATCCTAACCGAACGTTGCTTTGATTATTTGTACTTTACGTGATAACCTACACTTAACAAAGTTTCTAAAAGATCAAATTATAATGTACTGCTAATTTTCTAGTTTGCTAATGATGATTATTCACATGTAACTGCACATAACACTATTCGAACAAGAAATGCAGCTTTGGTTAGCGCGCTTGCCATCAACACTGGCTTAAACGGGTTCAAATGCCGGTGTAGACATTCATATGCCTGCCATATTTCAGGAGAAAGCAGACTTGCAAATAAAGGCTATGCTTGGCTAATTGTCGATTTAATGTCCGCACGCTGGTTCAAAGTAAGCACGTAATGTGTTTTGTAATGACACAAATTTTGCACATGGGCTCGTGTACATTTTGTACACCACTCATGAAAGTCCTACTACAAAACGCTCATCATCTCCGAACGATACAAACGAATCAAAATCGGTCATTACAATGACCATTCTTCTTAGCTAAATTATCTTGTTGGTACAATCATCTATATTTACACAGTTATCATTTTCCATTCCGCATTTTCCCCCTAGACATTTAGTCTATTAACCGTAGGTGATGTTGTATGTCGGCGAAGTATTGCATCATTTGCATGAGCCATATAAAACGAAAGCTGTCGCCCCTCGGCAGACCAATATACCACCGCCTGGTAAAAATCCCTGCGTCTTATTCCTTCCTTCATGCACATGTACTCCTTTATGTTGTTGTTTTGAATGAAATACTGCAAGAACTATGGATAGAGTGGCATTCACACAAATTTGTCACTACTGTAAAATCATTAATATTCTTGGGGGATTTAATTTCGTGAAAGACATCAACCATGAAATTACATCACCAATTAATAATTATACCAATGCATGTCAAGTTTATAGAGGCTGCCATATTTGCTTTCCAGTTCAGTCAGAGTTTTTGGCATATATCAACATGTAATAAAATTATTATTATACCTGTTCGATTTTGAATGATTTCCGATAATTTTTGTGAATTTTGACCTTGCAAATTTTTCTTGAAATCAGAAATCCCCGAAATTATGTCCACACGGAATGGTATTTTAAACAAAACCCACAGAATTTGTCATTGCAATTAAATGATTTTACCGTATATGCTATATAATGAATACTAAACAAAGGGCTATTATTTTTTGCTGATATCATCATAGCGCTAATTCCTTTACTTATGCACGTCAACATGTCGATGTTTATCATCTGTGAAAGTTTAACTACAAATCGGTATGTATTGTGTCCGCAAGAATAGTTCACTACATATTGTATACTAAAGTGAACAGAAAACAACTGACCATAATTCTCTCAAAGATTTTCCCAGCATAAATACTTTCCTTCATGTAAACACTTTTTGAGGTTATTTATATGTGAGGGTTTGAAGTCAGTAAGAGAAATTGAATCCTCAATAGTTCGTTTACGGACAGACGAACGGCCAAACAGATCATCACCTGATGGACAGAGAAGAACAAGCTGAGTCCAGTATCTTCACACTAACAACTGGTTATACAGGGGAATAACTACGTAACGTTTTGATAGAAATCATTGACAACACCAGACAAATTGTAATCAAAGACACTGAAATCAACAATATATTTTTATACTTTACTGTTATTAAGCGAGGTGTCTGCGAATTTCACATGAAGTGGGTTCAGAATGCGCGCTTGGCAATTAAATGGTTTTAAGTACGTCGTAAGTTAAGATGATGTTTCAGTGCTGTTGACAAAATGTCTCAAATGAGCCGCATAACTTCCAGAAATTTGTATGATTTCCATTATATATGGCTTTCTTGGCTGTTTATTTATTGATTTTAACTGCCTTAACAGCGTAAGCTATTTAAATTCCAAGTTGAAAATAAACAGTTCAACAAAGAGCAGCATAAATCATCTTTCCCAAGTACAAGTATAACATAAATCACGCAGCCATTTTATAGTTATTAAACATTTGTCATTATCACTATACGAGATAAAGGCAATGTTATGCCGTCGGGTTCGGAGCAGAATACTAACATAAATTACAGTGATAGGAAAACATTTATCTACACATTTATGTATACATTTGAGTGCGTTAGGACCGTTATGACTAATATTTCACCTCTCAAATGATACCATCTAGTAATACAATTTGGCACATTTTGACGTTAAACCTCCATCATAGCTATTAAAACCGCTTGTCAAATTTTAAATGCTTATCTGATCACGCTGATTCTTCTCTGTTGTATTGAAATAACATTGGCATGCCGTCATGCTAAACATCACGACATTGTGCCGCCATGTTATAAGAATTTTAATGATGATTATCAACGCTAGATAGTTCGAAGAGCTCCGTAACATCGATGTCCACGCATTATATAGACTATACAGCAATAACCGTCATGTTTTGATTGATAAATGATATCACTCATCTTTACAGATCGTAAATGCTTACCCATCAAAGGTGTTTACGAATAACATCGAAATCGCTTTCGTGAATAATAATCAACTACTTTGTTTTCATTTGTTGGGTATATTATTCAATTATCGAGATTTATCAGTGAAAATGACAGTGAAAAACAACCAGTGAAATTTCACCGTTTAAGAAGCTGGTTCTGCTACCATACATAAAAAGAGAATAATCAAAATACGCCGCTCGTGAGTGAACGTTTTGATTTCTGTGAAATAAAATTCGATATTACTCTAATATCAACAAATATCTTTTGGCCGATCATTCCTTGTACTTAAATATATTCAACATATGTCAACATACACAAAATGGGCGTTATGTGGTTACTTTATACAATATATCATAACTTGGTATTTAATCGTACTGTCTACGCTTCCAAACAATGTTCTACGAATGCAATCAAACATTTTATTGAAGTATAAGAAGGCAATTTACAGATAACATTGAACAGGAGATGACAAAGAGGAATATCAATGTATGAGTGTAATAAAAAATCTGTGACATTTGCCTGTAATGAGTATACGATATCAGTTGTGGTCGATGGTGGGTTGATTCAATGTTTTTGTGAACAGACGATTGTAACGTTCACACAATGCAACTTTCACGTTATATGTAGGCTATAATCTACCAGGGAAACCATAGAGACAAAGTTATCGCAATGTTTTCCAAACGAAAGCATCCTCAAACGAATGGTCGTTCACACTTACAAATACGAGTAAGCAGCCTATTTCGTGAGCAGTTTTGTGTACCTCGTTCTATTTAAAACTCTGTATCTTCACAGATAATGTACATTTCCCAAAACGAAAAACAGATATATTCTGCAAGGATTGAAGTTTATATCCCATGTTTTAGAATAGTTATAAACCACGAATTTAGTCAATAATTCAATGTCAAAAGCCAAAGGTTCGAACTGTTTACAAACATCGCTTATCTAAAAACTGTTTTCTCGATTGATATGAAATTTCTGGGCACAACAATTGTATATACTTATTATTTATTCATGTGTAACGTGTCGGACGGACAGACACCAACAAATCCCGTCAGTGAAATGCTAGCTCACCACCAAGGGTGATTTGTTGGACTTATATATAATTATGTCATTCTACTCTAATGACAAACTACAAGGTTGACAATTTGTGCATGATTATCCCATTACCTCCCTTTATGCACCAAAAAACCATTACACATGCGTCGCTTCAACGATTTCTGTAGGTGATCACTCTCAAAAGCTCGAAGAACACATACAAAATAATAAATACGTACCCTACTGAAGTAGCGCAAAATGCGGGTTTAGCTGCCTTCAACAAACATAGCTGCATTACACGCAACGGGTTGTACGATGTGCGTCTGCTCACTCACTCTCAAATTGTAATCGTGATGCTTCAAATGTGTTTGGAATGATTTTATTACCAAATCATAATGGTTTTTGAATGGAGCATTCCTTTTGTAGTAGCCTCAGAAGGATTCTTAAAATCCGATGACCAGACACAACCAGTAACGTCACGCTATGTGAGAGATCAGGCCAGCTTCCAGCAATAGACGAAATCAGGAAAATGAGATGGAGTTGGATAGGGTACACCTTACGAAAACCACCAAACAACATCACCAGACAGTCTCTGAGGTGAACCCTCAGGGAAAAAGAAAACGAGGCAGACCAAGTAACACCTGGCGCCGAGACCTTCAGGGGGGAAATGACAAAAATGGGACTCACCTGGACACAGATGGAAAGAACAGCCTAAGACAGAGTACTCCGGAAGACGACTGTTGGTGTCCCATACCCCGCGAGGGGTGGAGGTCTAAGTAAGTAAGTAATTCTTTTTGTGATGGGCCAAACTATGTACAGTTCAAATTTCAATAAAAAAGACGGATGTACAAAAATCTACTTACTTAAACAGATAAAAGTAACTGTAGAGAGTATTGATTTTTACTGTACTTTTACGGCCAGAGGACTAACGGGCAAAAAGCCGTATAGCGGGAGTCTTTTTTCAACGTTTAAACATGAAGCACATATAAAACAAAAATTGAATATTTTCCATTTAATAACTTAAAAGATTGTTTTCTAAATTTTAGCGAGAATTTTCCTGAAAAATGCTTTATATTTGAAGTATTGCGTTTTATGCTACATTGCATGCCGCTTCCGTAGCTCGATACTGATGGCGAGAAAATATACTCATTTTTCAAGTTAAACATATAATTTAGGCGAAATATTGTCAGCGAGGTCATATAATAATGTTGTCATTATGTTAAAGTAAGACTTTTTACAAATTCTTATTATTTGGCTAAAATAATCGCGCTTTTTGGATCTGGTTGCTCTATACGCAATATGCAGCCACCACCCTGACGTATATTCGGAATATCTCCGTAATCCCGGAAAACGGGTTTTACCCTGTAATGTCGATGCGGTGAATGTAGTTCAATATGTGACTGTGCATGTATGAGGGAAGTGGGGGACAATAATGGGAATCTGAGATATCTTGCTTATTACTAGTAGTTCATAAACAAGATACAAATGCAAATAAAGCATGACCAATGGATGTACCATACAACTTTCTAAGGTCAACATAATTTGGAGTTAAGGAGGACGTGTATTTTCTACAAGCCATTTTTATCCGTTTACATTTACTTCAGTTAGTCAGTAAACTGCTTCCCAAGCGAATACAGTTTAGCATCAAGCCTCCATGCTTTGATTAATGTATGCAATGCGGTATGACACTCACATATTAGTAATAATAATGATAAAAAGACAATTTAATACCAGGGTGTATGTGACGTATGTTTTGCTGAGAATGCAAATATAATTATGTCAACACGAAGTTAAACACAGCGCAAGTGTTTTATTCTTTAACCGACTTTAGCAAAACATCCTCGTCGCTCAAGCAGAGAATGAGAACTATCCATGCATCTTAAAATTTCTCGACCAACGTCAACTGCCTGTATTGCATATAAATAAAATATCATGCGATATCCCACTATATTTAAACAAGGCAGTCCAAAAGACTCTTTAAATCCCCTGCCTAATTATTGAATAGTAAAGTGTGACATTGTCTGTATTGCTAAACGTTTGGTTGAAACTTGACAACAGAAGGCAGAAAGATGACTTCTGCATATCACCTTCATTTGTTTGTTCTGGGACATTGTAGCGACTCGGTTAGAAGAAGGGTTAAACATGTTGTGTTTATCAGGAACACATTTGCTACGAGTTTTATGCAATTCGGTCCAGGCGTTACAAAGTTATTAAGTGGACACGAATTTTGACATTTAACCTTTTTTCAAACCTTTGACCTGTAACTGTCATCTTGACCCAACACGGTAGGAATGTGGGTTATGCATTAGTAGTTGCACATTCGCGTCAGTGACTTTTATGCAATTCGGCCCAGGCGGTTAAACGTTATGGAGCGGAAGAGAGAAGACCATTCCTTAAATCCAATCCCATTACATGGCGTGGGATTAATAATTGTTGGTACTTGAAAACCTCTACTATTACCGTGATTGGTAACACTGAAATTCTGGCAAATGTGTTCGTTTGTGGAATTACATGTAATAAGACAAGATATTAGAAACTGTAAAATCATGCTTTATGCTCATTATAGTGTTGTAAAAGATAACATTGCAGTACTATTGGATGAACATTAGTTTCATCAGAGAATTTTTTTGCATATTCGAATGTTTTCCAAAAGAGACAATTTCAGGTTTATTGTTATTCAAATGACGTCAATGTTGTACTTTTATCCTGTAATCTAGACTTAAATACATTATCCATGTTATCTGCAACAAGGGCAAGACAATTTGTACTCTAAACGTAATCAAGTTAATTTCAAGTCATTGAACTTTTGTTTGGATCATCCATTAATGTACCGACAGCTAATGTCTGGGAAAAAAATAATGTTTCATTTGATTTTGTTGATACTGATATTTGACTACATTGTATCAGGCGACTCTTTCATCTGTAGGGACATGTTTTAGTGATTCGACAGGGATTCTATTTGAAATGTACTAATAAATGAATTAGTCTAATACCGTACATCGGTTCATTTTCTCCAAATCTGAATTTTTTGGGATTAGGTTTTGCTACACTGTTCATGTCATACAAAAAGATAATTAAACAAGAGCCATGATCACATGGTCATCCCGTGCCAGAAATTATTGCCACTAATGGATGTTAAATAGAAACAGGACTACATATAAAAAGAAGGAAAGAGATGTTAAGAAAACAAAATAAAGAGTTAATTATATAATGGAAGCAGGCAAAGTTCAATAGAAGGGTTGATCACCCTCATAATTGCGATTTGTACAAACAATATAACTATACTGACAAAAATGTCTATAAATCATCAATTTTGTTTTTTAAAATGATATGATTTCCCATGTGCCTAATAGTTATATTAATAGAAAATATCAATAACAAGCAGAAGATGCGATTTAAGATAGTTATGTTCATATATATTACCAATATAATTGTAAAATATCTTGAGTTTTTTTCATTCTACAAAATATAAAATGTCTAAATTCCTAAATAAAACTCCAATCAATGGGCATATATCACTATCAATTACCCAAATATTTTCTTGATACTGTAATGCAAATACTTAGTCCGAATAAAATACATGTTCACCTTAAAATTATCAAGATAAAACATTTTGTTTTACCCCACCCACCATATTTCATGCTTTAACGGTGTATAAATTCCTATAATCTAAACAACATATTTTTGAAAAAATATTTTCCACCATATAACAGTATAAATGCATGTATTAACAACAAATTATTACATAAACACATAAAAAAGACATGCTTCCAGTGGGTTTGAAATCACGACCCTCAGGAATATGTCAAAAGTATTTCAAAATTAAACAAAGGGAGATAATTTCAAAACTAGAGTTATGGTTCTTGGTCACTGCACTAGTTGCTGTCTATTCACCTACCAAGTTTCAAGTCAATATCTCAAACAGTTTAAGAGTTATGCTCCGGACAAAATATGGGACGGGAGGACGGACGGACGCATACTATTCTTATATCCCTTCGCCTCCCAAAACGAACCGCTAAAATCCAAGTTTCGACAGTCAACAATTTGAAAGACATATACATGTAACTGTAAAAAAGTTGAAAAACATAGTCAATTTACATAGGCATACGCTACCTGTTATATGCAAACAATATAACGTGCATTAAACTACCCATACATAATGTACATTTTGTAGCTGATATAATTTACCAGACGAAGGATACAAAATTTACTTAATATACGGAAAATAAATCGACCTAAATATAGACGTTTTTGTAAAACTCCAAATAAAGGGAAAGATAATATAGTATTATTTGCGATTAAATTTACAAATTCAATTTAGTTTATATACGGAAAATAAATCGACTTAAATATGGACGTTTTTGTGAAATTCCAAATAAACGGAAAGATAATATAGTATTATTTGTGATTAATTTACAAATTAAATTTAGTTTATATACGGAAAATAAATCGACTTAAATTTGACGTTTTTGTGAAATTCCAAATAAAAGTTAATATAATAAAATATTATTAGTACTTAAACCCGTTTTTGCATGCAGTGTAATGTAGCTGGTATAATTTACCAGACGAAGAATACATAAAAGCTCCGCGAGTCGCATGTGTCGCCTGACGAAATGCACATTTGTCATGGAAAATTATCCAGTATAGGGCTACATATCAGACTCACAAGAGTTCTCTAGTCATCTGAACTAAAAACGACAAAGCGATGCTCTGGACAAATAAATTTGTCTTGATAAAATCAATCTGAAGGGAATCATTCAAACACTATACAAGCTAGTGTTATGATTCTTGCGCACTGCACTTCATGTCACAGCAAAGAAACATGCATTCCTATTTTTGAGTCATTAATAGTTATGGTGACAAAGTTATGCCACGGACAAGAAATGCTTATAAAATCAATCAAAGGGAAAAAATTGAAAAATGGCACAAGGTAGAGTTACGGTTCTTGTGTACTGCACTTGGACTTTTGGTAAGAAACATGCATACCAAGTTTCAAGTCATTCAACCTCATGGTGACAAAGTTATCCTCCGGACAAGAAATGCTCAAATTAAATCAATCTAAGGGAAATAATTAAAAAACGATGCAAGGCAGAGTTCTGGTTCTTGCGCACTGCATTTCGGCTTATTGCAAGAAACATACATACAAAATCTTGAGTCATTTGAACTTAAGGTGACAAAGTTATGCTCCGGACAAGAAATGCTCTAATAAAATCAATCAAAGGGAAATAAATCAAAAGCTATGACAGGTAGAGTTATAGTTCTTGCGCACTGCACTCCGGCTTATTGCAAGAAACATGCATACCAAATCTAGAGTCATTTAAACTTAAGGTGACAAAGTTATGCTCCGGACAAGATATGCTCTAATAAAATCAATCAAAGGGAAATAATTAAAAAACTATGACAGGTAGAGTTATGGTTCTTGCGCACTGCACTCCGGCTTTTTGCAAGAAACATGCATACCAATTCTTGAGTCATTTGAACTTAAGGTGACAAAGTTATGCTCCGGACAAGCAATTTGTGACGCCGCAGCCGCCGCCAAAGTAACACCTATATGTCGCCTTTTCACCCGGTGGCCAATCACGTGACTTGTGACGTAGCGATTTCGCTATCACGACAAGCAAAAAAGGTAAACAAACGGTGGTTTTTGAAGGTAACTATTTTAATTCTGTATTTTTGTTTAATGGCACCTAGCCGAGGCAAGTCCTTATATCAATGCGCACCCCCGGTGATATAACATGTGTGCGGATCTGCTTTAGTTTCGCTGATTACCTGGCCAAACTGCAATGCTCTCACCACTTCCATATTTCCAAAGCTCCTGAAATCCCACCTTAGACGTTGAATCCTTGATAAACTATCTGTCACCGATAAGCTATCTTAGTGGTCTCAATACATTTGGGAAGTATTTTAGATCGAACATTGGTGTATTAAATGATAGATCGCCGAACTAAAAAAATGTCCGTTCAAAAGTCCATTAGCTCTCACACCTTACACTATTTTAATTGGCGAATTTCTCCTTCTCTAATTGAATGTAATGCACCAATTAGCACAGGTTGAGTTTTTCTCTACGACGAAACACTCTGTAACGTTTACTGTTCGTGCGAATTGATATTTTCAAGAAAATGTGGACAAGTCAAAATCATGTTCTCACGCCCAGCTACTGTGAATCAATGCTCTAACAACAGTCACACATCTTTAAAATATTTAAAATAGTGTAAGGTGTGAGAGCTAATGGACTTTTGAACGGACATTTTTTTAGTTCGGTGATCTATCATTTAATACTAAAATACTTCCCAAATGTATTGAGACCACTAAGATAGCTTATCGGTGACAGATAGTTGATCGTTTATCAAGGATTCAACGTCTAAGGTGGGATTTCAGGAGCTTTGGAAATATGGAAGTGGTGAGAGCATTGCAGTTTGGCCAGGTAATCAGCGAAACTAAAGCAGATTCGCACACATGTTATATCTCCGGAGGTGCGCATTGATATAAGGACTTGCCTCGGCTAGGTGTCATTAAACAAGAATACAGAATTCAAATAGTTACCTTCAAAAACCACCGTTTGTTTACCTTTTCTGCCTGTCGTGATAGCGAAATCGCGTCACAAGTCACGTGTTTGGCCACCGTGTTTCAGGCGACACAAAAATGAGATAATAAGAACACTTAAAGTATTGTAAGCAATTGTATATCAACTAACGACGTGCACGAGTAAGTTTTTTACGTATTTGCAATTTATTCCACATAATGATGCATACGGCGTATTTCTTACAATGTTTTTAATTTGATACCTGTAAAACGCTTAAGCTGGTTATGTCTTCTGAGCGTAAATAATACATATATCGTAAATCCAATCGTTGACACAAACTATCGTGCTTCATGCCGGGCTTCAAATGAAGAGGATGTCCTACTTTGCCGTGATTTACCACTAACAACCTGATACAATACACTTGCATGGATACCCCCAAGATGACATACATATGATTTCAGAACATTATCTTTGCGAGTACTTGTTTCTTGATTAACTTAGTTTGAAGTATGGCCGTTTACAACAAGTGGTCCATTTTTATGGATTGTGTTGCTATTTGTTAACTTTACCACATGGGCTAAACCACTCGAAATACTTATTTCAAAAAGTAATTATACTATAACACACTTGTTCAAGTTTACATATATTGATTAATTAACATCCAAAATTAATATTAACATTTGAAATTAAATACATACATTCGTCTGAGTAAAAGTATTTAAGAAAGTAAAGCGTACATGGCGATGTTTACGACCCTATACACTGTATATTCAACATTCTAGCCAAACCTCACTCGCAGGTTTTAACAATGAAATCAAAGCAAGAGCATACGGAGCATACTATAGTAGGACATATAATGACACTTTAGATACCGATATAATGTAACGGAGCAGACGGGGCATAGTAAATATATAATACATATAAAACAATCTCATTGATTCTCTTGAGCAAATTATCGCAAACATTGCGACAACTGGAAAAGAATTATAATTTCATTTCTGGTTTTGATGTACATTAATGCGAGTATTGTCTGCATTACGAAAACGCATTTTCCGCAACATTCTCTATTATAAAACTGCAACACTGTAGATTTTGAAATATTTGCAGGTATTTAATAAAAATGTTACCTCATTCCGCTATTCCCCTCTCCTGCCCCATTTGAAATGATATGTGTTCGTTTACGTGTTCCCTTTAGTGGCTCTTGTGTTCTGCAGTTGCTGCTGAGTGTTACCTTTCCTGTCTTATTCGTTTATATATTTTATAATGTAATATACCAGTCATCGATCCATTCCCACAATTGAATAAAGGACTTTTTACATGAAACAGAATCTCCCTAAAGTATACTCTTAGTAAAGATTTTACAAAGTGACTTGTATAATTGCACGATGAAAAACACCAGATGGGTTCGATAATTATTTATTCGATTACTCGCAAAAACGTCAAACATCGTTATTGTATTATACGATGCTGACTAACTATAGAAATAGATGAATTAGATAACCATAAAACATGTCCTGCTACACATAGTCGATTTGTACTTGGAATACTCCTCCAAGCGCAATCTATTTTTCCACTTGTCGGTTGGTGGTCCTATTGAGGATGGGTGTTTGAAAAGAAATGCAACCTTCTCTTTAATTTTTTATTGACAGAATTATTTACAATGAAACTCACAGAAAACCTTCAGTGAACTGTCTTGTACACATTGCACGCTAATTTAGATTAAAGTTATGTTTTGTCGGCTGCAAAAGGTGCAACACTCATGTACTATTATACGTCAAACGACATAGCCTTCCTGGAAACGTACCTGTGGTCTGCTGAATGCGATTTAAGTCTAGGAACTTAAACTACTCGAATCTGCATAGGTCTACAGAAAATGCTGGGTGATAAATCATTCTCATGCGCTATAAGTTCAAAAACCTTTTTTACAATAGAAACCCTTTGCGAAGAGACATTTTCATGAGACATGCGCTCGTGGTCTATTCCATTAACAGTTTGACTTTTTATGAAATATTTCTAATGTTTTCCATGCACACAATATCTGTAGAAACTTCTTGTCATATATTTCCCATTGGTTCGGGGTTTTGAATTGCACAACCTTTGTGGTGAAGACAATCAAATGTTTCAGTCTTGGTTAACGATACTGAGGGTGTGTTCCATCATTTGCTATACCACATAAAAACTTCTTGTGAAAGTAATGGAGCTACGACTTTAATATAATTTATTTTCATGGCATTTAAAATAAGCTGACGTTTTGGTACATGTAACCACGTTATGAGCATAGAATCCAGTGGGTACACATGCTGTTTACTTTTCTGCCTTGTACGAGTCAAGCGGTTATTATTGCAGCGTTGAAAACGAATATCCTACTTTGTATCAATGTTCTGTTTCATTGTTGTTGTTTTCAGTTGACCACTTTTGTTGTTGTCTTTCAGATGCTATTTGCCTACTTTGCAACATGCAACATACTTTACAATGCTAAAATACACCTTACGATGTCCTTTAATCTCGAAAAGTTCATTATGTATAAATATATCTCTTAAATTAACTTAAGACATTTCTTTGATATCAGGCAGTTTGGTAATACGTTTTTCGAACATAGTTAAGCTTAGTATAAACTAGTAAGTGTTTATTAAACGTACATTATGACCAAACTGATGAATGGATTTCAACCAAATTTTACTAAATAGACGACGATAGTCTGATGAGCACACATGCCTAGGTTGAATAACGACAATCTTGCAAATACAAATATGGGCATGGAATTGCTTTGCTTTTCGAACACCCCTCGTAATTAAGGCTTTGAACTGATGAATAAAAGACAGTTTACATTGTACTAGGTGCATACGTCAATTGCTTTGTGGAGAGCTAGTTCGTAAATATCTGTTAATATTTTGACACGTGTAAAAATGACTTTGAAGAAGAAAATCCTCATAAGGAAACATTGATACCCCTTATTAAGTGCTACACATTTACACATTTGCCTTAAAATAGTTCCTATAATTGCATCAGACAGGTTTCATCTAAATTATTTACATCTGTTGCATTTGAACAGAGTCCGCCTTGCAGCACTTTTGTACCATTTGCGAATCTGGTTTTTGACTCGTTTGGATAAGCACAATATAAAATGTAACAATTGCACCAATCCTCGATTTTATATACAATTAACAACATCCACTGTCAGTTTATCTGTTTTGTTTAATTTTGTTGATATTGCACAAAAACTGTGAAATTAAACACATTTTTATAAATGCATTAATACATGCTCGTAGATGAAATAAATGCAGACCTGAATACTAAAAATAATACAATGTAACGTTACACCTTTACCTGACTGGCTAAATCACCCGTAATTAGAACCATTTTGATAAAATCGCAGCTACAAATATCTTACTAATGTTGTAAACAAAAATGCTTGATTGGCATAGTAAATCTTTGAAACAAAACATCAGTACATGTATTATGTCTAGTGACCCTTTAGTATAAGCGATATTCATTATTACATTGCCGAATACTTCTGGACAAAACACAAACCGTAGGATACCAGGGCAACGACACAGTGACAACACAATTATCGAATTAGACAATAAAATCAACAATGGTGTTCAGAGATCCGGAGAAAACTAATCTCAAAACCAGTATTGTATTACGACATAGATAAAAATTGTTGGTTTACGCCAAAACGTTTGTTGAAATGTTGATAGGGAAAGAAAAGGGGAGTGACGGTAATGGCAAAGCTTTATAACTGTCTAAATGTGTTAACAATGTTTTTCCATATCAGTGTGAAATGCATGTGCTACACTAATGAGCAAGAAGAGAAATGCGACTGCTGAGACTCCAGTCGTTCCTGTAATTAGTTAGGTGTCACATTTGCAGTGAGAAGAATAATTAGAACCGGTTATTAGTATCGGAAACGTCTTCATGGTTTGTTAGGGACAAATTAAGAGAAAACGAGAACAAAATTTTGAAAAGCTCCTTCAATCGTTATGCCTTGACAACAAAAACATCACACCGTCTGTCTGTTGTTTTGCAACATTAAATGAATAAATAGGAAGAATGTTTCTTAATCATCTACCATGTAAAACTGCACGATAATGTGACGAATAGCCAGGAGCGATATTTATAGGATGATCGCAATACAAGTGAGCTGTACTATTTTGACCACACCCGTATGTATGGAATATTTCCGCTAATGACCGAAGCTATTAGTTCTCAACACGAATAGCCTAGTTTTGGTCCGCATTCCATAAAGGGGTTTGCGTCCCAAACGTATTAGTCACTTAGTATGAGATGTTATTTTTTTGACGAACAAGACATAAAATATGTATCATATATTCAGACACTCGATAGACCGTTCATAAGAAAGCTAACTGAAAACAAATGGCCCCAAACGACCCTAGGTCGCTCACCTGTCATAGAAGTGCATGCATGCCCCTATGGTGACATTTGTTCGTTTATTATAAGGTATGTGAAGCGACTATAGATGTTAGCCACAATGCTTATTCTAGGTTTATGTCAAACACTAATGAATGATATTGGGTATACAAAACACATTTTAATGCAAATCATTAAGAGTGTCAAATTCAAACTTTAAACTAATAAGAGAAATAGCATTGTATATGTTCACAATGTTATGTAAACAAATGACAGGCCTGAAAAATTGAGTTATAGTACAGTTTAACAAAATTTGTCTCGTGGAACCGACCCACATATGGTGATTTTGTTGTAGCAGCTCAATTTTTTCTATGTACGAGAGGTGCCCCACTTACATTTAAACAGCGTTGATTATCCGATATTATCATGCTAACCAGAAATAAATGAAAAAACTATTTTAAATCGCGTATGGTAATGTGTCAGGTAACATATATGCACTCATTGATTTATTTGTTTGCAATATGATTCGAACCGAAATCAACAATTCTGTAGAGGGTGTGGAATTTGGCTTTTTGAAGGCAATACACCACCAAAGAAGAATGTGTTAAAGGAACACATCACATGTGCTGTTGATTGTTATAACTAATGAGTGATAATTTTTCTACAAAAAGGAAATTTAGCGCACAATATTTTGCTCCTAACGTTCAAAAACGTTCTGAACAAAATGTTCGCTACATCCCTATCCTGGCGACACTGCCTGGAACATGGTCAGGATTTAGTTTCAATCCCCGCTATAATCACACCATTCGGTACCTCAAGAACACGAATTTCAAGTATGCTACACCCGAGCCCGAAATTACAACCAGTACTTACACCCAGCACTCAGACATTGAAATTCAATCTTTTGAGGTTCATAGCAACATATTTTAGAACACGAAAGTGTAATACTGTTAAATAGGTAATAAATCCTAACATTTGCTCCATTCTCTTATTCCTATACCAGCGCAAAGTAGTAAAGCGTAATAAGGGTCCGATTGTAATGAGATTAAAAATTTCTCGACGGATGTATATTTCGACATCCAGAATTTTATAGTCCAACTCTTCAATATGAATCTGCCTGAAGTATGCCCTCTGTAAAGTCACATCCGTATCTTCAGAGCCCGACGACGTCAGACTTTGTTGTCCTTTACTAGGCTTGATATAAGTCTTTGGTGTACGTTTCTTAAGTTTGACCTGACCATCCCTGGTACAAAAGCACATTTCTTATAAACGATCGATCTCATCAATCAATTACTGAATACCATACACGCGAGGACTTTAAAAACGCCTTACCTGTCTCAACCAAATATCGCTTAAATTTGATTGAAATACCCGTTTTACGAACGTGTTAACTGCTATTTCCTGCATATCATGCAATATAGTTTGTAAACAATGACATCCCATTAATAATTGAGGATACTGCAAGCACATTCCCCACATAAAAGTGTGAGATTTTCAATACCGGCTTTGGGCGCAATTAATCCTAACATATGCGGTGTGGTATTCGTATTCGAAGTCGTCTAACAAACCTCCTGTCACCTATAAGATGTTCATAATAATACCTACAAAGTCAATAACAAAAGAACATCCACACGCATTTAGACAGCCATTCAAAACCACCAAGTTTTTGTGTGTACATGTTACTAGAACTCGCTAATGCAAAATCTTATCTTATCTTATTCTACCAAAGATGTTGAAATGAAGTAGGTGGGAGCGTGCGTAAAAATAACCAGCATTATGAAACTTGCAGATGCTTTAATACAAAGGAAGAAAACGATTAACATCATACGAATAGGACGAATTAGTGTGCCTAAACCGTCTAACAATTAAGAACGCATTAAGAGTAATGCCACACATAGCCTGTATTGAACACCCCACACTTTTGCATAGGGTGAGTGCGCTTTCGGGATTTCCAGAAAATAACGAGAGTCCTCGAGCGTAGACTGCATAGTACAGGCAAAAAAAACTTTAGGGTCAACGCCATTAACACATTCATTGAAAACGCCATTAACACATTCATTGAAAACGCCAGTATTGTTAAATATAGTATAATAAAGAAGGAAGTGACATTTACGTATTTGTCATATCAGTAATGTAGTAGCGCTTTGTGAACTCAAAAGTAAAGTCAGTGATCTTATACTCTTTGATCAAAAAGATTTGGAAGTACACTGTATTAATTTGTAATGGTTAACGAGTAGTTCGACATCCGGATCGGCTGATCTATCAACATTGTTATAACATTGTACTTTGAAAAGTTGTCTCTATGTTCGAAAAAGGAAAACCAGATTGTCTTCAAGCAATTAGAAAAACAAAATTTCAAAGGAATTTGTAGGACACAGTAAAATATTATTTGATTCGAATAAATAAAATAGTTTCTACGAATGAATTTGTTTTAAACCAGCCCCAACCCCCTGAACATTAAATTAAGTAGTTTCGGCTAAAACTATGACATTAAGCTTTTTATTACTGTAATTCTTGAACTTTTTAGCAATTCAGACAGCTTAAGCTATGTATTGCAGCCGCTTTACTGTTGAAGCTAGGTCATTCATCTAGGGCATTCAGCTTTTTGATTGCTGAAACTAGATCATTCAGCTTTTTGACAGCTGGGACTTGGGCAGTTCGGTTCGGTTATGTGTTGGGCATAGTGCATTTTTATTGTGATATGTGATATGGTTTTCTTTGCTCGGCTGGTGCAGACTTCTCTGACCGACTTTATTTTGCTCGAATATCGATTACCGAGTTGGCTCGGTATTCACCGCTGTTCGAATATCGATCTCCGAGATTACTCGATATTCGACTTAGCTCATATTTTCAATATCAATGTACGTCTCACGATTGCTTTGCCCAACTCGTGTTTTAACTGATTCAGTTTAGTTTTTATTTTGTCCAAAAAGAGTATATTAAGTCAGACAGGGAAGGCAGCACTCAACTTAACCAGCCGAGCACAGAAAACACTAAAAACACACAAAGCACAATGCCCAACTAAACAAGCGCAGATCCGCCCAAGTCCAAGCTGTCGAAAAGTATAATAAATTATAACTAGCTGAATGACCCAGTAGAAAAGATACAGCAACCAAAAGGCGGAAGTTAGTTTTGTAGCCGCAATCCTAAATGGTACTGTCATAATCTATTAATAATGAGAAACAAACGTGGTTTAACATGCAACCATGTCCATGTATCGGAATTGGGGTGTTCAACTTAAATAAACGAACATATGCGGGACAATTCACAACTATTTGGCCCACAAGATTATAGAAGAACTCGAACAGGACATGCACTAGTAAAACTGAATATGCGAACTATAAATCCAAAACAAAGATTTAATAAATCAAGCACTTGGTTACGCCTATTTCGAGTCGGCTTTTAGATACATTACTTTTCTGATAAAGTAATCATACAGTCATGTCCACTTTCTAATGTTATTTTTCCACCCTGCGATATTACCACTCACGTTGTGTGATGTTTTATTTCTGTTAATACCAAACATAATCAAGGTAACGTACGCACGCCTTTAAGAGACGTTTTTTGCAAATAACTGTTAAAATATTTCTATTTCATTTTTCCTAGCGCATGAAAGACAGTCTTGCTTGTTGAATATGAAGTATTGCGCAATGCTGTACATCTTTTTTGCCAATGACTGCTATTTTCTACCTTTATGAGCACATCAAATTGACGAACGTCTCCTATACGTTTAAGACGTCACGTTAAATCTGGTGTTTTATCATGTGATGAATTAATGGCTTTATGATACGTTAAACATAATATATACAGGGTGATCCATTAATACCGCACATTAGTAAATGCTTATAACTTCAACATCTTTAAAGCTATCATATTAAAGAAAACATGTAAGTGCAAAGTATATGTGAAAGTTTTGTTCTGATCTAAAATGGATTTTCAACGATAGAATCTAAAGCTGACGTTCAATGTGACCATCCATTTTCTCTGAAACGCGTTTCAAACGTCGTTTTAAATTATGTACACGACGCTGTTGCAGGCAGCCAGGCAACCAGTCTCTTTTCCCGACGAATCGAATGTTTCATTTCATCGAACATATCCAGCAATATTCCTTCTTGAAGGCACATGTGTATTTGGACACACAGTTTTTTTTCACTTAAATCGCAGATTTTTCCAATTCATAATAAAGTTTTATGATTCGAATTTGGAAATACCTAAATTCTAAAATTCATGTAAAATCAACAAGAGCCATGATCACATGGCCATTCCCCGCCGTATATGATTGCCACTTATGGGTCTAAATAGAAACAGGACTAAATATAAAAAGGAGGAAAGAGATGTTAGGGAAAATAAATAAAGAGTTAATTTATGAAATGGAACCAGGCAGAGTTCAAGCGAAGGTAAAATGTTTTGGTTGATCACCCCCATAATTGCAATTTGTCGGAAAATGTGAGGACCATACTGACAAAAATGTCTATAAAATCATCAAATTTAATTTAATTTTTAAAATGATATGATTTCCCATGTGCCTAATAGTTATATTACTAAAAACAAAATCAATCACATTTATTTTTCATTCTACAAAATATATAATGTCTAAATTCCTGAATAAAACTCCAATCAATGGGCATATATCACTATTAATTACCCAAACAATTTTTTTATACTTTTATTCACATACTTAGACCGAATAAAATACAGGTTCACCTTGAAACTATCAAGGTATAACTTTTTGTATGACCCCACCCACCATATTTAATGCTTTAACAATGAATAAATTCCTATAATATAAAGAAAATGTTTTGTAAATATTTTCCACCATATAACATAAAAGCATGATTAAAAACAAAGTATTACTATAACACTTTAAAAAAAAATAATTGGTCCCATTAGGGTTTGAACCCACGACCATCAGGAATTTGTCAAACTTATTTCCAAATAAAACAAAGGGAGATATTTTTAAAACTGGGCCATATAGAGTTATGGTTCTTGGGCACTGCACTTCCCCTAGTTGCTATCTGTTCACATACCAACTTTCAAGTCAATACCTCAAATAGTTTAAGAGTTATGCTTCGGACAAGATATGGGACGGAGGGACGGACGAACACATACTATTACTATATCTCTTCCCCTTCGGCGGGGGATAATAAAGTTGTGTTTGAAACATAGCGGATGTATGATGATACTTGTTCATATACGTAATATTAGAGTGTAATACTAGTGTGTATATCGTCATAGTTGATTTAAAACATCTAGATGACTAACATCTTCTAACATCTTCAATAATTCTTTAAAGCTCTCCAGGACACTCACTGAACACTTGTAAACAAGTAGCTGACATTTATTATTACTTTCCGTGTCTGAAAACCATTTAATTTCGGAACATTTAATTAAGTTAATTTTATTCCTATTATTGTTTGTTGATGGCTAAATTGAACTTTTAATCTATGTATTGCTTTATTGGTTGTGAATGTCATCAAATGTCATACGGGACGTTGCAATCCCGTTATACCTGCATATACGTATATTACTCTATTGTCACATTTGGTAAGTGTACACGCACAAACTCCTATTTATATGTGGCTAAGTATAATTGTCATTTTGTTGTGTCATTGTGTAAAATATGTATTGTATATTGATGTTCGCATGGTCCATGCGGTCTTTTATATTTTGAAATAAACGTCTTCTTCTATGTTAGCCTCGATTGTCAGTTTGCCCCCTGGTTCTATTGGCATTACTAATTATCATACAGTAATTGAAAGTTACAAATGTAGCAAAGGTCCAATTTCGAGAAGAGGAAATATTATTTGATATAGGAAATCAGGTATGGTGTAAATCTAGTGTGTTACATTGTTGTCGACTTTCTGTATAAATACGTATTGAGACAATATCATGTGGCAAAAGATATTACTTTAGTCTTGTGATACCATTGTTGAACACTTAATGACTTTATGTATTGACGATTGGAAAGTATCGTCGGCAAGGGTGGGTATAATGTCAGAACGAGGTCGAAATAAACATAGGAATTATATATATCTATATAAATCAGTTTTTGAAGTCGCGTAATATTATAAAATTAAACTTTCTTCAATTTAGTAATATATCGACCTTAGTAAACTTAAAATCGTTGTTTCTACCAACCAGAATGGAAACTGGTAGGTAGGGTGTTAAATGTTTATAGCGTCTGCTCTGCTGAACTATATTTTCTAAATTGATATCAAACAAACATGAAAACCCAGACAGAAGACTGTAAAATAAGGATCAATTCATGTTTTAGAAAAGTGCTTCACTGCTAAATACTTACAGGGATTTGAATGAAGCTAAGTGTTCTATTCGAATACTAGACATAGCGTAATCAAATTTAATTTGCGTAATTTAAGAGCATTATTGATCAATACTCAGATAGCACTAGTTTTTTTGAGTTTGGTAAATTTTATTTTAGTAGCTCATGAAAATAAATTACAGACATATGGCACTCGTATACACTTATATGCCCAAGTGCTAACATAATTGAGGAAGTTATATATTAAGCTGCGTGTCACGTTTTTTATCCATTTATACTTGAGCGGAGTATAGACTAATGATACTTTCAAATCGAACTTTGCCGTACTTGCAAATAACCTTATATTAAATAGGGATAATGGAAGTCTTCGTTATCAATTACTTGGTAGAGCCTCATGTACGCCATCCGAATATTACCAGGATTAACAATTAGGCAAGTAGCCTCACGTGTTTGAATATCATTAGTAGGTATTCTTAAAGTTCTCAAGAATAATACAAATCTGAGGAAGAAAGTGCAGTTTGTTAACCCTATTTGCGTACAGATTACGAGACACGTGTCCTTGGTACATTTGTAGACGTCAAAAATAGTTAAAACCATCTTCAAAATACAATGTGGATTCATTTTGAAACCCATGCGACTGTTCCGTAAAACTCTATCACAGATTAGAGACAATACCCACGATGGATATATTTTATGAAATACAATTGCAACGAGCGTTTCTTGAACACAATTATTTCCTGCTTATGGTATATCGAATTACATGTAAAATTGCATGCCATTATTGTACACTTCAATCTGTGCAAAAATTTGCGTCAGCGATATTTTGCAACTTATTTTCTGCAGAAATTGCGTTAAGCAAACGTTCAATTTCTATTGACGTTTCAGTTTAATTGGAAAATGATATTTAGAACCTCTTCTGAACACATACATGTACTTTCAACATGCTTTCGAATTATCAGCGTGCAGTACTTTTAACAAAATGAGATATCGTTCCATCGAAAAGTTTGTACGTATGTTTAGCCTTGATGTATATTATACATAATAACAACAAGTTGAATGTTTGTACGGCGGAACATTGTATGAGGCATGAAGCATTTGATTTGTTTAAAATAGCTTAGCAAATATTTACCTGCAACGCCTGAAAAGTCCGCTGCATCAATTTTAATACTTGAGTTTAATTAACGCATACATGTAATTATTTCGAATACTTTACGCCACATCTGGCACATCAAAGTCGCCGCACTAGTTTCGAGTCACCGCGTCCCGCTTTCGAAGTTGTGAGCCGAGATCTTAGAACCGTGCCGAGATTTTCGCGAGCTAAATATAGAGCGTCTGCATTACGAAGTTGAAACTTAGTTTATTTGTTTTCTGTGATATATTTTACTGTGAAATTACCTTTGCAATTATGCAGAATATAGATATACGTGTACTACAAGGTATCCAATGCGTTTTACGCCGTGCCTGTTAACGTGATGTGTGACTTATTTTAATTTAAAAATTACTTGCCATTACAGTCCACGTGTGCGGTTGCATGATTCAGTACTGAGTCTGATGCAATCAAATTAGAGAGGCGGAGTTTATCTGAAGTCTGCAATTTGTTTTTAACCGCATTTGACCTCCTGTGACGCTTGATTACTGCTAATTGACACGGACTTATTGAGTCGTGCATAGTTTATTTCGATGTCCAAAAGGCAAATATACGGTTGGTGTTATTTTGGTCAAATCTGGGATGTAGACGTTGGTAATACGAAATTTTTGGTCAGTTGCCGAATTTGCTGTCAATTGAAATTAAGAGTTGACAGGACTAAATTCTTGCGCATTATCAGTTGTCCGAACTCGATTTAGAGTTGTCCCGGACGGCGTACTATTGTAGAGCCCTGTATATTGATTATTCATATCAACAAATTACTTAATCATTTGAATAACCTATGATTAACGAATGTTAAAACAGCATTGAATGTGACTTAACAGACCTATATATAACCCGCAAATAGATCAATGTTGCAATCGCTGATTGGCTGGATGTTATATTGGTGTGAGGCTTCCTTTTATATTTTTAGATAATGTCGGCTGCTACAATAGAGTGTTCACCCAACGAAATGCTTAGTTTTACATTTAAACCGATGTGTTTGAAAAATACTTGGAGAAAAAGTTATTATGAAGTTGTGTAGGAGAGTTATAATCATCTCTGTGTGACCTATACACAATACAAGCATTGAAATTATTTATATGCAATGTACCAAATTTTATTATCAGTTTCAGAAAGAAATCGGCTGGTATTCAAGCGCCGTAAAAACAACAAACACGTGATCATTGTTGCGTATATTTCGGATAATCAATTAGGCCCGCAAATAGCCCCGCAGAGGTCCGCAGTTTAAGCTGCACCTCATAATTATTGCGGGATATTTCTGACGATTCGTGCAATGGTCACTTACAAAAAGGCATACCATTACTACGGCGCTTTCAATCGCCGTAGAATGATTAACTCCAAATCCAAATATATATACCCGTATAAGAAGCTATTTCGAATACACAGTATACATGTGACCAAAGAACTTGGCTGTACCTCTCAGTATAAAATGCAATGTCTCGCTAATTATTCATGCGAATTTCTCTTTATGAACCACAAAACCTTTCCCCTCGTACAATGTATTAGACTTAATGAGGCAGTTTATTTGATAGACGCCAATAGGAATTTGACTTTCCAACGTGTATAGTACATATTACTCACTTTGCACAACATTATAACAAGGATATATCTGTCTCAAGATTTCCTGGCAAACTTAGTTGTGGTGAACCTATTTCAAAATGTATTAACTTTCTGAAATTGACAAAAACAGTTTAAAATAAATTGCAGCAAAAACAATCAATATCTTTTAGTTACATAATGATATTTCTAGACGATTTCTTTTACAGAAGAAACTGAACAACTTGCTTAAAATTGAGAACGACAAAAATAGTTACTTTACCTACAAATATGCAGATTTGACAGTTCTAATGTTCTAATGTGTGTTCTTTAACATTGTAAATCATCCATGAGCGATTCTTTCGACAGATAAAGTTAACTCTTCCATGGACGAGATATATTACCTTAGGGTCCTCATAAGAAATTGAAGCACGTAACATTTCCCGTCTATACAGTACAGTAAGCACTCTTAACAAACCCTTGTACAGAGGTGTCAGTATGCATAAGAAAACCGATGTGACATACATATAAGACGTTAACATTGTTCTGTCACGTTCTACTTCATCACATTACTACTCACATCATTCAAATGTTTTCTTTTTTTCTAATGGCATATACACGTTCAACTTAGTCAGTTGGTATAATGGAATATTAGTCAGTTGGTATAATGGAATATTAGGTTATTAGAGGTTGCGAAAGTCAACGTTTTATGTGTACGGCTCTTTATATCAACATGTATACATTTACCATAAAAAGATAATATTTAACAATGAAAGTCGTATGAGAACAACTGGTTTTCTTAAACAACTAATTTAATGTTTCAGTTATATTCTTTATCCAAAAGACACGCATGGTGGTTGTTTTTTTCGCCCCAAAAATCCGAAAGGTCGAGACGCGTTTCCGCTTTTCGCACGCCATGCGAAAATCCCACGCCGCGTTTCGTTTTTTTTGAAGACCTAAAGTCGTTTTGCCTAGAATGTCTTACCCCCAGTAAATATTATTTTACCGAATTGCATAATGATGTGATCGTTTGATTGATTTTGGTTTTTGAAAACCCCAAATTTGGCAACTATAGATAAGAATGGGAGTAACGAGTTTGTAAACAACCTTGTTCAATAATAGTCTCCCTTTAATTAAGAACATTATTGAGTTACTGCCCAATCATTCTCCCTTAAAGCAAACACTATGTCCGTACATTTGGATTGTTCGTGTTTATATAATCGCTGTTGTTTGGTTATGTGTCGTAGAATAAAGCTTAACTTGTAATTTCAATTGCCATAATAATCATATTTATTAAAGGGTCTGGGAAGGTGTTAGTTATATCTACCCGTTTTTAATTGCATACGGACCTAACAATAACGACAACAATGTGAGAACATTCACATCTACGTCTATAAAGATCTGCGATTTTACTGTGAGAAACAACGATGAACACAGAGGACTCCAGCTGGTGAGAAACAAGTTGCTAATTGGTCTACCTTGATCTTTATTTGTCAAGGGAGGTATTTTATGTCACTAAGTCTTCCATTTGCTTTGACAACGTTAATTCCGACATTCATTTTTCTCTAGAGACGAGACTCTGGTGACGTATACTGTATTTATGCTCATCAATAAATTGTTAGCAAAGGCAATGTTTATAATTGATTAGATGCAAATTGTTCCAACCTAGTAAGCTTTATTTGACGTTTTTGGAAAGGAAGTTTATTATTGGGTAGATACACAATTTGTAGGCCCGTTAAACTTAGACGTTCATTATTAACGATACTGTCAAAACAATCATGCTTGACGAAAACTGCAAAATAAATTACAATTTGTGAACATTGAAACGAAAACTAACGAACGTGCCTTAGGGCAAACAAATTACGTAACAGACAACGAAAGATAAGAGGAGCAAGTAACAAGGAATGCGTTCATACACCTCATAGTGGACGATGCGATACTGAAACACATTGCCACGGCTGTTGTGTTTGTTTTAAATGAGACAAACCATATACTATCTGACGACAAGTGTCCTAAAAACGTAAGTACGTTTGTATTAATTTCTTGTGAGGGTTAAGGCTGTATCATGTTTTTTTCTAGTTTCCGGGTATCTAAGGACTAAAAGGATCTTAAATCTTGCTTAAACATCTAAGTTTTTGAATGACTTAAGTTTTAAATAAGAGGAAATTATCACTGGACCATTTAATGCAATCGACGCACACACCAAAAGTCTTAACTTGTATGGTCTATTTTAGCATCAAATCACAGAAAATACTGTTCTGATCATCATGTCACCTGATATCATGTGTACTTTCTCGTATTCCCTATCGTTTTATACTATTCCTAGACTGGTTCTCGTACAACCTCTTTATGGTGTCCAATGTGTATTATTGTCCTTCAGCCACTTGTGTACATTCTTATTTGCGGTTGCAAACTAGTCAAAGAAAGAGTTTGGGAAACGATAAATTAAGATTTTTTTCCTGTTTGAATATTCCGCTGATATTTGTTTTTCCCATAAATACGTTCCCCCAAAATATGTTAAGATAGTTTTGTGAATATTAACTGAAATGTGTACAATCTATCAAACTACTTCATACCATAACTCAGAAACGAAGTTGTGGTTTGTGTCGGAATAATGAGAACCCCGACAATACCAGATTTGATGATATACAATGTATCTTGTATATTTATGGGAACGGTAACATACTTAGTGTAGTAGCTTGACCGACTATCTGGTGGTATAGTCTTTCAACGGACGAACGCTCAAGAATATCCCAATTACGTGGTTACATAAAGATGACCCGGCTAGTCTAAACACGCATTAGATCATCTCTGAGTCCTTTATGTATGCACGTTACAGGTTCTAGTACATACACATGCAAACCGTCCACTACCTCCAATACTCGTATGGTGATAAGTTTTTAATGTCACGGCTTACCAAACCGGAAACAACAAACATATATCACAAGGTTATATCACTAACAGCCAGACACCACTGAGGCTTTTATGCCACATAATACTATATTGAATCGAATGTTTGCAATGGAATGGCGATAAATGATTGACAATGCATGAAATAAAAACTATCATTTAATGTCTGCTACTGAGTATTTGTGCACAAAGCAATCTATTTACATCGCAGATATTTACCATGATCGAAGCACAGATACACGGAAACATACCTCTGATTTTTCAATCAGTTTATCTCGAGTTTGGTAGGATTCCAAAGCGTTAAATACGCTTTAAAAAATTACCCTAGTTCCCCGGCTGAGAATCGAACTAGGAACCTGCTATCCGTAGTCGAGTTCATTACCCGGACGACCTCCGTGTCACACAGTTTGCTAATATCGTTTATTTAATGTTAATTGATGAGATATGGAGTTCTATTAGTGAAATAAAACCTATCACAGGGACTACTTTAGTTTTACCAAAAACTCAACACTAAACTGTCCGTAACTGTTTTATTACTGAACGGAAGCATGTCATGTGGGGGTTTATATTTTCAGTTAGACCATTTCCTACAAGTTGGTGTACGGTTTGAAGCAAAATTCTCAAAGAAGTTGTTTTCACATATTCACCATAATCCAAGATGGAGAATTTTAAATGGAAACTTATGAATGGAATAACATATTCATACACAATCTAACTACCGTGGTAATTTGGCATAAATAGTACCAGTTTTGACACGAGATAAGTATTAAATAAATATAATATGTGTTTGTTTTGATTGAATATGGTTAATATTTCATCTTGTAGTGATAAAATTTTAATATTTTCACTTGCGCTACGCGCTCTTGAAAATATTGAATTTCATCACTACATGATGAGATATAAACCATATTCAATCAAAACAAACAAACATCCTCTATTTATTGCCCAACGTGTGTTATTTCCTGTCTGTCGACAGCTTGGAAATCTGGAAATAGAAGCTTATATTTGCTAATTTAGCCTTAATAGCACAATATACAAAACACAACTTGCATATCAAAATCACTTAGGGTTGCCCTGTTGTAAGAAAGCACATTAGGAATATAATTAAAGTTGACACATTCTGTAATTAAATGTGCAGACAAACGCGGAAGGTTAGACTTTATTTAGTACAAACAGTAATCATGCGCTAAAACAATTACATTGCATTGATAGTTTTCAGAAATGAATAATTGAATACAAATAGAATAACACATTTCATCAAAGACAAAATACGTCGTATATATAATGTTTAGGTCTTCGCATATTGCGCGAAACTAACTCACACATACAAAACACTATCAGGCTAGTGTTTTATCCTAAGAGACGCATTATCCGAGAACTAGTTCGGCATTAAATCGGTATATAATACTTATTTCACTATAAATGGATCTTAAGCACGTCGTTATTTGGATGACGGCCGCGCAGAGCTACAGATAAGCTGCGTATTGGGATAATTACCAAATTAATTTTCTTAAAACCCAATAGGTTTTGAGAGAAGGGAGTAATAAAAGGCAAATAGAAAATGGTGTTATAGTAAAAAATAGTACATTTAATTAAAGACCAATTGCTCAATTAGTTTTATTAAATACCCAATTACAATTTGTGAAAACCAAACAAAATTGAAACTTGGGGTAAAATACCCAATGACCTAAAACCTTATATGTTGCCCTAAAGACGGTTCTGCAATATTGCTAAGATGTCTTAAGACGAGACGCATAAGACTGCTGTAATTAGCATGATACCATTATACACGCACTGTAGAAAATGTTATTATAGGTTTTAATTGACGGTTCCAATATTGAACACCTGCTAAAACACAAATATATTACCACTGTGATCAATCTATCAAATACTCTGTTTTATACAGCATAACGAATTAAAAGAATTCGAAATGTCAGTGGAAGATTATAATAGATTTCATCGAACTTTCAGTGGTAGTTCTAATGATATAGCTACGAATTATGGTATTAAAAGACAATTTGATGGAGACCAAGAACATGTTTACCCTCTGAAGGCACATATTTTACATAAAGCTTACACCGTTCTAAACTTAAACAAAATATATACCCTTCAGCCCTTACAATACCAAACTGACTTTTGAAACGAATATAAATCATACAATTATCGGAAACATACTGACTGCTGAATTTAATTGCCCAACACTGTTTAAAAACATAACAATAAACTAAGAAACATCAATCGTTCAATATATCATTAATACGATGTTTCACCTCGGAATAATTCTAGCAGTTTGTAAACAAATAGGACTTCCCTTGGAAGGCAGCATTCAACAGAAACAAGCAGATCACGACATAATCCCAAATTGTCATCGGAGTTCAGACATCAGACCCATCCGAGTGACTGCAAAATCGGTACAAAATGTGGTAATTTCACGTCTATGGTGATTTTACTCGAAAACGTATACCGATCCACAGAGCTTTGCTTCCAGTGTCATCATTTTATTTCAAGCCCCAAAGCCGTGATTCATAGTAATGTTCTAACTTAAATACATTGTATAACAAAAAATCACCAAATCTCATTATTCGTCATTTTGGCTGTTGTCATTTTCCTGCTAAGCTAGCATTGTATATACTGTACTTTTTGTGCCTTTTGAGTTCTGCCTTCCCTGTCCGAGATGTTATTATCTTCTTTTTGTATCAGTCAATCAGCATATTATATTCGTTTGATACCGTCCCCAGCAGCCTTTTATATAACATTGTCTTACAATTTAAAATTTACCAGGGCGTTTATGTAAACTTGTATAGTTACCCCATACGAGCATTTTGCGAGCATAGCCTAGTGGTGCAAGTGATTACCCACCGTATACGAGAATATTTCTGTTTCACAAAACATTAATTGTGAATTAATCTCACAAGCTTCTGCTTTTTACTTGTGAGACTATGTTAGTACTCTCTAACTGTACAGCAGCTTAAATAATTGGTTCATGTTACATGTATGATATGTACATTTACATCTTACCATAACATCCAATGAATATACAATCACTTATTATTACCCTGATGTTCGCATACTAATAAGGAACAATATTAAAACAGACACGTTATGAAATCGAATTGCCGAGAAAAAGCAATTTTAAAATTTATTAAGTAACAAGCGTTAATCAAATGCCAAAAACATTATGACGAAAAAGGAATTACAATTATAGAGAAATTTGTAATTGCTGCACATTAAAATAAATGTAATACGAATGTTCACATCTGTTTTTAAGCAACACGTCCTATCTGATTTTGTATTGAATAATTTAAATGAAGTACACCAATCCATTGAAACGGTATGGCTTGCTTGGTTACTTTTGTTGATTAACCGGCACTGTCCCAAGAGGAATACGTCTGTCATCGATTTGAGTCGTATGGATTTCGGTATATCGTTTATGCAAGTGGTACATGGCGATAAGATATATAATGATACGAGGGTTGTTCAAATTGGAATGCAAGTGAAGCTATATCTTTCTTGTATCAATAATCTTTTAAGAATAGTAAGCTGTATATCAAAGAACATTGAATTAGCTTTAAATTGATACCTCACATTTTAAAATCCGTTGAGTGTAGCTGTAACAATACGTCATTTAACACTGTCTACTCGTGTATACTAATGCTTAAATTATTGGAAAAATGTCACTTTTTTCTGGCCAAATTCGGTCCTATTTAAGAATCGTTGTTTTTTTACTGCGGGAGCAAATACAATATTTTACATAACATGTTTGGTGAAATGGTGGTATGATATGTCTTTTTCATCAACTGCTTGATAGTTTACGCAATTTAAAAGTGGTGTAATTTTATTTGGAAAGGAACCCCATGAACGCCATCCAAATACCGCAATATACTATAAAAGGGTTTCGAAAATCATATTTGTTTTTGAAACTGGTGGAATATTTACAATTAGGCAAGTAGCTCAATGTGTTGGCACATCATTAGGAGCTCTTCATACAATTATCAAACATATTAAAACAATTAGGACGATAAGTACACTTTGGATACCCCTATCTGCTTAGAGACGCCAGCACACATGCCCTTGCAAACTGTCCACAAAATAGTTGAAACCAGTTTCTAGATAAAAAAAAGTCGACCGTTTGCAAATGTAATGACCATAAACGAGACACGGGTTGATTTTTTCACCCATGCGACAGATCCTTAAACTAAAATGGGCCAGCAAACACAGAACAAAAGTATGCATTGCAAAACGCACTATGGGCGTCAGCAGAAATGTACACCTTTTTCTATATAAACCAAGTTTCTACCATTAAATTTGATGTATAAAATAGACAATGGGTAAATGCCAAGCTTGAAAAAGGAAAATTCCTTCAGAAATTGAAGAAATACTCCGACAATCGCTCTCAAAGCACATGTTTGAAGTATGACATGCTATTGCAGAGCAATGAGCCTCCACCTGCAGCAACCATTAACGCGACTTTCTGAGAAGCGTGAAGGTTCTTGAGCTTTTCGACCATCCTGATTTGTCAAGCAATGTCCCTTGTGATCTTTATTTGTTTCATACGACTCTTAAATTGCAATGTCGGAAGAAATATCAGATAGTTAAGATCTCTGTTTGGCACGTGTCCAGTACATGTATATGCACAGTGACCCTATGAATGATAATAAAATCGCATTTTAAATATGGAATATCTGAATGAAACTCCGCGTATATACCGGAGATGGATACTGCAATAGGATCAAAGGCTAGTTTCAATAGAATCTATTAAGAAATAAAATGTATGGGCTTAGTTGCATTCCAATTTGAACAGCCCTCGTATTAAATAAAGGATATCTGCATGATATGCATCATTTGTGGGAATTCCATAACTGTAATATTATTAACGCTGCAGATACCGTTACCAAAATTTGCCAAAATGTTCAAGCTTTTTTAAAGGGGCATGCCCTGTAACTAAAGTGTCTCGAATAGCAATAAAATTGGTATCATTTTAATACCTAAGTCGAATAATGAAAACCCTGTAAAAAAAGTTACGAAAGTCCGGCTAGTTTTAAAAAAAATATTTCAAGAATAACTAAAATGACAGCCTTTAATTTAAATCGATATACAAATATCGAAGCGTGCGTGATATAGAGTAAATTTTTAAGTCAAATTCTTCTTTGACTATTCGGTAATAGTTTTTTACAAGTGATAAACGTAATTTTGTTGTATGCAAACCAAAACACTCTAGTTTTTGGGCTTAACAATAGGAATCCTGTTTGCTAAATGCTTTGATTAAACAGTATCCTCTAGCCACATCTGAGCAGATGTATGCTGAGTTGAATCGTTAAGTAGGTTCTACATTTCTTGATTTTTCAACAGTTAATCAATGTTCTCAAGTCTTTTAATGTCCTCCGAAATACCATTAATGTCCTTATAGGACAACACTGTTTGTTTATGTTAGTTGTTCCAATAAGTTAATGTTTTCCATTTTATTAAAAGCGTTCTTAGAATCATGCTTGCTATACGTTTTACTCCCTACTAATTGACATCGCGGTATGGACATGTATATCCTTACGGAAAAAAAGTAGTAATGTTGTTCCAAAACAATTTTCACATTATATTGGTGCTTAATGAAATTGTTTTGTCTTAGACATCATGTTGGCATACGATGTATGTGTAAACAGTAGTCACAGCTGTCTAATCCTATGGCATGTCAAGATGTTTAACTAGCAGCTGTTTATCGTCAACGCAAACATCACGTTCATGAATGCCCGACTATTTAAGGCTGAATAATTTAAGTATCTTAAGGGAAAGCAAGAAACTTCTACCGACCAAAAGTACAACAATATGGATACTCATAGACAAATACCTCGATTTCGATGTGTTTTTGTGTTTAGTTTAAGCCCCTTAACTTACTGATGAATGCGTTCGTGGTTTGTACTTTAAATATCAGACTAGTAGGCAAAGACGTTTATATCCCCTAGTTAGGCTTAACATAGTATGGATAATTGCCAATATAGGAGTACATGTATATAAAGGCGGATACTTGGAGATAAAGTATTTTCACACACAAAACACAATTCAGTATTACTGTACTTTATCTTTGAAAACAATACTGTCATAGAGATGTTCGTTGTAGACAAACAATGTCATTTAATAATGTTGCCAATTTGTAACCACCTAGCCTACACAATGTTCGGAATAAACACTTTTATCATCAAGCAGGGTCGTTCAGTTGTTACCCTAGTTGTAAGTCATAATGAACGTAGATGACGTGGAAGTTCCACTTGAATATATCATCATGCAGGGTCGTTCAAATGTTGCCCTAATTGTTGTTGTCTAAAAAATTAAAAATCGTGTCGTATATTAAAGTGGAAATGAGTTTGTTATACATTTGTATCCCACTTCACAGCTTATTCCAGCTATTTCAATACAAATATATTCCTACTGTATTACACGTTTATCGCACACACGGATATATAGAAGTATTCAACATATTGGAACATCCACAAGATGGGCGTTATTGCGCTATAAAAACTACTAACTTGGTAATTAATTGTACCTTCTTCGCTCGTAAGCACGATTTTATGGCGGCAATCTAACATTATATGACAGCCTGTGTCATACGCTTGTAAATAATATAGGAAGTCAAAGATGAATAGATATGATTTATTAGTGGACCCTATTTCCAACAATGAATTCAGTTCCTAGTGAGAAATACTCTTGAAATTATGTCTAGGAACAAGTTATTTGTAGTACTGTACAAACCTCCCTGGGGCATCACTCTTTGAGAAACACCAAATTTGGTTGTTTAATTGGCTGTTGCTCTTGAGAAAAAAATATCGGAAATGGTAATTCCTGGAATAAATAGTCACTGATTATGTTAGTTAAGAGAGACTGTTGCTTTATAGAGCACCGCTCTGGAGAGCTTGCAATGCACGTGCGCACTATCTACGCGTTTAGCAGAATTTGACAGTATTGCACAAATACTTCTTAGGCGTAATATGCAATAAGCACCAGTCTCAGAACACAACATCAAATGAATATTTAAACTACTCAGTGTTTCTACAGCGCTCGAGTATAAATAGGGTTTATAATAGACGATAATCGAGTTTCACGCACATATTTAATCTAACAACAGATTTATTCACGACAGGTACAAATGTAATCAAGCAGCAATATAATTATTCCAGAATTAGAATTGAAATGTCAAAGCAATGAGTAGAATGTTATACCCCAATCACACGAGAGTCGGAATGAGCCGGAATGCCGTAGGAATAGCAATTCGTGGTACATTCTTGAATGTTCGAAATGTATTCCGTCTGCATTCCGAGTACATTCCATATGTTCGGGCCAGTTTGAATGTTTTAACATGCTCTAAACCAATTTCGTTTGAAATAAAATACATATTAACACAAAAATGAATAAACTGTTATAAAAAAACACTCTGTCGGAATGAGCCGGAATGCCGTAGGAATAGCAATTCGAGGTGTATTCCTTCATGATCGAAATGCATTCGAAACATTCTGTCTGCATGCTGAGTCAATTCGTAGTGCATTCGATATATACATTCGGCTGGAATATCGAACGGCTACCGAAGTGTATTCGTCCGACATTCTGATTACATTTTTAATATTCTTACGGCATTCTGACTATATTCGAAATATTACTTAAAGCCATTATAGGTACTGATATTAAACACACTACCCGTGCACAACCCGTGCATAATCCCGTGCAAAACGGCCCGATGCTTGTGTTTACCGTATTTTGAAAACATATGCGTGCACGATCTCCGCTATCATTCCAGGCGGACTCGAAGTGTATTCGAGTTATACTCGAAGTATATAAGAATTGTATTTGAATGGTATTTGAAGTATTTGAACGGCATTTTGCCAAAGCTGTAATATTTTTGGTCAATTCGAGTTATCCTTCGGAATGTGTTTCGAATGTTTATTCTTTCTTCATTCCGACTCATTCGGGTCCATTCCGGCTGATTCGAGAGTCGTGTGATTGGGGTATTAGGAAAAGATAACTAATAAATACTAACTTATAAATACTAGTAACCCAAATGTTAACGGATTTATTATACTCGTATGGTGTATTACGTTTTATATGTATTTTCGGAAGAGTTTCTTTTAAAGAGAAGTCCCGAAGAATTTCGAACATGTTTTGTCGTTTCAGCGCCTAAATGTATTCCAGTGATGTATGTGTACCACATTGTATTGTACAGTACGTAGTTAGTATGTATTCAGCAAAATGACATTCACAAATGAAAAATGACATTTTCATCAATTATTCAATCCCATGACACTTAAAGAATAATACCATTGTTCTTCTATGTTATTTTCCAGATAAGCAAATGATCAACTGCCTATGCTGTTAAGACTGATATGTTCTTATCATTATATTTACAATACTGGCGTCATTCGATTACTAGCGTCAAAGAAAGCTGAACATACACGTAGCTGCGCTGCCAATCTGCTGTCATAGAAATCGTTGAAAGGATGTGCACATATTTCTTTGAGACATTGCATATTTACTTCTATCACACACTTGTGCATTGTTTAACAGTGCATATAATATTATGTTCTTAATGCACAGTGATAATTATAAATGTGCATTAATGTGCCAATGACGTCATTTGACGTTCTTTTTGTATCAGGAAATGTTTGTCGTGATACTATCTAGGGTTGGTATAAATATGGGTACTTTGGGCTATAAAGTAAATTCACTGAGCAAATACATGTAATATGAAAACACTCTGCGTGTAAAAACGGTTACATTTTCATTCGTTTTTTGTGAAATTAGAAATTATTACTTGTGTTACCTGTACCCATTTATAATGAGTGTTTGTATTGCCTGGGACTTCACAGATGGGCTGTTTTCAAAAAAATGGCTAGTTAAGGTTTTTCCTCAATAAAATATATTCTAAACTAATTATTCTTATATCTTTTACCCTTAAACATATCATTTGATGTCATAAAATAGTATGTGAAGTTTGAAAGAAATAGCATAACAGAAAAAAAAGTTATGATAACAAAACATGTCAAAAATGTCAGGAGGGAAACAAAAAAACGTGACAGTTTTCAACAATCACATATTTCAGGACATTCCTGTGAAATATATTGATGAGTTTCAAAGTTACAATTGTTTTTAAGAATAAATTAAATATATCGCCTTTAAGATGGTGTATAATTTTAAGTATTATTGTCATGTCAAGACGTAAAAAATAAGCGATTACTTAAGTGGGTGCTTAGAAAAAAATCACTAAAAAATTTATGAAAAAAGTGTGTATTGAGATACAGCTTCAATAACATTTAAATGATTAACATTCTTTGTTGTTCAGAGTGAAAAGAAATATGTCATAATAAAATAGGTAAAATATGTTTCTTATGTTATTAATATAACTATTGGTTTGCTTTATAGAAAGCAGCTGGCCTGAATCCGTCAGGAGTGAAACATTTGGTATATAGGGAGTAATAGTAATGCCAAAAACTGTACACATGTACATTTTATATGCTTTTCCGGGAAGTCAGAGTCTGAGAGTGATCACAAAAAACAATTACGAGTAAAGGTGATGTTTGTGTATTGAGCACATGGACATCATGTGATTGTCAGGAGTGAAACATAGTTTCTTGATTTTATGCATATTCTTTGTATAGCCTTCTGAAATGCTTTACAGATGTTTTGTGCTGTATTTTAAAGTTATAACAAAGTGTAAATGATAATTGTTTGATCTGGTGCAAATAAGGTAAGTTAAATTGGACAGAAGTCTTTAAATTTTGTCCATTTCATATTTAAAATTTAGACATTTAAATAAAAAATGCATTTCTTTTTCGAACTGCTTGCCAATGACCAACAAGTACTTTTTTGCTATGCTATACTATGTGATAGCCATTTTAAAATTGAAATTTATATAAAAGATACCAAGTTGTGCTTCTACCAGAACTGTTTACATGTACAAATACGTGTTACACTCCTGACCAAAAATGGTAAGAAGTATTATTCATTCATCTTACACAGAACTAAATTTAATACCAAAACAAGCATGGACATGCTAGTTGTGAGCCTACCAGCAATTTAAAGGTCATTGAGATATATGAAAAGGGCCAATATAGATAAGATAATTGTAACTGCTAGCACATCACCAGAACGAGCTAGGAAATACTGTGAACATTTAAATAAATGTCAGTGCTAAGCTTGAAAAGGAGAAAATAAGAGAGAAAAAATAAAAACTTATGTTAGAAGGAATAGATACAACAGGACAGACTGTCAGATCCTGCCCTTGACAAAACAAATGAAAGAAGAAGCTTCTACACTTACACTTAACTGATTTTAAAACGCAACAGTGGGTGTTTGATATTAGTTAAGGTGCTTCAATTTTATAGAAAATTTGCATGTGATAACATCAAAACATTAGGTCAAATATGTGCAAAAACGATAATTATTATAATGATTGTAATCAAGGTTTAGATAGTCACAAAACCAAACCACAAATAGAGGATCTTGCATGAGTGCTCATTACATACGAGTTTTATTATACGAGTGGACAAAATGATATGACACGAGGCTTTGCCGAGTGTCATATTGTTTTTGTCGACGAGTTTAATAAAACTCGTATGTAATGAGCACGAATGTAAGATTCTATTTATCACATAACCTTAGCAGAAAACGCTCATTATTGTTCAAAAGGATGATGTACGCTGCATAAGTTTCAGCCGAAATTCAGCGGTACGATTAGCGCGACGTCATAGTGACGTTGATATCATCCTGACGTCATTGACGGATCAATGTATGGATTGGCTAACGTCACGTCAAGCTCATTTACATATTTATTGCACAGTCTGGGAGTGCCGAACGATATTTACGTCACGGCTTTAAGGCACTCCTGGACCGCAGGTTATGTGATAAAAATTATTTATTGACAATATCAAATTCGCAAAAGTAATAATGTAATCAGGCTATGCAAATCAGGCGTCTCTGCCACATGTACAGAAAATATGGGGTCGTACAATGTTGTTCCACACATCTATTTATAAGGTAAACATGTAACACTCAACGCTCTGAAGTTTCTGCTTGATGATGCACATCTTGATGACCATCTGCGTCGGCCTTTAAATTCAGCTTCATGAGAACAAATTCAATGCCCTCCACAGTCGCAACATGAGCTGTCAGTAATTTTTAACGATCATGGATACGCTGTATTGTGTCCTATGGCTATGATCATACCTTTCCAAGATATATGGCATCTTAAACCCGTAACCGGACATTGTTAATTGAATATGTAAGGGTAAATATTAATAAGAAATAAGTGATTTCCAATTTGGGTCAAGTAAACATTAAACACAATGTTATGCAAAATAAATAAATTGTACGCATTATTGCTATTAAACTGTACGTATAGCACCAAAATTTGTTGACCGGAAGTGATGTCTTCAAAAAAATATTCACATGGTGCTTTCATGTTTACGTGCTTCTATTGTCAGCTTACTGGACGCTGTCAATCATAGAGGTAACAGCTTCTTGAAAATACTGTGCAAGCCTGAATATCATTGCCAGACGACAATTAAACTACTTTGTCATGGCTAAACGTCACATATCTGCTTTAAAAAGCATGTCAATAGCGTCAGGATGTTCTGTAACATAAAAGCGTGGCACCGTATACAACGCACTTCTAAACTTAATTGACGTTGTTTTTGGTCGGGGTATCGTTGTCCAACAATGTGAAGGTTAAATCATCACGCCCAGTGGTTTTGTTCTAGCAGCATTTGTAAATTATGAAAATGATGCCAATATGAAGTAATGGGTTAAATTGATATATATCTTTTCGCGGAAAAGCATACCAGGCATACGACTTTAGTCCCACTGATTAATTTAAACCCTACAAATTTCAAATGATAATTTATACACACAATACCAGCACCTAAAATCGTTTCTAAATCAGTTAAGTGTAGCAAAGGTAAATAAAAAATACAGTAGATTTAGAAATTATTTGATACTTCCAACATTGTAGCTATTCAGCAATATTTGACCAATGATATATGCATGCATGTAGTTTTATCTGTATTTCTTAATAAACCTGTTTACATGTTTTGAAGGTCGATGGAGATGTAGAGCTGAGGTTATAATAATAATGATATTAATAATAAAGACTTCATTTAAATAGGCAACACAGTTGGGTATATACCCAGTCTTCCTTGTGAGCCTCATAATGTATTTACACCCGGGGATGTACACCTAACCCAAGACTGATGACATATCATGGCAGTCTCCATTATTAAATTATCAATGCCCACATAAATGCCTGGTCAGGGATTGAAACTGATGTTTAATGAAAAGGAACTTGAAATTTCTGAAAACCAGCTTAAAACTTAAGTTATATTGTTTGGTCAGGAGTGTAACACTTTTGACAAACGTGTTAAACAGCTCTTTAAGGTTCATGATTCCAGTAGGATCAATTTAAAATGTGTTAATGTTTAACTGTTTTACTGTCCAATTGTTAATTGAGACATTTTACATGTATTGATGTTTGCTTCAGGTTTTGAGCCAATATTGCATGTAGACGCCCGTATGGTTTCCAATTAATTTCTAAAAAAATATCCAAATTGGATCTATGTTATTGCCATATTTGTTTTAAAATTTTACACTGTGTATCAGTTGCTTTTATTGATAGTTCAGGAGATTGTAACTTGTAAGTGAAAGCTAGTTTATAAGTGACAGCTACATATGTCAGGAGTGTAACAAATTTTGATAAAAATTGTATTGTTTTAATGTTGATACTTTTGCGCTAAAATCATAATGCCTTTTATGATTTTTGTTCAGTTTTACTAGTTAGTGTTACAATTTCATGCACAACCCGGTTTTACAAAAATAGTTTGAGCATTTAATCTGAAAATAAACATTTTATTGTATGGATATTAATTTTATCTGCAAAAAAAGCAAAAAAATATGAATTTGCGTGTTATTTGTTAATGTCGGAGAGATTCAACAGTTTAATTCTGTATAATGATATAACAATAAGTAAATATAAACTTTTAAAAGTGTAAAGAACCATTTAACTAAGAAAATAATAGACTTTGAATGTGTTAATTTATTTTTGTATTTTTTGCCCGTTCACTTGAATTAAAACTTGATAAAAAAATAGTATTTGTTATTAGCTTTATACCCTACCAATTTTGTTAACTTCAATGGTTGGTCTTAAAATTCAGGCCAGCTTTTTTGTATTTAATGAAGGTTTAAATTTTGAGACCTTTTCAACATTTCTAGCCATTTTTTTGAAAATAGCCCAGATCCCATTTTAATGATAAATAGAGAATATTCTAATGATCTCCTGACTACAAGTGTGAAGATTATTCAAGTGAGCGATTCAGGGCCCATCTGTGCCCTCTTGCTATATGGAATGCGACGTCACTGCCAATTTGGGCAAAATAGGAGATAATTCAGTCATAATATCACAAAGCGAAGCGTGGTAACCTATGTTTTATTTTCATTTGTAGATAAAGTACACTTTAATCAACATCCTGAGACAAAAATAAATTATGAGATGGGATGTGAATGGTTTGTTCTATGTCTGACTCTTGCGTGGATGGCTAGGCGCTGCCGTCGTTTCTGTGTGGCTTTGGGATGTCTGTGCGCAACAGTATTTAGATGATATGATTCATGGTGCTACCGTCCATGGCTGTTTACAAATTAAGTCTTAAGAGTGTTTGCATGAAAACATCGAGAGGTGTGTTTAGCATTTTATTGTTGTATGTCAAAAACTTTTGATTAGCTGTATGACAAACTAAAGTAATACTAGGGACGAAATATAACTACTTGCCGTGGATACAAGTTTACAAGGCAGTCATGAATTGTAGATTTAAATGATACAGCAGATGACGTTCTCAAATCTTAACAAGGCTAAAAGGCCTGGCCCTATTTATTACAATATAAGCGTGTATATTCTACATTTTATACGTATACATGTTTGTCGTGAGAACATGTTAATGAGCTGATAAGCTATCCTAACCGAACGTTGCTTTGATTAATTGTACTTTACGTGATAACCTACACTAAACAAAGTTTCTAAAAGATCAAATTAAACTGTAATGCTAATTTTCTAGTTTGCTAATTATGATTATTCACATGTCACTGCACATAACACTATTCGAAAAAGAAATGCAGCTTTGGTTAGCGCGCTTGCCATCAACACTGGCTTAAACGGGTTCAAATGCCGGTGTAGGCATTCATATGCCTGCCATATTTCAGGAGAAGCAGACTTGCAAATAAAGGCTATGCTTGGCTTATTGTTGATTTAATGTCCGCACGCTGGTTCCAAGTAAGCACGTACTGTGTTTTGTAATGCCAAATGCCACATATTTTGCAAATGCGCTCGTGTACATTTTGAACACCACTCATGAAAGTCCTACTACAAAACGCTCATCATCTCCGAACGATACAAACGAATCAAAATCTGTCATTACAATGACCATTCTTCTTAACTAAATTATCTTGTTGGTACGATCATCTATATTTACACAGTTATCATTTTCCATTCCGCATTTTCCCTAGACATTTAGTCTATTAACCGTAGGGGATGTTGTATGTCGGCGAAGTATTGCATCATTTGCATGAGCCATATAAAACGAAAGCTGTCGCCACTCGTCAGACCAATATACCACCGCCTGGTAAAAATCCTTGCGCCTTATGCCTTCCGTCATGCACATGTACTCCTTTATGTTGTTGTTTTCAATGAAATACTGCAAAAACTATGGATAGAGTGGCATTCACACAAATTTGTCACTACTGTAAAATCATTAATATTCTTAGGGGATTTAATTTCGTGAAAGACATCAACCATGAAATTACATCACTAATTAATAATTATACCAATGCTTGTCAAGTTTATAGAGGCAGCCATATTTGCTTTCCAGTTCAGTCAGGGTTTTTGGCATGTTTTCTTGCATATATCAACATGTAATAAAATTATTATTATACCTGTTTGATTTTTGAATGATTTCCGATAATTTTTGTGAATTTTGAGCTTGCAAATTTTTCTTGAAATCAGAAATCCCCGAAATTACGTCCACACGAAATGGTATTTTAAACAAAACCCAGAAAATTTGTCATTGCAGTTAAATGATTTTACAGTATATGCTATATATTGAATAATAAAAAAAGGGCTATAATTTTGGCTGATATCATCATATAGCTAATTCCTTTCCTTATGCACGTCAACATGTCGAGGTTGATCATCTGTGAAAGTTTACCTACAAATCGGTAGGTATTGCATCCGCAAGAATAGTTTACTACATATTGTATACTATAGTGAACAGAAAACAACTGACTATAATTCTGTCAAAATTTTTCCCAGCATAAATAATTTCCTTCATGTAAACACTTGTTGAGGTTATTTATCTGTGAGGGTTTGAAGTCAGTAAGAGAAATTGAATCCTCAAAAGTTCGTTTACGGACAGACGAACGGCCAAACAGATCATCACCTGATGGACAGAGAAGAACAAGCTGAGTCCAGTATCTTTCCACTGACAACACGTTATACAGGGGTATAACTACATAACGTATTGATAGAAATCATTGACAAAACCAGACAAATTGTAATCAAAGACACTGAAATCAACAATATATTTTTTATAGTTTATTGTTATTAAGCGAGGTGTCAGCGAATTTCACATGAAATGGGTTCAGAATGCGCGCTTGGCAATTAAATGGTTTTAAGTACGTCGTAAGTTAAGATGATGTTTCAGTGTTGTTGACAAAATGTCTCAAATGAGCCGCATAACTTCCAGCAATGTGTATGATTTCCATTATATATGGCTTTCTTGGCTGTTTAATTATTGATTTTAACTGCCTTAACAGCGTAAGCTATTTGGATTCCAAGTTGAAAATAAATAGTACAAAAAAGAGCATCACATAAACACGCAGCCAAAATATAGTTATTATACATTTGTCATAATCACGATACGAGATAAAGGCAAAACGTTCCCGGACCGCGTATGGTTGAAACTTGACCACAGAAGGTAGAAAGATGAATTCTGCATATCACCTTCATTTGTTTGTTCTGGGACCTTGTAGCGACTCGGTTGGAAGAAGGGTTATACATGTTGTGTTTATCAGAAACATATTTGCTACGGGTTTCATGCAGTTCGGCCCAGGTGTTACAAAGTTATTAAGTGGACACGAATTTTGACATTAAACCTTTTTACAAACCTTTGACCTGTAACTGTCATCTTGACCCAACACGGTAGGAATGTGGGTTATGCATTAGTAGCTGCACATTCACTTCAGTGAGTTGTATGCAATTCGTCCCAGGCGGTTAAACGTTATGGAGCGGACACGATTTTGTTACGGACAAAGAAGACCATTCCTAAAATCCAATCCCATTACATGGCGTGGGATTACTAATTGTTGGTACTTGAAAACATCAACTATACCGTGATTGGTAACACTGAAATCCTGGCAAATGTGTTGGTTTGTGGAATTACATGTAATAAGACAAGATATTAGAAACTGTAAAATCATGCTTTATGCTCATTATATTGTTGTAAAAGATAACATTGCAGTACCATTGGATGGACTTTAGTTTCGTCAGAGAATTTGTTTGCATATTCGAATGTTTTCCAAATGAGACAATTTCAGGTTTATTGTTATTCAAATGTCGTCAATGTTGTACTATTATCCTGTAATCTAGACTTAAATACATTATCCATGTCATCTGCAACAAGGGCAAGACAATTTGTACTCTAAACGTAATCAAGTTAATTTTAAGTCATTGAACTTTTGTTTGGATCATCCATTAATGTAATGTCTAGGAAAAAAAAAATGTTTCATTTGATTTTGTTGATACTGATATTTGACTATGAGGCGACTCTTTCATCTGTAGGGAATGAAATCTAATTTATTAAACAACATGTTTTAGTGATTCGACAGGGATTCTATTTGAAATGTACTAATAAATGAATTAGTCTATTGCCGTACATCGGTTCATTTTCTCCAAATCTGAATTTTGTGGGATTAGGTTTTGCTACCTGTTCATGTCATACACATAATTAAACGAGAGCCATGATCACATGGTCATCCCCTGCCAGAAATGATTGCCACATAAAGTATTGTAAGCAACTGTATATCATCTAACGACGTGCACGAATAAGTTTTTTACGTATTTGGAATTTATTCCACATAATAATGCACACGGCGTATTTCTTACAATGACTTTAATTTGTTTTGATACCTGTAAAACGCTTAAACCGGTTATGTCCTCTGATCGTAAAAAATACATATATCGTAAATCCAATCGTTGGCACAAACTGTCGTGCTTCATGCCGGGCTTCAAATGAAGAGTATGTCCTACGTTGCCGTGATTTACCACCACCGCCGTGGTACTAACAACCTGATACAATACACTTGCATGGATACCCCCAAGTTGACATACATATGATTTCAGAACATTATATTTGCGAGTTCTTGTTTCTTGATTAAGTTTGTTTGATTTCAGTATGGCCGTTTACAACAAGTGGTCCATTTTAATGGATTGTGTTGCTATTTGTTAACTTTAGCACATGGGCTAAACAACTCGAAAAACGTATTTCAAAAAGTAAATTTACTATAACACACTCGTTCAAGTTTACTTATATTGATTCATTAACATCCAAAATTAATATTAACATTTGAAATTAAAAAAACACATTCGTCTGAGTGAGTAAAAGTATTTAAGAAAGTAAAGCGTACATAGCAATATTTACGACCCTATACACTGTTTATTCAACATTCCAGCCAAACCTCACCCGCAGGTTTTAACAATGAAATCAAAACAAAAGCATACGGAGCATACTATAGTAGGACATATAATGACACTTTACATACCGATATAATGTAACGGAGCAGACGGGGCATAGTGTAATATATAATACATATAAAACAATGTCATTTATACACTGGAGCAAAATATCGCAAACATTGCGACAACCGGAAAGGAATTATAATTTCATTTCTGAGTTTGATGTACACTAGTGCGAGTATTGTCTGCATTACGAAAACACATTTTCCGCAACATTCTCTATTATAAAACTGCAACACTTTAGTTTTTGAAATATTTGCAGCTATTTATGGTCGGTTAAGAGTATAGACACAATCTCCGAATGATTTTAGTATGCATATTTGATTATAATCCACATGCGCAATACTTTGGAAACATTTGCGAGGCAATTTCGCTGACCAGATATGCATTAGTAATGTAATATTATCAATGGTAGAAATACACGCAGAAAATATAGCACTCTGTGTAGTTTTGTTACAAAGTAAATGTATAAGCAAATACTTCACAACAAAGCAATAAAAACAGGTCAAGATTAGGAGAATATTTCCCATGTAACTTCTGGTGGCCATGCTTTTTATGAATCAAAATTGTTTTAAGAAATATGGTAGAATTATTAACTAGAGGAGCATTAAAAACAAGTTGCCCCCTGGTTGCAGGTGTTATTGCCGCACACACGCACTGACAAACGGGGATTCCAACTTTAATGAAAATGTAGGCCTTTGACCAGCCGCGACCGAGACACATGCGTAAAATGTCCGACTTTTACATGTTTTCAAATAAAAGATGATATACATTGTTACGGATAGTAACAGCCTTATAGTAATGCTCTTTTGTTTTTATGTTGAGACAACCCATCTTATTTACTCAGACTTCACAGTTCATGTTCACATTCAAACATCGACCGCACAACTTTACTATTAATATAATTATATTCCACAAAGCTAGAGATATTGAATAATGATGTTACCTCAATCCGCTATTCCCCTCTCCTGCCCCATTTGAAATGATATGTGTTCGTTTACGTGTTTCCTTGTTGTAAATGTATCCGACTTAAAATAAATATTGTATTTTATGTATTGTATTGTGTTCCCTTTAGTGGCTTTGGTGTTCTGCAGTTGCTGCTGAGTGTTACCTTTCCTGTCTTATTCGTTTCTATATTTTATAATGTAATATACCAGTCATCGATCCATTCCAACAATTGAATAAAGGACTTTTTACATGAAACAGAATCTCCCTAAAGAATACTCTTAGTAAAGATTTTACAAAGTGACTTGTATAATTGCACGATGAAAATCACCAGATGGGTTCGTCAAACATCGTTATTGTATTATACGATGTTGACTAACTATAGAAATAGATGAATTAGATAACCATACATGTAAAACATGTCCTGCTACATAAAGTCGATTTGTACTTGGAATACTCCTCCCAGCGCAATGTATTGTTCCACTTGTCGATTGGTTGGTCCTATTGAGGAGGGGTGTTTGAAAAGAAATGCAACATTCTCTATAACTTTTTATTGACAGAATTATTTACAATGAAACTCACAGACAACCTTCAGTGACCTGTCTTGTACACATTGCACGCTAATTTAGATTAAAGTTATGTTTTGTTGGGTGCAAAAGGTGCAACACTAATGTACTATTATATGGCAAACCACATAGCCATCCTGGAAACGTACCTGTGGTCCGCTGAATGCGATTTAAGTCAAGGAACTTAAATTACTCGAATATGCATAGGTCTACAGAATATGCTTGGTGATAAATCATTCTCATGCGCTATAAGTTCAAAAACTGCTTTACAATAGAAACCCTTTGCGAAGAGACATTTTCATGAGACATGCGCACGTGGACTATTCCATTAACAGTTTGACTTTTTATGAAATATTTCTAATATTTTCCATGCACACAATATCTATAGAAACTTCCTGTCATATATTTCCCATTGGTTCGGTTTTTTGAATTGCACAACCTTTGTGGTGAAGAAAATCAAATGTTTCAGTCTTGGTTAACGATACTGAGCGTGAGTTCCATCATTTGCTATACCACGTAAAAACTTCTTTTGAAAGTAATGGAGCTACGACTGACGTTTTGGTAACCACGTTATGAGCATAGAATCCAGTGGGTACACATGCTGTTTACTTTTCTGCCTTGTACGAGTCAAGCGGTTAATATTGCAGGGTTGAGACGAATATCCTACTTTGTATCAATGTTCTGTTTCATTGTTGTTGTTTTCAGTTGACCACTTCTGTTGTTATCTTTCAGATGCTATTTGTCTACTTTGCAACATGTAATAAAAGTTTAACAATGCTAAAATACACCTTACGATGTCCTTTAATCTCGAAAAGTTCATTATGTATAAATATATCTCTTAAATTAACTTAAGACATTTCTTTGATACCAGGCATACTTTCAGTCAGTTTGGCAATACGTTTTTCGAACATAGTTAAGCTTAGTATAAACTAGTAATTGTTTATTAAACGTACATTATGACCAAACTGATGAATGAATTTCAACCAAATTTTACTAAATAGACGACGATAGTCTGATGAGCACACATGCCTAGGTTGAATACCGACAATCGTGCAAATACAAATATGTGCATGGAATTGCTTCGCTTTTCGAATACCCCTCGTATTTAAGGACGTTTAGGACCTTTCTCCGACGTCATCGGCAAAAAATCGACTTTTCGCCGAATCTAATGAAAATCTCCAGATGTATGCTTTAACATGCTCTTCGTTTTATGTCGTTTTTATTTTTTTTTAAATATTGCTTCGTTTCCTAGCAACGCGACGTTATGTACACGGAGCGTAAAATTGAGGTTTTAAGCGTATGTCTCCTTCAAATTAAGGTCTACGTTAATTTTAAAAACTCTACATGTTAGCCCAGGATCCGTTGAATACGCATACATAAAATTTATAGTGGTTGCGCAAAACAATTTCACAACACAAAAGGTTTTACGTCGAAAATTGACCAGTATTTTACGCCGTATTTGCGACACCCTACTCCCTTTAGGCCGCTATTAGGTCAACAAAGAGTGATTCAATCAACTAATGATATACACAGCGATGATGCGGTAATGCTACAAAACAGACTCAAACGATAAAAAAGGGGGGTCATCTCGCATTATTTTCGAGAAAATTGATTTACAGTGAAAAGCGGACATGCGTAAAACGCATAACGTCGCACGACGTTACGCGCCGTACGTCCGTTTGTTTTTCAGACGTGCGTCTCATTTACAGCAATTAAATGTTAAATAATAAATCGCTTTTTCGCCGAATCTAATGAAAATCTCCAGAAATATGCTTTAACATACTCTTCGTATTATGTCGTTTTTAATTTTTCAAGATATTGCTTCGTTTCCAAGCAACGAGACGCTATGTACATAGGGCGTAAAATTGACGTTTTAAGCGTATATTTCTGTTAAATTAAGCTCTACAATAATTTTCAAAACTCTATTTGTTAGTCCTTCATCCTTTGAATACGTATATTTAAAATTTATAGCGGTTGCGACTTACAATTTCGCAACGAAAACGGTTTTATAACGAAAATTGACCTGTATTTTACTGCGTATTTCCAACACCCTACTCACTTCAGGGCGCAATTTGGTCAACAGAAAGTGATTCAATCAACTAATGAAACAAACCGTGGTTATGCGGTAATTCTACAGAATAAGCACAAACAATAAAAAAGGGGGGGTGATCTCGCATTATTTTCGACAAAATTGAATTTTAATGGAAAGCGGACATACGTAAAAAGCATAACGTCGTGCCGCACGACGTTATGGGCAATTATTGCCGTCAGCTTCATGATCTTGTGGTGTATCTGGCGCATTGGCACATTGTTTCAAGATATAAAAAATATAAGAACGTAAAATGTATTACATTACGCTAAATGCAAAATGAGACCTTAAATATACCCCTAAAAGTGTATGAATATTGATTTCTAGTGATATACTTGTACGTACATTTCCCCTATTAATAAAGAGATATGAAATTGCTACAAGCTCGAAATGTATAAAACACTAACCACCTCTCACAAACAATATTGTGCTTTAACATTTTGGCTTACGACCTATATATTTTGTACGCACAGTAGGGGGGGGGGGTCGGGGGCAGTGTTACAGTCCCTGTGGTAAAATGTTTATTGTAATAAATACCGACAAACATACTTTGGTATGTAGTTATATTTTCAATAAATGGTCAAAAGTAGTCCCAAAACGTCGACACACTGTGTTACATTTACGAACCATTTTAAACAGTTGAAATTGATAATGCATATTCAAATTGATTAATTAAAGAACTTGCATTGTCAAAATTAAGCATGGTTTTTGTATACATTATTACTAGGACTGTCATAAGTATAAGTGTCCATGCATTCAATATAAAATGTAACAATTATACATATGTAAGACTTTCACCCAACTCACTAAACAGCAACAACACAACAGCTGTACAGTAAATTTCAAAGGTGGCCGAATCACTGGCACGTATCTTTTGAACCAGTTAATTGAAACCAAGATCCCCTACCACCGGGACCGACGGGGATTCTTACTTTTGCTTTATCGAACCCCGATGGTCATACCGATGGTATAACCCCTCAAATCCCCCTGTCCTGTACCTCACGGGTATGTATAGTCAGACTTGCATTTCCCCACTATTGTGTCGCGAATCAAAAGCGTACCAACCATACATCAGTGCGGGGACATCGAAAACGTTAAAACACGGGACAGTTCCCCGCTATCACCTGTCTTTCCCCTGGATTCGTGGAGTAGTTTCAATTGACTGGTACAATATTGTAACGTCATGTTTGATGTGTAGGCCTACTCCAACTAAGGCACATAACGGGCCGCGACAAAAGTGTTTACATTAACTTGTATTATTATCTAATACACGTGTAAGACATCATACTTTTGAAAAGTGTATATACATGTATATAACTTTCTTTTTCAATTTGCTGGCTGTTCATCTACCGGCCGCACCAGCTTTAATTCAGCTTCCAACATGATTTAACTTGGTTGCGTAACAGTGAAACCCAATATATAAGCTTGGTTAGTTGCAATATTTCTAGACAAGGGCGGGACTAACTTTCCAGATGTTTATACATCAAAGATTTACTTTTATACCAAACAATATTATTATATACATTACAACTATATATGACTGTAAGAAAACGATGTATACATATTTCAGTTATTATTTTATTAAAGGGACGTAATAATTAGTTCGGAAGACTTAAGTTAGTCTCATAATTCTGTACACTGCATTTAATGTCCGATCGAATATCCTCAGTAGATGTTTAGACTGTGTATTTATCATGATGTTGTGGTCATAATAAAAGTACCAATAAAGACACATTGTGAAGAATAATAAAACAACAGTACTGATTGCGAGAGAAACCCAGTTTTGCCATTTTCACTTTCGCAAAACTTACCACACTCAAATCGAAATAACTAATTGTTATACAAACTTTGCTTTGAACAAAGCTATCATATATGATTTGATAAATGAACAGATACAGGTGAAATGCGTGCATTTTATGCTTAACATGTAATTGTTGTACTAGTAAATAGGACGCAAGTCCGTAAATAAAACGGACGTACACAGCGCGTTACGTTGTGCGACGTAACGTTTTTACGTAAGTCCGTTTTTTACTGAATTTCAATTTTGTCGAAAATAATGCGAGATCACTCCCCTTTTTTATTGGTTGAGCTTATTCTGTAGAATTACCGCATCACCACGGTGTATTTCATTAGTTGATTGAATCACGTTTTGTTGACCAAATTACGCCCTGAAATGAGTTGGGTGTAGCAAATGCGCAATAAAATTCTGTCAACTTTCGATATAAAACCTTTTTCGGTGAAAAATTGTCCGTCACAATCGCTTTAAATTAAACATATACGTATTCAACGGATCAAGGGCTAACATGTAGAGCTTTGAAAATTAAAATCGACCTTATTCTGACCGAATTATGCCATTAAAACGTCAGTTTTACGCCCTATGTACATAGCGTCACGTTGCTAGGAAACGAAGCGATATTTTGAAAAAATAAAAAATGCACAATAAGGACAGAATGTTTAAGCATATATCTGGAGATTTTCATTAGGTTCGATTTTTTGCCGATGACGTCGGAGAAAGGTCCTAAACGTCCTTAAGGCTTTGAACTGATGAATAAATGACATTTTACATTGTACTAGATGTAAGATAACTGGCTAACTACAAAGTCTGTATAACGATAGCTTGTCACTCATAAGGTATGGAATGTTGTATTCAGCATTGACTAATATGGTTATTCCTCTACATGCGTCAGTTGCTTTGTGGAGAGCTAGTTCGTAAATATCTGTTAATATTTTGACACGTGTAAAAATGACTTTGAAGAAAAAAAATCCTCATAAGGAAACATTGATACCCTTATTAAGTGCTACACATTAACACATTTGCCTTAAAATAGTTCTTATAATTGCATCAGACAGGTTTCATCTGCGTTATTTACATCCGTTTCATTTGAACAGAGGCCGCCTTGTAGCACTTGTGTACCATTTGCGAATCTGGTTTGTGACTCGTTTGGATAAGCACACTATAAAATGTAACAATTGCACCAATCCTCGATTAAATACACGATTAACAACATCCACTGTCAGTTTATCTGTTTTGTTTAATTTTGTTGATATTGCACAAAAACTGTGAAATTAAACACATTTTTTAAATGCGTTAATACATTCTCGTAGATGAAATAAATGCAGACCTGAATACTAAAAATAATACAATGTAACGTTACACCTTTACCTGACTGGCTAAATCACCGGTAATTAGAACCATTTTGCTAAAATCGCAGCTACGAATATCTTACAAATGTAGTAAACAAAAATGCTTGATGGGCATAGTAAATCTTTGAAACAAAACATCGGTACATGCATTGTGTCTAGTGACCCTTTAGTATAAGCGATATTCATTATTACATTGCCGAATTCTTCTGGACAAAACACAAACCGTAGGATACCAGGGCAACGACACAGTGACAACACAATTGTCGAATTAGACAATAAAATCAACAAAGGTGTTCAGAGATCCGGAGAAAACTAATCTCAAAACCAGTATTGTATTACGACATAGATAATAATTTTTGGTTTACGCCAAAACGTTTGTTGAAATGTTGATAGGGAAAGAAAAGGGGAGTGACGGTAATGGCAAAGCTTTATAACTGTCTAAATGTGTTAACAATGTTTTTCCATATCAGTGTGAAATGCATGTGCTACACTAATGAGCAAGAAGAGAAATGCGACTGCTGAGACTCCAGTCGTTCCTGTAATTAGTTAGGTGTCACATTTGCAGTGAGAAGAATAATTAGAACCGGTTATTAGTATCGGAAACGTCTTCATGGTTTGTTAGGGACAAATTAAGAGAAAACGAGAACAAAATTTTGAAAAGCTCCTTCAATCGTTATGCCTTGACAACAAAAACATCACACCGTCTGTCTGTTGTTTTGCAACATTAAATGAATAAATAGGAAGAATGTTTCTTAATCATCTACCATGTAAAACTGCACGATAATGTGACGAATAGCCAGGAGCGATATTTATAGGATGATCGCAAAACAAGTGAGCTGTACTATTTTGACCACACCCGTATGTATGGAATATTTCCGCTAATGACCGAAGCTATTAGTTCTCAACACGAATGTTCAAACTGCTTAATACTGCCTCGATAGCCTAGTTTTGGTCCGCATTCCATAAAGGGGTTTGCGTCCCAAACATATTAGTCACTTAGTATGAGATGTTATTTTTTTGACGAACAAGACATAAAATATGTATCATATATTCAGACACTCGATAGACCGTTCATAAGAAAGCTAACTGAAAACAAATGGCCCCAAACGACCCCAGGTCGCTCACTTGTCATAGAAGTGCAAGCATGCCCCTATGGTGACATTTGTTCGTTTATTATAAGGTATGTGAAGCGACTATAGATGTTAGCCACAATGCTTATTCTAGGTTTATGTCAAACACTAATGAATGATATTGGGTATACAAAACACATTTTAATGCAAATCATTAAGAGTGTCAAATTCAAACTTTTAACTAATAAGAGAAATAGCATTGTATATGTTCACAATGTTATGTAAACAAATGACAGGCCTGAAAAATTGAGTTATAGTACAGTTTAACAAAATTTGTCTCGTGGAACCGACCCACAAAATTATGGTGATTTTGTTGTAGCAGCTCAATTTTTTCTACGTACGAGAGGTGCCCCACTTACATTTAAACAGCGTTGATTATCCGATATTATCGTGCTAACCAGACATAAATGGAAAAACTATTTTAAATCGCGTATGGTAATGTGTCAGGTAACATATATGCACTCATTGATTTATTTGTTTGCAATATGATTCGAACCGAAATCAACAATCCTATAGAGGGTGTGGAATTTGGCTTTTTGAAGGCAATACACCACCAAAGAAGAATGTGTTAAAGGAACACATCACATGTGCTGTTGATTGTTATAACTAATGAGTGATAATTTTTCTACAAAAAGGAAATTTAGCGCACAATATTTTGCTCCTAACGTTCAGAAACGTTCTGAACAAAATGTTCGCTACATCACTATCCTGGCGACACTGCCTGGAACATGGTGTTATGGTCAGGATTCAGTTTCAATCCCCGCTACAATCACACCATTCGGTACCTCAAGAACACGAATTTCAAGTATGCTACACCCGAGCCCGAAATTACAACCAGTACTTACACTCAGCACTCAGACATTGAAATTCAATCTTTTGAGGTTCATAGCAACATATTTTAGAACACGAAAGTGTAATACTGTTAAATAGGTAATAAATCCTAACATTTGCTCCATTCTCTTATTCCTATACCAGCGCAAAGTAGTAAAGCGTAATAAGGGTCCGATTGTAATGAGATTAAAATTTTCTCGACGGATGTATATTTCGACAACCAGAATTTTATAGTCCAACTCTTCAATATGAATCCGCCTGAAGTATGCCCTCTGTAAAGTCACATCCGTATCTTCAGAGCCCGACGACGTCAGACTTTGTTGTCCTTTACTAGGCTTGATATAAGTCTTTGGTGTACGTTTCTTAAGTTTGACCTGACCATCCCTGGTACAAAAGCACATTTCTTATAAACGATCGATCTCATCAATCAATTACTGAATACCATACACGCGAGAACTTTAAAAACGCCTTACCTGTCTCAACCAAATATCGCTTAAATTTCATTGAAATACCCGTTTTACGAACGTGTTAACTGCTATTTCCTGCATATCATGCAATATACAATGACATCCCATTAATAATTGAGGATACTGCAAGCACATTCCCCACATAAAAGTGTGAGATTTTCAATACCGGCTTTGGGTGCAATTAATCCTAACATATGCGGTGTGGTATTTGTATTCGAAGTCGTCTAACAAACCTCCTGTCACCTATAAGATGTTCATAATAATACCTACAAAGTCAATAACAAAAGAACATCCACACGCATTTAGACAGCCATTCAAAACCACCAAGTTTTTGTGTGTACATGTTACTAGAACTCGCTAATGCAAAATCTTATCTTATCTTATTCTATCAAAGATGTTGAAATGAAGTAGGTGGGAGCGTGCGTAAAAATAACCAGCATTATGAAACTTGCAGATGCTTTAATACAAAGGAAGAAAACGATTAACATCATACGAATAGGACGAATTAGTGTGCCTAAACCGTCTAACAATTAAGAACGCATTAAGAGTAATGCCACACATAGCCTGTATTGAACACCCCACACTTTTGCATAGGGTGAGTGCGCTTTCGGGATTTCCAGAAAATAACGAGAGTCCTCGAGCGTAAACTGCATAGTACAGGCAAAAAAAACTTTAGGGTCAACGCCATTAACACATTCATTGAAAACGCCATTAACACATTCATTGAAAACGCCAGTATTGTTAAATATAGTATAATAAAGAAGGAAGTGACATTTACGTATTTGTCATATCAGTAATGTAGTAGCGCTTTGTGAACTCAAAAGTAAAGTCAGTGATCTTATACTCTTTGATCAAAAAGATTTGGAAGTACACTGTATTAATTTGTAATGGTTAACGAGTTCGACATCCGGATCGGCTGATCTATCAACATTGTTATAACATTGTACTTTGAAAAGTGGTCTCTATGTTCGAAAAAGGAAAACCAGATTGTCTTCAAGCAATTAGAAAAACAAAATTTCAAAGGAATTTGTAGGACACAGTAAAATATTATTTGATTCGAATAAATAAAATAGTTTCTACGAATGAATTTGTTTTAAACCAGCCCCAACCCCCTGAACATTAAATTAAGTAGTTTCGGCTAAAACTATGACATTAAGCTTTTTATTACTGTAATTCTTGAACTTTTTAGCAATTCAGACAGCTTAAGCTATGTATTGCAGCCGCTTTACTGTTGAAGCTAGGTCATTCATCTAGGGCATTCAGCTTTTTGATTGCTGAAACTAGATCATTCAGCTTTTTGACAGCTGGGACTTGGGCAGTTCGGTTCGGTTATGTGTTGGGCATAGTGCATTTTTATTGTGATATGTGATATGGTTTTCTTTGCTCGGCTGGTGCAGACTTCTCTGACCGACTTTATTTTGCTCGAATATCGATTACCGAGTTGGCTCGGTATTCACCGCTGTTCGAATATCGATCTCCGAGATTACTCGATATTCGACTTAGCTCGTATTTTCAATATCAATGTACGTCTCACGATTGCTTTGCCCAACTCGTGTTTTAACTGATTCAGTTTAGTCTTTATTTTGTCCAAGTTAGTTTTGTAGCCGCAATCCTAAATGGTACTGTCATAATCTATTAATAATGAGAAACAAACGTGGTTTAACATGCAACCATGTCCATGTATCGGAATTGGGGTGTTCAACTTAAATAAACGAACATATGCGGGACAATTCACAACTATTTGGCCCACAAGATTATAGAAGAACTCGAACAGGACATGCACTAGTAAAACTGAATATGCGAACTATAAATCCAAAACAAAGATTTAATAAATCAAGCACTTGGTTACGCCTATTTCGAGTCGGCTTTTAGATACATTACTTTTCTGATAAAGTAATCATACAGTCATGTCCACTTTCTAATGTTATTTTTCCACCCTGCGATATTACCACTCAGCACGTTGTGTGATGTTTTATTTCTGTTAATACCAAACATAATCAAGGTAACGTACGCACGCCTTTAAGAGACGTTTTTTGCAAATAACTGTTAAAATATTTCTATTTCATTTTTCCTAGCGCATGAAAGACAGTCTTGCTTGTTGAATATGAAGTATTGCGCAATGCTGTACATCTTTTTTGCCAATGACTGCTATTTTCTACCTTTATGAGCACATCAAATTGACGAACGTCTCCTATACGTTTAAGACGTCACGTTAAATCTGGTGTTTTATCATGTGATGAATTAATGGCTTTATGATACGTTAAACATAATATATACAGGGTGATCCATTAATACCGCACATTAGTAAATGCTTGTAACTTCAACATCTTTAAAGCTATCATATTAAAGAAAACATGTAAGTGCAAAGTATATGTGAAAGTTTTGTTCTGATCTAAAATGGATTTTCAACGATAGAATCTAAAGCTGACGTTCAATGTGACCATCCATTTTCTCTGAAACGCGTTTCAAACGTCGTTTTAAATTATGTACACGACGCTGTTGCAGGCAGCCAGGCAACCAGTCTCTTTTCCCGACGAATCGAATGTTTCATTTCATCGAACATATCCAGCAATATTCCTTCTTGAAGGCACATGTGTATTTGGACACACAGTTTTTTTTCACTTAAATCGCAGATTTTTCCAATTCATAATAAAGTTTTATGATTCGAATTTGGAAATACCTAAATTCTAAAATTCATGTAAAATCAACAAGAGCCATGATCACATGGCCATTCCCCGCCGTATATGATTGCCAATTATGGGTCTAAATAGAAACAGGACTAAATATAAAAAGGAGGAAAGAGATGTTAGGGAAAATAAATAAAGAGTTAATTTATGAAATGGAACCAGGCAGAGTTCAAGCGAAGGTAAAATGTTTTGGTTGATTACCCCCATAATTGCAATTTGTCGGAAAATGTGAGGACCATACTGACAAAAATGTCTATAAAATCATCAAATTTAATTTAATTTTTAAAATGATATGATTTCCCATGTGCCTAATAGTTATATTACTAAAAACAAAATCAATCACATTTATTTTTCATTCTACAAAATATATAATGTCTAAATTCCTGAATAAAACTCCAATCAATGGGCATATATCACTATTAATTACCCAAACAATTTTTTTATACTTTTATTCACATACTTAGACCGAATAAAATACAGGTTCACCTTGAAACTATCAAGGTATAACTTTTTGTATGACCCCACCCACCATATTTAATGCTTTAACAATGAATAAATTCCTATAATGTAAAAAAAATGTTTTGTAAATATTTTCCACCATATAACATAAAAGCATGATTAAAAACAAAGTATTACTATAACACTTTAAAAAAAAAAATTGGTCCCATTAGGGTTTGAACCCACGACCATCAGGAATTTGTCAAACTTATTTCCAAATAAAACAAAGGGAGATATTTTTAAAACTGGGCCATATAGAGTTATGGTTCTTGGGCACTGCACTTCCCCTAGTTGCTATCTGTTCACATACCAACTTTCAAGTCAATACCTCAAATAGTTTAAGAGTTATGCTTCGGACAAGATATGGGACGGAGGGACGGACGAACACATACTATTACTATATCTCTTCCCCTTCGGCGGGGGATAATAAAGTTGTGTTTGAAACATAGCGGATGTATGATGATACTTGTTCATATACGTAATATTAGAGTGTAATACTAGTGTGTATATCGTCATAGTTGATTTAAAACATCTAGATGACTAACATCTTCTAACATCTTCAATAATTCTTTAAAGCTCTCCAGGACACTCACTGAACACTTGTAAACAAGTAGCTGACATTTATTATTACTTTCCGTGTCTGAAAACCATTTAATTTCGGAACATTTAATTAAGTTAATTTTATTCCTATTATTGTTTGTTGATGGCTAAATTGAACTTTTAATCTATGTATTGCTTTATTGGTTGTGAATGTCATCAAATGTCATACGGGACGTTGCAATCCCGTTATACCTGCATATACGTATATTACTCTATTGTCACATTTGGTATGTGTACACGCACGAACTCTTATTTATATGTGGCTAAGTATAATTGTCATTTTGTTGTGTCATTGTGTAAAATATGTATTGTATATTGATGTTCGCATGGTCCATGCGGTCTGTTATATTTTGAAATAAACGTCTTCTTCTATGTTAGCCTCGATTGTCAGTTTGCCCCCTGGTTCTATTGGCATTACTAATTATCATACAGTAATTGAAAGTTACAAATGTAGCAAAGATCCAATTTCGAGAAGAGGAAATATTATTTGATATAGGAAATCAGGTATGGTGTAAATCTAGTGTGTTACATTGTTGTCGACTTTCTGTATAAATACGTATTGAGACAATATCATGTGGCAAAAGATATTAGTCCATGAGCCACCAATAGAAGACCCTCCCCCCCCCCCTAGGGAATTTTGGTCACTATATTTTTCTGAAAGCATATGGTCCCTGGAGTATTTTCCTGAAGTCTGCACTTTGGCCATTGGGGCGTTAAGATTTTTTGGGGTAAAACGTCAAAAAATATAAACGAAAAGTACAATTTTTTGGAATCGGTTAACTACAATCTCATTTATAATGTTATTTTAAAATAAATCTCTGTAACAGGTAGATATTAACCTGTCATATCTAGACTAAAAAAATCAGAGTGCTGCTATTGTGCAAAATGGCTTTTTTGGGGGTAAAACACTAAAAATTATAAGAGAAAAGTGCGAATTTTTGGAATCTGTGGACTGCATTGGCATTTATTTATATTTTTTATAAAAAATACTCTAATTGAAAGATATTATAGTGCAGTTTCATACTGCAAAAATTTAAAGCGATATTATTACGCAAAGTGCGATATTTTTGGGGTAAAACATCAAAAAAAAATAAACCGAAAAGTGTGAATATTAGGAATCTGTAGATTACAATAAAACCATTCCTATGATAATTTTTTTGTAACTAAATAATATTAATGTGATAAATTTGTAGTAACATGCAGTTTAAGATTTTAAATATATATTGCCAGATGAGATACTTTTAGGGAAAATTACAAAAATAATAAATGGAAAGTGTGATTTTTGGGAATTGGTGTCCTAGTTGTAACTTACGACTATCGGGTACGGACATTCCTAGTCCTAATGGGTATTTAAAATTACATTCTAACCATATATAGGCAGTTCTGGTACTGTTGGGTAAATTATTATTAATCCACTAAGTACATCCATACCTAGTCCTAATTGGTACATACGAATAACCATTACATGCAATGTTGGTTCTATTTAGCACTAAACAACCCTATACAGACATCAGTTGTCCTATCGGGTATTAACTACCACCATGCACAGACAGTCCTAGTCTAATTTGAAAGCATAGCCAATACCATTCCTAGTTCTATTTGATATTCAAAACCACCATACTCATACAGATATTGCTTGTCAGGCTGGGTACCCATAACCACTGGTAGGTACATTCATTCCTCGTCTCAATGGGTAGTCACACTTACCATGTTCTAATTGGGTACTCATAACTGCTTATTGAAGTACATACATGCCCAGTCATAGTGGTGACTTACATATCCATATACAGACATTCCTGGTCCTATTTGGTACTCTAAACCACCATGTACAGGCATTATAGGTGCAATTGGGTACTCATTTCCACCATGTACATATATTGCTGGTCGTAAAGAATACTCGTAACCATTAGGTTCAGACATTCTCGTTGGATACGGCCGATCATCAATTGACAACTCAGGCGCGCCATGTGGCTACATGCTTGGCCTTATTGACCACTCATAACATATGTACTACTCGAAACCTTCATGTACAAAATCAGTTGTCCGATTGGGAACTACCAACCACTAGGTGCGACCATTTGTTGTCATATTGGGTAATCACTACCCCGTGTACAGACTGTGATGTTCTTATTTGATACTCATACATACATTCCTAGTCATAGTGGGTACCCCAACTACCATGTACATGCATGCCTGGTCCTATTGAATACACAAAACCACAATGTACAGACATTTGTGACTGGGTTGGGCACTAACAACCACTAGGTGCAGTCATATGTTGTTCTATTTGGTCACTGCTACCACCATCTACAGGCAGTCCTGGCCCTATCAGGGATACATAACCACTAGATGCATGCATTCATAGTCCTAGTCGGTACTCAAAACCACTATGTTCATGCATAAGTGGTATAATCGAGTCCTCACAGCCACTGTACTCAGCCATTATTTGTCCCTGTGGGTACTGACTACCATGCATATACATACATTCCTGGTCGTATAGGGTGCCAATAACCATGATTAACAGACATTCCTGTTTAGGATAGATACTGAACATCATCATGTTAAGAAATCTCTCAATCACTAGTTACATACATTATTGGTCTTATTGAGTACAGACAACTATTGGGATCACCCATTCCTTGTCCTATTGACACCATGTAGAGACATTCCTGGTCTTTAAAATTCAGCAGTGAGCATGCCTAACCCTCAGCTGTGACCATTTTTTTCATCAAATTGGGTAATCACTAACCCCATGTACATGAAGCATGGTCTAATTAGATACTCATATCGACTAGGTACATACATTTCAAGTCCTAGTGGGTACCCACAACTATCATGTCCCATGCATTCCTTGTCCTATTGGATACTCCAAACCACAATGTACAGATGATTGCAGACGGATTATGTACTAACAACCACAAGGAGTGGTCATTTTTTGTCTGATTGGGTCATGATTACCACGATGTACAGACAGTCCTGACTTTATTAGGTATTCATAACCACTGGATACATACATTCCTAGACTAAGTGGGTACCCATAACCACCATGTACATGCATAAGAAGTGTGATAAAGTACTTGCAGCTACAAAACACAACCATTATAGGTCCTATTGGGTACCCACTACCATCATTTACTAGTACATGTACATACATTCATGGTATCATTTGGTATGCATAGCCACTATTCCGGATCCTTCTATGTACATACATTACTGGTCTTGTTGGGTACAGACAACCATTAGGAGCACCCATTCCTCGTCCTATTGACGACTTAGTGCCTAAGTAGAACATTCCTGGTCTTGTTAGGCAATCATAAACACTGGGTAAATGAGTCCTAGTCCATGTATGTATTCACGACCACCTTGCACATAAACTCCTAGTCGTATTAGGTACTCATAACCATTAGGTACATCCATCCTAGTCCTAATGGGTACCCACAACCACCGTGTTCATGCATACTTGGTTGTATTTGGTACTCATAACCACTAGGTGCATCAATTAGAGGGTACCCAATACCACTAGGTACAGGTATTTATGGTGCTTTAGGGTACTGACACACACCATGAGCAGACAGTACTACTGGATACACACATCCATGGTCTTATAAGATGTGAACTATCATGTGGTATCTCATTTATTGCACTATGTGTACTGGCAACTACAAGGTCGAGAGATTCCTGGTCCTCTTGGATACTCACAACCACCCAGAACAGCCATTCCTGACACAACCATGATGCACAGCCATTGTGTCACAAGGAATAGCTGTACAATAACATTTGAAAAAAATGAACGTATATTTACCCCACCCACTCTTGTAAAATACATGTAAGTATAATTTAACACAATCCATACAAATGTTACTGATGCCAACTATAACATACATTGCAAACAAAGTGAAAAATGGAAATATATTTCAAAATCATATTGTGAGTACTTGTAAATAAGTAGAACGGCTGTTTTCAATACTTTAGTCATTTTGGCGGCCATTTTGATGGCCATTATGATGGCCATTTTCCATAATAGACCAACCTTTTGTGCATTTAAATGTTAAAATACATTTTGGGAATATACCTTTATTGGTATTCACAATTGCAATTAAAATACAGTAAGGCACAATGTGTTATAGCATTATCAGTTAAGTGAATACATCGTTACAATTTGTACACCATTTAAAAGCAGGGGAGATAATCTTATTTTTGCTTTTCCTGCTGAACGCCCCAATGTCTGAAGTGCAGACTTTGGGAAAAGTATTGGTAGGTCAAAGGCTTTCATAATTACCAAAACAAAAAGATCAATGACACTGTATTCTGCCATTAAAGTGTACCGATTCTCAAAATTTGCACTTTTTCATGTATTTTTTAATGTTTTACCCCAAAAATATCCAATTTGCATAATAACACGGGACTAAAATTTTGCAGACCTAAACTATGAATTAATATCAACACATGAAAGTGTTAAATTACAAAATAACTTACTAAATGTGATAGTAATAAACCAATTCCAGAAATTAACACTTTCGTTCATATTTTTAACGTTTTACCCCAAAAAATCTTAACGCCCCAATGTCTGAAGTGCAGACTTTGGGAAAAGTATTGGTAGGTCAAAGCCTTACATAATTACCAAAAAAAAGATCAATGACATTGTATTCTGCCATTAAAGTGTACCGATTCTCAAAATTTGCACTTTTTTATGTATTTTTTAATGTTTTACCCCAAAAATATCCCATTTTGCATAATTACACGGGATTAGAATTTTAAACTATTTTTAAACTTAAACTATGAGTTAATATCAACCCATGAAAGTGTTTAATTACAAAATAACTTACTAAATGTGATAGTAATTAACCAATTCCAGAAATTCACACTTTCGTTCATATTTTTAACGTTTTACCCCAACAAATCTTAACGCCCCAACGGCCAAAGTGCAGACTTTGAAAAAATACTCTACTGGTCATACGCTTTCAGAAAAATATAGTGTCCGAAATTCCCTAGGGGGGGAGGGTTTACCCCACTGGCCCATGGACTATATTACTTTAGTCTTGTGATACCATTGTTGAACACTTAATGACTTTATGTATTGACGATTGGAAAGTATCGTCGGCAAGGGTGGGTATAATATCAGAACGAGGTCGAAATAAACATAGGAATTATATATATCTATATAAATCAGTTTTTGAAGTCGCGTAATATTATAAAATTAAACTTTCTTCAATTTAGTAATATATCGACCTTCAGTAAACTTAAAATCGTTGTTTCTACCAACCAGAATGGAAACTAGTAGGTAGGGTGTTAAATGCTCTGCTGAACTATATTTTCTAAATTGATATCAAACAAACATGAAAACCCAGACAGAAGACTGTAAAATAAGGATCAATTCATGTTTTAGAAAAGTGCTTCACTGCTAAATACTTACAGGGATTTGAATGAAGCTAAGTGTTCTATTCGAATACTAGACAAGGCGTAATCAAATTTAATTTGCGTAATTTAAGAGCATAATTGATCAATACTCAGATAACACTAGTTTTTTTGAGTTTGGTAAATTTTATTTTAGTAGCTCATGAAAATAAATTACAGACATATGGCACTCGTATACACTTATAAGCCCAAGTGCTAACATAATTGAGGAAGTTATATATTAAGCTGCGTGTCACGTTTTTTTATCTATTTATACTTGAGCGGAGTATAGACTAATGATACTTTCAAATCGAACTTTGCCGTACTTGCAAATAACCTTATATTAAATAGGGATAATGGAAGTCTTCGTTATCAATTACTTGGTAGAGCCTCATGTACGCCATCCGAATATTACCAGGATTAACAATTAGGCAAGTAGCCTCACGTGTTTGCATATCATTAGTAGGTATTCTTAAAGTTCTCAAGAATAATACAAATCTGAGGAAGAAAGTGCAGTTTGTTAACCCTATTTGCGTACAGATTACGAGACACGTGTCCTTGGTACATTTGTAGACGTCAAAAATAGTTAAAACCATCTTCAAAATACAATGTGGATTCCTTTTGAAACCCATGCGACTGTTCCGTAAAACTCTATCACAGATTAGAGACAATACCCACGATGGATATATTTTATGAAATACAATTGCAACGAGCGTTTCTTGAACACAATTATTTCCTGCTTATGGTATATCGAATTACATGTAAAATTGCATGCCATTATTGTACACTTCAATCTGTGCACAAATTTGCGTCAGCGATATTTTGCAACTTATTTTCTGCAGAAATTGCGTTAAGCAAACGTTCAATTTCTATTGACGTTTCAGTTTAATTGGAAAATGATATTTAGAACCTCTTCTGAACACATACATGTACTTTCAACATGCTTTCGAATTATCAGCGTGCAGTACTTTTAACAAAATGAGATATCGTTCCATCGAAAAGTTTGTACGTATGTTTAGCCTTGATGTATATTATACATAATAACAACAAGTTGAATGTTTGTACGGCGGAACATTGTATGAGGCATGAAGTATTTGATTTGTTTAAAATAGCTTAGCAAAATTTTACCTGCAACGCCTGAAAAGTCCGCTGCATCAATTTTAATACTTGAGTTTAATTAACGCATACATGTAATTATATCGAATACTTTACGCCACATCTGGCACATCGAAGTCGCCGCACTAGTTTCGAGTCACCGCGTCCCGCTTTCGAAGTTGTGAGCCGAGATCTTAGAACCGTGCCGAGATTTTCGCGAGCTAAATATAGAGCGTCTGCATTACGAAGTTGAAACTTAGTTTATTTGTTTTCTGTGATATATTTTAATGTGAAATTACCTATGCAATTATGCAGAATATAGATATACGTGTACTACAAGGTATCTAATGCGTTTTATGCCGTGCCTGTTAACGTGATGTGTGACTTATTTTAATTTAAAAATTACTTGCCATTACAGTCCTCGTGTGCGGTTGCATGTTTCAGTACTGAGTCTGATGCAATCAAATTAGAGAGGCGGAGTTTATCTGAAGTCTGCAATTTGTTTTTAACCGCATTTGACCTCCTGTGACGCTTGATTACTGCTAATTGACACGGACTAATTGAGTCGTGCATAGTTTATTTCGATGTTCAAAAGGCAAATATACGGTTGGTGTTATTTTGGTCAAATCTGGGATGTAGACGTTGGTAATACGAAATTTTTGGTCAGTTGCCGACTTTGCTGTCAATTGAAATTAAGAGTTGACAGGACTAAATTCTTGCGCATTATCAGTTGTCAGAACTCGATTTAGAGTTGTCCCGGACGGCGTACTATTGTAGAGCCCTGTATATTGATTATTCATATCAACAAATTACTTAATCATTTGAATAACCTATGATTAACGAATGTTAAAACAGCATTGAATGTAACTTAACAGACCTATATATAACCCGCAAATAGATCAATGTTGCAATCGCTGATTGGCTGGATGTTATATTGGTGTGAGGCTTCCTTTTATATTTTTAGATAATGTCGGCTGCTACAATAGAGTGTTCACCCAACGAAATGCTTAGTTTTACATTTAAACCGATGTGTTTGAAAAATACTTGGAGAAAAAGTTATTATGAAGTTGTGTAGGAGAGTTATAATCATCTCTGTGTGACCTATACACAATACAAGCATTGGAATTATTTATATGCAATGTACCAAATTTTATTATCAGTTTCAGAAAGAAATCGGCTGGTATTCAAGCGCCGTAAAACAACAAACACGTGATCATTGTTGCGTATATTTCGGATAATCAATTAGGCCCGCAAATAGCCCCGCAGAGGTCCGCAGTTTAAGCTGCACCTCATAATTATTGCGGGATATTTCGGACGATTCGTGCAATGGTCACTTACAAAAAGGCACACCATTACTACGGCGCTTTCAATCGCCGTAGAATGATTAACTCCAAATCCAGATATATATACCCGTATAAGAAGCTATTTCGAATACACAGTATACATGTGACCAAAGAACTTGGCTGTACCTCTAAGTATAAAATGCAATGTCTCGCTAATTATTCATGCGAATTTCTCTTTATGAACCACAAAACCTTTCCCCTCGTACAATGTATTAGACTTAATGAGGCAGTCTATTTGATAGACGCCAATAGGAATTTGACTTTCCAACGTGTATAGTACATATTACTCACTTTGCACAACATTATAACAAGGATATATCTGTCTCAAGATTTCCTGGCAAACTTAGTTGTGGTGAACCTATTTCAAAATGTATTAACTTTCTGAAATTGACAAAAACAGTTTGAAATAAATTGCAGCAAAAACAATCAATATCTTTTAGTTACATAATGATATTTCTAGACGATTTCTTTTACAGAAGAAACTGAACAACTTGCTTAAAATTGAGAACGACAAAAATAGTTACTTTACCTACAAATATACAGAGTTGACAGTTCTAATGTTCTAATGTGTGTTCTTTAACATTGTAAATCATCCATGAGCGATTCATTCGACAGACAAAGTTAACTCTTCCATGGACGAGATATATTACCTTAGGGTCCTCATAAGAAATTGAAGCACGTAACATTTCCCGTCTATACAGTACAGTAAGCACTCTTAACAAACCCTTGTACAGAGGTGTCAGTATGCATAAGAAAACCGATGTGACATACATATAAGACGTTAACATTGTTCTGTCACGTTCTACTTCATCACATTACTACTCACATCATTCAAATGTTTTCTTTTTTTCTAACGGCATATACACGTTCAACTTAGTCAGTTGGTATAATGGAATATTAGTCAGTTGGTATAATGGAATATTAGGTTATTAGAGGTTGCGAAAGTCAACGTTTTATGTGTACGGCTCTTTATATCAACATGTATACATTTACCGTAAAAAAAGATAATATTTAACAATGAAAGTCGTATGAGAACAACTGGTTTTCTAAAACAACTAATTTAATGTTTCAGTTATATTCTTTATACAAAAAACACGTATGGTGGTTGTTTTTTTTCGCCCCAAAAATCCGAAAGGTCGAGACGGGTTTCCGCTTTTCGCACGCCATGCGAAAATCCCACGCCGCGTTTCGTTTTTTTGAAGACCTAAAGTCGTTTTGCCTAGAATGTCTTACCCCCAGTAAATATTATTTTACCGAATTGCATAATGATGTGATCGTTTGATTGATTTTGGTTTTTAAAAACCCCAAATTTGGCAACTATAGATAAGAATGGGAGTAACGAGTTTGTAAACAACCTTGTTCAATAATAGTCTCCCTTTAATTATGAACATTATTGAGTTACTGCCCAATCATTCTCCCTTAAAGCAAACACTATGTCCGTACATTTGGATTGTTCGTGTTTATATAATCGCTGTTGTTTGGTTATGTGTGGTAGAATAAAGCTTAACTTGTAATTTCAATTGCCATAATAATCATATTTATTAAAGGGTCTGGGAAGGTGTTAGTTATATCTACACGTTTTTAATTGCATACGGACCTAACATTTACGACAACAATGTGAGAACATTCACATCTACGTCTATAAAGATCTGCGATTTTACTGTGAGAAACAACGATGAACAAAGAGGACTCCAGCTGGTGAGAAACAAGTTGCTAATTGGTCTACCTTGATCTTTATTTGTCAAGGGAGGTATTTTATGTCACTAAGTCTTCCATTTGATTTGACAACGTTAATTCCGACATTCATTTTTCTCTAGAGACGAGACTCTGGTGACGTATACTGTATTTATGCTCATCAATAAATTGTTAGCAAAGGCAATGTTTATAATTGATTAGATGCAAATTGTTCCAACCTAGTAAGCTTTATTTGACGTTTTTGAAAAGGAAGTTTATAATTGGGTAGATACACAATTTGTAGGCCCGTTAAACTTAGACGTTCATTATTAACGATACTGTCAAAACAATCATGCTTGAAGAAAACTGCAAAATAAATTACAATTTGTGAACATTGAAACGAAAACTAACGAACGTGCCTTAGGGCAAACAAATTACGTAACAGACAACGAACGATAAGAGGAGCAAGTAACAAGGAATGCGTTCATACACCTCAAAGTGGACGATGCGATACTGAAACACATTGCCACGGCTGTTGTGTTTGTTTTAAATGAGACAAACCATATACTATCTGACGACAAGTGTCCTAAAAACGTAAGTACGTTTGTATTAATTTCTTGTGAGGGTTAAGGCTGTATCATGTTTTTTCTAGTTTCCGGGTATCTAAGGACTAAAAGGATCTTAAATCTTGCTTAAACATCTAAGTTTTTGAATGACTTAAGTTTTAAATAAGAGGAAAGTATCACTGGACCATTTAATGCAATCGACGCACACACCAAAAGTCTTAACTTGTATGGTCTATTTTAGCATCAAATCACAGAAAATACTGTTCTGATCATCATGTCACCTGATATCATGTGTACTTTCTCGTATTCCCTATCGTTTTATACTGTTCCTAGACTGGTTCTCGTACAACCTCTTTATTGTGTCCAATGTGTATTATTGTCCTTCAGCCACTTGTGTACATTCTTATTTGCGGTTGCAAACTAGTCAAAGAAAGAGTTTGGGAAACGATAAATTAAGATTTTTTTCCTGTTTGAATATTCCGCTGATATTTGTTTTTCCCATAAATACGTTCCCCCCAAAATATGTTAAGATAGTTTTGTGAATATTAACTGAAATTTGTACAATCTATCAAACTACTTCATACCATAACTCAGAAACGAAGTTGTGGTTTGTGTCGGAATAATGAGAACCCCGACAATACCAGATTTGATGATATACAATGTATCTTGTATATTTATGGGAACGGTAACATACTTAGTGTAGTAGCTTGACCGCTATCTGGTGGTATATTCTTTCAACGGACGAACGCTCAAGAATATCCCAATTACGTGGTTACATAAAGATGACCCGGCTAGTCTAAACACGCATTCGATCATCTCTGAGTCCTTTATGTATGCACGTTACAGGTTCTAGTACATACACATGCAAACCGGTCACTACTTCCAATACTCGTATGGTGATAAGTTTTGAATGTCACGGCTTACCAAGCCGGAAACAACAAATATATATCACAAGGTTATATCACTAACAGCCAGACACCACTGAGGCTTTTATGCCACATAATACTATATTGAATCGAATGTTTGCATTGGAATGGCGATAAATGATTGACAATGCATGAAATAAAAACTCTCATTTAATGTCTGCTACTGAGTATTTGTGCACAAAGCAATCTATTTACATCGCAGATATTTACCATGATCGAAGCACAGATACACGGAAACATACCTCTGATTTTTCAATCAGTTTATCTCGAGTTTGGTAGGATTTCAAAGCGTTAAAAGCGCTTTTAAAATGACCCTAGTTCCCCGGCTGAGAATCGAACTAGGAACCTACTATCCGTAGTCGAGTTCATTACCCGGACGACCTCCGTGTCACACAGTTTGATAATATCGTTTATTTAATGTTAATTGATGAGATATGGAGTTCTATTAGTGAAATAAAACCTATCACAGGGACTACTTTAGTTTTACCAAAAACTCAACACTAAACTGTCCGTAACTGTTTTATTACTGAACGGAAGCATGTCATGTGGGGGTTTATATTTTCAGTTAGACCATTTCCTACAAGTTGGTGTACGGTTTGAAGCAAAATTCTCAAAAAAGTTGTTTTCACATATTCACCATAATCCAAGATTTTAAATGGAAAAATAAGAATGGAATAACATATTCATACACAGTCTAACTACCGTGGTAATTTGGCATAAATAGTACCAGTTTTGACACGAGATAAGTATTAAATAAATATAATATGTGTTTGTTTTGATTGAATATGGTTAATATTTCATCTTGTAGTGATAAAATTTTAATATTTTCACTTGCGCTAACGCTCTTGAAAATATTGAATTTCATCACTACATGATGAGATATAAACCATATTCAATCAAAACAAACAAATATCCTCTATTTATTGCCCAACGTGTGTTATTTCCTGTCTGTCGACAGCTTGAAAATCTGGAAATAGAAGCTTATATTTGCTAATTTAGCCTTAATAACACAATATACAAAACACAACTTGCATATCAAAATCACTTAGGTTTGCCCTGTTGTAAGAAAGCACATTAGGAATATAATTAAAGTTGACACATTCTGTAATTGAATGTGCAGACAAACGCGGAAGGTTAGACTTTATTTAGTACAAACAGTAATCATGCGCTAAAACAATTACATTGCATTGATAGTTTTCAGAAATGAATAATTGAATACAAATAGAATAACACATTTCATCAAAGACAAAATACGTCGTATATATAATGTTTAGGTCTTCGCATATTGCGCGAAACTAACTCACACATACAAAACACTATCAGGCTAATGTTTTATCCTAAGAGACGCATTATCCGAGAACTAGTTCGGCATTAAATCGGTATATAATACTTATTTCACTATAAATGGATTTTAAGCACGTCGTTATTTGGATGACGGCCGCGCAGAGCTACAGATAAGCTGCGTATTGGGGTAATTACCAAATTAATTTTCTTAAAAACCCAATAGGTTTTAAGAGAAGGGAGTAATAAAAGGCAAATAGAAAATGGTGTTATAGTAAAAAATAGTACATTTAATTAAAGACCAATTGCTCAATTAGTTTTATTAAATACCCAATTACAATTTGTGAAAACCAAACAAAATTGAAACTTGGGGTAAAATACCCAATGACCTAAAACCTTATATGTTGCCCTAAAGACGGTTCTGCAATATTGCTAAGCTGTCTTAAGACGAGACGCATAAGACTGCTGTAATTAGCATGATACCATTATACACGCACTCTAGAAAATGTTATTATAGTAGTCCAAGAGCTGAGGGCCATTTATTTACAATTCTTGTCCAAATCTATAATTGGTATGAATTGAAAGCATATAGTGTCCAGTTTACGAAAATCCATTTCTTACAAAAATCTGCTGTCACAACGCTGAGAAATCCAAGATGGCCACCAAGATGGCCGCCATTTTTTAAAATTTCACCCCTGTGACATAATATACATGTTATAGGTACCAATTCTGTCTTATAACATGTTTTATGTGTTATTTTTATAGAAAACATGTTGAAATACTCAAATCAAGCTCAAATCATGGTGTTTATAAATTAAATATTTGAAAATCATGCTTTTATGACAAAAAAATGACGAAAAATGGGTAAAATCTGTCATATCGTTTATTTTAGTTAATATTCTTGTTGTATTTTAGGCCAAATAACTATCCCAAATAGTTTGAATGGTAGTCATACAGAATTAACAATAACACCTTCACTCTCCTGTGATGTGGTGGCGGGATTTTGAAGTATAACTTGTATTAAGGTGGGTGGGGTAACAATTTAACCCCAAAACTGAAATTTGTGAAATACCTAAGTTTGCCATTAAAAATATATCATTTTGAATAGGACATTTTATTTGTATAACATTTAACTGTAATATTAATATTATTTGGTATTTATATGCATAGTTTTTTTTAATATAATGTACAGAAATGTTTTTTCTAAATAGGAGGGGGTAAATCACGGCTGATAATGATGAAAAGTATGAACTAAATCAGATCTGTCCAATACTGAATGCCATTTGCGCGCAAAAGATACCAATAGCGGGTTCTGTCAGGAAACAATCAGCTCTTGTATGAGCTTAGTTTATTACATTTTTGATTAAGCAACAATGCATGTACCTCCTGTGAATCTAAGATGGCCTCCAAAAATGCCATTCCCATGGTCAAATGTTAAAATCGTTAGAAAATAGTGGGTATGCTACTGTTTTCCACTTTTTTACCTAACACTGCGTAGTGTACCTATGTTATGCTGTATTGAGGTATCTCAACACTTCTGGGTGAAACTTATTCTGATTGTTTTGAGTTAAGTACACATATTTTGCCGGGCTTTGTATTTGTGCCTGTACGAAGTTCTTTGGACTTCTGGATAACCTTTTCTGGCTCTCTGAGATACACAATCGAGTACAGCTTTTATGTAGTACTTACAGGTATTACTGGATGTCTGGGGTTCCTAACACGACAGGATTGAGCCATTTCTGGCTATCATAGAAACCTTACACTGCTGGACACAGCCATATCTGACTCTGAGGTACATGAACCTAACACTTCCGGGTACATTCATAACTGGCTATCTGAGATAGCTTCACTGCCAGGTAGAGCCAATTCTTGCTCTGTGGTACTGATCACGGACAGGTATAGCAATTTCTAGCTTTGTGGGTACCTACAGCAGTCTGATACAGCCTTTCCAGATTCTACAAGGTTCCTATCAATTTAAAGTTAAACCATTTCTGGCCTAATGAGGTACCTAATACTGCTGAATAAGACCTTTAATGGTTCTATGAGGAAACTTACCCTGCCTAGTACGCTTATTTCTGGAGCGCTGAGTTACCTAATAGTGCCAGGTACAGTCAGAATTTGCTCTCTGAGGTACCTACCAGCCGGATGCAGCACTTTCTGGCTTTTTGAGGTACCTACCACAGCCGGATATAGACATGTCTGGCTTTCCGATGCACTTACTTCAGCCATTTCTGGGTTTCCTAGGTACCTACTACAGCCGTATACAGCCATTCCTGGATTTCTGAGATACGTACCACAGCAGGATATAGCCATATCTGGGTTTCTGAGGTACCAACTACAGCATGAAACAGCCATATCTGGGTTTCTGAGGTACCTACCCCGCATGAAACAGCCATATATGGGTTTCTGGGGTACCTACCATGGTCGTATACAGCCATATCTTGGTTTCTGAGGTACCTACCACAGTCCGATAGGTCCTCTGAGATACCAACCACAGTCGTATACAGCCTTATCTGGGTTTCTGAGGTACCTACCACAGTATGAAACAGCCATTATCTGGGTTTCTGAGGTACCTACCACAGTATGAAACAGCCATATCTGGGTTTCTAAGGTTCCTACCACAGTATGAAACAGCCATATCTGGGTTTCTAAGGTACCTGCCACAGCATGAAACAGCCATATCTGGGTTTGTGAGGTACCTACCACAGCATGAAACAGCCATATCTGGGTTTCTGAGGTTCCCAGCACAGCCGTATACAGCCATATCTGGGTTTCTGAGGTACCTTCCACAGCAGGATATAGCCATATCTAGGTTTCTGAGGTACCTACCACAGTCGGATACATCCATATCTGGGTTTCTGAGGTACATACCACAGTCGGATACATCCATATCTGGGTTTCTGAGGTACCTACCACAGTCGTATACAGCCATATCTGGGTTTCTGAGGTACCTTCCACAGCAGGATATAGCCATATCTAGGTTTCTGAGGTACCTACCACAGTCGAATACATCCATATCTGGGTTTCTGAGGTACCTACCACAGTCGGATACATCCATATCTGGGTTTCTGAGGTACCTACCACAGTCGGATACAGCCAAATCTGGGTTTCTAAGATACCTACCAAAGCAGGATATAACCATATCTGGGTTTCTGAGGTACCTACCACAGTCTGATACAGCCATATCTGGGTTTCTGAGGTACCAAGCACAGCCGTATACAGTCATATCTGGGTTTCTGAGGTACCTTCCACAGAAGGATATAGCCATATCTAGGTTTCTGAGGTACCTACCTCAGTCGGATACAGTCATATAGGGGTTTCTGAGGTACCTACCACAGCCGTATACAGCCATATCTGGGTTATTGAGTAACCAAAAGAAGTCCACTGAAGTCCAAACCCATATCAACTCTTTCTCAGCCATCCCATGTCAAAGAACAATTATTTAAAACTGCTCATGTAAAACAATTATAATACTATCATTGAATGCGATGAAATATGAGTTAAAATGTACACCTACATTGTATTTGTATCTAAAAATATGAAACAAATCAAGTACAAATAATGAAACCAGTATAGCTCAGCTCACTGGTTAACTGAATGACCCCATCCACTTTTTAGTGACTATTTTTTCTATTGGTTAATTCTATCATTTTTGAGCTATTTATTTTTAATTCCTTTATATAGCCAGATCAGGTATAAAGTAAGATATATACAAACATGTATGTTATTTTAAATTTCATAAAGACAAGAACAACATTCAACTCATTACGTAATGTATTTCTAGACAATTTTGAGGCGTTGGCCATTGCCAATGACACTAGCCTTACCAAGTTTAGTAAAGTCATCTTTCTGCACATAGCAGATACATAAAAAATTATACTTGTGTCATTGACACATTCAAATTTATTCAGTATCCATAAGTCTATTAACAAAAACGTTACAGGCCATATAAGTACGTTTTACTCTTCTAACTTGACCTTCGACCATTTTGGTGGCCATCTTGGATTCTAGGGAGGCACATGCATGATCTCATAAGCAATTTCTAAACTTGATTAAAGGATAATGAATGGATTAAGGAAACAAATAGATGATACTTTCCTGACAAAACCTTTTTGGGACCTTTTTTGGGACCTTTTTTGGCCCAGGGACATTCATTATGGGACAAATTTTAATCATCTTATTTAGTCCATATTTTCGTCATTGTCAGCCGTAATTTACACCCACCCCTTTCTATTTGGAAGCGATATTTTAATATATTACATTAAAAAAACATGAATAAAGACACAAAACGATATTTATATTACAGTTATATTACGCAAATAAAATGCCCCATTCAAAATAACAATTTTTGAATGGCAAACTAAATTTCATTTTTGGGATTAAATTATTACCCCACCCACCTTAATACAAATTGTGCTTCAAACTCCCGCCACCACACCACAGTAGAGTGAATGTGATATTGTAAAATCTGTATGACTACCATTCGAACGATTTGGGATAGTTATTTGGCCAAAAATACAACAAGAATATTAACTAAAATAAACGATATGACAGATTTTACCCATTTTTCGTCATTTTTTTTGTCATAAAAGCATTATTTTCAAATATTTAATTTATAAACACCATGATTTGAGCTTGATTTGTGTATTGCAACATGTTTCCTATAAAAATAACAAATAAAACATGTTATAAGACAGAATTGGTACCTATAATATGTATATTATGTCACAGGGGTGAAATTTAAAAAAATGGCGGCCATCTTGGCGGCCATCTTGGATTTCTCAGCGTTGTGACAGCAGATTTTTGTAAGAAATGGATTTTCGTAAACTGGACACTATATGCTTTCAATTCATACCAATTATAGATTTGGACAAGAATTGTAAATAAGTGGCCATCAGCTCTTGGACTATAGGTTTTAATTGACGGTTCCAATATTGAACACCTGCTAAAACACAAATATATTACCACTGTGATCAATCTATCAAATACTCTGTTTTATACAGCATAACGAATTAAAAGAATTCGAAATGTCAGTGGGAGATTATAATAGATTTCATCGAACTTTCAGTGGTAGTTCTAATGATATAGCTACGAATTATGGTATTTAAAGACAACTTGTTGGAGACCAAGAACATGTTTACCCTCTGAAGGCACATATTTTACATAAAGCTTACACCGTTCTAAACTTAAACAAAATATATACCCTTCAGCCCTTACAATGCCAAACTGACTTTTGAAACGAATATAAATCATACAATTATCGGAAACATACTGACTGCTGAATTTAATTGCCCAACACTGTTTAAAAACATAACAATAAACTAAGAAACATCAATCGTTCAATATATCATTAATACGATGTTTCACCTCGGAATATTTCTAGCAGTTTGTAAACAAATAGGACTTCCCTTGGAAGGCAGCATTCAACAGAAACAAGCAGATCACGACATCATCCCAAATTGTCATCGGAGTTCAGACATCAGACCCATCCGAGTGACTGCAAAATCGGTACACAATGTGGTAATTTCACGTCTATGGTGATTTTACTCGAAAACGTATACCGATCCACAGAGCTTTGCTTCCAGTGTCATCATTTTATTTCAAGCCCCAAAGCCGTGATTCATAGTAATGTTCTAACTTAAATACATTGTATAACAAAAAATCACCAAATCTCATTATTCGTCATTTTGACTGTTGTCATTTTCCTGCTAAGCTAGCATTGTATATACTGTACTTTTTGTGCCTTTTGAGTTCTGCCTTCCCTGTCCGAGATGTTATTATCTTCTTTTTGTATCAGTCAATCAGCATATTATATTCGTTTGATACCGTCCCCAGCAGCCTTTCATATAACATTGTCTTACAATTTAAAATTTACCAGGGCGTTTATGTAAACTTGTATAGTTACCCCATACGAGCTTTTTGCGAGCATAGCCTAGTGGTGCAAGTGATTACACACCGTATACGAGAATATTTCTGTTTCACAAAACATTAATTGTGAATTAATCACACAAGCTTCTGCTTTTTACTTGTGAGACTATGTTAGTACTCTCTAACTGTACAGCAGCTTAAATAATTGGTTCATGTTACATGTATGATATGTACATTTACATCTTACCATAACATCCAATGAATATACAATCACTTATTATTACCCTGATGTTCGCATACTAATAAGGAACAATATTAAAACAGACACGTTGTGAAATCGAATTGCCGAGAAAAAGCAATTTTAAAATTAATTAAGTAACAAGCGTTAATCAAATGCCAAAAACATTATGACGAAAAAGGAATTACAATTATAGAGAAATTTGTAATTGCTGCACATTAAAATAAATGTAATACGAATGTTCATATCTGTTTTTAAGCAACACGTCCTATCTGATTTTGTATTGAATAATTTAAATGAAGTACACCAATCCATTGAAACGGTATGGCTTGCTTGGTTACTTTTGTTGATTAACCGGCACTGTCCCGAGAGGAATACGTCTGTCATCGATTTGAGTCGTATGGATTTCGGTATATCGTTTATGCAAGTGGTACATGGCGATAAAATATATAATGATATTAAATAAAGGATAGCTGCATGATATGCATCATTTGTGGGAATTCCATAACTGTAAATTATTAACGCTGCAGATACCGTTACCAAAATTTGCCAAAATGTTCAAGCTTTTTTAAAGGGGCATGCCCTGTAACTGAAGTGTCTCGAATAGCAATAAAATTGGTATCATTTTAATACCTAAGTCGAATAATGAAAACCCTGTAAAAAAGTTACGAAAGGTCCCGCTAGTTTTAAAAAAAATATTTCAAGAATAACTAAAATGACAGCCTTTAATTTAAATCGATATACAAATATCGAAGCGTGCGTGATATAGAGTAAATTTTTAAGTCAAATTCTTCTTTGACTTTTCGGTAATAGTTTTTTACAAGTGATAAACGTAATTTTGTTGTATGCAAACCAAAACACTCTAGTTTTTGGGCTTAGGAATCCTGTTTGCTAAATGTTTTGATTAAACAGTATCCTCTAGCCACATCTGAGCAGATGTATGCTGAGTTGAATCGTTAAGTAGGTTCTACATTTCTTGATTTTTCAACAGTTAATCAATGTTCTCAAGTCTTTTAATGTCCTCCGAAATACCATTAATGTCCTTATAGGACAACACTGTTTGTTTATGTTAGTTGTTCCAATAAGTTAATGTTTTCCATTTTATTAAAAGCGTTCTTAGAATCATGCTTGCTATACGTTTTACTCCCTACTAATTGACATCGCGGTATGGACATGTATATCCTTACGGAAAAAAGTAGTAATGTTGTTCCAAGAAAATTTTCACATTATATTGGTGCTTAATGAAACTGTTTTGTCATATACATCATGTTGACATACGATGTATGTGTAAACAGTAGTCACAGCTGTCTAATCCTATGGCATGTCAAGATGTTTAACTAGCAGCTGTTTATCGTCAACGCAAACATCACGTTCATGAATGCCCGACTATTTAAGGCTGAATAATTTAAGTATCTTAAGGGAAAACAAGAAACTGCTACCGACCAAAAGTACAACAATATGGATACTCATAGACAAATACCTCGATTTCGATGTGTTTTTGTGTTTAGTTTAAGCCCCTTAACTTACTGATGAATGCGTTCTTGGTTTGTACTTTAAATATCAGACTAGTAGGCAAAGACGTTTATATCCCCTAGTTAGGCTTAACATAGTATGGATAATTGCCAATATAGGAGTACATGTATATAAAGGCGGATACTTGGAGATAAAGTATTTTCACACACAAAACACAATTCAGTATCACTGTACTTTATCTTTGAAAACAATACTGTCATAGAGATGTTCGTTGTAGACAAACAATGTCATTTAATAATGTTGCCAATTTGTAACCACCTAGCCTACACAATGTTCGGAATAAACACTTTTATCATCAAGCAGGGTCGTATAGTTGTTACCCTAGTTGTAAGTCATAATGAACGTAGATGACGTGGAAGTTCCACTTGAATATATCATCATGCAGGGTCGTTCAAATGTTGCCCTAATTGTTGTTGTCTAAAAAATTAAAAATCGTGTCGTATATTAAAGTGGAAATGAGTTTGTTATACATTTGTATCCCACTTCACAGCTTATTCCAGCTATTTCAATACAAATATATTCCTACTGTATTACACGTTTATCGCACACACGGATATATAGAAGTATTCAACATATTGGAACATCCACAAGATGGGCGTTATTGCGCTATAAAAACTACTAACTTGGTAATTAATTGTACCTTCTTCGCTCGTAAGCACGATTTTATGGCGGCAATCTAACATTATATCACAGCCTGTGTCATACGCTTGTAAATAATATAGGAAGTCAAAGATGAATAGATATGATTTATTAGTGGACCGCATTTCCAACAATGAATTCAGTTCCTAGTGAGAAATACTCTTGAAATGATGTCTAGGAACAAGTTATTTGTAGTACTCTACAAACCTCCATGGGGCATCACTCTTTGAGAAACACCAAATTTGGTTGTTTAATTGGCTGTTGCTCTTGAGAAAAAAATTTCGGAAATGGTAATTCCTGGAATAAATAGTCACTGATTATGTTAGTTAAGAGAGACTGTTGCTTTATAGAGCACCGCTCTGGAGAGCTTGCAATGCACGTGCGCACTATCTACGCGTTTAGCAGAATTTGACAGTATTGCACAAATACTTCTTAGGCGTAATATGCAATAAGCACCAGTCTCAGAACACAACATCAAATGAATATTTAAACTACTCAGTGTTTCTACAGCGCTCGAGTATAAATAGGGTTTATAATAGACGATAATCGAATTTCACGCACATATTTAATCTTACAACAGATTTATTCACGACAGGTACAAATGTAATCAAGCAGCAATTTAATTATTCCAGAATTAGAATTGAAATGTCAAAGCAATGAGTAGAATGTTATACCCCAATCACACGAGAGTCGGAATGAGCCGGAATGCCGTAGGAATAGCAATTCGTGGTACATTCTTGAATGTTCGAAATGTATTCCGTCTGCATTCCGAGTACATTCCATATGTTCGGGCCAGTTTGAATGTTTTAACATGCTCTAAACCAATTTCGTTTGAAATAAAATACATATTAACACAAAAATGAATAAACTGTTATAAAAAACACTCTGTCGGAATGAGCCGGAATGCCGTAGGTATAGCAATTCGAGGTGTATTCCTTCATGAACGAAATGCATTCGAAACATTCTGTCTGCATGCTGAGTCAATTCGTAGTGCATTCGATATATACATTCGGGTGGAATATCGAACGGCTACCGAAGTGTATTCGTCCGACATTTTGATTACATTTTTAATATTCTTACGGCATTCTGACTATATTCGAAATATTACTTAAAGCCATTATAGGTACTGATATTAAACACACTACCCGTGCACAACCCGTGCATAATCCCGTGCAAAACGGCCCGATGCTTGTGTTTACCGTATTTTGAAAACATATGCGTGCACGATCTCCGCTATCATTCCAGGCGGACTCGAAGTGTATTCGAGTTATACTCGAAGTATATAAGAATTGTATTTGAATGGTATTTGAAGTATTCGAACGGCATTTTGCCAAAGCTGTAATATTTTTGGTCAATTCGAGTTATCCTTCGGAATGTGTTTCGAATGTTCATTCTTTCTTCATTCCGACTCATTCGGGTCCATTCCGGCTGATTCGAGAGTCGTGTGATTGGGGTATTAGGAAAAGATAACTAATAAATACTAACTTATAAATACTAGTAACCCAAATGTTAACGGATTTATTATACTCGTATGGTGTATTACGTTTTATATGTATTTTCGGAAGAGTTTCTTTTAAAGAGAAGTCCCGAAGAATTTCGAACATGTTTTGTCGTTTCAGCGCCTAAATGTATTCCAGTGATGTATGTGTACCACATTGTATTGTACAGTACGTAGTTAGTATGTACTCAGCAAAATGACATTCACAAATGAAAAATGACATTTTCATCAATTATTCAATCCCATGACACTTAAAGAATAATACCATTGTTCTTCTATGTTATTTTCCAGATAAGCAAATGATCAACTGCCTATGCTGTTAAGACTGATATGTTCTTATCATTATATTTACAATATTGGCGTCATTCGATTACTAGCGTCAAAGAAAGCTGAACAGACACGTAGCTGCGCTGCCAATCTGCTGTCATAGAAATCGTTGAAAGGATGTGTACATATTTCTTTGAGACATTGCATATTTACTTCTATCACACACTTGTGCATTGTTTAACAGTGCATATAATATTATGTTCTTAATGCACAGTGATAATTATAAATGTGCATTAATGTGCCAATGACGTCATTTGACGTTCTTTTTGTATCAGGAAATGTTTGTCGTGATACTATCTAGGGTTGGTATAAATATGGGTACTTTGGGCTATAAAGTAAATTCACTGAGCAAATACATGTAATATGAAAACACTCTGCGTGTAAAAACGGTTACATTTTCATTCGTTTTTTGTGAAATTAGAAATTATTACTTGTGTTACCTGTACCCATTTATAATGAGTGTTTGTATTGCCTGGGACTTCACAGATGGGCTGTTTTCAAAAAAATGGTTAGTTAAGGTTTTTCCTCAATAAAATATATTCTAAACTAATTATTCTTAGATCTTTTACCCTTAAACATATCATTTGATGTCATAAAATAGTATGTGAAGTTTGAAAGAAATAGCATAACAGAAAAAAAAGTTATGATAAAAAAACATGTCAAAAATGTCAGGAGGGAAACAAAAAAACGTGACAGTTTTCAACAATCACATATTTCAGGACATTCCTGTGAAATATATTGATGAGTTTCAAAGTTACAATTATTTTTAAGAATAAATTAAATATATCGCCTTTAAGATGGTGTATAATTTTAAGTATTATTGTCATGTCAAGACGTAAAAAATAAGCGATTACTTAAGTGGGTGCTTAGAAAAAAATCACTAAAAAATTTATGAAAAAAATGTGTATTGAGATACAGCTTCAATAACATTTAAATGATTAACATTCTTTGTTGTTCAGAGTGAAAAGAAATATGTCATAATAAAATAGGTAAAATATGTTTCTTATGTTATTAATATAACTATTGGTTTGCTTCATAGAAAGCAGCTGGCCTGAATCCGTCAGGAGTGAAACATTTGGTATATAGGGAGTAATAGTAATGCCAAAAACTGTACACATGTACATTTTATATGCTTTTCCGGGAAGTCAGAGTCTGAGAGTGATCACAAAAAACAATTACGAGTAAAGGTGATGTTTGTGTATTGAGCACATGGACATCATGTGATTGTCAGGAGTGAAACATAGTTTCTTGATTTTATGCATATTCTTTGTATAGCCTTCTGAAATGCTTTACAGATGTTTTGTGCGGTATTTTAAAGTTATAACAAAGTGTAAATGATAATTGTTTGATCTGGTGCAAATAAGGTACGTTCAATTGGACAGAAGTCTTTAAATTTTGTCCATTTCATATTTAAAATTTAGACATTTAAATAAAAAATGCAATTTTTTTTTCGAACTGCTTGCCAATGACCAACAAGTACTTTTTTGCTATGCTATACTATGTGATAGCCATTTTAAAATTGAAATTTATATAAAAGATACCAAGTTGTGCTTCTACCAGAACTGTTTACATGTACAAATACGTGTTACACTCCTGACCAAAAATGGTAAGAAGTATTATTCATTCATCTTACACAGAACTAAATTTAATACCAAAACAAGCATGGACATGCTAGTTGTGAGCCTACCAGCAATTTAAAGGTCATTGAAACATATGAAAAGGGCCAATATAGATAAGATAATTGTAACTGCTAGCACATCACCAGAACGAGCTAGAAAATACTGTGAACATTTAAATAAATGTCAGTGCTAAGCTTGAAAAGGAGAAAATAAGAGAGAAAAAATAAAAACTTATGTTAGAAGGAATAGATACAACAGGACAGACTGTCTGATCCTGCCCTTGACAAAACAAATGAAAGAAGAAGCTTCTACACATACACTTAACTGATTTTAAAACGCAACAGTGAGTGTTTGATATTAGTTAAGGTGCTTCAATTTTATAGAAAATTTGCATGTGATAAAATCAAAACATTAGGTCAAATATGTGCAAAAACGATAATTATTATAATGATTGTAATCAAGGTTTAGATAGTCACAAAACCAAACCACAAATAGAGGATCTTGCATGAGTGCTCATTACATACGAGTTTTATTAAACGAGTGGACAAAATGATATGACACGAGGCTTTGCCGAGTGTCATATTGTTTTTGTCAACGAATTTAATAAAACTCGTATGTAATGAGCACGAATGTAAGATTCTATTTATCACATAACCTTAGCAGAAAACGCTCATTATTGTTCAAAAGGATGATGTACGCTGCATAAGTTTCAGCCGAAATTCAGCGGTACGATTAGCGCGACGTCATAGTGACGTTGATATCATCCTGACGTCATTGACGGATCAATGTATGGATTGGCTAACGTCACGTCAAGCTCATTTACATATTTATTGCACAGTCTGGGAGTGCCGAACGATATTTACGTCACGGCTTTAAGGCACTCCTGGACCGCAGGTTATGTGATAAAAATTATTTATTGACAATATCAAATTCGCAAAAGTAATAATGTAATCAGGCTATGCAAATCAGGCGTCTCTGCCACATGTACAGAAAATATGGGGTCGTACAATGTTGTTCCACACATCTATTTATAAGGTAAACATGTAACACTCAACGCTCTGAAGTTTCTGCTTGATGATGCACATCTTGATGACCATCTGCGTCGGCCTTTAAATTCAGCTTCATGAGAACAAATTCAATGCCCTCCACAGTCGCAACATGAGCTGTCAGTAATTTTTAACGATCATGGATACGCTGTATTGTGTCCTATGGCTATGATCATACCTTTCCAAGATATATGGCATCTTAAACCCGTAACCGGACATTGTTAATTGAATATGTAAGGGTAAATATTAATAAGAAATAAGTGATTTCCAATTTGGGTCAAGTAAACATTAAACACAATGTTATGCAAAATAAATAAATTGTACGCATTATTGCTATTAAACTGTACGTATAGCACCAAAATTTGTTGACCGGAAGTGATGTCTTCAAAAAAATATTCACATGGTGCTATCATGTTTACGTGCTTCTATTGTCAGCTTACTGGACGCTGTCAATCATAGAGGTAACAGCTTCTTGAAAATACTGTGCAAGCCTGAATATCATTGCCAGACGACATTTAAACTACTTTGTCATGGCTAAACGTCACATTTCTGCTTTAAAAAGCATGTCAATAGCGTCAGGATGTTCTGTAACATAAAAGCGTGGCACCGTATACAACGCACTTCTAAACTTAATTGACGTTGTTTTTGGTCGGGGTATCGTTGTCCAACAATGTGAAGGTTAAATCATCACGCCCAGTGGTTTTGTTCTAGCAGCATTTGTAAATTATGAAAATGATGCCAATATGAAGTAATGGGTTAAATTGATATATATCTTTTCGCGGAAAAGCATACCAGGCATACGACTTTAGTCCCACTGATTAATTTAAACCCTACAAATTTCAAATAATAATTTATACACACAATACCAGCACCTAAAATCGTTTCTAAATCAGTTAAGTGTAGCAAAGGTAGATAAAAAATACAGTAGATATAGAAATTATTTGATACTTCCAACATTGTAGCTATTCAGCAATATTTGACCAATGATATATGCATGCATGTAGTTTTATCTGTATTTCTTAATAAACCTGTTTACATGTTTTGAAGGTCGATGGAGATGTACAGCTGAGGTTATAATAATAATGATATTAATAATAAAGACTTCATTTAAATAGGCAACACAGTTGGGTATATACCCAGTCTTCCTTGTGAGCCTCATAATGTATTTACACCCGGGGATGTACACCTAACCCAAGACTGATGACATATCATGGCAGTCTCCATTATTAAATTATCAATGCCCACATAAATGCCTGGTCAGGGATTGAAACTGATGTTTAATGAAAGGGAACTTGAAATTTCTGAAAACCAGCTTAAAACTTAAGTTATATTGTTTGGTCAGGAGTGTAACACTTTTGACAAACGTGTTAAACAGCTCTTTAAGGTTCATGATCCCAGTAGGATCAATTTAAAATGTGTTAATGTTTAACTGTTTTAGTGTCCAATTGTTAATTGAGACATTTTACATGTATTGATGTTTGCTTCAGGTTTTGAGCCAATATTGCATGTAGACGCCCGTATGGTTTCCAATTAATTTCTAAAAAAATATCCAAATTGGATCTATGTTATTGCCATATTTGTTTTAAAATTTTACACTGTGTATCAGTTGCTTTTATTGATAGTTCAGGAGATTGTAACTTGTAAGTGAAAGCTAGTTTATAAGTGACAGCTACATATGTCAGGAGTGTAACAAATTTTGATAAAAATTGTATTGTTTTAATGTTGATACTTTTGCGCTAAAATCATAATGCCTTTTATGATTTTTGTTCATTTTTACTAGTTAGTGTTACAATTTCATGCACAACCCGGTTTTACAAAAATAGTTTGAGCATTTAATCTGAAAATAAACATTTTATTGTATGGATATTAATTTTATCTGGAAAAAAAGCAAAAAAATATGAATTTGCGTGTTATTTGTTAATGTCGGAGAGATTCAACAGTTTAATTCTGTATAATGATATAACAATAAGTAAATATAAACTTTAAAAGTGTAAAGAACCATTTAACTAAGAAAATAATAGACTTTGAATGTGTTAATTTATTTTTGTATTTTTTGCCCGTTCACTTGAATTAAAACTTGATAAAAAAATAGTATTTGTTATTAGCTTTATACCCTACCAATTTTGTTAACTTCAATGGTTGGTCTTAAAATTCAGGCCAGCTTTTTTGTATTTTATGAAGGTTTAAATTTTGAGACCTTTTCAACATTTCTAGCCATTTTTTTGAAAATAGCCCAGATCCCATTTTAATGATAAATAGAGAATATTTTAATGATCTCCTGACTACAATTGTGAAGATTATTCAAATGAGCGATTCAGGGCCCATCTGTGCCCTCTTGCTATATGGAATGCGACGTCACTGCCAAATTGGGCAAAATAGGAGATAATTCAGTCATAATATCACAAAGCGAAGCGTGGTAACCTATGTTTTATTTTCATTTGTAGATAAAGTACACTTTAATCAACATCCTGAGCCAAAAATAAATTATGAGATGGGATGTGAATGGTTTGTTCTATGTCTGACTCTTGCGTGGATGGCTAGGCGCTGCCGTCGTTTCTGTGTGGCTTTGGGATGTCTGTGCGCAACAGTATTTAGATGATATGATTCATGGTGCTACCGTCCATGGCTGTTTACAAATTAAGTCTTAAGAGTGTTTGCATGAAAACATCGAGAGGAGTGTTTAGCATTTTATTGTTGTATGTCAAAAACTTTTGATTAGCTGTATGACAAACTAAAGTAATACTAGGGACGAAATATAACTACTTGCCGTGGATACAAGTTTACAAGGCAGTCATGAATTGTAGATTTAAATGATACAGCAGATGACGTTCTCAAATCTTAACAAAGCTAAAAGGCCTGGCCCTATTTATTACAATATAAGCGTGTATATTCTATATTTTATACGTATACATGTTTGTCGTGAGAACATGTTAATGAGCTGATAAGCTATCCTAACCGAACGTTGCTTTGATTAATTGTACTTTACGTGATAACCTACACTAAACAAAGTTTCTAAAAGATCAAATTAAACTGTAATGCTAATTGTCTAGTTTGCTAATTATGATTATTCACATGTCACTGCACGTAACACTATTCGAAAAAGAAATGCAGCTTTGGTTAGCGCGCTTGCCATCAACACTGGCTTAAACGGGTTCAAATGCCGGTGTAGGCATTCATATGCCTGCTATATTTCAGGAGAAGCAGACTTGCAAATAAAGGCTATGCTTGGCTTATTGTTGATTTAATGTCCGCAAGCTGGTTCCAAGTAAGCACGTACTGTGTTTTGTAATGCCAAATGCCACATATTTTGCAAATGGGCTCGTGTACATTTTGAACACCACTCATGAAAGTCCTACTACAAAACGCTCATCATCTCCGAACGATACAAACGAATCAAAATCTGTCATTACAATGACCATTCTTCTTAACTAAATTATCTTGTGGTACAATCATCTATATTTACACAGTTATCATTTTCCATTCCGCATTTTCCCTAGACATTTAGTCTATTAACCGTAGGGGATGTTGTATGTCGGCGAAGTATTGCATCATTTGCATGAGCCATATAAAACGAAAGCTGTCGCCACTCGTCAGACCAATATACCACCGCCTGGTAAAAATCCTTGCGCCTTATTCCTTCCGTCATGTACATGTACTCCTTTATGTTGTTGTTTTCAATGAAATACTGCAAAAACTATGGATAGAGTGGCATTCACACAAATTTGTCACTGCTGTAAAATCATTAAATATTCTTAGGGGATTTAATTTCGTGAAAGACATCAACCATGAAATTACATCACCAATTAATAATTATACCAATGCATGTCAAGTTTATAGAGGCAGCCATATTTGCTTTCCAGTTCAGTCAGGGTTTTCTTGCATATATCAACATGTAATAAAATTACTATTCTACCTGTTTGATTTTTGAATGATTTCCGATAATTTTTGTGAATTTTGACCTTGCAAATTTTTCTTGAAATCAGAAATCCCCGAAATTACGTCCACACGGAATGGTATTTTAAACAAAACCCAGAAAATTTGTCATTGCAGTTAAATGAATAATAAACAAAGGGCGATCATTTTGGCTGATATCATCATATAGCTAATTCCTTTCCTTATGCACGTCAACATGTCGAGGTTGATCATCTGTGAAAGTTTACCTACACATCGGTAGGTATTGCATCCGCAAGAATAGTTTACTACATATTGTTTACTATAGTGAACAGAAAACAACTGACCATAATTCTGTCAAAATGTTTCCCAGCATAAATAATTTCCTTCATGTAAACACTTGTTGAGATTATTTATCTGTGAGGGTTTGAAGTCAGTAAGAGAAATTGAATACTCAAAAGTTCGTTTACGGACAGACGAACGGCCAAACAGATCATCACCTGATGGACAGAGAAGAACAAGCTGAGTCCAGTATATTTCCACTGACAACACGTTTTACAGGGGAATAACTACATAACGTATTGATAGAAATCATTGACAAAACCAGACAATTTGTAATCAAAGACACTGAAATCAACAATATATTTTTTTATAGTTTATTGTTATTAAGCGAGGTGTCAGCGAATTTCACATGGAATGGGTTCAGAATGCGCGCTTAGCAATTAAATGGTTTTAAGTACGTCGTAAATTAAGATGATGTTTCAGTGTTGTTGACAAAATGTCTCAAATGAGCCGCATAACTTCCAGAAATGTGTATGATTTCCATTATATATGGCTTTCTTGGCTGTTAAATTAATGATTTTAACTGCCTTAACAGCGTAAGCTATTTGGATTCCAAGTTGAAAATAAATAGTACAAAAAAGAGCATCACATAAACACGCAGCCAAAATATAGTTATTATACATTTGTCTTAATCACAATACGAGATAAAGGCAAAACGTTCCCGGACCGCGTATGGTTGAAACTTGACCACAGAAGGTAGAACGATGAATTCTTCATATCACCTTCATTTGTTTGTTCTGGGACCTTGTAGCGACTCGGTTGGAAGAAGGGTTATGGTAGGGTGACATTAAACCTTTTTTCAAACCTTTGACCTGTAACTGTCATCTTGACCCAACACGGTAGGAATGTGGGTTATGCATTAGTAGTTGCACATACACTTCAGTGAGTTGTATGCAATTCGTCCCAGGCGGTTAAACGTTATGGAGCGGACACGATTTTGTTACGGACAAAGAAGACCATTCCTAAAATCCAATCCCATTACATGGCGTGGGATTTATAATTGTTGGTACTTGAAAACATCAACTATTACCGTGATTGGGAACACTGAAATCCTGGCAAATTTGTTGGTTTGTGGAATTACATGTAATAGGACAAGATATTAGAAACTGTAAAATCATGCTTTATGCTCATTATATTGTTGTAAAAGATAACATTGCAGTACCATTGGATTGACGTTAGTTTCATCAGAGAATTTGTTTGCATATTCGAATGTTTTCCAAATGAGACAATTTCAGGTTTATTGTTATTCAAATGACGTCAATGTTGTACTATAATCCTGTAATCTAGACTTAAATACATTATCCATGTCATCTGCAACAAGGGCAAGACAATTTGTACTCTAAACGTAATCAAGTTAATTTTAAGTCATTGAACTTTTGTTTGGATCATCCATTAATGTACCGACAGCTAATGTCTAGGAAAAAAAGAATGTTTCATTTGATTTTGTTGATACTGATATTTGACTATGAGGCGACTCTTTCATCTGTAGGGAATGAAATCTAATTTATTAAACAACATGTTTTAGTGATTCGACAGAGATTCTATTTGAAATGTACTAATAAATGAATTAGTCTATTGCCGTACATCGGTTCATTTTCTCCAAATCTGAATTTTGTGGGATTAGGTTTTGCTACCTGTTCATGTCATACAAATAATTAAACAAGAGCCATGATCACATGGTCATCCCCTGCCAGAAATGATTGCCACATAAAGTATTGTAAGCAACTGTATATCATCTAACGACGTGCACGAATAAGTTTTTTACGTATTTGGAATTTATTCCACATAATGATGCATACGGCGTATTTAGTACAATGACTTTAATTTGATTTGATACCTGTAAAACGCTTAAACCGGTGATGTCCTCTGATCGTAAAAAATACATATATCGTAAATCCAATCGTTGGCACAAACTGTTGTGCTTCATGCCGGGCTTCAAATGAAGAGTATGTCCTACGTTGCCGTGGTACTAACAACCTGATACAATACACTTGCATGGATACCCCCAAGTTGACATACATATGATTTCAGAACATTATATTTGCCAGTTCTTGTTTCTTGATTAAGTTTGTTTGATTTCAGTATGGCCGTTTACAACAAGTGATCCATTTTAATGGATTGTGTTGCTATTTGTTAACTTTACCACATGGGCTAAACAACTCGAAAAACTTATTTCAAAAAGTAAATTTACTATAACACACTCGTTCAAGTTTACTTATTTTGATTCATTAACATCCAAAATTAATATTAACATTTGAAATTAAAAAAACACATTCGTCTGAGTGAGTAAAAGTATTAAAGAAAGTAAAGCGTACATAGCAATGTTTACGACCCTATACACTGTTTATTCAACATTCCAGCCAAACCTCACTCGCAGGTTTTAACAATGAAATCAAAACAAGAGCATACGGAGCATACTATAGTGGGACATATAATGACACTTTACATACCGATATAATGTAACGGAGCAGACGGGGCATAGTGTAATATATAATACATATAAAACAATGTCATTTATACACTGGAGCAAATTATCGCAAACATTGCGACAACCGGAAAGGAATTATAATTTCATTTCTGGGTTTGATGTACATTAGTGCGAGTATTGTCTGCATTACGAGAACACATTTTCCGCAACATTCTCTATTATAAAACTGCAACACTTTAGTTTTTAAAATATTTGCAGCTATTTATGGTCGGTTAAGAGTATAGACACAATCTCCGAATGATTTTAGTATACATATTTGATTATAATCCACATGCGCAATACTTTGGAAACATTTGCGAGGCAATTTCGCTGACCAGATATGCATTAGTAATGTAATATTATCAATGGTAGAAATACACGCAGAAAATATAGCACTCTGTGTAGTTTTGTTACAAAGTAAATGTATAAGCAAATACTTCACAACAAAGCAATAAAAACAGGTCATGATTAGGAGAATATTTCCCATGTAACTTCTGGTGGCCATGCTTTTTATGAATCAAAATTGTTTTAAGAAATATGGTAGAATTATTAACTAGAGGAGCATTAAAAACAAGTTGCCCCCTGGTTGCAGGTGTTATTGCCGCACACACGCACTGACAAACGGGGATTCCAACTTTAATGAAAATGTAGGCCTTTGACCAGCCGCGACCGAGACACATGCGTAAAATGTCCGACTTTTACATGTTCAAATAAAAGATGATATACATTGATACGGATACAATGGGGATAACGTATTGAACGGAAGTGATACCCCTGACGGTTTTTCGAGTGTAAATTTCGTCGCTTCGGTAAGTAAATCTTGATTTTTCTTTGTTTTGTAAAACGCTTTCAATGAAATCACCTAGCCCACCGTACCCGGCCCTATCGATACTTTCAGACCCAAGCCCATTTTCCCTTCAAATACCTGTGATTAAGGAGAACACTCGATTCTAGTGCGGTTTTGGTTACTGCACCCCTGACGACCCGTCTACATTTTTTCCAATTTCTGCCGATTTGCATGGTATGTTGCTGTTTTATGGGGCCAACTTCATTATTTACCTTATTCTATGTATGCATTTTGCAAAATTAGTTCGATGCAGTCAGGTTATGAGGCAGAATAGACGAAATAACCGCTATGATACCCCTGACGGTTGATGTCCCTCACTGATACCCCTGACGCCTCAAAATACTATAATGTTGTAATACGAGACGGTCGGCTCTGTACATGTTAAACCACTAAAAAATCAAGATTCTAATCAATACATTTATTACGTAAATACATGAAAAACTTGATAAACAATTCCAATAGACAAAAACAGTTGCATACAGAGATTTGGAATCGTACAGCAAGTCAAGTTGTGTGAGCTATAACAATTCATATTACAAATTATTATAAAGGAGTCCGTATTAATTTATTTATTAATACTCTTACATTTCGACGAGTCGTTGTTGAATATTGAAACCACCGTAAATGGGTTGTTATTAAGCTGCTGTTTGTTGTGCGGGTGCCTTGATACTTCAGTAAGTACTACTTAGGAAGCTCCACCAATCTAAACGAAATGCTTGTTCATAATAGGCAATATTTGACAAGCATTTTTATAAATCAATGGTGATATATCGTTGTTTCGCATCGAATTGTGTTTAGGAAATATAACTTATGTGAATATTCAGACTTAATAATTCAGATCACCTCACGATGTGACGCGGACATTATTTTATACACGCGTTCGTTTCAATTCAAATATGACATTGTATTACTTCATGACATGTACTTGTATTACATTTCTTATTCTTCTTTCCTTGAACGCTTTACTTATTACTTACATTTCTATTTATTTACATCCAGTTCTTGTTTACTTTGACCAGTAACCACCCATCAAATTAAAGTCAAGTGTGACTGACATGATGTAAATTATAGATGTAGTTTAACTTATACAGCAGATTAATATATTGTGATCTGAGGTACCTTGTACTGCCCTGCATTCAACGAAGCATTATGTGAGGTGTTTTACGTACCTATGTCGTACCTGCACTGCGTTCAAGGAAAGTAACCTGTAAACATGTTGAAAATCAGGGATTTTTGTCGCTATAATCCTTCGTTGTACGCTTCGTTTGCGGCAAACAATTTGAAAGTATAAGTCCCCGTTTTTTTCGTTCTCAGTTTTGAAATATGTACGCATGCACGGGTTTTGCTATTCATATTCTTTTGTTTGCCTCTGTCCGCCATTTTGTTTAATTACACCAATACACGCACACCACCCCAGGATATGGTTATTGTTCAACGAATAACAGGTACGTACCAGGTAAAAACGTGCGTCACTTTATTTTTTCCTTGAACGCAGGGCTGTTATTCATTGAACGTTATGTTAAAAAAACCTGTTCGTCACGTGAGCGAAGTTTGGCTAACCATATCCGGAGGTGGTATACCTAAATTGGTAAATTTTAACAAAATGGCGGACAGAGGCAAACAAAACAATGGCAATAATGCAACCCATGCATCCGTACATATATCGAAATGCCCTGCGTTCAACGAAGAATGACGTGACGCACGTTTCGACACGTTATTCTTCGTTTAACACAGGGTGGTCGAGAAGGGAAAAAACGGGGATTTATACTTTTGTCGCAAACGAAGCGTACAACCAAGGATTGTAACGACAAAACCCTGTGGTTTTTAACATGTTTGCAGGTAACAGTCCTTGAACGCAGGGATGTTTTGTTATGCTTGTTCAAGATATTATTAATTGTGAATTACACAAGTTAATAACATTATTTAATGTTTGCTTATCGTTCGTGTAATTATATAAGCGGAAACTAGCAGGCACTACTCGGTATCATTTCCGGGTCGCGGAAACTTGTGACAGTTCACTCAATAGCCATCGATCCAGAAACAAGCAATTCAGACGTTGCAGGTATCGATGCATGTCAACAAACTCTTTAAATTGACATACCTTTCTATGTCTGAAGTATGCTTATTTACATGTGCGTTTGATTTGAACGATCAACGCTGTGTTTGCTATAAACCGGTGTAGTTGTGAACGTAATGTACATGTGTAGAATACCACCAAACTCCTGGCAGTAGCTCACTACCTTAGTCCTTACTTAAGTATAGAAGAAAATATAAATAAATCCGTAAACTAGTTCCTTGTGTACTTATAGTTCTAAATAGTAAATCGGCTTTCAAAAATAATGTTAACATTAAAAAATAAATTCAGTTTATACTTCTTCAAACCCCATAGCCAATCAAATGGGTCGCTTTCGATTTCTGTTGATATTTTATATTGCCAGTCTTTGTTTTGCCTGTGTCTGATTATATTATAAGGTCTATTTTATCAATAAAACAATGCGTAGGATTTTCTTTTAACGGTTTGTTCTACATTGGTAGAGAAGTGCCAGAACTATGAGTTCTTCATGTTTTTACGCAATTGATTAGAATCTTGATTTTTTAGTGGTTGTACAGAGCCGACCGTCTCGTATTACAACATTATAGTATTTTGAGGCGTCAGGGGTATCAGTGAGGGACAGCAACCGTCAGGGGTATCATAGTGGTTCTTTCGTCTATTCTGCCTCATAACCTGACTGCATCGAACTAATTTTGCAAAATGCATACATAGAATAAGGTAAACAATGAAGTTGGCCCCATAAAACAGCAACACACCATGCAAATCGGCAGAAATTGGAAAAAATGTAGACGGGTCGTCAGGGGTGCAGTAACCAAAACCGCACTAGAATCGAATGTTCTCCTTAATCACAGGTATTTGAAGGGAAAATGGGCTTGGGTCTGCAAGTATCCATAGGGCCGGGTACGGTGGGCTAGGTGATTTCATTGAAAGCGTCTTACAAAACAAAGAAGAATCAAGATTTACTTACCGAAGCGACGAAATTTACACTCGAAAAACCGTCAGGGGTATCACTTCCGTTCTATACGTTATCCCCATTGGGATAGTAACAGCCTTATAGTAATGCTCTTTTGTTTTTATGTTGAGAAAACCCATCTTATTTACTCAGACTTCACAGTTCATGTTCACATTCAAACATCGACCGCACAACTCTACTGTTAATATAATTATATTCCACAAAGCTAGAGATATTGAATAATGATGTTACCTCCATCCGCTATTCCCCTCTCCTGCCCCATTTGAAATGATATGTGTTCGTTTACGTGTTTCCTTGTTGTAAATGTATCCGACTTAAAATAAATATTGTATTTTATGTTTTGTATTGTGTTCCCTTTAGTGGCTTTGGTGTTCTGCAGTTGCTGCTGAGTGTTACCTTTCCTGTCTTATTCGTTTCTATATTTTATAATGTAATATACCAGTCATCGATCCATTCCAACAATTGAATAAAGAACTTTTTACATGAAACAGAATCTCCCTAAAGAATACTCTTAGTAAAGATTTTACAAAGTGACTTGTATAATTGTGCGATGAAAAACACCAGATGGGTTCGATAATTATTTATTCGATTACTCGCAAAAAGTCAAACATCGTTATTGTACGTTTATTATACGATGTTGACTAACTATAGAAATAGATGAATTAGATAACCATACATGTAAAACATGTCCTGCTACATAAATTCGATTTGTACTTGAAATACTCCTCCCAGCGCAATGTATTGTTCCACTTGTCGGTTGGTTGGTCCTATTGGGGAGGGGTGTTTGAAAAGAAATGCAACATTCTCTATAACTTTTTATTGACAGAATTATTTACAATGAAACTCACAGACAACCTTCAGTGACCTCTCTTGTACACATTGCACGCTAATATAGATTAAAGTTATGTTTTGTTGGGTGCAAAAGGTGCAACACTCATGTACTATTATATGGCAAACAACATAGCCATCCTGGAAACGTACCTGTGGTCCGCTGAATGCGATTTAAGTCAAGGAACTTACATTACTCGAATATGCATAGGTCTACAGAATATGCTTGGTGATAAATCATTCTCATGCGCTATAAGTTCAAAAACTGCTTTACAATAGAAACCTTTTGCGAAGAGACATTTTCATGAGACATGCGCACGTGGACTATTCCATTAACAGTTTGACTTTTTATGAAATATTTCTAATATTTTCCATGCACACAATATCTATAGAAACTTCCTGTCATATATTTCCCATTGGTTCGGTTTTTTGAATTGCACAACCTTTGTGGTGAAGAAAATCAATGTTTCAGTCTTGGTTAACGATACTGAGCGTGAGTTCCATCATTTGCTATACCACGTAAAAACTTCTTTTGAAAGTAATGGAGCTACGACTGACGTTTTGGTAACCACGTTATGAGCATAGAATACAGTGGGTACACATGCTGTTTACTTTTCTGCCTTGTACGAGTCAAGCGGTTAATATTGCAGGGTTGAGACGAATATCCTACTTTGTATCAATGTTCTGTTTCATTGTTGTTGTTTTCAGTTGACCACTTCTGTTGTTATCTTTCAGATGCTATTTGCCTACTTTGCAACATGTAATAAAAGTTTAACAATGCTAAAATACACCTTACGATGTCCTTTAATCTCGAAAAGTTCATTATGTATAAATATATCTCTTAAATTAACTTAAGACATTTCTTTGATACCAGGCATACTTTCAGTCAGTTTGGCAATACGTTTTTCGAACATAGTTAAGCTTAGTATAAACTAGTAATTGTTTATTAAACGTACATTATGACCAAACTGATGAATGAATTTCAACCAAATTTTACTAAATAGACGACGATAGTCTGATGAGCACACATGCCTAGGTTGAATACCGACAATCGTGCAAATACAAATATGTGCATGGAATTGCTTCGCTTTTCGAATACCCCTCGTATTTAAGGCTTTGAACTGATGAATAAATGACATTTTACATTGTACTAGGTGTAAGATAAATGGCTAACTACAAAGTCTGTATAGCGATAGCTTGGCACTCATAAGGTACGGAATGTTGTATTCAGCATTGACTAATATGGTTATTCCTCTACATGCGTCAGTTGCTTTGTGGAGAGCTAGTTCGTAAATATCTGTTAATATTTTGACACGTGTAAAAATGACTTTGAAGAAAAAAAATCCTCATAAGGAAACATTGATACCCTTATTAAGTGCTACACATTAACACATTTGCCTTAAAATAGTTCTAATAATTGCATCAGACAGGTTTCATCTGCGTTATTTACATCCGTTTCATTTGAACAGAGGCCGCCTTGTAGCACTTGTGTACCATTTGCGAATCTGGTTTGTGACTCGTTTGGATAAGCACACTATAAAATGTATCAATTGCACCAATCCTCGATTAAATACACGATTAACAACATCCACTGTCAGTTTATCTGTTTTGTTGATATTGCACAAAAACTGTGAAATTAACACATTTTTTAAATGCGTTAATACATTCTCGTAGATGAAATAAATGCAGATCTGAATACTAAAAATAATACAATGTAACGTTACACCTTTACCTGACTGGCTAAATCACCGGTAATTAGAACCATTTTGCTAAAATCGCAGCTACGAATATCTTACAAATGTAGTAAACAAAAATGCTTGATGGGCATAGTAAATCTTTGAAACAAAACATCGGTACATGCATTGTGTCTAGTGACCCTTTAGTATAAGCGATATTCATTATTACATTGCCGAATTCTTCTGGACAAAACACAAACCGTAGGATACCAGGGCAACGACACAGTGACAACACAATTGTCGAATTAGACAATAAAATCAACAAAGGTGTTCAGAGATCCGGAGAAAACTAATCTCAAAACCAGTATTGTATTACGACATAGATAATAATTTTTGGTTTACGCCCAAACGTTTGTTGAAATGTTGATAGGGAAAGAAAAGGGGAGTGACGGTAATGGCAAAGCTTTATAACTGTCTAAATGTGATAACAATGTTTTTCCATATCAGTGTGAAATGCATGTGCTACACTAATGAGCAAGAAGAGAAATGCGACTGTTCAGACTCCAGTCGTTCCTGTAATTAGTTAGGTGTTACATTTGCAGTGAGAAGAATAATTAGAACCGGTTATTAGTATCGGAAACGTCTTCATGGTTTGTTAGGGACAAATTAAGAGAAAACGAGAACAAAATTTGAAAAGGTCCTTCAATCGTTATGCCTTGACAACAAAAACATCACACCGTCTGTCTGTTGTTTTGCAAACATTAAATGATTACATAGGAAGAATGTTTCTCAATCATCCACCATGTAAAACTGCACGATAATGTGACGAATAGCCAGGAGCGATATTTATACGATGATCGCAAAACATGTGAGCTTTACTATTTTGACCACACCCGTGGAATATTTCCGCTAATGATCGCAGCTATTAGTTCTCAACACGAATGTTCAAACTGCTTAATACTGCCTCGATAGCCTAGGTTTGGTCCGCAGCCCTATTTGTCATCAAAACCCCTTACACGTTTGCTTAATACATTTGCTTAATACATAAAGGGGTTTGCGTCACAAACGTATTAGTCACTTGGTATGAGATGTTATTTTTTTGACGAACAAGACATAAACTATCTATCATATATTCAGACACGCGGTAGACCGTTCATAAGAAAGCTAACTAAAAACAAATGGCCCCAAACGACCCTTAGTCGCTCAGCTGTCATAGATGTCGTGCATGTCCCTATGGTGACATTTCGTTTAATAGATGTCAGCCACAATGCTTGTTCTAGGTTTATGCAAAACAGTAATGAATGCTATTGGGTATACAAAGACATTTTAATGCAAATCATTAAGAGTGTCAAATTCAAACTTTCAACTAATAAGAGAAATTGCAATGTGTATGTTCACAATGTTATTTAAACAAATGACAGGCCTGGAAAATTGAGTTATAGTACAGTTTAATGGAACCGACCCACATATGGTGATTTTGTTGTAGCAGCTCAATTGTTCTACATTTTAGCAGCGTTGATTATCCAATAGTATCATGCTAACCAGAAATAAATGAAAAAACTATTTTAAACCGCGTATGGTTTTGTGTCAGGTAACATATATGCACTCATTGATTTATTTGTTTGCAATATGATTCGAACCGAAATCAACAATTCTGTAGAGGGTGTGGAATTTGACTTTTTGAAGAACATACACCATCAAAGAAGCACCAAGAATGTGTTAAAGGAACACATGACATGTGCTGTTGTTTGTTATAACTAATGAATGGTAATTTTTTCTACAAAAAGAAAATTTAGCGCACAATATTTTGCTCCTTCAAAAACGTTCTGAACAAAATGTTCGCTACATCCCTATCCTGGCGACACTGCCTGGAACATGGTGTTATGGTCAGGATTCAGTTTCAATCCCCGCTACAATCACACCATTCGGTACCTCAAGAACACGAATTTCAAGTATGCTACACCCGAGCCCGAAATTACAACCAGTACTTACACTCAGCACTCAAATCAAATTCAATCGTTTGAGGTTCATAGCCACATCTTTTAGAACACGAAGTTGTAATAATGTTAAATAGGTAATAAATCCCAACATTTGCTTGATTCCCTTATTCCTATATCAGCGCAAAGTAGTAAAGCGTAATAAGGGTCCGACTGTAATGAGATGATTAAAAATTTCTCGACGGATGTATATTTCGACAACCAGAATTTTATAGTCCAACTCTTCAATCTGAATCCGCCTGAAGTATGCCCTCTGTAAAGTCACATCCGTATCTTCAGGGCCCGACTATTAATAATTGAGGATACTGCAAGCACAGTCACCACATGAAAGTGTGAGATTTTCAAAACCGGCTTTTGGCGCAATTAATCCTAACATATGCGGTGTGGTATTCGTATTCGAAGTCCTCTAACAAACCCCTGTCACCTATAAGATGTTCATAATAATACCTACAAAGTCAATAACGTAGACGCATTTAGACAGACATTCAAAATCACCAAGTTTTTGTGTGTACATGTTACTAGAACTCGCTTATTCTATCAAAGATGTGGAAATGAAGTAGGTTGGTGCGTGCGTAAAATAACCAGCATTATGAAAACTTGCAGATGCTTTAATACAAAGGTAGAAAACGATTAACATCATACGGATTGTGCGAATTAGTGTGCCTAAACCGTCTAACAAATAAGAACGCATTAAGAGTAATGCCACACATAGCCTGTATTGAACATCCCACACTTTTGCATAGGGTGAGTGCACTTTCGAGATTTCTAGAATATAACGAGATAACATTTAATTACGAACTATAGTAAATTATTTTGTAGGAAAGATAAATTAACAAACACGTAAAATGATGTTTCAGTAAAATAAGTAATTTAAGCGATTATTGACTTTAGATCATGTGTGGCGTTTGTAGAGTCCTCGAGCGAAAACTGCATAGTACAGCCAACCCACACACAATGTGTTAATGTACTTCGGACAGTTTTACTGTTGAAACTAGAGAACTCAGCTTGGGCATTCAACTTTTTGATTGCTAAAACTAGTTCATTAAGCTTTGTGATAGCTGGGACGTGGGTGGATCATTTTCTTGTTCGGTTGTGTGTTGAACTTAAGAAGAACTTAATATGTTGTTCAAACATCAGGGACAACGTGACATCGGGACAGCAACATTGCACCTATCCAAAGCAAAGAAAGAAACTTGGATGCGGTCAATATCCTTCGGATAGAACACGTACATCACTTTCTGAGAGACTGATTGTCGATTGGAAATATAAGAGGCAAATAATCCTTTAAGGTCAACGCCATTAACACATTCATTAAAAACGCCATTATTCTTTTGACAAATGTATTAAGAATAAAACTAAGTATAATAAAGAATGAAGTGACATTTACTTATTTGTCATATCAGTAATGTAGTTGCGCTTTGTGAACTCAAAAGAATCAAAGTAAAGTCAGTGATCTTATACTTTTTCATCGAAACGATTTGGAAGTACACTGTATTAATTTGTAATGGTTAACGAGGTCGACATCCGGATCGGCTGATCTATCAACATTGTTATAACATTGTACTTTGAAAAGTTCTCTCAATGTTCGGAAAAGGAAAACCAGATTGGCTTCAAGCAATTAGGAAAACCAATGTCAAAGGAATTTGTAGGACACAGTAAAATATTCTTTGATTCGAATAAATAAAATAGTTTCTACGAATGATTTTGTTTTAAACCAGCCCCGACCCCTGAACATTATATTAAGTAGTTTCGGCTAAAACTATGACATTAAGCTTTTTATTACTGTTATACTTTAATTTTTGAGCTATATCATGTGGCAAAAGATATTACTTTAGTCTTGTGATACCATTGTTGAATACTTAATGACTTTATGTATTGACGATTGGAAAGTATCGTCGGCAAGGGTTGGTAGAATATCAGATCGAGGTCAAAATAAACATAGGAATTATGTATATCTCATTATTCTATATAAATCAGTTTTTGAAGTCGAGTCATATTATAAAATTATTCTTACTTCAATTAAGTAATAGATCGGCCTTCAGTAAACTTAAAATTGTTGTTTCCTCCAACCAGAATTGAAACTGGTATGTAGGTGTCAAGTTTTCATAGCATTTGCTCTGCTGAACTATATTTTCTAAATTGATATCATACAAAAATGAAACCCAGACAGAAGACTGTAAAATAAGGATCATGTTTTAAAAAAGGGATTTACTGTTAAATACTTAAGGGGATTTGAATGAAGTTAAGTGTTCTATTCAAATACTAGACATAGCGCATTCAAATTTAATTTGCGTAATTTAGCAGCATAATTGATCACTAATCAGATGGCACTCGTATACACTTATAAAGCCCAAGTGCTAACAGAATGAGGAAGTTATATATTAAGCTGCGTCTCACGTTATTTATCTATTTATACCGGAGCGGAGTATAGACTAATGATACTTTCAAATCGAACTTTGCCGTACTTGCAAATAACCTTATATTAAATAGGGATAATGGAAGTCTTCATTATCAATTACTTGGTAGAGCCTCATGTACGCCATCCGAATATTACCAGGATTTACAATTAGGCAAGTAGCCTCACGTGTTTGCATATCATTAGGAGGTATTCTTACAGTTCTTAAAAATAATACAAATCTAAGGAAGAAAGTGCAGTTTGCTAACCCTATTTGTGTACAGATTACGAGACACGTGTCCTTGGTAGACGTCAAATATAGTTGAAACCATTTTCAAAATACAATGTGGGTTCATTTTGAAACTCATGCGACAGTTCCGTAACACTCTACCACTGATTAGAGACAATTCCCACGATGGATATATTTTATGAAATACAATTGCAATGAGCGTTTCTTGAACTCAATTATTTCCTGCTTATGGTATATCGAATTGCATGTATAATTGTATGCCATTATTGTACACTTCAATCTGCGCACAAATTTGCGTCAGCGATATTCTGCAACCTATTTTCTGCAGAAATTGCGTGAAGCAAACGTTCAATTTCTATTGACGTTTCAGTTTAATTGGAAAATGATTTTTAGAACCTCTTCTGAACACATAAATGTACTTTCAACATGCTTTAGCATTATCAGCGTGCAGTACTTTTAACAAATGAGATATCGTTCCATCGAAAAGTTAGTACGTATGTTTAGCCTTGATGTATATCATACATAATAACAACAAGTTGAATGTTTGTACGGCGGAACATTGTATCAGGCATGAAGCATATGATTTGTTTAAAATTTTACCTGCAACGCCTGAAAAGTCAATTTTAATACTTCAATTTAATTAACGCATAATTATACCGAATACCTTACGCCACGTCTGGCACATCAAAGTCGCCGCAATAGTTTCGAATCACCGCGTCCCGCTTTCGAAGTTGTGAGTCGAGATCTTAGAACCGCGCCGAGATTTTCGCGAGCTAAATATAGAGCATTATGAAGTTGAAACTTAGTTTATTTGTATTCTGTGATATATTTTACTGTGCAATTACCTATACAATTATGCAGAATATAGATATACGTGTACTACAAGGTATCCAATGCGTTTTATGCCGTGCCTGTTTACGTAATATGTGACTGATTTAAATTTTAAAATTACTAGCCAATACAGTCCACATGCGCGGTTGCATGTTTCAGTACCGAGTCTGATGCAATCAAATTAGAAAGGCGGAATTTATCTGAAGTCCGCAATTTGTTTTTACACGCATTTGACCTCCTGTGACGCTTGATTACTGCTAATTGACACGGACTAACTGAGTCGTGCATAGTTTATTTCGATGTCCGAAAGGCAAATATACGCTTGGTGTTATTTTGGTCTAATCTGGGATGTAGATGTTGGTTATACGAAATTTTTGGTCAGTTGTCCGAATTTGCTGTCAATTGAAATTAAGAGTTGACGGGACTAAATTCTTGCGCATTATCAGTTGTCCGAAGATTGTTTTGTGAATATTAACTGAAATTGGTTCAATTTATAAATTTACTTCATACCATAACTTAGAAACGAAGTTGTAGTTTGTGCCGGAATAATGAGAAACCCGACAATATGAGATTTGATGATATATCTTGTATATTTATGGGAACGGTAACATACTTAGTGTAGTAGGTTGACCGACTATCCGGTAGTATATTCTTTCAACGGACGAACGTTAAAGAATATATCCCAATTACGTGGTTAAATAAAGATGATCCGGCTAGTCTAAATACGCGTTCGATCATCTCTGATGTACGTAAAAGGTTCTTGTACATACACATGCACACTGTCACACACTACCTCCCATACTCCTATGCTGATAAGTTTTAAATGTTACGGCTTACCAAACCGGAAACAACAAATATATATCACAAGGTTACATCACTAATAGCCAGACACCACTGATGCTTTTATACCATATAACACTATATTGTATCGAATGTTTGCATTGGAATGGCGATAAATGATTGACAATGCATGAAATAAAAACTCTCATTTAATGTCTGCTACTGAGTATTTGTGCACAAAGCAAACTATTTACATTGCAGATATTTGCCATGATCAAAGCGCAGATACACGGAAACATACCTTTGATTTTTCAATCAGTTTATCTCGAGTTTGGTAGGATTTCAAAGCGTTAAAAGCGCTTTTAAAATGACCCTAGTTCCCCGACTGAAATTCGAACTAGGAACCTGCTATCCGTAGTCGAGTTCATTACCCGCACCACCTCTGTGCCACAGTTTGATAATATCGTTTATTTAATGCTAACTGATGAGATATGGAGTTCTATTAGTGAAATAAAACCTATCACAGGGACTACTTTAGTTTTACCAAAAACTCAACACTAAACTGTCCGTAACTGTTTTATTACTGAACGGAAGCATGTCATGTGGGGTTTATATTTTAAGTTAGACCATTTCATAGACCAAGTTGGTGTATGGTTTGAAGCAAAATTCTCATATTTTCACATATTAACCATAATCCAAGATGGAAAAATATGAATATTCATACGCAGCCTAACTACAGTGGTAATTTGGCATAACTAGTACCAGTTTTGACACGAGATAAGTATTAAATAAATATAATATGTGTTTGTTTTGATTCAATATGGTTAATATTTCATCTTGTAGTGATAAAATTTTAATCATTTTACTTCGCGCTCTTGAAAATATTGAATTGTATCACTACACGATGAGATATAAACCAAATTCAATTAACACAAACAAATATCTTCTATTTATTGCCTAACATGTGTTATTTCCTGTCTGTCTACAGCTTGAAAATCTGAATATAGAAGCTTCTATTTGCTAATTTAGCCTTAATAGCATAATATACAAAACACAACTTGCATATCAGAACCTAATATCCATTCACTATCAAAATCACTTAGGGTTGCCCTGTTGTAAGAAAGCACATTAGGAATATAATTAAAGTTGACACATTCTGTAATTGAATGTGCAGACAAACGCGGAATGTTATACTTTATTTAGTGCAAACAGTAATCATGCGCTAAAACAATTACATTGCATTGACAGTTTTCAGAAATGAATAATTGAATACAAAAAGAATAACACATTTCACCAAAGACATAAGATATAATGTATAGGTCTTCGCATATTGCGCGAAACTAACTCACACATACAAAACACTATCAGGCTAATGTTTTTTCCTAAGAGACTCATTATCCGAGAACTAGTTAGGCATTAAATCGGTAAATAATACTTATTTCACTATAAATGGATTTTAAGCACGTCGTTATTTGGATGACGGCCGCGCAGAGCTACAGATAAGCTGCGTAATTACCAAATTAATAAAAAAGAAACCCCAATAGGTTTTGAGAGAAGGGGGTAACAAAAGGCAAATAGAAAATGATGTTATAGTAAAAAATAGTACATTTAATTAATATGAATTACCCAATTAGTTTTATTAAATACCCAATTACAATTTGTGAAAACCCAAATAAAATTAAAACTTGGGGGTAAAATACCCAATGACCTAAAACCTTATCTGTTGCTCTAAAGACGGTACTGCAATGGTGCTAAGATGTCTTAAGACGAGACGCATAAGAATGCTGTAATTAGCATGATAGCATTATACACGCACTCTAGAAAATGTTATTATTGGTTTTAATTGACGATTCCAATATTGAACAACTGCTAAAACACAAATCTATTACCACTGTGATCAATCTATCAACTAATCTGTTTTATACAGCATAACGAATTAAAAGAATTCGAAATGTCAGTGGGAGATTATAATTGATTTCATCGAACTTTCAGTTTTTATTCTTTTATTCTAATGATAAAGCTACGAATTATGGTATTAAAAGACAATTTGTTGGAGACCAAGAACATGTTAACCATCTGAAGGCACATATTTTACATACAGCTTACAAAGTTCTAAACTTCAACAAAATCTATACCCTTTACCCCTTACAATGCCATACTGACGTTTGAAACGAATACAAATTATACAATTATCGGAAACATACTGACTGCTGAATTTAACTGCGCAACACTGTTTAAAAACATAACAATAAACTAAGAAACATCAATCGTTCAATATATCATTAATACGATGTTTCACCTCGGAATAATTCTAGCAGTTTGTAAACATATAGGACTTCCCTTGGAAGGCAGCATTCAACAGAAACTAGCAGATTTCGACATAATCCTGAATTGTCATCGGAGTTCAGACATCAGACCTATCCGAGTAGCTACACAATCGGTTACACCATGTGGTAATTTCACATCTATGGTGATTTCACTCGAATAATACCGATCCACAGAGCCTTTTCGTCCAGTGTCATTATTTTATTTCAAGCTCCAGAGCCGTGAAATATAGTAATGTTCTAACTAAAATACATTTGTATAACCAAAAGTCAACAAATCTCATTATTCGTCATTTTGACCGTGGTCACTTTCCTGCTAAGCTGTATTGTATATACTGTACTTTTTGTGCCGTTTGAGTTCTGCCTTCCCTGTCCGAGTTGTTATTATCTTCTTTTTGTATCAGTCAATCACCATGTTATATTCGTTTGATACCGTCTCCAGCAGCCTTTCATATAACATTGTCTTACAATTTTAGATTTACCAGGGCGTTTTTGTAACCTTGTATAATTACATCATATGAGCATTTTGCGAACATAGCGTAATGGTGCAAGTGATTACCCACCGTAAGGTTTATACATTGTACGAGAATATATTTGTTTCAGAAAACAATAGTTGTGAATTAATCACACAAGCTTCGGCTTTTTACGTGTGAGACTATGTTAGTACTCTCTAACTGTACAGCAGCTTAAATGATTGGTTCATGTTACATGTATGATATGCACATTTACATCTTACCATATCATCCAAATAATATACAATCACTTGTTATTACCCTGATGTACGCATACTAATAAAGAGCAATATTAAAACAGACACGTTGTGAATTGCCGAGAAAAAGCAATTTTAAAATTTATTTAGTCACTAGCGTTAATCAAATGCCAAAATAATTATAACGAAAAAGGAATAACAATTATAGAGAAATTTGTAATTGCTGCACATTAAAATAAATGTAATACGAATCTTCATATATGTTTTAGAGCAACACGTCATATCTGATTGAGTATTGAATAATGTAAATGAATTACACCAATACATTGAAACGGGATGGCTTGCTTGGTTGCTTTTGTTGATTAAGCGGCACTGTCCCAAGAGGAATACATCTGCCATCGATTTGAGTTGTATGGATTTCGGTATATCGTTTAAGCAAGTGATACATGGCCATAAAATATATACGAGGGATGATCCATATATAACGAGTAAATCCTTATAATTTTCTTATGATAATTTAGATTTTACTCAAACTTTAGCTGGAAGTAATAACATACATTGGCAATGTTTCCCTGAATTTCCATGATTCCATGCTACATGTAAGATCTGCTAAGGTTGCTAAGGTAACCCTAGATACGCTTAGGCGGGGCATTTTGTGGATTTTTCACCGTTTTCGCGCAAATTCAAACCGTCACAGTTTTCATGTAAGCAATAGCAATGTGATGTAAATTGGTACTTAGGGACACTTAAGACTCGTCGTACTGATGGTGACGTCATACACGTGTTGTGTTGCCATTCGTTACATCACGCCTCGATATCGAAGTGTTTTTGTGTTTAGTTTAAGACCCTTAACATACTGATGAATGCGTTCTTGATCTGTACTTTAAATATCAGACTAGTAGGCAAAGACGTTTATATCCCCTAGTAAGGCTTAACATAGTATGGATAATTGCCAATATAGGAGTACATGTATATAAAAGCGGATACTTGGCGATAAAGTATTTTCACACACAAAACACAATTCAGTATTACTGTTACAGTACTTTATCTTTGAAAACAATACTGTCATAAACATGTTCGTTGTAGACAAACAATTAATGTAATTTAAGAATGTTGCCAATTTGTAACCACCTAGCCTACACAATGTTCGGAATAGACACTTTTCTTATCATGCAGGGTCGTTCAGTTGTTACCCTTGTTGTAAGTCATAATGAACGTAGATGACATGGAAGTTCCACTTGAATATATCGATATAGAAGACAATTGTATAGATATAGTGTCGTTGTTTTATCATCATGCAGGGTCGTTCAAATGTTGCCCTAATTGTTGTTGTCTAAAAAATTAAAAATCGTGTCGTATATCAAAGTGGAAATGAGTTTGTTATACATTTGTATCCCACTTCTCCGCTTATTCCAGCTATTTCAATACAAATATATTCCTACTGTATTACACGTTTATCGCACACACTGATAAATAGAAGTATTCAACATATTGGAACATCCACAAGATGGGCGTTATTGCGCTATAAAAACTACTAACTTGGTAATTAATTGTACCTTCTATGCTCGTAAACACGATTTTATGGCGGCAATCTAACATTATATCACAGCCTGTGTCATACGCTTGTAAATAATATAGGAAGTCAAAGATGAATAGATATTAATTATTATTATTTCCAACAATGAATTCAGTTCCTAGTGAGAAATACTCTTGAAATGATGTCTAGGAACAAGTTATTTGTAGTACAGTACAAACCTCCCTGGGGCATCACTCTTTGAGAAACACCAAGTTTGGTTGTTTAATTGGCTGTTGCTCTTGAGAAAAAAATATATCGGAAATGGTAATTCCTGTAATAAATAGTCACTGATTAGGTTAGTTAAGAGAGACTGTTGCTTTATAGAGCACCGATCTGGAGAGAGCTTGCAATGCACGTGGTACTATCTACGCGTTTAGCAGAATTTGACAGTATTGCACAAATACTTCTTAGGCGTTATATGCAATAAGCACAAGTCCCAGAACACAACATCCAATGAATATTTAAACTACTCAGTGTTTCTACAGCGCTAGAGTATAAATAGGGTTTATAATAGACGATAATCGAATTTCAGGCGCATATTTAATCTTACAACAGATTTATTCACGACAGGTACAAATGTAATCAAGCAGCAAATGAATTATTTCAGAATTAGAATTGAAATGCTAAAGCAATGGTAGAATGTTAGGAAAAGATAACTGAATACTAGTAACCCAAATGTAAACGGAGGCATTGTATTATACTCGTATGGTGTATTACGTTGTGTATGAGTTTCTTTTTAAAGCGAAGTCCCGAGGTATTTCGTTTTGTCGTTTCAGCGCCTAAATGTATTCCAGTGATATATGTGTACAACGTTGTATTGTACAGTACGTAGTAAGTAGGCCTATGTATTCATCAGTAAAATGCCATTCACAAATGAAAAATGACATTTTCATCAATTGTTCAATCCCATGACACTTAAAGAATAATACCATTGTTCTTCTATGTTATTTTCCAGATAAGCAACTGATCAACTGCCTATGCTGTTAAGACTGATATGTTCTTATCATTATATTTACAATATTGGCGTCATTCGATTACTAGCGTCAAAGAAAGCTGAACATACACGTAGCTGCGCTGCGAATCTGCTGTCATAGAAATCGTTGAAAGGATGTGCACATATTTCTTTGAGACATTGCATATTTACTTCTATCACACACTTGTGCATTGTTTAACAGTGCATATAATATTATGTTCTTAATGCACAGTGATAATTATAAATGTGCATTAATGTGCCAATGACGTCATTTGACGTTCTTTTTGTATCATGAAATGTTTGTCGTTATACTATCTAGGGTTGGTATAAATATGGGTACTTTGGGCTAAAAAGTATATTCACTGAGTAAATACATGTAATATGAAAACACTCTGCGTGTAATAATGGTTACATATTCATTCGTTTTTTGTGACATAGAAATTATTACTTGTGTTACCTGTACCCATTTATAATGAGTGTTTGTATTGCCTGGGACTTCACAGATCCCATTTTAATGATATATAGAGAATATATTAATGATCTCCTGACTACTATTGTAAAAATTATTCATACCGCCATTTTCATTGCAAAGAAACACAATTACGACGTAACAGCACCTTAAGTAGTTCTTGTTGCACGTCAATTTCTTCTAAGATTATATTGTCTATACTTTAATGTATATAATAACCAAATGTAAGTACTCTTTTGGTATTAGAATATTTTTACGCGCAAATAATGCGCCACTTTTTGGCAATTTCACTAAGGTTTTTAAATAATAGAGGGACAATAATGACGACATAGCGCAAGAAGTAGTACCGTGACCTATCTTTTTTATTTAATTTATGGATTGAGTACACTTTTATCAACAAAATGAGTAATAAAACTTATTTGGGTCCTCGATGTCGTTTTTGAGCTACGGCTAATTTTGTGTATTTTTTTTATCTTTTAAGCAGTCATAGTTCGGAAATTTTTACAATTCTTGTTTTGTCAAAAATTTGTTTTTTTTATCAATACCAAAAGTGTATAGGAATGTTTGAACAATATGTGTTTGTACACATGGAAATGCTTTTAACAACAAAAATATCGATTTTAATGCAAACATGAATACATTGGGAAATATCAGGATTTTAGTCATTTTCTGGAAAAGTGATATTGCAAAAGGGACCATGACCCCTTAAACAGTACCGCGACATACCCTTTTTATTTCACATATTGCTTCATTATATATTAAACTACAATTGTGCCTAATGTTTGGTATCATCTTAAAAAAATCTAAAGACCCTACCAAACGTCCTTTATCGAAACGAAATGAACTTTAAATATAGTTAGCATTAAGGCGCTGTCGTCGTTTCTGTGTGGCTTTGGAATGTCTGTGCGCTACAGTATTTACTTATCACTACATCAGGTGTTTAGTGCCGTACTTCACTTCAGTGTGGTTATCATTTATAATTACCTCCCTTTATGGTTAATTATGCACATATTTCGAAGTCCACAGTGTGTCATTCATTGCGGAGTGAGTATATAAACTTGCTTGAAATATCCATTTTTGGGGATATGGATGGTTCGTTCTATGTCTGACTCTTGCGTGGATGGCTAGGCGCTGCCGTCGTGGCGTTGGGATGTCTGTGCGCAACAGTATTTAGATGATATGATTCATGGTGCTGCCGCCCATGGCTGTTTACCAATTAAGTTATCTTAAGAGTGTTTGCATGAAAACATTGGGAGGAGTGTTTAGCATTTTATTGTTGTATGTCAAAAACTTTTGATTAGCTGTATGACAAACTAAAGTAATACTAGGGACGAAACATAACTACTTGCCGTGGATACAAGTTTACAAGCAGTCATGAATTGTAGATTTAAATGATACAGCAGATGATGTTCTCAAATCTTAACAAAGCTAAAAGGCCTGGCCCTATTTATTACAATATAAGCGTGTATATTCTATATTTTATACGTATACATGTTTGTCGTGAGAACATGTTAATGAGCTGATAAGCTATCCTAACCGAACGTTGCTTTGATTCATTGTACTTTACGTGATAACCTACACTTAACAAAGTTTCTAAAAGATCAAATTATACTGTACTGCTAATTTTCTAGTTTGCTAATGATGATTATTCACATGTCATTGCACATAACAATATTCGAACAAGAAATGCAGCTTTGGATAGCGCGCTTACCATCAACACTGGCTTAAACGGGTTCAAATGCCGGTGTAGGCATTCATATGCCTGCCATATTTCAGGAGAAAGCAGACTTGCAAATAAAGGCTATGCTTGGCTAATTGTTGATTTAATGTCCGCACGCTGGTTCCAAGTAAGCACGTACTGTGTTTTCTAATGCCAAATGTCACATACTTTGCACATGGCTCGTGTACATCGATGGCTGTTTACAAATTAAGTTATCTTAAGAGTGTTCGCATGAAAACATCGAGGGGAGTGTTTAGCATTTTATTGTTGTATGTCAAAAACTTTTGATTAGCTGTATGACAAATTAAAGTAATACTAGGGACGAAACATAACTACTTGCCGTGGATACAAGTTTACAAGCAGTCATGAATTGTAGATTTAAATGATACAGCAGATGATGTTCTCAAATCTTAACAAAGCTAAAAGGCCTGGCCCTATTTATTACAATATAAGCGTGTATATTCTATATTCATATGCCTGCCATATTTCAGGAAAAGCAGACTTGCAAATAAAGGCTATGCTTGGCTAATTGTTGATTTAATGTCCGCACGCTGGTTCCAAGTAAGCACGTACTGTGTTTTCTAATGCCAAATGCCACATACTTTGCACATGGCTCGTGTACATTTTGTACACCACTCATGAAAGTCCTACTACAAAACGCCCATCATCTCCGAACGATACAAACGAATCAAAATCTGTCATTACAATGACCATTCTTCTTAACTAAATTATCTTGTTGGTACAATCATCTATATTTACACAGTTATCATTTTCCATTCCGCATTTTTCCCTAGACATTTAGTCTATTAACCGTAGGTGATGTTGTATGTCGGCGAAGTATTGCATCATTTGCATGGGCCATATCAAATGAAAGCTGTCGCCACTCGTCAGACCAATATACCACCGCCTGGTAAATATCCCTGCGTCTTATTCCTTCCGTAATGCACATGTACTCCTTTATGTTGTTGCTTTCAATGAAATACTGCAAAAACTATGGATAGAGTGGCATTCACACAAATTTGTCACTACTGTAAAATGATTAAATATTCTTAGGGGATTTAATTTCGTGAAAGACATCAACCATGAAATTACATCACCAATTAATAATTATACCAATGCATGTCAAGTTTATAGAGGCTGCCATATTTGCTTTCCAGTTCAGCCAGGGTTTTTGGCAAGTTTTCTTGCATATATCAACATGTAATACAATTATTATTATACCTGTTTGATTTTTGAATGATTTCCGATATTTTTGTGAATTTTGACCTTGCAAATTTTTCTTGAAATCAGAAATCCCCGAAATTACGTCCACACGAAATGGTATTTTAAACAAAACCCAGAAAATTTGTCATTGCAGTTAAATGATTTTACAGTATATGCTATATAATGAATAATAAACAAAGGGCTATAATTTTGGCTGATAACATCATAGAGCTAATTCCTTTCCTTATGCACGTCAACATGTCGAGGTTAATCATCTGTGAAAGTTTACCTACAAATCGGTAGGTATTGCATCCGCAAGAATAGTTCACTACATATTGTATACTATAGTGAACAGAAAACAACTGACCATAATTCTGTCAAAATGTTTACCAGCATAAATAATTTCCTTCATGTAAACACTTGTTGAGGTTATTTATCTGTGAGGGTTTGAAGTCAGTAAGAGAAATTGAATCCTCAAAAGTTCGTTTACGGACAGACGAACGGCCAAACAGATCATCACCTGATGGACAGAGAAGAACAAGAACAAGCTGAGTCCAGTATCTTTCCACTGACAACACGTTATACAGGGGTATAACTACATAACGTATTGATAGAAATCATTGACAAAACCAGACAAATTGTAATCAAAGACATTGAAATCAACAATATATTTTTATAGTTTATTGTTATTAAGCGAAGTGTCAGCGAATTTCACATGAAATGGGTTCAGAATGCGCGCTTGGCAATTAAATGGTTTTAAGTACGTCGTAAGTTAAGATGATGTTTCAGTGTTGTTGACAAAATGTCTCAAATGAGCCGCATAACTTCCAGAAATGTGTATGATTTCCATTATATATGGCTTTCTTGGCTGTTTAATTATTGATTTTAACTGCCTTAACAGCGTAAGCTATTTGGATTCCAAGTTGAAAATAAATAGTACAAAAAAGAGCATCACATAAACACGCAGCCAAAATATAGTTATTATACATTTGTCATAATCACGATACGAGATAAAGGCAAAACGTTCCCGGACCGCGTATGGTTGAAACTTGACCACAGAAGGTAGAAAGATGAATTCTGCATATCACCTTCATTTGTTTGTTCTGGGACCTTGTAGCGACTCGGTTGGAAAAAGGGTTATACATGTTGTGTTTATCAGAAACATATTTGCTACGGGTTTCATGCATTTCGGCCCAGGTGTTACAAAGTTATTAAGTGGACACGAATTTTGACATTGAACCTTTTTACAAACCTTTGACCTGTAACTGTCATCTTGACCCAACACGGTAGGAATGTGGGTTATGCATTAGTAGTTGCACATTCACTTCAGTGAGTTGTATGCAATTCGTCCCAGGCGGTTAAACGTTATGGAGCGGACACGATTTTGTTACGGACAAAGAAGACCATTCCTAAAATCCAATCCCATTACATGGCGTGGGATTAATAATTGTTGGTACTTGAAAACATCAACTATTACCGTGATTGGTAACACTGAAATCCTGGCAAATGTGTTGGTTTGTGGAATTACATGTAATAAGACAAGATATTAGAAACTGTAAAATCATGCTTTATGCTCATTATATTGTTGTAAAAGATAACATTGCAGTACCATTGGATTGACTTTAGTTTCATCAGAGAATTTGTTTGCATATTCGAATGTTTTCCAAATGAGACAATTTCAGGTTTATTGTTATTCAAATGACATCAATGTTGTACTATTATCCTGTAATCTAGACTTAAATACATTATCCATGTCATCTGCAACAAGGGCAAGACAATTTGTACTCTAAACGTAATCAAGTTAATTTAAAGTCATTGAACTTTTGTTTGGATCATCCATTAATGTACCGACAGCTAATGTCTAGGAAAAAAAGAATGTTTCATTTGATTTTGTTGATACTGATATTTGACTATGAGGCGACTCTTTTATCTGTAGGGAATGAAATCTAATTTATTAAACAACATGTTTTAGTGATTCGACAGGGATTCTATTTGAAATGTACTAATAAATGAATTAGTCTATTGCCGTACATCGGTTCATTTTCTCCAAATCTGAATTTTGTGGGATTAGGTTTTGCTACCTGTTCATGTCATACACATAATTAAACAAGAGCCATGATCACATGGTCATCCCCTGCCAGAAATGATTGCCACATAAAGTATTGTAAGCAACTGTATATCATCTAACGACGTGCACGAATAAGTTTTTTACGTATTTGGAATTTATTCCACATAATGATGCATACGGCGTATTTCTTACAATGACTTTAATTTGTTTTGATACCTGTAAAACACTTAAACCGGTTATGTCCTCTGATCGTAAAAAATACATATATTGTAAATCCAATCGTTGGCACAAACTGTCGTGCTTCATGCCGGGCTTCAAATGAAGAGTATGTCCTACGTTGCCGTGATTTACCACCACCGCCGTGGTACTAACAACCTGATACAATACACTTGCATGGATACCCCCAAGTTGACATACATATGATTTCAGAACATTATATTTGCGAGTTCTTGTTTCTTGATTAAGTTTGTTTGGTTTCAGTATGGCCGTTTACAACAAGTGGTCCATTTTAACCCTTATCGTGCTAGATTCCCAGTGGGCTCATCAGCTGACCAGTGCTGAATTATATTAGCAGTCTACTTGAGATAAAAATCTCATCTGATAGTAACTCTGTTTAGTATCTAATTAATGGTGTTAATTGTCAAAATACTGATATAAACCCGATACTTTATACAAAGAAGATGAAATAAGCTACACCTTGATATAATTTTGATAATTATTGGTATTTCACACGTTATGATATTCAGCAGTATGTCAATGCAATGTGAAATATTTCCATGCACTTACTATACATAACGCTATGCTAAATGTTATGAAGTAGGCCTAATAATAAATACCGATCGCAGAATTGATTATTCCGACTAAAACTATCAGAATATAATGATGCATTTATTTCAATTATTAATATTTCAAATTTCACTGAAAGAAATACAGTTAATGTTAATTATCCTTATATATTCACTCTAAAACATCTTGCGCATTCCTAGCCTATCGTCAGCCATTGTAGTTTCGGAATTTCCAGCAAATGTTAGACGGTAATTTTAACGTATTTGGTAGTTGATTTGCTGATATTATTTTTAGAAATAGTTTCGTAATTTACTACTGAATAAATTATAGTTAAATTTCATTCATGAATACTACAAGCAAGGTGAAACGGGGCTTAAACGCCAATCCCACTAGCGCAACGGTATAGCGCGACTCACAGTCGCGCTCAGCAGTGGTGGAACGTATCGTGTAGCGCGACTCTGAGTCGCGCTAAGCACGATAAGGGTTAATGGATTGTGTTGCTATTTGTTAACTTTACCACATGGGCTAAACAACTCGAAAAACTTATTTCAAAAAGTAAATTTACTATAACACACTCGTTCAAGTTTACTTATATTGATTCATTAACATCCAAAATTAATATTAACATTTGAAATTAAAAAAACACATTCGTCTGAGTGAGTAAAAGTATTTAAGAAAGTAAAGCGTACATAGCAATGTTTACGACCCTATACACTGTTTATTCAACATTCCAGCCAAACCTCACTCGCAGGTTTTAACAATGAAATCAAAACAAGAGCATACGGAGCATACTATAGTAGGACATATAATGACACTTTACATACCGATTTAATGTAACGGAGCAGACGGGGCATAGTGTAATATATAATACATATAAAACAATGTCATTTATACACTGGAGCAAATTATCGCAAACATTGCGACAACCGGAAAGGAATTATAATTTCATTTCTGGGTTTGATGTACATTAGTGCGAGTATTGTCTGCATTACGAAAACACATTTTCCGCAACATTCTCTATTATAAAACTGCAACACTTTAGTTTTTAAAATATTTGCAGCTATTTATGGTCGGTTAAGAGTATAGACACAATCTCCGAATGATTTTAGTATGCATATTTGATTATAATCCACATGCGCAATACTTTGGAAACATTTGCGAGGCAATTTCGCTGACCAGATATGCATTAGTAATGTAATATTATCAATGGTAGAAATACACGCAGAAAATATAGCACTCTGTGTAGTTTTGTTACAAAGTAAATGTAAAAGCAAATACTTCACAACAAAGCAATAAAAACAGGTCAAGATTAGGAGAATATTTCCCATGTAACTTCTGGTGGCCATGCTTTTTATGAATCAAAATTGTTTTAAGAAATATGGTAGAATTATTAACTAGAGGAGCATTAAAAACAAGTTGCCCCCTGGTTGCAGGTGTTATTGCCGCACACACGCACTGACAAACGGGGATTCCAACTTTAATGAAAATGTAGGCCTTTGACCAGCCGCGACCGAGACACATGCGTAAAATGTCCGACTTTTACATGTTTTCAAATAAAAGATGATATACATTGTTACGGATAGTAACAGCCTTATAGTAATGCTCTTTTGTTTTTATGTTGAGAAAACCCATCTTATTTACTCAGACTTCACAGTTCATGTTCACATTCAAACATCGACCGCACAACTCCACTATTAATATAATTATATTCCACAAAGCTAGAGATATTGAATAATGATGTTACCTCAATCCGCTATTCCCCTCTCCTGCCCCATTTGAAATGATATGTGTTCGTTTACGTGTTTCCTTGTTGTAAATGTATCCGACTTAAAATAAATATTGTATTTTATGTATTGTATTGTGTTCCCTTTAGTGGCTTTGGTGTTCTGCAGTTGCTGCTGAGTGTTACCTTTCCTGTCTTATTCGTTTCTATATTTTATAATGTAATATACCAGTCATCGATCCATTCCAACAATTGAATAAAGGACTTTTTACATGAAACAGAATCTCCCTAAAGAATACTCTTAGTAAAGATTTTACAAAGTGACTTGTATAATTGCACGATGAAAATTACCAGATGGGTTCGTCAAACATCGTTATTGTATTATACGATGTTGACTAACTATAGAAATAGATGAATTAGATAACCATACATGTAAAACATGTCCTGCTACATAAAGTCGATTTGTACTTGGAATACTCCTCCCAGCGCAATGTATTGTTCCACTTGTCGGTTGGTTGGTCCTATTGGGGAGGGGTGTTTGAAAAGAAATGCATCCTTCTCTATAACTTTTTATTGACATAATTATTCACAATGACACTCACAGACAACCTTCAGTGACCTGTCTTGTACACATTGCACGCTAATTTAGATTAAAGTTATGTTTTGTTGGGTGCAAAAGGTGCAACACTAATGTACTATTATATGGCAAACCACATAGCCATCCTGGAAACGTACCTGTGGTCCACTGAATGCGATTTAAGTCAAGGAACTTAAATTACTCGAATATGCATAGGTCTACAGAATATGCTTGGTGATAAATCATTCTCATGCGCTATAAGTTCAAAAACTGCTTTACAATAGAAACCCTTTGCGAAGAGACATTTTCATGAGACATGCGCACGTGGACTATTCCATTAACAGTTTGACTTTTTATGAAATATTTCTAATATTTTCCATGCACACAATATCTATAGAAACTTCCTGTCATATATTTCCCATTGGTTCGGTTTTTTGAATTGCACAACCTTTGTGGTGAAGAAAATCAAATGTTTCAGTCTTGGTTAACGATACTGAGCGTGAGTTCCATCATTTGCTATACCACGTAAAAACTTCTTTTGAAAGTAATGGAGCTACGACTGACGTTTTGGTAACCACGTTATGAGCATAGAATCCAGTGGGTACACATGCTGTTTACTTTTCTGTCTTGTACGAGTCAAGCGGTTAATATTGCAGGGTTGAGACGAATATCCTACTTTGTATCAATGTTCTGTTTTATTGTTGTTGTTTCAGTTGACCACTTCTGTTGTTATCTTTCAGATGCTATTTGCCTACTTTGCAACATGTAATAAAAGTTTAACAATGCTTAAAATACACCTTACGATGTCCTTTAATAACGAAAAGTTCATTATGTATAAATATATCTCTTAAATTAACTTAAGACATTTCTTTTATATCAGGCTTACTTTCAGTCAGTTTGGCAATACGTTTTTCGAACATAGTTAAGCTTAGTATAAACTAGTAATTGTTTATTAAACGTACATTATGACCAAACTGATGAATGAATTTCAACCAAATTTTACTAAATAGACGACGATAGTCTAATGAGCACACATGCCTAGGTTGAATACCGACAATCGTGCAAATACAAATATGTGCATGGAATTGCTTCGCTTTTCGAATACCCCTCGTATTTAAGGACGTTTAGGACCTTTCTCCGACGTCATCGGCAAAAAATCGACTTTTCGCCGAATCTAATGAAAATCTCCAGATGTATGCTTTAACATGCTCTTCGTTTTATGTCGTTTTTATTTTTTTTTAAATATTGCTTCGTTTCCTAGCAACGCGACGTTATGTACACGGAGCGTAAAATTGAGGTTTTAAGCGTATGTCTCCGTCAAATTAAGGTCTACGTTAATTTTAAAAACTCTACATGTTAGCCCGGGATCCGTTGAATACGCATACATAAAATTTATAGTGGTTGCGCAAAACAATTTCACAACACAAAAGGTTTTACGTCGAAAATTGACCAGTATTTTACGCCGTATTTGCGACACCCTACTCCCTTTAGGCCGCTATTAGGTCAACAAAGAGTGATTCAATCAACTAATGATATACACAGCGATGATGCGGTAATGCTACAAAACAGACTCAAACGATAAAAAAGGGGGGTCATCTCGCATTATTTTCGAGAAAATTGATTTTCAGTGAAAAGCGGACATGCGTAAAACGCATAACGTCGCACGACGTTACGCGCCGTACGTCCGTTTGTTTTTCAGACGTGCGTCTCATTTACAGCAATTAAATGTCAAAGAATAAATCGCTTTTTCGCCGAACCTAATGAAAATCTCCAGAAATATGCTTTAACATACTCTTCGTATTATGTCGTTTTTATTTTTTCAAGATATCGCTTCGTTTCCTAGCAACGAGACGCTATGTACATAGGGCGTAAAATTGACGTTTTAAGCGTATATTTCTGTTAAATTAAGCTCTACAATAATTTTCAAAACTCTATTTGTTAGTCCTCCATCCTTTGAATACGTATATTTAAAATTTATAGCGGTTGCGACTTACAATTTCGCAACGAAAACGGTTTTATAACGAAAATTGACCTGTATTTTACTGCGTATTTCCAACACCCTACTCACTTCAGGGCGCAATTTGGTCAACAGAAAGTGATTCAATCAACTAATGAAACAACCCGTGGTTATGCGGTAATTCTACAGAATAAGCACAAACAATAAAAAAGGGGGGTGATCTCGCATTATTTTCGACAAAATTGAATTTTAATGAAAAGCGGACATACGTAAAAAGCATAACGTCGTGCCGCAAGACGTTACGGGCAATTATTGCCGTCAGCTTCATGATCTTGTGGTGTATCTGGCGCATTGGCACATGGTTCAAGATATAAAAAATATAAGAACGTAAAATGTATTACATTACGCTAAATGCAAGATGAGACCTTAAATATACCCATAAAAGTGTATGAATATTGATTTCTAGTGATATACTTGTACGTACATTTCCCCTATTAATAAAGAGATATGAAATTGCTACAAGCACGAAATGTATAAAACACTAACCACCTCTCACAAACAATATTGTGCTTTAACATTTTGGCTTACGACCTATATATTTTGTACGCACAGTAGGGGGGGGGGGGGGGGGGTCGGGGGCAGTGTTACAGTCCCTGTGGTAAAATGTTTATTGTAATAAATACCGACAAACATACTTTGGTATGTAGTTATATTTTCAATAAATGGTCAAAAGTAGTCCCAAAACGTCGACACACTGTGTTACATTTACGAACCATTTTAAACAGTTGAAATTGATAATGCATATTCAAATTGATTAATTAAAGAACTTGCATTGTCAAAATTAAGCATGGTTTTTGTATACATTATTACTAGGACTGTCATAAGTATAAGTGTCCATGCATTCAATATAAAATGTAACAATTATACATAATTATTATGTAAGACTTTCACCCAACTCACTAAACAGCAACAACACAACAGCTGTACAGTAAATTTCAAAGGTGGCCGAATCACTGGCACGTATCTTTTGAACCAGTTAATTGAAACCAAGATCCCCTACCACCGGGACCGACGGGGATTCTTACTTTTGCTTTATCGAACCCCGATGGTCATACCGATGGTAAAACCCCGCAAATCCCCCTGCCCTGTACCTCACGGGTATGTATAGTCAGACTTGCATTTCCCCACTATTGTGTCGCGAATCAAAAGCGTACCACACATACATCAGTGCGGGGACATCGAAAACGTTAAAACACGGGACAGTTCCCCGCTATCACCTGTCTTTCCCCTGGATTCGTGGAGTAGTTTCATTTGACTGGTACAATATTGTAACGTCATGTTTGATGTGTAGGCCTACTCCAACTAAGGCACATAACGGGCCGCGACAAAAGTGTTTACATTAACTTGTATTATTATCTAATACACGTGTAAGACATCATACTTTTGAAAAGTGTATATATATAACTTTCTTTTTCAATTTGCTGGCTGTTCATCTACCGGCCGCACCAGCTTTAATTCAGCTTCCAACATGATTTAACTTGGTTGCGTAACAGTGAAACCCAATATATAAGCTTGGTTAGTTGCAATATTTCTAGACAAGGGCGGGACTAACTTTCCAGATGTTTATACATCAAAGATTTACTTTTATACCAAACGCTATTATTATATACATTACAACTATATATGACTGTAAGAAAACGATGTATACATATTTCAGTTATTATTTTATTAAAGGGACGTAATAATTAGTTCGGAAGACTTAAGTTAGTCTCATAATTCTGTACACTGCATTTAATGTCCGATCGAATATCCTCGGTAGATGTTTAGACTGTGTATTTATCATGATGTTGTGGTCATAATAAAAGTACCAATAAAGACACATTGTGAAGAATAATAAAACAACAGTACTGATTGCGAGAGAAACCCAGTTTTGTCATTTTCACTTTCGCAAAACTTACCACACTCAAATCGAAATAACTAATTGTTACGTAGTGACAAACTTTGCTTTGAACAAAGCTATCATATATGATTTGATAAATGAACAGATACAGGTGAAATGCGTGCATTTTATTCTTAACATGTAATTATTGTACTAGTAAATAGGACGCAAGTCCGTAAATAAAACGGACGTACACAGCGCGTTACGTTGTGCGACGTAACGTTTTTACGTAAGTCCGTTTTTTACTGAATTTCAATTTTGTCGAAAATAATGCGAGATCACTCCCCTTTTTTATTGGTTGAGCTTATTCTGTAGAATTACCGCATCACCACGGTGTATTTCATTAGTTGATTGAATCACGTTTTGTTGACCAAATTACGCCCTGAAATGAGTTGGGTGTAGCAAATGCGCAATAAAATTCTGTCAACTTTCGATATAAAACCTTTTTCGGTGAAAAATTGTCCGTCACAATCGCTTTAAATTAAACATAATAAATTATACGTATTCAACGGATCAAGGGCTAACATGTAGAGCTTTGAAAATTAAAATAGACCTTATTCTGACCGAATTATGCCATTAAAACGTCAGTTTTACGCCCTATGTACATAGCGTCACGTTGCTAGGAAACGAAGCGATATTTTGAAAAAATAAAAAATGCACAATAAGGACAGAATGTTTAAGCATATATCTGGAGATTTTCATTAGGTTCGGCCAAAAGTCGATTTTTTGCCGATGACGTCGGAGAAAGGTCCTAAACGTCCTTAAGGCTTTGAACTGATGAATAAATGACATTTTACATTGTACTAGGTGTAAGATAACTGGCTAACTACAAAGTCAGTATAGCGATAGCTTGGCACTCATAAGGTATGGAATGTTGTATTCAGCATTGACTAATATGGTTATTCCTCTACATGCGTCAGTTGCTTTGTGGAGAGCTAGGTCGTAAATATCTGTTAATATTTTGACACGTGTAAAAATGACTTTGAAGAAAAAAAATCCTCATAAGGAAACATTGATACCCTTATTAAGTGCTACACATTAACACATTTGCCTTAAAATAGTTCTTATAATTGCATCAGACAGGTTTCATCTGCGTTATTTACATCCGTTTCATTTGAACAGAGGCCGCCTTGTAGCACTTGTGTACCATTTGCGAATCTGGTTTGTGACTCGTTTGCAAAGCACACTATAAAATGTAACAATTGCACCAATCCTCGATTAAATACACGATTAACAACATCCACTGTCAGTTTATCTGTTTTGTTTAATTTTGTTGATATTGCACAAAAACTGTGAAATTAAACACTTTTTTTAAATGCGTTAATACATTCTCGTAGATGAAATAAATGCAGACCTGAATACTAAAAATAATACAATGTAACGTTACACCTTTACCTGACTGGCTAAATCACCGGTAATTAGAACCATTTTGCTAAAATCGCAGCTACGAATATCTTACAAATGTAGTAAACAAAAATGCTTGATGGGCATAGTAAATCTTTGAAACAAAACATCGGTACATGCATTGTGTCTAGTGACCCTTTAGTATAAGCGATGTTCATTATTACATTGCCGAATTCTTCTGGACAAAACACAAACCGTAGGATACCAGGGCAACGACACAGTGACAACAGTGTCGAATTAGACAATAAAATCAACAAAGGTGTTCAGAGATCCGGAGAAAACTAATCTCAAAACCAGTATTGTATTACGACATAGATAATAATTTTTGGTTTACGCCAAAACGTTTGTTGAAATGTTGATAGGGAAAGAAAAGGGGAGTGACGGTAATGGCAAAGCTTTATAACTGTCTAAATGTGATAACAATGTTTTTCCAAATCAGTGTGAAATGCATGTGCTACACTAATGAGCAAGAAGAGAAATGCGACTGTTCAGACTCCTGTCGTTCCTGTAATTAGTTAGGTGTTACATTTGCAGTGAGAAGAATAATTAGAACCGGTTATTAGTATCGGAAACGTCTTCATGGTTTGTTAGGGACAAATTAAGAGAAAACGAGAACAAAATTTGAAAAGGTCCTTCAATCGTTATGCCTTGACAATAAAACATCACACCGTCTGTCTGTTGTTTTGCAAACATTAAATGAATACATAGGAAGAATGTTTCTCAATCATCCACCATGTAAAACTGCACGATAATGTGACGAATAGCCAGGAGCGATATCTATACGATGATCGCAAAACATGTGAGCTTTACTATTTTGACCACACCCGTGGAATATTACCGCTAATGATCGCAGCTATTAGTTCTCAACACGAATGTTCAAACTGCTTAATACTGCCTCGATAGCCTAGGTTTGGTCCGCAGCCCTATTTGTCATCAAAACCCCTTACACGTTTGCTTAATACATTTGCTTTATACATAAAGGGGTTTGCGTCACAAACGTATTAGTCACTTGGTATGAGATGTTATTTTTTTGACGAACAAGACATAAACTATCTATCATATATTCAGACACTCGGTAGACCGTTCATAAGAACTAACTAAAAACAAATGGCCCCAAACGACCCTTAGTCGCTCAACTGTCATAGATGTACATGCATGTCCCTATGGTGACATTTCGTTTAATAGATGTCAGCCACAATGCTTGTTCTAGGTTTATGCCAAACAGTAATGAATGCTATTGGGTATACAAAACACATTTTAATGCAAATCATTAAGAGTGTCAAATTCAAACTTTAAACTAATAAGAGAAATTGCAATGTGTATGTTCACAATGTTATTTAAACAAATGACAGGCCTGGAAAATTGAGTTATAGTACAGTTTAACAAAATTTGTCTCATGGAACCGACCCACATATGGTGATTTTGTTGTAGCAGCTCAATTTTTTCTACATTTTAGCAGCGTTGATTATCCAATAGTATCATGCTAACCAGAAATAAATGAAAAAACTATTTTAAACCGCGTATGGTTTTGTGTCAGGTAACATATATGCACTCATTGATTTATTTGTTTGCAATATGATTCGAACCGAAATCAACAATTCTGTAGAGGGTGTGGAATTTGACTTTTTGAAGAACATACACCATCAAAGAAGCACCAAGAATGTGTTAAAGGAACACATGACATGTGCTGTTGTTTGTTATAACTAATGAATGGTAATTTTTAGTAAAATTTAGCGCACAATATTTTGCTCCTAACGTTCAAAAACGTTCTGAACAAAATGTTCGCTACATCCCTATCCTGGCGACACTGCCTGGAACATGGTGTTATGGTCAGGATTCAGTTTCAATCCCCGCTACAATCACACCATTCGGTACCTCAAGAACACGAATTTCAAGTATGCTACACCCGAGCCCGAAATTACAACCAGTACTTACACTCAGCACTCAAACCAAATTCAATCGTTTGAAGTTCATAGCCACATCTTTTAGAACACGAAGTTGTAATAATGTTAAATAGGTAATAAATCCCAACATTTGCTTCATTCCCTTATTCCTATATCAGCGCAAAGTAGTAAAGCGTAATAAGGGTCCGACTGTAATGAGATGATTAAAAATTTCTCGACGGATGTATATTTCGACAACCAGAATTTTATAGTCCAACTCTTCAATCTGAATCCGCATAAGTATGACCTCTGTAAAGTCACATCCGTATCTTCAGGGCCCGACGACCTCAGACTTTGTTGTCCTTTACTAGGCATGATATAAATCTTTGATGAACGTTAATTCAGTTTGAACTCTGGTACAAAAGCACATTTCTTATAAACAATCTCACCAATCAATTACTGAATACCATACTCGCGAGGACATTAAAAACGCCTTACCTGTCTCAACCAAATTTCGCTTAAATTAATTATTTCATTGAAATTCCAATTTTACGAACGTGTATATTGCTATTTCCTGCATATCATGCAATTTAGTTTGTAAACAATGGCATCCCATTAATAATTGAGGATACTGCAAGCACATTCACCACATAAAAGTGTGAGATTATCAAAACCGTCTTCGGGCGCAATTAATCCTAACATATGCGGTGTGGTATTCGTATTCGAAGTCCTCTAACAAACCTCCTGTCACCTATAAGATGTTCACAATAATACCTACAAAGTCAATAACAAAGGAACGTAGACGCATTTAGACAGACATTCAAAATCACCAAGTTTTTGTGTGTACATGTTACTAGAACTCGCTTATTCTATCAAAGATGTTGAAATGAAGTAGGTTGGTGCGTGCGTAAAAATAACCAGCATTATGAAAACTTGCAGATGCTTTAATACAAAGGTAGAAACGATTAATATCATACGAATTGGGCGAATTAGTGTGCCTAAACCGTCTAACAAATAAGAACGCATTAAGAGTAATGCCACACATAGCCTGTATTGAACATCCAACACTCTTGCATTGGGTAATTGCGCTTTCAGGATTTCCAGAAAATAACGAGATAACATTTAATTACGAACTTAATTAAATTATTTTGTATAAGATAAATTAAAAAAACACGTAAAATGAGTTTTCAGTAAAATAAGTAATTAAAGCAATGTGTAAATGAACTTCGGACGGTTTTACTGTTGAAACTAGGGCACTCAGCTTGGGCATTCAACTTTTTGATTGCTGAAACTAGTTCAGTTAGCTTTGTGACAGCTGGGACTTGGGTGGATCATTTTCTTGTTCGGTTGTTTGTTGAACTTAAGAAGAACTTAATATGTTGTTCAAACATCAGGGACTACGTGACATCGGGAGAGCAACATTGCACCTACCCATAGCAAAGAAAGAAACAGTACATTCATATTACTTGGATGCGGTCAATAGCCTTCGGATAGAACACGTACATCACTGTCTGAGAGACTGATTGTCGATTGGAAATATATGAGGCAAATAAACCTTTAGGGTCAACGCCTTTAACACATTCATTAAAAACGCCATTATTCTTTTGACAAATGTATTAAGAATAAAACTAAGTATAATAAAGAAGGAAGTGACATTTACTTATTTGTCATATCAGTAACCGTAGTAGCGCTTTGTGAACTCAAAAGAATCAAAGTAAAGTCAGTGATCTTATACTCTTTGATCAAAAACATTTAGAAGTGCACTGTATTAATTTGTGATGGTTAACGAGGTCGACATCCGGATCGGCTGATTTATCAACATTGTTATAACATTGTACTTTGAAAGGGGCTCTCTATGTTTGGAAAAGGAAAACCAGATTGTCTTCAAGCAATTAGGAAAACAAATGTCAAAGAAATTTGTAGGACACAGTAAAATATTTTTTGATTCGAATAAATAAAATAGTTTCTACGAATGATTTTGTTTTAAACTAGCCGCCACCCCCTGAACATTAAATTAAGTAGTTTCGGCTAAAACTATGACATTAAGCTTTTTATTACTGTTATTCTTTAACTTTTTTGCAATTCAGACAGCTTAAGCTATGTATTTCAGCCGCTTTACTGTTGAAACTAGGTCATTCAGCTAGGGCATTCAGCTTTTTGATTGCTGAAACTAGATCATTCAGCTTTTTGACAGCTGCGACTTGGGCAGTTCGGTTCGGTTATGTGTTGGGCATAGTGCATTGTTATTGTGATATGTGATGTTTTTTTTTTGGTTTTCTTTGCTCGGCTGGTGCAGACTTCCCTGACCGACTTTATTTCGCTCGAATATCGATTAGCGAGTTGGCTCGGTATTCACCGCTGTTCGAATACCGATCTCCGAGATTTGTCGATATTCGACTTAGCTCGTATTTTCAATATCAATGTACGTCTCATGATTGCTTTGCCCAACTCGTGTTTTAACTGATTCAGTTTAGTCTTTATTTTGTCCAAGTTCGTTTTGTACCCGCAATCTTAAATGGTACTGTCATTATATATGGGTAACACACGTGGTTTAACATGCAACCATGTCCATGTATCGGAATTGGGATGTTCAACTTAAATAAACGAACATAAGCGGGACAATTCACAACTATTTACCCCACAAGATTAAATTATTTAAGAAGTCGAACAGGACAAGCACTAGTCCAGCAGAATATGCGAACAATAAATCCAAAACAAAGAGTAAATAAATCGAACAATTGGTACTGTTTATTTCGAGTCGGCTTTTAGATAAATTGCCTTTCTGATAAAGTTATCATACATGTCCAATTTCCAATATTACTTTCCCACCCTGCGATATTACCACTCAGCACGTTGTGTGATGTTTTATTTCTGTTAACAACAAACAAACCAAAGACAGCCTTGCTTGTTGATTATGAAATATTGCGCAATGCTGTACATCTTTTTGCCAAAGACTGCTATTTTCTAACTTATGAGCACATCAAATTGACGAACATCTCCTATACGTTATGGACGTCACGTCAAATCTTGTTTTTTATCATGTAATACATTAATTGCTTTATCATACTCTCGCGACGTTAAACATGATATATACACGGTTATCCATTAATTCATCACATTAATAAATGTTTATAACTTCAACATCTTTAAAGCTATCATATTAAAGAAAACATGTAATTGCAGAGTATATGTGAAAGTTTGTTCTTATCTAAAATGGATATTCAACAATAGAATCTAAAGCTGGCGTTCAATGTGACCACCCATTCTCTTTGAAATGAGTTTCAAACGTCGTTTTAAATTCTGTACACGACGCTCTTGCATGCAGCTAGGTAACCAGTCTCTTTCCAGACGAATCGAATGTTTCATTTCATTGGACATACATGTATCCAACAATATTCCTTCTTGTAGCCACATTTGTATTTGGAAACACTTTGCAATTTTATTTTCCACTTAAATCGCAGATTTTCCTAATTCATAATAAAGTTTTATGATTCGAATTTAGAAATACCCAAATTAATGACGTCACCAATGACGTCATAATGTCACTTTGACGGCACATTGCCAAAAACGTTTTTCATTTCATTTTTATTTATTACCTTTCCAACCATACCAAATATATATGTGTCAGTAAAGAAATAGTGAAGTTATAGGCATTTACTAATGTGCGGAAATAATAGATCACCCTGAATGTATACGATTGTATTTAAACATGATCAATGTAGATATAATAATACTGCCATGACCGCCATTGTCTACATGTTTACTTATGGTGATGTATTCATGGTGTGCCCTGGTTTATGTTATATGACTTGAAGTCATTTTATTTATCGTTTAACCATTTTCATCTTATATTTACTTTTAATTGCACCCATTGATTACTTACGCTAAGTACTACATGTACTTAAGATTGAATTTCTAGGATCAAATGATTATCAAAATCTTTTTAAAATTAATGTTAAATCAACAAGAGCCATGATCACATGGCCATCCCCGCCGTATATGATTGCCACTTATGGGTCTAAATAGAAACAGGACTAAACATAAAAAGGAGGAAAGAGATGTTAGGGAAAATAAATAAAGATTTAATTAATGAAATAGAACCAGGCAGAGTTCAAGCGAAGGGAAAATGTTTTGGTTGATCACCCCCATAATTGCAATTTGTCGAAAAAATGTGAGGACCATACTGACAAAAATGTCTATAAAATCATCAAATTTAATTTAATTTTTAAAATGATATGATTTCCCATGTGCCTAATAGTTATATTAATAAAAACAAAATCAATCACATGCAACGTTAACATACTTAAAACCATTTTCAAATACAATTTGGGTTTATTTTGAAACCCATGCGACAGTTCCGTAAAACTCTAACACTGATTAGAGACAATTCCCACGATGGATATATTTTATAAAATACAATTGCAACGAGCGTTTCTTGAACACTATTATTTCCTGCTTATGGTATATCGAATTGCATGTATAATTGCATGCCATTATTGTACACTTCAAGCTTCGCCGAATTTGCGTAAGCGATATTCTGCAACTTATTTTCTGCAGAAATTGCGTTAAGCAAACGTTCAATTTCTATTGACGTTTCAGTTTAATTGGAAAATGATATTTAGAACCTCTTCTGAACATATACATGTACTTTCAACATGCTTTAGCATTATCAGCGTGCAGTACTTCTAACAAAATGAGATATCGTTCCATCGAAAAGTTAGTACGTATGTTTAGCCTTGATGTATATTATACATAATAACAACAAGTTGAATGTTTGTACGGAGGAACATTGTATCAGGCATGAAGCGTTTGATTTGTTTAAAATAGCTTAGCAAAATTTTACCTGCAACGCCTGGAAAGTCCGCTGCATCAATTTTAATACTTGATTACTGCTAATTGACACGGATTAACTGAGTCGTGCATAGTTTATTTCGATGTCCGGAAAGCAAATATACGCTTTGTGTTATTGTGCTCAAATCTGGGATGTAGATGTTGGTTATACGAACGTTTTGGTCAGTTGTCCAAATTTGCTGTCAAATGGAATTAAGAGTTGACGGGACTAAATTCTTGCGCATTATCAGTTGTCCGAACTCGATTTAGAGTTGTCCCGGACGCCGTACTATTGTAGAGCCCTGTATAATATTGATTATTCAAATCAACAAATTCCTTAATCATTTGAATACATGTACAATGTAACCTATGATTAATGCTGCGTTTACAGTCAGCCACGATGCCCACGATGTCCGCGATTTGACAATATCGTGGAGCTCCACGATTAATTGCATCAAATTTCATTTTACTACGCTGTCCTACGCTTTGTTACGTTGTGTTACTACTGGTTGCGCTTTCTTACGATACTGACACGATTCATGTCAAGATCTGCCATGAATTACATCACGTTCTTTTACGTTCTCTTACGACAGCCACGATATGCTATTCCGTTTTATTACGTCTTATTACGTTCTGTTAAGATCTCTTACGCTCTTCAAGTTATGCTGAGCTCTTATACGATTAATGTCCACGACTTGACAAGATGGCCACGTTTTGAGTACGATTGAATGTAAAAATACCCATTCTCTAGATGTTCCAAAAAAGAACAAGCTATGCATTCAAGAGATGAAGATGTCGATTTCGCAATAGTGTTCATGCATAGCTAATTTTCAACAGTGGCAACAAGTTATGGAGCGGGGAAGACTACAGGAGAAGTAAAGGAGAAGAAGAAATAGATAGCTTAGAAGTTGAAGTTAGAACCTATTGTTAAGACCATGGTTGTGTGTAAATAGAAATAACATACTGGTTCAATATTTCCAACAAATAATTCATTGGTGATGTTAGCTCCTTCGTCAAATAATATGATGATACGTATATTTGATGATATTCTGAAAAGAGTATTACCAAACATAGAGAAAATATACCAAATGAGAGCCCCTATCACGTAGATTGAAGCTGAAACTCATCCTCAAATATCCTATCACTTAAGATAAAACTTATACTATACTATGGCTTCATATACAGTAGTTTCTTCTATGTTGTTCAAGGTGATCGTAAGGCAGTTGATAAAACGCATGAAGGTGATATTTTCTCTTGTCGTGTCTTCTTTGAAGCATGAAAACTGACTGCAGACAAATTCAATAAGCGATGTAATGTATCAAATGCTAAAGGAGTTTTTCAATGGATAACATAATTTCTTCCCAAAAGCCGGCACACAGGTAGCTCGAGGGATTGTCCATGTCCCACTGTTCATGTTTGTTGTCCATTCTGTGCTATTCATAGATGGAAAGGTTGACTTTCAGGGACTCTTTGATATCATCTGCTTGATTCATTGAAGGGGGTTTCTATCCTCAGTCACCTGACTTTTTCCGAGTGGTAGTCTGATATGGCAGTTCCTCTTGTGGAGATCGTCTTTTCATTGGCTGTGTGAACCTACGGTAATTTGTGTTGGTAGGAAGATTAGACAATCTGATCATTCCTAGCAGATTATTTCCTTCGTTTTTGGCTGGTATTTTTAGGGTGTCGAAAACGCGACGAATCGTCAAAGCGCGGCTCCACAACGCTTGAAATGCATCGGAACTTACCAAGACTTAGGAGAGCGCCACAAAATGTGGGAGCAAATCTGAATGATCGTTCAAGAACGTACCGCATCGTGATTAAAGTACTGATACTACCCTATATATATTGACGAAAAGTAGAATAAAGTGATAGAGCGTTTAGGAATCGTAATGCAATTTAGCGCGTCGTGTTTCAAGTCCAACAAGATCCCTTACGATAGAGCATCACGATCTGACACGCTGCGTAAAGGTCTGATAAGCTTTAATGCGCTCCACTACGCTTAGCACGTTCCACCACGTTCCGTCACGCTCTCTCAAGATCAAAGTTGAATCGGGACAATCGTGGTCAAATTTTTGACCGTCAAAAATTTTGACACGATGATCACGATGCTCGCGATTCCACCAAGTTCCCCCACGATCATCACGATTCGATTCCACGGTCTCCGACGATCCCCCACGCTCACCACGATACTTTCCAATCGTGGTCATCGTGGCCATCGTGGCTGACTGTAAACGCAGCATAACGAATGTTAAAACAGCATTGAATGTAACTTAACAGACCTACATATAATCCGCGAAATAGGTCAATGTTGCAATCGCTGATTGGCTGTATGTTATATTGATGTGGGGCTTCCTTTTATATTTTAGCATTGAAATTATTTATATACAATGTACCAAATTTTATTATCAGTTGCAGAAAGAAATCGGGTGGTATTCAAGCGCCGTTAAAAACAACAAACACGTGATGATTGTTGCGTATATTTCGGAAAATCAATTAGGCCCACAAATAGCCTCGCAAAGGTCCGCAGTTCAAACTGCACCTTATAATTTCGGTGATTTCGGACGATTGGTGCAATGGTCACTTAGAAAAAGGCATACCATTACTATGGCGCTTTCAATCGCCGTAGAATGATTATCTCCAAATCCAGATAAATATACCCGTATAAGAAGCTATTTCGAATACACAGTATACATGTGACCTAAGAATCTTGGCTGTACCTCTAAGTATAAAATGCATTGTCTCGCTAATTATTCATGCGAATTTATCTTTATGAACCACAAAACCTTTCCCCTCGTATAATGTATTAGACGTAATGAGGCAGTTTATTTGATAGACGCCAATTGGAATTTGACTTTGCAACGTGTATAGTACACATTACTTACTTTACACAACATTATAACAAGGATATATCTGTCTCAAGATTTCCTGGAAAACGTAGTTGTGGTGATCCTATTTCAAAATGTATTAACTTTCTGAAATTGACAAAAACAGTTTCAAATAAATTGCAGCAAAAACAATCAATATCTTTTAGTTCCATAATGATATTTCTAGACGATTTCTTCTACAAAAGAAACTGAACAACTTGCTTAAAATTGAGAACGACAAAAATAGTTACTTTACCTACAAATAGACAGCGTTGACGGTTGTAATGTGTTCTTTAACATTGTAAATCATCCATGAGCGATTCTTTCGACAGACAAAGTTAACGCTTCCATGTACGAGATATATTACCTTAGGGTCATCATAAGAAATTGAAGCACGTAACATTTCCCGTCTATACAGTACAGTATGCACTCTTAACGAACCTTTGTATAGAGATGTCAGTATGTATAAGAAATCCGATGTGACATAAATTTAAGACGTTATAATTGTTCTGTCACGTTCGGCTACATCACATTACTACTCACATCCTCCAAATGTAGTCTTATTTTACAACGGCATATACACGTTCAACTTAGTCAGTTGGTATAATTCGATTATTAGAGGTTGCAAAAGTCAACGTTTTATGTGTACGGCTCTTTATACCAACATTTATACATTTACCATATAAATATAATATTTAACAATGAAAGTCGTATGAGAATAACTGGTTTTCTAAAACAACTAATTTAATATCAATGTCGTTGTTTTTTCGCCCCAAAAATCCTAAAGGTCGAGACGGGTTTCCACTTTTCGCACGCCATGCGAAAATCCCACGTCGCTTTTCGTTTTTTGTTTGAAGACCTGAAGTCGTTTTATCTAGAATGTCTTACCCCCAGTAAATATTATTTTACCGAATGGCTTAATGATGTGATCGTTTGATTTATTTTGGTTTTTGAAAACCCCAAATTTGACAACTATAAATAAGAATTGGAGTAACGAGTTTGTAAACAACCTTGTTCAATAATAGTCTCCCTTTAATTAACAACATTATTGAGTTACTGCCCACTCATTCTTCCTTAAACAACCTTGTTCAATAATAGTCTCCCTTTAATTAACAACATTATTGAGTTACTGCCCACTCATTCTTCCTTAAAGCAAACACTATGTCCGTGCATTTGGATTGTTTGTGTTTATATTATCGCTGTTTTTTGGTTATGTGTGGTAGAATAAAGCTCAACTTGTAATTTCATTTTCCATAATAATCATATTTAGTAAAGGGTCTGGAAAGGTGTTAGTTATACCTACATGTGTTTAATTGCACTTACGTTTACGACAACAATGTGAGAAATTTCAAATCTACGTCTATAAAGATCTGCGAGTTTACTATGAGAAACAACGATGAACACAGAGGACTCCAGCTGGTGAGAACCAATTTGCTAATTGATCTACCTTGATCTTTATTTGACAAGGGAGGTATTTTATGTCACTAAGTCTTCCATTTTCTTTGACAACGTTAATGCCGACAGTCATTTTTCTCTAGAGACGAGACTCTGGTGACGTATACTGTATTTATGCTCATCAATAAATTGTTAGCAAAGGCAATGTTTATAATTGATTAGATGCAAATTGATCCAAACTAGTAAGCTTTATTTGACGTTTTCGTAAATGAAGTTTATTATTTGGTAGATACAACAATTTATATGCCCGTTAAACTTAGACGTTCATTATTAACGATATATGACGGTATACATGTATGTGTGGAAATGTTTAAGGCTACCGCGCAACGTATTACACCGTTCTTGGTGAAACTGTTTAACACTATATTTGAAACCGGTACATTTCCTTCGAATTGGAATAAAAGCATAATAACCCCTCTTCATAAAAGGGGATCGACATTACAACCAAATAATTATAGGGCGATATCTTTGTCGAATAGTATAAGTAATATTTTCATAAATATACTAACTAAAAGGCTTATGCAATGGTGTGATGAAAATAGTATTCTTGATGAAGCTCAAGCCGGGTTTAGGTCCGGTTACTCAACTATTGACAACGTATTTAATCTACAGTCAATAATACAAAAGTACACGACAAAGAAAGGAGGTCGCTTTTATGTATTTTACGTGGATTACCTCAAAGCGTTCGACAATTGTAATCATTTGAAGTTATGGCAATGTTTATCAAGAAATAGCATAAATGGACGCTTTTTAAACATATTCAAATCTATGTATAGCCAAATGAAAGCTTGTGTTAAGGTAAAAAATGGGCTAACAGATTTCTTTGACTGTCAAATCGGTACGAAACAGGTATGCCAGTCTTCGCCTATTATCTTCGCTCTGTTCATGAATGATCTTGTGGGTTTCCTAAATATGAAATCAGACGATGGAATTCATATTTCACAAGAAATTGACAAACTTCGTGTACTTATGTACGCAGATGACGTTTCCGGACTAGCCGACACCGCGGTACGCTTACAACGATTAATTAACAATATTGATGAGTTCTGTGATAAGACTGGAATGAAGGTGAACATTGAAAAATCGAAAATAATGGTCTTCAGAAATGGTGGACCTCTTCGACAGTATGAACATTGGACATACAAAGATTTAAGAATAGACGTTGTTTCATTCTACAAATACCTAGGCACATACTTTACACCAAAACTCTCTTGGACAATGACCAAGGACACATTGGCGAAACAGGCATCAAAATCCATATCATTTTTGTACAGGTGTCAGAAACATTTTGGACATTTTACGCCGAAACAATCATTTAAACTATTCGACGCCATGGTTTTACCAATTCTGTGTTATTCTGCCGAAATATGGGGATTTCAGTACGCAGAAAATATTGAACGAGTACATGTTAATTTCTGTAAACGAATATGTGGACTAAACAGAAATGTATCGAACTTCTGCGCTCTGAGTGAATGTGGTAGGCTACCTATCAGTGTGACCTACATGTTTAAATGCATATCATATTGGGTAAGAATTCTACAGATGCCTCCAAACAGATATCCAAGACATTTGTATGTACTTCTTAGAGAACAAGACATGTTTGGTCGAACAAACTGGGCTACTTGTGTGAAACGACTTTTGTATGAAAATGGTTTCGGTTATGGGTGGCTGTCAAATGACGTTGGAGATGTCAAGATGTTCTTGAACACATTTAAAACTAGACTCAAAGACTGTGCATTACAAAATCTTAAAGCTCAAATAGACTCCTCACCAAAAGCGGCATATTACAAGGAGTTTAAAACTTTATTAAACGTTGAACGGTATTTGTGTATCAACTTACCATACATGTTAAAGATGTGTTTATCTAATTTTCGATGTTCCGGTCAAAAACTTATGATCGAAAAAGGTCGCCATATGAACATTGACCGTGATTACAGATATTGTGATTATTGTTTAAAAATTAGAAATGTTTATACAGTAGAAGATGAATACCATGTATTTATGCTTTGTCCACTATATAGTGCCTTACGTCGCGAGTTGTTCATTCCGAAATGGTAACATCAGATAGAAACTGTAAATCTATTCAAAACTATTATGGCTGATAGTAAGGACAATCATATATTCCTGATTGCAAGATTTGTATTTGAATGCACAAAACAAAGGTCAGAATTTCTTCACAGACAATTTAGTGAGTAGACTAATTTTGTGTATTTAATACTAATGCTCTGAAATAGCACAAAACTACAACGCACTATTCATCGTTGTAATATTTATCCTATTATCATATGTAAATTGTATCTTTCCTTATATATTTGTTCCATGAAACCAATGCACCGTATTATTGTTTAGATGACATGTATATGTTTACATTTAATGTTAGAATTTGCATGTACATTGTATGTGTATTCAAAAAATGACATTGTTATAGTCTAAACGGTAATTTTATTGTTTCATGACTACGCTGTATGTATTTTGGGCTGGAGGCCTTCAAGTGCACTGAATAAAAGTTGTATTGTATTGTATTGATACTGTCAAAACAATCATGCTTGAAGAAAACTGTAAAATAAATTACAACTTGTGAACATTGGCATGAAAACTAACGAACGTGCCTTAAGGCAAACAAACCACGTAATAGACGACGATCGATAAGAGGGGCAAGTAACAAAGCATACGTTCATACACCACATGATGGACGATGCTGTACTGAAACACATTGCCACGGTTGTTGTGTTTGCTTTAAATAAGACAAACCATATACTGTCTGTCGACAATACTGTCCCAAGAACGCTAGTTATTAGCCTATTACGTCTATGTTATTATACACCACTAGGAAACAGCAGCTTACAAAGTACGTTTGCATTAATTTCTATTGAGGCTTAACGCTGTATCATGCATCAAAGCACCGAAGAATCTGTTCTGATCATCATATCACCTGACCTACAAAACAGTGTACTTTGTCGTATTCCCGGTAGTTTTATATTTTTCCTGGACTGGTTCTCGGACAACCTCTATATGGTGCCCGATGTGTAGTATCGTCCTTCCGTCACTTGTGTACATTCTTATTTGGGGTTGCAAACTAGTCCAAGTAAGAGTTTGAGAAACGATAAATTGAGTTGTTTTCCCTGTTAAAAAATTCCGCTGATATATTTGTTTTTCCCATGAATACGTTTTTCTCCACCAAATCTGTTAAGATTGTTTTGTGAATATTAACTGAAATGTGTTCAATTTATAAATTAACTTCATACCATAACTCAGAAACGAAGTTGTGGTTTGTGCCGGAATAATGAGAAACCCGACAATATGAGATTTGGTGATATATCTTGTATATTTATGGGAACGGTAACATACTTAGTGTAGTAGGTTGACCGACTATCCGGTAGTATATTCTTTCAACGGACAAACGTTAAAGAATATATCCCAATTACGTGGTTAAATAAAGATGATCCGGCTAGTCTAAATACGCATTCGATCATCTCTGATGTACGTTAAAGTTTCATGTACAGTGTAATCTGAGCAAACCGAACACCCTTCGGACCGCCTGATTTGTTCGGATTTCACAAGAGTTCGGTATTGTGAAACTACAACTGTTTTGTTATCTTAAATGCGTTGTAGTTGGCCTTGATTGGTGTTGTTTAGTATCAGGCGCCAATATGTGCATAGCATGTGTCGGATGTTTAATAAGGGGCTTCTAATAACAAATATAAATACAAAAATACCTTTTATTTATACCAATCGTTATAATGTCAACGATGATATCCGAAGTATCACAAAATAAAGTGTCATCGTAAAATTAACGCGTCGTGAAAATTACTAAAATTTAAGTGGACATATTAAAACACGATAGACCTAAAGAACAAACAATTCATAGCATGAATTAAGATAAAAGCGAGTTAAACTATTTTATTCAATACGCTCTGCTGAAAGCACACAGTGTTACATGAAAGAGAGCTCATCGTAAAGAGTAAGAGTAAATATCACGCCTTCGTAATTATTACGTTACGCTTCTATCGACAAGATTTAAATGGGCAATTAACACCTTCGTAGCAGAGGCCTACGACGGTTCTCTATACAGTTTTCACGCATTCCCTGGGGTTATTAAACAAATTGATTGTTTGGTAATTTGTTTGTTCGGTATTTAAGCTTTGATTTGTGTGTATTATTACTAGTTGGGGGACAAAGTAGCCGTCGGTATTCAGATTTTGCAAGGTTCCGGTTTTCAAACAGCTTTTACATTGAGTTTAAGAAGAGAAAATTCGGGACCAAAATATTTGGTCGGTTTGGACAACATTCCGGTTTTCCCACGTGTCGGTTTTCTCAGATTACACTGTACATACACAGGCGCACTGTCACTAACTACCTCCAATATTCGTATGGTGATAAGTTTTTGGGAGGCGTTTAAGCCTCTCATTACTACCATTGCCCATTTCTTTATACAAAATTAACCGCCTTTAGGCTGCTATGTGAATCCGCATTCAAGTAGTTCCAGAAACTGTCAACATTCCCAATACTGCTACATATGTTTGTCCAAATTTTTTAACTGATTTAAGCCAATCAGCAACATTTGTTTATTCTAAAATCAAACATTATTGTGAAACTGTTCGTTAAATGGATATTTTTGCCAAAAAGCACTACACCGGCCGATACCGAACTTGTTTCATAATGCGAAAATGACGTGTTCATCAAATGTCCCGGCTGTAAAGCTTATTTTAGAAACTTCAGAATACGGTCAAGTGATGGTTTCATCCATGAATCGTATACGGTCTGCAAAGTACTTTTATGCAATCATATGGTGTCGCTGTACTAGCTAGCCGCTTTCTATAGACTGTCTCACGCTGTGAGGGAAGTGATTACAAGACGGTACTGTAGAATCTGATAAATAGGCGCGTAGTATTATTTTAAAGCCACTTTTGATATACGCATTCAATACACGTATTACATATAAATTAATATGCACCTTTAACAACTATTTAGATACCTAACATGCCTATATAGTCACATATGCCTATTTTGACATTCAAGACAAGATCGGCAGTAAGAAAACGAACATTAAACGTGTAAAGTCGGTTTAAGCTTAAGTAGCAGCAATCAGATCCCCTCTCACCAATACTCTCAGTGCTTTGATTAATGTTACGGCTTACCAAACAGGAAACAACAAATATATATCACAAGGTTATATCACTAACAGCCAGACACCACTGAGGCTTTTATACCACATAACACTGTATTGCATTGGAATGGCGATAAATGATTGACAATGCATGAAATAAAAACTCTTATTTAATGTCTGCTACTGAGTATTTGTGCACAAAGCAAACTATTTACATCGCAGATATTTGCCATGATCAAAGCACAGATACACGGAAACATACCTCTGATTTTTCAATCAGTTTATCTCGAGTTTGGTAGGATTTCAAAGCGTTAAAAGCGCTTTTAAAATGACCCTAGTTCCCCGGCTGAGATTCGAACTAGGAACCTACTATCCGTAGTCGAGTTCATTACCCGCACCACCTCCGTGTCACACAGTTTGATAATATCGTTTATTTAATGCTAACTGATGAGATATGGACTTCTATTAGTGAAATAAAACCTATCACAGGGACTACATTAGTTTTACCAAAAACTCAACACTAAACTGTCCGTAACTTTTTTATTACTGAACGGAAACATGTCATGTGGGGGTTTATATTTTCAGTTAGACCAACAAATATCCTCTATTTATTGCCCAACGCGTGTTATTTCCTTTCTGTTTACAGCTTGAAAATCTGGATATAGAATCTTCTATTTGCTAATTTAGCCTTAATAGCATAATATACAAAACACAAGTTGCATATCAGAACCTAATATCCATTCACTATCAAAATCACTTAGGGTTGCCCTGTTGTAAGAAAGCACATTAGGAATATAATTAAAGTTGACACATTCTGTAATTAAATGTGCAGGCAAACGCGGAATGTTATACTTTATTTAGTACAAACAGTAATCATGCGCTAAAACAATTACATTGCATTGACAGTTTTCAGAAATGAATAATTGAATACAGATAGAATAACACATTTCATCAAAGACAAAATACGTCGTATATATAATGTATAGGTCTTCGCATATTGCGCAAGACTAACTCACACATACAAAACACTATCAGGCTAATGTTTAATCCTAAGAGACGCATTATAACTACGAATTATGGTATTAAAAGACAACTTGTTTGAGACTAAGAACATGTTAACCCTCTGAAGGCACATATTTTACATAAAGCTTACACAGTCCTAAACTTCAACAAAATATATACCCTTTAGCCCTTACAATGCCAAACTGACTTTTGAAACGAATATAAACCATACAATTATCGGAAACATACTGACTGCTGAATTAAACTGCTTAACAATGTTTAAAAACATAACAATAAACTAACAAACATCAATCGTTCAATATATCATTAATACGATGTTTCACCTCGGAATAATTCTAGCAGTTTGTAAACATATAGGACTTCCCTTGGAAGGCAGCAATCAACAGAAACTAGCAGATTTCGACATAATCCTGAATTGTCATCGGAGTTCAGACATCAGACCTATCCAAGTAGCTACACAATCAATGGTGATTTTACTCGAACGTATACCGATCCACAGAGCCTTTTCTTCCCGTGTCATTATTTTTTTCAAGCTCCAGAGCCGTGAAATATAGTAATGTTCTAACTAAAATACATTTGTATAAACACAAGTCACCAAATCTCATTATTCGTCATTTTGACCGTGGTCACTTTCCTGCTAAGCTGTATTGTATATACTGTACTTTTTGTGCCGTTTGAGTTCTGCCTTCCCTGTCCGAGTTGTTATTATCTTTTCGTATCAGTCAATCATCATGTTATATTCGTTTGATACCGTCTCCAGCAGCCTTTCATATAACATTGTCTTACAATTTTAGATTTACCAGGTCGTTTTTGTAACCTTGTATAATTACCTCATATGAGCATTTTGCGAACATAGCGTAATGGTGCGAGTGATTACCCACCGTAAGGTTTATACGAGAATATATTTGTTTCAGAAAACAATAGTTGTGAATTAATCACACAAGCTTCGGCTTTTTACTTGTGAGACTATGTTAGTACTCTCTAACTGTACAGCAGCTTAAATAATTGGTTCATGTTACATGTATGATATGCACATTTACATCTTACCATATCATCTAATTAATATTCAATCACTTGTTATTACCCTGATGTACGCATACTAATAAGGAGCAATATTAAAACTGACACGTTGTGAAATCGAATTGCCGAGAAAAAGCAATTTTAAAATTTATTTAGTCACTAGCGTTAATCAAATTCCAAAACAATTATGACGAAAAAGGAATAACAATTATAGAGACTAGGTATGTTGTAACTTGTAGTTTAAGATATCAAAAGTCGTTTTCCAGCTTATTGTGCAAATTGCGATTTTTCGGGTCAAAACCTTTCAAAATATAAACGAAACGTATACATTTTGGGAATCGGTTAACTGAAATGTCATTAATAATTGTATTAGGCATATATTCCCTGGCAGTTTAAGACATCAATAATATAGTGCCAGCATATTGCACTTAATGAGAATAATTTGGGGATAAATATTACAAAACAGAAAGTAAATTTTGGGAATTGGTTGATTATTTTGGTATGTTTACTTAAAAAATCAAATATAGCATACTATGGAACTAGATTTATTTTCAGAATGCTACAAGACATTCAGAATGTGATATGGTGCATTCAAAAAAATGTTTTTGTATTTTACTTTTTAAATTTGACGCTTATAAGGGGACCTGTTCTAATTATAAGACGTATAAAGTCATCATAATTATTGTTTTGCGCATCGTCAATAACGTCATTTCAATCGTGGACATGCAAAGTTTCTTTACATCACTAATCTTGAAGCATTTTCAAAAGTTATAACATATAACATAATTCTGTCAAAATGTGCAGATGTGAAACTTTGACCTCAGGTTTGAAATCCTACAGCAGTCATTTAATTATAGATCGGTCGCGATGTCTTAAATATAAGGTTTATCGAAACGAAATGAGCTTTAAATTAGCTTTAGGGCTTATGGCTGCTTACAACTTAAGTTATCTAAAGAGTATTTGCATCAAAAGATCGAGAGGATTTTTGATTAGCTGCATGAACTACTAAAATAATACTAGGGGCGAAATATAATTACTTGCCGCGGATACAAGTTAACAAGGCAGTCATGAATTGTAGATTTAAATGAAACAGCAGGTGCAGTTCTCAAATCTCAACAAAGCTACGAGGCCTGGCTATATTTATTACAATATCAGCGTGTATATTCTATATTTTATACGTATACATGTTTGTGGTGAGAACATGTGAATGAGCTGATCAGCTATCCCAACCGAACGTTGCTTTGATTAATTGTACTTTACGTGATAACCTACACTTAACAAAGGTTCTTAAAGATCAAATTATACTGTAACGCTCTAATTTGCTAGTTTGCTAATGATGCTTATTCACATGGCACTGTACACAACACTATTCAAATAAGAAATACAGCTTTGGTTAGCGGGCTTGCTATCAACACTGGCTCAAACGGGTTCAAATGCCGGTGAAGGCATTCATATGCCTGCCATATTTCAGCAGAAAACAGACTGGCAAATAAAGGCTATGCATTTGTCAAAATCACTATACGAGATAAAGGCAAGGTTTTGCCGTCGGGTTTGGAGCAGAAAGCTACCATAAATTACAGTGATAGGAAAACAATTATCTACACATTTAAATATACAATGGATGTGTAAGCATCGTAATGATTGATATTTCACCTCTCAAATGATACTATCTAATGCAAGATGGACCATTTTGACGTTAAACATCCATAGCTATTATAACCGGTTGTCAAAATTTTAAATACTTATCTGATCACGCTGATTTTTCACTGTTGTTTTGGAATGACGTCACGCTAAACATCACGACGTTGTGTCGCCATGTACTAAGAATTGTAATGATGTTTTTAACGATAGATTGTTCGAAATGCTCCGTAACATCGTTCATACTCCACGTAAAATAATCGTACGCTCGGCATACGTTGATGTCTAACGTTGTACGATATCTACGCCTTCATAGAGACTATACAACATTAACCGTCATGTTTTGATTGATAAATTATATCACTCGTCTTTACAGATCGTAAATGCTTACCCATCAAAGGTGTTGACGACAAAACATCGAAATTGCTTCCGTGAATAATAATCGACTTCTATGTTTTGGGTTGTTGGGTAGATATCAATACCATTTAAATCGATCGGATTCAAAGCTGCATAATTATATTGCGCTAGACTATTGAAACCACGCCACCAATCCCAGGGCCATGCAGGTGTAAAATCCCGGCAAATCGCCCCGCCCTATACATCACAGGTATTGTCACGGATATATTTCCCCTCTATTGTGACGTAAATCCATAGCTCCGCACACACGGGGCAGTTCGGGAACATCGGAAAGATGAAAACAATGGACTGTTGCCCCGCTAACAACCAGGGTTGGCTTGGGCGTGGTTTCAATTGACTGGTCTATGAGTATCTTAAGTGGAACAAGGAACATCAAAGTGGAAAACAAGTACATGAGTAGAATAGGAAATGCAAGGTGCACATAAGTATACGAGTGGAACAGGAAACGCCAAGGCTGCAAATATAAATGTGAGTAGAACAGGAAACGCCAAAGATGCAAATATTGTGTATGACAACCGTCAGTCCTGATGACAGCCTTACATCTCATGACGCATTGAATTAATACAGTTGTGTTCGAATCGTTTCATTCTAGTAAAAGGTCTGTAATCAGTTCCTGTGCGTTTTGAACGTGCTCAGATGCGTCGCTCCAGCTCATCCCATCGGATTGAGTTCCGAGCTACAAGGCGACCATGTCATCGTGCAGCCTGAAATTAGAAATAATTGCATTAAATCGAATTCCGAGTAATGGCAATGTGCTTGTATCTTACAAAAGACATGATTGACCAAAAATGTGAGATTTATTAAACTGTAGTAGTAATTAGGATGATAAATGCCTCTCGAAAGTTACTTCCATGCTCAACATCAAATTACTCCATACAAATAAATGGACATATTCTGTTCAATGTAGCGATTCAATATCATTTCACGATCTTAAAGGGATATAACCATCCGTCAGATGTTGTCATAAACATGTTTTGACTAATTTAACGACCTAATGTAAAAGACGCCATGTGACGTCTCAATTTTAAATCGAGTCAATAGAAGCAAGCATTGTTTTCGTGGATTCAATGTAACTACCATAATAATAAATGTTAGCATGGATTAAGAACCACAAAACAAACAATGTAGTAATGTATGTGCATGCCAGTTTAAAGCATTCCTATCGCACGTGCGCGTCCCTCAAGCGTCGTTTGCGCCATATAATACATGTACGAACTATTTTTATGGCCTAATATTTGGGGGTTTAATGTTAATCGTGTATGAAACGATTTGAACAATGTTACACTTATCTGAGATGTGTGTACGAAAAAAATGTGATTTTGTAATTTTCGTCACGTATCAATGATTTTCACGTAGATCTTGTTTTTCTTCTTCAGTATGACCAACGTATGATATTTGAACAGTTTCATTGAGTCTGAATGATTACGTTGCTGATTTATTCTAGTTCTAAAAGTGTGTACAGAACAATCGTCAAGGGTATACTTGACTTAATGAGGCAGTTTATTTGAAAGACGCAAATTAGAATTTGACTTTCCAACGTGTACAGTACATATTACTCACTTTGCACAACATTATAACAAGGACGTATCTGTCTCAAGATTCCCTGACAAACGTAATGGTAGTGAACCTATTTCAAAATGAGTTAACTTTCTGAAATTGACAAAAACAGTTTCAAATAAATTTCATCAAAAACAATAAATCTCTTTTAGTTCCATAATGATATTTCTAGACAATTTCTTTTACAAAACAAACTGAACAGCTTGCTTAAAATTGGGAACGACAACAATAGTTACTTTACCTACAAATAGACAACGTTGACAGTTGTACATTTTTGTAATGTGTGTTCTTCAACATTGTAAGTCATCCATGAGCGATTCTTTCGACAAAGTTAACGCTTCCAGGGACGAGATATATTAATTTTAGTCAGTTGGTATAATGGAAGATTCGGTTATTAGAGGTTGCGAAAAGTCAACGTTTTATGTGTACGGCTCTTTATACCAACATGTATACATTTACAATATAAAGATAATATTTAACAATGAAAGTCGTATGAGAATAACTGGTTTTCTAAAACAACTAATTTAATGGTTCAGTTATACTCTTTATCTAAAAAAAATACGCATGGTGGTTGTTTTTTCGTCCTAATAATCCGAAAGGTCGAGACGGGTTTTCGCTTTTCGCACATCATGCGAAAATCCCATGTCGCTTTTCGTTTTTTTGTTAGACCTGAAGTCGTTTTGCCTAGAATGTCTTACCCACACTTAATATTATTTTACAGAATTGCATAAGTATGTGATCGTTTGATTTTTTTTGGTTTTTGAAAACCCCAGATTTGGCAACTATAAAAAGGAATGGGAGTAACGCGTTTGTAAACAACCTTGTTCAATAATAGTCTCCCTTTAATTAAGAACATTATTGAGTTACTGCCCAATCATTCTCCATTAAAGCAAACACTATGTCCGTACATTTGGATTGTTCGTGTTTATATAATCGCCGTTTTTTGGTTATGTGTGGTAGAATAAAACTTAACTTGTAATTTCAATTGCCATAATAATCATATTTAGTAAAGGGTCTGGCATGGTGTAAGTTATATCTACCCGTCTTTAATTGCATACATTGTACGGACCTCACATTTACGACCACAATGTGAGAAATTTCACATCTACGTCTATAAAGATCTGCGATTTTACTATAAGAAACAACGATGCACACGGAGGACTCCAGCTGGTGAGAAACAAGTTGCTAATTGGTCTATCTTGATCTTTATTTGACAAGGGAGGTATTTTATTTCGCTAAGTCTTCCATTTGACAACGTTAATTCCGACAGACTCTGGTGACGTATACTGTGTTTATGCTCATCAATAAATTGTTAGCAAAGGCAATGTTTATAATTGATAAGATGCAAATTGTTCCAATCTAGTAAGCTTTATTTGACGTGTTCGTAAATGAAGTGTATTATTTGGTAGATACAACAATTTATATGCCCGTTAAACTGAGACGTTCATTATTAACGATACTGTCAAAACAATCATGCTTGAAGAAAACTGTAAAATAAATTACAATTTGTGAACATTGGCACGAAAACTAACGAACGAGCCTTAAGGCAAACAAACCACGTAATAGACGACGAACGATAAGAGGGGCAAGTAACATAGCATACGTTCATACACCACTTGATTGACAATGCTGTACTGAAACTCATTGTCACGATTGTTGTGTTTGCTTTAAATGAGACAAACCATATACTGTCTGTCGACAATACTGTCCCAAGAACGCAAGTTATTAGCTTAATACGTCTATTTTATTATACACCACAAGGAAACAGCAGCTTACAAAGTACGTTTGCATTAATTTCTATTGAGGCTTAACACTGTATCATGCATCAAATTACCGAAGAATCTGTTCTGATCATCATATCACCTGACCTACAAGAAGAGTGTACTTTGTCGTACATTGTATTCCCGGTAGTTTTATATTTTTCCTGGACTGGTTCTCGGACAACCTCTATATCGTGCCCGATGTGTAGTATCGTCCTTCCGTCACTTGTGTACATTCTTATTTGGGGTTGCAAACTAGTCAAAGTAATAGTTTGAGAAACGATAAATTGAGTTGTTTTCCCTGTTAATTTCCGCTGATATATTTGTTTTTCCCATAAATACGTTTTTCTCCCCAAAATCTGTTATGATTGTTTGTGAATAATAACTGAAATGTATTCAATTTATACATTTACTTCATACCATAACTCAAAAACGAAGTTGTGGTTTGTGCCGGAATAATGAGAAACACGACAATATGAGATTTGCTGATATATCTTGTATATTTATGGGAACGGTAACATACTTAGTGTAGTAGCTTGACCGACTATCTGGTAGTATATTCCTTCAACGGATGAACGTTCAAGAATATCCCAATTACGTGGTTACATAAAGATGACCCGGCTAATCGAAACACGCATTCGATCATCTCTTAGTCCTTAATGTATGTACGTTAAAGGTTCATGTACATACACAGGCGCACTGTCACACACTACCTCCAATACTCGTATGCTGATAAGTTTTAAATGTTACGGCTTACCAAACCGGAAATAACAAATATATATCACAAGGTTATATGACTGACAGCCAGACACCACTGAGGCTTTTATACCTCATAACACTTCATTGTATCGACTGTTAGCATTAGAATGGCGATAAATGATTGGCAATGCATGAAATAAAAACTCTCATTTAATGTCTGCTACTGAGTATTTGTGCACAAAGCAAACTATTTACATCGCAGATATTTGCCATGATCAAAGCACAGAGACACGGAAACATACCTCTGATTTTTAAATCAGTTTATCTTGAGCTTGGTAGGATTGCAAAGCGTTAAACGCGCTTTTAAAATTACCATAGTTCCCCGGCTGAGATTCGAACTAGGAACCTGCTATCCGTAGTCGAGTTCATTACCCGCACCACCTCCGTTTGTTGTTTTTTTTGTTGTTTTTTTTTAAACTGTCCGTGACTTTTTTATTACTGAACGGAAACATGTCATGTGTTTATATGTTCCGTTAGACCATTTCCTACAAGGTGGTGACTGTATGGTTTGAAGCAAAATTCTCAAAAAAGTTGTTTTCACATATTCACGATAATCGAAGATGGGGAATTTTAAATGGAAAAATATGAATGGAATAACATATTCATACGCAGCCTAACCACAGTGGTAATTTGGCATAAATAGTACCAGTTTTGACACCAGATAAGTATTAAATAAATATAATATCTGTTTGTTTTGATTGAATATGGTTAATATTTCATCTTGTAGTGATAAAATTTTAATATTTTTACTTGCGCTACGCGCTCTTGAAAATATTGAATTTTATCACTACACGATGAGTTATAAACCATATTCAATCAAAACAAACAAATATCCTCTATTTATTGCCCAACGTGTGTTATTTCCTTTCTGTCTACAGCTTGAAAATCTGGATATAGAAGCTTCTATTTGCTAATTTAGCCTTAATAGCATAATATACAAAACACAAGTTGCATATCAGAACCTAATATCCATTCACTATCAAAATCACTTAGGGTTGCCCTGTTGTAAGAAAGCACATTAGGAATATAATTTAAGTTGACACATTCTGTAATTGAATGTGCAGGCAAACGCGGAATGTTATACTTTATTTAGTACAAACAGTAATCATGCGCTAAAACAATTACATTGCATTGACAGTTTTCAGAAATGAATAATTGAATACAGATAGAATAACACATTACATCAAAGACAAAATACGTCGTATATATAATGTATAGGTCTTCGCATATTGCGCAAAACTATCTCACTCATACAAAACACTATCAGGCTAATGTTTTTCCTAAGAGACGCATTACACGAGAACTATTTAGGCACTAAATCGGTATATAATACTCATTTCACTATAAATGGATTTTAAGCACCTCGTTATTTGGATGACGGCCGCACAGAGCTACAGATAAGCTGCATATTGGGGGAATTACTCAATTAATTTTCTTTAAAACCCAATAGGTTTTGAGAGAAGGGAGTAATAAAAGGCAAATAGAAAATGATGTTATAGTAAACAATAGTACATTAAAGACCATATACCCAATTAGTTTTATTAAATACCCAATTACAATTTGTGAAAACCCAAATAAAACTTGAGGGTGAAATACCCAATGACCTAAAACCGTATCTGTTGCTCTAAAGACGGTTCTGCAATGTTGCTAAGATGTCGTAAGACGAGACGCATGAGAATGCTGTAATTAGCATGATAGCATTATACACGCACTGTAGAAAATGTTATTATTGGTTTTAATTGACAGTTCAAATATTGAACACCTGCTAAAACACAAATCTATTACCACTGTGATCAATCTATCAAATAATCTGTTTTATACAGCATAACGAATTAAAAGAATTCGAAATGTCAGTGGAAGATTATAATAGATTTCATCGAACTTTCAGTGGTAGTTCTAATGATATAGCTACGAATTATGGTATTAAAAGACAACTTGTTGAAGACCAAGCTTACACAGTTCTAAAATGCAAAAAATCAATACCCTTTAGTCCTAACAATGCCAAACTGACTTTTGAAACGAATCTAAATCATACAATTAACAGAAACATCGTGACTGCTGAATTAAACTGCCCAACAATGTTTAAAAAAAAAATAAACTAAGAACATAAATCATTCAATATATCGTTAATACAATGTTTCACCTCGAAATAATCAAGCAGTTTGTAAACAAATTGGACTTCTCTTGGAAGGCAGCATTCAACAGAAACAAGCAGATCACGACATAATCCCAATTTGTTACCGGAGTTCAGACATCAGACCCATCCGAGTGACTGCAAAATCGGTTCACAATGTGGTAATTTCACGTCTATGGTGATTTTACTCGAACGTATACCGATCCACAGAGCATTTCTTCCAGTGTCATCATTTTATTTCAAGCTCCAGAGCCGTGAATGATAGTATTGTTTTAACTTAAATACATTTGTATATCAAAATTCAAATCTCATTATTCGTCATTTTGACCATGGTCACTTTCCTGATGAGCTAGTATTGTATATACTGCTCTGTTTGTACCTTTTGAGTTCTGCCTTCCCTGTCCGAGTTGTTATTATCTTTTTGTATCAGTCAATCAACATATTATATTCGTTTGATACCGTCTTCAGCAGCCTTTCATATAACATTGTCTTTTGCTGTGGAAACTGCGTCATTCAGCTAGTTAGTAGGTCATCTGACTATACGGGCCTTACAACGTTTTAATACTGTTATTTAACTTTTGAGACTAAAGGCTGCTATAACTATGTAGTTTAGCAGTTTTACTGTTGTTACTAGGTCATTCAGCGTTGGCATTCCGCCTTTTGGTTGCTGTATCTTTTCAACTGGGTCATTCAGCTAGTTATAATTTATTATACTTTTCGACAGCTTGGACTCGGGCGGATCTGCGCTTGTTTAGTTGGGCATTGTGCTTTGTGTGTTTTTAGTGTTTTCTGTGTTCGGCTGGTTAAGTTGAGTGCTGCCTTCCCTATCTGACTTAATATACTCTTTTTACAATTTTAGATTTACCAGGGAGTTTATGTAAACTTGTATAATTACCTCATACGAGCATTTTGCGAACATAGCCATATGGTGCCAGTGATTACCCACCGTAAGGTTTATGCGAGAATATATTTGTTTCATAAAACAATAGTTGTGAATTAATCACGCAAGCTTCGGCTTTTTACTTGAGAGACTATATTTAAGTTAGTACTCTCTATCTGTATAGCAGCTTAAATAATTGGTTCATGTTACACGTACGATATGCACATTAACATCTTACCATAACATCCAATTAATATACAATCACTTGTTATTACCCTGATGTACGCATACTAATAAGGAACAATATTACAACAGACACGTTGTGAAATCGAATCGCCGAGAAAAAGCTATTTCCAAATTTATTTAGTCACTAGCGTTAATCAAATGCCAAAAAAATTATGACGAAAAAGGAATTACAATTATAGAGAAATTTGTAATTGCTGCCCATTAAAATAAATATAACACGAATCTTCATATCTGTTTTTAAGCAACACGTCCTATCTGATTTAGTATTGAATAATGTAAATGAATTAGACCAATCCATTTAAACGGGATGGCTTGCTTGGTTACTTTTGTTGATTAATCGGCACTGTTCCAAGAGGTATACGTCTGCCATCGTTTTGAGTTGTATGGATTTCGGTATATCGTTTATGCAAGTGATACATGGCCATAAAATATATAATGGTATTAAATAAAGGATACATGTAGCTGCATGATAGGCATCATTTGGAATTCCATAACTGTAATATTATTAATGCTGCAGATATCGTTACCAAAATTTGCTAAATGTTAAAGCATATTTATAGTGACATGCTAAGTCGAATAATGAAAACACTGTAAACAAGCTACGAAATATCCCGCTACTTTAAAAAAAATAATTCAAGAATAACTTAAATAACAGCCTTTTATTTAAATCGATAAAAAAAATATCGAAGCGTGCGTGATATAGAGTAAATTTTTAAGTCAAATTCTTCTTTGACTTTTACAAGGTTTTACAAGTGATAAACGCAATTTTGTTGTATGCAAACCAAGACACTCCAGTTTCTGGGCATGCCCCTTTAAGGCTTAACAATGGGAATCCTGTTTACTAAATTCTTTGATTAAACAGTATCCTCTTACCACATCTGAGCAGATGTATGCTGAGTTGAATCGTTCAGTAGGTTCTACATTTCTTGATTTTTCTACAGTTAATCAATGTTCTCAAGTCTTTTAATGTCCTCCGGAAGACCATTAATGTCCTTATAGGACAACACTGTTTGTTTATGTTAGTTGTTCCAATAAGTTAATGTTTTCCATTTTATTAAAAGCGATCTTAGAATCATGCTTGCTATACGTTTTACTCCCTACTAATTGACATCGCGATTAAAATTGTTTTCACTGGTATGGACATGTATATCCTTACGGAAAAAAGTAGTAATGTTGTTCCAAGACAATTTTCACATTATATTGGTGCTTAATGAAACTGTTTTGTCATAGACATCATGTTGACATACGATGTATGTGTAAACAGTAGTCACAGCTGTCTAATCATATGGCATGTCAAGATGTTTAACTAGCAGCTATTTATCGTCAACGAAAACATCACGTTCACGAATGCCCGAATATTTCAGGCTGAATAATTTAAGTATCTTAAGTGAAAACAAGAAACTGCTACCAACCAAATAGTACCAAAATATAGATACTCGTAGACAAATACCTCGATATCAAAGTGTTTTTGTGTTTAGCTTAAGCCCCTTAAAGTACCGATGAATGCGTTCTTGGTTTGTACTTTAAATATCAGACTAGTAGGCAAAGACGTTTATATCCCCTAGTAAGGCTTAACAGAACATTGATAATTGCCAATATAGGAGTACATGTATATAAAGGCGGATACTTGGCGATAAAGTATTTTCACACACAAAAAACAATTCAGTATTACTGTACTTTATCTTTGAAAACAATACTGTCATAAACATGTTCGTTGTAGACAAACAATGTCATTTAAGAATGTTGCCAATTTGTAACCACCTAGCCTACACAATGTTCGGAATAGACACTTATATCACCATGCAGGGTCGTTCAGTTGTTACCCTAGTTGTAAGTCATAATGAACGTAGATGACGTGGAAGTTCCACTTGAATATAACTATATAGAAGACAATTGTATAGATATTGTGTCGTTGTCTAAAAAATGAAAAGTGTGTCGTATATTAAAGTGGAAATGAGTTTGTTATACATTTGTATCCCACTTCACAGCTTATTCCAGCTATTTCAATACAAATATATTTCTACTGTATTACACGTTTATCGCACACACGGATATATAGAAGTATTCAACATATTGGAACATCCACAAGATGGGCGTTATTGCGCTATAAAAACTACTAACTTGGTAATTAATTGCACTTTCTACGCTCGTAAACACGATTTTATGGAGACAATCTAACATTATATCACAGCCTGTGTCATACGCTTGTAAATAATATAAGAAGTCAAAGATGAATTGATATGATGTATTAGTGGACTGCATTTCCAACAATGTATTCAGTTTCTGGTGAGAAATAATCTTGAAATGATGTCTAGGAACAAGTTATGTGTAGTACAGTGGAATCTCTATGGAGGATCATTCTTTGAGAAACACCGAGTTTGGTTGTTTAATTGGCTGTTGCTCTTGAGAAAAAATATCGGAAATGCTTATTCCTGGAATAAATAGTCACTGATTAGGTTAGTTAAGAGAGACTGTTGCTTTATAGAGCGCAGTCTGGAGAGCTTGTAATGTACGTGCCCACTATCTACGCGTAGAATTTCAGGCATATATTTAATCTTACAACAGATTTATTCACGAATGGTACAAATGTAATCAAGCAGCAAATGATTTATTTCAGAATTTGAATTGAAATGCCAAGACAATGAATAGAATGTTAGGAAAAGATAACTGAATACTAGTAAACCAAATGTTAACGGGTTTATTATACTCGTATGGTGTATTACATTTTATAAGTATTTTCGGAAGATTTTCTTTTAAAGAGACGTCCCGAAGAATTTCGAACATGTTTTGTCGTTTCAGCGCCTAAATGTATTCCAGTGATGTATTTGTACAACATTGTTTTGTACAGCACGTAGTTAGTATGTACATGTATTCAGCAAAATGACATTCACAAATGAAAAATGACATTTTCATCATTTGTTCAATCTTATCACACTGATAGAATATTACCACTGTTCTTCTATGTTATTTTCCAGATAAGCAAATGATCAACTGCCTTTGCTGTTAAGACTGATATGTTCTTATCATTATATTTACAATATTGACGTCATTCGATTACTAGCGTCAAAGAATGCGAAACATACACGTACTTGGCTGAGAATCTGCTGTCATAGAAATCGTTGACAGGATGTGCACATATTTCTTTGAGACATTGCATATTTACTTCTATCACACACTTGTGCATTGTTTAACAGTGCATATATGTTCTTAATGCACAGTGATAAATATAAATGTCCATTAAATGTGCCAATGACGTCATTTGACGTTCTTTTTGTATCATGATAATGTCACGTTCGCTACACACGTATGTACAGCGCCGTATATAAGCGAAATCAAGAATGAATATATGTACTATCTCATGTGTCTTATTTTTGTCATGTATGTACATTTTGTATTATATTCGTGTTGATTTATATTGAATTGATGAAACTCATTGAATAGAACGAACATGCATCTCGCCAAGACGCGCTTCATATAATTTTTTTCGACTCGTTGCATGCATTCATTTAAAACACTCAAAGGCATTCAATACTCTCTATTTTTCCCGTTTGTACCGGCTGCAGCATAAGGTTGCCATCAGGCTTCTTCATTGTTGTCATTCCGTATCATACACTGTCATTGGTAAAACCTGATAAGAAATGGACATCACCATTTTGTAATTAAAATTCTTAGGTGGTCGGAAGGTCAAGTGTACCAGCAAGGAGAGACAATAAATAGCTAGTCCATCAAAGAGCATTTGAGCACCGCTGTGCGATTTTCAACATTTTCAAAAAATAACATTGTTTGGGAAAGTACATTTAGAATAGATCAGATATTTTTTGGAACAAAACAATATTGTTGTAAGACCATATCTCATGATGGTTGTCTTGTAACATACTGTAAATCAGTTAATCTAGGTCCATATCTATTTGTAAAATTCGATTGTTTTGGGGATAAAACCTTGCAAAATGTTAAAGCGAAGCATGATTTTTTTCGAAGCCATAGACCACATGATCATTATTCGTTTTTTTCTATTAAACTAGGTATGTTGTATCAAAAGTCGCTTTCCATATTATTGCGCAAAATTCGATATTTCGGGTCTAAACTTATCAAAATATAAACGAAACAATGTCATTAAACATTTTATTTGAGAATTATTCACTGTAGTAGGTATATATTGCCTTGCAGTTTAAGACATCAATAATATAGTGACAGCATATTGCACTTAATAAGAGACAGTTTGGGGCATACAATGTCATATTACAAAATAGAAAGTGAGTTTTGGGAATTGGTTGATTATTTTGGTATGTTTACTAAACAAATCAAATATAGTAAACTATGGAACTAGATTAATTTTCAGAATACTACAAGACATTCAGAAAGTGACATAGTGCAATAAAAATTAATTTCTTTGTATTTTATTTTCAATTTTGTAAATTTGACGCTTATAAGGGGACCTGTTCTAATTATACGTCATCATAATTATTGTTTTGCGCATCATCATTAACGTCATTTCAATCGTTGACATGCATAGTTGCATTATATCATAGCAAATCACTAATCTTGAATTTTTTTTCAAAAGTTATAACTTTTTCGAAACCTGAACCATTTAACAACATAATTCTGTCAAAATGTGAAGATGTGAAACATTGACCTCAGGTTGGAAATCCTACAGCAGTCATTTGATTATATCATAGATCGGTCGCGATGTTCTAAGGACGTTTGATACAGTTGTTTATGCGCATCATTTCTGCGCATATCCCTCAAACGGGGATAGAGGCCGCGTATTGCTCTGGATCGTCATGAAAATTGGACAAAGTGTTTGTCGTGATACTATCTAGGGTTGGTTTAAATATGGGTACTTTGGGCTAAAAGGTAAATTCACTGAGTAAATACATGTAATATGAAAACACTATGCGTGAAAAAGCGGTTACATTGTCATGCATTTTTTGTGAAGTTAGAAATTATTACTTGTGTTACCTGTACCCATTTATAATGAGTGTTTATATTGCCTGGGACTTCACAGATACCATTTTAATGAAATATAGGGAATATATTAATGATCTCTTGACTACAATTGTGAAGATTATTCAAGTGAACGATTCAGGGCCCATCTGTGCCCCCTTGCTATATGGAATGCGACGTCACTGCCAAATTGGGCAATAGGGGAGATAATTCGTCATAATATCACAAAGCGTAGTGTGAAAATCTATGTTTTATTTTCATTTTTAGATAAAGTACACTTTAATCAACATCCTCAGCTAAAAATAAATTATGATAAGACCAGAAATTATGGGAAAAACATATGTGAAAAATGTACTTATATATCCGTTTTTTCGCCATTTTACCGCCATTTTCATTGCAAAGAGACACAATTACGACGTAACAGCACCTAAAATAGTTCTTGTAATACGTCAATTCCTTCTAAGATTATATTGTCTACACTTTTATGTATATAATAACCAAATGTAAGTACTCTTTTGGTATTAGAATATTTTTACGCGCAAATAATTTAATTTATGGATTGAGTACACTTTTATCAACAAAATGAGCAATAAAAATTATTTTGGTCATCGATGTCGTTTTTGAGCTATAGTTGGGAGTCCATCAGGACAAAAGTCGCTTATTTTTCATGGTCCATGGCATTTTTTAGTAGAAGTGTTTCAATACCATATTTGAATTGCCCAATACCAGTTGTCTATGGTTTGGGCGGATGCCACGCGCAAAACCCTATGTGAAGGTCATAAAAGAGGTCAAAGGTCAATTAAGTGCATATATCAAACGTCAACTTGAAATTGCGCCATATCTTGGTCAATTCTACATGTAGAATGGTCAAAATGGTATCAAAATGAAGCTAATGAATTGGTCCTAAATTTGCAATTAATTTATGCAAATTATGTCATGAATATTAATGAGGATGTCAAAAAATGGTAGATTTTCGTTAAAATTCTAAGTGTATAGTTGGCAAATGTATGCCATACCTTCGTTATTTCTACTATTTAAAGAAATAAATTGTACCAAAATCATGAGAAGACATAGAGCTTTCGTTATATGATTATTTTTATAGATAAATATAATTTAATTTCACCGAGAACAACCGCCAAAGGTGGGTGGGGTAAATTAAAATCAGAACGTAAAAATCGCAATACGGCCAAAATCAACATTAAACACCAATTAAACATATTCCTTACATCCAAATATAATTTGTTTCTGGATTTAGATTTTGATGTACTTAAACGTTATGCTAATTTACTCATTTGCATATTTATGAATATTGATAATCTATTGAACATAGATCTATATGACAAATAGCGTTGAAATAAGGATCTATATCTGAGTGATAAACAAGTGTCTTCTTATCTTTTTTACAAAATGTAATACGTTTGTTGCATTACACAATATACATAATATGTTTTGTATGACGTTTCGAAGTTAGAACTGTATGATTTATTCTTATAATTATCGTAACCACGGTTACTACCGTTATTGCAATTACACCAAATCCAATCAAAGAAAACATAATGTCGTCAACGTAAAATGTCGCCTGGTATATTAACATTAACCACTCAATTAACAAGTTGGTATTTGTTTACAAACTACCGGGTATTCTTTTCATTTAGTTACCTGTATAGATTTGTATTGGAGAACAAGAAAACGCTGTTCTTAGCCAATTGCCGTTCATTTCCTTCGTACCCCGACTTGTCCATACAGTCCAGTCAAGGTAAGAATAGAGTGACACAGCGGTCGAGTCCACTAAATTACGGTGTAAAACTAAATATAAAGTCTTAAAAACAAACAGCTATAATTTCAATGCTGAAATGACATGCTATATTCCTACTACCTGTTCAGACAATGGTTGTATTCTTTTGTGAACACATAAACGACTACATCACTGTCACCATATCCTAACTGGACTATATACTTTTATAATGTTTATAAAGCCTTAGTTAATACAGTTTGTTCCTTTTTTAATCAGTAGCAGTGTGTAGTAAGCAATGCTGATTAGGACGGTATTGTTATTGTGACTATACCAATCATAAGATCATCAATAAAGACAAACACAAGAAGCAAACGTGGTAGAAATATCCTCCCGATTCGTTGAATGATACCTTGTCCTGATGTACCCCTTGCACAATCAAACGATTGCGTCTTGCTAATGAGTAAAACCAAAGTCGATATTGCTAGGTTCTTTTCCTTTAGTTTGCGAACAAGGTCAGAGACGTTACTTCAGAGAGAACAAGCTTGTTGTAAGAGAAATACCAGCATGTACACAGACAACGAAAAGACGCGAAATATGCCAACTGTCATCAAAAGATACGAGGGTCATTTTCATGCTTTGTGTGCTACAAGCGAAGGACACCTTACTTACTCATTATTAAGATCTCTTCATTGATTCCGCTTTTCCTCAGGTTCAGACTCTACTGTTTTTCACCAGGCGGTTTTCAGTCTTGTTGGTCTCTTAATGCCACGAGGTATCAATTCAGACGCTTGAAGCCTCGTGGTCTAGGGGAAGTATTGGGGAGATCTTCTGAGACATCATGAGGAATCGTGATAAATCAAGGGATATCGGGACGCATTGCAAAAATGTGTTCCCGACGTTATGCGACAGTTTTCTTCCTCGGGGATGTACCCCCGATAGGTTTAAGAGCTTGGACGTCGTCTAGGATCCAATGTGTCTCTGGGAAGGTCCCCTGTGTCGCTGGGAAGCTTCGTGAAAGTTTTGGGGAGTCTTCAGACATATTGTGAGTACGTACGTCGTGAAAATTCAATGCATGCATATTTTTACCCGATGTATTCGCGCTGTCATGTCGGGAATATCCTGGGAAGGCATCCCCGAAGCGCACCAGAGCCTCGGGAATACCAGTAATAGGAATAGGGGATACTTTAGCGAAAACAAATCCGCAAGGCATCCTAGAGGCTACGTTGTACAAGTTTCACAAACCTTAGGGGATATTTAAATGTTTGGAGAACGTTCGGTGATATTTGGGGGACACATTCGCGGTCTCGGGATTGCATTTCTGAAGGGAAGCTTCGGGGAAGTCTGAGACATTTTGTGTCATCTGGAGGAATCGAGGGTGGGTTATCGAGAGACAGCAGACGACTCCCGATTTGGTCCTGACGTTATGCGTCTGTCCCACTGTCTCGAGGCTTTACTCCCGATGGAAATTAAGAGCTTCGGGAGGTGTCGGAATCAGGTTCTGCAAGAGGATCGGGAGTATCGAGAGACATAGGGAAAACAAATGTTTAATTCCTCATCGCTGATGAGTTTTCATCGTGGTACCTTGGCATGGCCCCGACATGCATTCTGGCGAATTATCCCAGCCACCGGTAGTCTACGTCTGATAATAGTTGAATGATACAGGTAGAATTTGTTAGCTTTGGAGAATCCCATGTATTCGCTTCTATAGAGATTTATAGATTCGCATCTTAGTTTTTCGGTTGTACTGTTTAGATTTTTCAAATTTGACGTGATCTATATACTGCTGATCAAAGTAGGTTCACTATATTTGTATGTCTTTTGTGCTGAGAAGTGAACCTAAGTGTATAATGTTGTCAACCTTATTAATTTCTTAGAGTCTTCAAGAAATGGTCTGAAGCATGCCTTGTGTCTCTTTGGTGTTGACTTGTAGTCAAACCTAGTATGCATACTTAGTATACGAGTATAAAGGGTATTAACAACAATTATCGGATGTCATGCTACAGATGTACTCTTTATATAGAATCACCATCTGGGACATCTAAATATTCAAGTCTTGATGATTGCTGTGGCCCCAAAGAAAACCAAATTGTATACGAGTACTAGTATTGTACATTTAATTCTCAGAACATGTCCCAAAACGTCCACCGTATCATTGTGGGGCTTGAAAAATGCTTCCGCCAAGAAGTTAAAAAAGAAGTTAAGTAACCAATTTTCGAGGGCTGCTTTTATCAGTTCAGCCGTTCATCCACCTCTTGACATTTTAACTTTCTCTGGTCATTGGTCTACCTAAGGAAAGATGCGTTCGAGTCTCCCTTTGGAGACGATTTCTCTCCTGGTGTGTGTGCAGCAAACATCGATCTGCGGTGTCCAGGACTATCTAACATACATGTACAGACACCACCCTCACAGGTACCAATTCACACCTTGGTCGAGTTGAACATGTGGGTTATTCCTGCTCAGAGAAATTAAGCAGTGGTCAAGACCCGAAACCTCTCGATCCCGAAGCGCGTGCCCTACCTCGAGGTTACAGCTCCCCAGTTACTTTAAGTGATGCGCTCGAACTGTACATCGCAAGAGCAAACTACCAATCAAGTACTTGTATACGGATACGAGCCGATGTATCCATAACGGATACAGAAATCAAGACATTACTGGGGTATTAGCAATCGTCTACAGACGCCTACTAAGTCTACCGACTGCTTGCATGTTTGTAAATTCACGTGAAAATACACCCTCTGCAAATGTTCATTACCAATGTCAAACTAAACAGCGAAATTGTAACTTATTTGTACATACACTATTATTTTATGATTGATTTGTAGCGTTATCTATATAGAGTCATAGTTTAAAACTGCCAAGAACGTTATTGTCTTTTGAACTTAAGGGGGTATATGCACCTTGCGTTTAATGATCAAAGCTCCCACGGAAGGGCATGGGTACCGTACTACCGTTTCTCGGTGCTCAAGATGTTATAACACAAAAAACATACATTAACTCATTTTCATTTTAATTTAAACACGACATGAAGGAACATATCAATGTTGCTGTATTGAAATATATATAACAGTTGCTGTATTGAAATATATATAACAGTATTCATGTTTTAAAATTAACCCTTCCCCACCCATTTTATGCTTATAAAAAGGAAGAAGTAAATGTTTTAGATCAATTTGCCATATCATTATGATTATCATCATCTTTTTATATTCATATATCATGATTTGAACCTACATTAGTAATTTTATGTTTGTTCTTGTTTATCACCCTAAACTCGAAATTAAAATTTACAGCTCACATGTAGGCCCAGCTCATTCCTCCTTAAATGAACTTTGACATATTTTACATGAATTGGAACATTCCAAAACCAATGTAAAAGTTGTTACTTGTAATCACATTTAAATCAATGCAAACATATATTACTCTTTTATATTACTTTTGACGCTATTGTGTTAGTTTGGTTTTATGCGTCAATTTACCCCCAACCACTTTAAGCAAACATGTGCCCTTAAATCAATGAGAAGGTATGTGACTAGTCAACATATCAATAGCTTAGTATCTCACCTTTAAATAAGAATAATTTAGGCTTTCAAATACCAAAAATGACGACATTATGACAAATATATTGTTCATCGCTTCAAATTTTTATAAAAAAATATGCTAATTTTTGGTGTTCTCATTAATATTCATGAGTATACAAATGCGTAAATTTGTACAAAGTTATTTTGATTAAAAGCCCAGTGCATTAGCTTCGTTTTGATACCATTTGTATAAATTTTGACCGAAAACTGACAAAGATATTAGGATATTTTAATGGAGATATATAAAAAATGCACTTATTTGACCTTTGACCTAATTCTGAGAAAACGAGGCAAAATCTCGGATGGCATCCGGCCGTTTCAGATTACACACATATCAAAGATAACATATAGCATGGATGCCACATTCTACTCTCCGATGCCATGGCCCGTCACATTTTCTCCGTATGGACTCCCGACTAGTTGGGAGTCCATCAGCACAAAAGTCGCTTATTTTTCATGGTCCATGGCATTTTTTAGTAGAAGTGTTTCAATACCATATTTGAATTGCCCAATACCAGTTGTATATGGTTTGGGTGGATGCCACGCGCAAAACCCTCTGTGAAGGTCATAAATGAGGTCAAAGGTCAATTAAGTGCATATAGCATACATCAACTTGAAATTGCACCATATCTTGGTCAATTCTACAGGTAGAATAGTCAAAATGGTATCAAAATGAAGATAATGAATTATCACATTTGCATACTCATGAATATTAATGAGGAAGTCAAAAATTTGTAAATTTTCGTTAAAAATCTACTAGTATAGTTGACAAATATATGCCATATCTTCCTAATGTCTATTATTTAAAGATCCGAATTGTACCAAAATCATGTGAAGACATAGGGCTTTCGTTAAATGTATATTTTTATAGATAAATATAATTTAATTCCACCGAGAATATCCATCAAAGGTGGGTGGGGGTAAATTTAAAAAAGAACGTAAAAATCTCAATACAGTCAGAATCAACATTAAACACTCATTAAACATATTCCTGATATCAAAATATGATTTATTCGTGGAAATTGATTTTAACTTACTTAAATATTATGCTAATTAACTCATTTGCATATTTATGAAATTCAATATTGATAATGTATTGAACATGTATGACAAATAGCGTCCAAATAAGGATCTATATCTGAGTGATAAACAAGCAGTGCCTTTTAATAATTATACAAAATGCAACACATATGTCTCATTACACAATATATGTTTGTACATGACATGTAGAACTGTATTATTTATTCTTATAATCATCGGCAAACCACAGTAGTTTCTACCGTTATTATACAAATTATACCAATTCCAATCAAAGAAAACATGTAGTGCCGTCAACGTAAAATGTCGCCTGGTATATTAACCTCTTAATTAATAAGTTGGTATTTTTAACAAACTACCGGGTATACGTATGTTCTTTTAGTTGCATGTATAGAGTCGTATTGGAGAACAAGAAAACGTTATTCTTAGCCAATTGCAGTTCATTTCTTTCGTACCCTGACTTGTCCGTACTTTCACAATGTTTATAAAGCCTTAGTTGATACAGTTTGTTGCTATTTTAATCAGTAGTAAGTAACGATGATTATGACGGTATAGTATGCACATATGAGTAATTTCCTTTTTGAACGTTTCTATTGTGACTTTACAAATCATTAGCTTATCAATAAAGACTACGCAACTTGGATTCAAACGAGATAGAAAAAGTCGCCCGATGCGTCGAATTATATCTGGTCCTGATACTAGTATACCCATGCCACTATCAAACGATTATATCTTCCTAATGAGTTAAACCGAAGTCGATACTCGCTAAATTACTTTCCTTTAGTTTGCGAACAAAGTCAGAGACGTTACTAAGAAAGAACGAGCTTGTTGTAAGAGCTACCACAATGTACAGAAGACAACGAAAAGACGCGAAGTTTGCCAAATGTCATCAAAAGATGCGAGGGTTATTTTATGCTTTGGGTGCTTCAAGCGAAGGATGCCTTACTTATTTATTATTCAGTTCTCTTCATTGATTCCGTTTTTCCTCAGGTTCGGCCTCTACTGTTCTTCGCCTTGCGGTTTTCAGTCTTGTTCTCGGTCTCTTAATGCCACGAGGTATCAATTGAGACGCTTGAAGCATATACATTTCCCACTGGGTATGTCTTTGTCTAGGGGATGAACTCCCAATATGGATTTGGGAGGCATCGTAAACAGGTTGCTCGTGGTCTAGGGGAAGTATATGGGAGGTCATCAGTCAAGTTGTGACATCAGGAGGAATCATGATGATCAAGGAGTATCGGGGTGCATTGCAAAAACTCTCGATGTGCTCGAGACGTTATGCGTCAATTCCTCTTCCTCGGGGATGTACTTCCGATGGATTTAAGAGCCTAGCATGCGTCTATGATCCCACTTATCTCAGAGAAGGCATCCGGTGTCTCAGGTAAGCTTCATGAATGCTTTGGGGAATCTGGAGACATCTTGTGAAAACGCGAGTACATGTACATACGTCAGGGAAATTCAATGCATGCATATTTTTACCCGATGTATTCGCGCTGTCATGTCGGGAATAACCCGGGAAGGCATCCCAGAAGCGCACCAGAGACTCGGGAATACCAGTTACCATGTTAACTTATGCGCTAGGCATCCCAGTGATATTTGGGACACATTGTCGGTCTCGGGATTACAATTTTGAATGGAAACTTCGGGTATGTCATGAGACATTTTGGGTCATCGTGAGTAATCGGGTGGGGGTATCGGTAGACATCGGATGACTCCCGAGTTGTCCTGAAGTTATACGTTTGTCCAACTACCTCGATGATTTACTCCCGATGGAAATTAGGGACTTCGGGATGTGTTGGGATCAGGTTCTGCAAGAAAATCGGTAGTATCGAAGGACATAGACAAATGTGTAATTCCTTATCTCTGATAAGTTCGCATCGTGTACCTTGGCATAGCCCCGACGTATGTTCTGGGGAATTGTCCTAGTTACCGGGGTACTGTTTTATCAAAGCATTTACGCTAGCGTAACTCTAAGTTTTCCGTAAATATTGCGTACGTCGATAATATTTGCGCAAATGCGTTTTACTAAGATATTTTTTCTCATGTTTTGTCGTAAGTTTTGGCGTAATTCTGCGCAAGGTCCGAGTGACCGTAAATAGCAAATATGAACGTAGTGAGGAGTTTTTGCCACGCACTGTTGATTTTTGACCGTCACTTGTTGTTATAGACGGTGATTAGTAATATAAACATGTTTAATCATCAAAACTTATCGAGCTTTTCTGTATATTTATTCACTCTGGTTCCCGTTATATTGGTAATATTGTGGCCCGGTCTACGTTCAATATTCAATATTTTTACGTAAATATATGCAACAACTTGCGATCGATTAGTAAAACACACTTAAGGATTTGCGTAAGTGACAAATATATCCGTAAACTTACGCGACATTTACGCATTGTTAGTAAAACAGTACCCATAAGCCTACGTATGATAATAGTTGAATGAAACAGGTAGAATTTGTCAAGATTTTATATGTTAAAAATATTTGGGTCAAAATATTTTTCACATTTGTCGTAGGTAGCCGTTGTGGAAACTTGACTTGAGTATTTTCATGTTAGCTTAAATTTGCTTGATATATTCGCAGATTCGCAACTTTGTTGTTTGGTTGTACTGTTTAGATTTTCCAAATTTGACGTAATCTATATAATGTTGATCAAAAAAGGTTCGCTATGTTTGTCTATTAAGTGTAATAATGTTGTCAACCTGATCAATGTATAAGTCTTCAGCAAAGGTCTGAAGTATGACTTGTGTCTCTCTGGTGTTGATTTGTAGTAAAACCTAGTTTGCATACTTGCTAAAGAAGAGTATGAAGGGTATTAAAATAATTATCGGATGGCATGACATAGATGTTTATAGAATCACCATCTGAGACATTCAAATATTCAAGCCGGTATGAAAGTTGTGCCATCAAAGAAAACCAAACTGTGTACTGTACATATAATTCTCAGAACATGTCCCCAAACGACTACCGTATCATTGTTTGGTTTCTCTCTTTGACGGGATGTGAAACTATTATTCTGCTTGAAAAGATATGAACTTCTGTTGGATATTAGAAGAGACGTACATTCAGATGAGACAGATAGTTGTACAAACTTGTTAATGACTCCTGTTTGTTAAAGCTCTATAAAACAAGGCTTGAAATACTTCCGCCAAGAAGTTAAAAAAGAAGTTAAGTTACTAATATTCGAGGGCTGCTTTCAGCAGTTCAGCTGTACAGCCACCCTTTGACATTTTAACTTCCCTGGTCATTGGGCCACCTAAGGAACCCTGTGTTCGAGTTTCCCTAGGGAGACTACTTCTCTCCTGGTGAGTGTGCAGCCAACATCTATCAGCGGCGCCCAGAACTATCGAACATGTGTAGACATCGCCCTAACAGGCATCAATTCAAACCTTGGTTGAGTGGAGCATGTGGGTTATTCTTGCTCAGAGAAATTTGAGCAGTGGTCGAGACGGGGATTGAACACGGGAACTTTCGACCCGAAGCGCGCCTCCCTACCTCTAGGTCACTGCTCCCCCAGTGATGTGAAGTGATGCGCTCGAATTGCACACCGCAAGAGCAAACTACCAACCAGGCACTTGTATACGGATACAAGCCGCGATGCATCCATAATGAATACAGAAATCAAGACGTGATCTACTAATTCTTCATACTACTTGCATTGAACTGAGAATGTGTTTGTAAATTCACGTGCTAATATATCCACAGTAAATGTTCACAATCAATCTAAAACTATACACTATTGTTTCATGAATGATTTGTGGCGTTTTCTGTATAGATTCATAGTTTAAAATTGCCAAGAACGTTATTGTCTTAAGCACTTAAGGGGGTATATGCACCTTGTGTTTAATGATCAAAGCTCCCACGGACGGGCATTGGTACCTGCTGTTTCTCGGTACTCTGTAGATGTTATAACACGAAAGGCATGCTTTAACTCTATATTCATTCTAATTTAAACAAGACATGAATTAAAATATCAATCAGGTGCTGTATGGAAATATATTATAATGTAACAGTATTCATGCTTTAAAATGAACCATTCCCCACCTAATTTGAGCTTTTACAAAGGAACAAGTAAAAGTGTATGAACAATTTGCAATATCATTTTGATTATCATCATCTTTTTATATTCCTATAGCATAATTTGAACCTAGTTTTATGTTTGTTCTTATTTATCATACTAAACTCGAAAATACTAATTGCAGCTCACGTGTAAGCCTACGTTTAGGTAGCTCATTCCTCCTTAAACGAATGTTGACTTATTTTAAATGAATTGGTACATTTCAAAACCAATATAATAGTTGTTACTTGTAATCCCATTTAAATCAATGCAAACACAATATTACTTATTTATAATACTGTTGACGCTATTATGTTAGTTTGGCTTCATGTGTCATTTTAACCCCACCCACTTTAAGCAAACGTGTGCCCTTAAATCATTGAGAAGGTAAGTGTCGAGTTAACATATCAATAGCTTAGTATCTCACCATTACATAAGAATCATTTAGGCTTTCAAATAGCAAAAATGACGACATTATAACAAATAGATGGTTCACACACGTCGAATTTTTATGAAAAATATTGCTAATTTTAGGTGTTCTCATCAATATTCATGAGTATACAAATGCATGAATTAATAAAAAGTTATTTTTATCAATAGCCCAGTGCATTAGCTTCATTTTGATACCATTTGTAAAATTTTTGACCGAAAACTGACAGAGATATAATGATATTTCGAGGGAGATATATAAAAAAATGCACTCATTTGACCTTTGACCTAATTCTGAGAAAACGAGGCAAAATCACGGATGGCATCCGGCCGTTTCAGATTGCACACATATCAAAGATAACATATAGCATGGATGCCACATTCTACTCTCCGATGCCATGGCTCGTCATATTTTCTCCGTATGGACTCTCGACTATGCTATAAAATCATCAATATTCGTGGGGATTTAATTTCGTGAAAGACATAAACCATGAAATTTCATCACCAGTAAATAGGGGAAAATCCCCATTAACGATTACATGCGAAAATACGTGATTGTTGTTGTTGTAGTTGCATTGGCTATGGCCTGGTTTTTTTTGACAGACCGGATGCAGCATAATGATTCGGTAGACTGGATTTCACGTTCCACTTCCGGCAGAGGCAAGTTGTTGCTCAAGATTTGAGAACCAATCTTGTTTAATTTATGTTTTTCCAATATGAAATATAAATACAGTTCCACTCTTTTAATAACGTTTCGGCATATAAGCCTGATACAAACCATGAAACGTAATGAAAAAATACATATCTTATTTAATCCAACGTAAAAAACAATATGGCGACGTCGGAAATGACGTCACATCAATTAACGCGACGTCATTGCACGTTAATGCGACGACGTCGCACGGATTAGCGCGCCAACTTGTGAATAAGTTGAATTGAAATACAAATAGCAAATAAAAGACGAGTGGAAAACTATAATAACTATTTATAGGGCATATCTGAGCAACCCGTCTCCTAGATAGGAAAACATTCTTTTCAAAGTATTTGTTCGTCTGATCTCCTATGTGGTGCTGCCTGGGGCCCAGAGGCTAGATCTTTAGTGCCTGTGAAGCAAACAAACTTCTTAGACATTTTTTCCTCGATCAGATTATCCAAAAACCTGATGCGAAATTCCCACTGTATGCAGTGTTTTTGTTCATATTAATTATACCAATAGATGTGAAGTTTATAGTGGCTGCCATAGTTACTTTTCAGTTCAGCCAGGTATAAGACAGGGGTTTTGGCAAGTTTGCTTGCATAATTATATCGACATGTAATAAAACAATTATTATACCTGTTTGATTATTGAATGGTTCCCGATAATGTTTGTGAATTTTGACCGTGCCATCCGAAATCTTTGAAACTACGTCCACACGAAATGGTATTTGTTAACAAAACCTAAAAAAATTGTCTCATTGCAATTAGATAATTTTACAGTGTATGCTATATAATGAATATAAAACAAAGGGCTATAATTTTGGCGGATATCATTACAGTGCTTATTCCTTTCCTTATGCACATCAACAGTTGAGGTTTATCATCTGTGAAAGTTTACCGGAAATTCTCATAAAACGGTAGGAATTGCGTCCGCAAGAAAAGTTCTAAAAAGAAAGAAGCTGTTGTCAGACCTCTTCTTAAGAAAGTCGGACTGGAACTTCAATTTGCTAATTATAGACCTGTTAGTAACTTGTCATTTCTGTCAAAGCTAATTGAGACAGCTGTTCTTTTACGACTGAATACTCATGTTAACTCCAATGATCTACTTCCTAAGAATCAGTCTGCTTATAGACGCCATCACTCGTGTGAGTCTGCATTGCTTAGCCTAGTAAATGACTTGCTTGACGGAATGGAGAATCAAGAGGTTTCTGCATTAATTGCAATTGACCTTAGTGCAGCGTTCGACACTGTGGACCACGACATACTACTAGAAGTACTTTTAAATCAGTATGGTGTATGTGATACGGCCTTAAATTGGATCGATTCCTATCTCAGGTCACGCAGTTGTTGAGTCAGTGTTAATTCAACTCTACCATCGCCACATTTTTACAATGTAGCGTTCCGCAAGGTAGTTGTTTAGGTCCGTGGCTTTATCTTACTTATGCTGGTACACTATTTGACATTATTCCACCAAGTATATCTGTTCATGGGTTTGCTGATGGCCATATTGCCTATAAACGTTTCCGGCCAGATTCAGTGAACAGTGAGTTACACTCAATCAAAGAACTGGAAGACTGTGCCATATCAATCAATTCTTGGATGAATGAAAACAAACTCAAAATGAACAATTCCAAAACTGAATTCATTATGTTTGGCAGCAGAGCTCAATTGAATAAGTGTTCCACCAATGTGATTAATGTTGCTGGTGAGGAAATCAAATCTACTAAATCCATAAGATACTTGGGTGCTTTCTTGGACGAAACTCTGAATTTCAAAGAACATACTAAGAAAAAATGTCGTACTGCCATGTTGAACTTCTTACGCATTAAAAGCATCCGGAAATATCTCACTAAAGAGGCTACTGAAATTTTAATTCTATCACTTGTTATTTGCCACTTGGATTATTGCTATGTTATTTTGTACGGTAAAGCCGATAGTGATTTGAGCAAAATGCAACGTATTCAAAACATGAGTGCCAACTTAGTTTTAAATCGCAGAAAATATGATAGTTCTAAAGATGCACTGTATGATTTACACTGGTTACCAATTAAAGCCAGAATTAACTTTAAACTTCTGTCTGTGATGTTCAATTGTTTTATTGGTAATGCACCCCTCTACTGGACGGAACTGTTTACAAAAACTACCCCAAGACGAAGGGGTTTGAGATCATCATGTTATGCTGACTTTAGCTACGTTGTTCCTTTTAACAAAATAAAGACATTTAACGACCGTTTTAAAACAGTTGGTCCAAAATTATGGAATTGTCTACATGTAGACATAAGGCTATCCGAGTCTTTAGAGGTTTTTAAGAAGAAGCTGAAAACACACTACTTTAGAGACTTTTAGACGTTGTTTTAAGATGTAACTGTCAATTCTGTGCAATAGGAATTCTTGCTGGTTGTTTTACCTTTTATTGTCATGACTCATAATTAATTTTATGTTTTAGTTTGTAATATTGTTTTATGTATTGTCATTTATAACCAGTATTTTATATTTTACGTATGATTGTACAACGCCATTGAATATGTAAACTGTATAAAAATAGGCGTTTATTCAAATAAACACGTTTCAAGTTTCAATACACGAAATGGGCGTTATGTGGTTACTTTATACCATATATCATAACTTGGTATTTAATCGTACTGTCTACGCTTCCAAACAATGTTCTACGCGTGCAATCAAACATTTTATTGATACCATATATCATAACGTGGTATTTAATCGTACTGTCTACGCTTCCAAACAATGTTCTACGCGTGCAATCAAACATTTTATTGATACCATATATCATAACTTGGTATTTAATCGTACTGTCTACGCTTCCAAACAATGTTCTACGAATGCAATCAAACATTTTATTGAAGTATAAGAAGGCAATTTACATATAGCATTTAACAGGATATGACAACGTGGAATATCAATGTATGAGTGTAATAAAACTTCCTTTTATTGAAGTCTGTGACATTTGCCTGTAATGAGTATACGATATCAGTTGTGGTCGATGGTGGGTTGATTCAATGTTTTTGTGAACAGACGATTGTAACGTTCACACAATGCAACTTTCACGCCATGGAATTACTAGTTTCTGTAGGCTATAATCTAAAATACTGCATTATGCTCATGGACCTGGGTAACCATAGAGACAAAGTGATCGCAATGTTTTCCAAACGAAAGTATCCTCAAGCGAATGGTCGTTCACACCTACACATACGTGTTAGCTGCCTATTTAGCAAGCAGTTTTTTGTACCTCATTCAATTTAAAATTCTGTATCTTCACAGATAATGTACATTTCCCAAAACGGAAAACAGATTTATTGAGGAAGGATTGAACTTTATATCCCATGTTTAAGAATAAACCACGATTTTAGTCAAGAATTCAATGTCAAAGGCGAATGTTTTGAACAGTTTACAAACATCGCTTATCTTTAAACTGTTTTCTCGATTGATATGACATTTCTGGGCACAATCATTGTTTATTCATGTTTAACGTGCCGGACGGACAAACAACAACAAATCCCGTCAGTGAAAAGCTAGCTCCCCGTCAAGGGTGATTTTTTGGACTTATATATACTAGTATGACATTCTACTCTAATGACAAACTACAATGTTTACAATTTGTGCATGCTTATCCAATTACCTCTCTTTATTCACCCAACAACCGTTACATTACTTCCCCCTCCGAGAAATCTCGTCCCGGGATTCGACCTGGGAACTCATGGGTAAAGCAACTCTAGTCTGGCAGTTGACTTCATCCTACCGGTGTCACCATTTGCTACGTGCTGGACGGACATACACCAACATATCCCTTCAGTGAAAAGCTAGCTCACCACTAAGGGTGATTTGTTGGACTTATCTATGCCATTCTACTCTAATGACAAGCTACAAGGTTCACATTTTGTGCATAATTATCAAATTACCTCCCCTTATGCACCCAACAACCGTTACACATGCATCGCTTCAACGATTTCTGTAAGTGATCACTCTCAAAAGCACGAAAAACACATACAAAATAATAAATATGTACCCTACTGAAGTAGCGCAAAATGCGTGTTTAGCTGCCTTCAACAAACATAGCTGTCTTACACGCAACGGGTTGTACGGCGTGCCTCCGCCTAATCACTCTCAAATGTTAATCGTGATGCTTCACATGTGTTTGGAATGATTTTATTACCAAATCATTTTTGTTTTTGAATGGAGCATTCGTTTTGTAGTAGCCTCAGAAGGATTCTTAAAATCCGATGAACAGACACAACCAGTAACGTCACGCTATGGGAGGGATCAGGCCAGCTTCCAGCAATAGACGAAATCAGGAAAATGAGATGGGGTTGAATAGGGCACACCTTACGAAAACCACCAAACAACATCACCAGACAGTCTCTGAGGTGAACCCTCAGGGAAAAAGAAAAAAGAGGCAGACCAAGTAACACCTGGCGCCGAGACCTTCAGGGGGATGTGACAAAAATGGGACTGACCTGGACACAGATGGAATGAACAGCCTAAGACAGAGTACTCCGGAAGACCACTGTTGGTGTCCCATACCCCGCGAGGGGTGGAGGCTTAAGTAAGTAAGTAATTATTTTTGTGATGGGCCAAACTATGTGCAGTTCAAATTTCAGTAAAAAAGACGGAAGTACAAAAATCTACTTACCTAAACAGATAAAAGCAACTGTAGAGAGTATTGATTTTGACTGTACTTTTACGGCCAGATGGGTAGCGGGCAATAAACCGTATAGCGGGAGTCTTTTTTCAACGTTTAAACATGAGCACATGTAAAACAAAAATTGCATATTATCCATTTAATAACTTAAAAGTTTGTTTTCTAAATTTTAGCCAGAATTATCCTGAAAAATGCTTGATATTTGAAGTATTGCGTTTTATGCTACCTTGCATGCCGCTTCCGTAGCTCGATACTGATGGCGAGAAAATATACTCATTTTTCAAGTTAAACATATAATTTAGACGAAATATTGTCAGCGAGGTCACAACATAATGTTGTCATTATGTTAAAGTAAGACTTCTTACAAATTCTTATTATTTGGCTGAAATAATCGCGCTTTTTGTACCTGGTTGCTTTATACGCAATATGCAGCCATCACCCTGACGTATATTCGGAATATCTCCGTAATCCCGGAAAACGGTAATGTCGATACGGTGAATGTAGTTCAATATGTGACTGTGCATGTATGAGGGAAGTGGGGGACACTAATGGGATTCTGAGATATCTTGCTTATTACTAGTAGTTCATAAACAAGATACAAAGGCAAATTAAGCATGACCAATGGATGTACCATACAACGTTCTAAGGTCAACATAAGTGGCAGTATAGGAGGACGTATATTTTCTACAAGCCATTTTTTATCCGTTTACATTTACTTCAGTTAGTCAGTAAACTGCTTCCCAAGCGAATACATTTCAGCCCAGGCCTCCATACTTTGATTAATGTATGCAATGCGGTATGACACTCACATATTAGTAATAATAATGATAAAAAGATAATTAAATACCAGGGTGTATGTGACGTATGTTTTGCTGAGAATGCAAATATAGTTATGTCAACACAAGTTAAACACCGCGCAAGTATTGTATTCTTTAACCGACTTAGCAAAACATCATCGTCGGTCAAGCAGAGAATGAGAACTATCCATGCATCTTACAATTTCTCAACCAAAGTCAACTGCCTGTATTGCATATACATAAAATATCATGCGCTATCCCATTCTATTTAAACAAGGCAGTCCAAAATACTGTTTAAATCCCCCGCCTAAGTATTGAATAGCCGGCGTTACAAAGTTATTAAGTGGACACGAATTTTGACATTAAACCATTTTTCAAACCTTTGACCTGTAACTGTCATCTTGACCCAAAACGGTAGGAATGTGGGTTATGCATTAGTAGTTGCACATTCGCTTCAGTGAGTTTTATTCAATTCGGCCAAGGCGGTTAAACGTTATGGAGCGGACACGATTTTGTTACGGACAGAGAAGACCATTCCTAAAATCGATCCAATTACATGGCGTGGGATAATTAATTGTTGGTACTTGAAAACCTCAATTATTACCGTGATTGGTATAGTTGGACAATCATAAATTGGCCGGGCTAAATTTAGCAATAGTAAATAAACACAACGACGACCTTCACATCTAATTAACCGAGAAAATTTGATATACATGATGATGGTGAACTTAATTCTCATATAGCACCAGTAGCTCAGTGGTAAAGCGTCAGCCAAAAGGTCATTTACTAGGTATGCTTTTTTGTACGCAGGTTCGAATCCATGTTTTGTCTGTATTTTCATTATATCAAATTATTTAGTTTTTACCCATTTTCGCAACACTTAAAATCAAGAAAAGATAAAATAAAAATTAAAATGCATAAACAAATTAAAGTTATTATAAAAGTTATCTGTTGGATTCGAACTCGCGCGGAGTAAAAGCATACCTTTGTTGCAAGTGGCCCCTGCGCTTTACCTACTGAGCTATTTCCACATTTCTTCTTAAGATGAAGTTAATACGCCTTATTAGTTACTTCAGGTGCAAAAGGTAAACATTAATGTTTATGTTCTGGTACTATTTATAGCCCGGCCAATTTATCTTTGTCCGATTATTACACTGAAATTCTGGCAAATGTGTTGGTTTGTGTAATTACACGTAATAAGACAAGATATTAAAAACTGTAAAATCATGCTTTATGCTCATTATATTGCTGTAAAAGATAACATTGCAGTACCATTGGATGGAATTTAGTTTCGTCAGAGAATTTGTTTGCATATTCGAATTTTTTCCAAATGAGACAATTTCAGGTTTATTGTTATTCAAATGACGTCAATGTTATACATGTACTATTATCCTGTAATCTAGACTAAAACAAGGGCAAGATAATTTGTACTCTTAACGTAATCAAGTTAATTTCAAGTCATTGAACTTTTGTTTGGATCATCCATTGATATGCCGACGGCAAATGTCTAGGAAAAGAATGTTTCATTTGATTTTGTTGATACTGAAATTTGACTATCGGGCGACTCATCTGTAGGGAATAAAATCTAATTTATTAAACAACAAGATGTTTGGATGGTTCGACAGAGATTCCATTGAAAATGTACTGTTAAATTAATTAGTCTATTACCGTACATCGGTTCATCGGTCCAAATCTGAATTGTGTGGGATTAGGTTTTGCTACACTGTTCTTGTCATACAACAAGATAATAAAACGAGAACCATGATCACATGGCCATCACCCGCCGTATATGATTGCCACTAATGAGTGTTAAATAGAAACAGGACTAGAAAGAAAAAGAAGGAAAGAGATGTTAGGGAAAATAAATAAAGAGTAAATTAATGAAATGGAAGCAGACAGAGTTCAATTGAAGGGTTATGTTTTGGTTGATCACCCTCATAATTGCAATTTGTCGAAAAATATGAGGACTATACTGACACACAAAAATGTCTATAAAATCATCATATTTATTTTTTTAAATGAAATGATTTCCCATGTGCCTAATAGTTATATTAATAAAAAAGAAGAGTTTTTTTCATTCTACAAAATATATAATGTCTAAATTCCTAAATAAAACTCCAATCAATGGGCACATATCACTATCAATTACCCAAATTTTTCTATGTACTGTAATGTCCGAATAACATACAGGTTCACCTTGAAATTATCAAGATAAAACATTTTGTACGACCCCACCCACCATATTTCATGCTTTAACGGTGTATAAATTCCTATAATCTAAATAACATATTTTTGAAAAAATATTTTCCACCATATAACAGTATAAATGCATGATTTAACTACAAATTATTACATTAACACTTAAAAAAAGACATGCTCCCAGTGGGTTTGAACCCACGACCCTTTAGGAATATGTCAAAATTATTTCAAAATTAAACAAAGAGAGATACTTTCAAAACTGGGCCATATAGAGTTATGGTTCTTGGTCACTGCACTAGTTGCTGTCTATTCACCTACCAAGTTTCAAGTCAATATCTCAAACAGTTTAAGAGTTATGCTCCGGACAAAATATGGGACGGAAGGACGGACGGACGCATACTATTCTTATATCCCTTAGCCTTCGAAAACGAACCGCTAAAATCCAAGTTTCACCAGTGAACAATTTGAAAGACATATACATGTAACTATAAAAAAGTTGGAAAACATAGTCAATCTACAGAGGCTTACGCTGCATGTCATATGCAAACTATATAACGTGCAAGTAAACTACCTAAACATAAAGCAGCTGGTATAATTTACCAGACGAAGGATACAAAATGAGGTCAAGAGAACACTTAAAGTATTGTAAGCAATTGTAAATCATCTAACTACGTGCACGAATAAGTTCTTTACGTATTTGCAATTTATTCCACACAATGATGCATACGGCGTATTTCTTACAATGACTTTAATTTGATACCTGTAAAACGCTTAAGCTGGTTATTTCTTCTGAGCGTAAATAATACATATATCGTAAATCCAATCGTTGGCACAAACTCTCGTCTGCCGGGGTTCAAATGAAGAGGATGTCCTACGTTACCGTGATTTACCACCACCGACATGGTACTAGCAACCTGTTACTATGTGTTGTAGTGTTTGTACTTTCGTGCCATATTGGTAAGGTTGGTTCACACTATGAGCGTTTCTCCCAGCGTTTGTCAGCGTTTCAAAGGTCGAATTTATGAGCCCAAACGTCGGTGAAATTACGCTCGCGGGGAGTAATATTTTTATTCACACTACGAACGTTGTGTATCTAACGCACGCTAACGTTTGGGAGCTTAACAACATGTGTCTGCGTTGTTGTTATTCTTTATCGGCGTATGTGAACCTTTACCAACGTAGGTTAGCGTAATTTAGTCCGAGGTGCAAAGTGTACCTAAGTTACTGAAACGTTATGGAAAGTTCGTCTGCCTTAACCACTTGCGTTGCTATCGCGTTAATTGCGTCTGGTACCCGTTGGCCAAACGTTCATTTGCGCTGGGGAAAGTTGGCTTTTGCCAGCCCTTGCGTTAATATCGCGTTATTTGCGCCGGATACCCGTTGGTCCCCGCTAGATAAACGTTCGATTAAATTCATTATCACTACCAGCGTTTCAGCAGACGTTTGCCAACGGAGTTTAACTCAAGCAAACTTTAATCCTGCGTTCAGGAACGTTTACAAACGGAGCTCAACTTACATGAGTGTTTATTTCCAAACGTCGGCAAAGTTTTTGCATGTTTAACATTTTCAACGAATACAGCGCTCTAGAGCGTTTACCAGCGATCGTCAACTTTTCAAAACGTTTAGTAACTTTTACTAGCGGAGCTGAACGTTTGCCCAAACGTCGGTCCAACCGAGCTCGAACCCAGCTTTAGTTGATTGCTGCTTTTCAAGTCTGATTGTTCTTGTCGTTTTGTGTTGGTGTGTAGATTCCGTGCGTGTTCCCAATACTTGCCTCGTATGTACACTTGCATGGATACCCCAAGTTGACATACAAACGATTTCAGAACATTATCTTTGTGAGTACTTGTTTCTTGATTAATTTTCCAAGTTTGTTTGATTTCAGCCTTAAACAACAAGTGGTTGTCATGGATTGTGTTGATATTTTACAACATGGGCTGAACTGTACTAATTGCTGTTATTGACTTGATTTTACCAATGTTCATGAACTTATGACCCGCTCATTCCACAGCTGTTCAGGATGTTTACACGTACATCGCGCTGAATTGACCAAACACTCGACGAAATATCAGAAACAATTTGTCTGCCTGTCTAGAATACTAGTATTACTTTGCAAGCATATATAATATGAGAATGAATAACGCACTACTAGTCTGCAGCTAGATAAGTGTGGTGAAGTTCAATGTCCGCCCTGATAGTTCTTTGTCACACTGAAGTAATATTACTAACAACACCTCGAATAACTAATTTCTAACACTAATTTTACAATAGCACACTTATTAAATATTTTACATCTAATATTGATATTAACAATTGAAATTAGATAAATGCATCCGTCTGATTAAAGGTACTTAAGATAGTAAATTGCGCAAACTATCGCAAACATTGCGACAACCGGTGAGGAATTATAATTTTATTTCTGGTTTTGATTTACATTAGTGCGAGTATTGCCTGCATTACGAGAACACATTTTCCGCAACATTCTCTATTATAAAACTGTAGCACTTAAAATTTTGAAATATTTGCAGCTATTTATGGTCAGTTAAGAGTATAGACACAGTCTCCGAATGAATTTCAGTATACATAATTGATAATGATCCACATGCGCAGCATTTGGAAACATTTGCGAAGCAATTTCGCTGACCAGATGTGCATTAATAATGTAATATTATAGTGCGGCCGAGATATGATGGCACAATAACATTTACACATGCTAATTAGCCGATGGGTTCATTTTCAACAGAAAGGGGTGCTTATTTACAGTCAGGGTCAATTAACGCTTGTTTCGTATTACGTTTTCGCATTATGAGCAAATATACAAGTCGATTTTACATGTGCCTCGTTAGCTCAGTCGGCAAAGCGTTGTAAATACAATAATATTATGGATAGAGGTTACTGGTTCGAATCTCACTTTTGTGCATTATTTTGGTAATGCATTGTATCCTTCAGTTCTAGTAAACTTTTTTTCTTAGTATATCCCGTTACACGTTGATTATCTAGTTACATTTTTTTCATTCGTATACTTTCTCTATTCTGTATATTTATTATATAATAGTTTATTATATTTATCTGGAACAGTCAGTTATAAATTAATATTCTGTACGTATACATATACATATAAATTATATGAATTAACATTGTTCATCAGCAGTGTTTGTGATATAATCATTTTAGAATCTGCAAAATCATCATCGCTAACATCTCGTCATAATCACTTTCATTATCATCATCATCATCATCAAAAGAATCCAGTGAGGTTTTGTTACTTCTTGATTTACTTACGCTATTGTGCAATTGCTTCGCCTTTATGCGTGAAATCGTCCTTTCTGATACCCCTGTCATCGCGGTAGTTTGTTTCCTTGACAGGACAACGGAATCACTGGCAGTTCTATTGATGCCACTCGTGTGCAGAATTCTAATACGTTATATATAAAGTATCTTCCTTGTTACGTTAAAACGATACGTTTAGCCATATTTTACACAGTTTATCTGGTTGTAAGTAACACACCCACAAATGCAAATACAGTTTGTGAAAAGTGTGCGGAAAAAACCACAGGTAACTGTATCATTAATAAACAGTACCTAAAAAAAATTTTTTTTTGTTAATTTAGAATTCTTATACAAGGTATATTTCCCGTAGAAGTGATCGTACAGTCACTGGGTGTATTTTGTTTTTTTTCCATAATTTAAAGCATTTACGGCATTAATCATCTATTTAAAGCTGTGGGTGATCAAAAACATCTTTGTGAATCGAAAGCATTCGAAAACATGCTTAAATTTACCTTCGTACGATATAATTCTTATTTAAACTTTGATTTTATTTTTCAAGGGCGATAAACGCTGTAGGAACGGCTGTAGTGGTTTTTAGTGTGTCTGACGGGTATTTCGAACGTATTTTATAACGGTCGTTTTCATTGGCGTAGTATACATCGTTTGTACGCTGGTAACCAAGTCCTGGGAAACCCCAATGAAATCAACCAATGAAAATCGTTGTTACAAAAAGGAAATCACGCGCATCATTCGGAACGTTCGCACAAACATGGAGTCATTTTGACATTTAAATATGCAAACGATTCGTTTTTCGGCTTACACGTATACATTCACTGAAGTGAACATGTGTCAACCAGGTAAATCTGTTCCAACTTTTTCGTTCTTTAATTTTACCGCATTATTATGTTTCTACACAACGGTAAATTCGACATATGGTGGTGATTTTCTCAATATTTCCGTTTTTTTGTTTTTATTGAGTCCACCCCAGTGACCGGTTGGATACCGTAATACGTATTTATGGCATAACTGTTTAACTACTTGACCAATTTCGATGGGATTTCGCATGACAGTAGTTATAGTCATGTTTTTTACGAATATAATTACTTTATGAAGATATCGAAAGCGAATTCTTGTTTTTGATACCTGGTCAATTCATGGAAATACACCTTTTTTTTAGGTACTGCTTATTAATGATACAGTTACCTGTGGAAAAAACATTCGCGAAACAAAATAGTAATAAAAAAAATGAATCTGATGGGATTGGAACCCGGACCGTCCGCGTTGAGATTAGAAGCGTTACCACTAGACCATATAATAAGCACATTGATCTTCGTCTTTAATTAAATAAATTAAAATAAATGAACAAGCGCTTAGATAATCGTGATTTATTTACTTACCCGCGTTTTGATATGGACTAATCCAACCAGTGACGTTTACACAATGTTATTGTGCCATCATATCTTGGCCGCACTATATCAATGGTGGATATACAAGCAGAAAATAACGAACTCTGTGTAGGTTTGTTACCATGTAAATGTGTGAGCAAATTGTTCGCAACAAAGCAATAAAAAAGTTCAAGATGAGGAGAATATTTTCCATGTAACCCCCTGGTGGCCATGTTTTTATGAATCAAAATTATTTGAAGGAATATGGTAGAATTGGTAACTAGAGGAGCATTAAAAACAATTGGCCCCCTGGTTGCAGATGTTGTTGACGCACACACGCACTGACAAAAGGGGATTCCAAACGCTCACCTTGACACTATGTTTACCCATCAAAATTAGATTAACAAGTGTATCTTAACCCATGAACATAATTTGAACAATCTTGGTAGTTGTCCAAGGATTCTTTAAACCAAATATCTAAGCTATATGCCTTAGTGTCTGACAAGGTGTTTTCTGTGCTCGGCTGGTTCAGGTGGGCATTGTGCCTTGCGTGTGTTTTATGTTTTCTGTGCTCGGCTGGTTCAGGTGGGCATTGTGCTTTGCGTGTGTTTTATGTTTTCTGTGCTCGGCTGGTTCAGGTAGGCATTGTGCCTTGCGTGTGTTTTATGTTTTCTGTGCTCGGTTGGTTCAGGTGGGCATTGTGCCTTGCGTGTGTTTTATGTTTTCTGTGCTCGACTAGTTACATATGTAAGCTGAGTGCTCGCTGCTTTCCCTTATCTTTTTGTAAGAATTTCCGTATATAAGTCTATGTAAAATAACGTGACCCAGCATAATTGTTAGTGCAATAATATGCCATCATCTGCACAGAGGAACACGTTTATTGATTTCTCGCATATCGATGCCAGAAATGAAGCTCTACTAACGTGTACTACCGTTGTTTGGCGAGCACAGTTTAAATGTCCATTATGGAAACCAATATTAACTTCGACTTTTATAATGTTTGAACTTATTTTTTACTGACTAAATGTGCATTTAGTTATCCCCCGACGGAAAGGGGTATTGTAATAGTCAGCGTCCGTGCGTCCTTCCGTCCCATATTTATTGTTCAGAGCATTACTCCAAAACTATTCACGGTATTGACTTGATATATAAGTACATGGCAACTAGGAGAAGTGCAGTGACAAAGGACCATACCGCTAACCCATAAGTCAAGTTTTATAATTATCTCCCCTTGTTTAATTTTAAGATAACTTTTTGTTCAGAGCATACTAGTAACTCGAAAACTATTTGATTTTTTTATTATTTTTATTTTATTTTAAAGTAATATTTTGTCAACAGCATTACTTCATATTCCTAGTTGGCTAGAAACTTGAAAATATTTATAGATGGTAACTTTGATAAAGATCAAGATAAATATATTACATCTAGTCCTGTTTCTATTAAACACATGTAAGTAGTAGCAGCAAACATATACGGCCATGTAATCATGGTTCATAATTATACAATTCAATAATAACAATGGTTTCATTCTCCAATCGAAGTGACGAGTCAATAATTTATCAAAGCTAGAGTTGTCCTTCTCTACAGATGTGCGTATTCTTGTTGTATGTATCTACTTCATACGAACGTGTTGTTGTAGTCAGTAAAGCAAGTTGTCTTTGAATATATTGAACGGTTTTTTAAACTATGGCCAATGTTGAGATTTTTAAGCAACCAAGGGTCATAAGTCAAAATTATTAAAGCAAGAGTTGTTGCCCTTTGCTAAGGAATTGCGCCTAATTACTGTCCATAAGTATAGCAAATACTGTAGCGCATAGACAGGCCAAAACCACACAGAAACGACGACAGCGCCGAGTCACTCACGCCGAGCATAGCCTTTATTTGCCAGTCGGCTTTCTGCTGAAATATGGCAGGCATATGAGTGACTCCCCCCGTATTTGAACCCCGGACGCCAGATTAGACGGCAAGCGTACTAACCATTGAACTACGGCACACGCCGAATCAGACATAAAACGAACCATCCATATCCCCAAAAATAGATATTTCAAGCAAGTTTATATACTCACCCCGCAAAGAATGACACACTGCGGAGTTCGAATTCCGTGCATAATTAACTATAAAGGGAGGTCATATGAATGGCAACTGCAATATCTATTATGATTTTAAGTTACGAAGTAAAAATATCTTTAAAGAGGAGAGTTATATAAAACTGCGGAATATAACTTACTTGTGATACAAATAATGTCATCAATACATAACTGAAGACAACAATAAACGTACGAGTGGTAGATATACCGTAGTTGATGAGGTAGTTATTTCCCATGTGCAGAATGTATTACCAGTTGATGCATACCGCAAAAATTAATTCCCGATTATCTGGCAGGTCCCAGAAACAAAACCTACCAATTTTAGGCACACATCGCATGTGTTTTGCCCGCGGAAATAACCTGATATACGGTCGATCTGTAAATAATCCGCGATAACATACGATGTGGTTACATGTACACTTAAAAATCTAATTTGTCAACTAAATATAAATACATGACATGTACTGCAATTCAACATGGTTCTGTCCTCCTGGCATGAATGAATAAACGTTGAACGTAATAAACACTTTTTACGAAAGACAGCACAGAAAACTCATTTAGGATATTATATTGTATATATCAACTTCATGTGGTATACGTTCACGTGTCCAATACTCGGAAATAAATGTATTAGCTATGTTACTGCCAAGATTGGTATAGGCAATGAAATGCTTATGACGACAGCACTAAATTAATAAATATTTTACACTGTATAAATTTGTCAATACGTCTAAACAATTTCGTCAAGTACATGTGCCTCTGTCGTCTACGCCACGCCATAATCAAATCATGTTCATATAACACATAACGTGTCGGTCACGTTATCGATCAATACATGTTCGGATGATCTAAATAATTTCTTGGTACCTAAACACTTCGACGAATTGTCTGATTGGCAACCCTATTAAAATTGATACTATGTAATATATTTCATTCCACGCACTAATCTATCGATTTATAGAAATACAACATGAGTTCAGGTACACAATCATCCATGTTGGACGGCTTTCGTGCACGCGGTTCTCATGTACGGCATGGACTAGTTTTGTACTTTGTAGGAAATGTATTTTCCGAGAATTGCCTTTTATGAAAAACCTTAAGTCTCGCGAGATGAGCAATGCGGAACGTTGTTCCAATTGTCTTATCAATATATTTTAATTATTTAGCTATTTAAAACAAGAGCCATCAAAGACGGTTAATGCTCCCCGTGGGATGTTTGTCACAGGAAAAAAAATGGTCAAACAAGTCAACTTGGTTTTCCGACAAATGTTAAGTTATACAGTTTTATACAATTTAGTAAATAGTTATAGTGCAAATCTTCCAAGGGGCATAACTGTATGAATAATCAGCGAACCGGAACGTGCCGACGATATGCGCATCTCCACTTGTTACTGCACCTATCCATGAAGTTTTATTAAAAATCTTAGCAGTGGTTCTTGAGAAAAAGCGCGGACAAGAATTTAGTATATAGTTATTGTGCAACTCTTCCACGGGGCATAACTGTGTGAATAATCAGCGAACCGGAACGTGCTGACGATATGCACATCTCCACTTGGTAGTGAAGCTATCCATGAAGTTTTGTTAAAATCTGAGCAGTGGTTCTTGAGAAATAGCGCGGACAAGAATGTATAGTGCAAAATCTTCCTAGGGGCATAACTGTGTGAATAATCAGCGAACCGGATCGTGCATCTCCACTTGGTAGTGGAGCTATCCATGAAGTTTTGTTAAAATCTGAGCAGTGGTTCTTGAGAAATAGCCCGGACAAGAAAGTGCGACGGACGGACGGACGGACACACGGACGGACACTTCGGCGACTTTATGCTCCCCGAATTTCTTCGGGGAGCATAAAATACCATCCAATGACCATTCATGTTTTGATTGAAATTGGACAAGATGTTTAGGAGAAGTCGTTAAAATGAATTTGTGACGCACACATGGATGATGGACGAAGACCAAATACAAGAGCTCACATTGTCACCATATGATAGATAAGCTAACAAGAGCGATATTCCGCATAGAATCCTTTTTATGCAATACAATGAATCTGCAAGAAACATAGAAGTAAACAATAACTTAACAGTAGGTAATGTCATAAATATCCCTATTTTTTGTTTGAAAGCCTTCACTAGGTAATTTTTTCATCAAGAGTTTTGAGATGCTCTTCAAGCTGAGAGGTATCCAACATAAAGAGAAAAGCTTAACAGTGATTTGTTTTTTTTTAGACTTCAGACTTAATTTTCAATTACTTAATATTCCGTTTACTTCCAAACTGTAAACTATGATTATAGTTTCACGGTCTAAGAACATCTCTGAATAAAATTCGGCAGACGTCCGGAACAAGAAATTCAAACAATTCAGTTCCAATTGATAATTGAATACTGTACTGTCCAACTGGAATACAAGACATCGAAATTCCATTCAAACCAGATGTTCATGTTGCGAAGAATCATTAGGCACACATGAATACATCCTGTTTTCCAAAAGGCCAAACAAGATCAAAAGTGCTAGAAATAAACATATATGGCTAGAACCAAAACTTCAACAACCCCTAACTATGCTAACCGAGGTGCCATTGATTGCATTTTAATCCATATACTCTAAATATATAAGTAAGAGGGTTTCATTTTCATATTAAGCTCATTTATTAACTCATAAAAACCGGTTACCATGTAAACGAAAATGCTTATGTTTCAGAACTATTCCCCTTTTTGGCAGAAACGAAGGCGGAACGTCCTTATCGCGGTGTTGTTAATGCTTCATTTATCCATATTTTATCAACGCGTTCATTTTACAGAGTCCCTACAATCTCAAAAGCAAAGGAACCATGAGTAGGTTGCTTGCATGATGCGTACGTTTTTATGTTTGGATTTATCGCGAGGACTTTCCAGGTTTCGCTTAATCTTAATGAACTGTCGTTGCTCTGTGATTGTGTATTGAACGACATGCTCGGCGGCGCGCGCTGCACCCTCGTGACAATAAGTGACGTTATCAAGTTTATTGTGACGACACACAATTAAACGCTGGATAATTGATAGATCTATATCAGCTGGTAATGTCATTGTTCTAGAATCAATATTTCGAAAGTTAGACGGTAAGTTCTCGAATATATTGATCATCCCTGAGGCTCGTACTATGATGGCGTTATAAAAGCACATTGTCATGCACGGCGGATGTCTGCCATAGTTAAAAAATGATAATAATAAATCGGCCAGCACTCTAGCAGAAGTGGCAGAGCATAAAATACAAACAAAGGAACATGCAAAAACCATAAATAAAATTTCGTCGCTGTCGTTCAAAAATGACGTAACTGCAAAATCAATAGTTTTCAGGAAGGACAAAAAACTACACTGAACTTTTCTGTGGGAGCAAAAAACTACATAGAACTTTACAAACTTGCTTAATTGAGTTCAAATTTGATGTTTAGCTATTGTACACACTTTGTTTATGGCAACATGTACTTTATTAGCCTATCAAATGTTGTAATGATAAGCAATTGTAGTTACGACCCTTTTTATAATAGGGATGATAGTTTTTGTTCAGATACACATATTTTTCTGAACCGATAACCGGATATTCAGTATTGTCCAAGCTATACTAACTGTAAAAAGTGTTTTAAGTTGTTACTGCCTTAAAACAAGTATAGTTAACGGCCTTGAAATAACTTACAACAACCCATCACCTCACACATAACTTGGAGAAAATGTCGTTTGTGTCACTATCAAAAAATGCGTGTAGCGAAAATGGTGAAACTATGTTGGTCTACTGCAGATACGACTTTTTCTCCAAGCAACCAGACAACATTTTGACTTTTGACTTTTTGTCACATGCTAGTATCGTTCGTTTGCTATTGTACTGGAGGTTCACTACTTTCGCATATGACGCGGCAAATAGTATTCAGTTGGATAAACACGGAACACATTTGTCGAAATTTTGCAGTTACGTCATTTTCGAACGACAGCGACGAAATACGGAATATCACTGCAGTGTATTGATCCGTTGCGCCGTATTACCTCAAGTTGCTTGTGTAATGCCGTTTCTCATGAGACCGCTAGGTCGAGTAACATGCGGTATGGCGCAAGCAACAAGAGGTAATACGGCGCAACGGATCAACACCACTGCAGTAATATTCCTTTTATTATATACGTTCAAAAGTGAGAAAAGCGCTTTTACGCGCGAAAATGCGTTTGATGTGTATACATTGACGTCATGAACGTCGGCATATTTTCGGTATATAACGCGACGACCATTCATAAAGGGCAATTGTTTACGTCGTGACGTCATTGACGTTGGCATATGTTCGGCATATAACACGTCAGACATGCATGATACGTATTCGGAAAACCAGACATGTATGATACGGAAAATGCAATCTGTCGCGTTGTATTCCACTGCGCGATTTGGCCTGTATTCGTGACAATACATTGCTAGATATATAATAAAAGCCATTATTGATTATAATTCTGGATAGAGAGAACTAGTTCAGTAGTGGAACGTGTCAATTGCTGCTTCCACAAACATAATGAAATCTGTCAAGAGGTACTTCAGTATACGATGTACTTGCTACTCCAATATCGTTAATATGCCACCGTGTTAAACATGGCGAAAGATTCTGTATCCGAATAATCCCAATTCTGTACATACAATCTGGAGGCGCCCTAGTTATTTGTAAGTACTATTGAACATTAACGGTTATGATTGCTCGATTCAATCAGTCTAGATCTAATCAGCCTTTTTTCATAGTAATATTTCAAGCAACAACTACACTTACTGTTCATTGTATTTGCAATACGGCTTCAACAAAACTAAACTCTATGTAGAGGCAATTATATTTCACCATTTGATAAAGACCATATTACAACCTTATTTAAGGTGTTTTTAATTAGCCTAAGCACGTGTGCTTTGCTGCAGAATATAAAACAATGTACGAGTTCGGATGTGTAGTATTTAAATGACCAGTGCGTTAATATGTTCGCATTTGAACGAGTGCCTGTGTATTATTCTAACTAAAGACCCTGTCACACAGTGTCGAGTATGAGCTACGAGTTGCGGAGCGTTGTAACAACACGGTTGGTGTCGCGTACATGTACACATGTCGTCCTATGTCGCTGTGATGTCTTCTTATACTGCCATAACTATCCAAGGCGCGGCGAGAATTTTAAACGGTTTGAATTTCTCGCCTCGTACTTGTGTCGAAGGAATCTCGCGCATTCTATAACATATGTCGTAGACGTGTCTTCCTACGTCGTAGCAATTAGTCGCCAAATAAAACAGATCTACGACATACTACGAGTTTCTGCGAGTTTGATCGAGTTTAGTAGACTTGCGTGCGATATCTGATCGACGTACGGCGGGTTTGCAAGGCATCATTGCGACATATATACGATATTCGATATGTTTTGTGCAACTTGTTACGATATTGCATCGAGTTGTTGGCTTTTTAAAGCAACATGGTTGAAATTCCCTCGAGCCCCAGACAGCTTTGCAACACTATACCATTCTTCATTTTTCATTTCTAAGTAATTTTTTTTCGAATAAGAAATTATTATTTAAATTAGTAAATACTTTCGACGTAATTCTTTAACTTTTTAGGACTTAAGATAGCTATAACTAGACATTGCAGCCTTTTAACTGGGGAAACCCAGTATTCGCATTACATACCAACTCAGAAATCACTACGATTTTAACGATGTAATTTCTCCACAACCAATCCATCCGAGCAAGTAACTAGTTCCACCAAATCTCAAACATTTTTAAGAAAATTTGTTTATACCAATTGAATTAATTTATATTTGTTTGTAGTGTGTGAACTTTTTGAAAGTTATTGTCGATGACTTAATGTATTTTAGCGAATAAATTACTACCGTCTGTAAAATGACTAATGATTTTTGAGGGGCGATAAAAATGTCACTGTTAAAAGTAACCCGTTGAGCAGGCGAACTTTACACAATTCATGGTTTTAACATCATATTACAATTTAGCTAGAAACTACTAACCAAATGTTTGCTTATGTTTCACTATTTACAATATTTTGCATTTTTTGATAGTATTGATCCACGTTGAACATCCATTAACTTACCAGAGATCTTCAGCTAAATATTTTGAGTCTACCGTTAGTACAACCCTTTTCCCAGCGTAGTTGCATAAATATTTTCCGCCGAAAACCGAGACCATATCAGTTATTTGTGTTTCGTCCCCATCTTTTTCGTTCGCGCTATTCGTTCTTTATCCAGTTCGTATACAGGTAGCGTTTTGGAATTAGGACTCTGTTAGTTTTTAGTTACTAGTTTTTTTTCATTTTCTCGCGCCAATGTAAATAGTATTGGTCGACGTTTTATCCGTTGGTTCACCACAGATCATCAACAAAATAGTTTGCGTCTGTCGTTAGGACGACTCCTGTCCAAGCGCTGAGCTGTTTATACAATTGTCCGCCGAAAGTCGAGACCATAGCGAGTATTTGTGTTTCGACCCCTATTTTATTAGTTCCCGCTAATCATACCCTGTCCGGTCGTTTTATTATTTATTTATGCAACCTAAGAGTTGTTGAATTATGATTTTGTGTAGTTTTTAGTTTTTTTACATTTTCTTGATCCCATTAAATCACTATCCCATTTCTTATATTCGTTTGATTTACTACAATCAGAATAATTTGCGCGGAAACGTTTTAACAAAATTTAATGTTTTATTCTATTAATTACGCGAGTCTGACCTGCAATTTGGTAAGTCTTGATGTCCGCGGGCACATTCAATGTTTGATAATTCATTTAACGAGCATCTTATGAAGTAATGTGAGTAAAAACCGGAAAACACGTCAGTTGCTATTGCGTCACAGAAACCTTGTCACAAAATTCATATCTTTTTTGAAATCCATTACCATTTAAGGAGAAACCCTATATTTCCAAGAATTGCGATTTACCCAGTAACAGTACTTCAGTTTGATTACTATTGAGACTATGTCATTTAGCTTAGACATTCAGTTTTTTTATTGCTGTAACTAGTTCAATCAGCTAGGACTTGGACAGTTCATGTTCTAGTTCGGTTATGTGTCGGACAGTGTGCCTTTTATGTTTTCTGTGCTCGACCGGTTAGTTGAGTGTTGCCTTCCCTGTGCGACTTAATATTATCTTTTTTTGTGAATATGGTTCTTAATCATATTACGTAGTCTAATTAGGTTAAGTGCTGTATCCACGATATCTATCCGTAAGATGTTCTATCATTTTTGCGACATTACTGTATGTCACAAACCATGGAGAATCAGGATTATGACTGATCGTAAAAGGAAACCTACAAACTGAAGTGTATCCTTATAATGTTGTTACTTTGTCTGTAACCACTTCCTTCTAAACTAAGTCGGGTGTATCATTGGAGTATAATTAAGTTGTCTGGAAACGTTTCCTGTTCTACTCAAATACTTATTTGCAGCCTTGACGTTTCCTGTTCAACTTTGATACGTATATTCAGACTTGGCGTTTCCTGTTTAACTTAGATACGTATATGCAGATTGAATTCCATACATTTAAAATGTTTTGGAAGATTTTATTTATGTACTTATCCAATGAAAACAAAGTTGTTGATTATTGTTCAAGGAGATGATTTCAATGTTTTGTCGTCAACACAATCAAATGGAAAGCATTTACGATCTGTAAAGACGGTAATTGCTGCAAAGTCTCTATACTGGCGTAGTAGTCATCGTACAATGTTTGACATCAAAATATGCCGAGCATACGATAATTTTACGTTGAGTACCAATGATGCTACGGTGCGTTCGAACAATCTAGCGTTAATTACCATCATTACAATTCTCATAAAATGGCGGCACAACGTCGTGACGTTTAGCATGACATCATGACAATGTTAAGTCATAACAACAGTGAAGAATCAGTGTGATCAGATAAGTATTAAAACTTTGACAAGCGGTTTTTATAGCTATAGAGGTTTAACGACAAAATGCTCCACAGTATACACTGAGCGGCTTTGAAAACGCAACACTAATGAAAATCAAGATAACTCTTTTATTTATTAATATTTCTTAACGAAATTTTGTGTGCGCGTTATTGGCTACAAATGGATTGTACCTCGATGTTCTTTCCATCTAAATTCGCTACAATGGCGCATTGAATCATGAAACGGATAAAGCGAAAAATGTAAGAGGAATTCATTGGATGATGCAATTATTTTTTATGTATGATCAATTTGAATAGTCAATCAATCGACACATTCGAAAAACACAAACTAAGACGATTTACCACTCCGCAACATAGTAGTCGTGAAGTTTCAAAAACGCCTGATAGCAATGTTTCAGGTTTTCCGAAAAATACTACCAACTTTACAGTCTAGGGGAAGTAATGCTGGATATAGATAGAGTGAATAAAATTCTTTTTTTTTAATCTTAATTGAACTTAATGTTTATCCGTGTTTTATTTTATGTCTGTCTCCATGATATGCACGGACACTTGTCATGGAATGAAATTGATTGTTATGCCATATATCTTAGCTATAAATGTTGAATATTTCAGTAAAATATAATGCATAATGGCCGAGTTATGGGTTAATACATACATGCGTACATATAAGCTATCTAAGTTTTAAAAGTGTATTAGATTGTATCGTTTGAGAGGTGAAATAATATCAATCATAACGATACTAACACACCCAAATGTATATGTCATCAAATGTATACATGGATGTGTAGATACTTGTTTTCCTATCACTGTAATTTACTATAGTGTTCTGCTGCGAAACTGCCGGCATAACATACGCGGGCCGGGAACGTTTCGCCTTTATCTCGTATTGTGAATATGACAAATGTATAATAACTATATTATGGCTGCGTGATTTATGTTATGCTTGGGGAAAGATGATTAATGCTGCTCTTTGTTGTACTGTGTGTGTTTTCAACTTGGAATTTGAATAGCTAACGCTGTTATAATCAATAATTAAACAGCCAAGAAAGCTATATATAATGAAGTCATGCAAATTTCAGGAAGTTAAGCGGCTCATCTGAGACATTTTGTCAACAACACTGCAACACCATTTTAACTTACGACGTACTAAAGATGCCATGCGCAAATTCTGAACCCACATCATGTGAAATTTGCAGACAACTCGCTTAATAACAGTAAAATACAAAAATCTAATGTTGATTTCAGTGTCTTTGATTACAAGTTGTCTGGTGTTGTCAATGATTTCTATCAATATGTCACGTAGTTATACCCCTGTATAGCGTGTTGTCAATGATTTCTATCAATATGTTACGTAGTTATACCCCTGTATAACGTGTTGTCAATTATTTTTATCAATGTGTTACGTAGTTATACCCCTGTATAACGTGTTGTCAATGATTTCTATCAATATGTTACGTAGTTATACCCCTGTATAACGTGTTGTCAATGATTTCTATCAATATGTTGCGTAGTTATACCCCTGTATAACGTGTTGTTAGTGGGAGGATACTGGACTCAGCTGGTCCGTAAGATGGTGCTCTGTCTGTCCGTACTCACCACCTTGTAGTTGTGGTTTGTCGAACAGTAGGCTATATTTAGATTCTGTTCTTTCCGTTGCTTTCTGGGTGCATAATGTTGTTTATGGGTTTTACAAACAAACGGATGAACAAAAGAAAACCCCACAATGTCAAGTCAGCGAGAACGTCCGTTCGTCTGTCTGTAGACAAAATCTTGTGGACGCAACTTCTCCTACATACTTCAAACCCTCACAGATGAATAAAAACAGGTAGATTTGCATGAAGGAAATAATTTACGCTGGTAAGGTATTTGACGGATTTATGGTCAGTTGTTTTCTGTTCACCATAGTATACGATATATAGTGAAATTTTCTTACAACTTACAACTCGTAAAATTTTGTCAGAATTTCCGGTAAACTTTCACAGATGACCAACCTCAACATATTGATGTGCATAAGGAAAGGAATTAGCTCTGTGATTATAGCCCTTTGTTTTATATTCATTATATAGCATATACTGTAAAATCATTTAATTGAAATGGAACAAATTTTCTGGGTTTTGGTGAAAATGACTATTGCGTGTAGACGTTATTTCAAGGATTTCGAATTCCAAGAAAAACGGAAAGGTCAAAATTCACAAAAATATCGAAAATCATTCAAAAATCAAAAAGGTATAATTGTTTTATTACATGTTAATATTTGCAATAAACTACCCCAAAACCCTGTCTTATACCTGACTGAACATAAAAGCAACTTATGACAGTCACAGTAAACTTGACATGTATTGGTATAATTATTTATTTATCCATGGAATTAAATCTCCCACGAGTATTAGTGATTTTACAGTAGTGACAATTTGTGTGGATGCTAATCTTCTCTTAGTTTTTTGCAGCATTTCATTCAAAACAACATAAAGGAGTAGACCTATGTGCGTGAGAGGAAAATAAAATGCCGTGGTTTTTGCCATGCGGTACTATATTGGTCTGCCGAGTGGCGACAGCTCTAGTTTTATAAGACTTATGCAAATTATAAAATACTTCGCCGACATACATCAGCTACAGTTACTAGACTGAATGTCTAGGAAAAATTGCGGAAAGAAAAATGACAACAGTGTAAATATTGATTATTGTATCAACAAGATGATTTAGTTAAGAAGAATGATCATTTGATGACCTTTTTTGATTCGTTTGTATCGTTCTGACAGCTCTTGTGTCAAATGATGCAAAATGTAAGCGTTTTCCAGTAGGACTTTCGTCAGTGGTGAACACGAACCCATGTGCAAACATATGTTGAATTGGGTAATACAAAACGCATGACGTGCTTACTTTGAAGCAGCGTGGAGAAAAGACATCAATAATTAGCCGAGTATAGCCTTTATTTGCCAGTCCAGTTTCTGCTGAAATATGGCAGGCATATGAATGTCTCAATCTGTATTTGAACCCGTTTGAGACAGCTTTGACGACAAGCGCGCTAACCATAGCTACATTTCTTAATCACATATCGTAGGTGACAATCCTAAACCCTGTATCTACAAAATCACAACTTTTCAGGAGACGAAAAAAACTGTTTTGTGATAAATATAAACGATGGGAAATGCTGTTCTTTCACCAATAACGATAGAAATATGTTAGGAAACAACCATTAATGGTTCGACAGGGATGCAATAAATCCAGCACAGCAACGGTAGTTACGACATTTCAGCATCGTGATTGGCCATTGATGTTGTGATTTTTTATAGTTACGTCATTTCCGTTTCTCAAAATGTATTACTCAATAACTTCATTTTGTTCATATAACTTTGTTTCTAAGCTGCAAAATAAAGGTGTCTAGATGAGTGCAACTACATGTAACAGAAACTTTTGTCGTGCTACAAACAACAAAAAAGTACTAATTATAAAAACATTTTTTTTTTACTTTATTTACTTTAAAAGTCCACTTGAATCAATTAACAGTGAAATGATTTTCTGATATTCTAATTGCAATACATCCTCATACATCAGTGGTTAGCCAAGTTCCCAGATCTCACAGGTGAAGAATACTCTGATGAACGAGAATTATTGCAATAGGAAACGGTTCCAAACCCTCAATTATTACATGAATCATGATACAAAAATTGTCTTGTTTGATACCTGCACAAAGTAAGGCGCTAAATAAAAGCAGTTTCCATTAAAATACGTATTTTACATGCAAGTATCTTAGTAAGACACAGCATTGATATATCCTTTAAAATAATTGCAGTAAATCATTTATGAAGCCACTACAGGCAAATGCAACAAAACAAAACATCTAACAGTTATTATAAAACGATTCAGAACAAAACGGGTCTTAAACAAGGTACATATTTTCACACTGACGCCTGACATAGCGTGATAAACTGTCAACCTTGTTATACTACTGCAAACTAAGGGGCCTTTGAGCGGGAATTATGATATTGCGACCGGTATAATTCCAGATCAGGCAGCAGGTAATATTATCGACACTGAAAGGGTTACCACCCAAACCTGTATGAAAGGGTTCTTAGTCAAATATATTTAACCTAGCAACGTGGGTCCTCATGTGTGGCCACTCTGGTCGCAGTTTTCTCTAATCAGTTTATATTGAATTACTTTACTTTAGGATCTACTGGTATTACATCATCATCATGGCAATCTGTGTCTTCTGTTTCATCTGTATATTAACTGTTTGCACGTGTATTATTGTTTTCTTCTGTATTAAGAGTTGGAAACTCTCCTTTATTGTCAATACGCATGGTTACATTTGATGGTATCAGTTCTTTTGTCCAGTCATTGCAATTGGTATCTGAAACTGTGCCAATATTTCACACTCACTTCACGTAAACTAGATGGTATAGTGCGGCCAAGATATGATGGCACAATAACATTGTGTAAACGTCACTGGTTGGATTAGCCAATATCAAAACGCGGGTAAGTAAATAAATCACGATCATCTAAGCGCTTGTTCAGTTATTTTAACTTATTTAATTAAGGATGAAGATCGTTGTGCTTACTATATAGTCTAGTGGTAACAATTCTAATCTCAACGCAGACGGTCTGGGTTCGAATCCCATCCGAATCTTTTTTTACTTTTATTTTGTTTCGCGAATTTCCTTTCCGCACACTTTTCACAAAACTGTATTTGTGTGTGTATTATTTACAACAAGATAAACTGTGCACGCTGCACATCATTAAATTGAATTATGGCTAAATGTATCGTTTTAATGCAGCAAGGACGATGCATTGTGTCGAATGTATTAGACTTCTGAACACGAGAGGCATCAATAGAACTGCCAGTGATTCCGTTGTCCTGTCCACGGAAACAAACTACCCCGATGACAGGGGTATCAAAAAGGACGGTTTCACGCATATAGGGACGAAATTGCACAACGGTGTAAGAAAATCAAGAAGAAACAAAATTTCACTGGATTCTTTTGATGATAATGACATTGATTATGACGAGGCGGATGGTGATAGTGATGATAAGTTTGCAGATTTCTAAAATGATTCTGTCACAGACACTGCTGATGAACAATGTTAATTCTTATAATTTATATACACATGTATACATACAGAATATTAATTTTCAATCGATTGTTCTAGATAAATATAATAAAATATTATATAATATTATACAGAATAGAGAAAGTATACGAATGAAAAAAAATGTAACAAGATAATCAACGTGTAACGGTATATACTAAGAAAAAAGTTTACTAGAACTGAAGAATACAATTCATTACCAAAAATGCACAAGAGTGAGACTCGAACCAGTAACCTCCTTCCATAATATTGTTGTATTTCCAACGCTTTACCGACTGAGCTAGCGAGGCACATTGAAAAGGGACTCTTATATTTGCTCATATTGCGAAAACGTAATACGAGACAAGCGTTTATTGACCCTGACTGTAAATAAGCACCCCTTTCTGTTGAAACTGAACCCATCGGCTAATTAGCGTGTGTAGATGTTATTGTGCCATCATATCTTGGCCGCACTATAGTTGTTCTTCATTGTTCTTCATTGTCAATATTCATCGCCACACTTGATGATATTCTTTCTCAAGGAGAATATTTTTCATTGATATCTGAAATCATGTCAATATTGCACATACTACCTTCATAAGACATTTATTTAATAGAAATTCTCCTCCCTTGTCAACATTTATCAGTAGGGCTATACTTGATGATACTTCTCTCTGTCATTCATATCTTAAAATTTGTTAGTGTTACTCTTTGCATGTGAACTAAAACTAAACTCTCCTCCATTTGTATTACTTATGTTTGCTTCATTTAATGAGTCTTTTTCTCATTTAACATTAGCGCCGTCATTCTTCACTATGCTTACCTCGCGGAAATATTTTCACGAATACATTTTCAATTGTTTCGTGCAATAAGACTTATAATGGAATGCTAAATACGTTTGTTTCTGATTCTCCATTTGAAGGACACTTGAAGGTATAACATGTACGGTTTAATTTTACAATCACACTGCCTAGCGGACACTTGTATGCCAGATAAATCAAGTGCTAGTACTAATGCTAACTACTGTTTCTGGTTCTACACTTGTAAAGGACAAGTACAGCTGGTCAAGATCGGCCAACTTTGAGAGTACATGAATATCTCCATCAACTAAGTTCTTACACTCTGACAAGTTTAGTATTCGAAGACTCGGCAAGTAATGTACTAAAACACACTTGAAAGTTCTCATTTACTTATATCAAACCAATGCAAGGATTTTGCATTGCACAAGTTGGTTGTAAATACAAAGTCGAGTTCGAAGACAGTACGTGAAAGGTCAGCATATGCTGAAAGGTCAGCATATGGTATAAGTAATATCTCGAACCCGACTGAATGATTTAATATTCGTTTAATTGTATCAACACTTGCAGCGAAAGGATGGTCTAAGATAGACTCTATGTCCTTCCAAAGTGCACTGTTTCCTTCTATAATGTTATTGAAGGTATTCACAAGTTCTATTGACTGATTGTAGAAGTGCCTTAAGTTCTATTTTGCTGCACTGAGACTATATACCCTTCCCGAAGAAAAACACACTTCTACCAAAAACTCACTTAAAACCAACTTATTAGTGGGTTTTTCCTGCGTTTTTTGACAAAAGTATGCTAAAAGCGAGTTTTTCTTGGGTTTTTTGACAATAAGTGTGTTTTTTGTTGGCTAAAGTGGGTCTTTTTATCAAATAAGTTGGTTTAAGTGCGTCTTTTAGTACAGGAAGTGTGTTTTTGTTGGTCTTTTCATAAATGAAGTTGGTTAAAGTGGGTCTTTAACGAAAATAAGTTGGCTAAAGTGCGTCTTTTGAATAATGGTATTCTCAGAAGTGGGTTAAAGTGGGTTTTAAGTTGGTCTTTTACATTTTTGATAATTTTTCGTTAGTTGAGCTTCGCATTAAAAAGACTCACTTAAAACCCACTTCTGAAGGAAGTTGGTCTTTTGTTTTGAAATGTTGACATTCACTGAACACAAGATCTTAGATCTACTCATATGTCTCATAGTTCGAATGTAACGCATGATCTATCACGTATATTCTCATTTGGTATTTCAATTGGTGTTTATGCATGGTAATATGTTTTTTAATTTTCACAAAGGACATGTTATTTAAAGTCCTTCATGTAAATTAAATATCCTGTGCTAAAAACAACGGACCTTATTTTTTTAATGCCGCCGCGCGCAGTTGAAATATGGCTGGCATATGTGTGCCTCCGCCCGGATTTGAACCCGGTCGCCAACTTCACTGTCTAGTGTATTTGACAGCATCATGTAAATATACAACAACCCATAATAACATTAAAATTAATATAAATTATATTGGTAATGACGAATGCAACATATCGAACTATACGTATATGATTACCGAGGGGTGAAAAGCTTATCAATAAGCTTCAGTTTAGCTTATTCATATAAATGCAAAGTCCTGCAAACGCATTTATAATGTTTCACTCAGTTTAAACTGATTGGGCTGAATCCGAATGTATTACATAGGCTTTCTTATCTGCCTATGTTACAGTCGCAACTGTATTTCACGCGGTACTACATGTATAAATAAAACACTGATATATTACACAGTAAGCGGTCCAGGTAAAATAGATATGGGTGGTGGATTATATTTTTGACAACGTGGCATGTGTAATATATACATTATGACATAATTGATCACGTGTTGCACAAAATCCAGACAATTTCCCAGCGTGTGGTCTGTTTAATTTGCCTATGGCTATAAAACACGGCATCTTTGAACAGTGATTTACACATTCCGAACTGTATGTCACGTGGGGCTATAGATAAAACATTAAGATAATTACACAATAATCGGTCCAGGCTTAATCAACTGCCCAATTAAAATATAGATAAGGGTGGTAGCTAGATTAAAAAATTGACCACGTGACATGTTTGGATCCATATGATATAGCTTGTTGGTCACTTGCGACAATACAGAAAACAGCGAGTGGTCCTGTACACAATGCTTTGACTTAAATTGATCGAGTAAATTGATTGTAATCAATGAAAGCTACGTTGAAAATAATCTGGAAATATTTTTTTTATTATACACGATATGACTTCCCGTCAATTTTTGTCATGCACTTAGGCTACATAGTTGACGTAATTTTAGTTCGGTAGCATTATTTTTAAGCGCTAAATATGAGCTGACACATATACATGTATATACAAAAATGTACATGTAATAAATGTTTATGTAAATATATCTTCGATTTAAGATTTAAAGACACGCTTTTTTATGATTGAGTTTGATATCTACACAATATAGTTTTGTTACTTAGTAGCTATAAAGATCTTACAGTATTATTTGGTAGCTAAGTGTTCACAAATTGACATTTAAAGTCACGAAGTAGGCCTATTTATTCTGGTTTATTCTCGCACGTTATTTTTTTCGACTTCGCGGTTTATATTATGATTTATGCAGTGTGCTACATTTTCAATATGTGTTGGCGTCTACTTATTCATTATGAATGATATAGAATGTATTTGATAAAAACTTACTTGGCCAGAGAATTAAAAGAAGTATTGTAATAGCCTACACTGACTAACCTACACTAAATACCGAAACTAGAATTTGTATACAATATATAAATCACTCACATTAATTAACCTAGGGGAAAACAGAATAACTATTAATTTTTCATAAGCATTCGCGAATACCGATCGGAGATTTTATCTATGATGCTGGAACCGAAGTAGCGATACACGGTCCGGAATTACGGGTTTTAGCATCTCGCCCATGGATTTGTTATCGTTTCCGGCGGAAAATTTGAATCGAACAAATCGAAATTCAATGTTTTATCAGGTAATAATCAATTTGTTGTGGTATTTATGTATTGTTTTATCACAAATTAAGAACTACACATATTTTGGCACTCTCCAACTATAAACAGGCCTGTGATTCTTTCTCCTTCAGACTGATTCCATTTTCAAAGTTTTTGTCTCAAATCTTCGAAACAAAATGGTTCAGATTCAGACTTTCAGTGTGACCAGACAGCCAAACTGTTTCTAAGTGTGCTGCATTTATATTTCTGACAGTCCAGCAAGTGTACTTTAACACGTCGAGATGGTTTCACTACAATGTGGCCTACTCCGAAGTAATTATTTTTTCAAGTGGGTGGGGTAATGTTTTCCAGACTTTATCAAAGTTTATGCTCTGAGCAATCACAGGCTTGTATGTCACGGTCTGAACCTGTTCACAGTATGGGAGAGGGAGCCGGCTAGCTCAGTCGGTAGAGCATTCGCCCTGTAAGCGAAGGGTCCCGGGTTCGAGCCCCGGTCTGGTTGCACATTTTTCTCACCCTGTGACATTTGGCGCCCAACGTGGGACCGTGGCATCGCAGTCAGGTTGCTTCACAGCTCCTGTGCTGGAAATTATTTCTACTCTCTGAAATTCGGGACGCATTTCCATTTCAGAGGGGGAATATGTCACGGTCTGAACCTGTTCACAGTATGGGTGAGGGAGTGTGTAGGCAGCCGGCTAGCTCAGTCGGTAGAGCATTCGCCCTGTAAGCGAAGGGTCCCGGGTTCGAGCCCCGGTCTGGTTGCACATTTTTCTCACCCTGTGACATTTGGCGCCCAACGGGGGACCGTGGCATGGCAGTCAGGTTGCTTCACAGCTCCTGTGCTTGAAATTATTTCTACTCTCTGAAATTCGGGACACATTTCCATTTCAGAGGGGGAATATGTCACGATCTGAACCTGTTCACAGTATGGGTGAGGGAGTGTGTAGGCAGCCGGCTAGCTCAGTCGGTAGAGCATTCGCCCTGTAAGCGAAGGGTCCCGGGTTCGAGCCCCGGTCTGGTTGCACATTTTTCTCACCCTGTAAAATACTGACTTCTGTGATTTTGTTGTCCATACATTGGGTTTGAACATTCACTAATAGTGATAATAATTTAAATTTTATTTTTTAGACCACATACACTTCTGGGTCTGGCTCCCCCCCCCCCACACACAAACATTATTAAACGTATCTGGGACATATAAAAAATATTCGCAAATGCCTCTCTAGCTTAAATAACACAAAGATAAAAATGTTTGTCTGAAATTTCTCGCAAACCTTCCTTGAGTATAATCGCGTCATGTTTAACTGACTGTGCAACTGTCCCGCCTATATTTGGTGTCCTTCGGTCAAGCACACATTACTATACATGACGATGATAGTGACAGAAACCGATATTCACCCCTGCCTCCACATTTTGCAAGAAAGTTGGTAATTTTAAACTCAAAATGCGCCATGCACATAATCTTTCGACAATGGTTTCCCGTCCGATCCACAGGCCCTCTATGCGATTTTATTGCCGGAAAAAGTATTACTCTTATTTAACCTCAAGGTAAATTTGTCCGGCTGGAATTCTCCGAGGGTAGGGAATACAATCGTGCCCATAAATCCATCATTTATTCACCGATCTTTAATATCAATCTTGGTGTCAATCGTTAGAGGAATGATTTCTCTTTAAGGAAAAATCGCTGTCATAACATATGTTTACACACAGCAAGTAATATCCGACCGCAAAGGGTCATAAAACTTAAAACATAACATAAAAGGCCATTCCGAAAACATCTGATTGCAGAAATTTTCAGATTGTTCAACTATTGACGATATCGTAATGATTGAACAAATTCCTTCGGTAGTTCTTTCCAGTACATCAAATAGAATAACGTTGTACCCTGATAGTCTCGATAAATAGTGTAAACCTAATAAAACGAACCTTTTTCTTCACATTCTTTGCTGTAGTTTCGCTTTCAACGGCCATGAGTGCAATGCGCACGCTCACAAAGTTTTGTAAGACGTCCTTTCATTAGCCAGCGACGAGCACCGACGGAGGTGTGTCTGTCGCTGACTAATGAGACGATCTCTTAGATAATACTGTGCGCATGCGCATTGGCCGGTCATGGATGTTGTCAGACGTACGATTGAAAACGTATCGTGAAGAAAAAAAGTTTGATTTGTTACGTTTAATCAATTTATCGAGACTTTAAGGGTACCGCGTTATTCTATTTGATGTACTAGAATGAACTACTGAAGGAATTTGTTCCATCATTACGATTTGACTGTGTTTTAATCGTTGATAGTTGATCAATCTGAGAATCATGCAATCAGATGTTTTCTTAGAGCCGTATTGTCACAATTTGTGACAGTTTGTGGTCAGATATGACCTTCTAATGTGTTCACATATGTTTTGACAGCGATTTTTCCTTAAAGAGAAATCATTCCTCTAACGATTGACACCAAGATTGATAAGATCGGTGAATAAATGATGGATTTATGGGCACGAATGTATTCCCTACCCTCGGAGAATTCCGGCCGGACAAATTTACCTTGAGGTTAAATAAAAGTAATATTTTTTCCGGCAATAAAATCGCATAGAGGGCCTGTGGTACGATCAATACGAAAGAATGGCGTTGAACGTTGGAACGAGATATTTAAATAAACCTTTTGGAATACCTCGTTTGGGTCCAATGTTCAACGCGCGATGTAATTCTTATGTACTGGGGTGGGAACCACCGTTCAATTTGTCGAAAGATTATGTGCGCGGCGGAAAATTAGTTGACAATTGTAAACTTTCTCGCATATTTTGAAGACTAGAGTGCCAATGGAGTATTGTCAGTATAGTCATCGTAAAGATTAATTTGTTATTGACGAAAGATACCAGAAATATACGGGAAAGTTGCAAAACTAGTTTTACACGATTAGTTTTTCTAGGTCAGTGTGCGAGAAATTTCAGCGAAACATTTTTATCTTTGTGTTTTTTAAGCAGTAGAGGAATTACGTAGATTTTTGTATTGAATATCAAATATATCCAACTCCTCTCAGCACTGCTCCAGACCATTGCTTTCTTTAAGTTTCTTATAAATTCATTTTTATATAGTTCACTGCATCGGTAACGCTCAATAGCGCTTTGCTGTGCAACAGTCCGATATCTGCAAACGCTAGCCAGTAGCATATATATGTATTTTCCATTTTGTTCGCTGTTATGAAGCAAGCTGTTTCCAAGCAGTGCTATTGAGCGGTTTGGTTAGGCAGTTGGAGCTCCTGAAAATCTGTTGAACCAACAGACCTGACTGGCAACAGGTCAGACTCAATATTTCGAAAATTTAATGACGATTGTTTAGAATTAATTAGGAATATGACAAGCTGTACCATCTTTTTCAGTTAAGAAGTCATGCAAGGATGCATTGGAGATATATGCGGAGAATGTTGATAGAGTGACCCTTACAGGAGGGTGCTTGTGGCTCAGTATAGGTGGGTTCTGACTTCATTCAGCATACATGTAATTTGTAAAATCATTGTATATACAGGGTGTTAAAAAAGTTTGTTCTCAAAATTTAAATTCATACTAAGTTTTATCTCAACCATGTACAGAGTGTACAATTTTAATTTCTTACACTCATAGCTTCATTTAATGCTCGAAAGATTAGAGCAATGTAAAACCTTCTGGAATTTAACCTGAAAATTTTACATTTACAAATGTGCATGTCGTCAGGAGGAAAATGCCTGTATTATGCCTTAAAAATAGCCCAAAAAATCACTGACACATTTTATTTTTTCATGTTAAACATATTAATTATTCTTAATATCTTTAGTAAATACAGAAGTCTGCAAAATAAATTTACCCGTTCGCTCTTTCTGTTATATACTGCCATCCCCTGAGGTAACTTCCAGGTCAATCAGAACACCTTCACATCATGTCATAGAACTATCGGATTATTTTGTAAGGAGTTACGGCCCTTTTGTAACTTAGACATTTTGGTTACTTAAAAGTATTTGTGTTTACAGTACTATCAACATCACACTTCAGAGCATATGTCCATTACAGTGACAGCTTTTGTTATGACATATGCTTGTACATGTCTAATCATTTCCTCTTATTCTTGCAGCACATCATTCAAGCTTTAATAGATAACAGCATCAGGTGAGACTAAAAAAGCCATGTATCATGACATTATTGGGGATGCTGTTTACGTCAGGCAACTTGTGGTCTGCTCCATGAAATGTGAATCCTATAGACAGGACCAACTATAGATACAAAAGTTGAACGAAGAATCCCTGCTGCAGAAAGAACAGCTATCATTGGTAATTTGCAGTTTATTAATAATGTGATTTTAACTGAACTTGCACACAAGTTGTATTCAAGTTTCTTGAACTGGGTGTATCCCATGATGGCTTACATAGAAACGACCCTTTAAGGGGCCAGGAATTGGCTAATTTGGTCTGGTGTGTGTGTCAATTATTATGATGAAGGTTTTTATCACAAATCCATTTTAACCCAATTTTAAGGGTGTTATTTCTGTTTGTTTTTTGCTCTTATAATTATATCCACGTTATTTTATGTGACAGCAAATTATGGAACAATGTTTTTCGTGTGTGATAACAAATGTGTGTGACATCTCAAGATTTTAGACGCCAAAACGTAACGTCGCTGGCTTAAATATGTTATTTCTGATGTTGTTTTGGCCTGGTTACTTAATTATAGTTACGTGTCACAGTGATAAAGATTGCATTTCTATCTGAGCAGCATATCGCACAATCTTGTTGTCTACTTGGCATAATGATATTCACTGATAAAATTATTGTGGGAGCGAGGTAAAATGCTTTGATTTTCTGAGCAGCATGTTGCACAAAGTCATTCTCTGCTTGATGATATTGAGAAAGTTATTGTGGAGCGAAGCGAGCTAGAAAAAATGCATGGTTTTTCTTAGCAATATAGGCCTACCACACAAACTCGATCTCTACTTGATAACGTTCAATCATGATTAAGTTACCGTTACATGATTAAATCCGGTTTTGTACTGGTTATTTCAAAACTAAAATATGTGTATTATATTATTGCAGATGTTATTTCTGACAAGTTTGACATTGCCCGATGTCAAGTCAAGGAGAAGATGCGGGGATAGCTAAGACGACTTAGGATCATGTTTCAGTAAAGACCTGCTTTCGTCCTTCTTTTTTCTGGACCAGAATGTTATAGAAGGAACCACATGTTACCAACAGAAGAGTCACAAGTGCAGTGGTTATAATACGTGTCGCCCCTGTGGTACATCAATTAAAACACGTGTAGTAGAATATTATCTCTTACTTAAGGCTTTTTATCTATTCTAATACAACCAGCGGATTCAGCTATATACACATAGAGGAAATCACGGTGCGCATGAACTGCCAATAAAACACAGGTACGGCTGAATAACATCAAACTGCAAATATGCCTTCCGAGGAAGAAAATAGTGCAGCGGATAATGCATTGATCTGTTGTCAAATGCGGAATATTGGCTTTATTAGAATCGAAATAATGAATATGTACAGGTCTGTGTTTTATCTATAATAAAGCACAGACACTTGTTTGAATGCATACATTAAATCACTAGTGCTACGCACTCATGATTTAATTACTACTCATCCGAACTTGTGACTGTGCTTTATTCTACGATAAAACACAGGTACATTTTCATTATTTCTTAATCAAATTAGGGGCCAAAAATGTCTACTTACTTTTATTTTATTAGCTCACCTGTCACAAAGTGACAGAGTGAGCTTTTGTGATCACTCTTCGTCCGCCGCCGTCCGTCGTCCGTCCACAATTACTTGTGTAGACACTAGAGGTCACAGTTTTAGCCTAATCATTATAAAACTTGGTCACAATGATCATCTCAACAAAATCTAGGTCAAGTTCGATATTGGGTCATCCGGGGTCAAAAAATAGGTCACAAGGTCAAATCATAGAAAAACCTTGTGTAGTCACTAGAGGTCACTATTTTGGCCTAATCTTTATGAAACTTGGTCACAATGATCATCTCCACAAAATCTAGGTCAAGTTCGATATTGGTTCATCCAGGGTCAATAACTGGGTCACAAGGTCAAATCACTTCAATATGTCATTGGGTCTAAATGTGATGTAAATTATAAAGCATAAGCCAATATGAAAACCTTGTACATGGAATAGAAGCTACCATTAGTGGTGCATGAACTACTAGGACAGGTGAGCGACCTATGGCCCTTTGGGCCCTTTTGTCTATACATTTTATGTTTTTCCTGATTATATTATATCAGCTCTATATATGTTTGATTATAAAGTTGTTTGCAATTTATTTTTATCATGCACATACTTCATAACTAACTGTCATGAAGGGAACTCTCATTATGCTCCCCATCTTCGATGAGTGGGTTTATATTGCTTGGCACATGTCGGTCGGTCTGTCGGTAGACAAAATGGCTTCCATTCAATTACTCGAGAACGCTTTGCCCTAGGATCTTCAAACTTTATATGATGGTTGGTCATCAACAGTAGATGACCCCTATTGATTTTGACCTTAACCATTTCTGACTATTCAAATAGTTTCTGTTCAATAACTCAAGGACACTTTGCCCTAGGATATTCAAACTTTATATAGAGGTTGATCATCAACATTTTGAGGCCAGTAGGTCAAAGGTCAAGGTCACAGTGACCTTTGCCATTTCTGACTATTAGGCTGCCATGGGGGCATACATGTTTTACAAACATCTCTTGTTGATTTTAATGTCCGTCTAACAATGTTATCTATTGCAACCTCTCCAGAGCGGTTTTCCATTCAGCAACAACCTGCTTAAAACGACATGCCCGGTAATCATTTTGTTAAATAGTAACATTTTACTATATATTATACCTCACCAGACACAACCTCTGTACAACAACCAAACTTTATGTTTACCAACGGGAGTTGCTCTGGACAGTTTGTTCTGTAGTTTAGTCAAAATGTAGCAAGCTTTGATGTTTAGAACAATGAATTTAATTTGCTTATTTATGTCAAAAAAGTTATTATATTTATCTATTTATGCTATATCTTTTTATTAATGCAATGTCTTTCTGTATGTATCTACATTATTGTTCACCAGGTCTTTCATGTTGTTTATATGTAAAACATTGTTTTGTGTTTTGATTGTATTGTTGTATATCAGTAAGAACATCTTTATTTTTTCAAGTAAATATTTTATTAATTGATATTTATTGTTGTATTCTTTATTAAATTTAAAAAGGTATGTCATTTCATTTTAATTGATCAAAGTGAGTTTACACAACTAAAACAGCATTTAAACCTGGACTCCTCACATTGCTTTGAAAAGGTATTCCATTTAATTAGACCCCGCACAACGAGTTGTAAGGGGGGTGTACTGGATTCAGTTTCTCTGTCTGTCTGTCTGTCCGTAGACACAATCTTGTGGACGCAACTCCTCCATTCAGTTTTGGCAGGATTTCGCTCAAACTTTCACAGATAAACAACCTCAACATATAGATGTGCATGAAGAAAGGAATTTGCGCTGCCATGAATTTTGGCATAATTATGGCCCTTTGCCGGTGGGGGTATATTAGTCTGCGGAATGGCAACTGCTCTAGTTTAAATTGAATAAAAGTGAGTTAAAAGCGTGTTTAAACCGAGCTAAAGCTGGCTAAATGCGGGTGGAAAGTTGGTTTCTTAGTGAGCTAAACGTGAGTTTAAAGCGAGTTAAATGCGGGTTAAAACCGTGTTTAATGCGAGTTTAAAGCGTGTTTTTTCACAGCTAAAACTCGCTTTTAACTCGCTTTAAACTCACTTTTAGCTCACTAAGAAACCAACTTCCCATCTAGTAGAAGTGTGTTAAAGCGAGTTTTTTGACGCATAAAAAACTCACTTAATCCCAACTTATTGAGAAAAAAACACACTTACTTGAAATAAGTGAGCTAAAAGTGAGTTTTAAAACCCACGTTTATATAAGCGAGTTTTTCAGCACAGAAAAAACACACTTAAAACCAACTTATTGAAAAAACACACTATAAACCCACTTTCTAGAAATAAGTGAGCTAAAAGCGGGTTTTAAAACCCACATAAGCGAGTTTTTCAGCACAGAAAAAACACACTTAAAACCAACTTATTGAAAAAACACACTATAAACCCACTTTCTAAAAATAAGTGGGTTTTAAAACCCACATAAAACCAACTTAAGTGAGTTAAAGCGAGTTAAAACTGTGTTTAAAGCGTGTTTTGCCCGGGTTTTGCTCAGAAAAAACCCAGTCGGTAAGCTAAAAGACGCACTTTTAGCACGGTGCCAATACCGCAGGGTTTAACACGGTTTTAACCCGCGTTTAACCCGGGTTTTGCTCACTTTTTGGAGAAGGGTAGATAGTAAATATCAGACAGAACATTAATATACTCTATATCTATTACACATATCATTGTGTATTAGTGATATGTTAAGAGGAGAGAGGCTGGGTTTGTGTGTTTTGTAGTTACGAGGTTTCCGATCAGTTGCATTAAATGAAAATTGTCGTGGAATGTTGAAGTTACGGGCTTTTCGACAAGAACATTTTAAGTAAATCTTATGCTTTGTCTTTTTCAATTTCATTGCCGGCCTGATAGATGGACTACTTTCAATTTATGAACATATTGTCACAAATAGAACTGATATTCCCACCATTTTAAAGAATTTCCAACACAATGCACTAAAAGTGCAGCCATTTATCCAGAAGTTACGGGATTTCCTCCCGAGAAAATTTTCATTCCAACCAAGCTACAGCTTTTCATCACGTGATGATTTTGAGAGATCTAATTGGACGAATTTCATGAAACTCTGACAGTAGATGCGGGAAAATATTGCCGGTAGGAAATGCCGAAAACACGATATTTTGAAAAAATTTAGTTACGGGGTTAAGGATTGTCACCGACGAATTATGGTCATGTGCAGTGTCATGTGAGTACGCATCATTAACAAACTAGCAAATTAGCAGTACGGAATCATTTGATCATTTAGACACTTTGTTGAGTGTAGGTTATCAAGAAAAGTACGATTAATCAAAGTAACGTTCGTTAAGGATAGCTTATCAGTTCTTTCACATGTTCACACGACTCACATGTATACGTATAACATGTAAAATATACACGCTTATATTGTACCATGTATTAAATATTGCATCTGAGCTTTGCTGAGATTTGAGAACTTCACCTGCTTTATCATGCATAGTTATCAACAATTCAAGACTGTCTTGTTAACTTGTACCCGGTTACATTTATATCTACAATTCATGACTGTCTTGTTAACTTGTACCCGGTTACATTTATATCTACAATTCATGACTGTCTTGTTAACTTGTATCCGGTATCATATATATCTACAATTCATGACTGCCTTGTTAACTTGTATCCGGTATCATTTAGATCTGCAATTGATGACTGTCTTGTTAACTGGTATCCGGTATCATTCAGGTCTACAATTCAAGACTGCCTTGTTAGTTTGTATCCGCGACAATTAGTTCTGTTACGTCACATGTACTATTTTTGGTATGTTATGCAGCTAATCAATAGTTTACTGACACAAAAAATATTTTAATGCTATGACTCTTTAAGATACATAAGATAACAGCTGTGTGGCGGTAGCACTATGAGTTATATAATCTCGGCGCTAAAAGCGCGTTGCACTTTTGATAAACCTTATATTTAAGGAGGTATGCGCATCTTTGATCTAACGATCGAATTTTCCTTGAAACATCTTAAAATGAAAGAACAATCTTCTAGAACAACATTGAAATCATAAAAATGACATGTCACCAGTCTGGTTTTCGACATGCATGGCTTTCCAATGACCTAAGATTGTATTTTGATCATTTGACCTATTTCCAGCATTTATAGCACCATTATGTTCTTTTTAAGATGTTTTCTATATGAAACCACGTTTAAGCAATGCATGATATTTCATGTGTTCAATGGTCATTCCTATTGGCATTAATCACATTTCCAGCTACCTGATGAACTTTGATGGACCATTTATTATTATTTTTTTAATTTTTGTTACCCCTGAAATTCAAACCACCTCAGAATTTTAATTACAAAATGGTCATGTCTATTTTGTAACCAATGACAGGCGCTCGTACCATACTATAGATATGGTGATGACAATTTCTTATAAGGCTTTACCAATGACAGCGTATGATACGGAATTACAGGCGCTCGTACCAAGCTATGGATATGGTGATGTCAATTTCTTATAAGGCTTTACCAATGACAGCGTATGATACGGAATTACAGGCGCTCGTACCATACTATAGATATGGTGATGTTAATTTCTTATAAGGCTTTACCAATGACAGCGTATGATACGGAATTACAGGCGCTCGTACCATACTATAGATATGGTGATGTCAATTTCTTATAAGGCTTTACCAGTGACAGCGTATGATACGGAATTACAGGCGCTCGTACCAAGCTATGGATATGGTGATGTCAATTTCTTATAAGGCTTTAACAATGACAGTGTTTGATACGGAATTGCAGGTGCACGTACCATACTGTAGTTAATGATAAGATCTGGGGAGACCTTAGACGATATTGAAAATATCGTGAATGACAGACAACAAGAATGACAGACAACAATGGAGAAACCTGATGGTAACATTATGTTGCAGCCAGTACAAACGGGATAAATAGAGGGTATTGATGAGTGTTGCGTTTTTTTATTGAATTCATGGATCGAGTAGAAGAAAATGATTTAAAGTGCGTCTTGGCGAGATTCATGTTCGTTGTATTCAACGAGTTTCATCAATTCAATAAAAAGCAACACGAATATAATACAACATGTACTCGGATTTATCACTTCCAGGACACAAATAAGACACATGAGATAGTTTATACAACTATACTTGACTTCGCTTATATACCGCGCTGTACATACGTATGTAGCGTACGTGATATTAGCATGATAGGTATACATGTACAAAAAGAAAGTCAAATGACGTTGTCACTTTTAATGCACATTTATCATTATCTAGTATTATTATATTAGTAAAATGCACGGGTGTGTGATAGAAGTCAATTGTGCAATGGTTCACAGAAACATGTGCACGTCCATTAACTTTCAACAACTCTTTCTATGACAGCACGTGTATGTCCAGTCCTGTTGGAAACTAATTATCGAATGATGCCAATACTGTAAATATATTGTTAGAGCATATCAGTCTAAACAGTAATGGCAGTTGATCAATTGATTATCTGGAAAACAACATAGAAGAACAGCGGTATTAGTCTACATGTGTCATGGGATTAAACAATTGATGAAACTGTCATTTTTCATTTGTTATGTACAACACAATGTTGTACAAATATATCACTGGAATTCGAAACTCCTCGGGACTTTGTTTTAAAAGAAATTCTTCTGCAAAAACAATAGCAACGTAATATACCATATGAGTATAATACAACGCCCCCCGTAAACATTTGGGTTACTAGTATGCTGGTATTATCTGTTTCTTAACATTATATTGATTGCTTTGGCATTTCAATTCTAATTCTGAATGCATTTGCTGCTTGATTAAATGTGTACCATGCGTGAATAAATCTGTTGTAAAATTAAATATAATATTATGCCTGATATTCGATAACCCTATTTGTACTTTAGCGCTGTAGCAACACAGAGAAGTTTAAATATTCATTGGATGTTGTGTTCTTAGACTGGTGCTTATTGCATTTAACGCATAAGAAGTATTTGTGCAATACTGCCAAATTCTGCTACTACGCGTAGATAGTGCGCACGTACATTACAAGCTCTCCAGAGCGATGCTCTATAAATCAACTGTCTCTCTTAAATAGCCTAATCAGATTGAGTGACTATTTATTCCAGGAATTACCATTTCCGATATTTTTTCAAAAGAGCAACAGCCAAACAGCCAAACAGCCAAACAACCAAACTTGGTGTTTCTCAAAGAATGATCCTCCAGAGAGATTCCACTGTACTACAAATAACTTGTCCCTAGCCAGCATTTCAAGAGTATTTCTCACCAGAAACTGAATACATTGTTGGAAATGCGGTCCACTAATAAATCATATCAATTCATCTTTGACTTCCTATATTATTTACAAGCGTATGACACAGGCTGTGATATAATGTTAGATGGCGTCCTTGAAATCGTGTTTACGAGTGTAGAACGTACAATCAATTTCTAAATTAGAAGTTCTTCATAGCTTCATAACGCACATCTTGTGGATGTTCCAATATGTTGACTAGTTCTGTTTAGTTTTGAACGTCCCACGTATTGTACAAACTTAAAAAAATGCATTTGGTTGACATTGTATACACATAAACTATATGAAGCTACATAAGCAACGCTTGCGATGCTTATTTATATATTTATGATTTTTGTTCAGGTAACGGAGAGGACATTGCGTAATGAAGTCGATGGGTCGTAACGGAGTTGACTTGTGTTTTAAACTCACACCATAAGACTAAAATATATTTGCCGTTATTCCTCATTTCAGTTTAAGATTATTCTATAATATGCATATTCCGCAGCAGTTTAAACAGTATGATATGCATAAACTGCAACTGTAACTATTAAAACTCAACACGGTCTCATTAAAACTCAATGTTAATTTTTTCTTCAAATAGATACCATATCTTGGGATTAATTTCACAATGTTGTGATGTCAGATTGGAAGGCTCCTGATAAAATATAGTGACCACTTTATCTTTTTGTTTATCAATACTTGGCCAGAAATATCTATTTCTGCCAACCCTGTGCATAATATGAAATAGTATAGTACAGGGGCAAGCTAAAGGACACATAAAACGCGGGAATTTTAAACTAGTTGTAACCTAGGTGCACAATCAGGTAGGTAAATTTTATCTCGATTGAGATATTCCCATCAACTGACCAATTATGCAGTATTCGAGTTCTGAGACAAACATTTTGAAAAGTGTGTTAGGAGTATTGAAGTGAACAATTACATACATGTATACGTTGTCTTGTCGGACAAAAGCTATACATAGCTTATGTTATTTTGTTTGTACCAAACTTCCGACAATAAATAAATTTTGACTTGAACATTTTGACTTGTTATCTTCAAATAAAGAAACCATTGCATATAAAAAGCCTACCTGCACGTGTAGATCATCCTCATCCACGCCAACTAAGATTCCTGGAAACTAATCAGACTGTTTCCCTTAAAACAAACATATTTTTGGCTGAACACAAACTTGTATTTAACAAAATGGTGAAAGGTGTGGTTTGTATGCATGCTTACTACCGTTATCGGGCTGAAATACCTAGTTTTAGCTGTCTGAAGTCCTGAATACGAGGGGTGTTCAAATTGAAATGCAACTAAGCGCATATAGATTTTAATGAAAAAAACTTTTGATTCCCTTGCAGTATTCATCTCCAATATATATGCAAAGTTTCAATCAGATAATCCACAAGGAACAATGATTGACAAATAAGGATGGTCGGAAAGCTCAAAAACCTTTACGCTTCTCAGAAAGTCACGTTAATGGCTGCTCACACCGTACAACCCGCTGTGTGTAAGGCAGTTATGTATGTTGAAGGCAGAGACACACGCGTTTTACGCAACTACAGTGGGGTAAGTATTTGTTATTTTATATGTGTTTTGCGTTGCTTTTGAAAGTGATCACTTACATATATCGTTCAAGCGATGAATGAACAATAAGTATATACAATTTATGTTCCCACAAATGCCATATTATTCGAGTAAACAGGGTTTACGTACGCGATGTTTGCCAAAAGTTCGAAACTTTCGCCTTTGGCATTAAATTATTAACTTAATTCGTGGTTTGGAACAATTATAAAACATTGAATACAAACTTCAATCCTTCCTCAATACATCTGTCGTTTCCGTTTTGGAAAATGTGCATTTTCTGTGAAGATACAGTGGTTTAAATTGAACGAGGTGCCAAGAAAATGCTAACGAAATAGGCAGTTCTGTTTTTCGAATGATAACGACAAAGGCAGATCGTTAAATATTAATGCTAACGCAGAGGCAGAGATAAGAGACTTATGCTAACGACAAAGGCAAAAATTCTAATGACTTGACAGGGCCATTAAACCCCTTTTACGATTTGTATGTTATAAATATAACCCAGATGCATATTAGGCTGTATTCCATAAGTCCATTTCACCAAGAATCATGAGTGTATAGTGGTTATTTTCGTCCAGTTGATTAACGGTATATATTACATACCTGGTGATCGCTGACGCTGGTAAGTGTCGGTTGTGAGTTGCCTTTTATGCCTGTTAATGATGAGTGCATGGCTTTTTTGGGACGTAAGCTCTTCAGGCACTGTCTTAGAGTTTAGAAACGAATGGTTCTCGTAGTATTCGATCGATAATATAAGTAAAATGTTAACAAAATGACGGTGAAATTAGCAGTTTTTGGGAGGCGCAATAAGTCATACAAGTTGAATTTTATAGTCTCCTAATCATTGAAGTAATACAATGGCCATAAATCAAAGGTTGTTGCTCTGTCGAGGAGGTTGTACTTTACATCTTATTCGTGCTGGAGCTTTAATTCTCTAGCTAAGTACATGTCCATGCACGTCTGCATATTTAATACATGTAGATCTATGACAGTTAGGTATAAAAACAGCACTCGTTTGTCAGCAGTTTACATGAACTGTAAGTCATCGACACAGGAATTTTCACCTGACACTCTATTAAACAGCTTTATGTAATATAGATAGAGGATATTTGTTTTGATTGAATATGGTTTATATCTCATCGTGTAGTGATAAAATTCAATATTTAAAGTTCAAGAGCGCGTAGCGCGAGTAAAAATATTAAAATTTTATCACTACAAGATGAGATATTAACCATATTCAATCAAAACAAACAAATATTCTATTTATTTAATGCTTATCTGGTGTCAAAACTGGTACTATTTATGCCAAATTAGAATCTACCACTGTGGTTAGGCTGCTTATGAATATGTTATTCCATTCATATTTTTCAATTCAAAATCCGTCATCTTTGATTATGGTGAATAGGTGAAAACAACTTTTTTTGAGAATTTTGCATCAAATCATAAACCAACTTGTAGGAATTGTTCTAACTAAGAATAAATAACACCGCATGACATGTTTCCGTTCAGTAATAAAAACGTTACAGACGGTTTAGTGTTAAGTTTTTGGTAAAATTAAAGTAGTCCCTGTGAGGGGGCAGAGCTTATATCAGTCTCATTGTAGGTGATAACTACTGGTTTGACTAGGTTTTATTTCACTGATAGAACTCCATATCTCATAAGATAGCATTAAATAATTACTTTTTATTTGTTCGAGAATCGACCAACTATAGTTATTTACACACGTTTCTACAATCGACTATACTTTAGTTGATGAAACTACTTTTGTTCCTACACCGCCGCTAGGCAGCGCCACCTTTGCAATAGTAAACCGGTCAGCCGGTATTGCAATCGGAACGGTCCGTACGGCATTTTTACAGGTGTATCCGATGTTACACGTATCTGGGTTATTTGGACTAATACCATTTAAACATACACCGGAATAAACTCGATCAGCGTCCAAACTGCTGAAAAATACTAGAAATTATCTGGCCGCAGAAAACTAGTTGCATCGTACTTCCGGCATGCATATACATTGTAGTTCAATCTTGAAACCTCGGACATTTCCGTTTGTCTCCGGTAAATAGTTCAATGCATACAGGCCGAGGTGATCAGAATGGTATTCATTCGAACAACTGCTGACTTTCAGCGCTTTGATTTTATATGAAATGTTATTGATAACAACTACATTTGTACATCGTAAATGTAATTATACATAAAGGAACTTACGCTTACTTGCGTCTCGTCTTATTGGTATTATGCTACGCCTCGTTGCATAATTATCTGCGGTCCGGATGGCGTTAGATGATGTCATTAAGACCAAACAACTTAGCATGGAATAATATGTTACATGATATACGTGATGCTACATGAGCACGCGTTGCCCAACTGTTTTAAGCAGTCAGCCCATAAATAGATGTAAGCCCGTATACTCTGTGACTGTTTAAATAACCTGACTGTTTTATTTATAAAATACAGGTAATTTTAATCAACATTGACTGCTTAGAAGATTAATACCAAGATCATATGTTCGACTGCACATGAATAGCAATGTATCGGGGCATTACGATGTTTTACGACATTATGGCTTATGTTCTTCGTGTGAGTTATTCACGAAAAATAGTCAAATAAAATGTGTAGCATACAAATAACATACATTTTTGTACAAACAAACAGTGCATAAAGTTCCCTGTCTAGTAATTTGAATTGCTGCATTTCGAACTCACGTATTCTATAGAATGCTAAAAACTATTCGTTTCTTAACTTCATGATAACAAATGGAGCGCTGAATGCCCCCCCCCCAACACACCAGTTCGTCATTTACAGACATAAAGGGTCACTCACAAGCGATGATTGCCGGCGTCAGGATCACGGCCAGGTATGTGTGTAACATATTCCGTTTATCAACTTGATGAAAATAACCACTATACACTCGTGGTTCTTGGTGAAATGGACTTTGGAACTTTGGAATAAAGCCTAACATAAATCTGGGTTAAATTTATAACATACAAATCGTACAAAGGGGTTTTATGGCCCTGTCAAGTCATTAGAATTTCTGCCTTTGTCGTTAGCATACGTCTCTTATCTCTGCCTCTGCGTTAGCATTAATATTTAACGATCTGCCTTTGTCGTTATCATTCAAAAAACAGAACTGCCTATTTCGTTAGCATTTTTTTGGTACCTCGTTCAATTTAAATATCTGTATCTTCACAGAAAATGCACATTTACCAAAACGGAAACGACAGATTTATTGAAGAAGGATTGAAGTTTGTATTTTTAATGTTTATGGAATGTTCCAAACCACGAATTAAGTTGAGAATTCAATGTCAAAGGCAAAAGTTTCGAACTTTTGGCAAACATCGCGTACGTAAACACTGTTTACTCGAATAATATGGCATTTGTGGGTACATAAATTGTATATACTTATTGTTCATGCATCGCGTGAACGATATATGTAAGTGATCACTTTCAAAAGCAACGCAAAACACATATAAAATAACAAATACTTACCCCACTGTAGTTGCGTAAAACGCGTGTGTCTCTGCCTTCAACATACATAACTGCCTTACACACAGCGGGTTGTACGGTGTGCTGCTGCATGTGGAGGCTAATTGCTCTGCAACAGCATGTCATCCTTCAGACCTGTGGCTAGGTAGCGATTGTCGGATTCTTGAACTTTTGTTCGGCCTTTGCTGGCCCATATTTGTTTATGGATCTGTCATATGGGTGACAAAATGAAGCCATGTCTCATTTATGGTCATTAAATTTGCGAACTGTCGACTTTTTTTCGTTACCGCAATAACAATCACTAAGAACTGCAAGCAATACAGAAGTCCCTACAAGTTTTACCTTTCGACAGCTTAGATTTGTGCGGAATCTGTATCCATGGCAACCACATTTTTTGTCAGACTAATAAACATATTAATGCAAACAATCTCTTTATAGGACTCCTTTCTACATATCAAGTTCCATAGCCCTACTTTTGAAACTGTTTTGAGTTATGCCATTGTCCAAGAATTTAAAGTATTTTCAATATTTCAGAATCGACAAACATTTAGTACATTATCTCCTTATTGGCACCTACCAATATACTAAGTTTCATAATCCTAGCCTAGAAACTCGCCGAGTTATGGCTTGATCCAGGTTTTTTGTCTTATTTGTCGTGCTTCCGCCATCGCACCTTTCGCGATATCGTTTTTTCGTCATTGTATTTTCGTCTGCGCATTACAGATGGACAATTTCAGAGGCGATGACGGAATTCTGCCTTCTTTTGTCTAAAAGTGTAACTATGTACATTGATTCTAGATCAGTATTGTCTTCATATATCCATAACAGCATGTTATTACCACAGCGGGCTTCTGTTCTTCTAAATGAATGGACCATAATGGTGTCACCAATATGAAGGGATACATGTTTATTTATCCGTTAATGAAATGTTGACAGGATTTTGTTTTCTAGTGATAAATGTCAGGTATTTATTAAGCAGTCCTTATATTATTATAATATGTTTATTTTATAATAATTACTACTGTAACTATTTATACAAAATGCAAATACATTAGGAGTTTGCAAAATATTTATTAACTATAAAAAGGTACCCTTACTACAATTTTAAAAACAAAACAAAGACATACAAGTATTGACATCTATGTACATTCATTGTAGCGTTAACAACAAATTTGGAATAAAACTCGACAAAATCAGTAACTAGAATATTTCAAACGAGGAATTATTACACAAGGTAGTTATCGCAATTATTCTCTTATCAGTTCCGATAGAGAATAGTACTATTTTCATATGGCTATGGTGGAACTGATTTCGAACCGATGTAACGCTCTGGCTGAACTGGGTGAACACGACATCTGAGTTTCGTTCGAGCGTTTCATCGGATTTCAGCAAGTTTCATCTTAACAATTAGAAAACTTTGTAATTCTCCGACGGAACTGAGAAGCTGTCTATCGGGATAAATACCATGAATATGCATTTGCACACAATTCGATTTAGGATTTAAATGTTTAAGGAGACAACCTTATTACAAAGAATAATTTCACTCCGAGATAATTGACCTTACATTGGGAGTAAATGAGCTCCAATGATTTGACTATCATAAATAGATGTATTCATTGGTAACCGAATTCTCCATTTATACGTAGGGTGTTCCAGAAGTAATAGGATTTTTTAATAGCAGCGCGGTAAATGAGAAATTTAGAAAAATAATTTGCTGTAAATAAAAGTTCATCTATCACTGACAAACTCGAGAAATATTAAAATAATTGATTGAACAATCAAAAATCTATAAAACATTAAATATACCATGTACCAAGGAGGCGGGTCGCGCCGTGACGTTATGATGACGTCGCCTTTCAAACACAGTATTTTAACCGACATACATCCTTAGTAATTTTTATATATGGTCACCCTGACTTTCAAAACAGATCTGATGTTACTGTCAACATTGTTTATATTTGTCTCTGTACCAATGTTCCCAAAAAATGAGTAACAGTGATGTAAGAAATTGCTTTAACCATGAAACGTCTATCAATTTACGAACGGTGTCTATCAACGTCAAACTACGTTTTCTGTGACTTGACCTGTGTTAACTTGTTAGTTCATGTATCCGCCATATGTGAACAATTTGTGCCAACATAACACGAATAGATGCTGGATGCTATTACATTTTGCTTATTTAATTATTTCAATGGTTTGCATTGTTGTTTTTCCAATTTATAACATAATTTATCGATAGCGCAATTTCTAGTTTTTGGCGTTGACGTCGTTTCGTCCATGACGCGCTTAGATTTATACACTTGTTTACTCAGTCATGATCATAAACAAACAGCGATTGCTTCATAAGTTTGCATGCACACGCCAGTAACATCAAGGTAATAGTTTGCCAATATTATTTATTCAGTGGTTACTGAGATATTCACATGTTAAGTATGGTTAATAATGAAAATTTACAGTGTGACCCGCCTGTGCGTTACATGGTTTCAATGACAACGTTTTGTATAAGCATAACCAACAACAACGAAAATCTGTTGTTGCCAGTATATAGAGCATGAATGGCTACACATATGAGATAAATTTCATTAAAATGTAAGTGTTGAGTAAGAAGTTATGCGAAAAGTCCTATTATTTCTGGAACACCCCTCGTATATGCTAAATATGCAAAAAATATCAATTTAGATTTTATCAATTGGTTTTGTGACCTAAGCAATGGTAAGAGACACGTATGCATTAGTTTCAAAGCTGGGATTAGTTAACATCTCAGTGTATGTTTAATAAGTATATTTCTGCATTTCTTCGGTGTTGTGCACACTGTGAATCTTCATTTATGTGATTTTTTTCTCCCGCAATATAATAACGTACATGTATATATCCCCGATTCAATGCGAGGATATCTGACTAAAAGGCCAATCAACACGGTATGAATCCCGATTCACCGCTTCTCAGTTCCGTGAGAGAATTGTTCTATTTTCATATTGCTCGGACGGAACTTAGATTTCATGTATCCTGGGTGTTACATTGGTTTTCAGTTCCGTCAGAGCCATACAAAAACAGAACAATTCTCTCACGGAACTGAAAAGCGTTGTATCGTGATTCATACTGTGTTACAAACCACTAGAAAAGACCAATTACATGAGCTAAACACACGTACCAAAAATTATACAAACGAAAATATCCTACTTAAAAGTGGCCTGGTGGAGACTTAGCATTATTATTAAAAATGTTGAATTTTCTGTACAACTAAACTGTCGGTATTGCAAATACAAATGTATGCAGATAATCACTAAAAACTTGAATCACGATATTTCACATCTTCTAAATAAATGAAAAAATGGAATGATAAAATTACAGGACCAAAATATTGTGTAAGACAAAGAACAGAAAGAAAACACCGTATCATAAAGAGCTAATACAAAAATAGAAAATTGTGTAACACAAAATATCGTATCTTAAGCTACTTGGTCTGAAAATACTTGTATATTCGGTAGTAAATGCAGTTAGTTATATGCATTTTAAAATGGATTCGTTGAAGTCAGGACAGTAAAATTTGGAGGTTTGCGCGAAGCACCGACGATTTTTTTTATTGACGATTGTCTAACTGGGTTCCCAATACATGTACATACTTGCTCTTCCATAAGCTTATGACAACTACTCTACACGCGGAAGACATCACAACGGCCAACAACACGCACGAATAGCAGCTACTCGATCCCAAACCGTCGGGGCATGTGGCGTTCTACATGCATGACTAGACGAGCAGGTTGATGATAACACGAGCTCCTGTGTAATAAAATGTTAGTTGATCTTAGTATTTCGGTCGATATAACACAGTGAACCTTTGACCATTACTTACATTAAACGTTGGCTAATATTTGTGCCAGTAATGACACCGTGGTGTTCGTAAATCGTCGTTTGTGATACAAACATTGTTGTTAAATGTAGATTGATACTGACATATTTATAGCAGCGTGATCTTAACATGTGACGCATAGGTTCCGGCAAATACATCAATGTCAATTTAGCAGTGTGATTGTTTCCGAATGTGCAGTAATTCGCCGCCGGATGCAAGCGCTGATCAATCATATGTCGGATCTGTATTGTGAACGAGTAATTGTTGTTCACGGAATACCGAACGTAAGTTACAGCAAAACCAATGTTGTCACATACTGTGGTATGATAAATTCTTAAACTGTTTCACGTGATATTTGTGCATTGCTTGCTTCAACATTATTGGTGATTTTTTAAGAAATAATGAATATGTACCTTTGTTTTATCGTAGAATAATACACAGTCACGAGTGCGGATGAGTAGCACAAGTGACTTAATGTACGCACCCGAACATTATAGATAAAAAACAGGTACAGATTCATTATTTCGGTTCTAACATAGCCAATATTCCCCATTTGACAACATATCAAGACATACCACAGCACTATTTTCTTCCTCGCAAGTTTGTTTGCAGTTTGAAGTTATTCGGCCCTAGCTGTGTTTTTTTCGGTAGTTTTATCTAATCTTTTTTTCCTGTGCGTATATAGCCAAAACTACTGGTTGTGTCTGAATGTTTCATTTACACTGTCCTAATCGTTTCTCCCCAATCACTGGTAACAGGTAAACAGCCTCGTGTTGTATATGAGATTTATTTCGTGACCTTAGCCGCTTTCATGTCCGCCACATAAGTAGTAGATGATCGTTGACTTGAGAAGAGCATGTTACTAGTAAGTGATGCTAATTCATTTAATTACAACTGACAGTCATGTATGTCGTTAAAACCTGGTGGATCGATGTTCTATACGAGTTCATGGAATACATATTTATCTGGACATACAGCGAGTGTATCACATATTTATCTATCAGTCGTTTGCTGTTTAGTTGTGTTATACTTGATGTTTTGTGTGTTGTTGCTAATACATCTTACTGCTGACGGTACTGTATTAGACAAACTCGCTTTATTTCAACATGGTCATACACCACTCAGGACTACTCAAGTAAGAGTCTTAATTAAGACGATATTGTAAAATCCATTTTGTTCCATTTGTCTCTTTGATTGAACCTCAATATTATATCAACGTCAATAAGACCCATTTTCCTTTGTCGTAATGATGGCTGAATTATAGTGGGACACTATATGAGTATTCTCGTTTCACGTAGTTCAAACATTAATGTTGGTCCTATGAATGCGAAGTGGAATCCAAGACTTTCAAATTTTCCTTACTCTCAGAGGTAACTTTGCACAGCACGATGAGGCAAGGTTGTTTGATTTTGACCCCCGTATGTAAATCCTCTTCGTGTGGTTGTAACACCATAATATCCTGGTGCTTTACGACAACGATACGGTGCGTGTCGAGACCGTGAGGCAATGGCCTGTGCCTGTAACTTGGCCAATCTTTTCTTTTCCAGCACCTGTGAATATAAATCGGACAATGAGGTACGGGCGAACATATTGTGTTCAGTAATATAGTAATATTAGTGTAGTTTAATGGTTCTACACATTCGAATATATCGCTGGTTTAGAGTAAGAAGGTCATAAGTTAAAAATCGATATTTCGAGAAAACAAGAAAAAAAAATGAAAACCACTTTTTACATATGGGAAAACAAGATGTTCCAACTTCAGTTTGGGCAACATGACCAGTTCCGATTTTCATAAAAGATATGCTCATAAGAAGCGCCTGTTGATGTAGATTCCAAATATGTATTATTCTTGTAAGGTCGTAAGTTACGACCTTCTAATTCTACGCCAGTGATATAGTGTAGTAATCTACCGAACACATATTTAACAGAATATCTAAATGCATTTAGAATTAAGATCGAGTTGTTCTCTTATACTAGCAAATATGTGTAAATACTATCTTTCACTCTATTTTAGTCTTCAAATTCATGCAATAGCTGTTAATATTTCGGTCATTGTGAAAGAATTGAAATATACAATAGGACATAATTATAACATTTAAATACGCTTTCAGTGTATAGCACTGCTGAAGGGAGAAATAAGTTTGTTATTTATATTCCCATTGTTGTTAAAATATAGATTGTGATACACTATGACAACTTGGTTCATACATGTAAATACTAAACATACAACATATTGAACTAGTATGACGTTCACAGCAGTCTAGCTAATACAATTAGTGGCATAACGTGCTTTTGTAATTATTAATTAAAAATTGCAGGTGAATAATAATGAGTGTGTAATAGAACATACAAGTATTTAAACATATAAGTATGCACGAGCCCACGAACATAATGTGAATACAACACCATTATAGGACGGCAATCAGGTGGCGGCTATATGTCCGCAATAACAATACAGGACGGAAATCAGGTGGCGGCTCTATGTCGGCAATAACAATATAGGACCGCAATCAGGTGGCGGCTCTGTGTCCGCAATAACAATACAGGACTGCAATTAGGTGGCGGCTCTATGTCCGCAATAACAATACAGGACAGCAATCAGGTGGCGGCTCTTTGTCCGCAATAACAATACAGGACCGCAATCAGGTGGCGGCTATATGTCCGCAAAAACAATACAGGACCGCAATCAGGTGGCGGCACTGTGTCCGCAATAACAATACAGGACCGCAATCAGGTGGCGGCACTATGTCCGCAATAACAATACAGGACCGCAATCAGGTGGCGGCTCTGTGTCCGCAATAACAATACAGGACTGCAATTAGGTGGTGGCTATATGTCCGCAATAACAATAAAGGACCGCAATCAGGTGGCGGCTATATGTCCGCAATAACAATACAGGACCGCAATTAGGTGGCGGCTCTGTGTCCGCAATAACACTACAGGACAGCAATCAGGTGGCGGCTCTATGTCCGCAATAACAATACAGGACCGCAATCAGGTGGCGGCTATATGTCCGCAAAAACAATACAGGACCGCAATCAGGTGGCGGCTCTATGTCCGCAATAACAATACAGGACCGCAATCAGATGGCGGCACTATGTCCGCAATAACAATACAGGACCGCAATCAGGTGGCGGCTATATGTCCTCAAAAACAATACAGGACCGCAATCAGGTGGCGGCTCTATGTCCGCAATAACAAAACAGGACCGCAATCAGTTGGCGGCTATATGTCCGCAATAACAATACAGGACCGCAATCAGGTGGCGGCATTATGTCCGCAATAACAATACAGGACCGCAATCAGGTGGCGGCTCTGTGTCCGCAATAACAATACAGGACAGCAATCAGGTGGCGGCTCTGAGTCCGCAATAACAATACAGGACAGCAATCAGGTAGTTACATGCCCGCAATAACAATACAGGACGGCAATCAGGTAGTTACATGTCCGCAATAACAATACAGGACCGCACACAGGTGTTTACATGCCCGCAATAACGATAGAGAACCGCAATCAGGTAGCTACATGCCCGCGATAACGATAGAGAACCACAATCAGGTAGCTACATGCCCGCAATAACGATAGAGAACCGCAATCAGGTAGCTACATGTCCATGCCCGCAATAACAATAGAGAACCGCAATCGGGTAGCTACATGCCCGCAATAGCGATAGAGAACCGCAATCAGGTAGCTACATGCCCGCGATAACGATAGAGAACCGCAATCAGGTAGCTACATGCCCAAAATAGCGATAGAGAACTGCAATAAGATACCTACATGTACATGCCCGCAATAACAATAGAGAACCGCAATCAGGTAGCTACATGCCCGCGATAACGATAGAGAACCGCAATCAGGTAGCTACATGTACATGCCCGCAATAACAATAGAGAACCGCAATCAGGTAGCTACATGCCCGCGATAACGATAGAGAACCGCAATCAGGTAGCTACATGCCCGCGATAACGATAAAGAACCGCAATCAGGTAGCTACATGCCCGCGATAACGATAGAGAACCGCAATCAGGTAGCTACATGCCCGCGATAACGATAGAGAACCGCAATCAGGTAGCTACATGCCCGCAATAACGATAGAGAACCGAAATCAGAGAGCTACATGCCCGCGATAACGATAGAGAACCGCAATCAGGTAGCTACATGCCCGCGATAACGATAGAGAACCGCAATCAGGTAGCTACATGCCCGCAATAGCGATAGAAAACCGCAATCAGTTGGCTACATGCCCGCGATAACGATAGAGAACCGCAATCAGGTAGCTACATGCCCGCAATAACGATAGAGAACCGAAATCAGATAGTTACATGCCCGCAATAGTGATAGAGAACCGCAACCAGGTAGTTACATGCCCGCAATAACGATAGAGAACCACAATCAGGTAGCTACATGCATGCCCGCAATAGCGATAGAGAACCGCAACCAAGTAGTTACATGCCCGCAATAGCGATAGAGAACCGCAATCAGGTAGCCTCCTAGCATGCAAAACTATCGCATGGTGAATAAGGGTTCGATTACACGATAATATTATGGTATACTCTGCCAAAGGGATATTTGTATTTATTATTCGTAGTAAACTGGTTCAGTATTTTGGCTGCCGTGTATGACTCATACATACGGTACAGGGACGTAAAAGTCGTAAAAAGACACCTTACAAAGTGAACACCGGATAGCTAGAATGTGTGTGAACATATCATTGCTATAGTACTTGCACATGCATTATGTTTCCCAAATAATGAAATAATTCAGAAGCTAATCCGAATATATGTAAATTGGTAAGAAAATAATGGGACAATTTAGAAATAACTTGTGGCCTATGTCGTATTTATAGTAATCTCTAAATAATACCACTGCAGTAGAATTTCGATGCCTCGAACACCATAATGCCTCGAACTGGTTCGTCGGTCCGGTCAAAATTCCTTCTGTATTCGTACATGGCTCGAACTATATCTAGGTAGAACACTCGAACTGTGTTGACATTGAATAAACAATAGATCCTATAGTTAATGAAGGCTGAGTAGGTAATTATAATGTCGTTGCCTTTCGAAAGTATGACATTCGGGAACAACAAGATATCGCAATAAAATGATACTATCTCAAAAAGTATGTTTCCGCTTTCAACTCGATTTTTAATGGTAGACGAACTTTACCTCGGACATAATAAGTTTCAGTATCTCGCTGGTTTGTACGAGCAGTAAGTGTAACAATATGTCTTAAGTTAAGAAGCCGAAGTTTAAATAAGTATTATTGGAGGTCAATTGGGTCAAAAACATAATAATTTTGTTTTATTGTTATGACAAATTTTCATTCAAAAACTGATACACATGCATTACATTCAATTACGAGCATGCATTAATTATGCAATAACCGCACAAAAACAATTAGCATATACGATTTGCACACGTGCAAGTATCGACGTGGTTTCGAGTTTTAAGTCTTATACATTTGTAAACACGTACTTGTCTATCATAAATGTAGATGCCTCGAACAAGTAGTTTGCTCCAACTATTTTACCGGTCCGAAGGTAGATCGAGGCATGGAAGTACTACTGCGTCTGAAGGTACTCAAGTTAAAGTGGTGTTACATGTGGGACACAACATTGTTAAAGAAATGGGTGGGGTATACACAACAGCCATGTTTTAAAACAAATGCCAACCGTTAGACGACCGACCCGTCATGACTACAAGCTCCTCATTTGCAACAGTGCGGGCAGTATTTGGTTGTCGCAATACGTGCAAGCGACGATATGGTCTCACTGACCTTGGACTATGCACCTTGCAAAGGTGGAATGCGCCGTATATGACCGGATTCAACAAGCAGTTAGACAATCCAATGAATCCAAGCGCTAGAAGAGTCTTCCTTGAAAACTGCTCTATTTCCAGGTAGGTAATATACATGAAAACGACGTAATATGGTGTCCAACAAATGATAAAGGCAGCTACAATCACGATTGACATCCTCAATGCCTTTCGCTTGGCTTTACGAAATAGGTGACTTCTCACTTGTCCACGCAACTGTCCGTGTTCCGAGGTTGTTGAGCTCTCATCGTGATCTGTAACAGAAATGATGCAATGTTCATAATATGACTGTTAGGTTATAAGTATTTCAACTATGATTAAAAGCAAGACAACGGCTCGTTCATTTGGGTTAGCATTTACCTGAATAACATCATCACGTTTGTTGAGATCTGCATAACAAAATACCATTTATATAGCCTAGCACATTTAACTTGTCATCCTAGAATATCCGTGTTTTTCGGTTGTCCAATCAGAGTTTGTATTTTAATTAATCAAAACATTCTACGAGGGCTGTTCAAATTGGAATGCAAGTGATGCTATATCTTTCTTGTATCAATGATTTTTTAAGAATAGTAAGCTGTATATCAAAGAACATTGAATTAGCTTTAAGTTGATACCTCACATTTTAAAATCCGTTCAGTGTAGCTGTAATAATAGGTCAATTAACACTGTCTACTCGTGTATACTAATGCTTAAATTATTGGGAAAATGTCACTTTTTTCTGGCCAAATTCGGTCCTATTTAAGAGTTGTTGTTTTTTTAATGCGGGAGCAAATACAATATTTTACATAACATGTTTGGTGAAATGGTGACATGTTATGTCTTTTTCATCAACTACTTGATAGTTTACGCAATTTGAAAGTGGTGTAATTTTATTTGGAAAGGAATCCCATGAACACCATCCAAATACCGCAATATTCTATAAAAGGGTTGCGAAAATCATATTTGTTTTGGAAACTGGTGGAATATTTACAATTAGGCAAGTAGCTCAATGTGTTAGCACATCATTAGGAGCTATTCATACAATTATCAAACATATAACAAAAATTAGGACGTTAAGTATAATTTAGATACCCCTATCTGCTTAGAGACGCCAGCACATGTACCCTTGCAAACTGTCCACCAAATAGTTGAAACCAGTTTCTGGATAAAAAAAAGTCGACCGTTTGCAAATGTAATGACCATAAACGAGACACGGGTTCATTTTTTCACCCATGCGACAGATCCTTAAACAAATATGGGCCAGCAAAGACAGAACAAAAGTATGCATTGCAAAACGCACCATGGGCGTCAGCAGAAATGTACACTTTTTTCTATATAAACCAAGTTTCTACCATTAAATTTGATGTATGAAATAGACAATGGGTAAATGTCAAGCTTAACAAAGGTAACTTCCTTCAGAAATTGAAGAAATACTCCGACAATCGCTCTCAAACCACATGTTTGAAGGATAACATGCTATTGCAGAGCAATTGACATCCACCTGCAGCAGCCATTAACGCGACTTTCTGAGATGCGTGAAGGTTCTTGAGCTTTCTGACCATCCTGATTTGTCAAACAATGTCCCTTGTGATCTTTATTTGTTTCAAACGACTCTTAAATTGCAATGTCGGAAGAAATATCAGATACGTTAAGATCTCGGTTTGGCATGTGTCCAGTATATGCACAGTGACCCTATGAATGATAATAAAATCGCATTTTAAAAATGGAATATCTGAATGAAACTTCGCATATATACCGGAGATGAATCCTGCAATAGGATCAAAGGCTAGTTTCAATAGAATCTATTAAGGAAAAAAATGTATGGGCTTAGTTGCATTCCAATTTGAACAGCCCTCGTAACGGTACAATGACGAAAACATACGAGGATTAATTAGTGACAAGTTAAACGTGTTCGACATACATCAGTAATCACTACATACAGTGGTACCAAAACATGTTTTAACTTGTGGAACGCTGATAAAACCTAAATGACAGTGAACATTTTTTCAAGAAATATGTTTTGTTGAAGGACAAATACACACAATTGTATCAGCAAAATTGTAATACAATTGTAATAAAAACGCTGTCTGCAATAAACCTCTTTTCTGCAGGACGAGCTCAATGCGTTACCGAAATTATCTGATGACCTTAACACACGTGTTCTATTTAATATTGCCAATTTATCTCCATATGAGGCTATTAAGCTGTAATTGTATACTGTTTCGGTCCTTCATATATGCTAACAGAACATATTCAAGAGTGTGTATAATATGTGAGTGAGCGGCAATTACTTTGTATTATTTTAAGAAACAAGCTTATCGCATGCATATCTCAAATACCGTGTAGGTACATGTACTATAATAGCTGTGTGTGAGACTGTTCCATCTACATATAAAACAAACTGCAGTGACAAGGGTATTGTTTTACCGAATATGTTAGTAATTCTTAAAATTACGTTCATATTAAAATTCTTTATAATTCTTAACAGCTACAAGTGACTGAAAAGGTTTGTTCCATATTAATTAATTTTCTGTCAACAAACTCACTACTAACAATATCTTTCCCCGATGTACGTATAGGTTAAAAAGAATGATTTAAATTAAACTTCATTTCTAAGATAGCGGAAGTGATTTGATAAAACAATACACAGGTGCCAATCCCCTCTTAACTAGTTGTAGAATATAATATTATATAGCACACAGGCATGGGGTATTTCTCAGCAATGACGGTACAGGTAACCCCATGCTCATTGTAAACGCATAAACTATAACCGTTTCACTTTGAAGTGGCATTATCTCATATAAGTCTGTTTGGATATTCCGCAGAACCGCATATTCTGATGTTTGTCTATGTATTCACTCAGTATAAAGTGGGCTTCATTTTAAAGCCAAACACTATTAAGCAGTACATGGTTTTTACACTTGCATTCAGCGAATTCGAGTCATAAGTCTTCAAGAGATGTCAGTTTCGTTTAAGTGTTGCATAAACATAATTATACAATGACATGTACTAAGCATGAGCATTAGTTTTAAATACATATATAGCATTGTACCTATCTCTCAATACAGACCTATCACTCAAACCATTACTGTCACTCAATACGTTCCTAACGGATTGTCTTGGTGTTTCATTTAAGATAGCACGAACATCCCCTATCTATTCGTTTAAACACGCACATATTTGTCTGTTTATATTGTCCTCACTTCTGTCTAGAATCGTTACATGATTTCCTTAATAGCATCGGAATTTGTTTTATGAGATAATAAAGTGACATCGAAAGGGTAGATTTGAACATTTTTTCACCAAATATTGGCATTTACCCATTTAAATATACGACAATTCCCTACATCGCCCATCGTTATGGAAATCCATACACATGTAGGGTTAAGCCAACAATAATTATAGTTTGTTTGTTTTCCTCGGACTATTTTATTTGCCAAACTAGATTTTTTGTATTTCAATAAGATTTTACGTCATGACGTCAAACATAACGTCAAACATATACATATGAGCCAGTCTCCAGGAAAACCTGCTATAATGACATTTTGTAATTACCACATGTAAAAGGGTTTGAAAAATGGTTTAAAATAAGAAAAAATGGCATATCTATAGATTCAATTTTAAGTCATTTATCCATATATTACAATATCTTAGCTTTAATATTTCTTATGAATTATGTCGAAATCACTTACTTTGCTGCTATGGTGACCAATTGCAGAAAATTACTCTGATTGCGAAAAACGAGGAGTTAGTTTTTTTTTAATTAGTAGTAGTCTTTCTCTAAATGTGAACATGTACAATTTGGATACATATTTTAAAACGTAAAACATTATTCTATAACGTGATACCATTTCAAACAGTTTATGTCAAGAATTGATCAAATGCTGTAAGTTCCTGTTACAACGACGTCGAATAACATTTGAATGACGTTCGCGACGTCACGCAAAAATGCTCTGAATAGGGCCTCTACAAAACAGCTGTAACTTCTTTAATAATCAAGATACTAACAAAATTTCTTTTGTATTTTGCTTCATTAAGATTACTATTTTAAATAGTAAAAAATCGCACTATCATTTTTTTGTCAAAATAGCAGGTTTTCCTGGAGACTGGCTCATATGTTTCAATTCAATACCACTACAACTGAAGAAGCTATCAAAGCGTAACGCGTTGTTTAGGAAGTTTGAGTTGTGTTTTTTAATAAGATTTTATATAACAAATAAATACTATTGCAAACATACAATTCAAAATCAACTAGAAGCACCGCCAGCGCCAAGCTACCAACACAAGACCCAGACACAGAGCGGAGACACAGAGCGGAGACACAGAGCGACGTCAGCGCGCCAAGCTACCAACACAAAACCCAGACACAGAGCGGAGACACAGAGAGGAGACACAGAGCGACGTCAGCGCGCCAAGCTACCAACACAAGACCCAGACACAGAACGGAGACACAGAGAGGAGACACAGAGCGACGTCAGCGCGCCAAGCTACCAACACAAGACCCAGACACAGAACGGAGACACAGAGCGACGTCAGCGCGCCAAGCTTCCAACAAAAGACTCAGACACAGAGCGGAGACACAGAGCGGAGACACAGAGCGACGTCAGCGCGCCAAGCTACCAACACAAGACCCAGACACAGAACGGAGACACAGAGCGACGTCAGCGCGACAAGCTACCAACAAAAGACTCAGACACAGAGCGGAGACACAGAGCGGAGACACAGAGCAACGTCAGCGCGCCAAGCGACCAACACAAAACCCAGACACAGAGCGGAGACACAGAGCGACGTCAGCGCGCCAAGCGACCAACACAAGACTCAGACACAGAGCGGAGACACAGAGCGACGTCAGCGCGCCAAGCTACCAACACAAGACCCAGACACAGAGCGGAGACACAGAGCGGAGACACAGAGCGACGTCAGCGCGCCAAGCTACCAACACAAGACCCAGACACAGAGCGGAGACACAGAGCGGAGACACAGAGCGACGTCAGCGCGCCAAGCTACCAACACAAGACCCAGACACATAGCGGAGACACAGAGCGGAGACACAGAGCGACGTCAGCGCCAAGCTACCAACACAAGACCCAGACACAGAACGTACCGTCCGTTACCAAAAATGATAACAACACTGAAGTGATCAGACCTATGTATGGGAAACTTTCTACAGCCGTCACACGGCATTATAATATAACACCTACTGTGATAGTGAATATTATTCTAAAATATGATACGATGTACAATTAAAAGCCGTGCCTGTAGTTTTAAGCAGAAGACCACAAATAATTGCTTAATTTGCCAGTTTACATTTCAGTTCATACAGTTCTCATATATTTTGGTACACCCTGTATTTGCGTTAGCGGAATTAGGTAACATAACAAAACATACTTTTATTTCTCCCAATACATGTAATATACCGTTCCATGGGTCGTTAATTTGTGACTTAAAACATTGGAAAAAGAAATCAGTTACGCCTATGGCAGTTCCGTTAATCACGTGTACGTATGTGATACTAACAAATTCAATTATGGAAATATATTTTAAATAAAAGAAGCCATTTATAACTGATATCTTGTTTAAAAAAATGGACATCATCTTCTATTTGTGTCATTACTACTTTATAAAGATATTATACTGTTATTAACTTATGATCAGGTGAATATGACGTTTTGTTGACCTGAAGTGATATTGACCGATGACTTCAGGAAAGTGTATGTAATAGAAACAACAGACGACTCACTTTTCAAATGTTCTAGCCAACAATGCTCTTCTTATGTATATGTATGAGAGGGTATGTAACTACGTATTTATTAACGGCATTTATCATTAATGGCTAGGTTGGAGCATATAAATAATTTATGTATGAGCAGCTGTAGGCCAAATAACACGGGAAATAACGTTACGTTGTTTGGAACGTTATGTCGCAGGAAATGACATCATGTCATAAAAAAATTATATCCATACCAGCCTCGGTTCACACCAGCCTCGGTTTCGTGAGTTGTATGTTAAAATATAGGAGACCGTCTTAGCCAATCAGAATCCTTGTTACATAATAGGTATACAATATAATCATGTAGTCCTTAACACTAGGGGAGATCAGCCAATCAGCAATCTTTTGAATCGGGTTCGAGTAAGAGCCTAGTTTACTATTAACAATAAATACAACGGATGGAATTGTTATCAATGTATCTAATAGTAATTGCAATTGCATATATCTATCCAAAGACTTGAACGACATACTTTGATAAATGCACAATGATTACAGCACGGAGAATTTGACTTGATCTTGACCTTTATGCATGAATATATTACAAGGTTACTGCGTTGAATATATAAATTTCCGCGGTCAGTTGTTAAATAATGCTAATAGAAGGTGGAGAATTGAATCAAATTCTCCGTAATATCATATGCCATAGTTAACCCATTACTCACCTCTAAACTCCTTGGATTTTCTTGTTATAGTTCCGGATATTAAACCATATGCAATCGCCATTATGAGGAGTGGAATAACAAAACTAAACAACAGTGATACGATGCTGTACACACGTTTACTCCAAGCAACATCGTTATAACCCGTGTCCATACACTGAACAAACGTCCGTTCCCAAGGCCCCCGAACAACTTTGAATATAAATATCTGAAAATATACGATAAATAACATATTAAGAATAAGAATATGTTTGCATTACTATTGGAAATTGTTATGCACATACGATTCGAAGCTATAGTTTCCCGGACAAGAGACAATTCGTATCCCCCTTAAAAGAACACTTCAAGCAAACCTATTTACTACTATGAATGATTCATTGCATTACCCTTGTAATTAGCATATTAAAGGGTCAATTATCAACGATGAGTACACTGAAGTAAAGTACGGGGAGATTTTATAGCCTCCTCAAGGCACCAGCATCTACTGCAGTGATACAAATATTAAATCATGCAATGCACAGACAATTGCAAGTCATACAGAAGCGACAGTAACGCCTAGTCACCCCGACAAGAGACGAAACATGACCGTGGACGTATCACACCGGTCCGTATTTAATGTCCGATTGGATATTCTGTTAGTTTACAGAACATTTGCTATGAACTTGTGATTGTGGCACTTGTGGTGCATGTAAAACTGATATGTTACAAAGGAAACCTACTTAAAACGCGGCGAAAATAGTTTCATTTTCTATTTCGCTAAATAATTTACAAGACAATCTCATTGCACTCACTCTAAAATATAATAAAATATTTATCTCGTAACCGGAGTACTCTTTCAGAACTTTCAAACGATAGCTTTGTTGTACGACACCTGAATGAACTTGCCATTCCTGCAAACGGACATAGCTCAATGAAGTTATTAGTAATTTATTGAAGTTCACAGAATGTTTCTTTTATCAGTTTAGGGTATGTTAATATGAAACGTTCACAACACCTTTAAAAAGGGAGCTTTATACTTATAGTTAACGCTTTGTTTGTCCCGCCAATAACCACAAGTAACTGTATCTTAAAGATTATTAAACAGTAAATAAAAAAAAACTTTTTTATAAAATTTATAATGTCTTAGAAAGGTTTATAACACGGGAAATTGACCACCCGGTCACAGAGGTCCAGTTTGTTTTTAATTAACATTTCATCAATACTGGTGTTATTTTTAATATTTGTATATAATCAGGAACTACAGAGCTACGTCTTTAATTTGATATCAATATTTTAAAAATCCTTCCATGAATAAGAAAATAAACCCATAAGGCGTGAACTCACTTTCTTTTATCTGGTTCAGACTAGCATTGTCGTTTCTATTGAATGCGCTTCAGTGACTGACTGCACACCGTGGTATACATTTCATGGTACAAATGTACATATCTTTTAACCAGCTGATCAATTACGATGGGATTTTGCATGGAGGTAGTTCAAACAATGTTGTCTATGAATGTAATTACTTTATGAAGATATCGAAAGCCAATTCTTGTTTTTGATACCATAAAAATCTGACCACTTAAGTACAAATGCACCTTTCTAAGATACATAAATTTTGTAAAATAAACTTTTTATCAATGATACAGTTACCTGTGACCATATCCTTAACAGGTATAAAAGTCATCACCATAAAACTAAGGCGGATGTATCTTACTGGTTAGAAGTTCGGTGCACAAGAATTGCAACTCTGCATATATACCCTTTGTTTTTTTACGCTTATCTTTTTGTTTTGAGCACAACTCAAAAAGTATACCAGTAATGGTACCATGCACACAAGGTAGATGAACCTCATTGAGTAGAAGTGCAGTGCGCAAGAGCTGCATTTCCTGTGTTCAAATTCATATTATTGGCATTATTTCTCATACTAAGCTTTTGTCTGGAGCATTTATGCGCCTTAATGCACAACGAACGTAACCACTTATGTCAAAACTTCCAGCTTAATAACAGTCTAAGACAAACACACGTTCAGGAAGCATAAGCCGTCTCTGGCGGCTCTAGTATTGCAAACTAGAAACAAAATAATACCCCACATTACAGTATCGAAGTACTTTTGATAAGTATATGCCTATAACGTGTTTGACAGGATCGTTTCTGATAGAAGATAAAACCAGTGGGGATTGTATAAAACATTGATCATGTTCGGTAATATGATGTTGTTAAAGAACACAAGAACTTTGTTATTCCTAAAGGGAATTCTTATAGTTCGTATAATGTTTTTTCATCAACAGACGTGACCATGTTATGACTCTTACTTCTAACTAACATTGTGTAAGGAGACCACGGGTTCACTTGCTAGCAACATTTTGGACATTATACGGTTTACGGTGTTGAAAAATCGTCCTTGTGCATGTGATCTGGATAGCCTTTTCATGTCTAAATATTCCACTCGGTGGCGGAAGGAAGACCCCGCCATATTACAAAAATAATATTTTATGCTTCTTAATGGGTATATTTAAAGAAACTACATGTATAAATATGTCTGATCGTCACCAATGACCCCGTTAGAAAGCGAGTAACTTAAACTATGAACGATACCAACTTTCAACTGCAAAATTTCAAATACAGTCAAATTGCCAATTCATTACTCAGATAATGAGCGGGAATCATGATGCTGCTACATGTATATACTGTATACTACATTTAAGTGCATTTTCACCGAGAACATGATATTTATGACCAACTAAATTTTGGTTTAGAACTGTGTTAATTTAAACGTGATTACTTTCTGTGCTGTAAGGCAAAATCTTCAACACTATTAGAGTGGACATTTTTTATCTAATTATATACGATTATTTTGTTCGATTACGCTAATTGGCTACCAGAAACTAGCTTGGTTATATGAGGGACGACTTAAGGCTTTGTGAGATAATACAATTGCACTGCTACAGCTACATTGTTGCCCCTTATCTCCGTACAAATTAAGTTCAATAAGTTCTTCCGTCTGTATCCAATTTGTCACGACTTTCTCTGTAACTAGAACTTCTCAATGCACCGCAAGATAGAGGTTGTCATGGACAATACTGTATTGAAAATAGTATTCAATTTATTTTATGGATTTGCCATTTGCGCATAAATGGCATATTGTATAACTAAATACTGTTTGTGTTCGATTATGATTGGGCTTGCGCAATGTCTTTGTATTTATTTTGTAATTAAGTGCATTGTATTACTGCTTTAAAATAAATAAGAAATGTTTGCATGTAATTTAGTGTTTATAAACAGTTTTACGTTACACCAAATAGAACATAGCATTAAATAAGATATTAGTATTATATTGTCATACGAGAGGTATTCAACTAATAGTTTATCAAAAAAGAAAGTCGGGTTTTGCCGTGATAGCTTAATCAAATCGGTATAAAAATTACCTCTTTTCAACCATGTATGAAAATGTGTTAGGCATTATATATTGAAAGACAACAATCCAGTAGGTGATTTGGAACTTAGATGTATATTTATTTATTTATTTGAGTCTCATCTATATTTACAACATATATTACACACGACATAAACACAAATCATATATAGCCACTCTTAATAAGAGTTATAAGAGACATTATCTACATTATAATAAAACATCAAATATCACAAGGTAAATGTACCGTATATAAAAATCTGATATTACACATTGTTACATAGTATGTGTTTAAAACTGAAAAAACAGTTCCTTATTAAAATAAAAATTAAAAAAAATAGAAATTATTAAGATACTGAGAGTTACCGTGCACTATAGCGCATATTTAAGAAATGACTTATGAAATCTACTTAGGACCAATCAGATTGGTTCTAATTTGATTAACAACTGTTCTTCAGACGAACTAAAATATTATAATTTAATCAAATACGTACATTATTTACAAAGATAAAAAGAACGACGCTGTAAAATATTGTAGCAGGTTTTGGCACTTATACGTATCATCTCTGAGTTTTTGAAAAGAAAGATTAATTTATCCATATCTGACATATTCAAAAAATTATAATCAATTGAAGTTGCTTTTGTGTACAACGTTTGTCTCAAATCAGAGTAAGAAATACAATCTAATATCACATGTTTCTCATCTTCAATGATGTCACAGAACGGACATTTTCTGTTATGTATCGGAATGCCTTCGTACCTGCCAGTCTCTATACGTATGGGAGCCACCCCACATCGAAATTTGCTAAAGGCGGCTCTGTGTCGTGGTGGCATAATGATTTTACAGTACGTTTCAACAGAGAAGTCAGTTTTAAATAATTGGTATGTACGTAATTTGTTGCCACCACGGCCCGACGGTCCTGTGACATCATTGATTGATTGGTTCCAGTCATTACAATATTTTACATGTAAAGCAGATGCAAGTTTTTCAACAAGTACATGTTTATGAATAGCAATATTAATATCACAGAACTGTTCTAAATCACACTTATTCAACATATTCTTTACAGTATAAAACCAATTTTAACATAATCTACTTGACAAAGCAGAGGCCCAAAGTGCAATTCGCTTATTTATACGATTAGTATTCATGTTTGACAACCTGGCCCAGTATAAGGAAACGGATTTCCATTGCCTTATATTCGGAGCGGTCCATGCCATTTCACCGGCCACGGCTGCGTTTGGCGTATATCTGCCAACTCCTAAAAAGAAACGCATCGCGCGATTATGTACTGCGTTAATACATGAATATGAAGTTTGACCCCAAATAGCGGCACCGTAACTAATAGTTGGCCAAACCACCGAATCATACAGTTGTGTAAAAACATTATACGGTACTCCCCCGATAGACTTGCATTTAGCAATAACAAGACCGAGGGCACGACTTGCACTTTGAGCTACTGACTTTGCTGTAATATTATAGTCTAAGTGTTCACTTAATATAAGACCTAAGTATTTATATCTATCCACTATCTCTAACTGATCATTTCCAATGTAAAAGTTAGTAAGTGTTCTTTCGATAGACTGTGGTCGAAAATGTACAATTTGACTTTTATTTTTGTTGATAGACATACCATTGATATTACACCAATCATGTAGAGCATTCAGTAAACATTGCAAGTCTCTATCATTTTCAGCAAGTAAAATAATATCGTCTGCGTACAGCAAAATACATATCTTCTCTGTTCCACACTGCACTCCAATATCAAAAGACTTCAAATATAATGCAAGGTCATTAATAAATAGGTTAAACAAAAGGGGAGATAATATACAACCCTGACGCAATCCCGATCTAACATTGAACCAATCGGTACATAGACCGTTTACTCTGACACAAGATGAAACTGATGAATACAAAGATTGTATGGCTGTTAACATTTTACCTTTAATACCCAAATCACACAGTTTTTTCCAGAGCAAATCACGATTAATATAGTCATATGCTTTTTTAAAATCTATAAAGGTGCAAAAGGTAGAACGTTTTAGCTTTTTTCTAGTATCAATAATAGTAGTGAGTGTAGAAAGCTGATCGATCGTACTGCGTTTCTGTCTAAAACCGTTCTGTTCATCAATAATGATGTCATTTGATTCCGACCATTTACTTAATCTACTGTTCAAAATATAACAATACAACTTATATATAGAGGATGCTAATGAAATACCCCTATAAGACAATGGGTTTCTAGCATCTAGACTTGCAGATTTGGGAATAGGGTTAATTACACATTTCCCCCATACAGATGGAATAATGCCATTACTAAAACAAATATTGAATAAAACATGTAAAAACATAACAGTCGTATCATTTTTTAAAGCTTCAGATGGTATCCCATCAACACCACATGCTTTACCCCGGTTGGCAGCATCTACAGCTTTCTTGACTTCTTGTATAGATATATGGTCATTAAATGGCAGAGAATCGTCTATTACGTTAGACCAATTAGGTACAGATGTAGAATCTACATCTGGATTATTAAAAAGAGAACAAAAATCAGACCGCCATTTTTCTAAGATTACATCAGTGCTAGAAGACGTAGTACCATCATCCAATAACACTTCAGCAGGAATTGTTTTCTTTTTACTATGGCCAATACCTATTTTGCCAATAGACTTCCAAAACTTGGACTGGTCAATATTACAGTCAGATAACAATTCCTGTTGCATGTCATACCAATGACGACGCTTCGCCCTCTGAACTTCTGTATCAAACCGTTTTCGCATTTGTACATATTCATTTTTCAACTTTACCTTATCTGCTCTACTATTACAACTAAGCCAGTTACGTTCTGACTGTGAAAGTTTGTCCCACAAATCTGACAAACTGTCATTCCACCACGGTTTACCAGGACGGTGTTTTCTAGTTTTACAGGATGAAGACACAATTTTAAAAGGAATGTTCTCATACATATTATTATTAATTATAGTACACCATTCCTCGTAAACCGAGTCTATGTCAGTTTGTGTTCTCAGACCATGTTCTAATTTATCAATAGTATTATTAACATAATACAATACATATTGACTGCTAAGAAAACTGTTGTTAAAATAACTCCGATCAAATTTAACATACGAATTGCTTTCAGGTTCACCTGTCTCATATATATATGGAGAACATTGACAAGTAATTTTCCATGATAACAAAGAATGGTCAGGTATACATGTCGGGGCGATATTCATAAGGTTGTCACATTTGTTTATAACATCACATGTTAAATCAACATTAAAATCTGAGAATATATCTAAATCTTCATGACGTACAATACAATAATCAACAACTGAGGCACCTTTCACCGAAACAGAAGTAAAATCATTTTTGACGGTGTTCCTACCATTCAGTATACACATATTCGTATTAATTAAAAAATCTACAAACAACTCGCCGTATGCATTAGTCGAAAAATCTATTACATCACGAGGAGGTATAGAATCAACACCAGTGATATAATCATCTAAATTTCCAGTTCGGCTGTTAAAATCACCACATACAAATACCAACCCATCAGTTTGGTATGAATAGACAGTTGCTAACAATTGGTCATAAAAAGCATTAACATCAAAAGGACGGGAAGAATTTTGTGGTGGCAAATAACATACGCATGGAAACAAAATTAGGTTACTACTTTTATGTGACATTTTTAACCATAAAATACCTTCACAAGTGTTATCTACAATACATATATTAAACATATCACATAAAGATTGCTTTATTAAAAACCCGACTCCTCCTGAGCCATTTCTAGCATTGACATGTATATTTTGTCTATTAAAACCATACCATTTATAACCTTTAATATCTAAGACATTATTATTAACAAGGTGTGTTTCAGCAACACCTAAAATGTCATAATTATTTTCTAAAAGACAACTAGATCTTAAAAAAGAGTTATCAGACGAACTTTCAGAGTTCCACCCTCTCACGTTCCAGAACCCGACATTTAGCTAATAGCGTCTATTTTGACCACCGTTGTTTCTTCCTCTTCCACCGCGCCCACGACCAGTCGTATTGTTGTTTGGCCTTCGATTGCTACGATCCTCTCTAGAATTAGATTCAGAAGAATTGAACCTTCTGTCACTAACATTAGACACATTGTTGTCGCGACCATGTGCAGCACCGTGCGTATTGGGATACTGTCTATATCCATTGTCAGTATTACGAGTGTTGCGACGACTGCTTTGTTGGTTTGACGCATTCTTCTGAACAACCCTTGAGCCTCGAACGGTCAGATTACTTCCTTTAAGTGACTGTAGTATGGTCCGGAAATTGTTAGCCATAACACGATCTGCCTGAGATTGGTCATGTTGCACAAATACGCCAGAGTACTGTTGGTGATCTAACAACTTAGACTTGTTAGACATCACCTTCCTTTTATCTTCATGAGATCTCATTTTGGCGATGACAAGACCAGGTTTGGATGAAGATCGTGAATTTTTCCTATCAGCACTTTTACATGTCACTCCATGGACCTTAAGACCGTCTTTGATAAGTTTGTTCACTTTTATTGCAGTGTTTTCATTTTCAGTTTCAGGAAGGTCTCTGATGACAATGTTCAACGTAATATCATTATCTGAATTGTTGACTGTTGCACTATTTGACAATGATTCGATCTTAGTGTTCACTAATACAATTTCAGCTTTAAATTCATCACAGATAGACTCCTTTATATCACTCATGCGTTCGTCCACATCCTTACGGATGCGGTTCATCTCCGTTGTCACCCGTTTGTCCAGTACTTGAGCAACTTTATTTGCGATCTTTTGTTCAAGTCCTTTCTCCAGATCGTTCACGCGTTCACTAAGTGAAGAAAACAACATATGCATGTCAGCAGACAGCTTAGACAGCATTTGTTCAATCGAAGTTTTACCATCAACGTGTACGTCAGCAGATGTTACAGTAACAGTTTTTGGTGCTGGGAAAGGGATATCACCATACAAATTACGTTTAGCCTTAGTAGTAAATCGCGGCTTCTTAACAGTTGAATCTATACAGATATCCGTTGCATCTGTCTCAGAGTGGTGACGCTTTCTTCCTGTATGCATTGGTGTATGCGGAATTGACACAACACAATTCAGTGATTTTTCAAGAAAGTTAAGAGGCCTGTGCCTTTAAAATTGGGAAATTTTAGCGTGACAATACCCGAAATTGGAAATAATAAAAAAATAAATAAAAATGTTTGTTTGGGTTAAAAGTGTACTTTGTATTTTCTACAGATTAAATACACTAGTCATATGTGGCAATGACCTTTGCAAGTTAGGAAATATATTGTTTTTACTTTAAAACAGCTACATGTATACTGTTGTTGCTTCGAAACCTGCAAGCACAAAATGGGGAAACCGTGCATACTTTTTGGGAAAAAATTATGAACTTTTGGGGAAAATGGAGGTTATTTTGCTAGGGGAAGGGGCCTGTATTGGGCCCTAAAAATAGCCTAAAAATCATTGCAATTTCTGGCTACAACTTTTATTTGCTTGTATATTCAGTTTGTAAATTACCTTTAAATTAATACGTCACGTTAATTGACGGAAAGCGTTTCTAGCCTAGCCATGTTTTAAAAAGACAAACAACAAAGATGCCAAAGATGACACCTGGTGGTTCCCAATGGAACCCCAAGTCTACAAGGGAACTGCGTGAGTCCTCTCACTAATTGAACTGAGACGGAACACAAAACCGAACTAACTTGCGAATGTCCAGTTTGATGCTTTTATCAAACTACAGGTGACGTGTGCCGCTATACCTGTCAATGATGAATTAGAATATATAATTGGTCAGAAGACGGAATGTAGACCTTCCCCATAACGCAGTTGGTTGACGAAGGCTGAATTAACACCTGATAATTAGATATACGCTATCAACAGCCGGACCGAATTTTTGTCAAGAAGTTTATCAACAAATTAACACCTGATAATTGGATATACGCTATCAACAGCCGGACCGAAGTTTTGTTAATAAGTTTATCAACAACGTTAGACTGATTATCGCCTGACAATCAAAACATCACTCTGAACAAAGTTGACGAAGAATTATTCACAGTTAACCTGCATGTCCATAACATGACCTTAATATAAGAATATGATCACTTTGTAACGAAATTGTATAGACAATATGGTTAGAGCTAAAAACAACCATTTCATAGATGGTGTTTTGGGCTTTTTTAGACAAAATGCCCCTATATTGGCATCGATAAAGTATTGGTAAATTATGAATTGGCATTTTGTATAGAGATAATTAGTAATATTGTCGGGTTCTGTAAGATCTGATATTTGAAATAGAATCTCTTAAAAAGGCATCCCAGATTAAAACTCTGACGAGGCAACCTCGTATCTTAGGGGAAATTTTCATAGATCAGTGTCTTCTGGTTTAGAAAAGGTTATAAGTACAGGGGTAAGTTAGTGTTTGTTCAGCTTGGTGTGTTCGCGGTTGCTTTCCTGGCACGGAATTGTGTTACTAGTAAAATGGAAATACGGACCTCAAAATTAATAACAAGAGGACAAAAGTAAAATGCTATGTAAAAACGGTTTCAAATCCATTGTTCGACAAAAAAGTGTCATGTCGGTTTCCTTGTAACAGTGTTTCGTTCAGATTCGGCTTCATACACCATAGTTACCATACAAGACGCCCACTACAAACCGTAAAACAATACTATATAAAATAATAAAAACAGACGTTATATTGAAACGTCGATTAACGAACAGGCGTTCAAACATCTTAAATTCGAGTTTTGGACCTTACAAAACCAAATACCACGCTCTCTACTCAAAAGCTATCATGATTTAACCGCAGTGCATTTGTATTTTACATTGATTGCATATGGTTTTTTTGGTACTATTACATTACTTGACACAATTAGATAAGCCTTATTCGATTTCATTGTGAAACTATAAAATAAAAATATTGCCTGATGAAGGCATAGTATAATACCGAAATGTTGAAAATACAAGTTTAATTGATTTCAACGCGTGTTGTTGATGATATTTATCTTTCTAGTGAAATCATGAAAATGTTGGATGTTCAGTTTTGTTCAAATAGTATAAGTTGAACACCTCTCGTATAAACCATTACGATTATGGCAGTTGCTTATCTTTTCAACATCCTTAGATCGGCGCTTGGTGAACTATCGAACAGATACCTTAATGCCACATACAATTGGTTGTTCCAATCAGTTTTCATTTCCACCTCCGTTAGTTAGATAACAATGACGAAAAGTTAATGAAGAGGTACGAGTAATCTTAGTATAACCTAGTATATAATGATGATGGTTTTGTCAAACATTATGTGTGTTGGGTTTAGGAAATTGACGCAAGTATTCCTACAAAAGTCAGTTTCGACGTCAAACCGAAGGCAATATATTGGTTTCTCTGTTGGATGAAGATTTTCGGCGAGATCGGCGATTACAGTTCAACTTAATATTCATAGTGCTAAATCTGTTATTTATTTTAAATGAGAAATCGCTATACACCCCGTTGAAACTAACGGCGAAAATAAATTGGCTAGGGACAAATAATTGATCATTGTGTCTGCTTCTTATTTAATATTTATGCTATCTTAACATGTGACAAATCACCAGCTGCAAAAACGGTAGACGGAATATATAGTGTAATTAGTATTTTGGAATATGGAAGACAAGTGTCATATCCAGCAGTGTTTAAAGATTTACTCTGCCTATTTGAATATGTATAACCAAAAATGTTATGTCTGTTTTGTTGTCTTATTTGCTAAAACACCGACAACTCGATAGCCTAATGGTTGAGCATTTGCTTCGAGTGCGGGAGGTCACGGGTTTGATCTCTGGCCGCGTCATACCTGAAATTCCCTTGCTAGACGCTCAGCTTAAAAGGGAAACTGGCTACTCTTCTCCCATACCCTGGTGGAGATGGATAAAATCAGGAATGAGCTGTCGAGAGTGATTAATGAAAAACTTTAGTATTAACTAAAACATCCGTAAATAGAAGCTTAGTGATAAATTTACGGCGTAAATTACGTCTATGTTGCCATTTTACGTGATATAACTGTCAAAATGCTGTAAAATTATGTTTAAAAATCTGTAAGTTTTTTTTATTGACTGAAGTTGTATGTGATTGTTGTATCGGTCTAGTCAAATCATAAACGGAAGAAATATTACATAGTGCATTCCCTGGAGGGTGTCATAACTGTCGGAAATAATAGGTATACCATTACTCATTTTTTGTAGATTTCCTTAACCAATGATGTCTTGTTATTTGGTAAACCAACTGGAAAAGCATTTCTGTCGAGTGCGTATTACTTGTATATTACACTTTGTACTTTGCATATATTTTGTTCATAGAATCATGAAACTGTCAAGAGAAATGCTTCGAAATGACTGGCAAAATGTAGACCTACAGTATAACATGGGAACAATTACATTCGTGACATGTGACAAAGACACACTATATTAGAAATCTCTAATGTGGAGTATGCGCTGTCTTAGTACAAAAATCCACTATTTTGGAAGATATTGACTACGAATTATCATTTTAGCTCACCTGAGCACGACACGGCCATGCATGCATAACTGAGCTCATTGTGAGCTATTGTGATCGGTCTGTTGTCCGTCGTCCATCCGTCGTCAACAATTCATTCAAACATCTTCTTCTCATAAAGTACCCGGCCAATTCTGATGAAACTTCACTAAAATGATGCTTGGACAGTTCTCATTCAGATTCAATATTTTCAAAATGATTCGGAAAAAAAAATTCCGCCTGGAGACGGGACTTGTTTTCTCGTTAAGAACTTTGAAAATCTATTTCTCAGAAATTACTGGACCGATTTCAAAATAATTTCGCAGATACGTTTATTGGGCGACCTTCTCCTAAATGCCTAACTTTTATGTTGATTCATGCTAATTTTCACTATGTGACTATATAGAAAACTTCGAAAATCTTCTCTGCAGAAACTGCTGGCAAGATTTCAATATAATTTTAAATCCTTGTGCACGCTTTGGGTCAGTCTGTTTATTTATACATACCCTATGTTTAACTAAAGTAGATAACTCTTCAGTCTACTCTTTTTTCCTGAAATTAATTCCCTTTGCACCTTCAAACATAGGTAATCAAGCCTAAAATAAAATCTAGCTAAAATTGAAAATGAAATAATGATAATTGATTGAAAAAAATATATTATCTAGTCGGGTAGCCAGACTAGCTTTGGGTTGGAAATTTAAGAAACTGTTGAGGTTTTAGATGGTTCTTTGTAAATACTTAGTGGGCTATTAAAAGTTAAAAAATATACACTATTTAAACGACGTGTACTGAGTACAGTAGAATGATATGCGGTACTCGTTTCACTGCACTTTCAATAAATATTAATTCAACATGAGAGATGCACACGAAGATCGGTCTTATTTTATTTATGCTCAATCAAATCTTCTTTTGGAAAATAGCTACAATGCTTTTCATTATAAAAATATGCAGATATTCAAGTAATCCAGTAATACAACGTTTTTTGTGGTCCAAAGGGTGATTGTAACAGACATATATGAATGTTATGTTGATTTTTGCATGCCAAACTAAATCTACTTTGACGAGGTTAGATTATTGCGTCGCATTGACAGTCTCATTATAAATCACAAAGACGTTTATGAACAAAAAAAAATGCAGTCTTGTAGGTAATTTACTTGTGTTAGTATATAAAATGTCTGTTTCAATAATATTTTTATTGTTAGGAACACCACATTTACGATGTACGACATTAACGAATATAAACTGAATCCATAAAGTGAACTATATCTACGTAGTGTAAGATTTTTACGAGGCACTTAAGGAGTCTGCTTTTCATGTTAAGTGGCCGTCTTGTGAGCAAATGCCAGAATTCAAGGCATTACTATTTCTGTTAGACAACATAAACCTTTCTCCTAAAACATTTAATATATTGGTATGGACTTTTAAGTAATTGTAAGACTTGAATTGTAAATATATATTCTTACTAAGTGCCGATATCCATTAAAACTGCCATGCCAATTTGTCCTTTTAAAGGAATATTTCATAAAATTGTGTGTTTTATGCAAAAATATATGCGTTACTGAAGACAACTCAGGTTGCTACTCGAACGTGAATGACATTTCGCCCCTTAGTGCATCGAAGATTCATTGCCTAATGACCTTGTTTATTTCTATTTGATATAGAAGCTCTAAATACGTACAATACAGCAGTATTTCATACTTCGTCTATATCTTCGTGTACGTTGTAGAAGTTATTTAGTCTATATAAACAAGTATTTAGTCCATAATGCTAGACCTCTTCGTCATGTTTTCGTCGTTCATAATAATATAACGACCTACAATCGACCATTTTCAGGACCTGTATTCTGTAATCGACTGAGTATCAGCTAGTACAAAACACGTGCATGGCCAAAGTCACGCGATCCATGGATCAATTGATGATCTGTCGCGCGAGTCCTTTATAATTAGTACAGTGTTTCATTACGTGTTCGAATCTTCAAGGAAATCAGTTCAAATAAAGCATCATTCAACCGGCTTACCACGACATATCTATCAAGTTAACGAAGACAAGGTTTTTACAAGTTTTTTACATGTCGTTTCGATTTAATTATTAGTTACGCATTAGCAACGAAGATAACAAAAGTTCTGCATTAGTTATAGTCATAAAACGTCATTCCACCGATGAGATTTGGTTAGAACACATCGAACACGAAAACAGTTGTTTAACGGAAAACAGAAATGCCAATGGACAACAATGTCGACATTGCCAGTATAATTAATGGAATCGATTCGTCTGAATTAAGTTGAATAGACTTAGTAGTAAATCAAAGCATTGTTCGTGGTTAATTAGAAGAATTGCGTTCAAACGATAAAACTGTCTGGTCGCTGTGACCTTTAACGTTCTTGGACTATATATATATATATATATGTGGCTGCAATGACTCAAGTTCCGCACGCAAAGCATAAAAAGGAACACACAAAAACACAGACCACAAGCATACGTCGCAATACCAAACAAACAACTGAATGAGAATATGAAACTAAACTATGCATCGATTTGGTGTCCGTTTATTGTGTCCTTATTACATAAATTTGCATTGTTTTTATTAAAACTGAAGATGTTGGACAGCTGAATGCAATTATAACTGAATGGGAGGTTTTAGTTTTTAAGGAATGAGTGCAGTAACTATCGTGCAATCAATTGTTTTCATCCACAAAGATTCGTAAATCAAGTTCGTAGTATTACCTGCATCTAACAAAATGTAGACATTTAAACACGACACAGCTGGAAGTAACAGTGTATCACTTAAGAGCAAGTTGGTGTACTTATAACTTTTAATAAGTGTAATATTATTATCCAGGGAATATTCGTAAATCAAGTTCGTAGTATTACATGCATCTAACAAATATAGACACTTAAAGACGACACAGCTGGAATCAACGAAGTTTCACTCAATACCGCCGTGTGTATATGGTTTGGAAGTATCAAACACCTGAGCCTTACATTTTTACATCAGAGACATGGTATACTAGTCTGCATGTATTTATACCAGTACTTTGTTTTGCGCGTCACCATAATTCATCCTGTCCCTTTGATTAAATTTATCTTTCTGAATGCTGCTTATATAGCAATCTTTTTGTAAGTTAATTTGATATGAGGTCTTAGATATATGTCCACGCTTTATGAATACCAATATAGTGTATGTTGTAAATGATATTATTTATGATATATAGAACATAATGCGGAGGATGTGCGTAAAGACCATATGCTAAAGGATGATGGATGTTAACAAATGCACGTAAATATACACAGACAATGATAAATGACATTTTATAAAGGTTTCTAGCAGATATATCTTCCATTATAAATGTCACTAATGATAAGAAATGTGAGGCTTAGGGGTCGTTCATCGTTCACGCCCATTATCATATGTCGTCTATGCATGTCTTTCCTCTGACCATTAAAAGTTTCCAAGTAAGGTCGAATGTAAGATGAAATATTCAACCCTAGTTTTCGCGTGTGCATTAGTATGTGTCACTTTGCCTTAAATTTGTAATTGTTAACATGTACATGTATGCAATGTATATATCTCCATTTGCTCGTTACGTGAATGTGCGTAACATGCTACATTTCAGTTCAAATCGCATTTAAGAATTACGTCGATGCTTAGATATAGCGCTGTAAATTTTACGGCGGTATACTCGCATTTTATCTAACGATCAAAATTTCATCTAAAAATTATACAAAATGATAAATTACCGAGTTCTCGTTCGGCATGTACGGTTTCCCAACGACCTTTCATTCCCTCATACGAATATGTAATATGTGAAAAAACAGAAGAATTGAGACCGTGGTAGGGACACTCTTCCCTAGTTTGTGAGAAATAGGAGGCATAGTTCCGAACCACATGTTATTGGTGAAATCTACGATCAGTATAGACTACAACACAATAAATATTTGACTCTAGTTAAAAGGCGTTCTTTAGAAATTTCGCCTTAAACTTATTAGGTCTTGCTTTCTTCATCATTGGGATTGTACAACCGCGTAAAACCCACCGCCTAGTTCCGAGTTTGATATCGAATAACTCATCGATACTTTTTCTGTTCCGCCTTACATTCAAGAGTTGGCTATTTATGACTTATTTCCATATTAAAAGTAAATCAATCGTATACATTGACTTATAATGGCATCACGTGACGTCCAACGCCACGCGTCCTTTACATGCACAAAACTATTTTATAAGCGCATTCGGTCCGAGATATCTTACTCTGAATTATTCTGATTTGCTATCGAGCCTTGCTGACAAAACAAAATTGCTAGATGAAAATTCTTCGAATATATTGATCACCCCTCGTATCTATTTCTTGTATATATAACTAAAAACATATATTTAATGATTTTATTACATAACAATACGTATTATGCGTTTCGGAACATTCAGTGTGAACCCTGATCTTGCAATAATATGGATAAGTGATTTTAATTAAATATCAAAAAATATATCCCTGATTTAGAATTAGAAGGTCGTAAGTACAAAATCAATATTTTGAGAAAACAAGAACAAACTCGCTGAAAACTACTATTTACTTACGGGAAAACAAGCTTTTAAACTTCAGTATCGTCAACTTGACCACTTCCAATTTTCATGGAAATAGGCTCATAAGAAGCGCTGGTTTTAAATATGCATGAGTCGTATGAGGTCGTAAGAAGTACTTACGACCTTCTAATTATAAGCCAGCGATATAGCGGTCGAAAACAGTTCAAAATGCATTATAGGTACCGCATGGTAAATATATTGGAACCTAAATGAACTTTTTCGAAACTTAAAAAAAAACTATGTATTTCGTACGTGCGTGCTTTTGAGTATTCGAACCTAATTTAGTGTCTTTGATTGGCAGGCTTATGGCCTGAATCTGTAGGTAATACATAATTCATTTAATCTAACTGGAAGCTTTCTTTACGTAACCATGACGGCTATCAATTACTTTAGACGATGAATCGCATTTATTGCTTTCCTCTCGCGACTTAACTCGTCTGAGAAATTAGTTTCTATTAATGGTCATGAGCGGTGCAGCATTTCTTTCGTTTTTGTGTGTATACAAACATATCATGCGTTACATTGATTCGTTGAATCGTCTACATATTCATACATTGCTTCCACTTGCCAACCACCGTGTTATATCCTCTATGTACAACAAAACGCACTGTGAACATATCTGATGAACGTAAAAAACTTTCTTTATTAAGTCACGAACAATATTAGGGCTGCGTTCGTTTGGCATATTTTGAAATTTTGCCAACAAACATAAATCTAGACAGTAAAGGAGAAGATACTAGATAAAGGTGCTACCATGACGTGTTATTTTTTCCTTTTAGATCTACGCCATTCCGTAGTAGTTTTAGTCATATACGAATGACCACTGGCCTGAATCCGTATCAACTAGTCATTACAACAATGGCATGTATCAAATAGTAGAACATTATGTTTTACTTAGTTATTTAAGTAATATGTCAATCCCTTTTAGCAACACATTGCCATGATAGTATGGAATACTTCCTTTTGGAACCTTTTTCTCTGCCGTAGATCGTACAGCCGACACACGTATACTCAACACACGAAGGGGACTATCTACCAATTGGATATCGCGACAGTTTTGTGTAGGAGTACGAAATTCAATATAATTATTTTTTTATAAGTTGTTGTTACGTTAAGAACACGGTAACAATTAATTTATTATAGACGGGAGTGTGCGTAAGGTATAAAGGGAGCTGTTGACAAGATAACTAATCACATTCTTCACGTCAGCAGGTATCACTTAGATTGCCCACACAAAGTTCAAGACGTGTTATAGTACCGTAGGGACTGTCAGAAATATAGATTATTACCTCAAACAGACATTGTGCCTGATCGTATTAGCTTAATTGTATTGTTGTATGTATGTTGATAAAATTATATAGCTTTCTGTCATAGCTTCGGTCCAAATATACACAGACAAATCCTGTTCGTTACATAATTACATTTATTATGTTTACGAAATATAATATGTTTATGCTGATTACAAGTCCCCCCATGTTTGCATAGTTACATGCATGTACATCAGTCAAGCTGCACCAATAAGTACATATAACAACTCCTCAATGTTTTCCCTTGCATCCCCGTCACCCCTCCCCCCCGCCCCCGTCTGGTGGAACACATTGATAAGTGCATAAGACACTATCAAATACCTTATCCGATTTGGATCAGAAACGCATATAACGATTTGATTACTTATGTCAAATAGGAAATTGCCAACTTCCCATTACAATTGAACAGCACAAAGTGCACAATCTTCTGTGAATACGTACGTTTTTTAATCTTCATAAAAACCTGTTTCCACTCTTAATTGTCACATGAGCGCAACGAAACGATGTTTGTAAGGTAAATATTGTTAAAATTCTGTTCAGGTTAACAGTTATGTTAGAAAATTAAAAAGAATACAGATCTTTATAGCTTATTGCCACCTTTGACCGATGCTCTAATAGCATTGTTAATTCTCACAAAATACAGCATTTCCAATACACTTATAAAGAAGTCAGCAGAGGCAGTTCTTTGGTATATGCCCTACACTTTAGTTATATACATGTAGAAGGCTGAACATTTACACACTTGCTTGTTGAATGGTTTCTGTAAAATGTATCGCTAGAAAATGACAACATTTTAAGCCACATTAAAATAAGAATTGACGACATCATCGGCCAAATTGACGTCACATTGAATATATGACATAAAATACAATTCTATTTGTAGACGTAAATATACATGTAAGAATGTAATAATTTTTATTGTATATCAAATATTACTTTAAAATGTAAGTGTTTTTGATGTGCAAACTACTTGTGGTAATACTTAAACATGTAAACATATAAAAACTGTTTTATTTGAAAAGCGTTACAGATATTATGAATCAACCTGTACATACTGATATCCTAGGAAAAACGTTTGACTCTCTTATTAATTGCATGCATTATTTCGGAAAAAAGTCTTATACACTTGAGCACTGTCATTGATTTCTTGTTATAGGATAGGGTCATATATTTGTTTCAAAAATGCTGAGCATAGCCTTTTTTCAAGTGAGCATTCTGCTAAAACCCGACAAGCATGTGTACTTCAACTCAGATTTGAACCCGTATCAAAAGTAACATTGTTTTGTACCCAAACAACTGATTTACACATGTCAAGGCAATTGCAGGATCAAATGCACTTTTAGCATTTTGCCGAACGACTTTACGTCATACTATTCTGTTGAGAGCCGCCGTCTCCCCTGTCTAATATGTTATTATCGTTGTTAGTCTAAACGAACAAAGCCTGATGGTTCTGTTGTGTTTAGCAAGGCAGATTGTACCCATGGATGGTTTGGTTCTATCATAGCAGAATTTGAAATATCAGAAAACTATGCCATCAAACACGGTGTAATGTACGGTCGGTCGGTGCGAAGTGTCCAATAGAACAAGCACAGTGTACGTATGGCATGAATTAAGTCCTTGTTTACGATCCGCCATTGTTGTATGTGATCAATCTAACCGGACATAGTGTCATGTCATCAGCCTGGTTTTGTAATGATGATTGTAATAGAATACAGTAGTTACCAACGATGTTCCGTGTATGATGATGATATAGCACGCAATGCGGATGAATACATGTGATGCCGTAGGATTTACATCACGAATTAATACCAATACAATTTGACAAATATTCATCAAATAATCATAAAGATTGATCAGATACAGACGTACGTATGTTACAAATTATATTTATGGCTAGAAGACGCCTAGATACCTGTGGGTGGGACAATCTTGTTAATCCTCACAACGTGTTCAATGAGAGTTCTGCATGCATGGCCGTGTCGTACTGATGAATTATTCCTCTTGTTAACGAGAAATGTGTGTATAGTACACAGACGCCCCACTGGCCATTTGGCCACGTCGTAAGTCATAACTTAAATGCATATGCTTAAAAATATCTCAACAAAGTTGGACGACACAAGCGAACTGTCAGCAAATGTCCTCAATTCAAGGACCACAACTTTGCTAATATTCCTATGAAGTTTGACCACTGTAGCACGATTACCGTACCAGTAAAATACTTTTATCGAATTTTATCATTCCAAGGACAATAACTGATAACACTGGTCAAATCCGAATAGAAATGTACAGATGAACACAACTCATGCTGCCTAATATTTCTCCGAAGACTGTAGCACAATTACTTTTCAAGTTTCAGGCGACACAACATTTTGACACAGACTGACGGACAAACAAGGGCAAATGTATAATTTCCCTTCCATTATTTGTTGGGGGACATAAAACAACATGACACGTTCAAAGATACAGACTTTACTCTGTATGATACATACACAGTCATATATTTGATATGTTTTAAAAAATCATTGTGAAAACCAATCCTCAAGGTTATTGATATTTGCGACTACGGAAACCAATCAATGGTAGTTGTACAAATAAGTAACATAGATAATAGACATAAAGGTTTTCAGTGTTTCTCGCCTACCATCTAGAAATGAACTGGGTAGTATCAGTGTAGTCTCGCGAGTATAGGTGATGTTCATCGGGAACGGTAACAAGTATTCCTTGTATCACACGGTGCAAATTCCTCGAAAGTTATAAATACGTCTATCTGACAGGACTAATTAAGTACGAATGACCAATCACCTACCACTGTCTCAGTCGGACGCAAAGAGACATACGTACATTATATGCCTTTGAAGCCATGCATCTTGTGTTGATGTCCCCGTGGGGTGTCTATGTACTATACAGTATCGTACGTACACTATATGCCTTTGAAGCCATGCATCTTGTGTTGCTGTCCCCGTGGGGTGTCTATGTACTATACAGTATCCACATTTCTCGTTAACAAGAGGAATAATTCATCAGTACGACACGGCCATGCATGCAGAACTCTCATTGAACACGCTGTGAGGATTAACAATATTTTCCAACCCACAGGCATATAGACTGTCCCTTGTACGTATTCCATAGTTCCGTGTGTTTGTTGTCTGCTATATAACGTTAGTTGTTACGCACTCCGAGTATTACGTAACTTTATTGATTCAATTCTTTTGATATATTGCATTCCTCCAACAGTCAGTTAATGGGAAACAGATAATGTTTTTCAGATCCTGGATAATCATCACCAAACGATATTTGTTAATTACCCCCTAGCTAATCGAAACAAACTCATCTTAGATAATGTCGATAACACAGTCATGCACTACTTGTGTGGTATAAAGGGTTTTATAAAACGATTGCATCTATCAAACAAACGTTTTGAATAAAATACAGCTTTTCAAGGAAATAGCACGAGTCCTCTTTTCCTGTGTAATAGCAACGTCCGGGTCAAGTATTATTTCTGAATTAGCGAACTCTCGCATTGATTACCTATTTTTGCAAGTCTAGATTCCTAATAAAGTTATACCACGTCTTTTTCGGGAAATGAATCCTAGTTCATTCTATTTGAGTATAGTTGTATTCCCGAAGGTGTCATAATTGAGGATGTTTGCTGGAGATATATGTCTGCATGTCAGATGTGCCAGATAAGTCACGATCATTTCCTGCAGGATAATAATCGGACTAACATCATAGAGAATGTCCTGTATGTAACTCTCAGAGTCTCGTGGTAACAGAAAGAGTATACTAACAGTCCACGATAACGTCAACCATATACATTGTATATATCGCAATGAAATTTGGCTATACTATTCGTGTGTTATCGGTTTGCAGAATTGTACATCAAACGGTCGAGTTTGATAAATATTTATTGAATGAAAACAATCTTAACCAAACAACTAAAGGAGGTAAAAGACAAATATAGAATTGGATATCTTGGATGACCGTCATGTAGTCAGCTTTTTCTACTGACAATCACAGACGAGCTGAACGAGTTGAATTTTCTGTCTGAACGCAAAGTGGTATCATCACGTCTCCGTATTAGCCCGATTTTACGTCATAACGTCACTTCAGTGTCAAACGCTCTCACAACCAGCATTGTACAACAGACAATTAGTTTACTTTGTAAATAAATCAGACTTCGGACTTGTCGACAGAAAATACCACATGGCACCGTACCGACATCACGACATCATATTTCTGACATCGTCTGACGCATAACTGTGGTATTACATTGATACACTGAAATGTTGTTCATACGTGGCGAGTCTTTGAACATAATTCGTGAGTGTTACGAACAAAATTCCGGGATGTGTAACTGCGTGGAGGCAGAAAAACCAAACACGCAAGTACATCTCGAATCGGACAAACCACGTAACATACGGCCAGTTTGTGACATGGATTATTTTGTTCGCCTTGTACAAATTTCACTTGGGAAATTGTGTCATGTTACTTTTTACATTTAATTTAAAAACGTTTACTTATTAATCAATGAAAACGAGGACTTAGAAAATTTGTTAAGTATGTTTTCTCAGATACCACCAATAAGGGGAAATATGTGATGAAATATGATAACGGTACAGCTCTTAATTTAGTTTACGTCAATTATGAACCTAGGTCGAAAGATTATATTATTATTATTAATCAATCTTGCCATCCAATTCATGAAGTTATTCGTCGTCAATGGGGATAGGAGAAGGGAAGCCGTATAACCAGTTGTACTGCTGTAATTGACAATATATTCATGATCCCTGGACAGTAACATTCGTACATGTGAAATCTTGGATTCATTGACGTTGATATAATTTGGTGAGAATATGATTTTTCTTACTAGATGCCCAGGATAACAAACTTGCTTTCTTGGTAGAAGTTGTATGGAAGTCACGTGACATCCAACTTCCATGGCGTAAGTATCTAACATAATTGCGTCCCTGTGCTTTAAAACGATGTAAGCTGATTGTACATTCTGATTTAGTCAGTACATTAACTGCTCTGATATAATTTATAAATTAAATCAATTTATGTTTATCCTGTAGTGTTATTTCACTTGAAGGCTTCAATTAGGCTTCCCTTGTATATTCGAATTACCATTACATGCTAAGACTATAGCTCCAATACCGTATTAACATACCTATCCGCCAAGTAATAGAATAAGAGAAATAAAAGATAAAAACTGCTATCAAAGGCTTTCAGACCACGAATGTGTTATTACATGGTAATTGCTAGTTCGTGGACATGATGGTGTCGATGTAAGTATTGACAGAAGATATAGAGGTTGCGAAAGTCAACGTGTAACGTGTACGTGTACGTCAATACTATGTTTGAGTATTTCGCCATCCAGGTATGTGTAGTTTCTACAAGTAACCGACGTGTGACAGACGAAAATATAATGTGTACTATGACACACAGGTATGCGTATGCACGGGAAACCCAATAATTCATCGCCTGTGATTGCATTAGGCCTTTTCGACTGGGCTGTTTCGTGGAGCAGGTTATAGTCTAGTTCCTGTTCGAAGCTTACATTGCTACTTTAGTACAACTACAGTAAAATTTGGAACGGGAACCAGACTACAATCTGCTCCACGAAATAGCCAAGTCGAAAAGGCCTATTGAGTTTATATAAACTTTCATTATCGATTCACGAAGAAATCGTGTTACACCTGCCATGTGATGTTACACGCACACATTATCTTTCGCAAGCTAATTTTAATTGCAACGCGTACGTATACATGCACGGGTAGCTACACGTACACGTAGTCGTACACGTTTGCATCGCAACCTCTCTATTAACTGGATTCAGACATGTATGGCACTTCAGAGTATGTTCTAGATTGCACTCCTTTATAGCCAATGAGAGAAATATCCTTCATTTATAACTGCTACTTTAGAGATCGCTAGTTTCAATATTACTTTTACGATCGGGTTATGTATGAGGTCAGATGATGCCTGGGCGTTTATTTATTGATTACCTGCGCGCTTTAAATACCATGGGGGTATAACATCCTGCACATCACTCGTACAATGTTAAGTAGGTACGTGTAAAACTACGGGACGACTACCTTAAACAGCAATGCTGTCATTTAACACTAGATCGACGAAATGTACAGGGTGTTTCAAAATAAATGTTACAGTTTCGTGAGTTTATAAATTTCCTAATGTATGCAATATGCAAAAATCGAAACACATAGTGGAAAGAGGACATTTCAAAATTGTATTCCCTATACAAAAACTCAAATACAAAAAAAAGTTTGAAATTGTTTGTTTCGTGTGCATCTTTGTAAAACTGTCACTCTTAATGACGGGAGTTAGGTAAAAAATGACGTCATCACGTTAACTCCTCTCACTTTACTTAAATCCATTATTCGTTTGGTATGTGGGTGCACATGAGAATAGTGACTAAAATATACACTTGTGTGCGTGTAAGATTTAAAGTGAACTAAAGGAGATATCCTATTATCATCTGAATTGTGAACAGTAAATGTAGTTAACTTTAGAAAACATGACGACGTTGTTATTTACCTAAACTACCGTCATATAAACAAGACATTTTATAAAGATGCATATAAAGGACACATGTTCCATGCTAGGTTAAGCGGTTTTATTTGGAATAACATTTTGAAAATATTAATGTTCTCTTTTAACTGTGTATTTCATTTTCACATGTTACATTAATAAGAAAACGTAAAACTTTAACATATATTTTGAAACACCCTGTATAAGCTATTTCGAATATTCGAATATTTACTTGATAACGGTTTAAATGCTGGAGGATGCTTGTAACATATGTGCCACATACTTCAAACGTAATAAAAAACGAATTTTACAAACAACAACATCATAACATCGTTCTGCAATAAGATAATGTTGTTGATCAACAGTCAAATAAATATTATTTCATCGCTAGTAATTTGATGTTTGAGTGATAGCCAAAACATAAATATTTCTAACTACTCGAACTGTTGGCGGATATTGGTGGATATCATTTAATGTTCAAAGTGCTTTTGCAGTGTCTGAAATCGATCGCTGAAAACAACAGCTTAATATACTTCAAAATGTTTTATATGTATTTTATAATATAGGAACAAGTGCATGAAAACTCGTATAGCCTTGGTAATAGAGTTCAGACCTTCTTGAAATCTACATGGTCCCTAGATTCTGTTCCCAAGGCATTAATGACTTGTCGCACTGAGAAAAATAGACGAATGCAACACAACGACCGAAATCGTAAGCAGACGACCATGTATCCATTACTGTTGTAATTTTTGTTTTGGCGAACCTATATTCAAACCCTTATCTTGAAGACCAGCGTTCCTATATACTTTTCTTTCATTTTTTGAGGTGGAGTGATTTTTTATTATCCTCGTCAATAGGTGTGCCTGGGTCGAGGGCATCCCAGTACACACCTTACAATTTCTGAATTAGTATATATATATAAATGTGTATTAGTGAAAAAGGTAAGATATAATATATAGCAGAGCTTGAAATGATAATCACGTAGTTATAATATTTAGTATACACAATCTATACACAAAATATTAACAATTTCATACATTAAAAATTTGAAAACATGTTGTAATATAATGTCAGAATATAGATGGAACTTGTGTTACCTATAAACACTATCCTCAGTTTTATAGAAACAAATGACAATGTGACATTCTCAAATAGTATACTTATTTAAGACCTCGATCACGTGATACCCTGTAGTATTTTGCTTGCTTAGATTTAGAAGGTCGTAAGTACTTCTTACCACCTTACAGGACTCATGCATGTTTGAAATCTACATCTCAAGGCTCTTATTATTTTATTTTCATTTTTTCCATAAGTAAAGAGTACTTTAAAGACAGTTTTTCTTGTTTTCTGAAGTATTGATTTTGTACTTATGTACAGCCTTCTTAATCTAAGCCAGCGATCGTACCCATAATAGTATCATAATGTGCTTATACTTCAACCTACAGTTATTCTAGAATTTATATTCCGGTCAATACACATTAGTACGCTACGGTAGCTGGAAGAATATCAAGAGCTGAAGACCTTGTGAAATGTTGGTAAATTCAATGAGTACTGACCTTTATCCCTCGATAGCAGACATTCGGGTTTGAGAAATGAGCTATGACGACATACAAGTACCACTAATTATATGTACATGTATGTACTGATACTATGTGATCAATATGGTTTCATGTAGCGAATAAGTTGGGTGTATTTCGCAATTATGTATACTGTATAGACCGCCAACGTAATAACACTGACCGAACAACACTAGTCAAAAATTACATAATCATGACAATCTGGTGTATTTTTGATGTAGCGTTACATTGTATGTTCAAATTAATGCATATATTTCACACTTCCCTTGCAACAATTATTAGATTAGACAGTGAAATTGGGTTATTGATCACATGCGTTTTGTGGTATTCCGTTTGCTTAACCAATTGTTTAGTTGTGTGTACGGAATAAGTTTTTACATATTATATATATTATTGAACCTGAGCCTGTAGTTATATACATCATAATTTTATATTCACACCAATTAATAAACCCTTACACTATTAAACTTTTGACTATTTAGAAAGTATTCCATTTTTGTTGTAAAATAGTTGTTTCTTATAGGAGAGATCATGTTTGTATACAAGTGCCACCAGCTAGCTTTTATGGCAGGTTTTATTGTTCACTCATCCAATAGATAGCTGGTGGGCATTTTGCATATGAATACTGTGATCTCTTCTATTATATATGAGCCAGTCTCCAGGAAAACCTGCTATTTTGACAAAACATTTGATTTTGAGATTTTTTATTATCTAAAAGAGTAATCTTAATGAAGCAAAATGCAAAAGAAATTTTGTTAATATCATGATTTTTGTGTGGCGTAAACGCCACACAATGATATTACCACTTTTCAGCTTACGACCAATTTAACGCATTAGGCCTCGGCAAATAAATAGTTCTATGATTTGAACAATATTACAAGCATGCAACACAGGTTACACGTATCATTGGACCTGATTTGTTTACATTACCAACATTTACTTATATTAAGACCAACAATTATATCAGACTTTTATTTTTTAAGGGTATTTATAGCAAATCATTCCGCAACGGACTATATTTTTACTACCAAAGAATGTTCTCACTGGTGGCGGGAATCTAAAATAGTTCCCACGGTTTTCAATCGTATACTGTAACGTATGTTAATCACTCCGCCGCTGCACATTGCAGACGATTACCTAATTATGTTGTATACAAACATTGATGCTATATATAGCTGGTGGGGGGAACTGAAATAGTTCTACGTACATATCGATCGGGCGATTAACAATGTTACCGCGGTAAGCGTTAAACGCACTAGTTACTAGTCAATTTCTACCCTGCTTTATATAAGACCTCATAATTTTCGTATCTATTATCCGATTTTGAATATTTAAAGCTTGTAATGAAGCAGAGATATATGTCTCTCTTTTAGACAACATTCAACACGATACCCTAATTATTAAATCCACGGCGACGAGTAAGAATCCGTACCGCGTAAAAGTAAGTTTAAAATATCCCGTTTTATACCAAATAAAAATTCAATCAACGGTCGAAAATCATCAATTATTAATTTAATATACGATCGATTTTGTTCATTAAAACTTGTTTTAAAAGCTAAGACTTTAAGGTTTTATAAAATGTAAAACTTGTTTTTAAAGCATTAATCGGCCGATCGATATATGTGAGCGACGTCATGTTTACCCCTTTTACATACGTTAATATAGAGTGGCATATACATTTAATTAACATGCGTGGTCATACGGAGAATAAACACTCACTTATCTTGACACTGGTCGAATTCTCCAAGTCGTTAAAAATTGTATTTGTAAAAATCCCTTCATTGATGCTCAGCATAGTTACTTAAGTAAGTTGCAGGTAACTGCTGGTTCTCTTGGTGTCTTTAGCAGCACAAATGTTTGAGTAAGGGTGGGCTTATCAGAACTGTGACATAACATTATGATACAACCTGGATTCGATATTGGATTTAGTGGCATCAGTACGCCACACAAGAGTACTTTCAGTGCTTTGATTAAGGAAGTTACAGCTGTTTAGTTGAGACCCTATTAAGACCCTTTTGCATGACGTCGCAATCGTCATTCAAACGTTATTTGACGTCGTTGTAACAAGTACTTTATAAATACTGCATTGGATCAATTCTTGACGTAAACTGGTCAAAATGGTATCAAGTTTAAGAATGGTGTTTTAAGTTTTAAAATATGCATACAAATTGTAAATATTAACATTTAGAGAAAGATTACTACTGTTTTAAACAACTAACTTCTCGTTTTTCTCAATCAGAGTACTTTTCTGAAATTGGTCACCATAGCAACGAAGTAAATGATTTCGACATTGTTCATAAGAAATGTTAAAGCTAAGACATAGTTATATATGGATACATTACTTAAAATTGAATCTATTGATATGTCATTTTTTCTTATTTGAAAGCTTTTTTAAAAGGTAGTTACATGCAGTAATTACATAATGTCAATATAGCAGATTTTCCTGGAGACTGGCTCATATATATATGTGTGTGTGTTGCTAGTCTCTTATAATTCTAGTCAGAATGTCAACTAATTTTTTTGTGTTTGTATATAAATGTTAATGTGACATAAAGAAAACGATAAAACCACAAATCTGTTATATTTACGTATTCAGCGAGAGGGTGTCCGATCGGGCAATTTACGGATTCCCCTTACTACTAGCCTAATCGGAAAATTACTAATTTTGAATACATTTGCATAAATTAATCTTATTTGCATATTGTAATGAAATAATTTTTTATTAAATTTGTTTTCAAAGTGTAGCTACTTAATATAACTATATCATGCACAACATATATTATACAAGCATATGCATTTGAACAATTGGAGCGACTTATTGTACCCTCATATTCTTCAGAATTTTGCCGTTCCCCACCCACTTTTTCAAGCAAAAAAATATAAAAGTTAAAATATGTCCATTTTTGTGCACTAGTTTATGTTTATAGTCATCAATTAACATTCATATGCGATCATTGAAACTAAATTTCACGTTTGTTCTTATCTAAAACGAATTTGAAATTCGCAGAATGTAGCTCGGGCCTCCTTAAGGCAAACTGTAAAGGTGAACGTGCGTCCTTGTACATTAACCATTTCCTATAGATAAAGTAATTATTGTTAGCTTATTATTAGAAGTCATTATGGCCGAAAGTGATAAAGTGCCGATACTCTATCACATTCCTCTCAATAACATTGGTCTAGTGCATTCACTTCAAATAATGTTCGCATGGAAGATAAGCCATTTAATTAGCCAATGCGAAATAAATGATCCTGTAATAGACTAAACTCATTTGAAACAGATTGTATTTCAGTCAGGCGGATCGTTTTTCCGTTCGGTTGTGTGTTGGACATAGACTAGACTAAGTGTCTTGTATGTTGTTTTTTCTGTGCTCGGCTGGTTAAGTTGATTGTTGCCTGCCCTGTCCGACTCAATATTACCTTTTTGTATGAGCCAGAAAGTAATAATTATCTTTGTAGCTCCTTACATGTGGGGAACTGTTCGTATAATGCTCCGTTATGCATAAAAAAGGATATACTAAACAATAGTTTAGGAATGAAATATAATCTGGACTATCACATAAAATATCATTTAACCATATATTTAATTCATATTATGCATTCAAAGTATAAGTTATACAGGATATTTGTTGATATTGGTGCAAGATCGAATTTTATTTCACCGAGTGATCACAGAAAATCAATATTTTCACGAGTGGCGTAATTTTTGTGATCACGAGAGAATTATGACGTTGTGATGACACAACGTACATTTTAAAGTCCGGTGCCGTTGACGCTGGAACCAGCTTCTAAAACAGTGAAAATAACAGAGTGGTAATTTCACTGTTATTTTCACAGTTATTTGCACTGAAAAATCTCTATAATCCAATAAAAGCAAATAATAAAAGCGTTTATTAAATGTGTTCACGGGGAAAGCCTTGATACTCCCACAGGAGTGTGGTTGTCAAACTAGTTCTGGTTATAGTAAGAAGTATTTCACGACAAAAATCCGAGCCGAACGATTGGAAACACATACGTTTTGGCATACCCTGACTGTTTATACCGTGAACTTGTTATAATATGATTGTATGCACGTGTATGTACCCTTTAATGAGAGTGATGCCACACACTCGTTCAGTCATAAGCGAGTGCCCGATGGTGACATTAAAGTTCATAGTTGACTCTTAATTTATAGTTCACACTCCGTAGTTAATACTTAAAAGTTCCATTAATCGTCGCGTGACGTCACTGTGATGTCATTCGGCATCTATGTGACTTACCTGATTGAAAATAGGTCTTGTTGTTGTTTGTGATTTCAGCTTGCACAACCAGGAAATTATGTTATTAATAGAGAAATTATAAAGTGGTTGAGAATTGACTGAAACATTGATGAAGTTTTTTCGCTCTCCTTAAAGCGTTCATCGTCAGATACAAGGTGTGCAAAGTTTAGATTATTATGTATTAGTTTATTAAATAAATACCAAAGTACAATCCATATAACCACATAATCAGCCTGTAAACAGGCAACACACGCTCTAAACATTAACTTTTACATATAACAACGTTCATAGGTATAGTCTCCAATGACGTCATACTTCGGGATACCTGAACGGTGAAGTATAAGCTTTGACGTCAATGAAGTTTGAACAATGAATTATAAACTGTGAGGTGTGAAGTACGGAAAGTAAGTATGAAATCTGAACTGTGAGGTATAAACTATGAACTATGAAGTGTTAACTATGAACGGATGTTTCTTTATAATATATGTACTGTAAGCATTATTAATTATGAACGTTGAACCATGAACAGTGAAGTTCGAAGCATTAACTATGAAGTCACCACCGGACTTTTGCAGTCATACCCAACATTCCGTCCCCTCCATAAGTTTACTATAGTTTTTGAGCCAACTATCATTACTATTACTGTTTACTAACTGGACAATTTTTGCTTATAACAGTGCACTCAGCATGACGAGCTGATAAGTGATAATTTATGCAGACAAAACACTTCTCAACGTTAATAATCGGTCAGTTGAGCTCGCATTGTTATCTCGTTAATAATGTATTTATGCACACAAAATTTTTCATATTGATATATGAAATGGAGATGACGCTTATTTAGAAAGTATTGATATGATACAAATAAAATAGTTTAAACAATTGACAACTACAATACTGACAACTTATTAAAATCAAAAGCTAACAGAATATATAGCTTGGATTGTAAATTACGCATTCGTCCTTGTCTAACTGACACAAGATAGAATGATTCAATTGAATATACAATGGGCATTGGGTAAGACGCAATATAGAAATTGAAAGTTGAGCGCTAGGAAACCCGTTCAGTACTGAACATATCAAATCAATCTCACATAAATCCCAAGGGAACGAAATAAAAGCAACACACGAGAAAGAAGTAAGGAAATATATAATTAGTATCTGCCAGAATTATTTTTTTCATAGGATTGTTTTTAATTATAAATTCAGTCATAATGACCAAAACGTTGAACTTAACCAATTGCTGTAAATTAACAATAGTAACTAAAATTGACATTACTAACAAAAAGCTTAAAATTGACGTCAATAATAGTATACTTAATGTGCTTAATCATTTAACATTATAATATGTCAGTATAATCATTGAACAATAAAGGAAAACGTGACTAGATATTATAGTTAAACGTATAATGGTATTATCTTTCAAATATACTGACGTCAAAAAGAAACGATACACCTACTTATATGTTCGGATATTTCATACGTTATGATAGTAACAAAATATTAATTTCATATCAAAGACTAAAATATAGAGATGTGCAAACATGTCTGCACATTCTCATTTGATATTATCGCCAATGAGATGTTCAAAACTGCGATACAAAAACTTAACCCTACCCAAACTATCGGCTCCATGTCCTGCAACAACTGCTGACAATATTCGCCTAATTGATCCACACAAGTTAAACAGCACGTACATTGATATAGCGTGCTCACGTCTAGTGTTAAGTGTCTGTTATGCCTGACCATCAAGGACGTCCCGCGTTTGTTCCATAGTAGCAACGACATCAGGTTGCGAAATTCCACTTTCCAGCATTCAAAAAACCAGTGCTCGAGTTTCCTATTTCAATCGTGACATTTAATTGCTTTCATAGTCCACATTTCCTCGTGTATTCCACCTTGTTAACCAACTTCAGCATGTAACTGCGCTTTTGTCGACCGGAAATACCTCCTGGTAAAGGAGCACGGGCCGCACATGCCAATCTTGCGACACGTCGGGACCAGCTCGGGAATTTATTTCGCTTCGATAGGGGCGCGTTCTTAGCTAGATATATCGTGTGTCGATAATCACGGGAATATTTTGGAAAATAAAAAAGTTATTCACTGTTTTCATTGTAGAGATTGTTCTTGACGTCAGTATAATTATACGGTTAATATGTTCTAAGATTATTTAAATTCAAATGTTAGGTTTAATATCAGTTTACCATGATTAATAATAAATGAATACTGTGTACAAATGTTCACTACGTATATTTATGTCAAAGGATGATATCTCATATCCGTCCTTATTCTCCTTCAGAGTACAAAAAGTCATTTAGTATTATCAAGATAATTCATCTTTTAAACAAATAATGAACCCAGCTGTATTACATTTGAAATTAAATCTGGATTTAAATTACCATCACTAGAAATTCATGTTATTAGAGTCGTACTCTTATATATAAAGGAAAATAACAAAATAATGAATCCCCATTAGCCGTATTTAGAAAAACCATTCCCCTCGAATCATATATCGCCTAGAATTATTCGTTGGTTTTTTACTAGATACAATTGTTCCCTCACAGTTGAGAAATTAGATAGCCCACGCGAAAATTTAGACGTTTTAATGTCCAATATGGTACATCTGAGACTGGTGGAAATCTAATATGTCTTAACGGAAGCGGTTATTGCTCGTGATGCTTGGGTTAAATTTTATCGACGTTCCCAAACAACTAGCGGTTTTATCGTCTTCTGCTATATTTATGGCATATTCTATTTCAGAATTGTAACGCAAGAATGCCAAGTATAGCGAATACTATATTTAATATGTGATAAATATATAAACTTTTTGGCGTGGAATACCTTTTGTAGATAACTGTCTGTACTTAGTGTAAGTTATAGACAGGAAACAAACACACGAGTCTGTTTTATTTGTCGAAGACGTAGCCCGAGACATGACACCCGAATGTGAGTTTATGATCTCGTTAGTATTATACGTTTTTGTAGTCGTCGTAACACAACGCATGCTTATAAAGAGTGTCTATTGTGCGTACGCGGTCTTTTGATTTCACTAATGAAATTGACTTACACAATATGTTTGTGACATAGAGAAATTCGGGTCACCGTCCGGTGAGAACAATGTTATCAGGCGAGATGATATCGTCCGGGGTGGCGAGCTTTAGCGAAATTGAATTTTAAAACCATTTTAGTAACCTTCAAAGTGCGAGATAGCGAGCGTGGTTACGACTCCCGGAATATAACCTCTAACATATACATTACATGACAAGGCGATAACATACAGAAATGCCATAATCATGTTTTAAGCTAACAAACTTTTCGATGAAGCGAAAATAGAACATCGTTTCGCGCATTGTATCTAAATATGATATCTCTGTACCCATCAATTTCTTTAATTTACGTTAAGATCTTTTTAACCAATAACTATCTGCAATTTGCCCGAATTTTGGGAAGTTAAATGCGATATTTTGTAAGCATAATCTGACTCTTTTTACAACTTCGTTTCCTAAATAATGCAAACGCCGATAATCGCCTAAATATGAGTGTCAGCTCTAACAGTGAACACGCAAAACGAACTACGCGTTTACAAATGAAAAACGAGTTTTTTTTCTCCTGCGAGAAAGAGAGTTACGACGTTTACAGTTACTATCCACTGTAGCCACTATTTCTAACGCAGATGAGAATATATCTCTGACTTAAAATGAGATGGTCGTGAGTAAAAAAACGTCTCAAAAACTATTCTTTACTTATGGAAAAACAAGATTACTCAACTTCAGTTTGGTCAACTTGACTTGTTCCGGTTTTCAGACAATGGGCTCATAAGAGGCGCCTAGTGATGCAGATTTCAAATATGTATCAGTCTTATAAGGTAATTTGTAGCACTCATAACCATCTCATTATAAGCCAGCGATAACCACCGTTAGGGTATCAGACACAGACATAGAAATATGACAGTACAATTTCAAATAAATACATTTTATACGGATTTGCGATCAAGTACGATAATGTTCTACTTCGAGGGCTCGTTAGTAAGTTTGGAACGCAGGTGTGTCTATATCATTAACTTAAATTTAGGGTAATTAGATATGATATGTTCGAACTATAATTCCGTACACCTTTCGATAAAGAAGATAACTATAGCGCCGTAATGGTATCATAATTATATTGCACTATAAAGTGAACGATGCAATTGAAACCAGATCATCCAAACTTTGTTGTGCATTTTACAGTTAAAAATAATTATACACACGTATGTTGCGAATTAAATTGTATCATGTTTTAATTAAACCCAATACAACAGCAAAACCGTTACGTTACATGTCTATTAGCTGATTAATATGCAATTCTTGGTTTTAGTATAAATTTTGTAGGGTTATTAATTCGTGGGAAAAAAGAAATATTTGAAAGTAAACATGCTTCAAAGTATTTTTGATGTTTAAATTTGTTTAAAATACGTATGCATCAACGCAAATTATCCCCAAAAGAAATATAATTACTGATTGTACCGTATAGCTCAATAAACAGAAACAGTCGCGTGCGTTTATAGTTCTTGGTTGCGTTTATAGTTCTTGGCCTATCCGATATTGAGGATTAAATACTAATTACTGTTAACTATATCAAACGATTAAGTGATTAGTGAAGCGTTTGATAATCGAGTTGTAAAGAATACCTAAACATCAATATACTAGTAGGAGAACATAAAACCTTAATACTGTGCCCACCAAAAATAAGTATACAGTAAATAAGTGTTGCAAACTTAGACTTGGTTCAATTATTCAATATCTGTTTATCAGACGGTCACAGTTATACTAGTTTCTAAATCTACAGTTACTATATAAGTCAAAAAAGAGAAATAAAAATGTTCTGAAACAAAATAACCATGTGACCCAAAAGGCTGAATTGTCCATCTTTTTGTGACAAAGTTACCATTCAAGGGGCACACAAACTTTACATTTAACACCTAGGGTACCAATTTACGTATGAACTTTACATTTAATAAACAGAAATATTTCTTCAAAAATATTGTTGTTTCACTGTTTTGCAATTAGTGTTATTACAAACAAGTAAATGGGGAAATAACATCTGTATGCTTATGTTTGGTGGTCAGTGTATGTGTAGGTATGCAACGAGATAATATTCACATACTATAAACACTGCATGTATGCCACCTAGTTATATGTGTGGAATCACCTAGTTATATGTGTGGAACAATTGAACCGGTAATCATGATTCCGCGCGTGCTTCCGTTGTTGTACTGTCCAGTTATGATGATACTAAAGTGGCGCAGTGTTCGAGTCCACTATTACGGTGAAAAATTAATTATTAAGGCTAATCCAGACATTTATTATTTCAATGCTAAACTAAATTACTATATTCGTTGTACCAGTTCAAACAATGGTTGTAATATTTTGTGTTCACGTAAAATAAAACGTACCTTTCACATTATTCTAACTTCATAGTACCAAAGGAATGTTTTGAATTCCTAAAAAACCTGATAGGACGACGGAAAAGCACGTTGTAGTCATGAGTTGAATGTAAATGTTTCCAAACTAAGTATACACACCGATCACATTAAAATCAGACCCTAACATTTGCGCTGTTAGAGATCTGACTACCCTCCGTAAGAAGTCATGTTTAAATGACCTCTCTGGCGCCCAATGCCATCACATAGCACATATCCTCTGCATACTTTCACCGGACTTTATGAATGAAGCGATTTGATTGGATGATTTAAACATGACTCCATACATAGTGTCATCACATTCTATATCAGCGAAAAGTAGTGAATCGTGATAAGAGTCTGATTTTATTACTGGGGGAACCCCAGTATTTGTATTACATACAATCTTGAAATCACTACGATTTTAACTATGTAATTTCTCCACGACCAATTCATCCGAGCAAGAAAGAAGTGCCTGCAAATCTCAACCAATATCGTAATTTTCGACCATTTATGAGAATATTTGTTTTCAACAATTAATTATATTTTTATTTGTTCGTATTGTGTGAACTTTTTGAAAGATTATTTGGACGAGAAAATGTATTTGTGCGAATAAATTCCTACGCGCTGTAAAATGACTAATGAATTTTGAGGGGCGATAAAAATGTCACTGTTAAAACTAACCCGTTGGGCAGACGAACTTTTCACATTTCGTGGTTTTAACATTCATATTACAGTTTAGCTAGAAACTCCTAATCTACTGTGTGCTTGTTCTTTACTATTTACAATATTTTGCATTTGTTGATAGTATTAATCCGCGTTTCGTTCTTCAAATTACTGGAGATCTTCAGCTAAATAGTTTGGATCTACGTTAGAACAACCCTTTTCCCAGCGCTGTTACATAAATTTTCCCGCCGAAAGTCGAGACCAAATGAGTTATTTATGTATCGCCCCCATCTTATTCGTTCGCGCTATTCGTACTATATCCAGTTCGTACCCAGGTATAATTATGGAATAAGTTTTTAGTTTCTAGTTTTTTTTCTATTTTCTTGCGCCCGTGTTTTGATCGACGTTTGGTCCATTGAATTGCCATAGATCATCAGCTAACTTGAATAGTTTGCGTCTGTCGTTAGGCCAACCCTTGTCCGTGCGCTTCTGTGTATACAACTTCCCGTCGAAAATCCAGACCATATCGTCTTTTGTGTTTCGACCCCTATCTTATTCGTTCTCGCGAATCGTATCCTATCTGGATGGTTTATAATTTACATAATTATGCAGCTCAAGAGTTGTGGAATTATGACTTTGTGACGTTTTTAGACGCTAGCTTATATTTTCTTGCGCCCATTGATGCCCTATCCCATTTCTTGCTTTCTTTTGGTTTACTACCATCAAAATAATTTGCACGGAAATGTTTAATCAAATGTTTTTTATTCTATTTATTACGCGAGTCTGACCTGCAAAATATATATCACGACTGGTACGTTTTGGTGTCCGCAGGTACATTCGATTTTGATAAGTCATTTAACGAGCATCTTATGAAGCTATGTAAGTGAAGAACGAAAAACACGATGAAATACGTTGAAATCGAACACACATTGTGACATATTACTTAGAACTACAGCAGTTGCATTGCCTTCATGAGTTCTAGTATTGTGATGGGACCATTGGGTGTGATTTGAATGATTCAGCTGCTATCGCGTCTCAGAAATCTTGTCACAATATTAACATTTACTTTGAAATCTGTACCATTAGATGTGAAACCCTATGATACCCAGAATTGCGATTTCCCCCAGTAAAAGTACTTCAGTGCTTTGATTAAGATTGCTATACACACTGCTTTCAACGGAAAATCATGTTTTATTAATCTGCACCAGGTAAAGGTTGCCACGCTAACAATATACACCTTCCTACAGACGTATACAATAAAATGCTACCGACGGTATTTATTTTGATCCTTATTTACTGTCATCGTAATTCAGAAAAGCTTGATGTATCTGTAGAAATAAGCTATCATCTTGATTTATGGTAATTTAATATGAAAAAGCTTGATGAATCCGTCAACTAAGCCATTCAAGTACGCAACTTGTAGGTCTCAAGTCTTGGTAACAATTTACATGCAAAAAGGTTTGTAGAATTGAATTAAGCAGGAAATATAGACAGATTCGCATACGAATTGGAAAATAAATTACCACTCAAACAGTGGTTAGATTGTTCACAGATATTGTATACACTCGGTATAAATTAATGTGGTTAGATGTTCATGCTGTGTTTTAATTAAAGAATATAAACAGGTGTATGATGATAGAATGAGAATGATTATAGATGTTTATTTAGAACACATTGCTTTATAAATGTTACCTTACCTGTTATACGGTTCATTTCCAATACATAAGACTTTACCGTCTATGAGTAGTACACACATTTATAATATATTATACACTTGGCAAAACTTATAAGTACACACTTGGTTTAACGTTATAACTTTTTTATTTTTTTATTATTTTTGAATAAAATATTGACTATCACAGGTCTGGATAAATAAAGTGTTTTCTTCAAAATTAAAAACAGCGGTTCATTGAAACATCAAAAACCGTAAAATGACGGAGAAATTGACGCGTACGTGCACATTTTTTTTATGTATGGTAAATTTGAATTTTAGATTTAACGTCAAATTAAAAAAACCCACAAAATAATTCGATTTTTCACTCAACAACATGGTGTATTTTTACTTTTAAATATATTTTTATTGTTATGGTCAAGGGGAGTTAACCATGCCCGAAATTGCATTATTTATTCAAAGTCGGTATTTATAAACCTCAGTTGAGCTTGTTCCTATCATTATTTTCTTCATTACTGTCTCCGTGATAAGAACATAGACTTTAAACCGAACTGTATCAGCACAGTGGGGCCATATGTGCATTAGCAACCTGACAATCGCCCGATGAACACATGGCATTAATGTGTGATTTTACATTCTGCTGATGTCATCATTTGTTTATTCTGTTGGTGACAATTATAATCGGATGTTAAATACATCGACTGTATTGTTATTCCACACATTCAATCTACATATGTTAAAATGTTTAGCAAGATCAAACACGTATTGACCGAGCTATGGGCAAATAAACAAGGGCGTACTTATAAGTTTTGCCGAGTGTATATACTTATTCGCACTTATTTATCGTAACATAACATAGTATATATAGTGATGGTGGGAAAGGCGGGATAAGTTGGTATATTTGGTTTATTAATGTTTATATGAATGCGCACGATTTATCACTGATGTTTTTGGTACAAAACTGTCCATATCTGTTTACTCTAGTAAGTTGTTTAACACATTTATCATCATTTGACCAAACCGAATCATATTTGTAAACATCACACTATTCTTGGCGCACTATGCTCCGCACTGCTTTCTCTCATCTAGTTACTTATTATACCCGTGTACCTTAACTACTATGATTAAATCCTCACTCTTACATTGAATAATGACATCGGTACTTAATTGATAATTGTACGATGAAGTACAATTAATCATCCTAAACATCCAATATATTATAGGAACACCTGCTTGTTCAATTTACTATTTTGTAATATATAATTCTATGCATGTGGAGTTCACGATATTTAGCAACGTGCTAATTCCTACTTGCCCAATATTTTACAGAGATTTACTGCGATTCCTAATGTTTTAATGAAATTCTTGCACCTGGTAGCACAGGCACACGTTGTCGTCGATTAAAAATAAATCCGAGTATCTTCTTAAATACCAGAAGGTCGCTCAGCTGACATTTTTCAAGCAACGGAAGTAGATATATATGCCTGATAGTGGGACTTATAGCGGATTCATTTTCCTGTTCAGTTTGGTGTTGGACATTGTGGCGTATGCGTGTGAGTTTGTCCTCGGTTTTGGCAGTTAATGTTCTTTAGACATATTAGTCAAGGTCATGTGAAATGGGTTACATTGCTTGTGAAAGAGCAAGCTAGAACTACTTGATAACTAATAATATGCTATATGGTTTGTTCGACTGACTGCTGTACATGACGGGTCTAATGTAACATGTATATGCTATATGGTTAGTCAGACTGACTGCTGTACATGACTGGTCTAATGTAGTCTGTGTATACATACCCTATGTTTAACTAAAGGAGATAACTCTTCAGTCTACTCATTTTTCATGAAATTAATTCCCTTTGCACCCTCAAACATAGGTAATCAATTGTGTCTGTACGAATTACTTTGCTACAGATCTGTGAATGTAATTATTGAAATGAGGTTTGTCTGGTCAATTTGAAAGTGCCAATGTCATATTTCATTACTTGTAATATCTACCAACGTTCAGGCAACGCGAATTGTTGCTGAATAGGACAATGCAGTAAAATATTTCAATAGAAATTTGTTTTTCTTGTTGAATGGAAATATAGAACTGTGTAAAATTTTCTTGCTCTGATGTATCTTTTCATTGTTGCCTTCTCCCTGTCCGATTTGATTATGTCTTTTAATACGCTCTAACATATAGATGATGCGGTGGTTGAGATTAGAAAGTTAGAAGATGCAATTAATAGTTTGAGATTTTTCTTTTGTTGAGAATATAAATCACCACCTTACGATGTATGAATGATTACCAGTGCCAAATGCTATACTCAAAAGAACACTTTTGATTTGTTAGAATGATTGTTGTTAGTCACATTATTGTTAAATATTTATAGTTTTATACAAAGTCATGCTTTATTGTATCATGAGACAATGGGTGGTTTTATAAAGACACACTCCTGTCTTTGACGGTAAAAATAAAATTAATGGGCTACATGATATAGCCGAATAAAAATATATATTTTTAGAAACATGACGATATATACAATTGTTGGTGTACTGACTTGGCAAATTGTGCGTATTTATCCGTAACAATTTGTTAAGAAATCAGTATATTAAGTGTAAAACTATATGTCATTTGATAAATATCGACAAATAGCCGGCAATTAGAATTGAAACTGTATACATGTATGTTAAAGTAATGGTAAGGGATGAATTACGTTGATGTGTATGTAAGATTTTGTCAAAAAAGGAATCAATCAACATCAATGTTAGAATGGTTTAGAATCACGAACGGAAATGGCAACAATGATTGAAATATTGTTTAAATCTTATTGAAGAGGCTTATCATTTATTTTAAAACGTATGCAAATAAACGATGATTTCTTTTACTAATATTGACCATTGTTCCAAGCGTTGTAATTAGATGTGATTTACTACATACGTGTATATCTTAAAACATATCTTAAATTTATGTAATTCATACAAAAAATATACTGACCAACCGACCATTTCTGAAGCAACAACATAACTTATATGTACATGCTCAGATTTTAAATCCCTTTTTATAATTTTGTTAATTTCATTTGTGCTTCAATGAACAAAATTAACGAACACGGGCACAATTGATCTGTAGGAGTAAACAATGTAAAATCATCCTCCAATAATTACGATACCCCAAAAGTAAGTTCCACAAATTACGCTATAAATGATGTAAATGTTTATAGTGTCTATAACTTACCTGTGGAACGCTAAATAATGCACACAGACCCCAAGCTAAAGACAGCATTATTTTAACTCTTCTTGGCGCTTTATTTCTACTGATTGGGTCCATAATGGCAAAGCATCTATCCAAGCTTATCACAACCGTTATATATGTGGATAAATTTAAGGCGAAAACTTGAGCATATTTTACGGCTTTGCACAAAATCTCCCCTGCATACCACTGCATTGTCAGAGCCCAAATAGCTTCCGCTCCCATACAGAAGAATGTAACTAATAAATCTGCAGTGGCAAGGTTGATTATCAAAGTATTTATCGTTGACTTTCTTCGTCGCATTCTGTACATTTGAACAATAGTTGATATGTTTCCAAATAAAGAGAAGAATGACATGGTTCCTCTAACTAATGAATTCGTTAAATGTAATTCATCGAACACGGGGAATGGTGGCATTGTAGCATTTTCATTTGATATATATGTTAAATTCTTGGTACCGTTCCAATACAAGTTACTAGAATCCTCTGGCGCCATATAAGCGCTAACATTCTCATTCAATCCCATTTTACAACATTCACTTCTTTCCACTATTTAAAAAAAATCTAAATCTCAATTGAAATGGATGTTAAAATAAGTATTTGACGTTTTTAATTCGCTTTAGACATGAAGCACTGTTATAGAAACACTACTGACATGTTCGGGTATTCCGATACACTAAATACATCGCAACAGTATTCATAGGATATATGTTCATTTTCGCTCACCGCAGAATGTAAAATCCGATAAATGTAGCTGCTACCGCTCTTCCTCAGCGAACCGGATCGACGAATTCATAATTTATAAGAATTTTATAACATTATGTGGTATTACCGATCACAGCTTAGAAGCCAAGTGTTCTCAACTATTTCAAATCAGTCCATTATCTTTCATAATCGCTACATGACTGTATCATAATCATAAAATAAATACGCGATCCTGATCATCCACTGTAACTTAGTTGATACTGACTATACCATTCTGCGAAGCTTTACTACGAGGGGTGATTCGTAATAGACTAGATAGAAATGATCGAGTATGCCAATGTTGTCATAAAGGAGATATTGAAGTCGAATATCATTTTTTATAATGTGTCATTGTTTCGATGATTTGAGGAAAATATGTATCAAAATGTACTTTAAACTAAACCAAGTATATTTTAACTTTTTTAGATTTATACAATTCAACCATGACAGTCAAATTCATTTGAGGTTTACTTTTATGGTTTCATGCATTGATATGTTATAAATAGTAATTCTCGTGTTGGTTGGCAAACTTACCGGATTTTTATCTAAAACAGTTAACCTAAGCTGGAAGTACATGTATTATATCTGAAATGTCTAATCAGGCTTAAATCGTGATAACATGGAAGCTTTCAAACTTCTGATGTTCTGAGAAAATAGTGTTTTGCTTTCTTAAGGAGGCCCGAGCTACCTTGTGCACATGCGCGAAATTTCAAAATTGTATTAAATAAGAACAAACATGAACTTTATTTCCAATGATCGCATATAAATGTTAATTAATGACAATAAACATAAAACTAGTGCTTAAAATTGATATTGTATAACTTTGTATTGTTTGCACGTGTACAAAGTGGGTGGGGAAAGGCACAATTGTAAAGTATATAGATGAACAGTAAGTCACTACAATTGTTCAAATGCATCTGCTTATATAAATTATGTAGTGCATTATTAAATTATATGAAGTAGCCAAGTTTTAAATTATTTTTCATAAAATTCATTTCGTTTCAATATGCAAATTAGGTTAATTTATGCAAATGTATTCAAAATGTGTACTGTTGGGTGAATAGCTCCAAAAAAAAGGCAGGTGACCCCTAATTGTTCTTTGACTAAACTGGTGTTATATATAATTCTCAACTTTTATGCAATTCAAAACTATTTTCGATCGTTAGATATTTTTTGACGTTCATTTGAAAATCACAATTTTTTGCAAGTGGGTGGGGTAGCTATTTATCATGTACATATACTACTGAATTTTTTCACAAGGTAGCCGGAACAGTTGCTTATGTCAATAGGAATGACTATTGAACACACAAAATAGCATGCATTGTTTAATAGTAGTTTAATATAATAATAATCCTCAAATGAATATGCTGGGGTCATATATGAAAGAAATAGATGAAATGAACAAAAGACAATGGGGGGGGGGGGGCATTTGAAAACTGTCTATCTCGAAAACAAGCCTGGTGACATACCATTCTTATAAATTTTATATCCTTACAGATTATTATGCCGTTATTTTAAGATGTTGCAACGAAAATTCGATCGTTAGATAAAAGGCGCGCGTACCACCTTAAACATACTAAGTTTGGCAAACCATAGTTAAAATTAGGCCTAACAATAAGCTCTTAAAATGTAAATATTGCGGTTCTATATGTTATTGAATGGATAATTATTAGAAATTATGCAAAATCAGTGCTGCTAACTTAAGGACGAACAGGATAAGAACAATTCTAGAATTTGAAAGTGCATGACTGGTATAGTTTAAATAAAAGTAACGTTTTTGTAGATTTTGGTTTTGCCTTGAAATGCTTGTTGTTATCTGGAATTACTCAATCAACAAACTGTGTTTAGTAAATGTAAGACAGTAACTTAAGACACTTTCAAGATGCATGTCTAGTAACAACAAAACTGTACTATGAGAACAACAAATTATTAATCGAAGTCAACTACTTCATGAGAAGTCGGTACTGCTGAATTTATCGCATTGGGTATCAGTAGGTACTTAACGATATACGTAGCTGTTGATTTACACATTGGCAAACATTGATAACTTTTACAGAATCCAAAAGATTGTTCACTTTTTCGAATGCAATACAAATATTAACGATTCAACACGCATGCTCGTGGCTGTTGTATTTTATATGAATCACCTTTTGTCAATCACATTTGACCTACATATTAGACCAGTCAAATCGAGGAATGCAAAAACAAAAAAAGTTGTTTTATTTGTGTAAATGTAACACATTAATAATATATCAGTAGGGACAACCACGTGTACTAAATGGATGGTCACGTGCCTCCCAGGAGCACAAGATGGCCATTGATGGACTTAAGATGAGAAAAAATATATCAGTGTTATATTTACGTCTTCAATACCTAACTATAGCGATCAATCACATTTTAGGTAAACAATTAATAGAAATAATTTAAATTTGGAGGAAATAGGTGATATTTTTATAACTACATGTATTTCAATGAATTCCGAGGAAACGTCGGTTATTTTCTAGTTCAAGCGTTGAAGTAGTTTTAAACTTTTAACAAAAAACATTATTTCGATTGAAGCTTATAGATAAAGACAAACAAGCTTTTCAGTTATACGTGGATGATGGTAAACAAGGTATCGAAAAAATCAACGGTTATCCATATTTCCTTTATATACGGTATTACATATTTTTATCTAGTAGTACAAGGATTATTTTGTATCAGTACTACTCGTGGTTTCTGCTCCTTTACGAGACCCTTGTACTTTGACGTAAATATTTGACATTGGCCGAGTACTTACAATTACCTTCACGATCAACCCGACTAACACCTTTTCACGTCAATGATTTCTAGAAATTGTCAAGACACCTGTTGTTTCTTTGAAATTTGGTGTACTTTGCGTATGTTGCGCAAACATTTTTTTATTACGGACATGATACGAACATTGGTTAAAAGTTATACATTAAGTAAATGCTTTGGTTTTGTGGAATGCAGTAGTTTTACTTTCTCGTCAACTCAATAGTGATTTAGATTCGACTGTCGACCTCAATATCAACACGAAAGGTCGTTTACCACATCACAATTTGTATAATTATTTACCTTCAAGTTGCTTTCATATGTTTTATGTTCTGTTTTGTTAACTCTCTATGGGATTGTCTATAGTGACATCATTATTTCTATTCTAAGATAACTGATAGTTATTGACTTCATTCTTAGTGAAGGTGTCATCAATAACCTCCCACCAAACAAGTCTGCTTGGCAAATTATCTCACGGAGTACGAGCATTTGTTACGGTTTGAGTTCGAAAATACTTGTGTGGGCGTTTAGTACAGGATGTATTAGTACTACGTTTTTTGTCCGCTTTCGTACAACATGCTGAGACACTGATGATATACATTAGCTGTTTTCCTATTTACCTCGTAGCAATATATACGGACATCAAAGAAATCACTTTTTCATTGGAGACATGTGTAGGAGTCAATGGTGTTAAAGACGAATAATTATCTCTGGTAGTACTTCATTATTGTATATTCTTTTACGACCGTTGATGTTATTCTATATCGTTCTGCACATGGAATACCATACACGTAATGATACCCAATCACACGAATTTCGAATCAGCCGGAATGGGCTAGAATGAGTCGGATAAAGAACAACAGTAAACTAAAACTTCGAAACACATCACGAATTGACCATACTTATTACAGCTTTGTCAAAATGGCGGTGGAATACTTCGAAGACAATTCGAATACAATTCAGAAAATCTAATATACTTCGAATATAACAAGAATACACTTCGAAACCACCTGGAATGATAGCGGAGAACGTGCACGCATATGTTTTCACAATACCGTATGCACAATCATTAGACCGTTTTGCACGGGGTTTGCACGGGTATTGTGTTTAATAACAGTACATATACTGGCATTGAGTAATGTTTCGAATATTGTCATAATTTCGTAAAAATATTTAAAATATAACCAGAATGTCGGAAGAATACACTTCGGGAGCCGTACGATAATTCAATCGACTTCGAATGTATCTCGAAAGCGTTGAACATGTGCAAAACAATCGAAGTGGCCACAGGAATGGGCCGAAATATATCGAATGCACTACGAATGGACTCAGAATACAGACGGAATATTTCGAATGCATTTCAATCAAGAGAGGAATACACCTCGAATTTTTATTCTGACGACATTCTGGCTCATTCCGAGGCCGTGTGATCTGGACGGTGCGAATAAATACAGAGTTTTAAATAATTTTTGTTTTTAGTTTAATATGTAAAATAGGTTGAAAGCATGTTAAAACATTCAAACTGGCCCGAACATACGGATTGTACTCGGAATGCAGACGGAACACATTTCGAACATACAAGAATGTACCTCGAATTGTTATTCCTACGACATACCTGCTCATTCCGACTCGCTTGTGATTGTGATACGAGATTCTATACTAAACTAAACAATCGAACATATTAATCTATAAGTATAACTTTCCTTCGAAGACAACGGATAGTTATTGACTTCATTTTGAGTGCAGGTGTTATCAATTACCACCCTCTCCTCGTGCAAGAAGTTCGCCAATCATATCTTGCAAGTCTGCCAAGCACATTATCGCATGTAGTATGAGCATGATTTAATGTTTATGATCGCCAATGCTTGTGTGGGAGTGTAGTATAACTTGTCTTAATATAAAGTTGTTATTTTGTTCGCTTTCGTAAAACAAACAGAGACACTGATGAAACACATTTGTTGTTTTCCAATTTAGCTCGTAGCAATATTATACGGACATGAAAGAAATTACCTTGTCTTTGGGGACATGTGTAGGAGTCAATGGTGTTTTCTGTTTAATTTATTCGATTAAGATCATTGCTGTTATTCTAAATCGTCCTGTACATGGCATACCATACATGTAATGAGATTCTATCGAATTCTTATATCAACCGATCGAACATATTAGATATTTAGAGATATTTGTCTAACATCTGCTAGTCCTCAACTTCACACTTGTTTTGACGAGCAACAGCGAACGATTTTATTAAAACACTTACAGATATCTTTCTATTGAGGCTATGCTCTGATGTCCAGATTGACCCGCTTGATGTGTCTGACCTCGATTCCCTGTTCGTCGAGATAGTTTATGGTTGTCGCCCTCAAACAGTGGTTTGTGTACACTTTCGATAACTTTCCTTGTTGTGAAATGTTTTGCATCATGGTTCCCAAACCATTTTTACCGATGGCTGAATTGCAATACCATGATAAACCTGTCTCTAAATATGTGTCCAAAGGTCTTTGCCACAGGGTATCACAATTGGGATTAAGTTTGTTGAGGTACTTTTCATACAATTTAACTGGGCAATTTGGTCCACCATCAGGATCGTCATACATTTTCCCTTCTCCAATAGTTGAGTCTGGGTGAGCCTCTCCCCTGAAAAACAAGGAAACATTAAAATTTTAAAACGTCAAAACATGTGACAATAATATTGGGCCGAGACGATAACTGTGTTTATTTGATACAATTTGATTACAATGTGAACCTGATTTTACTTTTACAAAACTGCTAATTGTTCTAAAACAATATGCATCCAACAAAGTCGATGCCATAAATGCGGCCACCCGTTTAACCGGAATCCACGTAAATAACCGGAATGCAGGTAAATAACCGGAATACGCTTTTATTTCGCTAATAAACAGTAGTTTTGCATAGTTTTTGGTTTAAATCAATCATATTTACCATCAGTAACTTATATGTAAAAGGAAAATAAAATATGTTATCAAAAAAGATTTTTATTGAAGTTTTAAAATTGGCCGTCGTCCGTTCGTCATTACGATATCTTTGCAGAATTTACTTGACCGAAATAGATATGTTTCTCGTCAATAAACCACATTTTTGTTTAGTTTGTGGTATAATTTAATCATGGATACATAAATGTTTAATAGTGTATTTACACAGTAACCTATTTAGACAATAAACGGGCAATTTGATTACTCTGTTTCATATTTTTGAAATTGTCACTCCTACAATAATATTTGTGAATTTTATTGAAAAATTGAATAATTAACACTGTAAGTGTAAATTGGTATAATTTTGAAAATTTCGGACATAATCTTCACATTTATTATTAATATACCAATGTACGCATTGTCCTAAATACGGACCGAATGGCACAGTGGAAAAAAGCGTGAAAAATCACACGTCTGGTTATTCGATCAGTATCAAGCAACAGCAATGTCTCTATATGCCGAACTATGCCAACATTCTTGACGTCAATATTCATAAATTAAACACATATTCGCGCGTTTTTATTTTTTATAAATACACGACCTATAATAAAAGGAAATTGACAGATTTCTGTTGATTCGCCAGTCTTAAATTTTAATACCACCCGTTGCTTGATTTTTGCAGCATTTCGCTTGACTGATACAGCGATAGTAATACGGCCTGATATATCAACACACTGCAGTGATATTACAGATATATAATTGAAAAACAATGGAGAATAAATATATACCCGTGATTTTTTTATCCGCTTCATCAACAACCTGGTGGACGTAGCGTCGACCTGACCCGCTCACACCATCCGCAAAGGTTGATTTCGTCATGTTGCGTAAGTTTTCTTGGCCTCTCCGAATTAAGTGCCATATTAGCATAAACCACACCCGATTTTGTAGCACACATGGTGTGTTGGGATTGAAAGGCACACAGTTGCCTTCCATAAGTTTTTGTAGATCACCAAGATCAATTAGTTCCTTGTGTTTAACTGAACCTTTTCCGTCTTTTTTCAATCTCTTCACTTTTGCTTTATACACAGTTTTTATGCCCGAATATTCGGGTTTCGACAAATCTATGTCATGTTCATTCAATAGAAATTTGGTCAACCCGTACTAGATGCCATCTAATGACTTTTTCTTCATGTCATCCCCATCCTGCTTACGTATCGAGCCCAAAAACTACTCAATCTCAGACTTCAGAATATCAGGTGTAATTTCACTTATTTTTACTGTAATTCCCTTACCAGTTTCCTTGAACAACCGTTTTGATCGTTCTATTGTCCTTTTTGTGCTGTTTGAATCTGCGTCTTTTGTTAAACTATGAAGGTCCTCCTTCGAGAAACCTTCACCGAAACGTTTAGATTTAGTTTTTTCTTCGGTTTTGTCGTCTGGTTGATCGGAAAAGAAACAAAGAACTCTCCTACCTCCAATCTAACCCACAGAATTATATTGTAGCGAAAAGTATCTAAGGTTAGACACACCTAAATTATTGGCATATTTTTCGGCACCTAATACTTGGCTTGGTATATAGAACTCGAACAAAAAACATGGTTATGCGGGCGGGACATGCCGCCTTATTAGTTTTAGAAAGAAAATGTCACGTGACAAAAAAGTACTGTCAAAAAAGGACTATCACCCTGCTGACAGTAAAAAAATGTTCAATCACGTGGTATATTGATCCGCTTGATCGTAATAGTAAGAATACTACCTGTTTGTCTATGGGAAATTAACATTACGAAAAAAGTGAGGGGTAATAATATTGATTAAATGACATGCCAGAGAACTTCAGCTAACTATTTAAGTCTACCGTTTGAATAACCCTTTTCCTAGAGCTGTTTGCATACATTTTTACCGCCGAAAGTCGATACCATATCAGTCATTTGTGTTTCGTCTCCATCTAATTCGTTAGCACTATTCGCTCTCTGTCCAGTTCGTATGCAGGTAGAGTTATGGAATAATGACTCTGTGTAGATTGTAGTACCTAGTTTTTTTCATGTTGTGCCTATGGTAATATAGTATTGATCGACGTTTGATTCATTAAATTACTACATATCATCAGCAAAATATTTTGCGTCTATCGTTAGGACAACCCTTTTCCGAAAGCTGCCGCGTATACAATTTTCCCGTCGAAAGTCGAGACTAAATCGCGTATTTGTGTTTTAAACCCTATAATATTCGCTCTCGCTAATCGTTCCCTATCCGGTTGGTTTAAAATTTATATAATATGTTATGTAGCTGAAGAGTTGTAGAATTATAACTTTGTGTAGCTTTTTCGGCCCTTTTTTTCATTTTCTTGCGCCCATTCATCCCTAATCCCATTTCTTATATTCTTTTGGTTTACTACATGTACCATCAAAATTATTTGCGCGGAAACGTTGTTACAAATGTTTTTATTCTATTTATTACGGGAGTCTGACCGGCGATACTATATACCAGGACTGGCAAGTCTTGATGTCCACGGCACATTCGATGTTTGATAATTCATTCAACGAGCGTCTTAGAAAGTAATATGAGTGAATAAAGAAAAGCACGGTGCCCCGCTCAGTATTGCGATCGGTCTGTTATGGTGCGTTTTAAATGAGAACCAGGAATTGAGATCCCCCCAGCAACAGTACTGAAGTACTTTGATGTCTTGATTCTCCCTTATTTCAAAGCGCAATTTACTGTTCCCAGGTCAAACATTTTTGCAAATGTAATGTTATCTCACCCATGGAACAACCCACCTTGTCATAGCAGCTCAGAGCGTATGTAGTGGAGTTGTGTGGTAGAGTCTTCAAATTGCAGATGAAAGACTATCAATCTGAAATAAATATTTGCTTTCATGTAGTCAGGAAATTTGAGTTAAAATATCTATACAATGTATTCGTACATTAACTAATTCTCAAATTATGCTCTAGACATACGATGTGAGACAGATGGATGCATTAACATTACAAGTACAGCAAAATTCGAAACAAATCGGCTTCAGTGATATGGAATAAAATTTGAATTGTAAATTACGTATTAAATTAGCCCTTGCTTGTCTAACACAAGACAGAATGATTCAATCAAATGCACAAGATATATTGGTTTAGACAAAATTAAGAAACAGAAAGTGGAACGCTAGAAAAAACACTAATTCGCCAATCGCACGCATATTTCTGAGGGACCTATTAAAAACAGTATAATACAAATCTAATACAAGACGTGGTAGGACTAAACAACCCGTGTTTATAACATAATTACGACAATTTACATTGGTGCTAAAAGAAGAGGTGGAACTAAATGCAGTGATAATTATTGATGGCATGGGTCTTGATTTACTAACATCTGAACACTGGCTACTGTTTAGCTATTGGTCACTTATTTTTAATACCAATTGTCAATAAAAGGTAGTGCACCTTAACTATCATTATTTGCTCACCACACTAAATTTACCATTTTCATAACTCTGTATAATTTCTTATCTTATTTTTTTGTCATATGTTCGTTATCATGTCCTATAAAACCGTATAGTCTCAAATATTTATTTCAGTGAACTTTAACGTGGTTACCTCAATATCACAGTGTGCGTTTATGATCATCGTAAATGCTCAAAAAAGTGTAATCAAATCTAGAAAAAGTATATAATTATATACTATAGTAATTGAAGGTATACGAAAAGACATGTGTTATCTGAATGTGGAACTAGGACTATACCTTCATCTATCTCAGGAGTAACTTTGAACCAAGTGAAGTACAATGTTTATTGGAACGGACACTCTGGCTAGTTCTATGAGCTGATAAGATAAGAACAACAGCTTTTCTAAAAACCGAACGATAATTATTCGGTGCTAACCATAGCATGCACATCGCTTTAAGCCAATTGATTATTTTATTAGATAATACTACCGTCGCAGGTTCATACAGAGTGCACAACATTGCTCGGAACATTCTGGCATTAGCTAAAAGTGCCAGTGAGCAGTCAATAAGCATTTCTTACGCCTGGTATACATTCCTCAAAAACAGTTATTAAATGTGGATAAAACAAGTTTGTTCACTTGACGTGTATATCGTGCAAAACAGTACTTCGCTGTAAGGTGTAAAAGTAATAAAATAAGATTCTGTCTTGTATCACATGATGGCATGAAAGGTACATTGCAGTATTGCAGTTATTACACACTTCCCTGACGCACCACGCAGTATTGCAGTCATTACACACTTTCCTGACGCACCATACAGTATTGCAGTTATAATCACACACTTTCCTGACACACCATGCAGTATTGCAGTTATTACACACTTTCCCGACGCACCACGCAGTATTGCAGTCATTACACACTTTCCTGACGCACCATACAGTATTGCAGTTATAACCACACACTTTCCTGACGCACCATGCAATATTGCAGTTATAATCGCACACTTCCCTGACGCACCATGCAGTATTGCAGTCATTACACACTTTCCTGACGCACCATACAGTACTGCAGTTATAACCACACACTTTCCTGACACACCATGCAGTATTGCAGTTATTACACACTTTCCCGACGCACCATACAGTATTGCAGTTATTACACACTTTCCAGGCAGGCGGGCGGGGCGGGCGGGCGATCGGTGAGGCAGGCAGAAGAAAAGTAGTTTCATCAACTAAATTATGAGCGATAGTAGAAACGTGTCTATCGAACAACTAAAAACACTTCTTCCAGTTTTTTAAGAAATACAGTATTTTGTTAGTTTTGTAATCAAGTCGTAATAACTCAACATAGTGTGACATTTTAGCTGTCATTTAATCACAATGGTGCTAATTAGCCAATGTGAGCACAAAACTGATTAGACATCTTTGTTGAAACTTGTTCAGACAGGAATAGTAGTACCTTTAAATACTATTTCGCGATTGTGATTCATTTATGTAAAGAAAACTCATACTTCATTTCGGGAACAATGGGATTATCAAAAACCAATTTTGTTAAAGAAGCTTCCAGTAAAATTGATTTCTGGAAATATCAAATCCCTAGATAAAATAATGCAATCATTGAGACACTAAATTCCGCTTAATTATATAATTCTGATTTTGAAAGATTGATTCGAAATTCGTTTTTAAACTGGGTTATTGACGGTATATGTATCCCGATACAACGCTTCTCAGTACCGTGACAGAACTGTTCTATTTTCATATGACTCTGACGGAACTGACAATCGATGTAACGCTCGGACGGAACTCAGATTTCAGGTATCCCGAGTGTTATATTGGTTTTCAGTTCCTTCAGAGCCATTTGAAATAGAACAATTTTCTCACGGAACTGAAAAGCGGTGAATCAGGATAGATACCGTGTTAATGGTGGCTATTAAGCTGTAATGACCGAATGGATTGGATAATTACCAAAGCTGTAATCTCTTTTATAGGATCGTTAATTAATCGTAAAATAAGACCATATTTAACAGTTTGATTATTAGTAATTAAAATCAATACTTACGTTTGATATAGTATCAACTAATATGTTATGCGAAAATGTTTTCTCATTTTAATAGCTTCATTTATTTCTAACAATCCTTATCAATAATGTTATTGGCATTCCTAAATTAATTCCATGTTACATTTAATGCTAACTATCAGTATGTTTATAAACAAGTCACTCAACCACCACCACAAGGAGTTTGACAAAAATGTTAATCTTCTATTTTGCGAGTAGGATGTATAGGTTTTAGATCATATATTAGAATTATAAACAAATACATGTAAGTGCAAGGGAGCGAAGCGACCGCAGTACATAATTTGTTTTTAAAAGCTTTTGTTTGCAAACATTAGCATGCCTTTTATGGAATGATGTGAGTGAAAATATACATGATTGCATGTTTATTATAGTCCGCCCAGGATAATGTGATATTCACAAACATGAATCGGTTTGGTCAATTGTGGCAATTCATACAATACAATTCATTTAAATAAACAGATAAGGTCAGTATTGTACTCAAAACATCACTGATAATTGGTGCACATAATTGTAATCCACCAACAGATTTACTAAATGAACCACACAATAGATAAAAAAATTAAAAAATAAGTGGATTAGAGGTCCAGAAAGGTCCAGATATTTGTAAATCCATGGCTTTTGATTGGACAAAAAAGTAGGGTAAACTATAAGAAACTATTCAAAGTCTAACATAATTATACCGTTTCCGAACTTTAATTGACAATGACTACATAATTGTTTTTACAAGCCAAGCGTAATGCATTTACATATAAATAGTAGCCTTCAAAGATTTTCTAAAAAATCGATAATACACTATGCTAATGTTAACGGTTTTTGTGCCCCTACACTTATTTATAAGGGCGTCTGTATTGAACTCATAAACTACTGGGTGTAATTTATTTTACAGATGAACAATCTAAACGTATATATGACCGTAAAGGATAGAACTTTTGCAGGTCAATTTTGACCAGAGTTATAGCCTTTTGTTACTTTTACTACGAGGGTTATTCAATATACATGTATAATGCAAACTATTAAATATCTTTAAAACCCGACAAGATAATTAAATGAACTTTCGCATAATAAATATTTTAAGTCATTTTCGTTTTGTTCTGAAATTTTAATGACCTTTACGTCGATGACACCATCAGCGCGCGCCTTCCTTCGACGTCACTTAATACAACAAGGACGCGGTAACGTCACAAGACTAACGTAGTTAACCTAACGATCGAGTGCCGTCGAAACAAAAGTTCCTCAATTTAGTATTGCTTTACCAGAGGCTAGTGTTGAAATGCCTTCTTTCATATTCCAAAGTAGTGAGACTATCAAATGAAAATAAGATCGGCATAATTGCAATCAATGAATACTAGTATGTATGGCATGGTACCTATGCAACGGCCCATACTAAACAAGAAAAAATGAGATACTTTTTGAAAGCAGACAGAATATTCAAATGCGAAAAGAAAGTCAACGAAAAGGGGAGTAGTTTTGACTCGAGTTTATTCGACTTTGCGGAACAGGTTAACCATGTGCAAGGATTGCGCACGGTGGGTGCCCAAATGTTTGACGTCAGAACAGGCAGACCGTTGCGTCAAACACGTAACCGGCTTGCTTTAGCGCTTTATTGTGGAAGTGGCAAACATCTATCCATAATTTTAAATAAAGATGAGACGTATAGACGTTCATACCAACCAGAAATGAGACGACTGTTACCTGGAGATTCGAAATCCTGATTTACATCGCAATAAGTAGGCCGCGGCAATGCGGTTAAGAGTGTATGTGCGCAGTTGCTAGCAACGCGAATAGAAGGTCTGTCGAAATGATGAAAGTCAGTCATTGAATATATAGAAGGTTACTTTGAATGATTTTGTCCATTTTTAGCTCACATGAGCACGAAGTGCTCAAGGTGAGCTATTGTGATCGCCCATTGTCCTGCGTCCACCGTCCGTCGTCAACAATTGGACTGGTAACACTCTAGAGGTCACATTTTTGATATAATCTAAATGAAACCTAGTCGCGATGTGAATCTAGAATAATGGCCCTTTGTTACTTTTACTATATGATATGGACCTTTGATATTTTCAATAGAATTAAAGTCCACAAGGTTGATATTTTTAATAGAATTATAGTCCACAAGGCTAAAGGAATTGAAAAATGATTTTACTATTGTAACCTCAAACGCTATTCCCCTTTCCTATATGGAAGGGAATATCCGTCAGGACATGCATGCTGTTAAATAACGTAACAAACAACTAACAACCTTATGGATCTTTCGTATTTCTTGATACTTTATTAATTGTTACTGCTTTAAACGTGTAATTTGGCGAACATTTAGGCGTGATAATACATTTTACAACATTTAGAGCAGGGAACCAATAGAAATTTTAGCTTTTATCGCAAATTACAGTACAAGGGAGACCACTCAGGACAGCACATTTAGACTCGGTATTTTCCATCGTTTAACGGTGAGTGAGTGAAAACTTGCCCGTCTTTTTGTATCGTTTATCTTGGAAATCATGTCCATGTAAATGTTCCTTTCAAACGATATTTTTACAATGAACGGATAGACCCTTGGATTTAAACAACAAAACGGACACTTTGGTTTGGGCTCTGTTCGTGTTCATAATTGTTGGTTTGCTGCTTGTATGGCTACTGTGGTGATCTGGCACCTCTTTCAGCTCACAGAAAGGGGCCTATTGACGGTCTCGTTCGCCTCTCGTCAGTCTGGCCTACATCTACACACCCGGTGTCACGGGGTCACGCTGATTTCGTTTTGCACGGTTAACACTAAATCGTAGTGTATTTTTTTTGTTTACGCACCGGGCAAGGTTGACATTTTTACGGAAACTACCAAAGAAATCTGGTTCCCTGCATTGTATGAATTGAATATTACATATACATTACATTCGTTTAAGTTCATGCTAACTGCTGCATGGTGAGCTTTAAATCATGTTGTTATGCATAAGTTAGTATAAGTATTTAAATAATGGAGGAACGGTTAAATCGTATGAAACATAATGAAACAAGACAAGATGTAATTGTCACTTAGCAGTATGCATGAAACAAAACAAAATGCAATTGTCATTTAACAGCATGCATGTAGTGGCGGATATTCCCTCCCATATTCCTAACCCATTTGAAATGATATATAATGGGGGCACCCGTGTCTCATGGACACATTTCTGCTTTATTTATGAATTCCTTTTATGATCACACTGACCAACATCTCCGTTTATTCAGTTTGATGTGTTAGAGTCTAGTTTAAATATCGTAAATTTAATACATCGTTTAACATGTTAATGGATTACCAATCTAGAAAATGTCCAAATCGAAAGTGTCTTCTAGGGCTTCTGTTATGCCGTGCATATGTTGTGAAGTTAAGTTTTGTGCAAAATCTTCTGGCAAAATTACATATTAATAAGCTTCAGTCATTTAAGTTTTATATTATTATTATTTCAGGTAATTTTAAACCAGATCAAGATGATAATGGATTTTTGACATTTTATTATTTGCATTATTATCCGATTGAAATTAATGGTGTTGTGACTTATAAGTCAGTAAACGAAAGAAGTTAATGATAGACCAATCAATATGTATCCGCTAAGTCGGATTTTGTATCAATAAGTAGTCAATAAGCCATTTTTGCTCGCGGCTCAAATGATTTATAATTATGTGTATATGATATTAAAATGTGATTGGTTGGTACAATTTTGAAGTCTATTTAAACTGATTTGATTGGTTAAAACAGAAGCCACACATTGTAGTGGACGTTCTGTAAAGGTTTTTGAACTTGGTTCTCCAAGGTGTTAGCATTATATTCGAACTTGGTTCTACAAGGTGAACGTATCAATGGTTTGCCATTAGAATCAAATTACGCGGTTAATATCATACGTATTTGTTTGGTTTTTATCAACACTGCCTTTATCTTGTTATCATTGACTGTGAATTTGTTAGAAATCTCACGCACAAAATACAAAGTTTGGAAATCCGAACGCTCGTAAGTTATATTTACACCAACGGTACCGTGCATTAAATTTCCATAATACACTTGTTACTAAATTTAGAATATAACCTACATTATGAGCCAATGAAAACGCCGCATTTTCGCGGTTAAATGTAAATTTAATCATTAAAATTTTCTCTTAACAGACTTGACGTCTTGCGTTGGCGCTAATTTCTATCGGCCAATCAGAATGCAGAATGTTATATTCTAAGTTAGTTAGAACATATTAAGTAAATTTTAATGACTAAAAAGGCCTCGCTTCGCTTCGCTCGCTCCGCCCTTTTTAATCATTAAAATTTACTTAATATGTTCTAACTATAACATAGTAACAACAATGAGCCTATTTGAAGCTGATTATGGCCCTCACGTGATTGTCAGATTATCGCCTTTCCGCCCGGTCCGCAGTATCATAATCATAATCTGACCTGTTGAACGGGCGCATGTTACGTTGTCCATGTAAAAATGACGTTACGTTGCTCATATGCAAGATTTCTTTGCCAATTTTATTTACTCTTAGCGCATATTATTGGTCACAACCTTAGTGTATATCTACATCAGTATTTTTTACGTGATTTGTTCTCCATAGATAATTAAGAAATCGAACAATTGTATTAAAGATTTTAATAAACTTCAGAGCCTGGTCGAAAGTTTATAATCCGCCCCGAATGAATAATCACGGTGTTAATTAATTGTCCAGGCTTAATATCACCTCCCTGCCCAGGTGTGTCACCATCAGGTCCTACTTTAGGAAATCTAAGGGTACTTTTTATATTATTTTGAATATTAGATTTGTTTCATCAGTGTTAATTAACAACTGTGCTGGTTATGTTCCCGGCTGTATTGTAAGTATTCGTAAATAATTAAATGCAAGTATTATTTCAGCCCGTAGCGACTACCAGACGTTCGCATCGTATTTGCATTGCTATATTGTATCTGCATATTCCTGTAACATATTCATATTACATGTGTTTATGTTTCGGCCAGGATATTATGATGAATACATGTACACCAGTCACACACGAGTCGGGATGAATTCGGATGTTGTACATACCAAATATCGATGGCTAAAGCATGAGAAGGTCGTAAGTACAAAAACGGTATTTTGAGACAACACGAAAAACTGTCTAAAATAATCTTTATTTAAGGAAAGACAAGCTTTCTCAACTTCAGTTTGGTCAACATAACCTGTTCCGATTTTCCTGAAATTGGCTCATACGAAGCGCCTTGTGGTGCATATTTCAAATATGTATGAGTCTTGCACTTATATTACGACCTTCCCATTCAAAGGCAGTGGTATGCTGGCCCCTCCGAATTCGTTTTTTAAAATCGTGCATTTGGTTCAAGCATATTGTGTGGGCGTGCCCGATGCAAAAACGCAATACTTCCAAATGTACGTGTCGGGGCGCGCTAACGTATGCGACGTCGTGGTCCGCCAGACGTCACGTTGTAATATGACGTTACTTCCGGTATTGTTGTTATCATAGTATAAATAAAGGTACGAACCTGTACAGACGTGTTTCTTACTAACCACTATATCCCACAGTACGGAAATAATGTTTGCTCACGGGAGCAATTGGGACCGTTATCCATAACAACAGTCATTTACGTTACTCGAAGCAATATATTTCCGTCATGTGCTACCTTAGATTCAACCTGGCGCGAAAACTAGAAATGAATCGATACTTAATTCCATCATTTAGATTTTAAAACCCATTAAAAAGCTTTTAGCGAGAAATGGCTCGTATGACAGCATATTAATTTACATACAAAACCATTTTAACATGTACAATTATTCGGTAAATTATCCGCATTTGTCCTCATTGCATTAAGACGAATTTCGTTCATACTACGATATACAGACATGAATCTTTATATTAGTCTCTTTATATAGAGAGAGAGAATTTGACGCGTCTCTCGACCTTCTATTGGCATAATTTCACAGCTGATTTATTGTCTATATTCATAACCTCGATTGTATGTTTTCATAAGCGGAAATTATCACGAAGACGCTCGGTGTGTAATACCAATACACGATTTGCTCACGGAAATGTATATATTCAACGCAAGAACATTGTAATATATTCATGCATAAAGGTCAGGATCATGTTAAATTCTCCGCTCTACACTACATTTGTATTGGGTTTAGGACCAAAGTGAAGGATGTTCAGTATCTTGTATTAAATTTCAGAGACATAATTCCTGATGTCACGACGATGTATGACGGAAATGAAACAAGTTTAAATGTCGAGCACAAGTAAATTAAAATATGTGATCCATTATTATTTCAAAATCCATTCGACGCGGCCTGTGACCCAGCGCCTCCGAATCCACAATTTAGACCAACAACTAACCATATTTTATTTGGGCGGTAATCCTTATAAAATACTATAATAACGTGATGTTTGATCCATAAATCACATATTAGCCGACTATTCCGTGAAAACTTGTAAACAAGAGCCGTCACAGACGAGTTATGCACCCCGTGGGGCGTTTGTCACAGAAAAAATGCTACAAAATATGTTATTATTCTTTGCCACTGCACTGTAATAATAGTAAGATTTATTTATCTATGAATTTTCAAATTGATATATCCAAAACTGTTTGAGTTATGGCCTGGCCAAGAATTAAGTATGAAAAAATACAAAGGGGAGCAACTCTAAAATATCCAATCAAGAGTTATGGTTCTTGTGCACTGCACTTCCTCCTAATGAGGTCTATTCACCTAGTATGAAGTTTCAAAATGATATCTCTAATACCGTTCAAATTATGGCCCGGACAAGAATTAAGTATTAATGGATACAAAGGGGAATAACTAACTAAAAAAATATGCAATCAAGAGTTATGGTTCTTGTGCACTGCACTTCCAATCAATGAGGTCTATTCACCTATGAAGTTTCATTTTGATATCTCTAATACTGTTCAAGTTATTGCCCGGACAAAAGTGTGACGGACGGATTTGGTTTGTTCTAGGGAAAATCTCTCAATCAAACACGGTTTAAACTGGCATGAACCTACTTAAGCGTGGGGTTTTAAACACACGTAAGTATTTGTATTAAGTGATTCAAAGGTGTATTTTTCTAATATATTTTTACTGAGGGAATCCCCAGTATTCGAATTACATACCAACTCTGAAATCACTACGATTTTAACCATTTCATTTCCCCGGAACCAATTTATTCGAGTAAGAAACAAGTGCCAGAAGAAAAAGCAGTAAAAAAGCGTAGCCTAAACGTTAAATGCTGGTTACATCATCCCATGGACCATTTCCACGTCAATTCTGAGGCCATGCGTATTGCATTGTTCGTTCATTGTAATTGCAGCTTTTCCATTGTACAGCCTTATAGGAATTTAATGAAATCAATAGTCGTAGATTTATGAATTAATTCTTTTTGCTTTAAAACAAATTTTAAAGTACCTTTATCAGTATTCTCAACCGTTTTCGAGACAACGGCGAATTGGGGTAACAAGGTTTAGAAACGAAGGTATAAAAAAGCGTAGCCTAAAATTTAGATATGATTCCCTTGTGGCCAAGCATATTGTATAGTTTGTTCATTGTTATTACACTTTTCCCATTGTACAGTCTTGTAGAAATTTTAAATAAAATCAATAGTCGTTGATTTTTTAGTTTATTCTTTGTTTGCATTTAAACAAATTTTATAAGTAGCTTTATCAGTATGCGCAACCGTTTTCGAGACATTGGGTAATAAGGTTTAGAAACGAAGCTATAAAAAAGCATATCCTTACTAATAGGTATTATGTCATTACATGGATACATTTTGATACTCATCCTATATTGACTGCGCCTTCTGGCGCCGTCAACAGCAGATCATCATATTTAGTCTTTCGTTAGGACAAGTGAGCTGCGTACACAATGTTCCCACCGAAAGTCGAGACCATATCGCGTATTTGTCTTTCGATCCATATTTTATTCGTTCTCACTAATCGCACCCTATATGCAGCTGAAGAGTTCATTTATGACTTCGTGTAGTTTTTAGATGTTGGATTGTTTCATTTTCTTGCGCTCATTCATCACCTATCCCGTTTCTTACATTATTTTATTGTTTACCAGGACTGGTAAGTGTTGATGTCCAAGGGAACTTCGATGTTTATTTCTTATTTAACAAGCACCTTATTAAATTAGTGTGTCTGAGTGAAAAATGTTAATACGGTGAATCGAACACACAATTATCCCCCCCCCCCCCCCCAGTAAGAGAACTTCAGTACTTTGATTGTACTTTTCAGTGGACTTAAAGTGTGTTTTTTATTCGGTTTAAACCAATTATAAACCTGCATTTTGATGTGTAAATACTGTTTAAATATGTCTCCCCTTGCCTTTTGACCATGCCAAAGGTTAATGTTGATTAAATGATTATCAACAAAAGCAATATTTCTATATAATATATCATTTTAATGGCCATACATCTTCTACTACAGGTCAGTTCCAATTAAAAATATGACGGTGTGCAACTACACTTGCCGACTAATAGTCCTTCAAAATAAATAATTAAATTTAAAGAATGTAGCTCAAATACCTCGGGAGTTATAAGCGACACAAGTAATCAATTTTTCAATATTTCAAGAGCCGTAACACTGCTAATACAAGTCGAATCCAAAAACATGCATCTGAGTTATGACCCTTGGCATGGTCAAAGGGCAAGTGGAGGCATCAGTGTCAGATGGACGTATTTCTGGTATACCTTATAACTAATCATTATCAGAATTGTTGTAATGTACTACATATTGTATATTAAACGACAATGTGCGCTTCTATTTATAGGTGCTTGTAATACCTGGTTACGTATGCTTGTGTTTTGTGTATTTTGTTTTCATTTTTAATGTGTTCCTTTATTGTACCCTTCGTGCTCAGTTATTTCTGTTTAGTTCTGCCTTCCCAATCACGTATCATCTCTCGGGTGTAAATAGAACGTCGCCATTTTTAACATATTTCGCCATTACGTCATCATAACAGATTTAAACCGTGCCTCGATGGAATCCACGCCCACCAAGCAGCAAGCGATGCGTAGTTGCGTGTTATGCTCAAGGAATGTAGCGAAATTGTTTTGGTTTAATCAATAAAAACATATTTTGATATTTCTGTTGCTGATAAGTTACGGTCTATTTTCTTCTGCGTAGGATTTAAGAAAGAAAGCTGCTGGATTCATACGCTTGATACATCCGGGGTATTTTATCCAGTAAAAATGCCGTACGGACCGTTCCGATTGCTGCCTTCCCTGTCAAATGTTACATTATATTGTTACTATAGCATACTATAGGCGGAACCGGCCTCTTTTTCTATTCCTACAACAATACAATGTCGCACTGTGTTAATTTCTGGTGTCCCATTATATTTTCAAAACTCACTGGGATACAACTGATAGCAATTTCAGCGACACAATATTTCCATATAGATCGGATATTAAGCCATCTATTATATCGTATGATACCAGGAAATAGTATTATAGCGAGCCATGAAGTGTTAAAAAAGGCATATATAGTGTATAGACGCACCGGACAAAAAAGCGGCAAATCGATAAACAATAGCACCGCAGGCTAACCATATTTCGAATTATTCAGCATCCACTCCAATAGTGCATTAGATAAGGAATAATCATATACAATGAAAAACTGAGAATATCCAACATTTTGAAAAACAGGAAAATCATAAGTCTGAAGATGTTCAATTAATTATTTCCAACATTAAAGGTAACACAATTATTTTTATTAACCTTGTGCACTCGCGTTACATATACCTAGTCTATAATCAAATATTCACTGTGTATTTTAGAATTATATACATGTGCAAATGGTGAATTATAATAATTAGTAACATAAAATAAAATACACCAGCAACAACTTACATTGAAATTATTTTCTTTAATTAACACTCACATACATAGTGACAATGATTAGTAACAAGAGCCATGATCACATGGCTTTCCCCCCGCCTTATTTGTTTGCCACTAAACTAAATAGACACAGACCTAGATAGAAAAAGAAGGCGAGATGTTATGGAAAACAAGGCAGTCCAAAAGACGGCTATAATCCCCCGCCCCATTAATGAACAGTGAAATTGTCCAATAAGATACACATTTGCTATGAGTTTACGCAATTCGGCCCAGACAAATTAAAAGTTATGAAACAGACACGAAATGTAAGATTCAAACCTTTGACCTTTAATTGTGACCTTGACCTTGAATCAGCATGGTTGGAATGTGGGTTATGCATGCTGTCTTTATTAGTTACACATTTGGTATGCGTTTCATGCAATTCGGCTCAGGCATTATAAAGTTATGGAACGGACACGAATGTAAGATTCAAACCTTTGACCTTGAATCTTGACCTTAAACCGGCATGGCTGGAATGTAGGTTCTGCACATTGTCTTTATTAGTTACACATTTAGTATGAGTGTCTTGCAATTCGGCTCAGGCATTTGAATGTTTTGAAACGGACATGAATGTAAGATTCAGACCCTTGACCTTGAATTATGACCATGACCTTGAACCGGCATGGTTGGTATATGGGTTCTGTACGTCGTTTTTATTAGTTACACATTTGGTATGAGTTTGATGCAATTCGGCCAAGGCATTACTAAGTTATGGAACGGACACGAAATGTAAGAGTCAAACCTTTGTCCTTGTGGCATTGACTTTGAACCGGCATGGTTAAAATCTAGGATCTGCACGTCGTCTTTATTAGTTACACATTTGGTGTACGAGTTTCATTTAATTCGGCTAAGGCGTTAACAAATTAGAGAGCGAACATGATTTTGTTACGGACGGACGCACGGACAGAGACCATTCCTATTATCCCCTCCCACTTCGTGGCTGGGGTTCGTTGCGGGGGATTAATAAATGAAGAGTAAATTAATGAAATTGAACCAGGCAGAGTTCAATAGTAGGGAAAATGTTAGGAAATTACATCAAGGGAAATATCATAACTTGTATAGTCAGAACAGCGTTTAGTTAGGACAGCGGGATTGTAATACAGATATCTGTTGTTTATCAACAAGAGTGCCCAAAGGGCCATAGATCGCTCACCTGTCCTAGTAGTTCATGCACCCCTAATGGTAGCATCTATTGCATGATCAAGGTTTTCATATTGTCTTATGCTTTATAATTTACATGACATTTAGACCCAATGACATATTGAAGTGATTTGACCCCTGATGACCCAATATCAAACTTGACCTTGATTTTGTTGAGATGATCATTGCGACCAAGTTTCATAAAGATTGGGCCAAAGTTGTGACCTCTAGCGACTACACAAGGTTTTTCTATTATTTGACCTTGTGACCTAGTTTTTAACCCCAGATAACCCAATATCGAACTTGACCTAGATTTTGTTGAGATGGTCATTGTGACCAATTTTTATAAAGATTAGGCCAAATTGGGACCTCTAGGGACTACACAAGGTTTTTCTATGATTTGTGACCTAGGTTCTATAGAACTTGTGACCTAGTTTTTGACCCCGGATGACCCAATATCAAACTTGACCTAGATTTTGTTGAGATGATCATTGTGACTAAGTTTCATAAAGATTAAGTTAAAATTGTGACCTCTAGTGACTACACAAGGTTTTTCTATGCTTTGACCTTGTGACCTAGTTTTTGACCCCGGATGACCCAATATCGAACTTGACCTAGATTTTGTTGAGATGATCATTGTGACCAAGTTTCATAATGATTAAGTTAAAACTGTGAGCTCTAGTGTCTACACAAGTAATTGTGGACGGACGGACGACGAGTGATCACAAAAGCTCACTCTGTCACTTTGTGACAGGTAAGCTAAAAATGTCTATAAAATCATCAAATATAATTCAATTTTTAAGATGAAATGATTTCCCATGTGCTGTGCTAACAGTTAAGTTAATAAAACCAAAATCAATAACAAGCAGAAGATGCGATTTAAGAGTTATGTTCATATTGTATTACCAACATAAATTTCGTGAATTTTCTCATCCTCAAAATATCTAGTTTCCTAAATTAAACTCCAATCAATGGGCATATATCACAATCAATTACCCAAACATAGTTTTAGAGTTGTTCTGGACAAAACATATTTTAAAATTAAACAAGGGAAGATAAGTTCATAACTGGGTCATATACAGTTTTGGTTCTTTTGGTCACTGCACTTCTGCTAGTTGCCATCTATTCACATTACCAAGTTTCTAGTCAATACCTACGTACAAATCGTTTTAAGAGTTATGCTCCGGACAAAATCTGGAACGGACGGATGAAACTTTGATGAAATGATTGACAAGAATACCAATGTAAATGGCATTTGACCTATTCTACTGATTTGCTTATTATACCATGTGATATCGCTATTTCTCTGTAACCATTCGTCTGATTTCAGCTATGACTTTTCAGTACCATCCTAGTTGTGCTTTTGTCAATACACAACGATCGCATCTGGATTTGCTAATGGTTGCCTTGAAACGAAACTTGACAGGGTTCACCAGTACCAAATTTAGTTGTGGACACCATCATAATTTGGACCTCTGATGCTTGCGTTACTGTGCCAATCAGTATATGGGTTACATTCATCACATTTAGAGATGTTACTTGTTTAGCCATGTTTTCTTGGTATCAGCGCGGGTAGCTACTGTCTGGTGAAAGAGGCGAGTATCGTTTAAACTTCATATAGGTGATCATTTTGAAACTTAGATGATCACTTCCTCATTTTGATTAGTCAACTCCCTAGAACAGGGAAGGCAGCACTCATCTGAAATAGCCGAACACAGAAATAACACAGACCACAATTACACGGCGCAATGTCCAATACACATTACTTATGTCATACAGTATCGTTGGTCCTTTTTTAAGATAACGTAAGCAAGGCCAGTGCGATATCGTACATGTATATCACAGCACCTTTGAAGAAAAGGTGTCAGTCCCAGTAAATCTGCTACCTGGCTATATATACCGGCTGAATGTTCAACCCAACGTTCTCGTAATAATACAAATCACTTGAATGTCAACTATCGGAAAAATGGGGATATGGACCACAAACGTGGTGGTGTTTTGTGTTACTACCTAAATCTTTTTTTATAATGTTAATCAACCACTTTACCAGTTTACGTACTAGAACGTTTTGAAATGTGACCCTCGAACAATTTGCACTACATGACATCGTGTACTGTAGCTGCTGTATCTATACAACGAAGATTTAAACAGGATAAATCGGGCCGGAAAGGCAGTGCTGAATAGAAATAGCAGAGCTTGAAATTAAGGCACAGAAAAAAATCACAAAACAATCGTTTAGAAAAACAGCGGCCTCAATAATCTACAAAAATAAAGAGAAAACTAAATATAACATCAACATCAATACTCCAATGTAATAATGAAACCGAATTTGTGACAGAACCCATTAACCTCTCGGATTTAATGAAAAAGACAACTGAAAAGAGGAGACTAGCAGTATAATGTATCCAATAAAATGATGCCTCAAGGAAACGTGCACCGAAACTTCTAGATGCCCACTAAAAACACATAATCATGTTAGAAATCGAAGATTGCCGGTTTACATTTTTATTTATTAATTTCAGTCTCATTTATGTACATGCATATAACAAACACATTTAACATTACAAATAAAACTTAGTACACAACCATTCAATCTTAAGAGATGTTTGATAATAATAAAACAATCTGATTGTCATAATTCCATTATACCTAGTACTTAAAAATACAAACAATAGCGCGTTTATCCGATGACAGAATTCATCAGAAGATCGGCAGGGGACAATATGTCACAATGATTAATAGATAATACAAAAACATTTTGAAGGCTTAAATACACAAATCTCAGGGTTTTTTTTGTCTGACCCTCGTATATAAAGTTAAAAGTGTTTCAAAAAATGGAGCATTCAGAATGTACCTTTTTATGCTCTTGTATCCAATACATGTATGAAATTTGAAAGTGGTGAAATTGACAGACACTAAGTCATGTTTAAAACTTGGTCATTTAAAGCTCATCAACATGGTCATTCTGTCAGAGAAAACACAGATTATTGACAAGTCATAGTAAAGTGCTAAGTCCGGTTGTACTCGAAAGAAAATAAAAAGTGTGCATGCAATCAGGTATGGCTGTGTTTAATGTGATAAATTTTTACATTTATTTCAGCCTGAAACAATAATATGAACTAATGCACAGCATATTTTTAGCGGACTATGTCAGTTGTCCTACATTATTTGTAACATGCTTATCTAGTACTGGATTTTTTGGTGATGCATAACTTCACAAAAAATTGTTTGGTTACGAAGTTACGAATCCGGAGCAAGCCGTTTCCAAAAGGCGCTACCGAGCGCTTTCCTACGTCTATGCAACCTATCGAAGCGGTTCGTAGCACAAAAAGCGCTCGATAGCGGTTTGATACGATATATTGGGTACAAAGTAACGAAAGACGATACAAACCCGCTATCGTTTGTCAGTCCGAATGAACATTTGTCAGCCCGATCAAAATGAAAATATATCTGTCTGTGGATAATACACGTTTTTCAATTTGTTTAATTCTAGGTCTACTTAATTCAGGGGTAACTAATTTAAAAATGAATAATTAGATATAAACACAGATAACAACTGATTTCAAATAGGCCTTATTTGATATTTTACCTTATTTTAATGGGTTGCATGAGCATACCAGATAATACTTTTGTTCAAAAGAAAAGGCTATTTTCATTTCAATTAATCATATTACGATTAAATATCAAACATTTTTAATCTTAATCACCTTTTTTTGTTAAATAAACCCTGCAAATCGTCACAACATAAATGATATTTAGACGGAAAACTACGGGTTTTATTGTATCCAATAACGACAACAACAACATGTTATTAGTTTTCGCGACCTTTATCCCGCGAATATTTTTTGACGATTTTGGAGGGATTTTTTATTACATCTCGGCGAGGAATTACGAAAATGCATTTGTTTTACTTTCTTTACAATAACCTACAACTACGATGTGGATTATCACCGTCCGGTCCAGATACGTAAATACCCGAAACGGACTTTAATTAATTGTATTGCAAACTTTGCGATGGGAAATAACCGAAACATGTGTCTTTTTTATTAGATTTTCTTAAGATTGGTTGATATTCAACAAAGCTAGTGCCAGCACTAAGCAATTTGTGATATAGAGAACGTTTAGAACATTTAAATTTACAAACACTCAACTACAGGCGCAACCGCTACGATCTAATAACTTTGTTTAAAATAATTCATGGCTTTGTAGATATAGAATATCGCAAGTTCTTCGAGTTTAAAATCGGCAAAACAAGAGGCCATCGTTTCAAGATCGACAAGAAAGGATGTAACAAATCCAAAAAGCTGAACTCATTTCCAGCTAGGTGCATAAATGCTTGGAATGACCTGAATGATAGTACAGTTTGTTGTGATACTATTGTCAGTTTTAAACCTTAACTGGATAAAGAATGGAGACTTGAACGTTTTAATGTGAATATCCTATATCAACCGGGCTCATTAATTAAAAAAACGTATAGGGGGAGTTAACAAGTCAAAGACTCAGACTCAGCACACCAAAAGTAATAATAATTCTGTATACACATGTACATGTATAACAAACAACTATGCCACGGGATATTAAGCAATTACATTAAGGGTATTCTAGTTATTAATGGTGTTAACAATTCACAATAACGGTTCGAGGCCTTCAACAATGACGATTTCAATCAAACAAAACTAATGCCGACTTACCTGACTCACTACAGACTATTATCTGGTAATTCCGATTCAGACATCATCCTTTACCATCCACACTGCCCAAGGAAGTGCGCGCAGATTTCTTTATAGAATGTAAGTCACAAGTCATAAGACTCAAGTCATTAGTCACAAGTTCTAAGTCACAAGTCATAAGTTTCAAGTCACACCACCTAAGTCAAAAGTGCCCTCCAGGGCTTCCATACCAATGTACCATTTCTGACTAATGAGCTGATATGGGCAAATATGTTTTACAAACCGTCGCCTAACTCTTAAAGTGTCCTATCTCCATTTTTGCAAAAAATGAGATAAATACACCATTCGATGAGTGTCATGCATATACGTCATATTAACCGATTTAGCGGGTCGTATTTTGCTCTATCTCCCAATTTTCACCTGCTATTAGCGCGCACTTTGTCGTATATCCACCACATAGGACAGTTTAAGAGTAATAAATGGTATGGACCAATCAATGAGCTTCAATTGTCCACGTGACTCCTGAAATATTTTGGAAAATGGCTGATTTATTGTTAACTTCCGGAGTTGTTAACTTCCGGAGAAGAAATTTATTTGAAGGTTACCATACAATCATACTAGAGAATGAATACAATGTCAAAATTATATGTACAATATTGAGCCGTTTATACAACCATCATACTATAATTATATAATCATATAAATAGAATTAGCTTAAATATTAGTTTAACTTGCATTGCTTTACTGTTTTTTCAGCTTAAACGCACTTTAAGAGTGAAAAATATCAAAATTTCTTGAAATTTTGCTCTATCTCCAAATTAATTTTACTAATTACATGACTTTGCCTTTACATATTATAAAAGTAATACCAAACTTATAATTTATTCGTACATATTGATTATGCTCTAAAATTTGTTTTAATTCGGACGGAACGTTAACAATATTTGAATGTGAATCTTCAAACCTCATTTTCTAGAAAAAGTGAAATTGGTAGATAGGACACTTTTAGACTAAGGCGAAGAAGCGTTAAAAATGTTAATTTATTCTTTACAGAGTATTTTACCTGGCCTAGGATTCCAACGTGCCAAATTTGTAAAGATAGGTATGCGGACACTTTTTCGGAGTGCGGACGCATTTTATGCTATGTTAGTTGTTGCGCGCTGGAAGAAAATGGTGCGACTTGCCATGTCTGCCTGGCTGACTCTAGGAGCCTAGAAGACTTTATTACTAATAATCAGTTTATGTAAAACATTTTACGAGAGGTGTTTCATAAAAACGAGGAGTGTTCGATATATGTATTGTCTTTTGGGTCACAAATCAGAAATTCCATGACGACACCGATATTTCAGTCGGAAATGAGATGTGGCCCGCGCATGCGCATCAGTGGCTAAATATATGGCGGATCATCTCGCCGCATGTAAATTTTACGCGTATTTTGTGCATTTTATTCTACATAACTCTGTCATTTTGCCGATTTAGGCAGACAATTTGTGTTAACACCTTTTATAGTGAACGTTTAAGTATTATTCTATTAATGTATGGCATAATTTATCATGGTAGTTTCACTAATACCTCCAGAAAATGAATTTTAGATACTGTCAATCTGGATAACACAATTGTGCATGACAAGTGGATTTGAGACTTTATTTAGGTCCGTAATGGGTTAAACCCTATTCATGTTCAGATTGCACTATTAATTTTCGTCTTAAATACATATCCTATACATGTATTATCATAAATGGATGTACAAAATCGATTTGCTACATTATTTGAAATCAGTAATTAATATGAGCCAGTCTCCAGGAAAAACCTGCTATATCGACATTATGTAATTACTGCATGTAACAAGCTTTTAAAAAAGCTTTCAAATAAGAAAAAATGACATATCAATAGATTCAATTTTAAGTCAATTATCCATAGATTACTATATCTTAGCTTTAAAATTTCTTATGAATAATGTCGAAATCATTTACTTCGTTGCTATGGTGACCAATTTCAGATAAGTACTCTGATTGAGAAAAACGAGGAGTTAGTTGTTTAAAGCAGTAGTAATCTTTCTCTAAATATGAACATTTACAATTTGGATGTATATTTCAAAACATAAAACATCATTCTAAAACTTGATACCATTTTGACCAGTTTTTGTCAAGAGTTGATCAAATGCAGTATTTATAAAGTACTTGTTACAATTATGTCGAATAACGTTTGAATGACGCTTGCGACGTCACGCAAAAAGGGTCTGAATTGGACCTCAACTAAACAGCTGTAACTTTCTAAAATATCATGATATTAACAAACTTTTTTTGCATTTTGCTTCATTAAGATCACTCTTTTAGATAATAAAATATCCCAAAATCAAATGTTTTGTCAAAATAGCAGGTTTTCCTGGAGACTGGCTCATATATATATTTTACTGTCATAAGTATTTTTCACATCAGTTAATGAAAACTAACAACTTCTTGGTCCCTTTCACTCCATCTAGTACATGGATAGTACCATCAAGTAAAGCAACCACGGGCCATGTAAGATATCCTTCATCTACGAGTACAACCATTCCAAAAAATATGACGTACCCACGATATCCATTCCAGGCCCTTTTGGAAACTCATTACATTTGGAAACTCATAACTTCTAAGTATAGGCATTTCTGGCCTTATGTGGTGCTCACCCTAACCGGTGGCAGCCATTCCAGACCCTATGGAGAACTAACCATCTCTGAATAAAGCCACTTCAGCCCTACGAGGAACTTACCACCACTAACTACCTCTATTCCTGGTATAATGCGATACTCACCCTCACCGATTACACTGACCAGTATTCCAGACCCTATGAGGTACTCACCTCCATCAAGTTTACCATTCCTTACCTGATAGGGAACAAACCTATAGTAGAAGCTATACCTTATCCTGTGAGGTACTTCCAACCTAGCTAAGCCATTACTGGCCCTATTAGGGAATACAGCAAGTTTTCATGAGTTTATGTGGTACCTTAAATGACAGACACAATCGTCATACCTGGATCAAAGAGTACCACACGTTTTGGGATACATATGCCTGGCTTAACCATTCCTGACAATATGGGTGACCTAACCTGTCTTGGCATAGCCATTCTTAGCTCTATGTGGAACCTAACACTGCCTGAAAGAACCATTACTCTCGCTCTGTGGGATTCCTAACACTGCCTGGAAGAGCCATTTCATACGGTATGGTGCACCTAACAGTGCTTGGCACATTCATTTTTTGCTTCTTGGGGTACCTAACATCACTTGCTTGACATTACAATCCATTTAGTGCTCTGTACACCTTGTCTCGGCTGTGACCTTCTTTATGGTTTACTCCGACATGTAAAACACCATACCCAGTGGTTATTTATTACTCCTCGACGCCCCCCGTCCGGGCTCTAATGGGCACCTAACACTTATTGCCACACCCATTACTGTCTATGTAGGTACCTAGACTAATATTCATTGGACCAACCATTCATTCATTCGGGCTACATTAGGTCAATACAACTGCATAATTCAGCGAGTGTCCCTAGATCTATGGGTACCTAGTATTGGTCCATGTGATAGTAAACACTGTTGAATACAGATATTCCTGGCTATATGGGGACATCTTCAACACAGACATTCATGTGTCCTTGAGGTACCTCATTGGGGTACCTAACACTACCTACTTAAAATGCCATTTCTGACTGCGTGAGTGTTACATTACCATGTATTCCTGGCTCCATTAAGTACCTATCAAGGTTGTGTACTTCCATTCTTTGCTCTGTATTATAGGCTCCTTCAATTATTGTCAAGAAGAGCCATGCTGCGCTCTTATGATACAGAACACAACCATCCATTGTGCCGTACCAACCTCCAGCACACAACAACTTTCACCAGAGCCTTGAAGAGCATACACAGTAATACAAAATTAGCTTGAGCCCCTTCCAGAATAGAAGAGGGGCATGCGTCCTCGATGCAATTCATTTCTCTTTTACATGTTTTAATCAATTAATACAATGTAAACTAAAGATAATCATTATGGTGTTTTTGAGTGTACTTAGATCAATTGCGAGTATGTTGTATTCATTGTTGTATTCTAAGTATCATCACATGTACTACGAACTTTAGTCGTGGTAAATATTGAAACAAATACACATGCAATATTCTTAGCAATTATGCAAGAAAGTTTGACTTTAATTGCTTTCTTTACTATTTTTGCCTAACAATGGACTTCATGTGTAGTTTATGAGTACCACAAGCGGGGCCTCATGTACATATTTTACTATCAAAATGTGAAATACCAACATTCAACACAGTATGAACTTGTGTTACCGAGTTCCTTTGATAAAAACTTTAAGAAAATACATTTTAATAATGCTTCTCTACTAATGGATTTCATTCATTTTCATTTTTTTTAATTACCCCTATTTCGGCCTCAATTTTATCAAATTCGACCAAGCATTAGGTTATTTGATGTATAATCATGCCACTCAGTTCAATATTTATTAATAGTTATTTCTTGTAATTGTGTATTACATTTATTTAATGATCTGACATTTTTTATTGTGCCTTATTACGGAAATAAGCTTTCGTTTGTACCCCTAATGGGGCCTCATTTTCACCTTGAACTATTACTTGAGTATTAATTTGTTGAAAAATCAGAACTACAGATCTTTTGTTATACATTTGAGATACTATTATGTGTTTCACTGATAGAACCGTGAAAATGCTAAATTTATTTACTTTTTCATGATTGAGTATATCCCAATTAGGGCCTCAATTGACTGATAAGGTATCTTTTAAAAGGCTTAAATTATTTTATAAACATTGGTATATCATCTGAAATGCATTTTATAGTTGTCTTGTTCAGCCATATAGAATACTGGAATAAGTATACAAATCTGTTTTTATTTTATGAGTATTTTTCTTCAAGATACCCCTTTCGGGCCTCCTATTGGTAACAATACATCTATAATAGTAAAATTTATAATATAATTTATCAGATGTATAAATTGTTTATACATTCTAGTACAAAAATGGCCAATTGATATGATATTTATTTAATTTTGAGCTTGTTTGTATTTGTCCAGTGCAATTAAATTTAATTGGTGGACCCTGATTGGGGCCTCAGATATAAAATATAAAGGGCCTAACGGGTTGTCTCTTTCACTTTTCTGAAAGCCAATGTACTAAATGTCATTTTGTAAAAGTTTGGTGCTTTTAGCATCTTGTGAAAAAAATTGCCATTTTTTGGTCCTTACAACCCTGAGTATTAAATCCAATAACAAAACATGTTCCTTTAAACGATTTGAAGGCGTTGAACCAAGAAATACAAGTTATCAAAATCGGTTTATAAATAAACTGACTGTAAAGAAATGTGTGTTGTTTACTGTCCAACGTATCATACGTACCGTTAATATACAGGTCTTAATTGACTAGGAATATATCCAGGAAAGCTGTTTAATTAATCGCTGATCTAATCTTGTTATGGTTTCACGTCATTAGGTCAATGACTTCAAACTACGTAGGTTTGTCTTCCTGTAACTGGGGATTTTAAAATAATAAAGCCATCGGTGTAATCCTGACTTAACAACAGGACACTAGCAGCTCTTACAATGACACCACTTCGAGTCAAAATCAAATGGAATATTTTACATGGTTGACATAAAGTAGAATGTCGGATTCTTATGTTTTGGTGAGTGCTACTTTCCTCGTCGATGTTAACATTTTTCGAGAATTTGCATGGAAGAAAGAAACAAAGACGAGTGAATATCCTTAACTGTAACGTGGCATACGTGTAATATTAGGCGTATAATTAACGCACATCCTCTATAAGTATAATTTTATAAATATAATTTCGACGTCATGGCTTGGCTTAATCAAATCTGTTCGTTTAAAAAAGTAAAAAGCACAATCTGAATGACCTAGTTCCAACAGTACAATACATAGTTTAAGCTGTCAGAAGAGTTTCAGCAATACATATTAGCCGAATGCCCCCTGCCGAGTCACCAACTTTGAACATTTAGTAATCCCAGTTAAAATAAGCACGTTTCAACAGCAAAAAGGAATTATGCCCCCAGCAGAGTGACATACTTTGAACAATTAGTAATCCCACGTAAAAAAACCACGCTTCAACAGCAAAAAAGAATTATGCCCCCAGCCGAGTGACCTACTTTAAACAAATAGTTAGCCCAAGTAGAATAACCACGTTCCACGAACACAGTTGAGACAAGAGCACACTGTCAAGTAAATTAGAAAACTAGCAACTAAAAATATACATCTTTAACTCTACAGCAGCGTGTAATCTTAATAAAAGCTCCGCGAGTCGCATGTGTCGCCTGACGACATGCACATTTGTCATGGAAAACTATCCACTATTGGGCTACATATCGACTCACAAGAGTTCTATAGTCATATGAACTAAAAACGACAAAGTGATGCTCTGGACAAAGAATGTCACAGCATGAAACATGCAACCTATCTTGGAGTCATTAATACTTATGGTGACAAAGTTATGCCACGGACAAGAAATGCTTATAAAATCAATCAAAGGGACAAAAATAAAAAATGGCACAAGGTAGAGTTACGATTCTTGTGTACTGCACTTGGACTTTTGGTAAGAAACATGCATACCAAATTTCAAGTCATTCAACCTCTTGGTGACAAAGTTATCCGCCGGACAGGAAATGCTCAAATTAAATCAATCTAAGGTATAATTCAAAAACGATGCAAGGACAGGAAATGCTCAAATTAAATCAATCTAAGGTATAATTCAAAAACGATCGAGGCACTTCGGCTTATTGCAAGAAACATGCATACCAAATCTTAAGTCATTTGAACTTAAGGTGACAAAGTTATGCTCCGGTCAAGAAATGCTCTAATAAAATCAATCAAAGGAAAATAATTCAAAAACTATGACAGGTAGAGTTATGGTTCTTGCGCACTGCATTTCGGCTTATTGCAAGAAACATGCATACCAAATCTTGAGTCATTTGAACTTAAGGTGACAAAGTTATGCTCCGGACAAGAAATGGTCTAATAAAATCAATCAAACGGGAAATAATTCAAAAACTATGAAAGGTAGAGTTATGGTTCTTGCGCACTGCACTTCGGCTTATTGTAAGAAACATGCATACCAAATATTGAGTCATTTGAACTTAAGGTGACAAAGTTATGCTCCGGACAAGAAATGCTCTGATAAAATCAATCAAAGGGAAAATAATTCAAAAACTATGACAGGTAGAGTTATGGTTCTTGCGCACTGCACTCCGGCTAATTGCAAGAAACATGCATACCAATTCTTGAGTCATTTGAACTTAAGGTGACAAAGTTATGCTCCGGACAAGAAATGCTCTAATAAAATCAATCAAAGGGGAATAATTCAAAAACTATGACAGGTAGAGTTATGGTTCTTGCGCACTGCACTTCGCCTTATTGTAAGATACATGCATACCAAATATTGAGTCATTTGAACTTAAGGTGACAAAGTTATGCTCCGGACAAGCAATTTGTGACGCCGCCGCCGCCACCGCCGCCAAAGTAAAACCTATATGTCGCCTTTTCAGGCGACACAAAAACGACCTGATAGGTTACGAATATCGCAAACGAAACATATAGTGGACGAATAGTGAATGCGAATAAAATAACTCCTAGCTGCATTAAAATGGCCCCGGTCAAAATGACTTAGTGTATTACCTTAATATTTACAATATCAGTGTGTGATCATTCGTTTAACCTTGTCAGATTGGCGAACGACCTCGGTCTTAGAGGGAAGACACTATTGGCCCATTTCCGAATAGACTTACTAGTTATTTAATTAACGTACCCGGCATACAGCACCGATACACGCGAGAATTTTGAGATACCAACCAGTTCATCTCTTCTTGTCATCCAAATATAATTTAATCAAACTAATACGGTGTGTTGCATGCGTTAATTCATTTCAGAAATGAATATGTTATTTGCAATTACAATGGACAAGGGATCAATGCTTAGGTCTAGCTCATACAACATTTAAAACAAGCGGCTCCTTTGGCCCTACATCATTCACCTGTTATACCAGTACATGCCTCAATGGTGACCTGGGTAATGAATATTTTACTAAAATCCCTAGAAAATGCAGCATACACAATGATATATATTATTTGTCCCGCTTGTCATAACAGACTCTTCCTCGCGCGCTTATTTAAGTCATCGTGTTCTGTATGTGTTACTTTCTTTGATTAGTCGCTATGGCCGCTCATAAAATCTACAAAAACTTCGTTTTGAAGTGTGTCTTTTTATTTATTCGGTATAATAAATAGTAATTTTGCTAGTTTTAGAAAGGACCACATAAGGAACATTCCGGTGAAGTTTTGTTCAAATTGGCCAACTGGTTTAGCAGAAGTCGTTTGAATGGGTTGTTGACGCACGCACGCACTATATAAATTCGTTTTGAAGTGCGTCTTTTTAAAGATTTATTCGATATAATAAAATAATTATCCTCTTGGGTGACGTCATATTCTCTTGTATGAACATTCCATTTATCACACAGTATAGGGTGTGAAATGTATTTGATGTCTCATATATCTAACTAAAATTGTGCCCATAGGACACGGGTGTTCAAACTATAGTCCGGATCCTTTGAAATAGCGACGAGGGGGGGGGGGGACAAGAGATTAGGGTGACGACCTTGTAATTGGATGTTATAGCATTGTATAGTTTTTTTTCAAAAAAAGCATAAGCTGCTGTTATGGTAACACTTTTGTTTTTAATAAACAAGTAGCTGATAGGTATTGGATATGGGAATGCCCAGATATCAACATGCCCTGAGGCAAATCGTGTTCCGATAAAATGCTATGAAATCCGCCTTACGGTGCATGAGGTTTTCGACACACAAGATATAGGAAAAATGATAAAGGGCTATACATCTGATCGTAACCAAAATTAATCAAGCAAATGATTTACAGGAAATACGCCCAGTGGTTTGGGAGGAGTTCGACATACAATAATTTTCACTGATGGGGTATACATGTATAGCAAACATAACAAATCTAAGGTAAACAAGCAATACAGAAGTCCCCTACCGGTTTGAGGCCATTTTCAATGTTTCTGTTGCCATAGCAACCACAATTTTGTCTGATCCAGATTGTTTGACGGACGGAGGGCAAACCTATAGTCGCATCCGGTCAAAAACGATATATGGCGCACTTGATGACTTTTGAAATTAGTATATTACAATAAAGGGAGGTCAATGCATATCATAACATGCTTATTTTACTTCTACCACAAATTTATTTTGAAGCCATTTACGTTTTTTGGATACAGTGTTCTTTAATTGCCAATGTCCTCATTCAATAAATTTCAAGTGCATATTGATATCTGATTCGAAGATATCCGTGTTTTATATATTAAAGTTGCTATCGGGTCCAGCTTCTCTAAATCATTGTATCCAAAATAAATGCACAAACTATAAGAAAAGTATATAATTTGACGATTACCAGCCAATATAATTCTAACTTCCTCCGTAAACTCTGATGCCTGTGGAATTAAAACCAACGACCTGGTTACGATTTCATATTGGCCGACATTGTCATCAATCTTCTTCCACTTAACAACTGGCGCCAGTTCTTAAGAACTGGCGTTAGCGTTAAGAATTGGCCACATAACACAAAAACCCACACAAATATGATGTTTTTATGCTTTTAAATTATAGTATTTCGGGTTTATTATGTGAGTTTATGTACAATTGGAATGATAAAACATAAAGAAATCATTTATAATTTTAAAGCATAAAAACTTCATATTCGTGTTTGGTTTGTGAGTTAATTGGGCCAGTTCTTAAAGCTAGCGCCAGTTCTTAAGAACTGTAGCCAGTTCTTTTAGCGCACAATTTAAATATTTTATGACCCCCGTGGTCATAAAATAAATTCGATTTTTATATTAATTGTATTTTAACAATTCCATCACTTCTGGATGAAAGCATAGCGTCCACGGCCAAATAGTAATGCATTTTAATAATTGCAAATATAGTTTTTGGCCTACTTTATGGTGATTTTTAACCCTAATGCACCTTTAAAGTAATCTTGAAACGATTCTATTTTCATCAAAGACGGATATTAAGCCGTATAACAGGACGTTATCTGAACTACAATTTCTTGGAAATGAAATAGCAACGGAACAACAATTAAACGCATTGCGGGTGCTTTAAAGAGGTATTACGCTGCAACAGTAGTTTTGCAATTTGCAATCACAACAGCTACCTTAAGCACTGCGTCTGTATACGGTAAAACAAGTTCGACTGTGGGAGGAGTGAATTAAAAAGATATAGTGTTGCCACATTCGTTGCTATTACTTTAATAAATATGAAAATATGGTTGAACCGATGGATGCTCCCCGAAACAAGTCAACTGGGCTTTAGAACAAACGTTATGTTATGCATCATCTCCACCAGACAGTAAGATCACCCATCCATGAAGTTTTCTAAAAATATGAGCAGTTGTTCTTGAGAAATCACGCGGGTAAAAATAACTATGAAATATATAGTGCGAATATTCCAAGGGGCATAACTGTGTGAATAATTAGCGAACCGGAACAGGCCGACAATATCGCCACATAGTAGTAAAGATATCCTTAAAGTTTTGGTAAAATCTGAGCAGTGGTTCCTGAGAAATAGCGCGGACAAGAATAAAGTATATAGATATAGTGCAAAACTTCCAAGGGGCATAACAGTGTGAATAATCAGCGAACTGGAACATGCCGACGATATGCGCATTTCCACTTGGTAGTGAAGATATCCATGAAACTTCGAAGCAGTGGTTCTTTAGAAATACGCCGGGCAAGAAAGTGGGACGGACGGTCGCAGACACACACGCGCACGCACGCACGGACACATTGGCGACTATATGCTCCGCCGAATTTCTTCGGGAGCATAAAAAGAAAATAAGGTATCGCAATGGTAGGTGTGCACTTGTAAATAATACAATATTGTGTTGGCAAAAATAGTTTTATCACCAACAAATTTATGCAAGAGGACCGCCTATCAGTGCTGGTCTCGTACTTAATGGTAGACTTGCTAATACAAGTGTGATCAAGTGTGTCGAGTTTAAACACAATATCACGTATGCGTAATGATGTATTGTACCTAACAGAGTCCCACACAAACACAGACAACCATGTCACGACGATAGCTTTTTTTTCGATAAGTCGATCTAAACAATTGTATTTTGAAGGTTCTGTCAAGTAATTTTAGAGAAACCTTTAATATGCATTTTCATTACAGCAGTTGTTATTACGAATGTATATCCAACGTGAGCACATAACAGTATTGAATAAAATAAAAGTTTTGATGGATACACATAAAATAATAAACACAGACAATCACACTGATATCATTTTACTAATTTTCTTGAATCTATTATACTGGTTAGGACTGGTTCGCAACTTCGCATTGTCTTCAACAATTATTTTTACGTAGTGGTATGTGGGTGCTTTTGTTGATGTCGTTTCGTGTTTCTTTTGCTTGATTAAGGTAACACATGTGAAGTATCAGTCTACGCTAGTCACTAAACGACAATTATTATCCCCCGCCGATGAAATCGGAAATGGTGTTGTCCGTCCGTCCGTCAGTATGGGGTGCAAAATGTTGCTTATGGGGTTTTACAAACAAAAGAAAGAACAGAAGAAAACCCCACAGCGTTAAGTCAGTGAGTCCGTCCGCAGCCATTTCTCTGTAACTACCTGGTAGAATTGCATGAAACTTGAACTAAATGTGAACTAACATAGTGGGATGATGCCCGTCAAGTTTTTGTTCTGATCTGTAAATAACTCTGGGTGCCATGGCAACCGATTAAAAAAATTTAATCAATTCATAGAAAATCAACCACTGGCCAGATTTCAATATAATTTCACAGACATATTTGTTCGGGGACCCTCTTACAAACTTGACATTTTTATCGTGATTCGTCGAAAACATGGCCGCCAGTGGGTGGGGCTCCATTTCCCCTATATATAAATAGTGAAGTCTTTAAAATTCTTCTTATAGTACTAATTGGAATTTATTATGAATATGAAGTATTAACAATGCTTTTTTGATGATCCTCTATAGAAATAGCTAAAATAATTGAAATCTATAAAAAGTCTAGTATCATAAAAGTTCAACCACTGGCCGGATTTGAAAATAATTTTACAGAAATACTTGTTGGGTGACCCTTTTTGTCATGATTCATCAACGAACATGGCCGCCAGTGGGTGGGCACATTTATCCCTATTTATAAATAGTGAAGTCTTCTTATCTACAGACTGGATTTTATTACAAATTGGTAAATATATTCTTTGAGTGCTCCATTCTATAAATAGCTAAATAATTGAAATTCATGCAGAACCATGACAACCGAAATCCAAGTCCTGTTTTTAACATGGTTCTTTCAGTTCAATATGCACAGATGAGCGATACATAGCCATCTTGGCCCAATTGTTTATTGGTCAATGTTCGTAAGAGTTACCGCCCTTGACTAATTTCGTCCACTCACTAGTGTGTAGAATTTCATGAAACTTAAAAGAAATATGAACAACCATACTGTGGTGATGCCTGTCAAGTTATTTTTATTGGTCAATTTTTTGTTGAGTTATTGCTCTTGATTTATTGACAATTGTTATCTGATGGATGCTTACATTCCAAACTGTGCAATGAAATACTGATAACCTGTAGGCGGGGGATATTAATTCAACGAATTTGCTTGTTAAAATGGTACTTAACACCTTTATTATATGAAGATAATTATTATACTAAAATAATCTAACAAGTCAAGTACGTAGAAACGTTAGAGGAATATATTATGAGCGTAAATAAAGGTGAATTAGTTTACATAGAGAAACGATAGTATAAGACAACACTAAAAATGGTACTTAACACAATTCATTTATAATGTAACGATATCATAATAGTAATCTAACATTCAAGGTATAAACCTGAAGGTAATGTTAACTTTATGAATGTAAATTACATGTAGAATAGCTCGCCTATTTGATTTCTTTTAATCCAAAGTGAATAGAATAATTCATACGGGTAAATACTCGCTTAAACTATGTGTGAGGTACCTTGATAAGAAAACGCCCTACTCGACCGGGAAATCACCAATTAAGGTGTTATATTTTAGATCAATTTTGATTTTTAGGTGAGATAAGCCAGATTATCTGTTGTTTATTGAAGTGAGGTAATTCAAACAATGGACATTCCAGATAAGATGTGTCCACATGTATAACTTTGGGATGAATTAAATGTATTTTGGCAGAACGGATAGAAACACATAATGGAACACTTCAGTAATAGTATAGGTTACAATTTCATACTAGTCTTAGTACGACTTTTTTGGAATTTATAGAAAAACATTGAAATAATGAGGCTATAATTTTGTTACAATTGCATGATAATCTTGGTATGAATATTTGCTAGGTTCAACATGGGTTAAACACACGAATGCATTTTTCACTACATAACATTACCACCTTTCCATTATGGTGCGAACATACAATAATATGTCTGCCGTAGAGTGCATCAAATCCAATTTTAGCGTTATTAGTTGCTCTGCCTTTTCTTGTGATTGGTTTTATGGTTGTCCTTGTGCAGTGTGATTGTCTCTTTGTTATTGTTCTTTTTTGGGTGTTTTGTGCCGTTTTGTTTTTCTTCATTTTTTGTGATTTTCGTCTTTAATGTCACTGTAATGCTGAATTCTAGTCAGAATAATACGAGTTTTTTACCAAGCTCCTTGCAACACATTTGTGTGATAAATAACATTCATTTTCAACTACAGTACAACATACACGTGTCACATTGTGATAATGTCATTTACCACAAGTTTGTTTACAATACGAAATTGAACAGGAAGTTTTGTGACATCATATTTCCATATAAAGCGGAAATTAAAACCTCAGTCAGGACATTATCTGGCTGATAGAACATTGCGATTCTAATATTAGAGTACAAGTCAGGGGCGTAGCTTAGTCGAAATCAATGTGTAGGCCACGTTAATTTAGGGGTGTTCGGGGGCATGCTCCCCCGAATTTTTTTTAATTTCTATATCGCCGCAGGTGCATTCTTAGCCGTTTTCAGACTAAAACAAGAACAACTACGCATCTCAATTGAGATAGGATGAATATACTCCTTTACCCCATAGCTCTACCCCATTGATTTTTATTGCATTTTTGGCATTTTTATTTTTCGAGTTTCTGTGAAAAAGTGTAGGCCGCGGCCTATAGGAAGTTACGCCCCTGCAAGTATTCGAAATGTAAGGCAAGCAATAAACTTGTATATACGAATCAGAGAAACATGGGGCAAATCTATAGACACATGATTCTAAACGCTGCGTAAGGTGGAATCATACAACGGTTGTAATGAATATCATGTCTAATGTGTTGCAATATTCGATTTAAATATTTGTATTGTATATTTTATTAATTTATATTCTATATTGTTTTATTTATGTTCAATAATACCTAGGCGAGTCATTTTAACTTTTAACCTCAGACTAATTGCAACACTAATTTTTATATCTAGCTAATGTAAACCGTGAAAAAAAGGCCCTTCAAAATTTCATTGACTTTTCGAAATATGCTCATAATATTGAATTGTCACATGTTTTCGCGATTCTTGTTTCATTTGGAGGGTATATGTCTTGACCTGTATGCGTATTTTATTTTTAATGCGTATCAGTTGTAAACGATTTAACCAAGGAACAATCCTGTAACATTTGTTTTCTATCAGATATTCAGTTTCGGCGAGGAAAATGTCCACTGTTTTCTATTACAACGACTACGAAAAAGTGGAATTTATTCCTTAGCGAGAATGTCTTTCGATGAACCTTAATTGTTTTAAGGGATTTGGTAGAGAGTCACCCAAGTAATATTTGAGCGAATTTAGTTTGAAATCAAACTGCTGGTTCTTAAGAAAAAGACTGAGGAGGTTGTAAATGCTAGTACATCCATATAGGGAAAATGGGCTTCACTCCCTAATATTCAAATATTTGAAACATCTAATCAAAGTTAGTTTTAGAATTTTGGAATGGGGTTACCCAATGGCCATTTGTGCCAAAATAATTTTAATTTAGAGCAGTGGTTTTCAAAAAAATGATGTTCAAGCCTTTTAATATAATTATGATTATCTATAGAGGAAATGTGTCACGCTCCCTGGTTGTCATGTATTAATTCGAATCATAGCGCTGTATATTGTAACAACCTTGGGTTGTTACTTATACACAGCAACTACTTTTGACATTGATTTACACAGTAATATAACACTCATAAGAAAAAAAACGCCTTAAACAGGCCTTACTGTAACTGATAGACATTGAAAGATATTTGATGGACATTGAGAGAAGTTGACAGACATTTGAAAGATATCTGTCAAACAGTTTATTCGAGATGTTGAGGTTATTTCAGACGTTTAAATGATTTTAGGGTCACATTTCATAGTTTTACTGCATAATATGTGTATACTAGATTTGTGAATGGCTAATATCTTAAGATATTCGTGATTTGTAACAAATGTTTAACACCGCCTCGCTCACTTCCGGTTGTCTGCAATTTTGACTAAAATACGATTTTTCGCCGGGTTGTACAAAAGAACTGAAGATATTATCATTGCAAGTTGATGAATTGAGTTATATGTCACATTTTATCATGTAATCATTTTCTATAATGTGTCTTATTGGCTGATTCAGCTTCGATCTGTCTGAGTTTTGTGAGCGCCAGTTTTCAAAATGTCTTTCACTCACTGTGACAGACATTTGTCTTTCTGCATCTTTCAGTTAAGATCGGAAGTTTTACCAACCTTAATGTATATGAAGCGATTCCTTATATTCCATAGTGTCTATATGCATCATGCAAGCCAAATGTCCGTGTCTGATAATTACACATTTAAGCATAATGATTTTGAATCGACTCAAAAGTCTTTCAACATGGCGGATTTATGAAAGATTTGACAGACATGCCGTTCAGTAACGGCGCATTTCATTGGTTAGTGTCTTTGAGACGACGCGTCTTATTGGTGACAGACATTCTGGCGACATACTTTTTGTCTATACATATAGGTGCATGCTTCAGTTCAGCGCCGCTAAATCAAACTGTAAAGGTGATGTATAAGAATCACTGTTCTGACGCTGAGTGCCGATAACCCATCGGATGATGTTAATAAAGAGTTAATAAAATAAATTGAATTGTTAATCAGTCGTCGGAACTGTCGTCCTACATGTAGCGTAATTAGACCTATACTGTAGTCAATATATTATTACGACACTTTTGTCCTAAATTACTGTACCGGAGAAATAAATTTTGATCGGTGAGCTCGACCCGTGGCGGACCGGGAAATATAAGTTATTTAAATTGAGCATTGCGTTTGTTTACTTTTGTGTTCCCTGACGTACATATGAACGGCCATCCTCGACAAAACTAGCACCCACGGGTGTTACAAGTGGTGTCAGAAGTGCGATCGATTTTCGTTCGAACCTATAATTATACCCGCTGAACTGGAAACTCGCGTATCACATTCGATACAGTGACGGTTGTGTATTGCTACACTGTATTCGCTACGTATCGGTAAAGTTATCGTGACGTAGTAGGATTGTCACGTGACTGCTTAATGTAAACAAACAAACGAATCAAAGCACTGAAAGTACATTTTTTTAATAATAAAGACTATATCTATCGGAGTAGAATATTATCACAAAACATTTTTATTTATAAACTTAACAAGGTCAAATAAGTGACAGTACAGATAAATAAAATAACTTGTCAAATTGTTAGAGGGAGCATAATTAACAAATATCTTAAAAAACTGAGAATATTAGGCCTTTATAAACTCATAGAACAGACACAACAGCTCTAGTTTCTGTTACATTTACTGTTGTTCAATATAATAAACCATGGATGACTCAGATAACGAAGTAATCATTAACATGAACAATCAAGAAGAGGTAGAACAACAACCAGATCAGCCTCCAATACCACAGGAGTTAGATCCTGGGTTAGACAATGAGGAAACAGAAAATGACAGTGATGGTGATATTCCTGACCTATATGAAACACCACCCCCTCTTCATAGGCCTCAATTTAGAGAACCTACCCGTAATATAAATCATTCTAACAGGTATCATGTTAGATTATTGGCCTTGCCAGTGAATGTTCCTGAACCACGTGAAGGGCCGCCACCGAAAAGCAGTCGTTTAACGATCAAACCACAGTGTTTCAGAGGTGAGGAAGACTGGGAAATCTATTTGAGTCATTTTGAGGTATGCGCAGAACTTAGTATGGACAAATCGAGAGCGAGCGTTAGCCCTTCTGGCTAGCCTCAGATTTCACGTGAAGCTCAAAATTTCTCCATGACACTTCACAGTCAAGATAGAGAGACCTACACAGACATAGTTCATCACCTGAGTCAAATGTTTGGCAAAGCCAGGCAACAGCCAATGTGGATGACCCGTTTCGAGGCCCGGTTGAAGAACCCCATAGAAACTTGGGGACGACTTGCGCCGCCTAGCTCAACGGGCCTACCCAACAATGTCTCATGAGGCCAAAGAAACAATAGCGTTAAATCAACTTTACAAGTCTGTCCCAGCAGAAATAAAACTGGCACTATTGAAATGTATGAAGTTGTTTTCTTGACCATGCCAACCAAGACACCATGTGCTATGGCCAGAATGGTGAAAAACCAACAAAAGTCAGAACCAGAACAAAACACAGAGGGTGTGACAAACAACACAACAACATCTATGATGATAAATACTCTTCAACAGATGCAAGATTGTATCAAGAAGCTGTCTGAGCCCAGAGGTTACCCACAAAACAAGCATCCTAGGCTATGTTTTATATGTAATTCCCCAGACCATTTTAGGCGGATGTGCCCACTCAATAACCAGGGACACAGTCAAACCAATAACTACCAGCACAGGCCTTGGAAGGGGAGATATTCTAATATGTTACAATATGTATTTAGTTTAGAGGGTGTGCCAAATTATTTTGAAAACGGAACATTAGTTTCTTAAAACAAGAGGGCCATTGGCCCTAGAGCGGGCCATTGGCCCTATAGCGCTCACCTGATGAGTATCAGTTTAGGCAGAATAAGTGACATGGTGACCTAGTTTTTGACCCCAGATGACCAAAATTTGATAGCGACAAACATTGTGACAAAGTGTCATAAAGATTATGTAAAAAAATGTGACCTCTAGAGTGTTAACAAGGTTTATCTTTGATTTGGCCTGGGACCTAGTTTTTTAACCCCAGATGACCCAATTACAAACTTGACCTAGATTTCATAGAGACATACATTGTGACAAAGTTTCATTAAGATTATGTTAAAAGTGTGACCTCTAGAGTGTTAACAAGGTTTTTCTTTGATTTGACCTAGTGACCTAGTTTTGTCCCCAGATGACCCAGTTACGAACTTGACCTAGATTTCATATAGACAAACATTGTGACCAAGTGTCATAAAGATTAAGTCAAAACTGTGACCTCTAGGGTGTTAACAGTCATATTGTTGACGGTGGGCGGCGCACGACGGACAAATGGGAGATCACAAAAAAGGTTTTCAAAAACTATATAACCTTTGACCTCTAATTATGGCCTTGACCTTTGAGCTTGGGACCTAGGTCATGCGCATGGCACACCGTCTTGATGTGGTGAACATTTGTACCAAGCAATTTAAAATCCAGTCAGAAACGACAAAAATACAATTGGATGCGACTTGCATGACTTTAAAACCTTTGACCTCTAGGTGTGACCTTGACCTTTGGGCTAGGGACCTATGTCTTGCGCATGAAACACCGTCTTGATGTGGTGAACAGTTGTACCAGGCAATTCTATTTTTTTTTTAAAAGTTGCAGAGCGAACGCGACTTACATGACTATATAACCATTGACCTCTAAGTATGACCTTGACCATTGAGATCTGGGTCTTGAGCATGACATACCGTCTTGACGTGGTGAACATTTGTACCGAGGATTTTTAAAATCCAGTAAGAAACGATCACGTCACATAGCGACACGACGTGCATGACTATATAACCTTTGAACTTAAGTGTGACCTTTGAGCTAGGAACATGGTCGTGTACATGACACACCGTCCCGACGTGGTAAACATGTGTACCAAACAATTTTAAAATCCAGTTAGAAGCGACAAAGTTACAGAACGGACACGGTTTTGCTAATACAAATATATTCGGGAGTATTTTGGGCACGGCCTAATTCATGTACATCTTCAATCATTTATACTGTCTTAACAAGAAGGGTCATTTACTATTAGATACTATTAGAATTACTACACAGGTATATAATACATGATATGTGTAATTTCTAAACCATTCTGATTGAAATTACAGAAATGATTACCATTTATGTTACCCTTTCCAAGTGCTAAAATGACTCACTTTGTCGACAATTCAATAGGTAATACCCCTGCTATATGTATAATGCCATACAGGTGAATATTAAATTCTCCGATGATAATATATTTTTTGTTTTTGCTAGTTTTTAGGAAGGTTGTATCTTTCAGAAAATATGTACTTTTATGTACAATTAGTTAATATTCAACTACTTACAGAGGCATTATCAGAACTTAAAATGCCCCTCGTACTATGAATAAAAGAACATGCTAAACGTTCTGTCAAAAGTGGCCTTAAACATTTGAATTTTTTTCCAACTTTCCGGAAGAATTTTTACTAAGGACTTTTTTCCAGACTGTATAATAGTTTGTAGATGATGAAACTGTAAAAAACCTTTTGTGTTGCAATTCGTTTGAGGTTGGCCCTATTTTTGAGCTTGAATGGCTCGCCTAACCCTATTTATTGCATAATTTGTATTATATATATTTTTGTTTATATTCTATAGTTTATAATTGTATTCTACAACGTATCTTTTATGTTGTATCCTGTGTAAGTCATCACGAACAATACATTTAATTTTAAAGCAACAATTTCTGCGTTTTGGACTATCAATACCCGCGTAAGCTGAGTCGATTTTTACAATCAAAGAAAAACATCACAGAAAAAACAATTCATCAAACGTTAAATTTAAAGCAATTTGATATGCGGGTATTCTTGTTAACCTCTTATTCATTATATAAACGGCCTTACAAGAGGTGATCGATATCATAGGGGTTTTGTAAAGTACTAAAACAAAACTAAAAGTGCAAGCTGATAAGTCCCCTATCGATTTTCAACCGGAGGGGACTATAGGTTTGCCCTCCGTCCGTCCATCTGGCTGTCTGTCAGTTTCTAAGCTAAGTTTATATCAAATTTGGTATGTAAATAGGGGGCAATAAGGGAATTATGCACGTCTAAAAATATTATGATTCTGACAAAAACTGTGGTTGCTATGGATACAGAAAGAGTGAACATTTGTCCAGATGACCCAGTTACGAACTTGACCTAGATGTCATAGAAACAAACATGGTGACCATGTTTCATGAAGATTAAATGAAAACTGTGACCTCTAGCGTGTTAACAGTCAAATTGTTGACGGCGCACGACGGACAAAAGGGTGATCACAATAGCTCACCTTGAGCACTTCGTGCTCAGAAGAGCTAAAAATCTAATTAGATGTATATAATAATATATAAAGTTATGGCTAAATTCATTGAAAAAAATGATTTACCAAAATAATACAATTCCAACAAACAAACTAGTCAGCATTTAGTAAAGTGAATATAATTTTAACCAACACACACTAACACAAAGCCTACGTCCCCAAAGATTCATGCTAACCCATGGCTGCTCTGTCCTATTCTCTAAGGCCACACTTAAATTTTGTGTGGCGTAAACGCCACACAATGATATTACCACTTTTCAGCTTACGACCAATTTAACGCATTAGGCCTCGGCAAATAAATAGTTCTATGATTTGAACAATATTACAAGCATGCAACACAGGTTACACGTATCATTGGACCTGATTTGTTTACATCACCAACATTTACTTATATTAAGACCAACAATTATATCAGACTTTTATTTTTAGAGGATATTTATAGCAAATCATTCCGCAACGGACTATATTTTTACTACGGTAACCAAAGAATGTTCTCACTGGTGGCGGGAATCTAAACTAGTTCCCACGGTTTTCAATCGTATACTGTAACGTATGTAAATCACTCCGCCGCTTCACATTGCAGACGATTACCTAATTATGTTGTATACAAGCACACAAGTACTTTCAGTGCTTTGATTTTATTTGTATGTGCATATCTGCATCGACGTTTGTGGCGGTCATAGTGGAACGTTCAATGCACTGTCGCGACCACGTGATGCTACCCTGTACTGAGCAGTCCAAGTTTTCAACTTAATGTTATGACGTTCGTCATCATTCAATCACTGTATCTCTTTTGTATATACAGCATCGATGGCAAACCGTACGGAGCACATCACGACTATAATGCACGGCAACAAGCCATTTTATGCGTCTACATTATACATTTGAATTCAAATGATCAGATGTTCTAAGACATATCAATAACACTTTTGGTAAAGGCACGGATTGTCATTCTGTTTTTGTTGGGTTGATATAAATCGATTACAGTCCATATAGTCCCGACTTGGCTCGAATGGAATTCGCCGTCTATCACAGTATAGAACAGGAAGCGATCAAGGGATTCTAATACATTGATGGGTTTTAAATCCCTGTCCAATCTTGTTATTCTGTGCGTAGGTCAATGCACGAGAAACAACAAAACTGGCCTTCCTGTCCTTAGCATTTCAGAATAACAACACATATCACCATTAGTATGTCTCAACGACTTGATGAGAAGCCACACTAACAAAGCAATATACTTTGTCAAACTTCAATGGTAAACAACGGTGACGTAAACTAGAATATATCTAGATACTCTGGACGAGGAAGTCGCAATCTTGTTAATCATGTTTCAATAAATGTGTATCTCACCGTAATAATGATTTACTTCGTATATAAAGCTGGTTCTGCTAGATGTCGTTCAACTTGTCATCTTTACGACATCTACTGAAGTAATTGACCTTTGAGACAAAACTTTCAATATACAGACTTTTGTTTTTGAATACTATGAACACATCACAATATGTTGCCAGTTGAAATGTGATTTGCTGGTTTTTATAGAATGTTCATGTTTTGTTATACCCTTGTATGTTTGTAGGACTGTCCGTCCGTCCGTTGTTCGTCCATCTGGTTCTTCCTTAGACGAATTTTCGTAGACGCATCCCACCTACAGTTTTAGCAGGATTTCCTTCAAACATTTAGATGTGCATGAGAAAGAATTTGGTTTGGGATGAGTTTCGCCAGAATAATGACGCTTTGGTTTTGTGTTTACTATACAACATATGGTGAACTATTATTGTGGACGCAACTCTTATAGGTTTGAAACTAACTTGTCAAACTTTTAAAGATGTCTTACCTCAACATGTAGTTGAGTATGAAGGAATGTACATGTATTTGGATTTAAATTGTTTTTGTCATGATGATTGCCCTTCGTAATGTTTGTATTCACTAAATAGTACAGAACGCCATAGCTATCTTATTTTGTTAAACACTGTCTTATTATCTGTAGGGTTATCATGTCTAAATGTGGTGATTACATGTCTAAAACAGCCTTATTATGTAAAACAATAGCGTCATCATGTCAAAATGTAGTGTTGGTTTGTCAAAACACTGTCTTATTACGCCTACTTTTATATCAAAAGAGTTATCATGTCAAAATGTGGTGATGACTTGTCTTAAAGCCGCCTTATTATGTTACACAGCAGTGCTATCATGTCCAAATGTGAAGCAATTCTTTTGCATGCAGTTCCGTCAAGTTTGAGCAGGATTTCCTTCAAACATCAACGATGAACAACCTTAAACTGTAGAGGCACATGAATGAAGGAATTAGCTACAGTAAGTTGGTATTTTCGTTTGCCGAATAGTAACAGCTTTAGTTTTATTTTGAGGGCCCCTTTTTGTAATAACTCATATGGGCTGGCTTTAACAGTGATTAAAATGTCAAAGTCATGTTTTGGAGAAAATGAGGGTTGTACATTTGACTTTGTCAAATATCTTTTTGTAAACAGATGCGAATTGGGACATAAAGCATATTTTTACCTTTTTCTCAACTCACCTGAGCTTTTGTGATCACTTCGTCCGTCCGTCAACAATTTGCTCTTGTAGACACTCGAGGTCACAACTTTGGCCTAATCTTCATGAGACTTGGTCACAATGATCAACTCAACAAAATATAGGTCAAGTTCGATATTAGGTAATTTGGGGTTAAAAAAACTGGGTCACAAGATCAAATCATAGACAAATCTTGTGTAGTCAGTAGAGGTCACAATTTTTACCTTATCTTAACAAAACTACTTCACAATGATCATCTCAACAAAATGTATGTCACGTTTAAAATCAGGCCATTCGGTGTCAAAAATGACATTTAGCCTGATCTTCAGGAAACCCGACAGGTGAGCTACCTAGGGCTCTTTGGGCCCTCTTGTTTTGCATATTTTGTTGCTCACCAGGAGTTTATTACTGAAATACTGCGGTTTGGACACTGGCTCATATAAGAACGACTGGTCGAGGACAACGAATAACTTAACAATAAACATTTCAGTTAATCACGTGACAATTAAAGGACGACAATGGGTCAACTTCGTTTTTTTAGTTTAAGATGCTCTTAGAGTAACCAATAGGTGCATTTCACAATCATACGGAAATCAATATTAAGTACAAACTTTAGTATCGTCGTTGTCACACTGTATTACAGTTACAATGTATAGTGTCACATACACTCTAGCATATGTACGTCATGTTGTATCTGTTTAAATCGAGTTCATCTTTGTTTTCCATTTTTATATCACGAGCGTATTAGAGACGTGATGTAAATACATCTAGGCATTATTTTTTCTAAACAAGGGTAATAATATGACTCATTATTTTTTAGCAATCGACGCAGCTGAATAACAATGATGCATTACGCAAGAATAAAGTTTAATTTTGTTCTTTACCTCGCATACGTGAAAGCAAAACAAATTGACATTTATGGGTCTGACAGAAATCGAACGATTGTACGATACACTTAAATGCGAAATAACATGGTACGCAGCGCAATTCCAAATATGTAGATTTATATTATATATCGGTTATATCGCAGTGATAAGTTCAACAAAAGAAGGTTTGACCAAGGATCTTTGAACTGTCTTTGTTGACTGATATTAGCATGGAAATTACATCCATTTATTTAGTGCAACCCATTTCATTGTCAAGGTCACAGTGACATAGATTATATTCGACATAAAAGTATAGTATGAGTATATCCGACCAGTAACACAAGCCAAGGATCTTCGAATTCCATACGTAGGTTGGTCTGGGCATGTAGATTACCACCATTGAATTTGAGGTCGCTCAGTTTATGGCCAATGTCACATTGACTTACAGTTGATGTGACACGACCTAATGTGTCTGTCAATAACTCTTTGTTCACCGAGTTTTAAACTTGATGCGTTGATTGAGAACCATAATCAGCTGACACAGATGTTTACTGCAGTTCAAACATTAAAGTATGGCGGGACCTATCTGCACTTAGAATCTTCATAGTTATACAAAATAAAAAGACTTGATAGCAGGAGGCGAATATCATAAATAAATTCTTGAAACTCGGAGATAAGCGCAAAATATATAACAAACCTAGGAACGATCTACTCTTATTTCAATGATTAATATAATACATTAAATGTAAATTAGAAACCGTAAGACCACCCTGTCAAAGCGTATCTTCGAGTGTGGAGATCAAATACGACGGAGCAAATTGCAATGCGAGAAAGGTGGATCGTTAGGAGAGTCATTGTAATGTTTTGCTTTTACCATTCTTTTGATTTTAAAACTATGAGATTGGGAATTGGCCGAGGATGACCTACAAAAAATGTCCCTTGATCTTGATGCATTGAAATATTCATAGCACTTTATTTCTTACATTCGGGAAAACCCCATTGAAACTGTTCTGTTTTGCTACCGCCCCGTTGTTTTCTCGTCGTAAATGGATCAAATATCCCAAATAATCGTTATTTCATCGTCATACTTATAAACTACATCATATTTAACAAATACCTCAACGCTTAAGCAGCTTAAAACTAACTGAAACCTCGAATACCCGGCCGTCAGCGAGACGTGTTTCTATACGACCGAGGGGCGGGATCGGAGCGTATTTTCGAGCTGCTGGATTTTACGGAAAACATTTTTCTCGCGGCTTTTGAAGGTCGGACCGTGGACATAAGTCATTTTTAAAAAAATTTCTATGATATTATGTCGTGTTTCTTTAATGAGTACCACCAATTTAACACTTTATCGATTTCTTATAACGATGTATTCCTTCGTGAGCGCATGTCCCTCGATCTCAATCAAAAGAATGGTGAAGCAAAACATAACCTTGACACTCCTAGCGATCCACCTTTCTCGCATTGCTCCGTTCTTCTCGATTTCCACGCTAGAAGATACGCTTAGACCGGTTGAAGACGAAACAATCTTGTTTATTTCACAGTAATTTGAGACATAAAATTTTCTTCAATTACTTTGGGATACAAAGTTTAGCGTAAGTGCTTATTATCTTTAAGTGATATAAGTGAAAATAAAGTGAACATAGTGTTTCTTCACTTATCCAATTTAATTGGTTTAAACAACGTGTGCGGTTTTCACTTAACATTACAGAGGCTACAATAACTTTATTCATAACATTCTTATGTTTATAGCATATTGGTTAGTATCAACATTGTTAAATAAGTTAAGGAATACTTGAATAGTGATCGTTTTATGCAGCAGTTACATTTTCAACAACACGTGCAAGTGTCAATAAATCGCAGTATCTGCATACATGTATGTGGTATCTCGCCCATACCATTGCTTGTATGAAAAGTAATTAAGAATTCAAGCAATACAGAAGTCCCCTACCGGTTTGAAGCCATGTTCAATGTTTCTGTTGCCATTGCAACCACAATTTTTGTCAGAATCAGAATTTTTAGACGTGCATAATTCCCTTATTGCCCCCTATCCATAATCAAGTTTCATAAAGTTAACCTAGTTTGGAAACTGTTCGAGTTATGTCAGGATCCAGATTTTTTGACGGACGGACGGAGGGCAAACCTATATAGTCCCCTCCGGTCAAAAACCGGTAGGGCACTAATAACGGTTTTCATATCGAGGGCTGCCTGCAAGACAGCAGTAATTACTCTTAAAGATTGAGCGGTTTGTTGCATAACAGTCTTGTGGACAACCCTCGAATTTGTCTGAATGTCATCCCGTGTGGGGAATCACGTGACTAAAATGGTACTTTACACATGGACATATATCGCAGATATCTTAATATTTTGATGGTTGTTAATTCTTGGTACTAAGTACTCCTTAATTATTTTCAATTGTTACTTAGTGCAGACTATATGTTCGTGTGTAAAATACCATTTAGTCACGTGATTTCCCACACTGTCATCATTTCTTATTGTGTCAACTATGTTGCTCTCTGCAGTAATGACTCTGATCTAGACACTAACAGACGCTTGAAAAGGTGGTCTGGCTAACATGTCATCAACTTCGAGTTTCTTCGATGTAAGAATCACAGCAGGTACACTTGATAAACTAGAAAACATAATATGCATGCAAAGTGAGGGAAGTATTGGTAACGTCAACAGCAAATAGATTATTGAAAGGTTAACTATTTAGGTTACATCGTATTCCTTATTTTAAACCCAAACTAACTACTATATATAACTGATTACATGTACTAAATGCTCTGCTGTGAAGTGTTTATCATTTATGATATCATTCGTTCAACTGGGAATATTCAGTTCTCTTTGAACTCTTAAACTTTCTTGAACTCTATAAAGTACCCTCCTTAGTTACTCGAACCACTTCACGAACCATATGTTGACTGAAGTGTTCGTAGCAATATTATCAGTTTGCAAACAACACATACACGAGTATAGTGATACAACACAATACAACATAAAATAGCCGAAATACAAACATAACATCCTGTCAGTTTATTATACTAGATGTGTACAACTGATTTATGAATTGAAAAGAACTTGGCATTATGTCATACAAGCATCATACAATCGACAAAGGTCTATTGAAACAACTATATGGAAGTGTGTAAAGTAATATATACAATCTCTGTGTATTGAATATGCAGTCAGATTAGAATATCAGCCGTATTGTAGATGGTGTTTTTTTGGACATTTATAAGATAATTAATATATTGAAGCGTCAAGAACGTGTTAATACATTTTTGTCTGATGAAAAGTTATTCAAAGAAATAGTGCCTGTGAATTCTACAGCTTGAAGTGATGGTATGGTTCCTAAGATTATAAGTCCCCCACTTTTGTCGTCATATGTAATGGTAATGACATCTTGTTTTGTGATATCTGCGAATGATTCACCAACTGAAGATGGGATGGCAACCAAGTTCGGGTAACATGACACATGCATACTTCAAGAACAAGGAGGAGTAAACAACCATAAAACCAAGCAAAACATACAACATTTTTATTTAGGTCGTGTTCATCCTGTAAATGTCCTTTTACAATTTCGTTGTCCAACATAAGGCTATCTAGTTCTTTCAGTATGTCATGTATATAGTTTCTGTAGGTATTGGGGGGTGCAACTTTTTGAAATAACTTTTTGTTAAAGACACAGCATAACTCTTTTTAACTAAAATATTCTAAACCACAAAGTACACCCACACATGTCCCATCGGGTACTCACCACCACCTTGACATGACCTTGAACTTTTTTCAAAGTGGTCAATGTAGTATGCTTAGTTAATGCACAGTAGCAAATGAGTTTTTTGCATGCTAACATGTATCTTTACAGCCATGTATGATACTGTCTCGTAGTAATTTGAAATACTTTATATGGATTGACCATTTATGGCGGCCATCTTGGATTTCCTGGTCCTCACCACCCTTTTACAATGTACGACAGCAGGTATATACACTAATTTATAGTCACATAATGATATTTTGTTACGAATCAGTTCTTGATCTACTTTTGTTGCCACCTCACCTGAAAAACAACTGTTTAAATCCTGCTTAATGCTATACAAGGGACATTATATATAACGGCGTCCATCTTAGACGCCATCTTGGGTTTTGCTGGTGAATTTTAGACACGAATATAATTTTTTGAATGCCAATATAGATTTATCATGATAATAAACATTTTTATCACAGACATCTTTTGTAAAACTTTCAGAATACATGAATGCATGTTTCTTGTTTAAAAATGGTGGGTGGGGTAAGACAAGCACATAGTACAAGATATACTGTGTATCTCAATTACTTGAATGCCAAAGTGTTCCAAAGTAGTTTTATTTAAACTGTTGAATGTGAATCTTCATTAAAATGATCAATTTGGATAGTTTTTATAAATAAATGCTATACAAACAAAGAAGATATCAGGTGAAAACGCGTTTTAAGTCATTTTTACATTGGTTTTACCTGTAAATGACCTTGACATTGACCTTTGAAGATTCTTAAAATGTTTTAGTTTAAAAGAGTTTCGCTGTGTCTATAACAATTAAGCAAAGTTATTTCAAAAAGTTGCATCATTTCCTGATATTTTCATAACATTAATATTAAGCTAATACTGTCAAAAGGCGGCCATCTTGGACGCCATCTTGGATTTCTCGGAACGCCACCACTTTTAGCAATTTATGCCGGCAGTCTCAGATACTATGGACTTACCCGAACATTTTGGTATATGACATGTCTTGTTAACAGAGAGGTCCTACCCCAACATTTTTTTTCTTGAGATTGTCACCCTACCAATAGGAATTCAGTTTCTGTCTTTTATTTCGTTCATTCAACATTTCACTGTTATCGGAGAGAAATAAACAAATATAAATTTTCAAGACAGTCACCGTGTTTCTGTTTAAATTACAAGACCGTTAGATAACATTATATGCGTGAACAAATCTAATACCAGTGTAGCGTATAATCCTATTATTCAGTTATAAAATAATGAACAATGGCTACCGAGTCTCGTATGCCTTCTAATTGAATATAGTAAGACGATCGGTGTGAATGAAGGTGTCCAAACGCGGATCGATACTAAAAAGTAATTTTGTTACGTTTTACAATATTTCCAACCTTCTCACCTTAACTCTCTCCTATTACATAAATTGACGTAGTTGCAGAAGAATTATTTACACCATGCTACATGTACTTGAAATGATTTCTGATGAACGAGCGAAAAACACATTTCCCGTTCATATTCGTACTTTTGACTTATATTCGTCACGGCAAAAATTGAGTAATATTGCAATTTAATACGGAAAGTCACAACATATTAAGACGAAAGTACCATCATTTTCAATGACATACTTTGTAACCTACATTCCGGCGCCTACACAGACAAGAGGAATCAGGCAAAACATTTGTAACTTTGTCTCTTTCATCATTAACACATTTTCTATATGACAAAATAAATAAAAGATGATCACAGTCTAAAATACTGGCATCAAATATAAGGGGTCAGTGCAATATGGTACCTAAAATGGAGATGGACTTTTGTGAATTCAAGAAAATGTTAATCCCCCTTCATCCCTATATTCTTTAATTCAGAGTTAACAAGACTGCGTTCAATAAACGCTTATGTCCCCTGTGAAAGCCTTGTCCATAAATAAGTCTAAGTAAAACATTAGGTCAAGGTGAAGGTCAAAATGGGGTCAGGTGATACAGGCGCGTGGAGAGTGTGCACATACAACATCCATGCAAGTATGAAAGCTTTATAGCAAGCCATATTAATGCTAGAATAAACGGTCAATTTGGGTTAACCAGGACGGACGAACGGACAGGTGAATCACTAGATGCCTCCCGATCTATCGATACGGGGGCATAAAAATGGTCTGGGGTTGATCTTTCTTAAATTATAGTATTCGGTATACTTAATGTTTTTTTTAAGTTTAGTAGTGTTAGAGGCCCACATGGAAGATCGGGAAACCGAATGTGCCGTCTCGTTAAACAAGTAATTAAGAATATCAGGCAATACAGAAGTCCCCTACCGGTTTAAGCCATTTTCAATGTTTCTGTTGCCATAGCAACCACAATTTAGGTAGGAATCAAAATATTTTTGAACGTGCATTATCCCCTTATTGCCCCCTATCTACATACCAAGTTTCATAAACATAGCTTGGAAACTGTTTTGAGTTAGGTCAGGATCCAGATTTTTTGACGGAATGACAGACGGACGGAGGGCAAACATATAGTCTCATCCGGTCAAAAACCGGTAGGGGACTGATAAAGGCGTTACTAATTACACTAGTAGATGCTCCAGAAAAGCATTTCAAACATTAAATACCGGTAGATGAAAGGTTGGTAATCAGTTGACATAATCTACGGTATAATGTAGTTGTTTTTGCTAACTCAGTTTTTTGTATCTAATTTCCAGATAACCTGGTGTCTTTATCTGGAGATAGTGATACTGAAAGTTTAGGGCATACATACCTAGAGGAATAAAGTGCCATATCTGTAACTATATTCCTACTTACATAGTTTCCTTTTAATTATCGTTGCAAGTTAATGAAAAAGGACCATATCTGCTAACATTACCTAACGGAGTTTTATGTTCCATGCAACTTCTTAGACGGCCGAAGTTACTTTCATATAACGTGTATTCACAAGAATTTTCCTGATGAAGCATTGAATTTGTCACATATTGAAGAATTAAATCAAAATTGCATCCATTGTTCATGTTGCGAACCTGGGTATGAAATGAAACACTAAAATGGCAGATAAGGTACTTGGTCGTTTGTCTGGGGAAGAACTACTACAACTCCATAGACAACATGTCTTTGAATATTGAAATGCATAGTGAACAGTTGAACGACACAAAGAAGAACAACCTGTTACAGTTGAAAGAAATACATTAGAAACAAGACTGCGTTCAATAAACGCTTATGCCCCCTGTGGAAGCCTTGTCCATAAATAAGTCTGAGTCAAAAATTAGGTCAAGGTGAAGGTCAAAATGGGGTCAGGTGATACAGGTGTGTGGAGAGTGTTCATATACAACATCCATGCAAGTTTGGAAGCTTTGTAGCAAGCCATAATGATGCTAGAAGAAACAGTCAATTTGGGTTAACCAGGACGGACGGACGAACGGACGGACGGACAGGTGAATCACTATATGCCTCCCGATCTATCGATACGGGGGCATAAAAATGGACATTGATTTTCTTGATACTGAACAAGAATATGATAACATCATTGATGATGACAGTAAAGACCCCGATCATAATCCCAATGATTCCACAGAATAAATATCAGACGAAGAAACTCAACATGATAATGAGGATCCAGAGGTTGATGTGACACAGACTGTTCAAAGTGATAAAAGTACATAGAGGATATTTTTTCGGTGTAAGATTGAATGTTATGAGTGAGCAGCTGACGCAATATTTAAGTCAGACGCTCACGAGGTGAAATAACCCGAAAAACACAAATATTCTATTTATTTAATGCGTTATTTCAATATTTCTGAACCAATTAGCTACTTATTGAATTTTATTGCCACGTATGTTGCCTCTTAATTTTGACGTGACGTCATTTTCTAAGCGCGCGCTAACTTACGATCAAATAGATCACCATAAAAATTGTCGAATTCCGACATAATTTCCACTTATATATATAGAACATATGGTTCACTTAATTGTAGTTTAAGTAAACTAAACATGTTGACTTTGATTATAAAGTGTAGTTCTGGTGGAAGAAAACTACTTCATTTTGTATACATTCGCTATCTAGATAATCTAATCAGCCACTGTAAGCAAGCTAACCGTTGATCACTTGAGTAATAAACTCAGGGTTCCCACAGGACCGGGAAAACGGGAAAAAGTCGGGAAATTGAAAAAAACGAATCCCGGTCGTGAAAAGTCGTGAATTTGATCGAAAACTGAGCAAAATCGGGGAAAACCGGGAAAAGTACGAATATTTAAGTACGAATTAAATTGGGTACGAAACTACTTCAAAGTAGTAGTTATCATAGCGTGTAATAAAAACGGCACCGAAAACACATGTTTCGTCTGCTGCTTTGCGCGCTTTCCGAAAATGTCAACATTGATAAAAAACATCTATCGCAGAGAAATTGGATTCAGTTTCAAATCAACGTTGCATGAACTCTCATTTACCAACGTAAATATAGACTATAACGACATTGAAAGTATTCAATCTGCTTGTAACTTGAAGTGCTTGACTGTGAAGTCGACCTATCTATTGTTGAAGTGCGAGTCCGTCATCGACGCATTCAAGCTAAATTCGGCTATTGTCGCCACCCTTCTGTCATTAAAATTTATTGTACACATAAACATTGAGAGGACTACGTTTCTGTGGCCAAAAGACGTAATAGAAGTATTGTGCATGTGCGCAAAAGTTACAATATTTGCATTTTCTCCTAAATGGCTGAAGGGAGAAGCCTGGCATGCTTGGATAAATGTCCACATAGTGTATCAAGCTAGAGTTGCTTGGGGTGAGGACTTTCAGGTCCTAATTGCAAGAATCACTCGCGATTTTATGTCAGAAAAATTTCTTCATCTCTACAATGACGCACCATTGTGGGCCTTGTCAGATGTAACAAGTGCATCTGAGTCTGAGGAATACTAATCACGGTAAGGAAAATATTTGTTTATGTTATAGGGTTTCCACCTGAAAAATCTAAATGTTAAGATTGGCAATTTCGTGAGACTGGTGCGGGACGGGCGTCAACAATTATTGATTTCCGTTGGGTGATTTTAACTTAAGCTAGGTTTCGTCATAAATTGATAATTTAATTGATTGAAGTCGTGTTCTGCAAAGGACGCGCTATTGCAGGATTCTCTCAAATATTTAATAAATGCCTCATAAATTATTCAACAAATGCACGCATGAGCGCATGGCGGCGCCGAATCTGAAATTAATCGACTAAATATAGCATCGTATTTTTTTAACTAGAATCGAGCGCAGTCTTGTCGTTGCTCGACGATACAGCGTTTTTCATTGGTTGTTCAAATGCGTCTGGCCAATCGATAAGCGGGTTATATCTCATTCTACGGCGACTTTAAAAATGGCTTCCGAAGTTGTTATCGAAAGCGATCGTGAACAACTCATAGTAATTTTGGTTAATGTAGCGCTTCTAGAATCGCAGATTAGGTTGAAATCAATAACAATGAAGCAGCTACAAGATACAATCCCCCCACTTATGTTCATTGAGTCGCATCAGATACGAAAAAAGAGCGTTAAGGTAGCTACCTTTCGTGCATAATTATTATTTTTTGTGTGTTTCAAATGCGTTTTATTCTTCAAAAATTAGGTGGATACAATAAGCTTACAATTCATAAGTAATACATATACACTTGAAATTAATCAAAATGCTAATTGGAGTTATGCCCTTTCTAACTTAGACTTATCTTGGTTTAAGTTTTGCATACAAGATACTATGATTGTGTATGAAGGTTTTTTTTCAACAACCAATGCATGGATTAATACATGAATCTGACAAATGTTGATGCTTCAAGATTTCAATTCATTCATAGATTTTGCCTCTTTGTGAAAAACTGCCATTGTCGAGCTTGACACTTGGTGTGCATCCTTGTTTAAGGAATGAGATATTGTGATGGTGTAAGGAAATCATGACAGGTGGGCTGCAGGCTTCCATAAGTCAAACTTGCGGTAACTACTCGGGTGAGTGACCTAGGCCGATTATGATGCTTTTGTTTAAAAAAATCATTTGTGTTTTTCAGATGCCAGGTTGTACATTCCAAGAAAAGTGGCTGACAGAATCAGAGTTTAAGTTATGGGTGAAACGGAACACGTCAGATGTACATTCTGCATATTGTCGATACTGCTTGAAAAGTTTTGATGTTACAACAATGGGTAGACAAGCACTAGTGTCACACTCTAAGGGTAGAAAACATATTGAATTTCTTAAAGGTGCTGTTTCTCAGGAACGACTGGATCTGTATACAGCATCCCCTTCAACTTCTCAAACAAGTGCAGAAGAAAGAACACATGTCGATTTAGGTAGTTTTGTACAAAAAGATGATGCACTTTCAGCTGAGATTCTTTGGTGTCTGAAAACAGTGGACAGTAACTATTCATTCAATTCGAATAAAGGTGTGACAAATGTATTTGAAAGAATGTTTCCTGATTCTAAGATAGCTAAGAGTATGTCATGTTCAGAAACAAAAACAATGTATATGACATGTTTTGGCTTAGCGCCATATTTTTCAGAATTATTGGTGAGAAAATTAAAGAATCAACCGTTTGTGTTAATGTTTGATGAATCCTTAAATAGGGAACTTCAGAAAAAACAGCTTGACATAATTATCACTCACTGGGATCAAGACACAGTTCAAGGAAGCTACTTTACGTCAGTCTTCCTGGGTCATGCGTGTGCTACTGACTTAGTAGATGCTTTTGAAGAAAGTGTGGCGTCAAAACTCGGATACTCGAATCTAGTTCAGTTGGCCATGGACGGCCCAAATGTGAATTGGGCTGCGTTCGATATGCTCCAAAAAAAACTTGAACGGGAAAACAAGAAACAACTTATAAACATAGGTTCATGTGGACTACACCAGTTGCACAATGCCTTTAGGGCTGGTATGACTGAAACTGGATGGGACATAAGTCATATTTTGTCTGCAATGTATATTCTATTTCATGATGTACCTGCTAGAAGAGATGATTTTCAATCTGCTACAGAATCATACTTGTATCCTCTTCAGGTATGCAGTCACAGATGGGTGGAAAATATCAAAGTTTGTGAACGTGCAATTCAAATTCTACCTAGTATCAATACATACATTGAACAAGTAGAGAAAAAAAAATACAGAAATCCACAAACTAAGTCATATTCTAGTGTAAAAATGTTTGTGAAGGATCCATTTAACACTGTGAAGCTTCATTTCACAATAGCTGTCGCGAAACCCATTGAAACTTTCTTAAAAACATATCAAACTGACAAACCTATGGGTCCTTTTCTGTCAACAGATTTTGAAACTGTTTTGAGAAGTTGTATGAAACGAGTTGTGAAGCCCCTTTTGATGTCCGAAGCAACTAGTGCAGTAAAATTAATGAATATTGATACTCATGATGATAACAATCTCAAACATTGTAAACAAGTGGACATAGGCTTTGCTGCTGAAACAGAGTTAAAAACACTCTTGTCTACTAAGACAGTTAGTGAAAGGGCAGCTATGGAATTTAAAGGAGATTGCAAAAAAATGTTGCAGAAGTTTATATGTAAAATAATCGAGAGGTCTCCTTTAGATTACAGTTTACTTAGGAACTTAAAATGTTTGAGTCCTGAAGAAATTTGTAAAAATCCTGAACAGTGCAAAGTTTATTTTAAACGAATTGTTGTAAAATTAGAAAAGCTTGGACAAATTGAAATGTGTGCTTGTGACCTAATTATCGATGAATTTGAAAAATTTATTGATAATACTAAAATCAATCCAAAATTTCAGAATTTTGACAAATCAAAAGACCGTCTTGATAACTTATGTTATAACGAATTAAACGGCAATCATCATAATGACTACCAACATTTATTAGATGTGATTAAAAAACTCCTCTTGTTATCTCATGGCCAAGCCTCCATTGAAAGAGGTTTCTCTGTTAATAAAGAAATCAGTGATGTTAATATGCAGAGCAAAACACTGGTGTCACTTAGAATTGTGTCAGATCATTTGAGACAATTAGGTGGGATTAGCAATGTTGTAATTAGCAAGGAATTATTGAAGTATGCTAACTCTGCTAGACGAAATTATCAGACTTTTTTGGATAAACAGCAGGCTGACAATAATAGGCAATTGATACAAAGAAAAAGGAAATTAGAACAGGAAGAAGTGACTGAATTAAGGAAGCGTGTTAAGTATTTGGAGAACGATATCAAACTTTTGAGCAATGATGCGGATAAAGCCTCGGTTAAGGCAGAGAAGGAGAGGAACTTTTCACTTGTGGCTAAGTCAAATTCTTTAAGGGAAAGTGCACGTCAGAAAAAGATTGAACTGGAAAGTGCTAACTCGCAACTTCAACTGAAATTGCTTAATCTTAAAAATACTTAAGTTATTATAGTTCAGAGAATTTGACGCGACTCTTGACCTTCAATTAGCATAATTTAACAGCTGATATTTTGGCTATATTTATTATCCGGTTGTATGTTTTCATAAGCGAGAAGTATCACAAAGACGCTCTAAGTGTAATGTCAACAAAAATCTAAAGGACCGATAGTGCATGATTTTCTCTCGGAAATTTATATATTCAATGCAATAACCTTGTAATATATTCATGCCTGAAGGTCAGGATCATGTCAAATTCTCTGAGTTATAATGAAGTTGAATGTATGTTAAATTTATCAACATGTCTGATACTGTTCGGAAAGGACATTGGTCACATTATTAATATTATGAATGACACAATGATAAAAAAGCTGTATCCATGTACTATTCATTTGAAGATTTTAATATAAACTCAAGTGCATATACATGTATGTTTATGAAAATATGATTTCAGTAAAAGAAATAAGTATTATAGTTTATAATATAAACGCATGTGCATATACATGTATGTTTTGTATGTTTATGACAATATGATTTCAGTAAAAGAAATAAGTATTATAGTTTATTGGTTGTCGTTTCAGTTTGTTTAAAAGAAGTTGGACTCAAGATGACAATGTATGAACTCCATTGTATTTTAAAACCATTGCAACGGTTTTTAGCCATATCAGTCCAATGTCAATACTAAATGGTCAAGATTTTAATTGCCAGAAGATCTTGCAAAGTTTGTGGTGAAAGTCCATACATTATAAAATTATATTTATTTTAAAGCCTATTTCATTAAGTTTGAACTATTCTTCTAAATTTTTCAGTGGTTTTAATATATTTTGTATTCTGATTTTCATCTTGAGTTCAATCACAAACTGTTTTCCTATCTGCAATGTTCCAAGTACATTTGTATATATGGCCCTAATCTTTGATGAGGGTGTATTTTGCTTTGCACATGTTGGTCAATCTTTCTGTCAGTAGACCAAATGGTTTCCGTTCAATAACTCAAAAATGCGTTACCCTGTGATCTTCACACTATACAATGAGGTTGGTCACCATCAGTAGATGGCCCCTATTGATTTTGAGGTCAAAGGTCAAGGTTGCTGTGACCTTTAACATTAATGACTATTTGACTGCTATGGGGGCATATATACATATTACAAACATCATGTCTGAAATAGTTCAGGAAACGTCCAGACTATGATCAACCGAGAACCTGGAATTTGCCATTGAAAACCTGAAAAAGTTGGGAAAAAGTTGGGAATTCCATGATAAGAAAATTGTGGGAACCCTGTAAACTATTCCTCATTTTACTTGGTGTCATTTAACATAAAACTGTCCGTGAGACAACACGCTTGACTTAAAAAATCTGTCGAAAAGAATAACATTTCGGACAGATACACAAGCTGTCACTGTCACGGACATATCCCCCCCCCCCCCCCCCCCCCGAAATGCGATGGTGCTAGTATACACAAGTTGAGACCATACCTGGGACGTTCAAAAATAAACATGACTATTGTCACAAAACCCGCATGGTTAAACGAAATAAATCAAATTATATACCATCAGAATCCTGATTCTACATACTGTAAAGATATCAACTTCAACAAATACGCGGCCCGACATGTGACTAAACAAGGTCACAAACGTTGACCCGGTGCACAAAATGACGTCGCGCTATTTTACACGACGTTAGTGCTTCTCATGGGGCTATGAAATACGAAGTTTATGGTGATAAGGGCGATGGAAACATTCCATTACCACACTGCCACGCAAGTAACGCGTTGGTGAGAATTTTTCCGGATCTTACATCGCATATATATATCTAGGCGAGAATCCGTACCATGAAACGTTGGTATTTTGAAAAAGTCTCGGTAACTGACGTCACGAACGTCCGTATGATTTTCTATTACTTCCCTGTCTTCAAAGCTGAACAGTTATTACTAAAGCAGTTGTGCCATTCTAAAACTATTACACGACTTGCAGAACTGTTTCCAAATTGTAGTTATGATAATTAGTCCCCTACCGGTTTTTGACCGGAGGCATGGGAGGGAACTATAGGTTTGCCCTCCGTCAATCAGACAGTCAGTCCGTCCGTCAAAAAATCTGGATCCTGACATAACTCTAACAGTTTCCAAGCTATGTTTATGAAACTTGGTATGTATATAAAGGGATTATGCACGTCAAAATTGTTTTGATTCCGACCAAAATTGTGCTTGCTATGGCAACAGAAACATTGAAAATGGCTTAAAACCGGTAGGGACTTCTGTATTGCTACTTGTTTTATACGATTCAGAGGACAGAACCATCTTGCTGTTGACATAACTTTGTGTTTGTGCGTTTTTCCTTACGTTCTGGTGACGTCACTTTTGTGTCACGAATTTGTCAAACACGGAGTTCAACTTCAATCTTCTATTTATTTCAGTACCTAACGTCCAAATGCGTCATTTTTGCAGACATCTTCCAGCATGTAACATGTAATGATACGGCGAAGTTTGAAAACAAACAGTGTGATAGTATTAAAGATACACCCATTACGTAGACGCTACTAATGGTACATTTAAACTGGGCCGTTGTTGTAAGTGGGTCATTCTGACCTGATATTCCCTTCCATACCTACCAGTACCAGAGCAAAAAGTCCCCCACCCAAAATATATTTTAGACCCTTCTTAAGTAAAATCTTTTTTGATAAAAGTATGAAAATACACAAAGTAACAATGTATTCAAAATTGCTACTAATCAAATCATTTTGAATTAGCTTGATAAATAAAACAATACTTACCTGTTCCAAGTTTTGTATTGACAGCAAAGCAGGGCATCCCCTAACCTCGCAAACGGGTGTGTTTTGCCGTAGGCTAAAAGATTCAGGAAGGCACAATCTACGTTAGTGCATTGCACATACAGATAGCCACCAAACCCTTTCTGTAGTTCTCCAACTATGTTCAGATGTATCAGAGGCACAGGACCAAGCCTGCATTTCTGGCAAGACGGTAAACAGAGTTCCAAATTCGGCGACGCATCGACCAGTCCTCCAAGTATCCTGTCCCATGGTCACATCTGAACGGACTTCTGCATCATCTACAAATGAGTAATAATCATGGCAAGCCAATGCCCGTTTGGTTCGATTTGACGGGTGCTTTGGTTTTTGTCTAGCTTCTTTCTTCTCGAACCGACCGTATTTGTTGCGAAGTCGGTCGGCCTTTTGTTTACAACTATGACGTGACGTTCTAATAATCTCTACACCAAAGTGACGTAATAATTCAAATTAACATATTTTTTTATTAAATCGGTTTTCATGTATTATTTAAAATAAATCCGCAAAAATTATGGTAAAAACCGTCAAAATTCAGTCATGATAATATTGAATACCGGTGATTCCCGAAGCGAGCTGTCGCGACCGCGAAGAATAACGAAGTGTCTAAATTCATTCGATCTGCCTCTATCTCCATTAGTGTGCTGTTTTCTTAGGGCGACTTCACTTGTTACTCGGGTACGAACTATTTTAACTCGCGCATGAACAGAACGCAAGGGGTAGCAACCCTAGTGACGTAATTTAACCTTTGAACTCGACTCTTCTTCAACCCAAGGTCCGAGCTGGGTTAGTGCATTCTAAACATGGCGGCCAAATGCAATGCAGCAGATGATGAATTGTAAGTTTTTACGCCCAGTTGAAAAATACGTTTGTTGCATTGAAATTGAAGTTAGAATATTATCACACATGATTTGTTTGAATTAAATTGTGGTATCTATTAGCGACATTGCACAAATGCGTGAAGTACTCCGCAGATCGGATATGCGGCCGGATTCGTACCCGGTCTCATTCGTATACGATCACATTCCTACTGTAGTGATAGTAGATATATGTGCTGGTGAATTGACAATTAAGCAAGGAATATTTTATTGTAGATTCATGTGCTACTCACGTGATGGTGAGTTGACCCTTGACTTGAGCAAGGAAAACATTTCTATAGGCAGTGACCTTTTAGAACCGGAATCGGTTCTCCAGCTAGTCCAGTGAGGGTAGGCTAGCGAACCGGAATTTTCGTTTCTTTAAAAATCACAAACACATTATATAGTAATAATATACACTGCTACACGCTGTATGAAACCTGTGTGTTTGCTGTTGGTTTATACTAATTTTTTATTTTAGTTTGGGTCGGTTATGAAACAAGTTCTTACAATTAGTCTCTCAATTCCTCATTCCTGATCAGCTGATGGTATCCATCGCCATGAGGGTATATGAGAGAAGCTGGAGTTTCTTTTTATGCTGAGTGCATGTCTAGCTTGGGATCGAATCCGGGATTTCCCGAGGTCAAAGCGGACGCACTACCAGTCTACCACTACGCTATCGATTCGGACCTTGTACCAAATATTGGAGGAAAAATGTGTTTTGAACCATCTAAAACTTAATTCGGAACAGTCATGCCTAGTTGTACTACATGCATAATTCACAAGCGTGTCTTTGTTTCGTTTTCAGAGTTGATCACATGTTCATTGTCGATGGACAAGCTACTGAGTAAAATCACCAAGCAGTTGTCAGAAATGTTAAAATCGCCAAACTGTGGTATGATATTTTATTGTTGTAAAACAAAATGAACATGTACACCTAAGGACATATATTGAATTAATATGTACTTTTACAATAGGGATTTTCATCATTTTCTTCCTATTCATTCACATGGGTGTATTACACGCTTATATAAATCACTGGATATGTATGATCAGATTTTTAGCTGACATAGATTGAGAAATGTGGCCCAGAGTATGCTAACCAGTACTAACTTGGCATTACACAAGGAACCAGCAAGTGGCAGCAACTTCTCAACATGTGGAGGAAAATCGACATCACTGTCAATTTTCATGGAGGGTATGACCTGCCGCGACGCGACCGGTAATCGAACCCAGATCGCCATGATACAAATCCAGTGCATTAACCACTGGACCACTGCTATGGCTCAGCAGGATAAGACTTGTTTATATGTTTTATTTCAGATCCAGCTGTGCGTGAGCAAGTGTTCCGAGCAATTATAGATGATAAAAATTCAGATCAACACAGCTGTGAAGTTAACAGCCTAAACAGCCTAAACAAGGAAGATTCCGGTTTCAGTAATGTTAATTACAGACCAAATATTTGTGAAAGTCAAAGTGACAGCAACAACAACAGCCTCACTCAGTCTGAGGTAATAACCAGAACTTTTACTAACAGTAATAGTAGTGAACATTCACATTATTCCTTGGTAGATCTAAGTACTAGATCAAAGATTCAAATATCACCCGATATTAATATCACCCGATATTTTCCTCAGTTATGAAGATTTCCATGTCATGATTTCATTAACTTTAGGTATTTTTAGCTTCACGTTTTGAATATGCTTGCATATACAGTGGAACACACTTACAACGAACTCGGTTATAGCGAAAGAAAAAAAATCCCCGACCACGTCCTTCTTTATTTCAATGTACTTCCACTCGCTTATTACGAAATCGGATATAGCGAAAATTCGGCTATAACGTAATTATTTCCAGGTCCCGGTGAAGTATTTTCTGTGTATTTCTACACGGTTATAACAAAGTCGGTAATTTAGTTTTTTTTCGCAAAATTTAGCGCCAGTTTAGGCAAACAATCTTAATTATGTGTTAAGTGGTAGTGCTTCGGGCATTCAATAATGCAAAATAACTGACCAAATTTATAATTATGTCAACCGAATATGCGTGTACCAATCAATTAATTTACTCACTATGATAACTGGTACGGCTTTCACAATAAAATTACCATTGTTAACATCTCAACTCAACATAATTATATTTATATAATGTTCGCAAGTTAAAGTATAACATTTACATCATGGTTATATCAAGAGCTATAGATACATGTACCTGTTTTGTGTGAAGTGTGTAACATGAACTTTAGTCGTTGTACATATTGCACAAGTTAATTACATTAAATTACATGTATATTATATAAATATGCAATAAAATTATGTCATTCATAACTCACAGTTTATCAGATTATGATACTAATAGGATATAGTTCAGCATCATGTTTATTTGTTCTTTCTTTCATCCAAATTAATTTCAAGAGTAAGCTCTATAATGATGTAAATATCGTTGTATAACGAAATACGTTATATCCAAACTCATATAACGAAATTTCGTTGTACGGTTATAGCGAACTTTGGATATAGCGAAAGAAGTTTCAGGGTCCCCAGGATTTCGTTATAACCGTGTTCCACTGTATATCACTTAGGTCTCTTCAGATTATCACATCAACTTTTTTTTGGTTATGTTTTATTGTTGCAAAGTTACGTTGCATTGTTCTGCGTAGCCCATAAATGCAACGGACAATATTACAAGTGGCGGTCTTAAAAAACTACTCCCTTAATTAGATAGTATTTTAATGATAATGGTATCAAAAAGTGATACCAAAGGTCAACTTGTGTATATTGTGTTACTGTAATAATCAATACATATGATAATGTAATGCATTCAAGAAATAGCCATGCCCGGGAACATGTGATATAGAAAAATCACCATGAAAAATTAGCCGCCTTCGCTGGGAATCGAATATGTATATATGGATCAATTGCCAAATACTCCATTTTCACTATTTTGCAAATACCATGCTAATAATGCCCTGTCATTGTCCATTTAAATTTTTCCATTCTGTTTAGACAACGGCAAAATGCAAATATCAAGCAGAATATTAAAAAATCTGAAGAAACATTTTATTTGTACTCATGAATATTTTCAATTATCTGATAGGTTGTTAGTATTACAGTAATGTGTACGGAATCTTGTTAGTGCCATGTCAAATATCGTCTGCCAACCCCAAACGCGACAATGCGATAATATCATGCCGGTATTTACTGGTCCAGACAGCTTACTTTTTGTACCCCCACTCTTACTAGTGGTGGGGGTACCCCCACTCTTACTAGTGGTGGGGGGGGGCATATATAATTGGTGCTGTCTGTCTGGTCTGGTCTGTCTGTTGAACTCCTCACAAACTGTTGGGTGGAATTTCTTTCAAACTTTCACAGATTATTAACCTCAATGCAAAGATGACCATAAAGGATGGGAGATTTGCTGCGTCCATTTTTACCAGAATTATGGCCCTTTGTTACTTTTACTATATACCCCATTATAAAAAATCTTGTGTTGAACTCCTCAAAAACTGTTGAGTGGATTTTCTTCAAACTTTGACAAAGGCACAACCTTAATGTACAGATGACCATAAAGGATGGAATAGCAGAGTTGTTGCCCTTGAAATGATGAAATTTTGCTTGTGTCGCTCATAACTAAGTATTTGTGCTACAGTCATGGGCTACAGTCTTCAAATTTTGTAGGACTATTAGTCAGCATGTGTAGTTGCGCACCTATATATTTTGATTCGGCTTTGACAGGTAGTAACATACTTGTGCCCTTAAAAATGATGAAAGTTTACTTCTGTTCTTCATAAGTATTTGAGCTGCAGTCCAATATTAACTTCATACTTCATACGTATTTGAGCTACTGTAAAATATTAGTCAGCATGTGTAGTTGATTTATGGCCTGTGACATAGTCACATGGCAAGTGGGGGCATCCCGACACTATAGATAGTTAACTATAGTCTATTTTGTTTACTACTTAATGGAGTTACTTTTGATACTGCCAAGTTATATGTAACTATTGGATTCTTACATATTTTAGATTCATATTTGGAAAGAATGGGAGGAGAGGACTTTCATTCAAATAATGCAGGACAAAGCGTGTTTGTTTCAACAAAATAAGAGCCACGAAACAATCTGGAGAAAGATAGCCAAAGATCTGACAATCCAAGGGATTGCTGTTTCCTGCGAGCAAATAAAGAATAAATGGAAAAATCTGAAAAAAACATACAAGAAAATAATTGATGAAAACAATAGCACAGACAATAGTCGTAGTGAATGGAAGTACTTGGAGGTTTTCAATGATATGTATGGACACAAGGCATCAACATCACCTGCCATGGTTTTTGACAGTGGAAGGGGTGAGAATGAAAAAATGAGCAAAGTGTCTACCCCTGTGAAATGAAATTCATGAAATAAAGAATTTTTCAAACCTTTCAAGGAAAGTTCATGAACAGGTCTTCATGAGCTCTTCAGCCAAGTTCATGAACTTTTGGACATGAACTGCTCTTAAAATATATTCATGAATAATTCATGAACTATTGAAGGGACAATCAATTTCTTGAAGTGTTCATGAACATAAATGAAGGGTATTTCATGAACCCTTTAAAAGTTGCTAAAACGTTATTGACATACATCATGGATATTTCATGATCTGCAATGATCTTTAAAAGTTCTTGAAAATTTATTAACACACATCATGGGTATTTCATGAACTGCGATGATCTTTAAAAGTTCTTGATTTTTTTAACATATTAAATCAATGACATGGCAATAAGATTTCATGAACCATTAACTAACACTTGTACCAAGAAGAAATATTACACTGCAAAATTAGTGAAACTTTATAGGTTATTCAATGTGTGGAAACGTGAGGAATATGGAAACAAGAACTAATCATTCGTAAATCACTTGCCCAAGTATCAAAAAGCCCTTAAATAAAGTGACCACTGGTATGTTGATCTGCAGCCCTGATTTCAGAAGTCAACTAGATGATGCTTCATGCCACATTTTAACACTTGGTCTAATGGTTAAATCAGAGACTAAATATGATGTTTTTCCTACATAAATCTTTGTAAAATGAAGTAGCACTTTTAATGGCAGTTTTGATACATGGTCAAGATTTGAATCAAATTAAAACTACAGTCTGTATTTATTATCTCAACTCTCGCTAAGTTGATATTTCGTTACATCGACGTGATTTCGAAAGTCCCGATTTCTTTCCTTCTTTGTCAAAGTAGCTGTAACAAATGACTGCACTGAGCAACTTTGTTTGCCAGTTTTACTTAAATATGGCATGACCATGCATGTTAGGTGTGTCAACAATGATTGCCTCTGATGCACTTTCCAAGTCAATAAAAACTAAAGTGTTTTTCAAGTTTTCTACTGCAACAACCTTTACCAAGTTAGTTATTTCAACTGGTTTTAACTGCTTGGCTGCTTCGTATCTATTTAGCCATGAATCACAACTATTCATTTCATTCATCACAGCATATGCCATATTGGTATGAAGCACCAACACGAAGTACCGTATCAGACCAAAATGACCTTCTGAATGAAGCACTGCATGACAATTTCTTCTTTTCATTCTAGAATATTCAGCCGAGTAGAATTTTACACCATTCACAATAACCCTTTGTAGTCTAGCATCTAGAGTTTTTTGTGTGAAAAAAAGGTAACCTACAGGATCTCAGCTGTCCACCCTCGCTAAAATTAAACTTCAAGCATCCCTCTACACGAATAAACTGAGCAACGCTCTGGACCTTTTTTTCACACTAAAAACTCTAGATGCTAGACTATTGGGCTTTTCTTAGACTTGCCCTGTTTTCAACACTTAAGGCCTGCACTAGATGTAAAGGCACTTGATTTTTGAATTGCTTCAAGGAGCCAACAATACTGCAATTCTCTGCCTTATATGTGACTTTCAACCTATTGCTATTGCCTACTTTAACATCTAATGAACGCATGTACATAGAAATTTCTTGATTTCGCAATGCTTGTTTAACCACGTCACCAGTTCCGTGGACTGATTGTAAGATCATAGCATTGGCGTCCTCAAAAGCGAAACAACTCCAGCACCATATTGGTCCAAGTTTTTTAACACATGCCGGCAAGTGAATACATGCATTGTGGACGTTGAGACCACATGACCCTGCTCCATAAAGCTCAGCGAACTGTGAATAGAACTTTTCAAGTAAAGTTTCAGATCTTTCAAGACAAGCTGCATTTATTTTATCTCCCAGCAATATGAATATTGCTTCTGACAGTAATGCGAAATGCTGTAAATACTTGTCGCCAAGAATACCATGTAAGCAAGGCACAGCATAATATAACAAAAATGCTTGAATTTCTGTTGCCTTGAAATGTGCAGTGTTTCTCTAAGTCTCGAGGTAAGCGTTCAATGTAATAGGGAGGTTTAATCTTCATAAGTTTTTCAGAAATCTGTTTCAGGTGCCTGCCAATGAAATAATCATTTCCACTTTGTGTAGGTGAAAACCACTTGCCCATTATGGTCTTTACAATTCCAAGTTATACACAGTGCATATAGTCTGGAACACATCCATTGACCAAATCAAACTCTTGTAAAAATGCAAGGCCAGATAATCCTTTAAAACCTTTTTGTCTATTACTGTCTGAAGAAGAATTCATAAGCTGTAGAACATTTGCATGAGACCGACTTGAAAAGCGAGTATCTGGAGTCCTATATGGGTAACTTCGGCTATGTCCACGACCTTGGCGTACAACAGTTCCAGGCTCCTCGCATGAGATACAAGCCTGGGATCCATTAAATAATGTCATGTTCAGTACCCCAGCCTTAGCTGGCAAATCCAGTGTAACACACAACACAGTTAAGTACACAGTTACAGATTCACCCTCGATTTCAACTTCCAAACCATTTTGTGTCAGCATGTTTATTTCTTGACTAACAAATTCAAAGAATTTCTTAAATGGTGGTTTGCCTTTTCCTTGCCACAAGCCCATCAAAATTAAATTTTCTCTTGCAAATCTTGAGGCAGGTGGCAGTTCATTTATGGCAAGAAAAACTGGCCATATTTCTACTTTGGATGATGAATATAAATTCACACCATCTGTGTTTAGAACGCCAGTGAGATGAATCGTCTCAGATGAAGGTATTCTGTTTGACATCCTTTCCTTATACATTTCAGCATCTTGTATGTCAGACAGTATATTGGAGTCAACATTTTCATCCACACACTGCTTATACTTCCGAATATCTTCCATGATTCCTGAAAAAAATAAGTCAATGTATTTTAAATTTTAACATGACTGCACTATCCTAAAATATGCCCAACACACAATTAATCTCATAAGCCCATCCTTAAAAAATTGTTTGTTTGCAGTAAAGTAACCCGACCGACTCATGAAAATTGTCCTGACTCAAAAAAATATATCGACATTGTCGAAGAATTTATTTTTTTGTTGCTGTTGTTGGCCAGTTGTTCGCCTGTATTATTAAGAAATGTTCAAGCAAGTTTTCAGACAAAGAACTATTCTTATACACAACGCAAGACTGTCGTAGCTGAATCTATGGTTTTATCACTAAGCGTACCTGTTCATTTTACCCTTCTCCATGAATTTTATATAAAAAATAATCATAAAAAATAATTCCCGACCTACCGATCCACTGAATTAATTTTGGGTCGGGTTACAGCAAACAATTTTTTTTAAGGATGGCCTAATTAATATAAGAACTTTGTTTAACCTTCCAACTTTGACCTTGACCTTAAACTGATCTGGGTCAAACAGACGTTTTACACATGATCATCTTATCATTAACTTTTGTGCCAAATTATTTCAAAATCTTTCATGCAGTTTAGAGAAACAGAGGAGACACAAGTGTGACATACACACAGACTTACAATATGTCTCCATCATTATGGGGGTTAAAAAGATACTGAGCAGTCAATTACACCATCTGTTCATGTAAGATGATCATATTGAAAAGAATAATGTGTAACGCAAGGTGAATAAGCATGTTCTAGTCAGTTGCTTGCATAGATACTAACCTGGTGCTTTCAGAAGATTTCTTAATAATTCTTTAACATTTGCAGTCATAAAAAACTTTACTACACCACCACATCCTTCAGTTTCACAATTGTTGGCATGATTGCCTTCTGGAAGTATATGTTCACACTTGCTACAGTAGTTGAACTCATTATAGACAGTTGCAGGAACATGAGAAAGTATTTGTCCATAATGTAACATTGACTTATTTGCAATTTCTGGCATAATGTCTTTTATCGTTTTCAGTATGTCCTTGCAACCACTTGATGTAACATTGTGCTTCTTAAAACAAGCTAATAACTTCAAGGCATTAGTCTGCGTATATTTTGTTGACTCTTCATCATCCGGTGTCTCATTCTCTGAAGCAGATGTCCTACTTGTGCTGCTTGACAAATAGCTGCATGTATCACTTCTCTCGAATAAGCAATTGTCAGAACTAGAGAACTGTTCAGAAGCACAATCATCAGTCTCTGGAGAAATAAGATCGGTGTCCACATGATCTCCAGTATCCACGGGATCTCCAGTATCCACGGGTTCTCCAGTATCCACGGGTTCTCCAGTATCCACGGGTTCTCCAGTATCCACGGGATCTCCAGTATCCACGGGATCTCCAGTTGGGACTTGGTCTTCAGTAACAGCTGAGCAGTCTGAAGTATGAAAAGAGACCAGACTTTATTATTGGTGATGGGAATACACTAAACAAGAGCACCACAAGTTGTACCAAAGCTCATCTGTTACAGAAAAAAAAGTTTTAATAGGGCATAACAAAACATATTGCTTTCAAAGTAATGCCACTTACTGATGTGCCTTGTCATGATACTCAAGTATTTCAAGTTTCATGTTGATATCGTTTAATGCTTTTAAAACATGTACATCAGTACTTCAATTAATATCAAATTTTAACAAAACTTCTTAGTTTAAAATGGGCATAAGGCCACAGATATTGCTAGTCATAATGGCACCCATTGTGTTACAGATCCACCTTGCCGTGATTATTAAGTATTGAAAGTTTCATGTCAATATCATTGATTGTTTACAATTTTTTCTACTTAATTCTTCATATGAAATTTTAACAAAAATTCTAAGTTAAAAAGGGCCATAACTCTAAAGCTATTGCTTACAACAGAGTAAGGCTCCTGTGTTACAGATGTGCCGTGTCATGTTAAGCAAATATTCAAAGTTTCATGTTGATATCTCTAAATATATCAGATACTTTTTGAATGATGGCTGACAACGACGCAGAATCATTTGCTGCCATAGTGATCCTAAAAGCTAGTATATTTTTCGAAAACAAACAAGCTTACATGACTTTGTCAAAGAATATAAAGCCTGGCAGTTCTGCTACAAATATCATAAGCATTGTTGAAGAGTACACAGTAAAATTAAAATAACAAATGAGTAATACCTCCAACTGCTTTTTCACTGAAAGGCAAGCGTTTGGATGATTTCCACCTGTACATAGTACTCCGTGGAACTGGGTAGCCCTCGAGTTGGTGCAATTTGTTTGTTGGTTTTACTGGAGCTGAAAAGAAAAGTTTTAAGTAACATTAGCTGTCTGAGACAGGCAATTGTTTGAACTATTTGAGGGTATCTGCTACAAAATATAATAAATTCATTATGATCCATTATTTTATTTTTCAAAATTTATTTCTTAGACTTGTCATTTAATGTGTTAAAATCATGTGTTAAAATCAATTTTAACAAATATTTTGAAAACCGCGAATGTGTAGATTTTTGTCCAATTAAGGTGCATGGGGCTTTAAATGACAAAATGTATATGAGTAATAATTATTGATGAACCTGAGGACCTTGCTGTTTTAGCATCTATTTATAGTCCTGGCAGCCATCTTGGTCAGCAGAGCAGAATGAGTATACTAGGTTTTTTGTACATAACTACATGCATACAGACGGCAGATTTAACAGATCACATGAACTCACCATTAACACCAATTAAAGTCTATGTTTTGGTAACTAACAGTAAATTTGAAATCACATTTATAATCATGAATATGACAATGTGCACATACATAAACTATGCTGTTGAAAGAGGTGTCTCATAACAGACTGTTTGGAGTTCACTGCCGGTGGCATAGCTGACATTCAAACTATCGCTGACCATCGATGTGTTTTTCGAGGTAGCTGTTGTCTTTACAGTTTTTGTCTGCAGACATTGTGGGAAATATCTGCAATAAAATACAAAAAATGGGTACTGTAAACAAATAATAATCTATTGCTATATATATATATGATTATAGGCACTTCTGATACATGTACAATATACATCATGGTTGTTAATTGTCAGAACAGCCAAACAATTGTGACAATTGAAACACGTTCAGATGATACTTCCATGGAAGTTTGACAGAAAATCGTCATCAATAAAATTTTGTAAAACTTTTTTTTTACCCAAGTCAACCCGACCATACCTAGAAAAACCTCCCGACCCTAGACTTTTTTTCAAACAAAAATGATAAACATGAAAAAAGGCATATTTTAGGTATTTTGATGAAAATAAATAAAATCAATTTAGGCCAACCCTACCTAAATTTTTTCAGACCGTTGGCCTAAACACAGATTAAAAAAAAAATAGGGGGGGGGGGGGGGGGGGGCAATGAAGACCGATATAAAAAATCTAGTGGTGGGTTAATATCAGTTAATATTATGAAGTTTGTATGAAGTCCAAATATTTACTATCTGGTCAACTCGTAGCTCACTAATATCAACCCGTACCCTAGTGTCCCTAGTCAACTTGTTCCGTATTTGGTTAACGTGAACGACAATTTTGGTCATAAACAACACAAACAGAGCAAGATCTTATTTAGAAATTATGAAACTGTGCAATTGAATTCAATTTTGTAAATCATGAAATATGTTATAAACAGACAAAAACTTGGCCATACAGTGAATATAAACCATGTGGAATGTCATGCAAAAAAAGGTTGGGTACGAAATGACCTAGGTACGAGTTGACCAGAAAGCACATGCTTTCAGGAAGGCTTTGGAGATAGGTCTGTGTTCTTGGGTCGACTAGAAACACAAGAAACAGGCAGAAATAACCGAGAGGAATGTAAATATACCTTTGAACATGATGAAAACACAGGAAAAATGATTAAAAATGCAATATATTAAAACAGGAAGTAAACAATAATACCGGTGCTAAAGTAAAACTATCCCGGGTGGATTGTCCTACCTTGAAAAAAAAGTGTTTTCCCGAGGTGCCAGGGCTGCCAGAACCCGGATTTAAGTATGGAAACTTGTAGCTAATGGACTAAATATGATCTGCCACAAAAATTGGGGAGGAAGCAGCTGTTTCCACAAGAAAAAATGGAAGATAAGCTTTGTTTATTGAGTACCTATCTTACGTGCCGCTTAGCACAACTGAGACTGAAAAAATAATTATTACTCTAGTATATTAATAAATAATATATCTGATAATGTAAAATAAACATTATTACTTACATTTTGTGCATAAAAGAGGTCCAACTTGAACACATTATGGCAGCTATACTGTACAATTAATTACGCAAATTACATAAGCGACATAAATTTTCGCGCGGAATGACGCACATGGTTTTAAAAATGGCAGACAACGACATGTTATTTTTGGTACAGTGGGAAGACCGTTTTATGTCGGTCATTGAAAGGAATGATATCGTTAGTCCACTGAAGGCTCAACATGAATACAGTGACGGTGAAGTGATAGTAGCTGTTTATGGGAAGAATAAGCAGAAAAAAAGATACGAAGCAGTTATCTGCGAAATGCATCGTAAGTATCACAGTAGTGGTGTATTAGGCGTAAAAAAGTTGTTTGTTTCTGGTAACCCCCCCCCCCTAATTTTTTGCCCCTCCCCTAAACTTTTTATTGACTTTTTTGAGAAAAAATCCCTAAAATAGAAATCTAGTAAAAATGTGTAAAATTTCCTAAAATCAATCAAATTGTGTAAGTAATCATACTAGAAACATGTTAAATGCATGATAAGGCTATAAATTAATGTTAAAATAGTTTTTTTAGCTTTTTTTGCACTAAAAATTTGTCTCCAAAAAAAAAAGTTAAAAAATACCCCCCTACCTATTTTTTTGGGCAATGTTACCAGAAACAAACAATTTTTTTTAGCATCCAGCGTCCTTGTGATTCCTTTCAGATCAAGGTAGAATCTTAAAATTTTTAAAAATTCTATAGGGCCAAAAAAAAATTACCTGTGTTTCCCGGTTACATGCCCCCGAAAATGTTTGGTTGGTCGGTCTATTTTTTTTTTTTTAGAAAGGGTCATACTTAGAATGGAAGCAGGTCAAAACGCCCTCGAGTCAAAATGCCCTCAAGTCAAAACAACCCCAATTTTTGGTTGCTCAAAAAAATACCTGCCAAATTTTCTGAAGACCAATCCAGGAGAATTAGTTTTGAATCCAGGAGATTTGGTGAAAATCCAGATCATTTTGTTAAACAAAGAACAAAATTGTTTGAAAAATCTTCAAAATTCTGTGGAGATTTATTACCCATAATCCAGCAGATTTAACCGAAAAAGAAAATTGGCAGTAAAATACAGGCCCCGCGCTCACAAAACTATTTGAGACTGAGACTCAGTCGTAAGTTGAGCTTGGTCTCAACTTTGAGACCAAGCTCAACTTTTGGTGCTCACAAAAACTCCAGTCTCAGGTTCAGGCTCAAGCTCAGTCGTAAGTTGATCTTTAGGATCAAATATTTGAGACCATTAAATAGGAGGATCAAATCTGATAAAACTGTCCCAAAATGCAACAAAGTTATCAAATTGGCCGACATAGTTCGTCGAAATCGGCGTTTACAGTACTTACGACGGATTGTACCGTTTGATCGGCGTATTTTTCGCGATAGGTTGAATCCACTGGAGCACCTCAGTGACACCGAGGTTTTCGATAGATACAGGTTCTATCCAGAAACAATTACTTACATATGTGGCTTGATTCATGTTGAACGAAGGACGCACAGATCTTGTCCTTTGACAACTTTGCAGACAACTCTGGTATCGCTTCATTTTTTTGCGCACAATGCACACTATATTGTCGTGGGAAGTGTCCACGGTGTATCCCGTGCCAGTGTTGGTCGGGCAGTGGCCCAGTTTTCTGATTCAATTCATAATCGACTCGACGAGTTCGTGAGTTTCCCGTCCGGGGACAATATCAGCGCTGTGCAGCGAGAATTCCACAGTGTTGCAGGTAAGCTGATTTCTTACAGCGTATACCATTGGTTGCCTATGTAAACAAAACGTCACTTCCGTCAGGGGGAGTAATTCATAAATCCTTATCTGGTACACTGGCGTAGCACTTGTTGTTTTGCAGGAGGTTTACTTACCCCTCACAATACGTTGGAGTGTATTGATAAAAGCGTGTTTACGCAACCAATGTACTACTCAAATAACTATGACATACGTATACATGTTTACAGTAATGCTTAAATGCACTTTTAAATATGCTATATTTGGCCATTTTACAAGTAGATCTATATCTTACCATGTAGTAGATCTACTAATGGCAGAACACAACCTATTGGTGTAGATCTCGATTCGATTTCAACCTTATGATCAGTGTAATTGTGTATTGAAATAAATAAGATGGTTTTAAACAAATGCAGATTGAAGTTACCGTAGACCTAAAGTTATAGATCTATTTCTGGATCTATGTACATGTAGATCTACGATTATTTTATCACTTCAGTTTCTAGTAGATATAGATTGATTTTAAACATTGCCACAGTTGTATTTTGCATTGCATTGTTATCATCACTTTCATAAAAATTATGCTGCTGTCTCGTATATCCGTGCCTCTTAACATTTTCATCGGCACTTGCTCACTCGCGCATATAATTTCAAAAATTATCTTCACTAATCTCGGAAGGAAAATGGTTAACTCAACAAATAAAAACAAGAACAATGACAAAATGATTATGAAAACACATAAAATTATTGCTTTTGTATGTCTAGGTCGGTGTTCTGAATCCTGTTGACTGGTAACCATGAAATCCGTGAATCCTTAAAAACTTAGTGTGAATGTAATTTGGGGTATTTTAGTAAAAATACAGCGTAGCGCATATATTAGAGCTGAAATAAACCACGCACGAATTTCAGGAGAAGGCTCGAAATTATGAGACAGAGGTATAATTAACAAGATATGTGTGTTAATCACGAAAAGGTTAACCTGAGAGCATCCTGCATGATTGGATTTAGATTACAATGCAGTATCAGGTACCCTACGTAACAAATCACTGGGTTACGCGGATATATTTTTTGTCATGTATGATTGGTTTGTTTGTTACTTTGTGGTGAATCGATTTTACAAAAACCAAGACGCAAATTATGATAGTGAAGGAGCCTATAGGAAATTGTGAAGGGGCCTTATATAGGCCCTCGTATAGAGTGAAAAAAACTTGAGACATTGCATTGATAAGCAAGTAGCTTTTGTATAAATGAAGCTTACCATCAATTTTCAGGTTTTCCTAATGTAGTTGGGGCAGTGGACGGAACCCAAATTCCAATTCAGGCCCCAAAGGAACACGAAGAGGATTACGTTAACCGTAAAGGTTTCCATGCCATTAATGCTCAGGTAGTAATGATTATGATGTAGAATTGTGATATGCATTACTGACTTGTTTTTCTTAAACATTGGTTGTTAAACATTCATAAGTGATAGTTAAATTCAATGAACAATTATTTAGACGTGTATGATTTATGCATTATGAACATCAAAACTAAATTTATGAAGTGTTTCCAATAGCGTACTCATCATACATGCATCATACACATTGGATAACAATGGGCATAACACTTAACTCACTGTGTATACATCGTACGTGTAATTTCATACAATCCTATATAGAAACAGGCTTAGAATTATGTAATACAGGCCATACCAAGGATGTTTGCAACCATATGTTCTGTACTCAGAATTGTTACACTAGTTCCATGCTTTCAAGGTAGGTATCAGAAATGGAAATGCTAACAGTTTTTGTCATAAACTTGACTGATATTGTATTGAGTGACTTTTCCCAGACATAAACAGTATGTACAAACACTGTAGATCTATCAGATGAATTTATCATAAAGCTCATGTAATTGTGATACTTGAACTAGCCACATGTTTTCTGCTTATATGTGATTCAATTCCTTTTTCTTTGCAGATGATCTGCGATGCTAGCTTTAAATTTCTGAATGTAGTGGCAAGGTGGCCAGGAAGCGTCCACGATTCTCGTGTGTTTCGGGAAAGTGAAATCAGTACTCGGTTTGAAGAAGGTTTGAACATTTTAGATTTTAATGTATGAAAGCAATATGTTGAATGCAATTTTAAGCATATTATAATATGGGATAAAATTTGTGTGAACCAAAATACTTTAGTCATACTACTAACGATAATTCAAAGGAAGGGGTTCTTGTGTGTTTTTGTACATATTACCATATGATATGGATTTTATTTTGGCAAATTATTTGCTAATGCTGAACAGTTATTAAAAAAACAAACATCATAGTCTTTGTTGAAGTTCTATATGTTTCTTCAATTTCAAATTTGTGATAACAAAAGCAAACATGCTCAGTAACATAACTATATGCATAAAAATCTCATATAAAATCAATAACAACACCAACGGGTTTGGTACAAAAAAAACACACATGTCCCTCACTGTGGGCCTTAACTTTGATAAAAATCATTCTACCTTAGAAATTTCCTGTCACTATAAACAATTATGCTTGGTAATTACCTGTGACTTTTTTTACTACCGTTATCAAAAGCAATTTAGTATGGATCATGAAGTAGCTTTTCTTTTGCTAAAATATATGGCGCTGTTATTCCTTTTTCATCTCTCTGTAGAGTCTATAATTTCCCCCAATATTTTAAAATTTTCAACGTAAATAAAGTGAGTCAAGTTGATGTATGAAAGCAGATTTGATAAAAATCAATAGTTTTGCCCCACCCCACGCATAAAACACCACCAATAAACCATCAAACTAGACATTTAATGACATACTAATAATAATTAAAATTCCCCTTTCAACTTTTCCCTTCATTAATTTCCCCACTTTTATGAGCCCGGTCCCCTTTCAAAAAAAAGTAAAACTGCAAACTCACATGTATCTGAAGACATATCACAGCATTGTTACACATCACATAGAGTACAATAAATAACAAGAGATGTTTGTTAAACACTTATGCCCCCATGTCAGCACCATAGTAAGACATGTAAAAGGTAATGTTCACTTTGAAATAAAAATGTAAACAAGAGGATCATAGATCCTGGGACGCTCACCTGCTAAACATGACCCAACTTTAAACGTGACCTTAAGGCCATCAAGATAAACATTATGTTTTTTCTATTATTTGACCTTTTGACCTAGTTTTTTACCCCACATGACCCAACTTCGAACTTGACCTTAAGGTCACCAAGATAAACATATTGACCAAACTTCATAAAGATTAAAGCAAAAATGTGGCCACCAGAGTGTTAACAAGGTTTTCCTATTATTTGTCCGCTTGACCTAGTTTTTCACCCCACACGACCCAACTTCAAACTTGACCTAGATTTGATTGAGATACAACTACTGACCAAGTTTGGTGAAGATCAAAGCAAGAATGTGACCTCCAGAGTGTTAACAAGGTTTTACTATTATTTGACCTTTTGACCTAGTTTTTGACCCCAAATGACCCAACTTCGAACTTGATCTATATTTCATTGAGAAACAACTACTGACCAAGTATGGTGAAGATCAAAGCAAAATGTGCTAGAGTGTTAACGGTGAATTGTCTAACGGACTGACAGACAGACGGACGACGGACAAAAAACAATAACAAAAGCTCACCTTGACACTATGTGGCAGGTGAGCTAAAAAAAGTGATGACCTATTTAGTATTGATGTTGGTCTATATAGAGATTATAATGAAGTTTTAAGAGCCTGGACCAAACCTTTCTTCAGTTATTGATCTGAAACCATCTGGTATATTTCTTGAAGTTATTACCTATTTAATTACCTCAACATCAATAAGAGTCATCTACTGATAACACTAACATACATGAAAAGTTCAAAGATCAAGAGGTTAAGCATCCATGAGTTATTGTATGGAAACCATTCGGTTTCCGACTGACAGACCAACAACCATGTGCAAAGCAATTTACCCCTCATTAAAGATGGGTTGGTATACTGAAAATTGAAATTTGAGCAAAACTTGTATAGTAACTTAACTATAACACAAATCATAGGACATACATCCCAAGTAACAATGTCACTACAGATTTAAACACATGTGGCATAAACGTATTACAAAAGTTGGTAAATATAACAATTGCATGTGTCTACATATTAACAAAGTGAACATTAACATTACATTGTATTATGATAGTGTGATAAATTGTACATGGTTAACAAATTCTTTATCTGTTCAGGTGAGCTCATTGGCAATCTCATTGGTGATAGCGGCTACCCCTGCAAGAGATATCTACTGACTCCATACCTTTCCCCACGCACTCCAGCACAGGTAAGAATAATGCTATATTGATTTGATTGAGAGGATCTCAATAACTCAATATAATGGATCATAATTACACCGAGAATAACCACATAACTGTTTAGAAGAAAAATCAGTACATTTTTTACAACAAGCAATTTTGTTGAATTGATATGACGACTACCCACATGTTATCAGTGTTATTGCGCATCTTGATTGTAAGGCGAAATGCATTGGGGTTTTGATTAAATTATTGAGTTTTGATACTCGTTCTGGCGACAGACATCATCATCATTCCTTTCTTGTATAATATATATATGGGAAAACAAGCCACACCCACTGGCAGTCAAATAGATAATCTAACAAGGGGTGATAACAAACCAAATTTCTAACTAAACCTACATTTTACAGAGACACAGATTTTTACCAAATTTCATTAATATCAGGTCAAAATGTGACCTCCAGAGTGTTAATAAGGTTTTTCTTTGAAGGGACCTAGTAATCTAGTTTTTGACACCAGAGGACCCAGTTGCAAACTTGGCCTAGATTTTACAGAGAGGAACATTGTGACTAAGTTTCATAAAGATGAAGTCATAATTTCGACCTCTAGAGTGTAAACCAGATTTTTCGTCAATTTGACCTAGTTCTTTCCTAGTAAAGAAATTGACCTAGATCTTTATGCACCATACATCCAATAGTATGGGTACAATGAAACCCCCCTTTTTCAGGTGTTGACAAGTGTTTAGAGATTTTTAGCAGCAAAATATACCTTATATGTTATTTTCAGGAACGTTTTAACGTATCTCTGTGCAAGACGAGGGTCATAATAGAGCAGTGCTTCGGCATCCTGAAGCGCAGATTTCCTTGCTTGTCATACAGGCTTAGAGTGCCACCATCCAGAGCAGCAAAAATCATAGCTGCCTGTGTTGTTCTACATAACATCGGTCTGAACAAAGGTGACATTCTGACACGAACAAGTCAAATAAAAAACGATGTTTTAAATATTGAAATGCAGGTTTATAATGGGCCAGACAATGGCAACACTTATAGAGACCACATTGCAAATACATTTTTTAACTAGTAAATACATTTCACTGGGTGATATAAAACACTGGTACCATTTTTCAGTGTAGCAGTACCACATGTCTTTTGGCTACAGTTGCAAGAAGAAATATGTAAAATTGGAAAATAGAATACCCATAAATATTTTATTTCTTCATAGATTTATATGAAATATGCTTAAAGTATATGCCATGCTAAGGGGGGAAATATTTGCTTTCCATGAAACAATAAATGTTTTTCAGCAGCTCTACCAATTTGTCCACTGCCCTGTGAAACCTACACGTTCCACGGTTCTGCCTTCTTGTAACTGTAGCCAAAATTAATGTGGTATTGCTACACTGATTTTTTAGTTTATAAATGCATGTTCCTATACAGGTTGGTATTCACAAAGCATCTAAAGTGAAAACTTGAACATTTTGACTAATGTTAAGAATTTACAGATTATTGTAGCTGAAGATTTAACAGTTTAGCTAATAAACTTTAGGAAATTTTAAGATATTATAGAAAAATTTAAGTATTTCCTTTAAATGCTTTGTGAATACCGCCCATGTACAATATATCTAATAAGCTAACACTGTTTTTCAAAATAGTAATGTACATATCCTCAATAACCTAGTAATGTGTCAACAATTCTACTGAACATATACTTTTTACTAATTTCAAGTGGACCAAGAAGAGACAAGAAGGCTGCTGTAACTAATAACTAGTTTCATGATTGTAATTAAGTGAGTAATTGAATTTCAGGGTGGCCACAGATAATGAAGAATAAAAGTCCCTGGTAATTACCTGATTTTTCCCTGACTGAAAGTTGATTTTCCATTATTATTCGCACAGTTCACAAGTGAGATACATTTGAAAATATTGCTTCCAACCTCCCCTTACAGCCATACATTGAACCACCAAATTCATTACTTATACCAATTTTATAATTCATACATGATGCTAACAGTCTGTTTCAAGAAATATCTGTATTTAAAAGTCATAAAGAGAAGCTACCAGTAGACACATTTTAACTGCTATGTCTGTGGAATTCTCATATCATTCCCTGATATTTGACCAATTATGAAATTCATTGAATTTCCAATGTAGAAAATGTCCCTGATTTCCAGAGTCTGTGGCCACCCTGTCAAATAATTGTAGTTAATCATTTTTTTTCACACATGAGATGCGCAAGATAAAGCTCTGATTCAGCTCAACAAGATATTAGTATATTATATGAAATTGTTAGCTGTGAAAGGGTAATTTGGTACTGGTTCTGAAACAGTCCATGAATAAGCCATCTTAAAGGACAAGGTTCACTTATGGCTTAATTTGGCCGTGTGATTTTTCAAAAAATAAAAATACATGTTCCTATAAATCTGTCCTATAATTCAAATAACTTAACATTTCCTGTGTAAAAAATAAGCACACATATCCCAATATCCCTTGTAATATGTTGACAAAGCTGCCAAGAAAATGACGTATATGTCATGTTCAGGTCAAAATGTCATTTTTGGCCATTTTCACGACTATTAACGACATAAATCCTTCCCAAAAACCATGATGGCACTCTTGCGACACTTTTATATTTTCACATAACCAGTGTTTTGCAAGTCTTCATATATGTGCAAAATATCAAAGTGTCGCAAGAGTGCCATCATGGTTTTTGGGAAGGTTTTACGCAATAAAAAGCCATTAAAATGGCTAAAAATGACATTTTTTGGTAAACTAACCAATTTTAAGTAGATTTGTCGACATATTACAAGCGAAATTTAGAAAAGTATGCTTAATTTTTTGAAAGACAATGTTAGGCTATTAGAAACATAGGACAGATTTATAGGAAGTTGCATTTCTATTTTTCAATAAAACTCAGGGCCAAATTAAGCCATAAATGAACCTTGTCCTTTATGCTTAACAATGGTTTAACACAGAATAACCGTGAATTATTGTTATCTAACTAACTTTCGAAAGATAAAAAATCATCAGCAAAGCTGTTTTTAAGTTGCGTTTCAATAGCTTTGCTTCTGAGCTGAAACAGAGCTTTATCTTGCGCAATATCATTCAAAAGTTTCTCTTTATTTAATGTAAATAACTCTTGCGCATTAGCAATACTTTGCTGTTCATGTAGAAGCTTTTGTTGAAATAGCTCGACTTCTACGGCAGCCCGCTTCACTTCTAATAAGTACAATTCATCATGAGGGCTCTTCCTCTTCTTGTCTTTTCTTGGTCTTACTGAAATTAGTAAATAAATGAATTATTTAACAGTTCATGAAAGTTTAAACAATTGTTTTATTAAGTTGTACCAGTCTGATCAAGGTACGAATTATACAGACCATGTATCATCCAGTACCAGGTCACTAGATGACCATGTAACTAATAATATCCAGCGATAGACTGGTCAATATTACAAACAAGAGGGCCCAAAGGTCCCTAGGTCGCTCACCTGTCGAACTTGACCTAGATTTTGTTCAGATGATCATTGTGACCAAGATTCATACAGATTAGGCCAATATTGTAACCTCTAGTGACTACACAAGGTTTTTATAAGATTTGACCTAATGACCTAGTTTTTGACCCCAGACAAACCAATATCGAACTTGACCTAGATTTTGTTGAGATGATCATTGTGATTAAGTGTCATAAAGATTAAGTCAAAATTGTGACCTATAGCGACTAAACAAGGTTTTTCTATGATTTGACCTGGTGTCCTAGTTTTTGACCACAAACGACCCAATATCAAACTTGGCCTAGATTTTGTTGTGATGATCATTGTGACCAAGTTTCATAAATATTAGGCTAAAATTGTGACCTCTAGTGTCTACACAAGCCAATTGTTGACGGACGACAGACGGACGGAAGACGGACGAAGAGTGATCACAAAAGCTCACTCTGTCACTTTGTGACAGGTGAGCTAAAAATATGGACCTGCAAAAAATATGGACCAGCTGCTGAAATTAACGTTGTTCATTGCATGACATCATAGATACTGTGACGCTACCATAGAGCGTGACGTTGCGCATACTTTTCTATTTGTAGCGTTTTTTATAGAATAGAGATGTTGAATAGATGAATTTGAAGAGACGATGATGTAGAATAGAGATGTTGATGTAGAATAGAGATGTTGTTGTAGAATAGAGATGTTGAAGAGATGAAGTGAAGAATTGAGATGTTGTTGTAAAATAGAGATGTTGTTGTAGAATAGAGATGTTGATGAGATGATGTTGAAGAGATGATGTTGTAGAATAGAGAAGTTTTTTTAGAATGGAGATATTGTTGTATAATAGAGATGTTGTTGTAGAATAGAGATGATATTGTGGATAGGTTGTTGTACATAGATTGTTGTACAGAAGAGATGCTATTGTACATATATTGTTGTACATAGGTTATTGTAGCAAATTGAGGCTGTTGTATAGAGGTTATTGTAGAGAAGAGATGTTATTGTACATATAGTGTTGTATAGAGGTTATTGTAGAGAAGAGATGTTATTGTACATGTAGTGTTGTACAGAGGTTGTTGTAGAGAAGAGATGCTATTGTACATAGATTGTTGTATAGAGGTTATTGTAGAGAAGAGATGCTATTGTACATATAGTGTTGTACAGGGGTTATTGTAGAGAAGAGATGCTATTGTACATATAGTGTTGTATAGAGGTTATTGTAGAGAAGAGATGCTATTGTACATAGATTGTTGTACAGAGGTTATTGTAGAGAAGAGATGTTATTGTACATAGATTGTTGTACAGAGGTTGTTGTAGAGAAGAGATGCTATTGTACATAGATTGTTGTACAGAGGTTATTGTAGAGAAGAGATGTTATTGTACATATAGTGTTGTACAGAGGTTGTTGTAGAGAAGAGATGTTATTGTACATAGATTGTTGTACAGAGGTTGTTGTAGAGAAGAGATGTTATTGTACATAGATTGTTGTATAGAGGTTATTGTAGAGAAGAGATGTTATTGTACATGTAGTGTTGTATAGAGGTTATTGTAGAGAAGAGATGCTATTGTACATAGATTGTTGTACAGAGGTTATTGTAGAGAAGAGATGTTATTGTACATAGATTGTTGTACAGAGGTTGTTGTAGAGAAGAGATGCTATTGTACATAGATTGTTGTACAGAGATTAACTTGTCTCCGTATGTCATTGAACACGATTCTAATATAAGACAACATCGTAGACCCAAAGCTCGCATTCGACTCTTTATCATAAAGACATAAACAAAAAAATATTGTCAACTTACGAGTTGAGTTTGTCGGCAATTTCTTGCCATAGCTGATCCTTGGCCTTGCCAGACATAGTCGCCCCTTTAAACCTCGAAAACAAACCCTCGTAGTTGTCGTTTATGAGGGAGACAGAGAACATTCTGCCCGTTTTCTCCTCTGCCATTGTTGACAGTTGAAGTGACAGCAGACGACTAATGAAACCGGAAGTTGCGCGAAAGCCGCTTACAGCATTAATAATGAGGTTCAACTTACGACCGAGATTCAGTTCATTTGCGACTGAACTTGAAACGCTATGTGAGCACCGATTTGAGCTTAGGCTCATTTGAGTCAGAAGTTCAGTCGTAGCTGAGACTGAGACTGAACCTGAGAAAAAAGTTTTGTGAGCGCGGGGCCAGGAGTCTTTTGGAAAGTCCAGGAGATTCGCCATATATATCAGGGAGGCCACAGACTGGAAACCAGGGAAAATGGTTGAAAAATTCTCTGCAGGAAAACATCAGGGAATTTGAAAATTTGAAAAAATCTGGGAATTAGGCCATCCTTAAAAATTGTTTGTTTGCTGTGCTCCGACTGACTCACCAAAATTAGCCCCGACTCAAATTTTATTATGGCTCTGTCGAAGAAAATGTTTTTTTGGACATTCATTTTTCCTTGATTTCTGCTCGTTATTCACTTCTGCTCATTAGTACAATGTCAATTTCGTACTGTCTGTGGAATATTCAGTTATTAAGCATATTTGAAGTATGGTATAAGGTTGTTCTGGCGAGGACACGTGAATAAGAATTTTACATAAAATTTGTCTTCCAAAAAAAAAGAAAATAAAAAAAATCCCGACCTACCGACCCATCTGAAAAAGTCTGGGTCGGAGCACAGCAAACAAACACTATTTTAAGGATGGCCTTATCAGGGAATTTTGTAAGTTTGAGAGAAAAATATCTTTATTACTTGTAAATTCTTTTCTTGGCCTAAATAAGCTGTAATTCAAATTTAGCAACACTGTTCAATAATAAATAAATGAACACAGGTACAAGTACATGTAACGACTGTGGTATGATGCAGCCCTGGATTTAACTCGCAACTTCGCGCACTCAAATTTGTGGCAGTCATATCACTGCAAAAATTCAGGGAAAAGAAACTCATGGTCAGGGAAAATTCAGGGAATTTCATAGTTGGATTTCCGTGGCCAGGGTATTATATGTACTTTTAACTTGTATCATTCATTAAACTCCACCCAGCTAATGTTGTTGAATTATGTCCGGAAAGAGTATTTCTTTACTTTTCTAAATATGTAAAAATTCTTCGAAATTGTAAATTAAAACTTGTTTTACAGTAACTAATACCAGACCCATTTACCCAGCTTTTGAAAGAGGAGTGCGAAACCAGGTTCGAAGCCGTGTATACCTGAGATGATAAGACACTGTTTGACTGTTATTTCAATCTATTTTCAGCTAACAAGAAGTTCCTTACAGTGCAGGCAAAGCTTCCACCAAAGATCACATTTTTTGAGGCTAAACGTCTACAATCTGGTAGGTGTTTATATGGAACAAAATTTAAAAATCACATTCTTTTTACAGACATCTGTATCTTCACACTATTAGTGGGTACAAAACCAAACTACTGATCTGGGCATCAAAGTCAAATACTTTTGAGTTATATGTGAGCATTCGAAAGTTTTATTTGGGTCATACGATGTTTGTAGGGATAATATCTGGGCCAAGTGGTAAAACCAGTCCCGATTTCATTAGGTAATTCGGGTTTACTGCTGCAAATTGTTTTGCATAGTGTTATTAGGACGGTACAGTACTGATAATCTTTTTTTTCAGTGGAGAAACGGTCGGATGCGCCTGCAGTGAACAAGCATGTTGTGCCTTCTTCAGTCAAACCAGGTGAGTGATGTCGGGCCAACATGGTCCTTGTTTTCAGCCAGAGTGAATTCTTTTGGAATAGTTTGGAAAAGCTTCTGTCTGTGATACAAGTTGTGTTTTTCGTCAGAATTTAGTAATAAATTGGTCATTATGTTGATAGATTTTATATACCGGTAGGTCAACTTGGGCCAAAAGTAGTTAACAAGGTTATTTTGAAATTCCTTTCGTATCATTCAAGCTGTACTTTTTTGCATTGAATCTTTGTTTAAATTGGTAAGAATGTTTTTGTTGGGTATTTAGGTCAGGTATTAAACAGAGCCATCTAGGGCCAAAATGTATTATGTCAGCATTTGAAATTTGACGCGGGAATGACGGTATTAGATAGGTTTAGATAATGATTTACCTTTTCAGTGGAGAAACTGAAACTGTCAGATGCACCTGCAGTGAACAAAGATGCTGCTGCAGTAAACCGGCATGTTGTGCCTTCTTCAGTCAAACCTGTGTCAGAGGATGTTCCTGGCAGTCATTCCACGTCAACATCACACAAAGGTGAGTGAAACAGGGCTGACATGGTACTCTTGTTTTTAGCTCTTGGCACCAGTCTATTCAGCGGTTTCTCTGGGTTCAGAAACTAGGTCACAACATTAAATCTTCGGCAATAGTTGTACTCCGGAACTCAAGCTAGACCCGGTTTTTCCAATAATCTGGCCCGTGCGGCCGGTACAAATAAACCATGTCTATGACGTAGAGCAATACAATTGCTATGGGATTATACATGTATGTTTTGATTTTTAAACTTGAAAAAGAAGTTATAAACAACATCAAACAACTAAAAACATATTAATGGCTACCATCATATAAATACGTTACATTGAAATAAGACCATTTCGGTTGAGAAATTTGAATTATAAATGATTAATCTATCATGAAGTTTACATAGAATACATAGCGATAAAGTGTGCTTGTACCGGGTCCGTATGGGAAAAACCCAGTTCCGGAGTAGAACTATTCCTGTGTATGCAATTCAAGCTGAATTTTTGTGTTTAGTCATATAATAATATTTTTGATTATGAAGATATCAAGGTCCAGTTCAAACAAGAGCCATTCACCCATTGTAATGTATGCATTAAATGTATGACACTAGGTCAAATTGCTTAGGTGAGAAATTAAGGGCCATCTTGACCCTCTTGATGAGGCAACAGCATATAAAATTTGACCAGTTTAGAGAAATGTTTATGCAAGTACTGGTCACGATACTGATATTCGTTTTTTATCTTTTCAGTGAAGAAACTGCCAGATGTGCCCACAGTGGACAAGCATGTACGGGTAGTTGTACCTTCTGTCAAACCCGAGATGGATGATGTTGGCCTACACTCTCCAGCTTCCAAGTCGAAAAAAGACTCTGGGTAAGCAAAAGATTTTACTTGGCCTTTGAATTCCATATCTGTCCGAGACACAAAAAAGGATCAGGCCTACCCTACCTAGACTTTCTAGACTGTTGCCCTAAACTATTTTATTTTTGGCCTCAGTAAGAATACATCCATTTCTTCACAATATATTATATGTCACTCAACCCTTTTATGTGTGTAATTTGTGGCATTTTAATATTTTGTTAGTTTAGAGGAACTTAACATGATGCTGCGATCCTCGATCCTTTGTACATGTCTGCTTCGAATTTTGTTTTTCAGCTCACATTGACAAGGTGAGCTTTTGTGATCGTATGATGTGTGGCGTGCGTCTGTCCATAAACTTTTCTTTCAAATAACTTTTGAACCACTGCCAAATTTGATGAAACTTCGCAGGCCTTTACCAATTTCATACAGAACTCTGGTTGCCATGGCAATTAGAAGGAAAATCTTTGAAAATCTTCTATAATATAAAACCGTAACACTGTGTTCATGTAATATTTTCAGTTGGGAAGATGAATGCAGAAGTATGCGGAGAAAAATAAGGAAAATTGAGGATCGGGTGTCAGAAATGGAAAAAAATGTCCAAAAGCGTGGCAGCGACGAAGACGACGCTATGTCCTTAGTAGGGCATTTGAATGCCAACAACCATATGGATGTGGTGTCAGTGCTAGCTCAGCACTTTTTTACAGCTGAGGAGCTTAAATCGCATTCACGAACTGGAAAAAAACTGTTAAATGTAACGGGGAACCGAGGCCAGCGCTTGATGCCGCCAAACTGTTCCAAGTTCAAAGGTTCTCAATGATTAAGACTGGGATGATGAAGGCTGAATTCATTAAAAAGTTTGAGAACATGCAAAAAATCTTAAGGAGGAAGTAGATCTTAGATGTTGGAAAACTGCATCATTCTGTTGAAAAAACAAAACAGTTTTGTTCAATTGTGTTCAAGTTCAATTAAGTTTTAAAAAGGAAGAGGAAGTAGATCTTAGATGTTGGAAAACCGCATCATTCTGCTGAAAAAACAAAACAGTTTTGTTCAATTGTGTTCAAGTTCAATTAAGTTTTAAAAACAAAAATTGTGATGCGTAAGGAACACTAGTTTTAAGTTATTTTTTTATATTACTGTAAGTTTAAGAAAACTAATTGTGATGTGTAAGAAACACTAGTTTTAAGTATTTTTTTTTACATTACTGTGAAAATTGAAGGGTCTGGCATTAAACCAGTTGACAAGTGTCATGTTTTTGTCTGTTCGTAATTATTCCAGATTTAACCATCTGCATTCTGGATTTCATATAAATAATAATCTTTCCATAATATAGGAAAAATTTCGCCCATCCATCTACATGTCATACCTGGTTCATAACTCGAGAGAGGTTAATGCTCAGTTATAATGTCTACAACAGTTACATTAAAGTATGAACTGTTCATGAATTGGAACAGTTCATACTTTAATGAAATTTTCATGAATTTGGCATTCATGAACAGTTCATGTCCAAAACGTGAAGTCTAAATGAGACAATAGAGATATATAGCAAAAAAGTTCATGAACTGTTCATGAACATCTATTTTCATGAACTGTATCCTAGTAGTATCAGTTTGTCCTTGAAAATTTCATGAAAATTGTAATTATGAACAGTTCATATTCAATGAAATTTTCATGAATTTGGCATTCATGAACAGTCCATGTCCAAAACGTGAAGTCTAAATGAGACAATAGAGATATATAGCAAAAAAGTTCATGAATTGTTCATGAACATTCATTTTCATGAACTGAGTACATAAAATCAATTAGTCCTTCAACAGTTCAGGATTTATTGAAAAACTTTTGTGCATGAGAAGTACTTGAAAAATCCTTGGTGGTATGACTCATGCCCTGTTCATGAACCATGCCCAGTTCATGAATTGATATTTCATGGTCATTTCAAGAAAAGCTCATTTAGAGTTCAAGGACTTTTATCGATTTTTTTATGATATATGGAAATGAACTATTCATGAATATTTCATGAAAACTTCATGAACTGTAACTGTTCATTTCACAGGGGTAAACCAGTGAATACATCAGACAAATCAACTGGAAAGGAATGTCAAGAAACAGGCACACAACAGCGTGGGATAAAAGAGGTCTTCCACTGTTACAGTATCTGAGTTGCTGGATAAAATGGATAAGCAAAATGAAGAATTCAGTAAGATTGTGAAAGAACAGCACACTGAAAAAATGAACAAATTTGATCGCTTTTTGGATCTGTATGAATCCTCAGTAAAAAAGCAGTAATACTACTAGTGTATTACTTGCTCATGTATTAACTCTTTTATAAGAAGTTGTTTGTCTGTTTAATGACAAGTTGTTTGCCTGGCCCCAATTCCACGAAAATACATTTTGCTCAGCTAAGTCTGCTATTTTGAATTTATTTTATAACCACAATTATAGTCTTGTTATGTAGATTGATTCCAGAAACCATGTATTTATTGCTAAATTTTAATATGGTAGCTCGACTATTCGAAGAATATGAGAGCTATTACAGTCACTTGTTCGTCGGCATCGGCTTTGCATATGGTTAAAGTTTTACATGCAAAACTAACCTTGGTTATATTTCAATAACCAATGCATATATTGGATTGAAACTTTACACTGGCTTTCCCTGCCATGTAATCAACCATGTTAGATAACTCTGAATTTAATGCAAATTATGGCCCTTTTTTACTTAGAAAATGTGGTTAAGTTTTGCATGTAAGTTACTAATAAGGCCATATCTCACATAGTATCTGTGCTATGGCATTGAAACATACGACACTTGCTTACCATCATAAGGCAATGGTACTTGTCAAGGGCAATAACTCTATAATGATTATTATTTGAGTTCTGCCCATTTTAACCTAGAATTTTCTTGGTTAAAGTTTTACATGCAAGTTTTATTGCGACCATATCTCAGCTACTATCCATGATGCTGCATTGAAACTTATCTCAGTTGTTTACCATAATCCGTCAATGGTGACAGCTCTAGTTGTTGGTGCTATGTCACATTTAACACAGAATAGTCATGGCTAAAGTTTTACATGCGAGTTACATTCACATCTCGCCTATTATTCATGATGTTGCATTGAAGTTTATCGTCAATAGTACTGATCAAGTGCAATGACTCCACTATGCTTTTAATTGAAGTTAAGGACCTTAAACATGCGAAGTCTTAGTTAAAGTTTTACATGCAAGTTACTATCATTGCCATGCCTCAAAAACCATTGTACATATTGGAATTTACCATTAGCCTTCCTTGCCATGTAGTCAACCAAGTTGCATAACTTTTGTTTCATATTATAGCACAAAGTGCTGTTTGCCATGTCATCAACCAAGTTGCATAACTTTTGTTTCATTTTATAGCACAAAGTGCTGTTTGCCATGTCGTCAACCAAGTTGCATAACTTCTGTTTCATTTTATAGCACAAAGCGCTGTTTGCCATGTAGTCAACCAAGTTGCATAACTATTGTTTCATTTTACAGCACAAAGTGCTCTTATTTGTATATTTATAGCACAAAGTGCTGTGTGTATGTTTATAGTTCACCTGAAAACAAAGTGCTGAAGTTGAGTGTTTAGGAACCACTGAAAGGACTTGAACCAAACTTTACAGGAATCTCTAAATGGCCGTCTTCAAAGATCGTGTCATCGGTTCCAGTCTGCAGCATATGGTCAAGGGGTCAAAATAAAGTTTTATAAGTGAAAACACTATTAAAGACGTGTACTCCTAAACCAACCAATATGTTTTCACCAAACTTTATTGAAATGCTCGCTATATTATATGTAATAAAACAATCCATGTGATGTATTCAATATTGCCTTTGTGTCTGAATAATGAATCTTTTTATTTTGCACATTGATCAATATAATTAAATTAAGAAGTAAATGGTGGAAATAGCCTCTGTATACCTATTTTTTGGTGTGCAGTGTATTTTCATTAAAAGGATAATATACATGAGTTTTAAAGCCTAAGCTTTGAGTTATACATTGTATTCGGAATAATTGCAGTACTGTAATTCTTTCAGATTGTGCTTTAAACTTTTGTTTACAATGTTGACTGTTGGAAGTTGAGTTCATAGAAAAGTTGTGTTCCTTATATTTTATCTTAAAAAATATTTGTTCATAGGAAATGAATCTGTTGAGCACCTCCTGTGATTGTTCTAGTTAGCTTGACTTTTCGAAGAAAAACGTTGAGCTCAGTCGTCTGTGTTAGTAAAGTTTATTGTAAGACAATATTTCTCAAAAACCTATCAAAGGTATCCATTTGAAACTTGGAATACTTGTTCACTATCAAAAGGGCCATACACTACAACAAGGTAGATAACCATGTTTTCTCTATTTCTAGAGTTATTTGCCCCTGTTTGGACTTGTAACTTTTTGGTAATTTTTGTAGTAAAAGTTAAATTTCCTCAATAACTATCAAAGATATCTTCTTGAAACTTTAATATACTTGTTGAAGGTGATATTGTGTAGACAGTAGGAAGTAATTCTGGAATTTGTTATTGCACCTTTACAACTTATAAGCTTTGGTTTAGGTCAAAATTCTCAAAATCGAGGTATTGGCTTGTAACTTGACATACTTCAGTGACGAGTCACGTCTGATTTCATTATGTAGGTAGACAAGCAGATGTACCTCTATAAAGGATTTTGATGGGAGTTATTGCCATCAGAGGGATTGACTTCAAAGTCAACACAGTATGAGAAAGTCGAGCCTCCAGGACTCGTAGGCAGTGCTCATGTCTATTTATTGTTCTAGTTTATCCTCTGATAGTTATCTTAGGATGTTTAGCTCACCAGAGCACTTTGTTGTTGTAAAGCATTTGACCGTTAATTAAGACTCTAGATAGAGGTTTATTTGTGATGTAATCTTTAAGAAAATTTGTCTTTTTAATGTACAATATAGGTCAATTTGCAACTGGCCACTATGTTTTGTGTCTTTGAAAGTTATGTTCACAACTGGGTCACATGAGGCCAAATACCATGATATTTTTACTGCTTCAACTGAAGTTGAATGTCCTCGGGTGAGCGGTTTAGGGCCAGTGGCCCTGTTGTTTGTTCTTTTTGTTAACTGGAGAAAATAAAAACAATATAAAAAACTAGTAAAAAGTATTATGTTCCATATTTTATTTGTATATTATGATAAACACTTCAGCATATTAATGTTCCTTGCATAACATGTATAACACTTTCATACATAACCAATTGGTTTGACAAAGACTTGTCTACAATGTTCCGGTTGAAGCTAGATATTTAATTTTAAAGAATTGGTAAATCAATCTTGATAGATAACAGGAGTGTCTGTCATCATCTTGCCTTCTATTAAAGCATACGTGTTAATAAGTAGTCAAGACATGTCAAAAAATGTTCCACTGGAATGTATATACCCTTTCACTTAAAATGTGTTGTATAGTTACGAGATATTAACCTGATCCTGACCACTATGCATGAATATATTACACGTTTTTATGCAGAATATCTCACTTTCTACCAGTAAGTTGTGCATAATCGGTTCTTTAGATTTGTTTGTACGTGTAGTACACTTTGTGCGTATTTGTGATTTTGTGATACTTCACGCTTTTGAAAACATACAATCGGAGTTATTATATACATAAGAAAGCAACTGTTAATTTTGCTAAAAGAATAACGTGGATCAGGTTGATATCTTGCCACTATGGACAACTATTCCTTATACACATACTATGCATTTAACAACTGCATAATTTGCTGACGCCTTGCAACACCCTGATCTGCATTTCTGTAGAGGTTCTAAAACCTATTCGGGTGTCCATCATCATCCCTATCAAAAAAATTTGCCAATACATCCTCATGTAAAATACAAAGATTATGTAAAATACACCCTGATGTGATAGTAGTTACAATGTCCTCAATGTCATGAACAGTTATCTCTCTAAGCCTTCGGAAACGCCCTTTAAGGTGGCCAAAGCACCGTTCAACCACCTGGCGTGTAGAGAATAAAATTTTATTAAACCGCCTTTGTTGAGGACCTAACCTTCCATTATCTCGAAATGGAGTTATGAGCCATTGTCGTAATGGGTATGCACTATCAGCAATTATAATCTCATCCTGGTCCATCAATAACCCTGCCTCTGCTTTAGCAAATAGTGAAAACATATAACCGGAGTTAAATATCAACATAAATTACATTGCTAATAGAAGGTAAGAGGATCAGGTTAATATCTCCGCATACATCCGCATGCAATATCGAGTACACCGTATAGCTGTGATGGCAATACAATTCAGACTAGTAAAATATACAGGTAGGTAATATTGTTCCATTCAGGAGTTTTACCAATTGAGCTGCATCATAACATGATTTCATGAGTACAACCGATGAAGTATTAAATAAATTAATTATTGAGTGACGATGCCTTCTGCACTGGCATTCAATGTTGGTCAACCGACGAAATATAAATAGAAATACGAGCTGAATCGTATTGAATGATAGGCGCACTATACCTCTGAAAAACGAGTGACGATAGCTTTGTTGACCCTCTTTATTATACCATGTACTGTAGATTGCCCAACACCAAAATACTGGGAAAGTTCCCTCATACTTTCTTGGTTTGACATGTAGGTGAGAAAAATGAGAAGCTGCTTTGCTAGATCAATTTCGTCATGCCCACCAGGATTTCTTGACGTTATTTCATCGGTAATGGCAGGAAATATTTCTTCGAACATACCTCGAGTTATTCTAAAATGCTGCAGAAAGTCCTTTTCAATGAAATGATGAACTACTTCTTCCGCATATCCTGTTACGCGCGGAATGTGAGTTCTTCGTAGTTTGACAATATAATTTTAATAAAAGATTAATTTTCTCATTTCAAAACTCATATCATCGTCAAATATATAGTCTAACACATTGAAAATCACGAACTGATCCGCCATGATTGTTTACCCTAGAGTCGCTACTCCATGTACCCCAGACGTTCGGTTCATCGGAGTCCATGACATGCGCAAACAACAACATCCGGATGTTATTGCTCACTCTCGAGTCGCTACTCGGGTAACAAATGAAGTCGGCCTTAAGGTCACAGTTGAAGGTCAAATTTAAGATTTTATGGATCATTTCTTTTTTATGCATGGTGGGAGTAGATGTAACCTTGCACATTTTAGTTGGTGCGTTTTTTCAACGTGCACGAGGCTCGACATAATTTGCCCGAGAGCATGAATTTCTAGTACACAAACTCGTTTCCCACAAAGGTCTGTGGCACTGATAAAAATTATCTAACTTAACATGCCCGATAATATGAAAAATGCCCAACAACCTAACAAAAAAACGACTTAACCGGTCCAAGTTTCAGCTGTCAAAAAGCTTTTAAGACATAGTTTCAGCTATAACAAAGCTGAATGACCTAGTTTCAGATAAAAAATGCCTAACCCAATCGACACTAAATAGCGCAATTGAGCGCTTTCTTACGTTTACGAAATTCAACAGTGTTCATGATAGCTACTCTCCAATTGCCTCGCCCGAAACTACATCGTTTCTAGGCTCTGCATTATCGCTAGTGTATTAGCGGTATTGCTATTTTTAGACAGGAGAATCCAAAACCAGCGTACAGCGAGGCAAATGTGATAATGTAAACGGGTTTTTAAATGCCTTTTATATAAAACGCTCCTGTGTTAAAAGAATGACTTGTATTATATATTAAAACTCTCGCACTATCAGTTTATCATATTGATTGAAACAAATAAATAATGACCAGTCAATAGAACCATGAAATATTTAAACCTCAGACAGAGTGTGTACTGTTTAATTTTTTTTTGTTTTAAAATGTGTACTGTTTAAACCCTTCAACGCCTAGTCTTCCTGGTCACTATAAACTCTCTGCTATAACTCTCTCTATACAAACAAGTAAACTTTCATCAGCCAATGAAAATGTGTATCAGGGTTCGCAGCAGTTTTGTAAAGGTCAAATATCAAAATATTCTAGTAATTTAAGCAGCGTGTGAATTGGAACGGTTAAGTGGAAATCAAAGCGCTGTAGGGAGCGTAATCGATAGCGTACCGATTATTCTTCATTATAATAAAGTAGGCATATAGTGATTCATCTGTCCGTTCGTTCGTTCGTACGTCCGTTCGTTCGTTCGTCCGTCCTGGTTAACCCAAATTGACAGTTTCTTCTAGCATTATTATGGCTTGCTACAAAGCTTCCATACTTGCATGTATGCTGTATATGAACACTATCCACACGCCTGTATCACCTAACCTCATTTTGACCTTCACCTTAACCTAATTTTGGACTTAGATTTATTGAAGGGCCAAATTCTTGGTTAACCCAAATTGACCGTTTCTTCTAGCATTAATATGGCTTGCTACAAAGCTTCCATACTTGCATGGATGTTATATATGAACACTCTCCACACACCTGTATCATTTGACGCCATTTCGACCTTCAGCTTGACCTAATGTGGACTTAAACTTATTGGAGGGCCAAATTCTTTGTTATCCCAAATTGACCGTTTCTTCTAGCATTAATATGGCTTGCTACACAGCTTTCATACTTGCATGGTTGTTGTATTTGAACATTCTCCACACACCTTTATCTATATCATCTTACCCAAATTAACAGTTTCCTTTTACATTATGTCCATCATGGCGTTGTCTTAAAACTTGGCATACTTGTTTACTATCATAAGCCCCTGACATTATCGAAACCATGTAACACTATCCAACATTATTACAGAATTTTGGCCCCTGATTGACTTTGCTTTTTGCTTCCATGGGGGCATAAGCGTTTATTGAACGCAGTCTTGTTTCTTTTGTAAGATTACCTGGTAATGATATAATTGCAAAATCAAAGCTTTTTAAAAATAAAACGATTCGGGTATTTTTGTTTGTTTCCATGGCAACATATTAATAAATTTATTAACTGTAATCGTTTCTGTACATTCGCAACATGGTTATACCAATTACATATTTGCCAACAGTAGTTCGTTATACATGTACACACCCATCAAAGTAACTGAAACATCAAGTTACATCTAAGAATAATTGTAGAGATCTACAATCATTTAGAATGAAATATTGTTTTCAACATAAAATATTTTAATTGTAACTTCAGCATAGTTTGAACAACCCTCATTAGAAATACGTGCATTTCCTGCTTTTTTAAGATACTGTAAATGATATGTTTTGTGAATGCACTAGTTTTTCAGCATTATAAATAACACATCAGCACTAATTTGTGTTTTTTCATGGCAACATAATTATTTCTATTTGAACATTGCATTTTGAAGTTATGCAAGTGACAAGTTGGCACTAAGTATTAATTTTAATATATATTTATCCCAATACAATGAATAGACATTAAATGTACACATTTTTAACAAAATTCGTTTTCTACATATTTTTTAAAATCATCATTTTACCACTTTCATGTCAACCCTCATTAAAATGATTTATATTTCGGTGATCAGAATGGATGGAATTTTCAGAAAATGTGATATGTAAATCAAATAAACGAGATGATTAAGGGTTAAAATCGCTATATTCTGTAGAACAGTAGCAATGATAACAACATTTTGTCCAAAATGAGACTCGATCAAAACTGTCGTTCAAGTAGTGATCTATATGATGACCTATGTGACTGTGTGGTTAATATAATAAGAATAGTAATGCATCATCGCATCATCTTGTCGTGTTGCTATTTTTAACCACATAATTATGAAATACGGCTTTAGAATATCAAACTTAACAACAGTGCATTGTATCATTAATATCTAATTCTGTACACTGCATGTCCTCTGTGTGCGCGTACTGGTGTTCTGTTGAAACACGGAAATTAATTAATTGAAGACATCATGTGTTTGTACAAATATCATAGTGCCTCTTGATCATTCAGATGATATTGTCAGACAGTATAAATTGATGTCGCGTAATAAAATACTATTATTATTAGGTGAATGGAATCACTTCGAAAATTGCATATTATAAAACATGTATGATATATATACTTGTAAACTATATTTAATCTTTTACATGTTACATACTGTTATTAGGATTGTATAATGATTTATAATGATACTTCCCATTTATCCTTTCTAAAATCTGAAAATATACAAAGCGATATCAGATGCTAGGGATTAGAGATACCAAAATTGAGCAGACGAGTCCATGAAAGTGACATCAATATATATAAATATAATATATAAATAATGATTAAAATGATAATTCCCATTTATCCTTTCTAAAATCTGAATATAAACAAAGCAATATCAAATGCTAGGGTTAAGAGATACCCAAATTGAGCAGACGAGCCTATGAAAGTGACATCACTTGTTGTTTTCTCTCATTTCTTTAGCCATTTTCGAAATTGGTTTTTTAAACTGTATGTTTGAACTTTCAAAAAGTCCTCACAATACGAACAAATAAAAATAATTGAAATGTTTTAAACTAATGTTCTTAAACATGGTTGAACGTTACGATATTGTTTGAGATTTGCTGACACTTGTTTCTTGCTCGGGTGAATGGTTGTCGAGAAATTACTTGTTTAAAATGGTAGTGATTTAAGAATTGGCATGTAATTCGTATACTGGGGGTTCCCCCAGTTAAAATATTATTTTCTGCAAACTAAAGAACGTTATTACGTAACTGCGCGATGTGGCGGTTCGAGTTCATATATGTTTAAGTTTACAGCCTACTGAATGCCACAATTTTGTATTGAACGCTTACACCATATACAGTTGGTAAGCTGTCTAATAGGGGAATTGGTCGGTTCCTGTGCATATAATTACAAGTGATTGAAAACTTTGATTTGGGTTGAGATTTGCTGGCACTCGTTTCTTGCTCGGACGAAGTGGATGTCGAGAAATCACATGGTTAAAATCTTAGGGACTTCAAACTTTGACATTTTACGTATTGAAACTAGGTCATCCGGCTGTGACTTTCAGCTTTTTTTATTGCCGAAACTAGGTAATTTAGCAGAAACCATGGCGTTCAGCTTTTGATTACTGTTATTTAATTTTTAAGGCTTAAGGCAACTAATTGTCAGCAATTTTACAGTTTGTTGTAACTAGGTCGTTCAGCGTGTGCATTCCGCCTTTTGTTTGCTGAAACTATTCCATACAGCTGGGACTTGGGCGGATTATTTTTCTTGTTCGGCAGTGTGTTGGGTACTTTTGTTTAGCTCACCTGCCACATAGTGACTGGGTTAGCTATTGTGATCACTTTTCGTCCGTCCGTCCACAATTGCTTGTGAACACACTAGAGGCAACATTTATGGCCCAATCTTCATGAACCTTTGTCTCTATGAAATGTAGGTCAAGTTCGAAACTGGGTCATGTGGGGTCAAAACCTAGGTGACAAGGACAACTCTTAGAAAAAAATCTTATGAACATGTTAAGATGAAACAATTATGAACCAATCTTCATGAAACTTGGTCAGAATGTTGTCGATATGAAATCTAGACCAAAATCAAACTGGGTCATATGGAATCAAACCCTGGGTCACTAGGTCGAATCGTAGAAAGCTTGTGATCCATTAGATGACACAATTATGACCCAATATTTATGAAACATGGTTAGAATCTTTGTCTGTGTTTAATCTAGGTCAATTTTGAAACTGTTTCATATGGGGTCAAAAACTAGGTCAAATATTGCAAAGTTCTAGAAACAAGAGGGCCCAAAGGGCCATAGGTCGCTCACCTGTCCTAGTAGTTCATGCACCCCTAATGGTAGCCTCTATTGCATGTACAAAGTTTTCATATTGTCTTATGCTTTATAATATACATCACATTTAGACCCAACGACATATTGAAGTGATTTGACCTTGTGACCTAGTTTTTGACCCCGGATCACCCAATATTGAACTTTACCTGGATATATTTGAGATGATCATTGTGACCAAGTTTCATAAAGATTAGGCCAAAATTGTGACCTCTAGCGACTACACAAGGTTTTTCTATTATCTAACTTGTGACCTAGGTTTTGACCCCGGATGATCCGATATCGACCTTGACCTGGATTTTGTTGATATGATCATTGTGACCAAGTTTCATAAATATTAAGTTTAAAGTGTGACTACACAAGGTTTTTCTATGATTTGACCTTGTGACCTAGTTTTTGACCCCGGATGACCCAATATCGAACTTGACCTAGATTTTGTTGAGATGATCATTGTGACCATGTTTTATAATGATTAAGCTAATCTGTGACCTCTAGTGTCTACACAAGTAATTGTGGACGGACGGACCGACGACGGACGAAGAGTGATCACAAAAGCTCACTCTGTCACAAACAGGTGAGCTAAAACATGCAATAATGGCTGAATTTTCCCGAATCGTATTCATAGAAAATAAATAATAACATGTACTTAGGTCACCGTAAGAGCTTTAATGTTCTTCTACGACAGGTGAGCGACACATGGGTAGTAAAGTCGTTTTACTGTGGAAACTAGGTCATTCAGCTAGTGCATTCAGTTTTTGGTTGCTGAATTGCTGAAAGTAATTAATTATACTTTCCGCCAGCTTAGACTCGGGCGGATCTTGAACAATTAGGCATACGAAATAGTGATTAAAGTTGAGTCAATAAATTAAAGGAATTTGTAGTTCGTAATGTTTCGCAGATAGGAAATTAATAATAATGTCAGCCATCCACATTATAATGGAAAATATAACGAGTATAACGGACAAAAACATTCATTAATACTAAAATTGTTTTCAATTCCTATTATTAGTTGATAATTAAGAGTCATAGTGCAAAAGAAATGTCAGTGAATAACAAGCCCTAACAATTTAACAGAAAGCAAGTGAATAATAATTATAGACCTACTTTTACTGGTAACGAATAGTTGGATCTGCAGTTCTAGTAGAGTCTGACTTTAATTGTTCGGTTTAATATGATTCGAGGATTATCGCATACACTTAAATACAAAATTTTAATACTCGTGTGACTTGCTGCACATGTTTGTCGGTACTAGTTTTACATGGACTGGCAATCAGTGGTTACGTTAGCTATCCGAGAGAGTCGAGTTGTACAGCTGAAATTTCTTTCGTTCAGCTGTGTGTTGGGCATCATGGCGTGTAATTGTGGTGTGTGATTTCCCTGTCATTTTTATGATGTCGTTCTTTCGTTCGTTTGTAGCGTTTATACTGATTGATTTGAATGAGGTCATTGACATAGAGTATGCAAAATATTGATTTAAATAAATCATGAAATAGATAGTGCTGAAGGTTTCTATAGGATTGTTTGATTGTAAAAAATTGATCGACCATGCTAACATCGGTATCTCTATAATTGCTTTCCAGGTCGTCCTATCAAGTTATATATACTCGTGTTTTGGCAGACTGTTCCATCGATTGATCACAGTGTAATACAGACTGTCGGAAATCCATTCAGTCGACTTATGATAAGTTTCCAAAATATTCCTATATAGGGTTCAATGTTTCATAACCCGGGGCGTATTGATCGTATCACATTCCTTTTGATTAGCTCATAATCCTTTATCCTTTTCATCAAGTTGTGCTATGATGAGGTCTGGTCTTTTATCCGATTGTCTGGCTGTAAGAATGTGATTGAATGTTATTACAGCAGTGTAGTGTGTAAAAAGTGCAGAGTATATTAAAACATCAAATGTAATAAAACATTTTATGTAAGACAAATTGTGGCAATTGATAGTGTTGGCTTTCGAAGATAATACTGTAGTCACACGCACATCCGAACCCGAAACCGACACGGAAACAACATAATTACTATAAAATTGAAATTGCAATATTCGGTACGCAAATCGTGTGAGGTACTTATGTTGCTCTGCAGTGCCTCTAGTACAGATTTATACATTTATTATATACCTTTATCACTCGACTTGTCTTGTATCCGGGTTAGTATCACGAGTACATATACTCTCATATAACATTGACGTTCCCATATTACTTCCATTGAAACCATGTCATATATTGTGAAATTCTGGCATGAATGCTTCGTCGTATAGTTCATACAACTTGCCTTTAACTTTGAACAAACCAACAGGCTAAGTAAGTCAAGCGTGTTACACTATAGCATCCGCCTTTTCTTTCCTTCTATGAATCTGCTTCTGTTGCCGGGTTTCACTCTTTCTGCATATGAACGATGCAGTTATCTTCACTATGTGTCTGTGCTTGGAATGTACAGCACATATGACATTAATCTTTCGTTAGCTGGTATAAACCGAGCTTTATTTCGTGTGTCAAATAAACTGTGTTCGTTGATAAACAGGTTTGCCCTCTGAACGCAATTTGCTCATGTATTCATTAATATGTAGATCGGCCATAGTGGCGAATATCGGTTCTAGATACAGCTTTCAAAATTGTTGAATAGGAGCGACAATAAATCGGAAGTTCCATCAGATAATGTATAGCATAGTCTGTAGATCTTTGTGTATCGCTACCTACTTTATGCAAATCGATCACTTTATGTACTATAAAACCAGTTATATACCGTATTTTCGTTAAGTCTCAAGGTAGAAATGTACATCCCTTGCACACTCATCATCGCTATTTCTTAGATAGTACTGGTACGTGTCTTTCGGCGACTATCGGTTCTATTTACTTCAACCAGACTCAGTACCTATACCTCGTTTTTTATGCCCCCCCCCTGTCGATAGATGGGGAGGCATATAGTGATTCACCTGTCCGTCCGTTCGTCCGTCCGTCCGTTCGTCCTGGTTAACCGTTAACCGTTGACCGTTTCTTCTAGCATTAATATGGCTTGCTACAAAGCTTTCATACTTGCATGGATGTTGAGTATGAACACTCTCCACACGCCTGTATCACCTTACTCCATTTTGACCTTCACCTTGACCTAATTTTGGACTTAGACTTATTTATGGACAAGGCTTCCACAGGGGGCATAAGCGTTCATTGAACGCAGTCTTGTTTCGTTTATAAAATACTCCTTTTGCTACAATCGGACAGGAGGTTTAGTACTTCCGCACTTGACGCGGCAAACATCAGTAAGTAGGAATAACTCGAAACCCGATTTTTCGAAGCTGCGTAATGTTCCGAATGACAGCGACGATTTCATCACTCGGGGTATAAAACCCAAACACGATCGAACCACAGGTGTTTGGCATGTGGATATGACCCCCATGGTCCCCTCTACAACCCAACATAAAAAAATAAATAAAAAAATCCAAATCTCTATAGAACATAGAAAGGTTGCCCACTCTACCCCTCAAAAGTGGTCCAAAATATACATGGGTTGGATGAACGTCCGTTTCTCAATTAATTACCAGTCAATTTTCATAAACTGACGTTTTTATTTCGACGGAAGGTTGATACTAGATAACACTAATAAAACATATATTCACAAATAATAAACCTTCCAAACATGACATGAACGACCAATTTCGCCAGGTCGGACTTGCTAAGACTATCGGACAAAGTGATAATTCACATCAAACTAAATAAATCGTAGAACAAGTTCAATATTATGCCGCCGATTCGTCAAAGAATGACATTAAAAGCAACTTACCGATATATTTATCAACTTTTTTTATATCCACATGCCAAACACCTGTGGATCGAACAACTATATGTAATAATAAAGACTTTATTTTAAGAGGCAACGCAGTTGTGCATATCAAGACTAACACGTGAGCTCATTTTAAATATACAAACATGTTTACTTCAAAGTGTAACAAACAATCTTAACAATATAAACATGGTTAATATGACGAAGTTTATACAAAAAAATAACCCCTTCAAATACGGAAACATACCGAATGTATCAAGCACATTTCACTATAATAATTATGTAATGTAAACGGCCGAAACTAGCTCAGGAGGACTGTCCGATATGTTCGTATATTTGATTAATCTTTTATCACTAGTAGAGATCATCTCGGCTCAATATTCAATTTTCTTATGATGAAGTATTTATCTGATACAGACTCTGTATTACATTGTATCCAACCTATTTTCTGACTACAATGATATTATTCAATTTACACAGAATCTACACACATATCACTATCTAATAGGATTTCCGGCGGAGAGAACAAAGAAAAAAACAATCGTATAGTTACTGGATGTTTTAAAGGTATACTCGTATTTATAGCAAGCGGATAGGCAGCAAAGTCGTTAATGTTTTAATAATTAACCTAGAAGCGTTTGAACACAAACACGAAAGTCTCCCACAGAGGGTAATAACTCATAAACAACATCACTCGACCAAACGTTCCTTAGAATATACACAACTAGGCTTATTTGATAATGTGCATTGAATGGACAAACATCACTGACCACATGTGTTCAAAGCATAAATGCATTCCGATCTGTGGCTAAAGGTGCTGCCACACGTGTTCACCACATATTTGATGAATTGCGAAAATAAAATAAAATTGCCAAATATATATGTAGCTTGAGCACCCTTCCAATACCACAAGGTGCTCCTTTTTCTTTACCACTTTCTCTAGAATTCCAGCCTGCTAGATTAAGATCTGGAACAATTCAGTTGCAGCAGACAATAGTTGTTCTTAGACCTCTACCGATTGGTAGGACCATCTCAGATATGTGACTATCAGAGTTACTACTTTAGCTATTTTCATATATTCGATAACTAAAAAGCTGCTAGGTCATGCCTGGTGTTTCCTGAGAATGGATGAAACCGGTTAAAAAATTGCTTTGTAAAAAAGTCATGTATGTAATAACACTTGGTGTCTTCATGTACCAAAGTTTATTGCTTGTATTTCATCATTCATCTTACACCCGAAGTTATCGCTGAGGTCTACATAGCAGAAGCTTCAATTTCAAGTTAATATTTGAGAGTGCTTTGTATTGGGTGTGTGATACTTTAGGTATGTTAACATAATTTAATATACAAATACACGTGTCTCTGTATTCTGTTCCTAATTCCAAAAATATGTCTCATGCCACAAAGTTGCTTTTTAGTCGGTTTGTGATTAAAGTGTGAGGTCAAAGTTATCCATATTAATCTCGTTACAGTTGTCACAGTATAGTATTAGTCTAACATGATGTAATGGATTCCTTTATTCAATGTCCATTAGTTGATCAAAGTACCAGAATTAATACATTAGTCCAAATGGAGAAAATTAATAAGCCAGTAAAAGAATCTTAAGTTAAAAAACAGAGTTGGTAAAGGTACATCAATGAACTGTGTCTAATTTTATTAAAATTGCATAATTACTTTAAAGATATTGTAGGATAATGGGGGTCCAAGCTGATCGCAAATGGGCTATACGATGCTTTCACCTTGGTTGTCTTCATACATTCTTTATGTAGGTTAATGATTGTACCAGCTAAACACAAATTTTGTCACTTATTTCATTCCATAGGGAATTGTTAACAAGAACCACTCATGGTTTGTACTCTTTAATTATCAACGTTTAGGCCTGAGCCTTTTTCAAAACACACAATGGTCAGCCACAATGCCTATATAATGTAGAGAAGAACGTTTGTGTGTGTGTTTTGAAAAGGCTCAGACCGAAACGTTGACACATTTTGTCGTTTGATATCGATTTCTGGAAATTGAAACCCTCTGATATTGTGCTGTGAATATATTCCAAAAGAAAGTCCTTCACAAAGTCTTTTTATTCACTTATATGACTTCTATATAATTTTCTATGTCATGTATGTATTCTGTCCTTTCCAGAATGGTATCCTAAGCGCTTAAAAGATATGTCAAGTATTGCTTCAGCGACGACCACCAGTTTGTGCTTCTTCAAAACACCTATGGAAACTATTCTGAAAGATAATTGTTCATAACAAGATGACATCTCATAATAACACTACAATCACTGCTATGTTTTTTTACCCTATACTTTACTACAAAGTGCGAATTTAAAAGCATCATTAACATAAAACGACATGTATACGTGAACGGTGTCGATGATTAATCAAAGCACTTTAAAAATTACTTATTTTTTCTCATGGTATTGAACATTCTCACTCAACAAAGATTCATTCTACAGCCGGAAAGTAATTTTGTGCCAAAATCACAAGACAAAGTTTCCAACAAATTTCAATTACATTCAATTGTTTGAACTTCATCTGTATTGGTGTTGACATTAAATTTTCGGGACAGACCCATTTTCTTTTTATTACAGAATTGGACTAAATTAAACCATCATGTATCAATAAGCTTATACCTACTATTGATCATACTTGGTCAATGGACCAAAATATTTCGATCAAGACAAGTACATGTATTATAAAAGAAACCGCTGCTAGAAACAACAAAACGCACCTGTTTGTATATTCGCAAATATATGAAAGCTTCTGTGACCACCTCGGAAAGCGCTTTAATAAGATAGAGCACTTAATTTTTATCCCAGTGATCATAATATTATTTCGAATACCATAATGTTCTTCTGTGACATTACGTCATGTTCTTCACTTGTGGAGTCGTAGTGGAAAGGTGCCTTCGAAAGAACACGTTAATACTGAAAATGAATTACAGGATAACTCGTTAGTGACATGTAACTTTAATGACGTTGCTTGGTGTGCGACAACTGCAATAAGTACATGTTGTAAGTTTACATTTTGAACATTGTTAAGGTTCATTTACGGCTTCATTTGGCCCTTAGTATTGTGAGAAAAAAATGCATGTTTGTCCGATATTTCTAAAAACCTAACACTGTCGTTGAAAACATAACATACATATCGGAACTTACCTCGTAATATGCCCACAAATCTACTGAAACTATATCAGGTTTAGCAAAGTGTTATTTTAGCCATTTTTAAAGCGTAACACGTTCTTAAAAACCACGATGTCATTCTTGCTTTCGTTTGATATTTCGTTCATACAATGTATATACAAATTTGCAGAACCCTGGTTATGTAAAAACATAAAAGTGTAGCACGACTGCCATTGTGATTTTTCAGAAGGGTTTACGTCATTAACGACTATTAATGACATAAAAACTTCCGAAAACAACAATGGCAGTCGTGCTACACGTTAATATTTAAAATGGCCCCAAAAGACAGTTTTGGCTATACATGATATATATATTATTCGCGAATAACAAGAGAATTGGGATCAATTCAGTTTTTAGGTTTGTTGCATTGTAGGAAAGATTTATAGGGCAATGCTTTTTGTTTTTATGCCCCCCTATCGATAGATGGGGAGGCATATAGTGATTCACCTGTCCGTCCGTTCGTTCGTCCGTCCGTCCGTCCTGGTTAACCCAAATTGACCGTTTCTTCTAGCATTAATATGGCTTGCTACAAAGCTTTCATACTTGCATGGATGTTGTATATGAACACTCTCCACACACCTGTATCACCTGACCCCATTTTGACCTTCACCTTGACCTAATTTTGGACTTAGACTTACTTATGGACAAGGCTTCCACAGGGGGCATAAGCGTTTATTGAACGCAGTCTTGTTTTAAACAATCACATGACCGAATTAAGTCATTTGTGAACCTTGTCCTTTCTGTTAATATCAATTACATTCTTGACATGTTAAGACATTTTGTTTAACGTTTATCGAAGTTAAATGCGATTTTACAATGCGAGATTGCATTAAATACAACTATTGTTCGTGATTATCTTAGACAACCACTTATTAACGACAGAAGAGAGAATAAAATCATACGTCAATAGATGAGTACTTGGGAATCATTTTGTATTTGGTTTCAAGGTAAAAGTTGGTTTATCAGTGGAGAGGCAGATGTTCAGAAGTTAATGATTGTTAACAACAAATCAAAAGTTGAAATTACGTTTGAGATAAAACGAGGTTAAGAGGTACATAAATTGGCAATTTGCACTGATTAAAACCTACACGAATGCATTTTATAAGAGGTTTATCAAGTACACAGCTCAGTATAAAAGGGTACGTTTCTTACGTAGGGTACGTTATCAGTAAGCCTAAATCATGGAATGATATTAAATCATGAAATTGACAGTGTTTTTGGTCTTAATTGCTTTATTTTGTAAACGGAGCTAACACAAATACAGTATTATGTTGCAAAGGATGAACGGTAGACAAAAACACATATGCAAATGAGAACTTTGAGTCTGTTGCTTTACATGTATTTCAAAACACGACAGAATAGCGTATTATTTCTATAGATGTTTGACCGACATTACATCAGCTATCTTGAAAAGCTTAGTTCATAGGCGCCATAAATAACAATGTATTGGTATCCACAACTTGAAATTGTCCGCGCAACCTTATAATGTTCTACTTCACCATTATGGTACATAACACAATTGCCAAGTTTACATTTGAGCCGGTTGCTTTGCTGGGTTTAAAGACAATGCAGGTAAATAGGTTTGCACCGCCACATCATTTGTCGAACCAAACGCACCGAACACACACACACAGCACGGACATTCCAGTTTCTTCACCTGGAAAAATGTAGAAGAACATATAATTATGATTACTTTAACAAAACTTAAAATCTAATTCATTTCACCATGTATGATCCGAATTATCTGTCTCAAATGAGACACAAAACATCATAATTCTGTATGCACATGTACACGTATAATACACAACTATACCATGTGACATTATGCTATTACATGAACGGTATTCTAGTGAATGGTGTTAACAATTCAGAATAACGGTCCAATGCCTTCAACAATGATGATTTCAATCAAACAAAACTAATGCCGACTTACCTTACTCACTATAGACTATTATCAGGTAATTCCGAATCAGACAGCATCCTTCATCATCCACGCTACCCAAGGAAATGCGCGCAGATTTATTTATAGAATTTAAGTCACACGTCATAAGTCATTAGTCACAAGTTCTAAGTCACAAGTCGTAAGTCACAAGACCTAAGTCAAAAGTGCCCGCCAGGGCTTCCATAGCATACGGATATAAATTAGAACAGTTGTATGCCTATTACACAATATATGCTCTCTCGGTCTGCTGAGTTTCTTATTTATTAATTTATTACTTAAAGAGATATCAGTGGTTTCGCAACTTTGGGTAAAGCGACGCGCTGCACAAAATTGACGTCATGTACGTAAATGGTAACTATTCGCACGTTACATTGCTCAAATAATTAGTTCACATCTCTAAACGTATTGCATACAACTGCAATTAATTCAGTATTTAACACGAAAAGGAGTTTGTTTATATAAAAACATTTCAGTTGTAATAAAATATCACGACTGTCAGATATGTTAAATAATTATTCCTTCATTATCATTCTAAAGTCGGCTTCCGCATATGACGTCCGTCTTGGCGAGCTACGTCCAAAATTGAACGCTCATCTTATGCATTTCGGGCCTCTGCTTGATATAATAAAGTTTATTTTCCGCCACAAAATATTGTGTACTAACGATGTATAAGTATACTTTTGCCAAACTTCCCTTCCGATGCCCATTTCATCATTTTAAATGTTTGTTTAGTTTTTCCTTCTAGTTTGTGATAAAACTGTATATTTTCAAGCTGTGATTTTTTGCCGAAATATGACGTGGTTTTTGAGACGGTACTGTTTCTTTTTAAGTCATATATTTAAAACAGACACACTAACATCAAAACCGCGGTTATTCAATGTTTTGACGTCATGTCCAGTTAAGTTGACAAATATTGGAGGAATATTTAATAAAATATAAGTCATATGCTTTTCCATATCATACGGCGAAAACTGACGACGTGTTGATATGCGGCGACATAGCAAAACACCTTATATGTAACGTTCTATTAATAAGTCGCCACTTATAGAAGAAACTTTTATTTCATACGTACAAATCGGCATTGAATGCACCTAAACGAATATGATATTTATATGGTTAAGACACGTAAACTTTACAAATTGTAGCATTTGTCTCATTTCTTTTTGATCACCCCACGTATTAGTAAAAATCATTAATTCACAATACTAGCATGAGATTTTACGTATTCGGTCAATATCCTTTGGAGGTTAGTATCAAAGTGTCTGCGTGCAAGAATGTGATCAAATATGCTAACACGAGTATCTCAATACTCGGGGTCCATGTTGTCTAATCAATTACATTAAAACTGTTTGGCAGACTGTGTCATTGATTCCCCACCGTTTAATTCATGTCTAAAGATTTCTTTTCAGACGACATTAGAAACGCTTCCAACATATTTATGTTATAAAGTCACATTTCATTCCCGACATTCATCCTGTCACATTCGTTATGACTAGCTATTTATCTTTCTCACATATTGGATTATGTTTAAGTATTTTATACGATTGACTGAATATACAGTGAGACCAAATCAGATAACATAGATTAAGGCACCGTCTATTCTGAAAGAGTTCAACTACGATATTAAAGGATTAGATGATTTACCTTTCTATGTGCACTTATCAGTAATAAGTTTTTAGAGTAGAAAAAACACTCAGGAGTACCATGCTTCAATTTGTCTAACCTCAAGGGTACAATTTGATTAGACATAATACTACAATGCTTGTTTTATCCAACAAAATAAATTTGAAGACAAACAAGCATTTGAAATAAACTTGCACTATATCACTATCGATCAGACTTTATCCCCAGGGTCCTTAAGAATACATCCGTATTCTAGTATTAAATTACTTGAAGTTATTTGAGGAATGTTTGCATAAACAAGACCTACACAAAACCTGTAGCGTCGCGGTGACTGAAACATCATCCCCGAAGCGCCAATGAATTCACCATACAATTTAATTTCATTGGAACAATAAAACTTATTTGCAACTACAAAGGAATAATATACTTTGTCTTTTATTTGATCAACACGTAAACACATTGAAATATACGTTTACCTTAAGGTTTATTATAGGTAACTGTATCATTACTGTATTACAAAGACAGATAGTTTTCAGACAATCGCTGGTGTAAGTGTGCATTGAGAGTAGCTGTGAAAAGCGGACTTCAAAATATTTGATAAAAAAAAGTCGGCTTAATTCTGTTTAATTCATAGTTTAGATATTCGCTAAATTCAGTTTAACATCTGTAATGAAACAAGTTCAAAATGACATTCTCCCCAAACATCAACTTATGCAAACATTTCAACTGCGTGAAGCAAAGAGTAATTCCATTCAAGGCAAAGTATATCTCATTTGTCACTGTTTTGTACTTCCTCTTTGTTAACCAATAATTTCATGCTCATGAATGGTCTAGAACACACGCCATTGTTCTTATTCCAGATGAGCTCAAGAGAATGATAGATATTTAAAAGAAAGTGATCAGTTAAAGCATACGTATGTCAAATTAAATGTTATACTGATGTGGCTGTCTCTTGTGTGGGTAGCTAGACGATACCGCCGCTTCTGTATGGCTATATAGGCAGAGTATTTTATTGTTTGTTTGTATGTATGTATGTTTGTTTGTTGGAGGGCCGTTTCTCAACATATATGACGGTCGAATCACATAACCAGGTGTCCTGGACAGCATCATAACCAGTTCCAGCATATCCTTCCAAAAAGTTCCAGCAACTTCTTCCATTGTGGTTGAGAAATATCGACATTGGTGTCAAACTTTCATAAACTATTTTGTGCACCAATGGAATATCATTTAATTACAACATTGCTACATCCCAGATGAGTTCAAAACGAAACTTGCTGGGCAGTGTTTATTTAATTTGATACGTATAGCCAGTGACTTGTTCACATTTGCAGAATATGAGAGGACGTTGACAATGATGCAGACGCACACAGTCTTCATCAATATGTAGATGGGTGAACGGTTTTATTGAATAGATGCTGCTAGATCTATGTCTTGGAATCACCGATGCATGTACATGTAAGTGAGTATGTCAAGTTAACATTAGTGATGCCTTCTGAAACATTCTAATATGGGCAAAATGTCGCAACCCATTGAAAAGCCCTTATAACCTTAATATACACTACGTTTCTATCAAAATACAACCAAGTAATAACTGCATGTTACGAACTTAAGCATTATAGTCTCAGCAAGAATGAAATATTTAAAACTATATAAAACTTTTTACCTTGACACTAAGACTATAGTATTAAAAGTGTATGCCATGCTTCATAAAATATGATTATGCCAATTAGTCCCAGTTAATTGGCATCTCGCATTATTCGGCAGACAGCGAATAAATATTGTACTGCAAAATGGAATAATCTGGTGACAAATTGACACTATCAGCCAATGTAGCTATAAAAGAGGGTACGGTAATTACATAGTTGCTGACATAAATAATGCCAATTAAAAGTAATGGTGATAAAATCAGCAGAGATAAGACTAACGCACGATAGGGTGCCAATTATTCTACCACATGGAAACATTCGCTTACTACTAGACTATGAATTAAATAATAACTAGAAGCATCGTATGAATTGTCGTAGTTGCTCAACTACAAAATGGATTGAGAATGTCGGGTCTGATTTCCAAATAATAATAATTCCGTTAATTTGTGTTAGTAGTTAGTTTGTTTGCTTTGCACGTAACCGAAACAATGTAGCATCGCTGTAATATTTCGCCGTGAATATTTCATTTAGTCCTACACCTAGATGTTATCATAATATTATATCATTATTACAGGTTCGTATTTATTGGAACTCGAACCATACAATGTGTAGCGAGTGTATTACAGAAGTCACGTGTGCTTATAATTGTAATATGGGTTGTACGATGTTTCTAAATGTATGTGAATGATTGAACTGTCATGACTGTCCGTTACTATATCCCTTCCCGAAGAAAAACACACTTTTACCAAAAACTCACTTAAAACCAACTTATTAGTGGGTTTTTCCTGCGTTTTTTGACAAAAGTATGCTAAAAGCGAGTTTTTCTTGGGTTTTTTGACAATAAGTGAGTTTTTTGTTGGCTAAAGTGGGTCTTTTTATCAAATAAGTTGGTTTAAGTGCGTCTTTTAGTACAGGAAGTGTGTTTTTGTTGGTCTTTTCTTAAGTGAAGTTGGTTTAAGTGGGTCTTTAACGAAAATAAGTTGGCTAAAGTGCGTCTTTTGAATAATGGTATTCTCAGAAGTGGGTTAAAGTGGGTTTTAAGTTGGTCTTTTACATTTTTGATAATTTTTCGTTAGTTGAGCTTCGCATTAAAAAGACTCACTTAAAACCCACTTCTGAAGGAAGTTGGTCTTTTGTTTTGAAATGTTGACATTCACTGAACACAAGATCTTAGATCTACTCATATGTCCCATAGTTCGAATGTAACGCATGATCTATTACGTATATTCTCATTTGGTATTTCAATTGGTGTTTATGCATGGTAATATGTTTTTTTAATTTTCACAAAGGACGTGTTATTTAAAGTCCTTCACGTAAATTAAATATCCTGTGCTAAAAACATCGGACCTTATTTTTTAATGCCGCCGCGCGCATAGCCTTTATTTGCCATTTGAAATATGGCTGTCATATGTGTGCCTCCACCCGGATTTGAACCCGGTCGCCAAATTCACTGTCTAGTGTATTTGACAGCATCATGTAAATATACAACAACCAATAATAACATTAAAATTAATATAAATTATATTGGTAATGCTGAATGCAACATATCGAACTATACGTATATGATTACCGAGGGGTGAAAAGCTTATCAATAAGCTTCAGTTTAGCTTATTCATATAAATGCAAAGTCCTGCAAACGGATTTATAATGTTTTACTCAGTTTAAACTGATTGGGCTGAATCCGAATTATTACATAGGCTTTCTTATCTGCCTATGTTACAGTCACAACTGTATTTCACGCGGTACTACATGTATAAATAAAACACTGATATATTACACAGTAAGCGGTCCAGGTAAAATAGATATGGGTGGTAGATTATATTTTTGACAACGTGGCATGTGTAATATATACATTATGATATAATTGATCACGTGTTGCAGAAAATCCAGACAATTTCCCAGCGTGCGGTCTGTTTAATTTGCCTATGGCTATAAAACACGGCATCTTTGAACAGTGATTTACACATTCCCAACTGTATGTCACGTGGGGCTATAGATAAAACATTAAGATAATTACACAATAATCGGTCCAGGCTTAATCAACTGTCCAATTAAAATATAGATAAGGGTGGTAGCTAGATTTAAAACTTGACCACGTGACATGTTTGTATTCATATGATATAGCTTGTTTGTCACTTGCGACAATACAAAAAACAGCGAGCGGTCCTGTACACAACGCTTTGACTTAAATTGATCGAGTAAATTGACTGTAATCAATAAAAGCTACGTTGAAAATAGTCTGGAAATATTTTTTTTACAATACACGATATGACTTCCCGTCAATTTTTTGTCATGCACTTAGGCTACATAGTTGACGTAATTTTAGTTCGGTAAGATTATTTTAAGCGCTAAATATGAGCTGACACATATACATGTATATACAAAAATGTATATGTAATCAATATCTATGTAAATATATCTTCGATTTGAGATTTAAAGACACGCTTTTTTATGATTGAGTTTGATATCTACACAATATAGCTTTGTTACTTGGTAGCTATAAAGATCTTACAGTATTATTTGGTAGCTAAGTGTTCACAAATTGACATTTAAATTTAAGTCACGAAGTAGGCCTATTTATTCTGGTTTATTCTCGCACGTTATTTTTTTCGACTTCGCGGTTTATATTATGATTTATGCAGTGTGCTACATTTTCAATATGTGTTGGCGTCTCCTTATTCATTATGAATGATATGAAATGTATTTGATAAAAACTTACTTGGCCAGAGAATTAAAAGAAGTATTGTAATAGCCTACTCTGACTAACCTACACTAAATACCGAAACTAGAATTTGTATACAATATATAAATCACTCACATTAATTAACCTAGGGAAAACAGAATAACTATTTTAAAATTTTTCATAAGCGTTCGCGAATACCGATCGGAGATTTTATCTATGATGCTGGAACCGAAGTAGCGATACACGGTCCGGAATTACGGGTTTTAGCATCTCGACCATGGATTATCGTTTCCGGCGGAAAATTTGAATCGAACAAATCGAAATTCAATGTTTTATCAGGTAATAATCAATCTGTTGTGGTGTTTATGTATTGTTTTATCACAAATTAATAACTACACATATTTTGACACCCTCCAACTATAAACAGGCCTGTGATTCTTTCTCCTTCAGACTGATTTTATTTTCAAAGTTTTTGTCTCAAATCTTCGAAACAAAATGGTTCAGATTCAGACTTTCAGTGTGACCAGACAGCCAAACTGTTTCCAAGTGTGCTGCATTTTTATTTCTGACAGTCCAGCAAATGTACTTTAACACGTCGAGATGGTTTCACTACAATGTGGCCTGCTCCGAAGTAATTATTTTTTCAAGTGGGTGGGGTAATGTTTTCCAGACTTATCAAAGTTTATGCTCTGAGCAATCACAGGCTTGTATAAAATACTAACTTCTGTGATTTTGTTGTCCATACATTGGGTTTGAACATTCACTAATAGTGATAATAATTTAAATTTTATTTTTTAGACCACATACACTTCTGGGTCTGTTCCCCCCCCAAGGGCCCTCGATGCGATTTTATGGTCCGGAATATGTAGTAAGAGTAATATTTATTCCCAGATACGAAGCTGGATGTTTTTTTTATCATCATCATTGTATACCGAGACTGACACTCATACATTAATCACACAAACATTATTAAACGTATCTAGGACATATAAAAAATATTTGTAAATGCCTCTCTAGCTTAAATAACACAAACGGTGACAAAGATAAAAATGTTTGAAATTTCTCGCAAACATTCCTTGAGTATCGCGTCGTGTTTAACTGACTGCAACTATCCTCCCGCCTATATTTGGTGTCCTTCGGTCAAGCACACATTACTCTACACGACGATGATAGTGACAGAAACCGATATTCGCCCATGTCTCCACATTTTGCAAGAAAGTTCGCAATTTTCTACAAAAAATGCGCCATGCACATGTATAATCTTTCGACAATGGTTTCCCGTCTGATCAATACGAAAGTATGGCGTTGAACGTTGGAACCAGATATTTAAATAAACCTTTTGGAATACCTCGTTTGGGTCCAATGTTCAACGCGCGATGTAATTCTTATGTACTGGGGTGGGAACCATCGTTCAATTTGTCGAAAGATAATGTGCGCGGCAGAAAATTAGTTGACTATTGTAAACTTTCTCGCATCTATATTTTGAAGACAAGAGTGCCGATGGAGTATTGTCAGTATAGTCATCGTAAAGATTAATTTGTTATTGACGAAAGATACCAGAAATATACGGGAAAGTTGCAAAACAAGTTTTACACAATTATTTTTTCTAGGTCAGTGCGCGAGAAAGTTCAGCGAAACATTTTTATCTTTGTGTTTTTTAAGCAGTAGAGGAATTACGTAGATTTTTGTATGAATATCAAATATATCCAACTCCTCTCAGCACTGCTCCAGACCATTGCTTTCTTAAAGTTTCTTATAAATTCATTTTTATGTAGACTGCATCGGTAACGCTCGATAGCGCTTTGCTGTGCAACAGTCCGATATCTGCAAACGCTAGCCAGTAGCATATATATGTATTTTCCATTTTGTCCGCTATTATGAAGCAAGCTGTTTCCAAGCAGTGCTATTGAGCGGTTTGGTTAGGCAGTGGGAGCTCCTGAAAATCTGTTGAACCAACAGACCTGACTCGCAACAGGTCGGACTCAATATTTCGAAACTTTAATGACGATTGTTTAGAATCAATAAGGAATATGACAAGCTGTACCATCTTTTCCAGTTAAGAAGTCATGCAAGGATGCATTGGAGATATATGCAGAGAATGTAGATAGAGTGACCCTTACAGGATGGTGCTTGTGGCTCAGTATAGGTGGGTTCTGACTTCATTCAGCATACATGTAAAATCATTGTATATACAGGGTGTTGAAAAAGTTTGTTCTCAAAATTTAAATTCATACTAAGTTTTATCTCAGCCATGTACACAGCACATACAATTTTAATTTCTTACACTCATAGCTTCATTTAATGCTCGAAAGATTAGAGCAATGTAAAACCTTCTGGAATTTAACCTGAAAATTTTACATTTACAAATGTGCATGTCGTCAGGAGACACATGCGACTTGCGGAGCTTTTATTCTTGAAAAAAATTTAACTGCCTGTGCCTTTAAAGTTGGAAAAAAATTAGCGTCGAAAATTGGGAATTATTAAATAATATTGTTTTGAGTAGTAACTGTTCATGCTTGCTTTTTCTTCTGATAATACTCAGCTTATATGTAGCACAGACTTTAACTAGATTTAAAAATCTATTGTCTTGACTTAAAAACAACCATACCAATAAGTTGCTTTTATACCAGCAGGAACCAAATGGGGAATGTATGTATTCTTTTTGGGAAAAATGGAGGTTATTTTCCTGGAGGAAAGTGCCTGTATTCGGCCTTAAAAATAGCCCAAAAAATCACTGACACATTTTATTTTTTCATGTTAAACATATTAATTATTCTTAATATCTTTAGTAAATAAGAAGTCTGCAAAATAAATTTACCCGTTTGCTCTTTTTATTATATACTGCCACCCCCTGAGGTAACTTCCAGGTCAATCAGAACAACTTCACATCATGTCATAGAACTATCAGATTATTTTGTAAAGAAGTCTTAGGAGTTACGATCCTTTTGTAACTTAGACATTTTGGTCACTTAAAAGTTTTTGTGTTTACAGTACTATCAACATCACACTTCAGAGCATATGTCCATTACAGTGACAGCTTTTGTTATGACATATGCTTGTACATGTCTAATCATGTCCTCTTATTCTTGCAGCACATCATTCAAGCTTTAATAGATAACAGCATCAGGTGAGACTAAAAAGCCATGTATCATGACATTATTGGGGATGCTGTTTACATCTGGCAACTTGTGGTCTGCTCCATGAAATGTGAATCCTATAGACAGGACCTGCTATAGATATAAAAGTTGAAGAAGAATCCCTGCTGCAGAAAGAACAGCTATCATTGGTAATTTGCAGTTTATTAATAATGTGATTTTAACTGAACTTGCACACAAGTTGTATTCAAGTTTCTTGAACTGGGTATCCCATAATGGCTTACATAGAAACGACCCTTTAAGGGGCCAGGAATTGGCTAATTTGGTCTGGTGTGTGTGTCAATTATTATGATGAAGGTTTTTATCACAAATCCATTTTAACCCAATTTTTAAGGGTGTTATTTCTGTTTGTTTTTTGCTCTTATAATTATATCCACGTTATTTTATGTGACAGCAAATTATGGAACAATGTTTTTCGTGTGTGATAACAAATGTGTGTGACATCTCGAGATTTTAGACGCCAAAACGTAACGTCGCTGGCTTAAATATGTTATTTCTGATGTTGTTTTGGCCTGGTAACTTAACTATAGTTAAGTGTCACAGTGATAAAGATTGCTTTTCTATTTGAGCAGCATATCGCACAATCTTGTTGTCTACTTGGCATAATGATATTCACTGATAAAATTAATGTGGGAGCGAGGTAAAATGCGTTGATTTTCTGAGCAGCATGTCGCACAAAGTCATTCTCTGCTTGATGATATTGAGAAAGTTATTGTGGCGCGAAGCGAGCTAGAAAAAATGCACGGTTTTTTGTGTCGCCTGAAAAGGCGACATAATAATAGGTGTTACTTTGGCGGCGGCTGCGGCGTCACAAATCGCTTGTCCAGAGCATAACTTTGTCACCTTAAATTCAAATGACTCAAGATTTGGTATGCATGTTTCTTACAATAAGCCGAAGTGCAGTGCGCAAGAACCATAACTCTACCTGTCAAAGTTTTTGAATTATTTCCCTTCGATTGATTTTATTAGAGCATTTCTTGACCGGAGCATAACTTTGTCACCTTAAGTTCAAATGATTCAAGATTTGGTATGCATGTTTCTTGCAATAAGCCGAAGTGCAGTGCGCAAGAACCATAACTCTACCTTGCATCGTTTTTGAATTATTACCCTTAGATTGATTTAATTTGAGCATTTCTTGTCCGGCGGACCAAGAGGTTGAATGACTTAAAATTTGGTATGCATGTTTCTTACCAAAAGTCCAAGTGCAGTACACAAGAATCGTAACACTACCTTGTGCCATTTTTGAATTATTTCCCTTTGATTGATTTTATAAGCATTTCTTGTCCGTGGCATAACTTTGTCACCATAAGTATTAATGACTCCAAGATAGGTATGCATGTTTCTTGCTGTGACATTATTTTGTCCAGAGCATCAGTTTGTCGTTTTTAGTTCAGATGACTAGAGAACTCTTGTGAGTCGATATGTAGCCCAATAGTGGATTGTTTTCCATGACAAATGTGCATGTCCTCAGGCGACACATGCGACTCGCGGAGCTTTTATCTTTAATAGCAATATAGGCCTACCACACAAACTCGATCTCTACTTGATAACGTTACCGTTACATGATTAAATCCGGTTTTGTACTGGTTATTTCAAAACTAAAATATGTGTATTTTATTATTGCAGATGTTATTTCTGACAAGTTTGACATCGCCCGATGTCAAGTCAAGGAGAAGATGCGGGGATAGCTAAGACGACTTAGGATCATGTTTCGGTAAAGACCTGCTTTCGTCCTTTTTTCTGGACCAGAATGTTATAGAAGGAACCACATGTTACCAACAGGAGAGTCACAAGTGCAGTGGTTACTAGCTAAATAAGTGTCGCCCTGTGGTACAACAATTAAAACACATGTAGTAGAATATTATCTCTAACTTAAGGCTTTTTATCTATTCTAATACAACCAGCGGATTCAGCTTTATACACATAGAGGAAATCACGGTGCGCATGAACTACTAATAAAACACAGGTACGGCTGAATAACTTCAAACTGCAAATAAGCCTTCCGACGAAGAAAATAGTGCAGTGGATAATGCATTGATCTGTTGTCAAATGCGGAATATTGGCTTTATTAGAATCGAAATAATGAATATGTACATGTCTGTGTTTTATCTATAATAAAGCACAGACACTTGTTCGAATGCATACATTAAATCACTCAATCTACGCACTCATGATTTAATTACTACTCATCCGAACTTGTGACTGTGCTTTATTCTACGATAAAACACAGGTACATGTTCATTATTATGCCCCACATCTTTGATGAGGGGGTATGTTGCTTTGCACATGTTGGTAGGTCGGTCTGTCTGTCGGTCGTATTAAATGGTTTCCGTTCAATAACTCAAGAACGCTTTGACCAAGGATCTTCAAACTTTACATGGAGATTAGTCAGCAAGAGTAGATGACCCCTATTGATTTTGAGGTCAGTAGGTCAAAGGTCACTGTGACCTTTACCATTTCTGACTATTTAAATGGTTTCCGTTTAATAACTAAAGAACTCTGTGACCTAGGATCTTCATACTTTACATGGAGGTTGGTCAGCAACAGTAGTTTGAGGTCAGTAGGTCAAAGGTTAAGGTCACTGCGACCTTCACCATTTCTGACTATTTAAATGGTTTCCGTTCAATAACTCAAGAACGCTTTGACCTAGGATCTTCATACATTACATGGAGGTTGGTCAGCAACAGTAGTTGACCCCTATTGATTTTGAGATCAGTAGGTCAAATGTCGAGGTGACTGTGACCTTTACCATTTCTGACTATTTTAATGGTTTCCGTTCAATAACTAAAGAACACTTTGACCTAGGATCTTCATACTTTACATGGAGATTGGTCAGCAACAGTAGTTGACCCCTATTGATTTCGAGGTCAAGGTCACTGCGACCTTCACCATTTCTGACTATTGGGCTGCCATGGGGGCATATGTGTTTTACAAACATCTCTGGTTTCTTAATTAAATTAGGGGCCAAAAATGTCTACTTACTTTTATTTTATGTTTTTCCTGATTACATTTTTTCAGCTCTATATATGTTTGATTATAAAGTTCTTTGCAATTTATTTTTATCATGCACATACTTTATAACTTACTGTCATGAAGGGAACTCTCATTATGCTCCCCATCTTCGATGAGGGCGTATAAATATTATATTGCTTGGCACATGTCGGTTAGTCTGTCGGAAGACAAAATTGCTTCCATTTAATTACTCGAGAACGCTTTGCCCTAGGATCTTCAAACTTTATATGATGGTTGGTCATCAACAGTAGATGACCCCTATTGATTTTGACCTTAACCATTTCTGACTATTCAAATAGTTTTTGTTCAATAACTCAAGGACACTTTGCCCTAGGATATTCAAACTTTATATGGAGGTTGATCATCAACAGCAGATGATGACCCCTGTTGGTTTTGAGGTCAGTAGGTCAAAGGTCAAGGTCACAGTGACCTTTGCCATTTCTGACTATTAGGCTGCCATGGGGGCATACATGTTTTGCAAACATCTCTTGTTGATTATAATGTCCGTCTAACTATGTTACCTATTGCAACCTCTCCAGAACAACCTGCTTAAAACGACATGCCCGGTAATCATTTTGTTAGATAGTAACATTTTACTATATATTATACCTCACCAGACACAACCTCTGTACAACAACCAAACTTTACTGTTTACAACCGGGAGTTGCTCTGGACAGTTTGTTCTGTAGTTTAGTCAAAATGTAGCAAGCTGTGATGTTTATAACAATGAATTTAATTTGCTTATTTATGTCAAAAAAGTTATTATATTTATCTATTTATGCTATATCTTTCTATTAATGCAATGTCTTTCTGTATGTATCTACATTATTGTTCACCAGGTCTTTCATATTGTTTATATGTAAAACATTTGTTTTGTGTTTTGATTGTATTGTTGTATATCAGTAAGAACATTTTTATTTTTTCAAGTAAATATTTTATTAATTGATATTTATTGTTGTATTCTTTATCAAATTTGAAAAGGTATGTCATTTCATTTTAATTGATCAAAGTGAGTTTACACAACTAAAACAGCATTTAAACCTGGACTCCTCACATTGCTTTGGAAAGGTATTCCATTTAATTATTCCCCCGCACAACGAGTTGTAAGGGGGTGTACTGGATTCCGTTTCTCTGTCTGTCTGTCCGTAGACGCAATCTTGTGGACGCAACTCCTCCATTCAGTTTTGGCAGGATTTCGCTCAAACTTTTACAGATGCACAACCTCAACATATAGATGTGCATGAAGAAAGGAATTTGCGCTGCCATGAAGTTTGGCATAATTGTGGCCCTTTGCCGGTGGGGGTATATTAGTCTGTGGAATGGCGACAGCTCTAGTTTAAATTGAATAAAAGTGAGTTAAAAGCGTGTTTAAACCGAGCTAAAGCTGGCTAAATGCGGGTTAAAACCGTGTTTAAGGCAAGTTTAAAGTGTGTTTTTTCACAGCTAAAACTCGCTTTTATCTCTTCTACTGGGTGGAAAGTTGGTTTCTTAGTGAGTTAAACATGAGTTTAAAGCGAGTTAAATGCGGGTTAAAACCGTGTTTAATGCGAGTTTAAAGCGTGTTTTTTCACAGCTAAAACTCGCTTTAAACTCACTTTTAGCTCACTATGAAACCAACTTCCAATCTAGTAGAAGTGTGTTAAAGCGAGTTTTTTTACGCATAAAAAACTTACTTGCTGGGAAAAAGTTGGCTAAAGTGGGTTTTAAAACCCACTTAAAACCAACTTATTGAGAAAAAAACACACTTACTTGAAATAAGTGAGCTAAAAGTGAGTTTTAAAACCCACATAAGCGAGTTTTTCAGCACAGAAAAAACACACTTAAAACCAACTTATTGAAAAAACACACTATAAACCCACTTTCTAGAAATAAGTGAGCTAAAAGCGGGTTTTAAAACCCACATAAGCGAGTTTTTTAGCACAGAAAAAACACACTTAAAAGCAACTTATTGAAAAAACACACTATAAACCCACTTTCTAAAAATAAGTGGGTTATAAAACCAACTTAAGTGAGTTAAAGCGAGTTAAAACTGTGTTTAAAGCGTGTTTTTCCCGGGTTTTGCTCAGAAAAAACCCAGTCGGTAAGCTAAAAGACGCACTTTTAGCACGGTGCCAATACCGCAGGGTTTAACACGGTTTTAACCCGCGTTTAACCCGGGTTTTGCTCGCTTTTTGGAGAAGGGATCATTGAACTATACATTTTATATGTAGATTGGCATTTTAAGTACTTTGAACCTCCATTCGATTTCTTTGAAACATTGTAGACTACTGAAACCAATATAAATATCACATGGCAGCGTTCCTGAAAGACTTAGTTAAGTTCTGACTTTTGTTTTCTGACTTTTTGTTGAGCTGACTATATAATATGATAGTCTGATACTGTCTATATCGCGTGTCTAAATATACGTTCTCTTGTCTAAGATACATGTATATAATTTCTTAGTGACTGGCAATATATATTTGAATCATATGCTCAGTACATTTAAAAGCACCACTTTTGCCAGTGTAAATAACACCCAAACTATGCAATAAGCCTTAGTCAAGATGTTATATCATTTTTAGCGAATCACTGACTATACAGCCAGTGGAGCGAAGAGAACCAGTATGTCAATATTTAAGTACAATGCCTGAGCGCGGCACTATTTTAAAGCCGCACTGTTTGCCCCAATGTCATTTTATGAAGAGTATGTTTCGTCACATGTCATAAACCACTAAATGCATACTCGGACCAAAATCGGATACACTCAAATAGTCCTTACATAAACTTCTGTTTGCCTGGAAATGGTGATATGCCTTGACAAAATGGAACTAGACTCATCTTATTGAGTTTAAAGGTATTGTATACATGTAGCTAAATGAGTGAATGTGTTTCATCTTGAATATTTTGAGATTTTGGCATATTGGACAAAGCGAAAGTAGACTAGGGTAAAACCCACATTGGATCAGTCCGCGCGTCAGTAAAAATTTGTCCACCGCCTTTGACGAACCAAATATTTCTTATATTAAACATGACCCCCTGTTTTTTGGTCATATTTTGTAGCTGAAACATACTGCTTTTCAATGATATAGGTCTGTCAACTGGCCATAGACTTTAACATGATATAATCTGGGGCTGACAATTGTCACTTTACATTGAGCTAAAGAACAATTGTATTTAGTGGTTTGTGACCTGAATGACAACCATGATGTTTTAACCAACTTGGTTTTATAACATGAGCGTGCCACGTGACTCATAAGCTCATACATACTATGCGTACATTGCAATTATAAAACACATGATTATATATAATTGATAAGAAATTTATTTCCAATTCAGAAAGGCCATATGGCCCACGAGATCATCAATATGCAATACACAATGACACAACAAAATGACACTTTTTAGCAAGTTGAACATATATTCAAAAATGTGGGTGCGTGTACATGGACAAAGATGTGACAATAAGAGTATTAATAAACAACAGAGAAAGATGGAGTGGTTAGGGAGTGGGAGGGCATATCAGGGAAGGAGAGCTCGTATTGGAAAAGACGAAGAACAAAATATGCATAGCAACGTTAAATAGAATATCGGAGAGTTTAACTAAAGCTGCAGAACAGAAAGAAACATGTAGAGTGGATAGGGCATACAGAACAATAGGGCATACAGAACAAGAGTGATTAGCGGAGAAAGATGCATAGTCCGTTTTGATTGTAATACACGACAAGAATATATGAGACGCATATACATCACATATAAAATCAATATTCAACATATGTACTTTTCTTGAAAAAATATATATATATAATAACAAACATACGCAGTCGTTATGCATAATAATAAAGTTGTATAGCGAATTAACTGCTTCACAAAATGTATTTACATTAAACAACACTGTTAAAATAAGCAAGACCCAATGGCGCATCAAATTTAACAAGAGATGTTTGTAAAACATATATGCCCCCATGGCAGCCCAATAGTCAAAAATGGTAAAGGCCACCTTGACCTACTGACCTCAAAATCAATAGGGGTCATCTACTATTGATGTCTAACTTCAACGTAATGTTTGAAGATCCTAGGGCAAAGCGTTTTTGAGTTATTGAACGGAAACCATTTTATACGACCGATCTGCAAAGCAATATACCTCCTCATCAAAGATGGAGGGCATTATTATTGATGTTGCGAATAATTGTGATTTTGCCGACATGTTTTATAAATGTTTAAGTACACGCATTTAGTACAACGAAGAGACTTTATGATAATTAAGATAGTGATAGATATAGTCATATTATATAATTAATAATAACGTCTTGACTAAGGGTAGATCAAATGTGTAAGTCGCATCAATTTTACTTTCAACAAAATTATCTAGGAGTGTTCGAGTATTTATCATTTTGTGTACATGTATTTGTTTTACCTGGTATAACTCTGAGGTTTCTGTGGTTGTTATTTAGTATGTTGTTTTGATATTATCCTCACAGATAATCTTTCTTATTTTCCGGCAGTATCTGTGGAGCGGTGGTCTAGACATAGGGCGTGCGCTTCGAGTGATCCGAGGTTCAACCCCGTCTGGACCACTGCTTCAACTGGTTTTAACCTTTCACCTTCACATTGAAAACAGTTTTAGTATTACCTTCTTAGGTAGTACAATTAGTTGCATTGTGTGATTTGGCATGGCTTCAGATGTGGGTTAAAGGGACTGCCTCACATATTGGTGTATTGCAAAAATAAAATAAAATTGTCAAATATTTGCGTACTTTTGGTATAGTTGCCTGTATAACCCATTAACAACCACACTGACATCTAACATAACTTGAGAAACCTCGGCATTTTGTAGTTATTTAGTATTTTTACATAAAAAATTCTAGAGGGTATTAATACCCTATAGAATTAACACAGCTATTACTTATATTGCCTGAAATGTGTTTCGTTTGATTATAACGAATCGAACAACGAACCAAATACCTCACTGATGTATACGCTGTAGTTTGTTGATGTTACAGTTCAATCAAATGCGAATTACATAATTCACAAAGCATGTTGGAAGGAAACATAGCGCTTTTATTTCAAGAAATAAATACACAATGGGCGATATCGAGAGTGGTTAAAATTGCTTATTTGCACCAAATATTTCATAAAGAAACCGTTAGTGGCTTTCGATTACATCCATACGTGGTTAGGTTGGAAAATCACGATATACAAAAAATTTAGCCCAAGCTGTGAGGCAGCACCTTTAATAAACCCATCTAAGCGAATTGTCTGTCGTGAGTTAATAAAGCAAAACACAAAGGAAATGTATCGCGTTTCTTACGTCATTTAAGGGTGGTTAAGATGTACATTATGTACTTATAGCATTAGAAGATACGACTAATCATTACAATTCCATAATGTGACCGTGATGATGTCGTCGTTTAGTTAACTCCAACGACTTCTGTAAGCTTATTTTGCGTTGTAATGTATAAATAAATGTTTTTTATAACAAATATCATCTTATCAAAGGCGGTCTTTCGCAACCGTATTTGAGTGATAGGCCGAGCTTTATGTCATGTGTCTCTTAAAAATATGAATGTACTATGCTCAAGCGAACTTGTCGACTAACTATCCCATGATTCCGTGTGTTTGTTTTATACGCGCGTACCGCAGACCGCTTCTGTAGATCTTGTGCAGACGTGCTATTCCTAACATGCGCTTTAGTGCTAAAGACTAATTACGCATACACCAAACACATTAAATGAAAAAAACCAACAAATCGTATATCATTTGAATAAACATGTATTATTATACGGTATGACTCGTATTAAAATAGAATCTCGAACTGTTCAGCTGTTATTGAAAACGGGACGTATTATGTAGACACACTTGGTGGGCGCGCGGCGGCGTCCTGTAATATGTATTCTAATTCAAACACGTTCCTTCTTGTCTTCAAAGTTAGTGACAATGTTTTTAAAGGGTATACTTTATAGACCAAATTCCAGTATAGACCCAATCTTGCATGGTCCTTCAATTACCAACAAAATGGGAAATCGTTTTTTTTCTGTGCTCTAGTCAACAGTTTTCATCTGATCATCTTCTAAGTTTCAGACAATGTTTAAGGGCATCATATCTATCATAAATCTTAAACGACCTGGGTTAAATATCGACCTCGGTCTAGGTATGATGCCCTTAAACATTGTATACAACTTTGAAGATGATCAGATGAAAACTGTTAGTTTTGTAGTTCTTCGATTATGGCCCTTGATTTATCCAAAAAGCACAGTAGCATTGTTTGTACTTTTATTCAAACAGTTTTCATCAAATCAACTTTAAACTTGGTGACTATGTTACGGGTGTAATATCTAGGCCATGTTTGATTATATGCCCAGTACTCAGTAGTTAATGACCCTTGTACACAGTTACCAAAACACTGTGAAATTACCCTTATCTTCACAGTATATCTAGGCCATGTTCGGTTATCGACCAAGGCCTTTTCTATCATGGTCCCTTTGTTACCCAAAATGAGAAATTAGCCTTGTCTGTACTCTAATAATTCAAACAGTTTTTTATTATCTAAATGTTCTGCAATATTTAACTTAAACCGTCTATAAACAATTAATCACTCCATAAAATGTCAGACGAACAGAAAATTGTTCAGGAAAATACCTCAGGACAGTACACACAACGGCACTTTTTTCTAATAAAACTTGCCAGCAAAGTGAAGTATGCTATCATATGCGCGCCAACACTGATTAAAATTGCTCAGTACAGGACACACAACGGCAACTTTTTTCTAATCAAAATTGTCAGCAAAATTTATTGTTTCCATTCACGATCTTATGCAGGCTGTCTAATGTATGATTAATTTGTTACTGTGAGTATTGACAGATATTGGATTACTATGATAGCATGCCAAAATAGCAGTCTACTCGTATAACAATGCAGCGTAGTCGATGATTAAAAACCCTCTAATAACCTTGAACACGAATGTTACAGAATACGATTTCTGTAACGGTGTATTTGCCTTCAATGTTTGTCTTTGTCATGTGTGCGTTGTTTGTCTTGTACCCCGGCGGTTGTATTTGACCGACTTATGCAGTCGGATTGTCGAGTCGTGTATTTCAACAACACTTCATATGATTGTTTTTTGTTTATTTTTGGTGATTTGGTGTTTGTGCCGAGTGTCAACTTACTCGTCTGATTTATTAGTTAAGATTCTCAGTCTAATAACTCAGACTAAGTATTTATTTACAAGGACTGGTTCCACAAAGCATCTTAAAGTCTTAGGAGAAACTTTCTGAAAAAGCATAAACATGCGCATGTAAGTGCGTATACATGTATATCCTAAATATGACAATGGAGATTATTGATTTACGCATAGATGTTACGTAACGCATTGCGTCTAGAGTTACAATAATCACACAGAAAATATGGGTTGGTCTTCAATTTGCACAAAATATGCGCTGCACATATTTTTAACTAAAGTCAATCTATTTTAGTTTTCCATTAAAACGCTTTGTGAATACCAGACTTGGACTTATCATTGAGATTGAAAATTAGGTCTTCGCTAATGGGTTTGAACATAATGTTGTCTGGCTAGTAGCAGTATTTTCTCGAAACAGCACTGGTTCAAGGTAAATTATAATTAATAAGTAGATTTATGTAATATGTATGGTCAGTCGTTATGCGACTTGGATTCTTATAATTTGCAGACAACAACCATTCAGCGTTATCGTGTATGTTCAAGATCCGACAAACCTGACCCCCAATGTATTGTATGGTCAACACCATATTTACGGGTAAGAAAATACAGACACTATAGATAACATGTTAATTTATAGTCTCCGGAAAATACCATTAATTAATAATTTTTAATACACCAGATTTATATGGAGCCATTTTCCGTGTTTTACGGCATTTGAAATGGCGAGCAGTCGACTGCGTGGAATTATTTCGGGATATATGTCGATAAAAAGAAGTGTCAAGTTACCACGGTTTTCGAGACGTCATCAACCAAACAATATATAGACAAGTCAAATAGTTTTCTGCGGGCAGATGAATTTATCGCGCTATAACAAATACCACAGTAAATAAACTACAAGCTGATTTTATTTCACAATCAATTAAGTACGTAATTCTCGTCAATTTCAGAAAACAATTAGCATAGGAGTGCAGCCTGGGACTTGGACTTTCGATGTTTTGACAACTAAAACTTGGGCTTTTAGCAGATAAGTGAAAGCATTGTGCCGAGTAATTGTGGTATATGATGTTTTTACCTTTTCTTTCCTCGGCTAGTTAAGTTAGTCCTGCCTTCCCTGTCCCATTTTATATTATCTTAATGACTTGTTTTATATGAAATGACTTGATTACAGGCGTTCGCTAAAGTTTCGTGTATGAAAGATGAGGCAACAATCACAATCATATACTTCATTCAAACTTCGTATACACAGTTTTATGAATCCTATGTTATGGAACTTGTTTATGGCTTATTTATCCTAGAAGCTAGATTCGTCGGCAAATATGCGCAAACAAGAACAAATAACTCAAAAACAGGGACGGTGACTTGAGATTTTTTTGCATTTTATTACTGTTTCAAATATGATACACTGTCCTTATACAAAGCTTGAAAAAATATGTTATCGCAAATTATGTCCCCGTATCTTTAAGAGATGTAGGAATAGATCTAGCCAAGCCAGAAATCAGAACCTTTCCACAGTTCAGTTAATTTGAATGAAGTGCTGTGAATTCATATGAATGTCCAAAAATCAAGTCGGTTTATGCTGCTAGGCTGCCATTTTCAAGCTTCTTGGCTGCTAAGTTCACACTGCTAGGCTGATTACTTCACGCACATGGGTTAAGAAAGCTGTCACAACTCTTCCAGCTTCGTAATGCATCATATAATGCCCATTGTGCAACACTAAACTTTCGTGTATGTGTTATTATCCATCCCCTCTTTCCCTAACGCAATACAAATGTATGAACTAATAATCATGAACTTTCGTCAATGTGTTCTTATCCATCCCCTCTTTCCCTAACGCAATGCAGATGTGTGAACTGATACTAATTTGTTCATGATTGGTCATGAACACGCGCCTTATGTCAACATGACAATTGGAAATGCAACAGTGGGGTGATGTTTACAACTAACTACAGCTAGAAACCTGTTTCCGCTCTTCTATTTCGCTGGACGATCACCAAGTTATAGACCTATGGCATGCAATAATAAATTAAGCTGCGTCTCTAACATGCAGAATAAAAATACACTAATGACACTACAGCAATATAAATAAAGAGTTGTTTTTATCTCATTACTTTAAATATGCTCTTCTATTTCACTTTACGATCACAAAGTTATAGACATATGTCACACAATATGCTGCGGCAAAAAAACTGCACAACCAAATGTCACTAAGTTTACTACAAAACTATCAATAAATAGTTGTTTTTCTCATTTATTTAAATTCAATTTCATATAACATGTTGTGTTAAATAAATACGTCATAACCTTGTACTATTATAACTGTTATGGTTGTAGGGTTGGAATATTGTTCAAAGAATGTCACGTACCGTCATCATTGCTACAACCACAGCTGTAACAAGATGACGTACATTAGGGCAACGCACACAATATTTGCGGGCCCTAAGCTCTCACCTGATGACTAGCAGTTTAAGCTGAATCAGTATTTGTAATATATTTTGTATAGATTTTACAGTGACACACTTTATGGCAAGGTTTAATAACGATTAATTAAACAAGACTGCGTTCAATAAACGCTTATGCCCCCTGTGGAAGCCTTGTCCATAAATAAGTCTAAGTCCAAAATTATGTCAAGGTGAAGGTCAAAATGGGGTTAGGTGGTACTGGTGTGTGGAGAGTGTTCATACACAACACCCATGCAAGTATGAAAGCTTTGTAGCAACCCATATTAATGCTAGAACAAACGGTCAATTTGGGTTAACCAGGACGGACGGACGGACGAACGGACGGACAGGTGAATCACTATATGCCTCCCGATCTATCGATACGGGGGCATAAAAATGTGACCTCTAAAGTATAAACAGGGTTTTCTTTGATGTGACCTGGTGACCTAGTTCTTTACTCCAGATGACCTAATTTCGAACTTAACCTAGATTCTACAGAGACAAACATTGTGACCAAGTTTCATCAATATTTCGTAAAAATCGTGACCTACAGGTTTTTCTTCTATGTGACCCGGTGACCTGATTTTTGAACCCAGATGACCCAAGTTGCGAACTTGACCTGGATTTCTGAGAGACAAACAATGTGACCAAGTTTCATTACCATTATATCAACAAGATACTATGATTTGACCTTGTGACCTAGTTTTTTACCCCAGATGACCCAATATCAAACTTGACCCAGATTTTGTTGAGATGATCATTGTGACCAAGTTTCATAATGATTGAGCTAAAACTGTGACCTGTAGTGTCTACACAAGTAATTGTGGACGGACGGACGAAGAGTGATCACAAAAACTCACTCTGTCCCTTTGTGATAGGTGAGCTAAAAATAGTATGCTCCCAGTGGGGTTTGAACCCATGACCCTCAGGAATATGTCAATTGACATTGTGACCTTGTTTTTGACCCCAGATGACCCACAATCGAAATTGACATAGATTTTGTCGACATGATCATCGTGACAAAGTTTCATAAAGATTAAGTTGAAAGTGTAACCTCTGGTGACTACACAAGGTTTTTCTATGATTTGACCTATAATTTAAACAAAACATATTTTCCTCCATATAACAGTACAAATACATGCTAGAAAGACAAAAAATACCTAAACACCTAAAAAAAAATCATGGTTCCAGTGGGGTTTGAACCCACGGCCCTCAGGAAAATGGCAATTGACATTGTGAGTTTTATAATTGACAATGTGACCTTGTTTTTGATCCCAGATCGAACCTTACCTATATTTTGTTGACATGATCATTGTGACCAAGTTTCTTAAAGATTTATAAAAAAATATGACCTCCAGTGACTACACAAGGTTTTTCTATACATTGACCTAGTTTTTGACCTTAGATTTTGTTAAGATGATCATTGTGACCAAGTTTCGTAAAAATTAAGCCAAAATTGTGATCTCTAGACAGGACACAACACAATTGTTGACGGGCGGACGAAGAGTGATCACAAAAGCTCACTTTGTGATAGGTGAGCTAAAAAGAAGTAAACCTTTCTGACATTGTATTTTAAATGACTCAGGAATTGACATCATGAATATAGTACAGCCGTTCATTAAATGAAACAGTGTAACACTCGTGACTTATTTATCTATGTATTAAGTCTATTGGTAATGTATCTATAAAACACAGCTTCTGTTTTGAAATACATTTTTTTCTTCAGTTAAACCCGTGGAAATTGGACCACCCTGGAGATTTGATATTTGTAAGGTCAAAATCAGAAAATGAGGTAAACAACTTTTACAGGAGGCATTATATGAAATAAATATAGAATCTATGCAGTCTTGTAGATCTGATTTAGATGTATAACCATGCATTGCTCCTGTTATGATTGTGCTCTAAAAAACTCGAACTATTCTGTTTATCAGATGCTTCAAATTCGAACTAGAGCTATCATACGAGAGCTATCATACCCCCGCGACACTGCCTTGACACAGGAATATTATTTAAAATAAAAGGCTGGGGTAATTTTTATGACGTGACCTCATTTCCTGCGACGAAACGTTCCAAACAACATAACGTTATTTCCTGTATAATTTGGCCCACAGCTGCTCATACATATTCAGAGGCTCTAACCTAGACATTAATAATAAATTCCGTTATATAAATAATTCCCTTTAACGATTACATGCGAAAAACACGTGATTGTTGTTGTTGTAGTTGCATTGGCTATGGTCTATTTTATTTTGACAGACCGGATGCAGAATAATGATTTGGTAGACTGAATTTCACGTCCCACTTCCGGTAGAGGCAAGTTGTTGCTCAAGATTTGAGAACCAATCTTGTTTAATTTATTTTTTTCAAACATATAACATACAGTTCCACTATTTTAATAACGTTTCGGCATATAATTAATTATAAGCCGGAATCAAACCATGAAAATTATTCAAAAAAATACGTATCTTATTCAATCCAACGTAAAAAAACAATACGACGACGTCGGAAATGACATCACATCATTAAACGCGATGTCATCGCACGTAAACGCGACGTCGTCGCACATCATAGCGCGCCAACTTGTGAATATGTTGAATTGAATTATAAATAGCAAATAAAAGACGAATGTAAAACTATAACTATTTATAGGGCATATCTGTGCAAACAGTCTCCTAGATCGGAAAATACTCTTTTCTAAGTATTTGTTCGCCTGGTCTCCTATGTGGTGTTGCTTGGCACCCAGAGGCTAGATCTATATAATCTATGTGGAGCATTTTCAAATTCCTTAGTCATTTTTTTCCTCGATCAGATTATCCAAAAACCTGATAGGAAATTCCCGCTGGATGCAGTGCATTTGTTCATATTATGTGATTACTCTCTCATACATAATTATACATAAGAAAAGCATTGATAGCTAAAACATTTGAAGAGTCGTTATTTGTTTCTATTACATACACTTTCCTGAAGAGAGACTGACGTTGTTATAATTTAAAAAGAGTCAAAAGGTATTATTTCCTTGACTTATGGCATTGTCATACAATATAACAGTTGTCGACTTATGTTTCGATGAATATGATGTTTAGTTGATCTTAGGCATTGTCATACAATATAACAGTTGTCGACTTATGTTTCGATGAATATGATGTTTAGTTGATCTTAGGCATTGTCATACAATATAACAGTTGTCGACTTATGTTTCGATGAATATGATGTTTAGTTGATCTTAGGCATTGTCATACAATAAAACAGTTGTCGACTTATGTTTCGATGCATATGATGTTTAGTTGATCTTAGGCATTGTCATACAATAAAACAGTTGTCGACTTATGTTTCGATGAATATGATGTTTAGTTGATCTTAATCTTGATCTTTGTCACTATCACCATATCACTTTTTCACGTCAACAAAACATCAAATTCACCCCAACATAAGTCAATAACAGTACGATATATAAGATGGAGGGCATAATAATTATTAAGTTATGGGTTCAATGGGAATAATCACTATGAATTTGTCATTTATCTTAATATCGGGTTCAGCTTCAAATTAATCTATTTCATCTAATTTCAGAACTTCCTTGTTATCATACAAACAGAGTGGCAGAAGAGGATGTTGGCCAAGTATGGGGGAACCGTATTTTTAGATGCGACTTATTGTACATTATACACTAGTCGAATGTTCTAAGTACACACTTTGTAATTTTCATTTAACTGATAAAGTATTAGACCTATCAGTGAATCGAATATACCATTGTAATCAGGAAACTATTGTCTATCAGGTTTAGTTAATCACCATCTGAAATATAATAACAACATACTAGAAAACGACCATTTATTTCACTGCTTTAAACAACAAAATCGCACATCAATAGCATGTATGGCCACCGTCTGTCCTGATGATAGCCTGACATCCTCTGAGGCATTGAATTGATAATTATGTGTACCAATTGCCGCGGGCGTGCATTCCATTTTAATAAAGGGTTCGTTGTAAGTTCATGTACGTTCTGGTGTTGCCATCGTGCTCTGATGCGTCGCCCAAACTCATTCTAGACGTATTATATCGGATTTAGGTCCGGGCTACAAGGCGGCCATTCAATCGTGCAACCTAAATATAAAATTGCATCAAAACCAAATTCCATGTGATGAGAATGTGCTCGTATCTTATAATTTAAGACATGATGGATCGAAAATAGTGAGTTTTGTTAAATTGTAGTAGTAATTCGGATGACAAATACCTATCGACAGTTACTGCCATGCTCAACCTCAAATTGCTCCTTACAAATTAATGGACATATTCTGTTCAATTCAACGATTCCACGTTATTTCACGATCTTTAAGTGATACAACCATCAGCCAGATGTTGCCATAAACTTGTTTTGACGCATTTAAGGAATAAATGTAAATGACGCCATGTGACGTCTCAATTTCAAATCGAGTCGATAGAAACATGCGTAATTTTCGTAAATTTAATGCAACTGCCATAATAATAAGCGTGTGCATGTGTTAAGAACCACAAAACAGCCAATTAATGAATTAAATCTTACCCATCTTTTTGGCATGCCAGTTTCAAGCATTCTTATCGCACTTGCGCACTCCTCAAGCGTCATATGATTTGATCCCGGATGACCCAATATCGAACTTTACCTATATTTTGTTGACATCTAAGTTTCATGAAGATTAAGTCGCAATTCTGACCTCTGGTGACTAAACAAGGTTGTTCTATTAATTAGTCCCTACCGGTTTTTGACCGGAGGGGACTATAGGTTTGCCCTCCGTCCGTCAAACAATCTGGATCCTGACATAACTCAAACAGTTTCCAAGCTAGGTTTATGAAACTTGGTATGTGGATAGGGGGCAATAAGAAAATTATGCAGGTCTAAAAATATTTTGATTATGACAAAAAGTGTGGTTGCTATGGCAACAGAAACATTGAAAACGGCCTCAAACCGGTAGGGGACGTCTGTATTGCTTGCAATTCTTAATTACTTGTTGAACTAGTGACCTAGTTTTTTACCTCAGATGACCCTATATCGAGCTTGGCCTAGATTTTGTTGGGATATTTATTGTGACCAAGTTTCATAAAGATAAGGCCGAAATGTGACCTCTAGTGTCTACACAAGCCAATTGACGGACGCAGAGTGATCACAAAAGCTCACTTTGTGACAGGTGAGCTAAAAACTAGATCACTAAGTCAAATCATTCAAAAACATTGTGTAGTCACAAGGGGTCATGTTTATAGGTTAAGTTCGATATTTGGTCGATCTAACCAGGCTACCATCTCCCGAAGCATCTAAAGTAGAAGTCTCAACTCCAATTGAGATTTTTCTCAAACCAATGTATGAATTTGAGATAAATATTAAGCTAAATACATGTACGAGTTCTCGAAATTTTACTATAATAAACTCAAAACATTGTTTTTGTTTTGTTTTACCAATTTATCTCAAACGAAAGGTGAAACATTTTGAGTTCAGATTGAGCTCATATTGAGATGTTTTGGAAGATCGGGGCCTGGGGCGGTTTTCAATATACACCTTAAGGATACAATATCTGAAATACAAAAAATTATTCCTTATCGCCATGATATTTTTTAGATTTTTTCCTAACATCCGAAGATTTTCTTGAAGTTGTATTAACATCTTATCGTAAGATATTCCTTATATTTATGCCCCCCCCCCCCCATCTTTGATGAGGTGGTATATTGCTTTGCACATGTCGGTCGTATAAAATGGTTTCCGTTCAATAACTCAAGAATGTTTTGACCTAGGATCTTCAAACTTTACATGGAGGTTGGTCAGCAACAGTAGATGACCCCTATTGATTTTTAGGTCAAAGGTCAAGGTCACTGTGACCTTTACCATTTCTGACTATTTAAATGGTTTCCGTTCAATAAATCAACAAGAGGGCCCAAAGGGCCCTAGGTCGCTCACCTGTCGTACTAGTGCATGCACACCCCTATGGTGATCCTACACATTTTCTGAATAAAATTTAAGGAAATTCAGCCTCTATTGCAAGTTTGTGTATGATTTGACCATGTGACCTAGCGTTTGACACTAGATGACTTAATTAATATCAAACTTAACCTAGATTGTGTTGAGATGATTATTAGGACCAAATTTCATAAATATTAAGTCGAAATTGTAACCTCTGGTGACTACACAGGGTTTTTCTATGATCTGACCTATAATTTAAACAAAATATTTCCTCCATATAACTGTACAAATACATGCTATAACGACAGTACAATACCTAAACACTTAAAAAAATAATTATGGTTCCAGTGGGGTTTAAACCCACGACCCTCAGGAAAATGTCACTTGACATTGTGACCTTGTTTTTGACACCAGATGACCCAAAATCGAACTTGGCCAAGATTTTGTTGACAGGATCATTGTGACAAAGTTTCATAAAGATTAAGTTGAAATTGTAACCTCTGGTGACTGACTACACAAGGTTTTTCTATGATTTGACCTTTATTTTAAACAAATTATTTTGGTATTTTTCCTTCATATAACTGTACAAATACATGCCATAAAGACAAAACAATACCTAAACACTTAAAAAAATAAAAATTATGGTTCCAGTGGAGGTTGAACCCACGACCATCAGGAAAATGTACAAATACATGCTATAAAGACAAAACAATACCTAAACATTTAAAAAAATAAAAATTATGGTTCCAGTGGGGGTTGAACCCACGACCATCAGGCAAATGTACAAATACATGCTATAAAGACAAAACAATACCTAAACACTCAAAAAATTTAAAAAAAATATGGTTCCAGTGGGGGTTGAACCCACGACCATCAGGAAAATGTACAAATACATGCTATAAAGACAAAACAATACCTAAACACTAAAAAATAAAAATTATGGTTCCAGTGGGGGTTGAACCCACGAGCATCAGGAAAATGTACAAATACATGTTATAAAGACAAAACAATGCCTAAACATTTAAAAAAAAAAAAATATGGTTCCAGTGGGGGTTGAACCCACGACCATCAGGAAAATGTACAAATAAATGCTTTACAGACAAAACAATACCTAAACACTCAAAAAAAAAAAAATTATGGTTCCAGTGGGGGTTGAACCCACGACCATCAGGAAAATGTACAAATACATGCTATAAAGACAAAACAATACCTAAACACTAAAAAAAAAAAAAAAATTATGGTTCCAGTGGGGGTTGAACCCACGACCATCAGGAAAATGTACAAGATACATGCTATAAAAACAAAACAATACCAAAACACTTAAAAAAATAAAAATTATGGTTCCAGTGGGGTTTGAACCCACGACCCTCAGGAAAATGTCTACGCTCCCTACAGCGCTTTGATTTCCACTTAACCAGTACAATTCACACCCTGGTTAAAATACTAGAATATTTTGATATTTGACCTTTACAAAACTGCTGTGAACCCTGATACACATTTTCATTGTTTGATGAAAGTTTATTGTATGTATATAGGCCAGTCATTCTAGCCCAAAAATGGCCTTAACCTAGACAAAATTGCAAACGTTTTGTTTTGAGTATTTTTAAGTTTTTTAATGTATAAACTATTACCAGGAAAAAATCCCCTGTCCAGAAAGTTGCGGAAGTACCTTAAAAAGCGATTTTAAGAATGTCACTATACTTTACATAATTTTATTCCATGAAAATTTGTGTATAACATTTTATCAGTATTGTAATGTTATACACACACACTGGTTAAAATATCAAACCATGTTGTTGATAAAAGGAATCTACAAGCAAAATATTTTCAATAAACCATTAATTTTAATTTTCTAAGCAAATAATGTGAAAATGAAGGGGTAGATTTACCCCACCCACTTTTCAGAAAATAAGATAATTATTTTTGTACCATAAAACATGAGGTGATTTCTTTATTTTGGGTAAACATATCTAAATGAGAGTATTTTATAAGTCATCAACTGATAAACATGCATCAGGATCTTAATTTGACATACATACGTGTGTCCATCCGTTTGTCTGTAAGTGCGTCGGTCAGTCATGCTCATCCGTAAAGAAATCTTTATTATATGACGAAGTATAATAACTTTCATGTTGTCGTTATTTAACATAGTATGTGGAGAGGGGGCTATAAGAGGCTAGTAATGAGATAGTGAATAACATTTCATATTTATATTATGACAACAATCGTGGTTGCTATGGAAACAAAAATGGTGAAAACATCACATTTTCTTGCATAAATCGAAATTTTGATTGTAAGGTTTATGAGAACTGGAGTTACATATTTTTTTTATATAATTAACAGAGAATAATGTAGGAATAATGCACATCATTGTATTGTTTGAAGTTCACTAAATCTTTTGCCGATATGGTAGAACAAACTTCTATTTCACTATTTAAGTTTTTTATTCGATGTGTTAAATGTATCGTCACGTAGGTGATTTCCGGACAATCCAAGTCAATTATAATATAATTTATGATTGTGATGCCTTGGAAGTTATGAAGTGCAATCACAAGTCGGAGTTCCTTTTACAATGAAGTTCATTTATGTAATAATAAATATACAAAATTTACCAGTAATATACCAGTAATATATAAACACCAAAGTGTTATTATTATCATAAAAAGGTGATGTTAGCAAATTATGACATTATGAAGTTGGACAAAGCAAAGTCTACGTTTGAGCTATAAAAACCGCATGGTTAACTGATACTAGTCTACAGGGGGTATGGCTATAGTCAGGCAGTTAGCCATTATGATTACCTCGGCCGAGCTTTCACGGTTGGCAGTTAGCTTCCTTAGTAACCCCGCAACAACATTTATAGACCGGTACAGAAATTTCTATGTTTTGAATCAGTAAAACAAATTTATCAGTGATGTTTTAGTACAAAACTGACCGTATCTGTAGATTTGTTTGGATGTATAGCAGACACTTTTTGAAAATGATGCGTTTGTCGGGACTTACATTTAATGCAGGTCTGCGTTCAACCAAAACATGTATGCCATAGACACAGGGTGTGCGAAATGCCTAATTCATCAAGAACAGGATCGCATCTACCAACAACAACCGCGGTTGCTGCATGGACAGCAGTTTTTAAAATAACGCGAAACATCGCCGATGTGTCGGGAAACGTCTGTGATGCCTCGAAGAATTCGTTTTTTCGCGGAAGCATCCCCGATCATTCCCCGAGATGTTCCTGACATGACATCGTGAGTACATTACATTGAAATTTCCCGATGTACTCGATACATCGGGGAGCTTCCATCAGACATCGATGAACCTCCTGATGCCAAATCGGCAATACATCCCGAAGCAGTTAGACCAACGCATAAAGTCGGGAATACATCGGGAGTTCGTCTGATGCCTCCCGATTCACAAATTGTTTCGAGACTGCCCCGAAGCTTCCGAAAGACCACGAGGATCATGCTCTCGGTGTCTACCGAAGCTAATTTGTTTCTATCGGGAGAATATCGCCGACGCAAAAAAAGCTCAGTGGGACCTAGGCTTTAACTGTCACACCTGGATAACATTTGTTAAAAAAGTGTTGGTTCAAACATTAAACGTTAGCACCAGCGTTGTTTAGCGTTTCAAAGGTATAAACAAGAGCTGTCCACGAACATCGCGATCCTATATTCTCAGTGGCATGCTAGTGTAGTATAATCATTAAATATTCAAAACACAATTCTTTATAGATGCAACATTTCCCTCTTCTGTGAAGAGGTTGTACCTTGTATGTATTTTATGTTTTCTGTGCCCGGTTGGTTCAGTTGGGCATAGTGCCTTGTGTGTTTTTAATGTTTTCTTTGCTCGGCTGGTTAAGTTCAGTGCTGCCTTTAATTTCCTGTCTGACTTAATACTATCTTTTTCTAAGTCTAAAATGGCAGATAACTTGATCAAAATGCTTGACAGAGTTACCTACTCATGTGTATGTCATGGTGTCATGATGATGAACAAATATGCAAAGTATCAAAGCAGTATGTCAATGCACTTTGAATATATTACAGGTTACAAACCTTTTATCTAGACTTTAAGATTTGCATTTCTAAGCCGAAAATGAGGTAAATTTTCAACAAAATGCTTGATAAAGTTACCTTACTCTGTGTATGGGTTAGTATACATGATGGTGAACAAGTATACAAAGTACCAAAGCAATATGTCACTCCGCTTTGAAAATATTCGATGCTAATACTTGTACCTAAACTTTAACATTAATCTGCTCAGTAAGGGAATCAAACTCGGGACTATACTGTTACTCACAGGTCCATGAAAAGTGACCTAGCCCACCTATATATACATATTTAAAACAACACAAGTTTAAATATTTGTTTTTGACAAACTTGATGCGTGTTTTGTTCAAATCAACATCACTAAAAATATTTATTGTCATAAGCAATATCTGCAACTATTTATCGTAAATTATAAATGTCACGGAAATACATTCTGTGTATATCCGTGTAAATGTCAATTTACAATTTTCAAGAATTTTATTTTTAACCAATCAGTGAGAGGCTCTCTTTGCCCTTATTACTTACCGAAAAAGCGGAAGTGAGAGGGGACAGGTTTAGAGCAAGTGGCAAAAATCGGCCGCTCTGACCGTTGTCCGACGCTAAATTTTCGGAGAAACATGCGTTTGAGTCCCATAATGGTTGTTTCATCATCGGCACTTATGTTTTACGAGCATTCTGCAAAAAACCCTGTGAGATTTGATGCAGTAATAATTGAGTTGTGAATGTTTCTGTCAGTGGCGTGTATATATTGGGAAATCCTTCGTTGCAGACCTTCTATTTAAATATGTATATATAGACGGGTTTGGACACTTTTCATGGACCTGTGCTGTTACTCTTTCATTAACTAGCGCACAACGTCACGTTCGTTCCGTGACGTCGCGATAAACAACTACGTCGGACATCTTGATAGACGTCGTGTAGACGCAGGTTTGTCGAAGAAAATAACCGATCAACCACCAGCTCATTTAGGAAATGCAACCGGCGACTCTCATATAAGAAGTCCGTCAGAGCACGTGGTAAGGTGACGGATTATCACTAGACACATGACCAGGTGACCGATTATAGCTAAGTTCAATCGGCACCCCGTTAACTCGCAGATTATGCCGGAAGTGACTGGATAAAGTTCCCTACCCGTGTGTATGGGTTGGTGTTATAATGGTGAGCAAGTATGCAAAGTATCAAAGAATTATGTCTATGCGCCTTGAAGATATTCGAGGTTTAAGATATTGTACCTATACTTAAGCATTTGCATTAAGTTGAACAGAAAATCGGACATTGAACAAGGGGGCATAATGTCAACAAAATGCTTGATAAAGTTACCTACTCCTGTGTAGGAGTTGGGGTCATGATGACAGAGTGAGCTTTTGTGATCACTCTTCGTCCGTCGTCCGTCCGTCAACAATTGGCTTGTGTAGACACTAGAGGTCACAATTTTAGCCTAATCTTTATGAAACTTGGTCACAATGATCATCTCAACAAAATCTAGGCCAAGCTCGATATTGGGTCATCCGGGGTCAAAAACTAGGTCACTAGGTCAAATCATAGAAAAAGTTTGTGTAGTCACTAGAAGTCACAGTTTTGACTTAATCTTTAAGAAACTTGGTCACAATGGCCATCTTAACAATATCTAGGTCAAGTTTGATATTGGGTCATCTTGGGTCAAAAACTAGATCACATCGTTAAATCATAGAAAAACCTTGTGTAGTCACTAGAGGTCACAATGTCGACCTTATCTTTATGAAACTTTGTCACAATGATCATCTCAACAAAATCTAGGCAAAGTTTGATATTGGTTTATCTGGGGTCAAAAACTAGGTCATTAAGTCAAATCATATAAAAACCTTGTGTAGTCACTAGAGGTCAAAATATTGGCCTTATCTGTATGAAACTTTGTCACAATGATCATCTCTACAAAATCTAGGTCAAGTTCGACAAGTGAGCGACCTAGGGCCCTTTGGGCCCTCTTGTTTACTGTATTGAACATGTGCAGAACCAACAAATGTTTGCCGTTAAATGCAAAGTTCATGAAAATTTAAAATGCACTGGATTTCGGGCACTTATGGTTTCGACGCTTATACGGGCATCCCTGTATAGATTGCGTCGGAATGGTTTGACTAAGTAATGGCAGGATCCTACATTTAGAAGTGTATCCATAGCAACCACAATTATTGCCAGAATCATAACACAATTAGATGTGCATAATCTCCGTATTGGCACCTACCCACATATCAAGTTTCATAAACATAGCTTGGACACCGAGTTATGGCAGGATTCAGATTTGGGCATATTTTCACTCACTCGTTCTGTCGCAATAACAACCATAATTTTTGTCAGAATCAAAATAGTTTTAAACGTGCATAATTCCCCTATCCACATATTGAGATTGGAAACTGCTTGAGTTATGTCTGGATTCAGATTTTACGAACAGACTGACGGAGGGTACCCCCTGCGAAATGAAGCCTTACAGTTCATGAACCAAATTCACGAATTGTTCATGAATAGTCAGTGGAACAGAAAATGGGACAAGTCAGTGAAGTGTTCTTGAAATTTGAGGTTCATGAACACTTATGGCATGAAGTGTTCATGAACAATTCATTCCAACTAAATTCAAGAAATATTCTTCAGAATTTGCAGTTCATGAACAGTTTATGAACATTTTTGTTCTATATTTCAATGTCCGATTTTCTGTTCACGGACTGTCGGTGAACAGTTCATGGTTCTATAGTTCTTCAAATGTTCATCAACTAAGGCATCTGTGAAATGTTTAAGATCAGTTCATGAAGTATTCATGAACAACCCATGACACTTAAGTTATCCAAATGCATTACTGTGTGCATGAAGACACAGTCAAACAAACATGTGTTTTATAAATAGTAAATATATTATGGTTACAATTATTGACAAATAACATTTAAAATTAAAGAAAGGAATCATTTTGCATGTATGTTTATGTTCACAAAAGTTGCATATTGGGAATGTAGCTGAAGGATGATCTACTTGCCTGAATATCATGAAACCTACTGGAACATTGTATTTTTATCATTGCTATTGTTTTCCCCAATCAGAATAATTGTTTAGCTACTTTTGTAGTCTGCAGCATGCTTTTCTGTTCACATTATTATTATGAACACTTCATAAACACTTCATGAATACTTGTTCTTGAAACCTCATGCTAAGCGTACCCCCACCCCACCCACTTCCTAATTTGTTTTTTCTATATTTTTAATTTGAACAACTATTCTTATAATTAAATATTAGTCACACAAGAAACTTGATACGTTAAAGTTAGCAACTTACCTTTTATAAGATCACTCATTTAGATAAAAACACTCATTAAAATGTGTCAAACATCAGCACAATCACATTGCCAGAACGACTTGTATAAAAGAGCTTTGAGAGGGGTTTTCAAACTAACGAAGGTGTTTAAACAGCTTCATCAAAATATTGATACCATTATTCATCTTTTTGATCACACTATAAAACCTATACTTTTATATGGTTCCGAAATATGGGGCACCGCTAATATATTAGCTCAATTACAAGAAAAGACACTTATAATATTTAAAATCATTCTGTAATATGACTTGTGAAAAACTGCACATCAAGTTTTTAAAATATGTCTCAAATGTTCACTCAAAAGCCTCAAACGAGGCTGTGAGTGGTGGGCTTGGTCGATACCCAATGTACATGGATGTTATATGCAATACAGTTAAATTCTATCAGCGCCTACAACACGGCCAAGTAAGTTCTCTACTGTTAGCTTCTTTTGAGGAAAGTAAACTTCTCTATCTAAATAAGAAAAGTAGCTGGACCTCTAGTGTGCATCATGTTCTAAAACAGCTAAATGTTACAGAAAGTGCCCTTAATAGCAATACATTAATAAGTATCGTTACAAAAGTTACTGAGTTTATTTAAATCAGAATGGTGTAGAAATATTTCTACATATGGCTCCAATCATACTGGCAAATTGAGAACATATGCATTGTTTAAACAGAGATTTTGTAGGGAACCATATTTTAAACTGATTAAAGATAAATACGTCAGAAACTTTTTTACCAAATTCAGAATTAGTGCTCTTAGGCTCAAAATTGAAACAGGTAGATATCAAAAACTCCCCGTCAATGAACGGGTATGTTCGCTATGCACGTCAAATTGTATTGAAGATGAAATCCACTTTGCTATGAGCTGTTCAAGTTATGCCTCAAGTAGAAAACATCTTTTTGAAGTAATATCAAAAACTAATAACAACTTTCAAAGACTGTCTCCTGAACAAAAATTTGTATGGTTAATGAGTATAGAAGACCCAATTGTTATTACAGTGTTTGCTGAATTCCCTTTTGACATTTACCGTAGAAGAGCTTTGCTAATTGCACCAAGTTAGATATGTAGATGAGTATTATCAATATTGTTTGTAAATGAACATAAATTGTATTGAAGTTCATTTCCGTAATAGATAACTTTTTCTAAGTCGCAGTAAAGTATATATGTTGTGTGTATTACGAGTGTAAACCATCTTAACTGTTTTGGTTACAGTTTCACTCAAAAAAGTGTTTGACAGACCGTTTGCATACGTTTGTTATATCTTCTAGTTATAATATGTATTTTCTCTTAACTTTTACTCTCTTTTTTCCAATTTTAATAACGTCAAATTAATCCTATCTCCCATCATTTTATAATTACGGCTTTTCAAGCGCATGAAGGGAGGTAGGATTCTTTAGACCTCTAGCCTTATTTATTTGTGTTACCAAATCAAAATCAAGCCTTATTTACTTTTGAAATTATTTGTTATGTTTATTTGTTTCGACCCATTTTGTTTTATCTGTGATTCATATGTCATGTGATATGACCTTTGATTGGAAATAAACTTTATTTTGTCTTATCTGTCATTGCTGGCAGCCATTTTGAAAATCTGTGATGTTGTCAACATGTGACAGAAAAAAGATTATATTAAGTCAGACAGGGAAGGCAGCACTCCACTTAACCAGCCGAGCACAGGAAACATTGAAACACACAAAGCACAATGCCCAACTGAACTAACCGAGCACAGGAAACATAAAACATATAAATACACAATGCCCAACTAAACAAGCGCAGATCCGCCCAAGGCCAAGCTATCGAAAAGTACAATAAAATTGTAACTAGCTGAATGACCCAGTTTCCACAGCAAAAGGACTATAATGCCCCGCTTTAGCTGTAAGAAATCTTTAAACGAAGAAGTGCCCAGCACACTACCGACCAAGAAAATTAAACGCCCCTTGTCTCATTGTTTAAAAGCTGAATAGAAAAGATTCAGCAAACAAAAGGCAGAAAGCCTACGCTGAATGACCTAGTTACAACAGTAAAACTGCTGAACTACATAGTTTTAGCAGCCTTTAGTCTCTATATTGTCGCTTATTGACCTTTGATAGTTTTTCTATGGTAGAACGTCTCTGGCCCTGTGGTTGAGGATTGGTCCATGTTTCATGAACACTTCAAGAATTTTTCATGAATTAATTGATTGCGAGCAGTTCAGGGTTGGTTTAAGAACAGTCAAGAAATATAAGTTCTTGAAATGTTTATCAGGTAATTTTTATGGTTGGATCAAGAACAGTTCATGAGCTCACAAATGTTCATCAATAATTCGCAACAGTTCATGAACTCACTTTAAGAACAGTTCATTTCCAAAAGTTCATGAATGTATTTCAAGAACTTATCAAGGCCAGTTCAAGAACAGTTCTTGATTAGAATGAAGTGTTCATGAAATTTCGTAGAGGTAAACCTATAGTCCCATCCGGTTGAAAACCTGTAGGGGACTAATGATTCATCCAATGAGCAGAGGTCATGATCATTACAGGAAAGATCAACTCATTACAGGGAAGATCAACTTCAAAAAGGCTGCATAGGGTGATGGAAGGGACAGTTCCACCGATCAATCCTCAACCACAGGGCCAGAGACGTTCTATCATAGAATAAAAGCTCCGCGAGTCGCATGTGTCGCCTGACGAAATGCACATTTGTCATGGAAAACTATCCAGTATTGGGCTACATATCAGACTCACAAGAGTTCTCTAGTCATCTGAACTAAGAACGACAAAGCGATGCTCTGGACAAAAAAAATGTCCTGATAAAATCAATCTGAAGGGAATCATTCAAACACTACACAAGCTAGAGTTACGATTCTTGCGCACTGCACTTCATGTCACAGCAAAGAAACATGTATTCCTATTTTTGAGTCATTAATAGTTATGGTGACAAAGTGATGCCACGGACAAGAAATGCTTATAAAACCAAAGGGAAAAAATGAAAAATGGCACAAGGTAGAGTTACGGTTCTTCTGTACTGCACTTGGACTTTTGGTAAGAAACATGCATACCAAGTTTCAAGTCATTCAACCTCATGGTGACAAAGTTATCCTCCGGACAAGAAATGCTCAAATTAAATCAATCTAAGGGAAATAATTCAAAAACTATGACAGGTAGAGTTATGGTTCTTGCGCACTGCACTCCGGCTTATTGCAAGAAACATGCATACCAATTATTGAGTCATTTGAACTTAAGGTGACAAAGTTATGCTCCGGACAAGCAATTTGTGACGCTGCCGCAGCCGCCAAAGTAACACCTATATGTCGCCTTTTCAGGCGACACAAAAACTATCAAAGGTCAATAAGCGACAATATAGTGTCAAACACTAAACCAATATTTGCTAACAGTGATAAATACAAATACTCGTTCTAACCGGTGACACATTATAACTAGAAGTCAACAATTTTAGTAAATTGGCAGTTAACCAAATCAAAGGCATTTGAGCAAAACAGTAAAACCCTTACAAAAACGCCATCATTCAATTTTGTGATTGAAATGCTTCCCCCAAGGCCAGGTGGTCTCTACCACGCACCAGTACCGATGCACCACGGACAGATACATACAGTATATAATTGAATGAAACCAACTTATGCTTTCCAACATATGTGTATGTGTGAGCTACTGACTGGTAATATATTGTTTTTCTAGTTTTTTTTTCAAATTTATATCCCAATTGTATTTGTTTGTATTTTTTGTGGAAGACATTAGGTCTCTAGCTCAAAGGTCACTTAGAGGTCAAATGTTATATAGTTATGCATAATGTTTCTTACTGGATGTTAAAAGATGAAAGTAACTATAAATTTAAAAAATATTCCTGTGTCAAGCAGTACTGCCCCCCCCCCGGGTATGATTCATCACTCCAGTGACAGTTCTAGTTTAATTTGTTTGATCAGAGAACCAATCCGTTGTAAAACTTTGACTACTGGTATTGCGCCAATATCATTAGCGTCGCAATGCAAAAGAATAAAATCAGGGTTTCTTCCACACCAAACCTTATTTAAAGTAATCATTTTTCTCCTACATTTCTCCAGACCAAGGCCCCCATACCCCTGCCACCAAACTTCCTTTTTCATCATTCCGTGGGAAATTCCCACTGGCCTTGATCTCGTGTGTAATAAGGTGTGTTTCACAAAGGACAAGCCCACTAACCATATGACCGTGTCTACTCTTTCTAAAAGTAATGAAACAATTTTAAGAGAGAACCGAATCACATGTTCTAAGATTCCCTGTTATTCAATTTTGTTGTTTAATTTAGAAAACCTGAATCTAAAGTATAAATATTAAATAAAGTATTTTGTAAGAATTAACCGCGTCGGATGTTCATCGACCAGCCAATTTTATTTGCTCGATCGGTACACCTTTTTGCATTAGCTGCCGTAGTTGCACCAATGCTAAATGAATGCGACTTGTTATTAGCATAGCCGTCTCCTTATAAAGCCAGCGTTTTACATGTAAAGTACTGCTGAAAACTTATACATTGTGTACCTAGTCATGGGTTATCCACTAAAATACATGAATAACGGTCATAGGCGGATCCAAGGGGGGGGGCGGCCCTAAAATCGCCGAAGCCTGGGTAATTTATCATATTTTGGATGCAAGAACAATATTGATATGCAATTTTTTCGCTCGCTTCGCTCGCTTAAATACAACAATAAATGGATTTTAAATTGAACTATATACTGTATGCACAAACAAGTTATGGGACTGATTGGTAGCATGGTGCCAAACATCGGCTACAGAAATGCCGAGATTCTTGCACATTAAAAATGTCCCGACAAGAAAAAAATATTAATACAGTTGGCTTTATGTTCTAATAAACTTGCCCTTTTCATTAAAAATAAGGTACCTCAGAATGCAGCTGACGAATCCCGTGGTTCTATTTAAAAAGTCACGAGCAGAAAGCCACTGGACTCCCTAGTCGCTGGATCCCAAGTACTTCACATTTCCACTTGAAAAAAACTGAAGCCCTGGAGTTCGCAGGGTATGCTGCTCAGATAGACATTGCCTTTCTTCGTGACGAATTCACAGCAGTTAAATATTAGTGAATAGTGTCCAGTCGATTTTCGTTAGTCCTGGCTATGCTGTTCATATAAACAACGATTTTTCTTGCTCGCTTCGCTCGCTGAAGAACTAGGTAAATTCAATGAAAGCTTTTGGTATACCAATGAATTGTTTGGGTATGCTGCTGAGACAAACACTGATTTTTTTCTAGTTCTGAAAATTACTACATCAGTGAATATTACCAAGTAATAAGGATGTGGTGTATGCTGCTGAAAAAGATAATTGCATTTTTTCTTGCTCGCTATGCTCGCACAATCACTAGTTTAAGGGATATGCTGTTCCAATAAGTAATGCATATATTCTTGCTCGCCTTGCTATCACATTAACTTTATCAATGAATATTATAAGATAAAGAACGAAATTGTGTGGAATGCTTCTCAGAGTTCCGCCCCTGTAACGGTCCTAACAACTTAGGTCGTACTTGCACCGCCCCTGTAACGGTCCTAACAACTTAGGTTGTACTTGCACGTATTGATCAATGATAAGCACATTTGGACTAGAAATTTGCACTTTAACACAAAAGCCAGTTTGATCCGTTTTTAGTCCCCTACCGGTTTTTGACCCGAGGGGACTATAGGTTTGCCCTCCTACCGGTTTTTGACCGGAGGGGACAATAGGTTTGCCCTCCGTCCGTCAGTCAGTCCGCCCGTCAAAATCTGGATCCTGACATAACTCAAACAGTTTCCAAGCTAGGTTTATGAAACCTGGTATGTGGATAGGGGCCAATACGGTCATTATGCACGTCTAAAAATATTTTGATTCTGACAAATATTGTGGTTACTATGGCAGGTAGAGGACTTCTGTATTGCTTGCAATTCTTAATTACTTGTTGAATAACGTAAATGCACTATTAATATGCGACAATACCCTTGCTAAATTATTTTTATCGCTTGATATTTTTCATACTCTTAAAAAACATGAAAGGCGAATGTAAATACCGCTGAAACAGACCGATGTCATTTTGTTAAAATATTTTCTAATAATTCAGGAGTGCTTGGTGGCCACACAACCTGTATTTCACAGCCTGGAAGGATGGTCAGCATTACATAAAGATAATATTAAGTCAGACAGGGAAGGCAACACTCAGCTTGACCAGCCGAGCACAGAAAACATTAAAAACACACAAGGTACAATGCCCACCTGAACCATGACATGCATACATTTTTGAAAACGCAAACCAAACACAAAAGATGTGCCTAAATTATAATCATAGCATTTCTTTTCAGGCTTTCGGACATTACCCATTTTTGATTAGCAGGTCAAAATATGTATAGCACCACAATTCATATTCAATAACTAATCATGCCTTTGTAGGATCAACTGACATTATATGGCGAAATTGTTGGTAATTATTTTTCCACCGCTTTGCTGCAATTCTTACATTCGACATGTATTTAAGCATTTGGTGAAACTTCCAACATGCACTAATGTGTAAATACTAGTATAAATGACAAACGCATCAGTCCAAGACTCGATGCTATCAATTTTGCAAGCATTTTGCGATTTAATACAATCTCGCCAGCTGCCGTTACAATCATAGCCTTAGAGTTATCCTTAAGCTTAGAGTGTTAACAATAATGAAAGTTCAACATATTCTCTAGCAATTATTTTTGTCTTCAGTCATTTTAAAACAAGTGTCTGCTTATTCCAGTTGTAAATTATAAAGATCAATCAATCAATTTGAAATCGGGATCGATATACAAAATTTAATAAAAAAGGCCTGCAAATTGTATTTTTTATTTCAATCCAAATGGATTAAATTCCATTTAATTCAAGGTCACAGCGGCGTCAGAATTGTATGTCATCGTTTAGGTAAACAATGACACCACCTCCGTTTTAACTTGCACATCTTTCCTTTGAAAGTTAGTTATTAATGTGTAAGCAATGGTTAAACAACTTGTCGTGTAAAAATGTCTCGCACATACCAAGGATTCGAGGGGACATAGATTGACTTAAATGGTACTACCTTATTTCACTTGGGTATAAGATGGCACACGTTTGAATTTGATCTTTTTTGAAAGGAAAAGAGAAGAAGTATTAGATTCTACCATATAATTATTACACAAACAATCTATACTAAAACAACTGTTACACGGTAAGTATTCTACAGGAGTAATGCATGTTTGGATAAAAGAGCAAAGATCTACAACGCGAGTTTGTTTAACAGATACAATGCACTTACATGTCACCTCGTCACACTCACTACACTCTTTTAATATTGTGAACCAATTATCGTCTGTATACATCGGGTGTCTGTCATTTATTTCCTATTGATTAATGTTCATTCACGTGCATTATGGTTATTTCTCTTCATATAACACAGCATAGTCTGTCTGAGGTTCCATTCCTTCACATGGTACGACGCCTGAAATTAGTGTTACCGGGATTCTTATGATGTCCGCTGACGACAAGTAGCATCATTTTTGTATTCTTTCCTCTTGATAATATTGATAAGGTAATTCACTGTTGCCACCAAGGTAAGAGAGCCGTATTCATTTAAATGGATACCATCACTAAGCGAAGTTGTTTCTTCACAATCGCCGTAGATGAACCGTTTAAAGAACCCGATGAGGCTGGCTCCTGTCTCGTCACATACCTCTTTCACGATTCTGTTGAAATCCGAAACGTCAACGTCCTGTCTCGGACATACAGTGCAAATGTAGACTTCACAATTATGTTGTTGAATTTTTCTGGTCACATTTCTTAAATCGGCGCGTAATGTCTCAGCCCTTTTCCCGCGGCTGACGTCATTACCACCAATGTGAAGTACGACGTTTGTGTATTGACGGACGTCTACGTCATCGAATCTATCCAACAAATCCACCATCTTTGGCATCGCACTTATATAACTCATTTAACTATGATGTTTAAAATTGATATATCCAATACTGCATGAATTATGACATGGACTTCAATTAAGCATGAACAAGTACAAAGAAAAATAACGCCAAAAAAGTGCATAAAAGCTAAAACAAAATGCAATTCATCTTCTAAAGTGCTACAACATTTACATTTACGTTCATTAGAATATAACCTACATTATGAGCCAATGAAAACGCCGCATTTTCGCGGTTAAATGAAAATTTAATCATTAAAATTTTCTCTTAACAGACTTGACGTCTTGCGTTGGCGCTAATTTCTATCGGCCAATCAGAATACAGAATGTTATATTCTAAGTTACTTAGAACATATTAAGCAAATTTTAATGACTAAAAAGGCCTCGCTTCGCTTCGCTCGCTCCGCCTTTTTTAATCATTAAAATTTACTTAATATGTTCTAACTATAACTTAAATGGTACTTTAGCTGGCTTATGCCATCGTCCAGATGAAATTTCTAATTTATGCACCGAGTCCCTTAATCGTGTGTGAGACATGTTCTAAATTTATAAGTAGTAATAATATCTAAGTATGGTTGAAAACGAAAGTCTGCTAATAAGTTATATGTTTTTGCTCTTGATGAATGTTGAAGTTCATTGTTCCAATTTTGAATAAATATGTCTCTAACTCTGGTGTTAAATATTCCCTAAAATAAGTTCACGTTCCCTACACCTTGAAATTGCCATACGTAGTAATAACCTAAAGATTCTAACAAAAATTTTACAGAATTTGCCAAAGATTTCTTTTGAAACGATATTTCTAAATCATTTATCATCATCTTATATACATACCTTACATATTTACAATCATCACATTGTAGTATTTTAAGCCAGTATTTGATAACATTTACCAATCTCCCTATTTATCAAGGGTGTTCTACCTAGTTCCCCGTATATAAAATTATTTTGAGTTTGTATTCTAACGCCCAATATTTGTTTACAGAATTGTAGATGTATTCTTTCAATTCATATCTCGAATACTGTTTGAATTATGGCCCGGACAAGAACTAATACGAAGGGGAACACCCCGAAAATATGCGTAAAAGAGTTTATGGTTCTTAGGCACTGCACACCCTCTCAATAAGATCTATTCACCTATGAAGTTTCAAATTCATATATACATTTGTATAATACTGTATAAGTTAACGCCATGAAAAGAATTAAGTATGGAAAATTACGAAGGGGAGTAAATCTAAACATATGAAATAAAGAGTTGTGGTTCTTGTGCACTGCACTTCCCCTTAATGAGATCTATTCACATGCAAAGTTTCAAATTAATAGTTTTTTAGTTAGCATCCGGACAAAATATGTATTTAGGGAGCATAAAAACTTATGCAGTCACTAGAGGTCACAATTCTGAAGACTCATGCAGGAGTATGAAACAGAACGCTAACAGCAACATGTTTGATAGTTTGATTGTATATATAACTTCCCAAGTCATGTACATAACAACCATTTAAAATAAAACAAGTGATTCGTCAAATCATGTGCGGGGCATAAAATATCTAATCATTGTTTTTATATTTCTGTAATGTCTATTACATCGTTGGCTTTCTAAATGCATTTGTATTCAGAGAGATGAACAAGGATATAGTTTGTCCAACTAGGACCTTATAGAACCCAGTGTTGTATTTGTATCACCGAAACAACAATATTGATCACAAACCATATAATAACCTAAAGATCATACAATTTCAAGAACGTGCATTCATGAGAAAATATCAATGACATTCATAAACTATTATAGCAAGATAAGATGTATTAATATATCTCTTCATTCAATCGACTTATGAGTTATTGTGTATATCAAGTCATCGGTGTAATCAATCAAGTTTTGATTTCCCAGTAGGTGATATATTGTGGAGAATTGCGTCTAGATCATTTTACATTTATTAATTAATTGTCTGACTATATTTCAGAGAACCCACATCAGAGCCTGTTACGGCTGCCACCTACGTGTTTTGTGTTGTACAACTAACCTACATTGAGCGGCTATGAAAACACAACACTAATGAAAATCAAGATAACTTTTTTATTTATAAATATTTCCCAACGACATTTTGTGTGCCCATGGATTGTAACTCTATGTTCTTTTCATCGTAATTCGCTACAATGGTGCATTGAACCGTGAAATGGATAAAACGAAGCACGTAAGAGAAATTGATTGTACAAAATTGTACGATGCAATTATTATTTCATGTCAGGTCAATTTGAATAGTCAATAAATCGACAAGTTCGAAAAACACAAAATCAGACCACTTACCACTCCGCAACATAGTGGTCGTGAAGTTTCAAAAACGCTTGACAGCAATGTTTTAGATAAATCCGAAAATACTACCAATTTTACAGTCTATGGGAAGTAATTCTGGATAGAGATAGAGTGAATAAAATTCATTTTTTTCTGAATCTAAATTGAACTTTATATTTATCTGTGTTTTACTTTATTTCTGTCTCCATGATATGCACGGACACTTGTTCCCGAACTTTATACGGAGAATATGTACACATCGGCATTAACAATCTGAATAACGCAGACGGACAGAGGGCATAAAATTGGCTTTTGTTTATGACATCATTGTTTTATTGTTGCTGTAAAGGGTCTTATTAGATTGTCATGGAATGAAATGGATTGTAATGCCATACATCTTAGCTACAAATGCTGAAAATTTCAGCAAAATTTAATGGCCGTTATGGGTAAATACATACATGCATACATATAAGCTATCTAAGTGTAAGTGTTGCGTTTTCAAAGCCGCTCAGTGTATATTAAGAAATTAAATGTTTTCTCAACACTATAGGCATGAAGGTTGGAGATGGTCGTAACTAAAACCCATTTCACAGTTGTCGTACGACGGACGGGTCAAGGGTGCAAATTTGGGGACTATCCTGCGTCCGTCGGACTTAAGCAATATCTGCATCGTGCGATGGAAAATATCCTCGTGGACCCTCGTCGTACGGTTTTGGACTCACGGGGGGTGACTGTCGTAGGTCCTTCGTGCGATGTCTTAGTCGTTGCACGACGGACGAACGATAGACGCACGATTTGTTTTTGATCGAGGTCAAAATAGGCACTTAGAATTATACCAACTTCTTTTGATGGACGTACGATGGACTTGCAAAGGTGTCGTACGACAATCGCAAGAGGCTCGTAAACATATTTTATTTTTTCAATACTCATACCCTATAGTCCAGTTCTAAGATAAAATCATATTCTTAGAGAACAATGTGTACTTTCAAAACAATAAAACCTCTATATAGCGACATACATTGGGAAACATAACAGTAAGTTGTTGTACTGAGGTTGTTGCTCTGGAGAGGTGAATTCAACGTATAAACAAATTAAATTGTTTTTTTCTCAAACTTCATGTTAATATTGTTAAAGTAAAGAGAGGTTGTTGCTCAATGCTGGGCTGCTCCGAAAAGGTTAAACTGTACATGAATACGACATTGCGTTCAGCTACAAACTAAAATTGCCGAATGTTCTCATTCATGCATATCAGCAACATACTTAAATTATTATTATTATACCATATTGATACAGCACTTTTATCATGTAAATTACCCGTTCAAAAGTGCTGTACAATCACATTTAAGACATAGTTAAAACGATTTGACCATGATTGTCAATATCGGAAAGTCGTAAATGATCTTATGATTTGTTTAGAAAATGTTGTGATTATGTAGAATAGATCCACTAGATCGTAACCTATGTATAAATGTGTAGATGTACCATAACGGCATAATGTACATAATTTATTAAATATCTATTACATTTTAAACAAAGAAAGGTAATACGTACAAAATTTAATCGAACATGCTAGAGTTGTCCATCCTGAAAAGTTTATGAGCGGTAAAATTTAAAATGGCGTCAACCTCACAAAACATTCTCCAAGGGCCACCGTATCCAGACGTGTTTGCCGATGAAGCTCAACCGCTGACTGATTCGACAAAGAAAACACTGTTAACATCAAAGTGGGATGCTGTACATGAGTATGGATTGTCAAGCAGGTAGATCTAGATTCTTGATATTATTTAGGCACTTTTGACATAGATTAGAATCAACTTGGATTTGCGGACCATACTTTTTGCATGTTTATTTAGATTACACTTCACAATCTTAATGCTTATTGTTGATTAGTGCATTTTTTTGTAATACTAGATTGTCTTGTTCTCGTTCATGTAGCGTATGCATACTTTAAATATAATATGTAACTGTATAATTTAATGTTAACTTATAGTGTAGCGGTATAGCATTTGACTACTGATCGAGTTAGATCCCTACAGTGGGCAACTTTTTTATTTTTAAAAATATGTGTTATTTTAATTTTAGATAGAATCTACATAGGAGAAAAATTCAGAAAGATACAAACACGCTGGCTTGTCAACAATACATGGCTCCGCTATTCAGAGAGTAAAGGTGGTGTGTACTGTGTCCCGTGCTATCTATTTTGCGGAAAGGAAACAACATCGAAGCAAAAGTTACTAACGGCCGTAGCTGTGACAGACCCTAGCAACATCGGCAAATTGATGAAGAACCACGAACCAACACCACTGCATACAGGCTCATGTAAAGCAGCTCATAACTTTCTAGCTGTGATGGATGGCAAGCTGAAAGACACAATGTAAAGACCGACTGGTGGAAAAGAACCGATACATTCTAGAAGCTATTGAAGATACCATCATAATATGTAGGAAGCAAAACCTTGCCCTCCGTGGCGATGAAGAGGATGAAGGCAATTTCATAGCGCTCTTACATCTCCAGGCAAAGCATAATTTGATCCTACATAATCATCTCACTTATAGCAGCTCAAGAAACAAATACACATCCCCAGACATACAGAATGAGCTGATAGGTATCTGTGGTGACATCATTACCAAGGAAATCGTTGACGCCTGTAACGCAGCTCCATTCTTTGGTTCCAACGCTGACGAGGCGACATATGCGTCCACAATGGAGCAGATGGCTATGGTACTGAGGTATGTACAATAGAGTATTGAACTTAAACTATGAGGCAACTAATGTGCTTTCATTCATTTTCTTCTCATTGTATGTGATTGACTTAAACAGAGTTGACACATATCAGAGAGCTACTAAACACGCCGTCAGACCAGTGACTCAGTACTATTTTACGGCTCCTTATTTCACTTCTCCTTTTCGAGGTACTTAGTACGGGCACATGCTACTCGGGACGCAGTTATTAGGCGAAGCTTTGCTTTCACAACTAAGTTAGGAAGTTAGCCTTGATCAGACCAGTCGCAAAAAATCTGCTCTGACAAAATTCGAAGTTTTTAGTGCACATAAAAGGAATTAACAGTTGAATTTTATATAGTGTTATTGGGAATTTTATTTAGATTCTTACTGTGATCAAGGATTAACTGTAAAATCAGTGTTATTGGAATTATTTTACTTCAAAACTTAAATATATTTGGACATTATTATTATTAAGGAGCAATTCTCTACAAAACATAACACGTGTCGAGATCTTGTGACATCTGGATTATACCCTCCAGCAATTCTTTAAAACATAAGTAACATTAAACTTGTCAGACTGTGTCAAAACTTGGATACATACCCTAAAGGCACCAACTTGATCGTCTTTCACTGACAGTTGAAACTAATTTAGTGCTTGTATTGACATTAAAAACATCAATTGGACAATGGCCTCAAAGAATGATACAAACTTGCATAACAGATCGGACGTTGATGATCATAACGATTACAAAGGAATGTGCAAAATTCAGGACAGGAAGGCGAGCCACAATATAACAATTATATTCTACCAAAACAAAGACCATGATGCATTCATTGAACTTCTAAAAAACCAACATGATTTTGTTGATACAAAGAACAACAAAGGAATTACAACAACTTTATTTGTACATGACCAAAAGGTTGTTGTAACAGTCTTCTATACAAAAACAATTTTAAGTCAGGGCACAGGCTGTAGGAACTGGCTTGTCACAGAATTCTATTCCTTAGTTGATCATCTAACAACAGGACCGGCGGAGATGAGTCTTTTACATGAAAGTCCCAAACCCAGTGTGAGCCACAGCAGAAATCACCAGAGCAACGAATCATCAAATACCAATACTGAGGGCATAAAATCCTGTAGTAATGACACCAATATCCGTGGTACTCCTAAATTTGGAAAATATTGCATCATACCAAAACCAAAAACCAAATCAAAAAAGCTCTTCAGCTTCAGATCCTTAATGGGGAAGAAATTTAATTCAACACCTACGACCATCACATCACTGAGAAATAGAGACTCATACTTTACTCACACACCTGATAAAGTATCTGTGATTACATCTGATGAAACTATATCTGATATCCAATCTAATGGCAGTGAAACAGAGCTGAAGTGTATGGACACAAGTGAGTGGAACCCAAATCAGCTTAATACTCAACAAAGCACTTCGGTGTCTGATCTCACTGAACCATTGACTGCTACCAACCTCTGCAGCCCCGATGAAACAAGCCTGAAAAAAACAACTATTGGAGATATTTCTGGCGATGAATCCAACAAATCCATACTGATATGTGAACAAGGAAACCAATCAACTTCTAATGAACAACAATTAATTGACCTGCAGAACCAAAATTATGAACTTACCAAAGAGAACAATCAACTCAGGGAGGAAAATACAACACTTCAAAAACTAAATGCAGAACAAAATAAATCTCTAACAAAACTTACAGATGCTGCTGGAAAAATGCAGATAACACTAACAAATACCCAGACAAAAGTTCGCGAGCAAGCTAAACAGATTACTTCACTTACAACTAAAATAAAGTCATCAGATCAAAAGAGTACTGATAAAGTGGAGGATGCACTTTATGATGAAATAAGGACTCTAAAAACTGGATTTGATACCTTAAGACAGAAAGTGACAAATTCTGCTTCAACCACAGAGCTACAAGAGCTGAGAAATGAGGTGGACTCTAACAAGGAGGAGATTAACAGATTAAGAGAAAATAAAACACAGCAAATGCCGGGTGCTTTAAATCCTGATAACCAACCTCAAATGGCTTCATCACCTTCAAATTCCAATACAAGACAAAGATTGGACACTCCCATACCAGCAGCAAGCCAACATATCACAGAGCACAAAGTCTATGTATTTGGAGATTCAGTCACTAGAGTCTTAGAGCCCCAACGACTATCTGGTCAACAGTTTAATGTCAAAATAAAATCTCAATCTGGCGCTACAGTTAACGATATAACAATGTACCTGAAATCGCTCAAGGATAAAACATTCGTATCTGATTTTGACATGTTTGTGATACATGCAGGAGTCAATAACATTTCCAATGCCAACAAATCTACTGAAATTGTTGAGGACTTTAAAACCCTCACAACAGCACTACAGAATCTCAACGAAAATGCTACAATATTTATTTCATCAATACTACCGAAGAAGTATGACAAACTATCATTTGATGTGATAAAGGAAACAAATATACTGTTATCAAAACTATGTGCTGAAAACCACCATGTATTCATTGATAATACCAGCAACTTCATGAACAATGGCCAAGTGGACAAATCACTATACAGAGATGAGGTACACCTTAGCAATAAAGGCAGTTCATTGTTTGCCAAAAACATCAAATCATCCATCATCAAGTGTTTACCTCTCTCTAATGCCGCCAGACAGGAAAATGGAAATTTTACCCAGGCCAGCCTCCACAACAGCTACAAACATCCCCTGGTACATCCCCAGGAGCGGAATCACCAAATACGGTACCATCCCAACAGGCAACCCAACTACATGGCTCAACGTCGACCCTGGATCCGACAACTACCGATGCCGTACAATCCAATGTGGACCCCAGACATGTGGTAGACAATATCTTCAACAAACAAGACATCAATAGTGCAAATACAATATCAAGTTGTGACACAAATATTAAAAAAAATGACATCTTGGACAAAAACAATTTTCTCTTTAAAAAAGGAATTAAGTTTTTTCATTTGAATATACACTATTTATACCCCAAATTTGATGAATTGAAAATTTTACTCCATAATCACCCTTATTTAGATGTCATTGCACTATGTGAAACATTTCTGAACAAAAACTTCTCTGACAGTGAATTCCAAATAACTGGATACCAAATGTTCCGTAAAGATCGTGAAACAAATGGTGGTGGGATCATAGTGTATGTGAATCAAAACCTTTCTTGTGTCCGTCGGTTTGATTTAGAAAATGATAAAACTGAAATTATCTGGCTTGAGATTCAAAACAACAAGCAAAAACCAATAATATTGGGTTACACGTATCGACCCCCGTGTTCCAATGCGGACTGGAACTTCAATTTAGAACACACCTTTGAGAAAATATTTATTGAAAGCAAAGAAATCATATTGACTGGAGATTTAAATTACAACTATGATCCCATTACTCAATCAACTAACAACAATGCATGGAACAATATTACTAACAGTTTCAATCTCAGACAACTTGTTGAAAACCCCACCAGAGTAACAAGCACTTCAAAAACAATAATTGATCATCTATACACAAATTTTTCTGAAAATATATCTGAAATTAATATACCAGTACTATCAATTAGTGACCATTTTCCTGTGTGTTTCACACATAAAGTTTCCAATGAGGCACCTCGAGACCCCTTACATCATATCATTCAATACCGTAACATGAAACAATTTGTTGAAAAAGATTTTCTAGAATCTCTTAATGAACAACCATGGTCTTTGTTAGATATATATGAAGACCCAAATGACGCTTTAGATTGTTTTCAATCATTATTCAACAATGTGTTAAATAAACATGCTCCATTGAAAACAAAGCGGGTCAAACATACACATTTACCTGACTGGTACAACCCAGAGATACTTAAAATGACGCGAGAAAGAGATAAGGCAAAAAAGTTGAATCATAGGGAACAATTTACATACTGGCGAAATAAAGTTAAAACCACAATTTCAAATGCAAAGAAAACATATTATGCACAGACTATAAATAACAATAAAAATAATGCCAAGGATTTATGGAAGAACCTTAAGCAATTATCAGGTAAAGCCACAAATCATCAAACAAATTTTATCCATGATGATGAGGGGACTCAGATTTCAGACCCTCAGGAAACTGCAGAAACGTTTAATAATTATTTCATAGACATTTTTAAATCTTCTCCCCAAAACTGTTCTTCCTTCTCAGAAAGTGATAAAATCAAACTTCAGAAATACATTGAAATGCAATCTGGACAGGACACTTCATTTGTATTACCTAAAATTACAAGCAAATTTATAGAACAAGAACTAAACAACCTCGATGTCAGTAAATCTACTGGATTAGATGGTATAGGGCCAAAGTTTATTAAATTAAGTGCTAAAATCATTTCAAGACATTTGGAGAAGATATTTAACCTCAGTTTAACAAGTGGAGTTTTTCCATCAATTTTCAAAAGAGCCAAGGTTACACCTATCCACAAAAAGGGGCCTAAAACAGAAAAAAGTAATTACAGACCAATTTCAATCTTACCTGTACTATCCAAAGTACTTGAAAAACATGTCAGTAACACCTTGAAATTATTTTTAGAAAATAATTCACTCCTTCACCCAAATCAGTCTGGGTTTCGAACTCATTTCTCATGCGAGACTGCTCTGACAGCTATTATTGACAGCTGGATAAAGGCTATAAATGAGGGAAATCATGTTGGAACTATTTTTCTCGATCTGACAAAGGCTTTTGACCTTATCAACCACAAGTTACTAGTTGAAAAGCTACAGCTATATAACATTGATGCTAATGCCATTACCTGGTTTCAGTCATATCTAACTGATCGATCACAACAGGTTTGTGTGTCGGGAAAATATTCTAGTGTCCAAAAGATACCAGCTGGTGTGCCTCAAGGCTCAGTATTAGGTCCTCTACTATTCATCATTTACATCAATGATATGCCCTTACATTTGTCAAATTGTAAATCAGATATGTTTGCTGATGATACAACTATTTCATCATTTGGAAATACTATTGACTCAATCTGCACCAATCTTCAATCAGACCTTGGTTCCATACAAAACTGGTTAGATAGAAACTCTATGATTGCAAATGCTGACAAGACTAAAGCAATGATCATCTCACCATCAAACCAAATTATTAATACTGTAAGAAATTCACACAACTCAAATATTTCATTCAATGGAAAAACTATTGAATTTTCAACCTCAGAAAAACTCCTTGGTGTTCATATTGATCATACACTAAATTGGAAAACGCAGGTACAAATTACACTGAAAAAATGCAACTCCTTATTATACTTGTTGATGAGAATAAAACAATTTTTGAATATTCATACTAGAAAAATGTTCTTCAACGCATACATTCTTCCACACTTAGACTATTGTTGCTCTATTTGGGGAAATTGTACTAATGACCTCTCAAATGATATGTATAAGTTTCAAAAACGTGCTGCTCGTATTATTTTGGATAAAGATTTTGATACACCAACAGATGAATTATTTTTGCAACTAAACTGGATGAAATTTTCAGATAGAGTTAACTACAAAAAAGCTATTCTTGTTTACAAGTCACTTAATAACCTTTTTCCAAATTATATGGAGCAGCTATTCACATATAGCGACAACAGGTCATTGAGATCATTTGAACAAAGACTTCTTTCTGTACCAAAACCGAGACTTGAGTTTTTCAGAAAATCATTGGCATACTCGGGTGCTAAATTGTGGAACTCACTTCCATATGATATCAAAGTATCTGAAAGTGTTAACACATTCAAAAGTAAATATCTAAAGTGGTGGTTCTCTGGTGGTCAACAAACCATTTCTTTCATTTGAAAGATCATTTAGGTCCTGGTCTTAGCTCCAACCAGTTGTGTCAATGACTTACTGTATCTATTCCTTATATATGCATAACAGTACATTTTAAACTAAATTTGTTTTCAGCCAAGTCATAATTTTTTGTTATTGTTGTTATTGTTAATTGTTATCTTCTGTTATTACTGTACATATTATGTAAATGTGTTAATGAGGCTCACAGGGAAGACTGGGTATACCCAACTGTGTTGCCTCTATAAATAAAGTCTTTATTATTATTATTATTATTATTAAACTATATTCACGGCTAGCTTCTGAGTGATGTTACATGTAAATGACCGGAAACCACCATTGTTGTTTGGTGATTTTATACCGGAAACCACCATTGTTGTATGGTGATTTTATATGTACAAGCATGTCGTTTATAAATATTCAAGCAAAATACGACGTGATTGACGGACTTTGAATTTTTAGCTCTAACATTGAATATTTTGGCACATAAAACCACAAAATTCAATTATACTGTATACGTTTGTATTGTGTATTAATTGTCAGGGTATGATATTGAGGCAATCTAAACAATCGGGTTGGTTTTGAAACAATTTGGTCCCGTTTTATAAAAAAGTTTAACAAATCGCAGAACTAGTGTTCTTTTTGCGATAAAATTAATTTTCATATTGTCTAATTACTGTATTTCAGGTATTTTGATCGCAGTCGTGGAAAAGTATGTGAAGATTTTCTGGACTTCGCCACATGCGACAACAGGTGAATCCCTCGCCAACGCTTTTATCGCCAACGTACAAGCTACCGGTGTGAACGTCCCTGCCATGAGAGGTCAAGGGTACGACGGAGCTGCAAACATGTCTGGGTGTCACCGCGGTGTTAAGGCCCGTATCCAACAGATAGTTCCTAGAGCTCTGTATACACATTGTAAGGCACATTCACTCAATCTTGCCATTATCCATGCCTCAAAACAGCCCCACGCGAGAAACATGATGACTACAGTCCAGGAAATCGCCTTTTGTTTTGATTACTCAGCCAAGCGGCTATTACGCTTCCAAGAAGTTTTTGGGAATCGTGAGGAGGATCGGGTGGAGATGGACCGGAGGAAGAAATTAAAAACTTTGTGTGTGACCCGGTGGGCTGCTAGGGCAGATGCCCTGTTTAATTTCAAAGCTGCTTTTGGGACGGTCGTACAGACGCTTGAAGATTTAGCTCTTCATAATGATGCCAAAGCGGGTGCATATAAAGCAGCAATTTCCTTGTTCAGCAATATCATCACACTAGTGGTTATAGAACATGTTCTGTCTGCATTGCATGTGTGTCTCTTTCGAAACAGTTGCAGAGTACAACATGTGATCTGCTGCAAGCTGTCGTTGAAGCTGAGATTGTGAAGACTCAGATGGAGGCAGAACGGAATGATCCTCTAGTATGGCAAGCGATGTTTGAGAAGGGAAGGGCATGGCAAGTTCTACCGGCGTTGAGCCTGCATTTCCCCGTGTTGGGCGACAACAGAACCGCCCAAACGCACCGGTTGCAAACGCCTTTGATTATTGGCGGGTAAATATGTACCTTCCATTCGTTGACCATTTACTGACGGAACTGGAACAGCGGCTATTGCAAGGAAATGAGAGGTATTGTATACAGTACCTTCTACCGAATCGAATTCGTGAACTGAGTGACCAACGATCCGAGGAAATCTTCACAGGATGACCTAACTGTCGACAAAGAAACACTTGTGAGAGAATGTCACCCGATGTGAGCACACCCAGATTCCACCAACACCGTCTCTAGAAAGCGTTCTGCTTATTCTACCGGAAGACCTGTACCCGAATGTTGCTCGGTGCTTCCATTTATTACTTGCGATGCCAGTATCAACTGCCTCACCAGAACGATCTTTCAGCAGCATAAGACTCCTGAAAACGTATTTAAGGTCTACCATGACTACTGAACGCATGTCTGGGCTTGGTCTAATGAATGTCCACAGGGACAAAGAACTAAATGCGGGTCGAGTTGTAGACATTTTTGCAAAGGGGAAGAATAGGCGCATGGCTTTACTATTTACTGACGACTACTACTAAATTGTCATATTGCCGATGTGTACGAATAAGCTTAATGCTAAAACATGTCCATGCAATAAAATCACAATATCTAGAATGATCAAATTTTGCGATTGTTATTTACTAACCATCTCTTCATCATCCAAATAAGTTCATAATTAACGAACTGTTCAATTCTGTATTTCCCGTACTACGGACTACATGTACATAAAACAAACTTATGGGCATTACATACATGTACGCCTTCTTGTAAATTATGTTACGTCACGTATCAAGCCCGGAAACCGAGCTGCGAAATAAATGAATGATAAATATTTACTGCATTTAATATCCCCAAATATACCTCAGCGCTCACCATTTTACAACAATCTATTTTTTTCTCGGGGGAGGCCCCCAGAACCCCCACCAAAGGAGGGGGTGTACCCCCTGCCGCACCCTCCCCCTTTCGTGCGTAACATGGCTTCTGGTCTGGCTACGCCTCTGGTATCTCAGCAGCATCACAACGCGTGCACCGAAGTACAATACCTAACTTTTCAGACGTAATAGGAGTATTCCATTTGGCAAGAAACAAACTAGGACAAATAGTGTTTCTATTTCTAGTATTTCTGTCGTTGACATGGCAATTCAGGTGAAAGCTTATTTACTTTATTCGATGAAAAGTGTCGAGTCCATGTGTTTAAGTTTAGCTGTCATAAAGGTAGTCCATAATTCCGGACATTATAGGACATTGGATAATGCGAAAAAGTGTAAGAAGATGTTCCCGAGGTTTTTATTTAATCAAATTGTATTTAAAGCAGCTTAACGTACTAATGTAAAACGTGTTGAAACACGAATTAGTTCCTCCACATGAAGATGAACTAGCATTTCTTTATAATAATAATAATAATAAAGACTTTATTTATAGAGGCAACACAGTTGGGTATACCCAGTCTTCCCTGTGAGCCTCATTAACACATTTACATAATATGTACAGTAATAACAGAAGATAACAATTAACAATAACAAAAAATTATGACTTGGCTGAAAACAATTTTAGTTTAAAATGTACTGTTATGCATATATAAGGAATAGATACAGTAAGTCATTGACACAACTGGTTGGAGCTAAGACCAGGACCTAAATGATCTTTCAAATGAAAGAAATGGTTTGTTGACCACCAGAGAACCACCACTTTAGATATTTACTTTTGAATGTGTTAACACTTTCAGATACTTTGATATCATATGGAAGTGAGTTCCACAATTTAGCACCCGAGTATGCCAATGATTTTCTGAAAAACTCAAGTCTCGGTTTTGGTACAGAAAGAAGTCTTTGTTCAAATGATCTCAATGACCTGTTGTCGCTATATGTGAATAGCTGCTCCATATAATTTGGAAAAAGGTTATTAAGTGACTTGTAAACAAGAATAGCTTTTTTGTAGTTAACTCTATCTGAAAATTTCATCCAGTTTAGTTGCAAAAATAATTCATCTGTTGGTGTATCAAAATCTTTATCCAAAATAATACGAGCAGCACGTTTTTGAAACTTATACATATCATTTGAGAGGTCATTAGTGCAATTTCCCCAAATAGAGCAACAAAAGTCTAAGTGTGGAAGAATGTATGCGTTGAAGAACATTTTTCTAGTACGAATATTCAAAAATTGTTTTATTCTCATCAACAAGTATAATAAGGAGTTGCATTTTTTCAGTGTAATTTGTACCAGCGTTTTCCAATTTAGTGTATGATCAATATGAACACCAAGGAGTTTTTCTGAGGTTGAAAATTCAATAGTTTTTCCATTGAATGAAATATTTGAGTTGTGTGAATTTCTTGCAGTATTAATAATTTGGTTTGATGGTGAGATGATCATTGCTTTAGTCTTGTCAGCATTTGCAATCATAGAGTTTCTATCTAACCAATTTTGTATGGAACCAAGGTCTGATTGAAGATTGGTGCAGATTGAGTCAATAGTATTTCCAAATGATGAAATAGTTGTATCATCAGCAAACATATCTGATTTACAATTTGACAAATGTAAGGGCATATCATTGATGTAAATGATGAATAGTAGAGGACCTAATACTGAGCCTTGAGGCACACCAGCTGGTATCTTTTGGACACTAGAATATTTTCCCGACACACAAACCTGTTGTGATCGATCAGTTAGATATGACTGAAACCAGGTAATGGCATTAGCATCAATGTTATATAGCTGTAGCTTTTCAACTAGTAACTTGTGGTTGATAAGGTCAAAAGCCTTTGTCAGATCGAGAAAAATAGTTCCAACATGATTTCCCTCATTTATAGCCTTTATCCAGCTGTCAATAATAGCTGTCAGAGCAGTCTCGCATGAGAAATGAGTTCGAAACCCAGACTGATTTGGGTGAAGGAGTGAATTATTTTCTAAAAATAATTTCAAGGTGTTACTGACATGTTTTTCAAGTACTTTGGATAGTACAGGTAAGATTGAAATTGGTCTGTAATTACTTTTTTCTGTTTTAGGCCCCATTTTGTGGATAGGTGTAACCTTGGCTCTTTTGAAAATTGATGGAAAAACTCCACTTGTTAAACTGAGGTTAAATATCTTCTCCAAATGTCTTGAAATGATTTTAGCACTTAATTTAATAAACTTTGGCCCTATACCATCTAATCCAGTAGATTTACTGACATCGAGGTTGTTTAGTTCTTGTTCTATAAATTTGCTTGTAATTTTAAGTAAATGAAGTGTCCTGTCCAGATTGCATTTCAATGTATTTCTGAAGTTTGATTTTATCACTTTCTGAGAAGGAAGAACAGTTTTGGGGAGAAGATTTAAAAATGTCTATGAAATAATTATTAAACGTTTCTGCAGTTTCCTGAGGGTCTGAAATCTGAGTCCCCTCATCATCATGGATAAAATTTGTTTGATGATTTGTTGCTTTACCTGATAATTGCTTAAGGTTCTTCCATAAATCCTTGGCATTATTTTTATTGTTATTTATAGTCTGTGCATAATATGTTTTCTTTGCATTTGAAATTGTGGTTTTAACTTTATTTCGCCAGTATGTAAATTGTTCCCTATGATTCAACTTTTTTGCCTTATCTCTTTCTCGCGTCATTTTAAGTATCTCTGGGTTGTACCAGTCAGGTAAATGTGTATGTTTGACCCGCTTTGTTTTCAATGGAGCATGTTTATTTAACACATTGTTGAATAATGATTGAAAACAATCTAAAGCGTCATTTGGGTCTTCATATATATCTAACAAAGACCATGGTTGTTCATTAAGAGATTCTAGAAAATCTTTTTCAACAAATTGTTTCATGTTACGGTATTGAATGACATGATGTAAGGGGTCTCGAGGTGCCTCATTGGAAACTTTATGTGTGAAACACACAGGAAAATGGTCACTAATTGATAGTACTGGTATATTAATTTCAGATATATTTTCAGAAAAATTTGTGTATAGATGATCAATTATTGTTTTTGAAGTGCTTGTTACTCTGGTGGGGTTTTCAACAAGTTGTCTGAGATTGAAACTGTTAGTAATATTGTTCCATGCATTGTTGTTAGTTGATTGAGTAATGGGATCATAGTTGTAATTTAAATCTCCAGTCAATATGATTTCTTTGCTTTCAATAAATATTTTCTCAAAGGTGTGTTCTAAATTGAAGTTCCAGTCCGCATTGGAACACGGGGGTCGATACGTGTAACCCAATATTATTGGTTTTTGCTTGTTGTTTTGAATCTCAAGCCAGATAATTTCAGTTTTATCATTTTCTAAATCAAACCGACGGACACAAGAAAGGTTTTGATTCACATACACTATGATCCCACCACCATTTGTTTCACGATCTTTACGGAACATTTGGTATCCAGTTATTTGGAATTCACTGTCAGAGAAGTTTTTGTTCAGAAATGTTTCACATAGTGCAATGACATCTAAATAAGGGTGATTATGGAGTAAAATTTTCAATTCATCAAATTTGGGGTATAAATAGTGTATATTCAAATGAAAAAACTTAATTCCTTTTTTAAAGAGAAAATTGTTTTTGTCCAAGATGTCATTTTTTTTAATATTTGTGTCACAACTTTATATTGTATTTGCACTATTGATGTCTTGTTTGTTGAAGATATTGTCTACCACATGTCTGGGGTCCACATTGGATTGTACGGCATCGGTAGTTGTCGGATCCAGGGTCGACGTTGAGCCATGTAGTTGGGTTGCCTGTTGGGATGGTACCGTATTTGGTGATTCCGCTCCTGGGGATGTATCAGGGGATGTTTGTAGCTGTTGTGGAGGCTGGCCTGGGTAAAATTTCCATTTTCCTGTCTGGCGGCATTAGAGAGAGGTAAACACTTGATGATGGATGATTTGATGTTTTTGGCAAACAATGAACTGCCTTTATTGCTAAGGTGTACCTCATCTCTGTATAGTGATTTGTCCACTTGGCCATTGTTCATGAAGTTGCTGGTATTATCAATGAATACATGGTGGTTTTCAGCACATAGTTTTGATAACAGTATATTTGTTTCCTTTATCACATCAAATGATAGTTTGTCATACTTCTTCGGTAGTATTGACGAAATAAATATTGTAGCATTTTCGTTGAGATTCTGTAGTTCTGTTGTGAGGGTTTTAAAGTCCTCAACAATTTCAGTAGATTTGTTGGCAGTGGAAATGTTATTGACTCCTGCATGTATCACAAACATGTCAAAATCAGATACGAATGTTTTATCCTTGAGTGATTTCAGGTACATTGTTATATCGTTAACTGTAGCGCCAGATTGAGATTTTATTTTGACATTAAACTGTTGACCAGATAGTCGTTGGGGCTCTAAGACTCTAGTTACTGAATCTCCAAATACATAGACTTTGTGCTCTGTGATATGTTGGCTTGCTGCTGGTATGGGAGTGTCCAATCTTTGTCTTGTATTGGAATTTGAAGGTGATGAAGCCATTTGAGGTTGGTTATCAGAATTTAAAGCACCCGGCATTTGCTGTGCTTTATTTTCTCTTAATCTGTTAATCTCCTCCTTGTTAGAGTCCACCTCATTTCTCAGCTCTTGTAGCTCTGTGGTTGAAGCAGAATTTGTCACTTTCTGTCTTAAGGTATCAAATCCAGTTTTTAGAGTCCTTATTTCATCATAAAGTGCATCCTCCACTTTATCAGTACTCTTTTGATCTGATGACTTTATTTTAGTTGTAAGTGAAGTAATCTGTTTAGCTTGCTCGCGAACTTTTGTCTGGGTATTTGTTAGTGTTATCTGCATTTTTCCAGCAGCATCTGTAAGTTTTGTTAGAGATTTATTTTGTTCTGCATTTAGTTTTTGAAGTGTTGTATTTTCCTCCCTGAGTTGATTGTTCTCTTTGGTAAGTTCATAATTTTGGTTCTGCAGGTCAATTAATTGTTGTTCATTAGAAGTTGATTGGTTTCCTTGTTCACATATCAGTATGGATTTGTTGGATTCATCGCCAGAAATATCTCCAATAGTTGTTTTTATGCCCCCGTATCGATAGATCGGGAGGCATATAGTGATGCACCTGTCCGTCCGTTCGTCCGTCCGTCCGTCCTGGTTAACCCAAATTGACCGTTTCTTCTAGCATCATTATGGCTAGCTGCAAAGCTTTCAAACTTGCATGGATGTTGTATATGAACACTCTCCACACACTTGTATCACCTGACCCTTTTTGACCTTCACCTTGACCTAATTTTGGACTTAGACTTATTTATGGACAAGGCTTCCACAGGGGGCATAAGCGTTTGTTGAACGCAGTCTTGTTTTCAGGCTTGTTTCATCGGGGCTGCAGAGGTTGGTAGCAGTCAATGGTTCAGTGAGATCAGACACCGAAGTGCTTTGTTGAGTATTAAGCTGATTTGGGTTCCACTCGCTTGTGTCCATACACTTCAGCTCTGTTTCACTGCCATTAGATTGGATATCAGATATAGTTTCATCAGATGTAATCACAGATACTTTATCAGGTGTGTGAGTAAAGTATGAGTCTCTATTTCTCAGTGATGTGATGGTCGTAGGTGTTGAATTAAACTTCTTCCCCATTAAGGATCTGAAGCTGAAGAGCTTTTTTGATTTGGTTTTGGTATGATGCAATATTTTCCAAATTTAGGAGTACCACGGATATTGGTGTCATTACTACAGGATTTTATGCCCTCAGTATTGGTATTTGATGATTCGTTGCTCTGGTGATTTCTGCTGTGGCTCACACTGGGTTTGGGACTTTCATGTAAAAGACTCATCTCCGCCGGTCCTGTTGTTAGATGATCAACTAAGGAATAGAATTCTGTGACAAGCCAGTTCCTACAGCCTGTGCCCTGAATTAAAATTGTTTTTGTATAGAAGACTGTTACAACAACCTTTTGGTCATGTACAAATAAAGTTGTTGTACTTCCTTTGTTGTTCTTTGTATCAACAAAATCATGTTGGTTCTTTAGAAGTTCAATGAATGCATCATGGTCTTTGTTTTGGTAGAATATAATTGTTATATTGTGGCTCGCCTTCCTGTCCTGAATTTTGCACATTCCTTTGTAATCGTTATGATCATCAACGTCCGATCTGTTATGCAAGTTTGTATCATTCTTTGAGGCCATTGTCCAATTGTTGTTTTTAATGTCAATACAAGCACTAAATTAGTTTCAACTGTCAGTGAAAGACGATCAAGTTGGTGCCTTTAGGGTATGTATCCAAGTTTTGACACAGTCTGACAAGTTTAATGTTACTTATGTTTTAAAGAATTGCTGGAGGGTATAATCCAGATGTCACACGATCTCGACACGTGTTATGTTTTGTAGAGAATTGCTCCTTAATAATAATAATGTCCAAATATAATTAAGTTTTGAAGTAAAATAATTCCAATAACACTGATTTTACAGTTAATCCTTGATCACAGTAAGAATCTAAATAAAATTCCCAATAACACTATATAAAATTCAACTGTTAATTCCTTTTATGTGCACTAAAAACTTCGAATTTTGTCAGAGCAGATTTTTTGCGACTGGTCTGATCAAGGCTAATTCTACATATATATCGATAAACATTCAGAATAAATACTTCATATGGTGAGCGGTGGTCCTAGGGGTAGGGCGTGCGCTTCGGGATCGAGCGGTCCCGGGTTCAACCCCCGTCTGGACTACTGCTTAATTTCTATTAGCAAGAATTACCCACATGCTCTACTTGACCAAGCTGTGAATTGGTACTTGTGAGGGCTGAGTCGGAACATGTTCGATAATCCTGGGCGGTGCAGATCAATGTTGGCGACACACCCACCAGGACAGACATAGTCTCCCTATGTCTCCACAGGGAGACTCGAACGCAGGTAGCCATAGGGGAATTAAAATGTCAAAGGGTGGCTAATCTGCTGAAAGCAGCCCTCCGAAATTGATAACTTTTTTTATTTTAACTTCAATATTGTTTATTGGAAAAAAGATACAAGGCAAAATTAGTCTCACGTACGTAGGCATCCAATCAATTATATCAGTTTTGTTTCGTCCGGAAATTATTTTTTCGATAACGTATTTGAAAACAACAATTCATTTTTCATGGGTTTCCTCCAGAACTAATTTAGATAAGAAAGGTAACAGTGTGATACCAGGCGCCATAACAAACAGGTGTTATGATGGCAAGTGTCGTCAGCCACATTCAAATCAGTACACCGTGATATTTTACGGTTCCTCTAAAACCCAAAACGTCCATTTGCGTATAAAATAGTTGATGTATTTCACACAGTTACGAATATATTAAATTAGGGCTGGTTACTTAATCGACTTTACAAATGTGTATTCACGTGCGTGTTCATAATGATAAAGCATGCCACGTCCGTAGTCCTGTGATAAGTGTGCCAGTTTGTTGTTCTACGATCGTGTCATGTCAAACCATTCCACAAAAATTTGACAACAATGTCGATTTTTCTCCTAATGTTTAGCGGCTGGTGGTTCTTTGTTGAAGGATGCATGTCAGGAATTGTAATAGTAAATAAATATACCAGATTTACATAGCCCCTGTATCATGCGAGCACACGTTCAAAGGTACTTTACATTATAATGTTGCAGCCACAAAGTCGCAGGTGTATCTACCTGTGCAGATACAGCGTGCTTTGACCAGTGGGACAGTATGAGAGAAAGCACCAGAGAGGAGAGACAGACATTAGATACAGGCATGTTCGGCGCTACTTCTTTCGAATGGGTTCTTTATTGTGCCCGGTGTGAAGCACCGATACACAGCTTCATTGCACATTTACCCAGATACTTTGCAGACCTCACGATAAGATATAGCAGGAAATATTATAAGTATTACATAAATGCCAAGTTCCAATGACAGAAATTGAACCCACGACCTCTGGATTAACAGGCCAGTGCGTTACCACTGAGCTAAATCCATTTATAATGCAGCCCGGAGGTGGTGTATCGATCGCAGTATACAACTGCAAAGTTGAAAAAAAACAGCGTCTAACATCATTAAATACAAATGCATTAAATGTTTCGCTGCTTACGTCTTTTGGGGTCTACAGCCTGCGAAGCAGAATTAAATATTTTATTTGTGTGACACGTCTTAGTGCAATTCAGTCGCCAGAGAAAACAACTCGCACGTAATTAGGGATGATAAAAAGTGACTGGCTGTAGTACAAGTACCAACTGTTTCACCACCAATGCCCGTTTGTTATTTTTCCACTAATGTTTGTTTCCGTATTTGTCACATGGAGTAGCAGATAAAAGGAACTGATATTGATGCTGATTAACACAACCTTAATGAAATCACACAGCTGGTGTCCATAACATAGAGCTCGCGTTGCCTCAAGATGTGTCGTGTGTAGACAAAAGAGTAAAACTATGTCCAGAATCTGGATCCTACCATAACTCAAACAGTTTCCAAGCTATGTTTATGAAACTTGGTATGTGGGTAGGTGCTATTAAGGAGATTATGCCAATCTAATATTTTTATTCTGACAAAAGTTGTGGTTGCTATGTCAACAGAAACATCGAAAATAATTTAAAGGTCATGGCTTCAGACAGGTAGGGGACTTTTACATTGCTTGGAAATCCCGGTGTATTACAGTAGAAGTCCCGGTGGAATTCGGGCCACCGGTACTCAATACAGAAGTCCCCGACCGGTTTAAATCCATTTTCAATATTTCTGTTGCCATAGCAACCACAATTTTGTCAGTGCGGATAAAATTCCACGGATATCCAATGAATATCTACATTAAATGCCCAGGCTTGTTTTCTGATTTTGTTGTCATGCTTTGTTTTTCTTTGTCTATGTTCTCACGCTTAGTATTTGTAAATCACTGATGGATAATTTCATGATGTATACAAAAGGTAGGCAACAGGTAGGCAACTTTATCAATGATTTTGTCGCAATTAATTTTGTCGCTTCCTGTACGTACAACTCTAAAGATCCAGGATTTTAGTGCAGTAATAGTAGGTTTTGATTTAGATTTTTGACTTTATACAGTAATATATCAATCGCAGGACCTGAAACAGTATCATTATACTTTAATGCCCAATATAGCTCTTTTCCGAATAGACAACTAGGCTCTCTAAGGGACCCTGTGTAATGGATCGATACACCCGAGAATATACAAATGTCATATGGGTTACCAACCAGTTCATTACTAGTGGAGTGGTAATCACTGAAAATAGTTTAGAGATAACAAAGCGCCCCAGCCCCGAATCGAACAAAGTCTCTCACCCCTGCATAAAGTGATACCTGTGTACTATAGTCAAGAGGCGGTGACTACTTATAGGAGTTCGTTTAAACAATATTAATTTCCATAATTATGTGTTACATAGACAGATTTTTCAAGATAAGAGGTATATATACAATAATTAGTAACAGGTAGTTTTATGGTAAATTTGGGTAGAAATTGGATTTGTAAACAAGTCTTATATAAGACTTATGTTAATACATTTCCGAGGAAATTTGGTAGGAGTTCTGTGTAGTAAATGCCCTTGTCTCCAACAATAAGATATTCGCCTTACATCACATTTCTCTGTCTATATGAAGTAGTACATTCAATTTAAATTTATACTGATTATGGGTAATAACTTAGTGTTCAAGTGTTCTATCAAGTACGGGAAAGTCGAGCGTCACGCACCTGAAGGCGGTGTTCTTTTTTTGACAATCTATAGTATTAAACCACATTCTTTGATTTTTCAACAATCGAAGAAGGAAACAAGCCTTTCATAGAAATGACATTACACCATTTGGAAAATACTGATATGAAATAATGAGATTGCTGCCAAGTCAGACATTTGACATTATGAATTGCGATGTGTAGGTGTATTGAATTGTATTGCATCAAAAACACAATCCTGTAAAATCCACCAGAAAGAACGTTTTGGTGTGAACTAGCATATAAAAGACTAAAATATGGTTAGAATATCTACGATTTTAACAGGTTCCCGTAAATACGAATACGAAAGTTTATTTTGCATAAAGCATAAAACAATGCTTATAAATAAATATATATATAAACATGAAAAATATGGAATTTCAGCAGACAAACTAATATGGAATGGGTATTTATATATCAAGTAATTCAATGGCCGAAGACCTGGCTTAGTAAGCTGTTGGTCCGTCCAAACGCACACCATTCAACCAGCAGGGCTTCAGACAATCAAAGGTAATAAGAATTACAACCGTCACTTACCATTCAACTCGTACATCTGTATAACATTTTCGACAAACTATCAGACACATAACTGTATGGGATGGGTTAAGTCCAAAAATCATTCAATCCAATAAATAAATATAAATCAACATTTTTCAGGATTTAGGCGATATGAACATTATTTGAAAAGTATATATTTAAGAAATAGTTCACATCACTGAGGGCCCTATGGCATTATATGGACTGGCTAGTCAGCCCGCGTTGTGTATATGGACCTCAGCTTCGCTTCGGTCCATATACACAACGCGGGCTGACTAGCCAGTCCATATAATGTCATTGGGCCCGAAGTGATGTGAACTATTTCTTATATTATACCGAACATTTAATATCGATATTATAGACCTACTTGTGTAACTAGATCTAGATACTAATAAGAAAACATTACATACATTTGGGTTTAAATTGTTTATGTGCTAAAGAACTACATATCATTATAGGGAGACCTTACATCTATTTTTGTATGTTTGCATATCCATCGAAATAACCCAGAAATGTGAAAACCCGTGTTGCTATAATAAATCTATAGACAACTTTTAAGTTGTTTCAAGTATAATCTCCATCACTGGAATTTCGACTTTTTTTTCATTTTTATGCAAACTAATGCGTCTTTAGAGCTTATATTGAATTTTGTATCATAAACGCACACGAGTTGATCCATGCAATTACTGTCGGCAGGACATAAATCTAATTTTAACAAAAAAACGTTACGAAAAGAAAAGTTCGCGCAACGTCACGCTCTATGGTAGCGTCACAGTATCCATGACGTCATGCAATAAACAAGACGTTTATTTCAGCTGCCGGTCAATATTATTTTGCCGGTCCATATTTTTTATAATATTGACCGGCTGTTGTATTTGGAGCATGCAAATCAGTCAAGTCTATCGCTGGATATATGGACCGATTAGAATAACAAAGAAACAGTTGAATGAAATTTGGGTGAGGTATAATATTTAGCAATAGTTGCTTTGACTTCGAAGACATGAATTTTTGAATCTTTGCCAGTGGCAATATTACGGTTTGAAAAACTTCTTTCTTAACTCACGGTACAGTGAACAGACTAATCGAAAATGAAATTTTGCCATGGTGTTTTTTATTGTACAAGACATACACAATCGTTCTACTCTTGGTGTACTATCTTATCTTCCCGGTTCTATAGATAGGCTATGAGAGGAAGTTTTAAAATTAGCTATGAAATTTATATTTTTTTTGCGTGATGAAATGAATATATTTCTCTCCAAGTCAAACTTGAATATACAATACGTTTGTAAACGACTAGAATTATTTATATCGGTGTACCAACTCAGTAAAAATGTATCAATAATCCTATGTTTAATGGAAACAAAAGGTTTATATATCTTTCTCGGACTGGTTATTCCACACATACGTAAACCCATGGGTTGTTAATATATTTTCTTTTGATACAAAACCCCCAATTTTTAGAGTTATATGTATTACCAGATTCAACAGCTTCTTTCAGCATTAGTTACACAAGCTTAAAAAGTTCTGTATTGTTAAGTTGTACGATGTTGGTCCCATATTTAATCATTCGAATGTGTCTCATTATGAACAATGAAAATCGCACTAGCACCCCATACAATGATGAAAGATAAGTTGATTTTCTAACACCAAATCATCGTTTTAAGGAGGTACGCGCGCCTTTTATCTAACGATCGAATTTTCTTTGAAACACCTCAAAATGACAGAAAAATCATCTAAAACAACATTTCAATCATAAAAATCATATGTCACCAGGCTCGTTTTCGAGATACAGAGGTTTCAAATGCCCAACGATTGTTTTTTGTTCATTTTGTCTATTTCTTGCATATATGACACCAACATAATTATTCATAATAAGATTTTTATTACATGACATCACGTTTTTAGAAGTGCATTATATTTTATGTGTACAATAGCATTTACTATAGACATAAAAAACAATTCCAGCTTCCTGATACACAAATTCAATATTTGTACATGATACATGATTACCCCACCCACTCGCAAAAATATTGAAAAAATAGTGATTTTATATCAAGTGTCAAACAAATTTCAACGATCGAATTATTTTTAAACATGCATATGAGTTCAGGCTTATGTAGAACATTATTTTATTAAAAAAAATAGGGGTCACCAGGCTTCTTTTCAAGCTACGCCAAAAAATGTAACAATTTGGCCTAAATTTCTTATAAATTTGCATATTTTCCAAATTTTCAATGTAATTAAACCTTCAAAGTCATACTTCTTGTTACAAAAACATTATTATCAACAAATCAACATCAAACCTACATCTATTCCATTACTGACTAAAGAACATGCAACATATGTATAATTTGTATAAAACCAAATAGTGGGTTATTTCTGCATGCAACAAATTCTGCAATTTGGCCACAAAATGGGTAGGTTTTATTTCTGCTTTTTTAGCTCACCAGTCACAAAGTGACGGAGTGAGCTTTTGTGATAACCCGTCGTCCGTACGTCTGTCCGTCCGTCCACAATTTACTTGTGTAGACACTAGAGGTCACAGTTTTAGCCTAATCATTATGAAACTTGGTCACAATGGTTATCTCAACAAAATCAAGGTCAAGTTCGATATTGGGTCATCCGGGGTCAAAAACTAGGTCACAGTTCAAATCATAGAAAAACCTTGTGTAGACAGTAGAGGTCACAAATTTGGCCTAATCTTTATGAAACAATGTCACAATGATCATCTCAACAAAATCTAGGTCAATTTCGATATTGGGTCATCCGAGGTCAAAAACTAGGTCACAAGGTCCAATCATAGAAAAACCTTGTGTAGACAGTATAGGTCACAAATGTGGCCTAATCTTTATGAAACAAGGTCACAATGATCATCTCAACAAAATCTAGGCCAATTTCTATATTGGGTCATCCGGGGTCAAAAACTAGATCAAAAGATAGAAAAACCTTGTGTAGTCTGTAAAGGTCACAATTTTGAGTTAATCTTTATGAAACTTCGTCACAATAATTATGTCAACAAAATCTAGGTCAAGTTCGATATTTGGTCATCTGGGGTCAAAAACTCGGTCACAAGGTCAAATCATAGAAAAACCTTGTGTAGTCTGTAGCGGTCACACTTTTGGCCTAATATTTATGAAACTAGGACACAATAATCATCTCAACAAAAGCTAGGTCAAGTTCGATATTTGGTCATCGGGGTCAAAAACTAGGTCACAATGTCATATCATAGAAAAACCTTGTGTAGTATGTAGAGGTCACAATTTTGACTTAATCTTTATGAAACTTGGTCACAATTATCATCTCAATGAAATCTAGGTGAAGTTCGATATTGGGTCATCTAGGGTTAAAAACATGGTCATTAGGTCAAATCATAGACAAAACTTGACTTAAACTTCAAATATGCCATTGGGTCTATGTGATGTAAATTACAAGGTTGCTTTATAAGACAATATGAAAACCTTGTACATGCAATAGAGACTACCATTAGGAGGTCTGCATGAACTACTAGGACAGGTGAGCGACCTATGGCCCTTTGGGCCCTCTTGTTTGTTATTTCTGCAAACTGCGAGATATTCGTGAGCTTATTGATAACTTTACATAAACATTCATATAACATTCATTAATTGTGAAAGAAACAAAATCAGTTGCAGATTAAAGACAGTAAAGCTGGAGATATTCCAATAGATTAAATGTATATTACCAGTTCCTGCATATTGCAGTATAATATTGAAGCTAAATAATGCAAAAAATAATTCAACAATAGTTCAATTGTGCAGAATTCATTTGTGGGAGTAATTAAGCCCTGAACAGCATAAATACCCTCGCATAATTAACCCGCTACATGGTAGTAAACAAAACTGAGAAATTCAATAACTACCACAAGGGGCCATAACTCAGAAAACAGTCATTTGATCTGTAATTCCTAACAAAGGCACAATTAGGCTTGGTACCTATTATTTATGCAAAGTTTTATAGACATCAGACCAGAGGTCAGGGAAAACAAGCAAAGACAAACCTTGTGACATTCATCCAAATGTTCAGCACAAAACCATTATATCTCCCCCACTTTATGTAAGAGACATAATAATAGATGTATAAAACATTAGTCTTATTTTCAGTACAAATGTTTCAATAAACATACACATATAATTCATGCAAAATATTCATCGGTCATAAATAAAGTTATAATTCAACAAATAAATGCATGTAACTTTGAATACAGGTGTTGCTGGGGATTAGATGTAAAAAGAAAGTTTGAATATTATAATGATACAAGTTTCGTAAAGTGGTCCACTGGACCTAGTGCCTGACAGACCTGTGACCCTATGATGGTGAACATTTCTGACAAGTGATTTTAATGTCTCCGAGCAAAGTTAGAGTAATGAACGAGACATGCTCATCGTTAAAAATTTAGCTTCTTAGGATGACCTTGACCTATTAAGTATTAACCTATAAACTTGTCCAGTGTAATATTCTCAATATTGTGTACCAAGACTTAAAATGCAAAAAAGCGGACTTCATTCTGTAATCTCAGATGCTTGAATGCAGCACAAACATTGTATTGAGTTTGGGCTTATAAGCACTTAGATATCAAATTTTGAAGCACTCTTTATTTGTTGACAATATTGTAGATGTGACAGTGTGTTTCTGAAAATGTTATCAGCCAATCTCAATCAAATTGAAAAAATACCCAGGGAAAATGTGTTGACCCTAATCAAATTTTGAGTACATGTATGTAGTATACTTATTATTACATATATCAACCAAAATGTAAGTTATATTTGTACTACAGTCTTCAAAGTAAAAAATACAACCACTCCTACAGTACAAATCACAGCTGCAAACAATACAAACAGTGACTGTTTTCGAATATAAGACAAAGTTCAAAAAATTGCTGTAAGTTTCACATAAGTATGCGTTATAGAGCAGACACGAGTTTTTTTATAGACGTAGATGCAAACAGACACAGACCAATCTTATCTTCCCTTCCACTGCATGGTGGGAGGTTTACAATACTAAGTTTCTTACATGTCATGGACAACTCATGGAAACTCAAATTCTTAAATCTCTGAATAAATCATTGTAATATAAAATTCATTTACATGTGTAAATAACAAATGGTATTAGAGAGGTTGTGAAAATGAATGTGTTACATGTACGTCTTTGTCAATACTACTTTTGGCTATTTCGTCATCCAGGAATGTATAGTTACGAACATGTGACAAGCGTCAATAAAATGCATATTGTATCACACAGGTATGCATGTGCTTGGGAAATGCATTATTTCAACACCCATGTACTCATTCAGTTAATGCACTTAGTATTGATTCATGAAGAAATCACGTGCAAACATGTGATTTTAAACGCACACGTTATGTTTCGCAAGCAAATTTGGTATGCAACATATACATGTACAGGTAGCTACACTACAGTTACTCATACTCATTCCTTTCACAACCTCAATATCACCTTGTGACTACCCAAACGGTGTATTAATGCCTTATCAATATAGTAATATTAGCAAATGACCCACTAGACAACCGTGAGTGCCACCAAACATTGTTGTCAAATTTTCATGGAAGGGTAAGACCTGCCTCACTCATGTACATGTAGAACACATACTTTGTGACTAGGAATTAAAAGTTAATTTTGAAGTTACTGCTTACTTAAAAATTTGACCACTGAATCTATTCTCTTGTGAGATTTTGTCACACGGACTTGGTTATGTTTAGACATTTCATTGAAAAGTTGTTCTATGCCACTTGGACCATTTCTTTTCAAAGCTAAATCTAAATGATGAAGTTGAAGACCACTACCTGCGATTCGTTTTGTCATATCTTTACTCACAATCTTTGATTCGACCAGGCATTGTAAAGATTTCATGTTCTTAGTGACCCCTTTTGAATAATGATACATATTATCACAATACTTTATTGAAAATGAGGCTTGGGTGATTTGTTCACCAGACAAAGCTGATACATCAAACCTTTTCTTTAATATGATTACATCACCCAGTGCATTGTGAGCATTGTACTCCTCATCAAGTATTTGTTTAGCGAGGGCCTGTTGTGTACATGGCTTGTAGCTTTTAAATACCTTTCTGGTATCAACGAAACCAGACAAAGCTGATACATCAAACCTTTTCTTTAATATGATTACATCACCCAGTGCATTGTGAGCATTGTACTCCTCATCAAGTATTTGTTTAGCGAGGGCCTGTTGTGTACATGGCTTGTAGCTTTTAAATACCTTTCTGGTATCAACGAAACCAGAAACATGTTCTGCAAATATAGTGAATAAATCACAGGAATGTAGAGTATTGGTTAATACAGGACAGTCAAATGATAAACAGTTATGTCAAATGAGAACGTTGTAACTAGTTTCACCAATATCCGCAATGAATTTTTCAATGGCTTCACTAATACACAAGCTTTTCACAGCACAATTTTTGTAGACTATCTGGTTTCCTACAATGTCAATGTGGGTAACATCACTAGCTCCTTTTGATAATTGTTTTTAGCTCACCTGTGACAGAGTGAGCTTTTGTGATCACACTTCGTCCGTCGTCCGTCCGTCCGTCAACAATTGGGTTGTGTCCTCTCTAGAGGTCACAATTTTGGCCTAATCTTTATGAAACTTGGTCACAATGATCATCTCAACAAAATCTAGGTCAAGTTCGATATTGGGTCATCTGAGGTCAAAAACTAGCTCACTAGGTCAAATTATAGAAAAAAAATTGTTTTAAACCTTTCAACATGTAGTCTTCATGGTCACTAAACTCTCTGCTGTAACTCTCTACTCTCTATACATACAATAAACTTTCATCAATCAATGAAAATGTGTATCAGGGTTCACAGCAGTTTTGTAAAGGTCAAATATCAAAAAATTCTAGTATTTTAAGCAGGGTGTGAATTGTAACGGTTAAGTGGAAATCAAAGCGCTGTAGGGAGCGTAGACATTTTCCTGAGGGTCGTGGGTTCAAACCCCACTGGAACCATAATTTTTATTTTTTTAAGTGTTTAGGTATTGTTTTGTCTTTATAGCATGTATTTGGACATTTTCCTGATGGTCGTGGGTTCAACCCCCACTGGAACCATAATTTTTATTTTTTTAAGTGTTTATGTATTGTTTTGTCTTTAAAGCATGTATTTGTACATTTTCCTGATGGTCGTGGGTTCAACCCCCAATGGAACCATAATTTTTATTTTTTTAAGTGTTTATGTATTGTTTTGTCTTTATAGCATGTATTTGTACAGTTATATGGAGGAAAAATATTCCAAAATATTTTGTTTAAAATAAAGGTCAAATCATAGAACAACCTTGTGTAGTCAGTCACCAGAGGTTACAATTTCAACCTAATCTTTATGAAACTTTGTCACATTGATCCTGTCAACAAAATCTAGGCCAAGTTCGATTTTGGGTCATCTGGCGTCAAAAACAAGGTCACAATGTCAATTGACATTTTCCTGAGGGTCGTGGGTTCAAACCCCGCTGGAACCATAATTATTTTTTTAAGTGTTTAGGTATTTTTCTGTCTTTATAGCATGTATTTGTACAGTTATATGGAGGAAATATTTTGTTTAAATTATAGGTCAGATCATAGAAAAACCCTGTGTAGTCACCAGAGGTTACAATTTCGACTTAATCTTTATGAAATTTGGTCCTAATAATCATCTCAACACAATCTAGGTTAAGTTTGATATTAATTAAGTCATCTGGGGTCAAACGCTAGGTCACATGGTCAATTATCATATAAATACTTGCAATAGAGGCTGAATTTCCTTAAATTTTATTCAGAAAATGTGTATGATCACCATAGGGGTGTGCATGCACTAGTTCGACAGGTGAGCGACCTAGGGCCCTTTGGGCCCTCTTGTTTGGTAGAATTTATGTGTTACAAGTATCCTTGTCTCTCTGTGCAGCAATTTGTATAATATGCTCATCCCTTCCTGTAAAGTAATAATTAGAAATTGGAGTACATTTATTTATTTGTACCTCCAACACAACTCTGTTGCCGTCAAGCAGTTATGTTTGAACCAAATATGCCCCATTGTTCATAAGGAGTTGCAGTCCTAAAATTCAGTATTGTAGCTTTACAAACATGAGGGCCCAAAGGGTCGTTCACCTGTCTGAGAAGTGCATGCAAGCCCCTATGATGTCATAAGTGATCATTTATATTTTATGAATAAAATTCAGCCTCTATTGCAAGTTTTTTTAAGAGTTGACCTACTCTTTTACCCCAGAGGACCAGTTTCAAACTCGATCTAGGTTTCACAGAGACAAACATTCTGACCAAGTTTCACGCAACTCTCGACGTTCAATTAGCATAATCTAACAGCGGATATTTTGTCAATATTTATAACACCGGCTGTATGTTTCATAAGCGAGAATTATTCAAAAAGACTCGAGGTGTAATACCAAACACAAATCTTAAGAACTGGTAATGCTCTGTGTTATAATAGTAAAACAAGTTGATGTTATATGAATCTAGTTAGAAAAAAATACCTAGTCCTGTGGTCTCAAGGTCAAACATAGCATTGTACTAAGATAACCAGAGGTTGTAACTACTGGAATAGTTAGTCTAACAGTTATTTCCTGTAAATCACTGAATGTGGTCATCACTGTGACCAATTATGTTACTTTTTAAGTAATAACTCTAAATGAAACACAGTACAAAAATACCTTTCAACCTTCATCTTATTTCTATGACGTTTTGCTGCTACAGTCAATGCTACCGCTCTTCTTTATTTTATTTTGTAAGTCCCGCTGAACAGGCAGTGTGTGTGTGTGTGTGTGTGTGTGTGTGTGTGTGTGTGTGTGCGTGCGAGGGTGCGTGCGTGCGTGCGTGCCGTGCCGTGCCGTGCCGTGCCGTGCCGTGCGTGCGTGCGTGCGTGCGTGCATGCGTGACAATTATTATTTCATTTTCCTATCAAAATTTAAAATTAACAAACAATATGACTTCCATTTTAATAATCTATCGAGATAAAAAAATATCATCAATACATCGATATCGCTTCTATCAATGACAGCTCTAGCTCTTCATGTTAATTATAAATGATACAGTAGTACATGTATAATGGTATTAATTTTCATTAAACAGAATTAAAACAAGAGGGCCCTTATGTCGCTCACCTGTTATAGCAGTACATGCAAGACCTGTGATTTGACCTAGTGACCTAGTTCTTTGTCCCATATGACGCAATATCGCACTTGACATAGATTTTGTTAAGATGATCACTCTGACCAAGTTTCATAAGGATTAGGCTAAAATTGTGACATCTAGTGACTATGCAAGGTTTTTCTATGATTTGACCTTGTGACCTAGTTTTTGACCCCGGATGACCCAATATCGAACTTTACCTAGATTCCACTTTAAGTTAGTGCAAAATGTGCAAATGTTAAAGATTAAGTACGGGTTTTTTAACCTCTAATATCTTCAAAGTGCATTGACATATTGCTTTGATACTTTGCATAGATGTTCACCATCATGACCCCAGCCCATAAACAGGGGTAGGTAACTCTATTAGGCATTTTGGTGATATTATGCCAAAAACAATCACAAAAGCTCACCTTGCCACTTTGTGGTGAGCTAAAAAGAAAGTGATTTCACACCCTATGCGTTCATTTTCTTATTTATGGACGGATTATTAAAATATTTATATCACATTAATGACGAAGCTCTCTACTTAATTCAGTGTGTAGTAAATAAATGTTTATTAGTCGGCAAATAAAAATAGACATGTACAAAATTGATGCGGCCCATTGCACATGTAGTGTTTACACGTTACTTCCTGGTTATCCGTTTGGCAAACTGGTTAGATAAGCTTGCTGTCTCATTGCGGCTACCTTTTAATTTTTGTAGTAACTTGTACTGTGTACTTAGACGTCACAGGTAAGCTGTATCCAAGTTGCTGCTTTTTATTTCTGATGGTCCAGCCACTACAGTACAGTGTCAGTGTACGCTGGAGGTCTGTATTTGATTCTCGATAATTTTGCTTCAGAGTTAGACACATTGAAAAAAAAAGATGACACTAAGTAGTGACTTACTATATTGCAAAGTTCGTTCACTAACCTGTTCCTAGCTTGGTGTTCATGTCAAATACTGGGCCATGTTTTTTTCCTGTCGAAACTGTTGAAAGGGACCCACACTTATACTCAAACTGGCTGCCAGCCCAGCCGTTTGCTGCATAACACAGTTCTCTAGGAACAGTCGTTGGCTGCATTTAGTGCACTGGCGCAGACCTTCAGCGGTCTACAACCAATCTGCATGACCCAAGTCCAAAAATAAAACAGTTGTCGCCCTCAGAACATACAACCTCCTCGTGGTCGACGAAAAAGATGTCACGGTCGCTAGTTGTGTAATCGTGTTCACCTTCGCAGGTGGTACAGGAAAAGCCGCTGTAAGTCCGTCCGGTGAATGTACCTCTCTTTTTCCGAGGTCTATTCATAGTTATTTACAGTTATAGTTAGATTATTATTAAGTGATTAAAGAGTTCAAAAGTTTAAAATACCAATGGATAATTAGCAAATGTTGATGGTAACCTTGTTGATCTTGTCGTCTGTATGTTTACGGAAATGAAACGGAAGTGAAAGTTTTGGTAGTCGTAAAATTAGGTCACAGTCTTATTTATTTTTACTAATTATATCGTATTTTCACATTTTATTAGAAAATTAATGTGAACTGTAACCCACAATAAAATCGCATGGATTTCTAAAATATCGTGTTTACAGTTTCTTCTTAGTTTGCATCATATTACTCGAATTCCGACATTCGGCGCATGCGCACTAGGTAGCTCCTACCTCCTTAAACATTGCGTTTGTATTTTCTCAACATCACTATCCTCATGCTTTCCCCAAACTTCAGAACCAAAGTTAAGGATTTAACCTACAAGAGAGCCAACGAGTCTGCATTTATGTGTACAGGTAACTCAATGTTGCTTACTATGGTAAACACAGTATGTAGGGCAAACGATGCATGCTGAGCAATAGTTTTCTGGGTTTGGTACCAGTTACCATTCATGAGTCCACCAGTTCAATACGTGAATTATTAATATAAGTCATGTCGTTGTATGCCTTTCCTTCCTTCATTTACTGAAAATACATGATGTAGGTTATGATAGACATCGTTTGAACATATTAAACCCATTAACTGACATTGGCATTGGGTTTTTAAACAGCAAGCATACGCATTTTTGGGCTTATCAACTGACACCTCAACATGATCATGACATATCTGAAGCATTCGAACTCAGCCAATGATGTGTGACCTTTGCATATGTCCTCTTGTACAAGTGCATAGTATGGCGCCAATGTTTCCACCAGCTTGTGGACTATCGGGACTGCTAGCTCCTCGGTAATCTGTCATGCTTAACCCTATATAATTCAAGGTCGAATACACTCTTAATTTACGGCACTAGGTTTTATGTCTTAGCAAACTAAATAAGAGGATATTGAATAAGCGTTGGTTTACAATGAGGTTGACGTAAATGGCCAAAGGCATATAAAATGAACTTCACAATAGTATAGCAGTTCATACAGTAACTTCACATAACAGTCAAAACAAGTCTACATTTGATATAATGACACCAGTGCCATAGTTGCATGAACTGTTTACCTTGAATAACGCAAATTGTTGCGGGTAATATTCAAACATTTTGTAAACAGCAAATAGGACGGTTCAGAATCAACTTCCTTAAGCAGTCCAAACATTTGCATCATGTGTTTAGCACAAAGCCCCAATTTGTGGCTCCTACAGTTCACGTAGGAGTGATAAACAGTATTCCTCAAACATCTCCGTACACCTATCAGAAAGAAGAGTAAAATAACATAATGTATCAAAAACTGTGAATATTTTTGTAACGTTAATTTCGTGTAATGCTATTGTAGACTGGCATTGTAAGATGAATATTATCTTAAAGTATTCAATGTACAAATACAACTAAATTATTTAAATCTAGATTTGAATATTATCTTAAAGTATTCAATGTACAAATACAACTAAATTATTTAAATCTATATTGACCAGATGAGTTTAGTCTGCTCGACATTGTTTGGGGAATTTGAAAAGCATTACGGAAATATATCATAATCTGACGAATATTGTGAATCATAAGGTAATCATTTATTGAAACCATCGTAGGCTAAACAAATTTGCTGTTGCATAAAGTGTTTTATTAAATTCGGAACACTATCCAGAGACCAATGATTACGGACGATCATATTTAAAGTTGAAATCAGGCATGTCCGGTGCCTAAGGATTTCTCTGCAACAGTTAATTCCTAACGCACTTATTTGGCGTTTACATACTTATCAGGGACTTTCTAAGTGGATGACCGCCCAGTAGTGCACCAGTACGAAATAGACATGGACCACCTCATTGTACTTGCAAAGTGCACATTTGAAACCACGGACCCAACCCCGGAAAATAGCGGGGATTTTTACATTTGCCTGTTCAAACCCCGGCCCCACCGGCCATGCATAAGGTAAAATCCCCTCAAATTGCCCCGCCCTATACCCCACGGCTATATGTTGGCGTGAAACAAAAAGCCCGGACTTACATGGCAGTCTTTGTACATACGAGGCCCTCGTATATCTTAATAACTACGAAATGTTTTAAAGCTCTAAGATAGATTCTATATCAAATCATATACAATAAGGTACTGTTAAATGAAAGGGGATTTATCAGCTCTATTGATTTGTGTGGTGTTTTTATATTTTCTTATCATAAAGGCTTCTTCAGGAATAATGATGTGTGTAACAGAACATTTGTATTGAACTTCGTAATGCCTGAATACAGAAATTTCCCAAGGGATACGACCAATTATTTTTCTAAGGAAGGGGTCAAGCCAGCAAAGTGGGTTCAAGAACCTGTAGAATATTGTGTACAGGGTGATCATTAATATATGGTTACATAAATAACTTTAATAACTTTGTCAGATTTTATAATAGAGAAGTGGTTTGACTCTTGTTATAAAGCTAATGAGCCCAAGTTTTGTTTTGGATATGACTAACAAATGCATATGATATAAAGGTGAAGTCCATACCGTCCTTGATACTGCCATACATTTTCAGTGATTTCAAGAAATTTGACCACTGTATCATTTCGCAGAAGACCATACATTTACTTAGCCTTTACACTCACCAGACTTAAACCCTTCGGGTTTCTTTTAATGTGGATGACTAGAGGAAGGAATGAATACTCTAAAACCAGAAACAATATTTGTTTGAAAACTTCAATACAGTGTGAAATTTTTAGCATCGGTGGTGTAACATGCAAGGTTTCAATTCAACATTTTCGACGTATTTTGGGGCTGGTTTTGCATAATAAAGGGAAACGTTTCGAACTTAAGCTGTGAAAAAAGTATGTGACTTTTGAAAATGATTTATGTGTAGAATAAAAATTACATATGTATGTTGATCAAAGGTATATAACCATATTTATTATCTTAACAACTGACAAAGTCATTTTAAGTTATTTATGTTACCGTATATTAATGATCACCCTGTACTAAATAATCATACCCTTCAGCTTTTAAACAAAAATATAAGAAATATCTGATGACAATAAATTAGTCAACATGTTAATTTTACTATTATACTCATTCTATGTTAATTACTGTTGAGATGAATGTGTCTGTCTATTATATAATATAATAAGTGTTGTTGCATGTATGAATGTTTGTTTATATGTATGGATGATTTATATGTTATTTCAGATAGAAGACCACATTGTAAAAAAGTTACACTCATTTTGTATTTTATAATGTGTTTTAATCTGAATGTGTTATCTTCTTTAAATAAAGATTATACTATGCTTAATTACTCAATTTCGACCAGCCAACACTAAAGCAATACTCTGTACACTAACATTTTTATTTACTCTCAAAATGCACCGTTATTTATGATTCCTTGCCTGAGAAAACATTAACAGCATAAACTTGGTCAATTCAAGTTGTGTAGTTTAACGAAGAATATAAACAAAAACATCTGCAATTGACAGACCGAGCGTATTTTTTGCGTGAGCAATGATGCGAGTTTGGTCGTTTAATTATTCTTTAAGTAATTCCTCGTCGTTTGCCGGTTTTCAAGGACTAGGAAAATTATCGAAGTAGATACCTTGTATAACATTTACATTAAACCCACTCAGAAAGACAAAACAGCGTCTCTGAACTTACCCTGGTGTACACTTGAAGGTCGCGAAAATGGATACCATTACGTATCTTACCAGCAATACTAGTATCCGGTGTACGGCATACCACAGAAATGATATTATCACATAACCTGCGGTCCAGGAGTGCCGTAAAGCCGTGCCGTAAATATCGTTCGGCACAACCAGACTGTGCAATAAATATTTAAATTAGCTTGACGTGACGTTAGCCACTCCATGCATTGATCCGTCAATGACGTCAGGATAATACCAACGTCGTCTTGACGTCGCGTTCGTTGTACCGCTGAATTTTGGCTGAAACATATACAGCGTACATCATCATTTCGAACAATAATGAGCGTTTTCTAAGGTTATGTGATAAATAGAATCTAACCTTCGTGCTCATTACATACGAGCTTTATTAAACTCGTCGACAAAAACAATATGACAAAAGCCTCGTGTCATATCATTTTCTCCACTCGTTTAATAAAACTCGTATGTAACGAGCACTCATGCAAGATCCTCTATTTAAAGCTAATTAGGCATGACATTAAAATTGTTATAAATCACTATTGGAGACTAATTACGTCATTGACAATCTTAATAACCAAGTTAATGGTCGTATTACTGTAATTCTATTACTAGACATCTGCTCATGTGCGACCTGTCTGTTGTTTAATACAGCATTGGTCTCAATCCTTGTGTATTGATCTTGAAGAATGGTGTCTTATTTCTGGTCTAGTAGATGTATACCGTTTGCTATTCACTACAAGTTCAATTAGAATTGTATTTGCCAGATTGTTTTGTATTTTAACACGACAACCGTTCTCCGTCTGTCTTTTAATGTGCAAGGGTTTTTCTATGAATAAATCAATCAATTCAACTTGCTATTACAGAAACTTTAAACAATAAATCTTGTTTTCTGCAAAACCAAACACTTATCTATCAACAGTGTACTTATGTCGGCTTCTTATGCACCCAATCCCGTAGAATTCGCTCCATAAATGACTAGGCTTTTTGGATATGAGCTATCCACGCCAGGTTTTCCTGTACATTTTCCAGTTCACTTTTGTGGTCATTGTGGCTTGTACTTGTGGTCTGTCAATTATCTATTGTATAGATAACGTGCTCTGTTGGGTGCTGCCTTCTATGTTCGACTGCCAGTCAATATCTTCTTACAACATTACTAAACAGGCACGGTGGTAAATCCTAGTACAACAAGTACCTACAAACGACATATTAACTCAATTCAGTTGAAGAACAAGGCATTTATACTACTTTTTTACCATCGGGTATTCCGAGCTTGGAAAGAACTTTTTCTTGATATCCAAAAAGCCTTCATTGTATTTTAACGTCGTATTAATAAACTCAACAATAAAGTTTCACCTTAAAGTAATTATTAATCTTCACATGCTTCATACTCGACTTACAACAGGATGTAGTATTCTCATAGGTCGCACAATGTCAAAGACGAACTAAAAATGGTACCAGTATTTCCCTTGCATGATGCTCAGCGTAAACGGGAAACTGGCTTCTTTCCTCTCGTACCCTCGTGGTGATGGACAACATCAGAAATGAGACGTCGAGAGTGATTAATATAGGTTGGTAAAACTTGTTTTCTAATCGACCTAAAATAAATCAGTATTACCTACACTAGTATTCTCAATGTTCATAAAAAATATAGGCGTTTCACCCATGTGCCGACTTTGAATAAAAATAACATCATGTATTCGTAAAGACACCAAAAAATTGAAATTTCCAGTTTGATACACCGCAGACAATTCGTGTATAACATTATGTCTGTGGTAAACTAGTTCACTGAGCCTGTCTTGTGATGGATTATCAACCCTGTTAGCCAACTTGCTCTTCCCCATACTTTGTTTTATAGACGGTTCATCCCATGTCTTATCCATTCGAAGTCACTGGTGTTAGCGCAGTGAGTAAGAGGTACTGTGGTGTTTCGATAACGACATAATCTGTCATCATGTAATATTCATGACCGTATAATACACCGGGGACTATAATTGGGAAAGAAAAAAATATCGTCTGTCGAGTGTTAAAAAAGAAACATTATCGAATGAAGTGGTACAATAGTTATCAGTGTGTACACCTGTAACATTGGTGAAATTGTCATCCAGATAGACTATATTAATATTATGATTCTGTTTCCATAGCCTAGTGATACAGCGGCCGCTCCAAGTGTAGTTTATTCTTATTCCAATTTGTGTTAATTACTTTCGATACCTCAATCCTGATGATATCCATTGCACGAGGCTATGAGTGAAGAGAAGTCGGCTTCCCTTTCATGCTCAGTGCGCATAGCAAGGGGGTCATAGTTATTTGATTTGGTGCGACATCGAACGCTCTTCAACCAGGCTATAGGAGGCGTTCCACTGCGACTGCGAGAGATTTAGGGATCGACTACAGACCGCGACTTAAGCCGTTAAAATGGCAATAGTACACATATCCCTTACATTACGCTCGACAAATTCTGGTAAATCCGGTTTCAGGTTAATGCGACTGCTTAGTCTCCATTTCATAGTGTTGATAAGTTAGTTAAACTGAGGGCCATATGGGTAGCCAAAATGTAAAAGTAATGTAACAATTTCAGCACCAAGGCCGAAATCGGCTGAATTATGATGTATGTGAGTAATATCGCAGTAGCATTATGTTTTGGTAGCAACAGTAAAATGTAAGGCTAAGTGATATCTCTTATCATCGAATTATGTTCAAGAAATGTTTTATTATGCCCCCCTATCGATAGATGGGGAGGCATATAGTGATTCACCTGTCTGTCCGTTCGTCCGTCCGTCCTGGTTAACCCAAATTGACCGTTTCTTCTAGCATTAATATGGCTTGCTACAAAGCTTTCATACTTGCATGGATGTTGTGTATGAACACTCTCCACACGCCTGTACCACCTAACCCCATTTTGACCTTCACCTTGACCTTATTTGGACTTAGACTTATTTATGGACAAGGCTTCCACAGGGGGCATAAGCGTTTAGTGAACGCAGTCTTGTTTTTCATAAGCAATGAGCTCCCCATTTTCGTATTTTCAAACATTAAACTGTAATTGTATCAGTAAATTGGGCAAATTGCTGGCATGTGTTCGATTTCATACAACAAAAAATCTCTATTCCCTTATAATTTCTGATAAACAAAAGAACGAATCGTGAACTGCAGGTGATCACGACAAAATGTTTCTGTCCTTAACAATACAATGCTTTCTTTTAATTTGTTTGTGTGGGTTTTCATTGAGTTCATCGCCGTCGCATTAAAAACAAACAACTTAACATAGGCCGACGATGTAATGCTATGAAACAGAAAAACCAAGCCTTGTTGTTGTATTACTTGACAAATATAAAGAGCCATTCCTTGTTCAGAATAATAAATGAAAAACGTTTTTGCGCTCAATCGAAATGCAATTATACACATTGATTGAAATGTATTGCTCTACAGGAAATCATTATACAGTTAAAGAAAGAATCGTCGTGTAGGACTGATGACATTAAAAGCTAAATATGGGTATACACATATAGGAAATGTATCTTTAATTAGTCTACTGAGTATTTGCGACTTTCAACAACCAAATGCAGTCTCCCCCCCCCCCCCCCCCTTACTAATCCATTGAAGTAATTGCAAAAAAGGTAATATATGAATACTTCGTTTATGATGACATTTATCGCTATTAGTCCATTAAAGCTTGGAATACTTGTTTACCATCATACATACCTTGCATTGCAAAACGCCATGTAACAATATACAACATTTTTACAGAATTGTGGCCCCTGACTGACTTGGCTGGTTATTATGGACAAGTCTTTCAACGGGATGTAAGCGTTTACTGAATGCAGTTCAGTACACTATTTCTCTGTAATTATTAGTCGGATTTCAACGTAACTTTGAAACAAAAGTACCAGTGCGAGTTTGAATATCGCTGGCACTCAATGGTCAGATCATGTTCTAGGGAGTTAATGTCCTTTGAAATTCTCAACTATGATTTTGTCTGTATGTCAACCATACTATGCAAGATTAATCAGTACCGAATCTAGAGTCAAGCAGTATATCGGGCTTATCACATTCAGTGATCTTTTTAGTTGTTTTTAAAATATGCTAAGCGCCGTTTAACATTACCATTAGGTAAGGATTGCCTATTTGTAAATTATTGCCCTTACTTGCGTATTTGTTTAACACACGTATACGGCAGTCGTATTGACGCTAAGAATCAAATAATAGTCGTGGCCCTGTATCAGTCCCGATCTTGCTGTCATTTACTACTTTCGACAAAAGTGATATTCGTTGTCTCTATCTTGCAGACGGGTGTACCCATTATAGTACAAATCATATCGATTGGGGAGGCTGAGGTTAAACAATTTAAAATAATTGTACAAACATTATTAGAAAGTTCCATAGATTACCAATAAAGAATGAAATAGTTTGAGTACTAAATTCTTAATAGTATGTTCCCGCGTATTTGTTGATCGTCCCTGGTATTATTATTGGTAATACTTGTCCGCATGCGTGGTTTGTGACGTCGCATGACCCATAGCTCGTCCAATTAACTAGCTTGTATCATTGGGTATTCTGCATTAATTACAAGCTTGGAAGTCGGATGAACATTTCTGGCAGAGAAAATAATCAAAGTACTGAAGTACTGTTACTGTTGCTGGGGGAAATCGCAATTCTAAGTATTATAGGGTTTCACATTTAATGGTACTGACTTTCAAAACAAATGTTAATATTGTGACAAGCTGAATCATTCAAATCACACCTCAACGGACCCATCACAATACTAGAACTCATGAAGGCAATACACCTGCTGCAGTTCTAAGTAATAGGTCACAATGTATGTTCGATTCCAACGTGTTTCATCGTGTTTTTAGCTCACCTGTCACAAAGTGACAGAGTGAGCTTTTGTGATCACTCTTCGTCCGTCCGTCAACAATTGGCTTGTGTAGACACTAGAGGTCACAATTTTAGCCTAATCTTTATGAAACTTGGTCACAATGATCATCTCAACAAAATCTAGGCCAAGTTCGATATTGGGTCATCCGGGGTCAAAAACTAGGTCACTAGGTCAAATCATAGAAAAACCTTGTGTAGTCACTAGAGGTCACAATTTTGGTCTAATCTTTATGAAACTTGGTCACAATAATCATCTCAACAAAATCTAGGCCAAGTTTGATATGGGGTCATCTGGGGTCAAAAACTAGGTCACTAGGTCAAATCATAGAAAAACCTTGTGTAGTCACTAGAGGTCACAATTTTGACTCAATCTTTATGAAACTTGGTCACAATGGTCATCTCAACAAAATCTAGGTCAAGTTTGATATTGGGTCATCTGGGGTGAAAAACTAGGTCACAATGTCAAATAATAGAAAAACTTTGTGTAGTCACTAGAGGTCACAATATTTGCCTAATCTGTATGAAACTTGGTCACAATGATCATCTTAACAATATCTAGGTCAAGTTTGACATTGGGTCATCTTGGGTTAAAAACTGGGTCACATGGTTAAATCATAGAAAAACCTTGTGTAGTCACTAGAGGTCACAATGTCGACCTTATCTTTATGAAACTTGGTCACAATGATCATCTCAACAAAATCTAGGCCAAGTTTGATATTGGTTTATCTGGGGTCAAAAACTAGGTCATTAAGTCAAATCATATAAAAACCTTGTGTAGTCACTAGAGGTCAAAATATTGGCCTTATCTGTATGAAACTTGGTCACAATGATCATCTCTACAAAATCTAGGTCAAGTTCGACAGGTGAGCGACCTAGGGCCCTTTGGGCCCTCTTGTTCGTTTTCCCCTGACATAGCTTCATAAGATGCTCGTTAAATGAATGATCAAACATCGAATGTACCTGTGGACATCAAGACGTACCAGTCCTGATATATATTTTTGCAGGTCAGACTCGCGTAATAAATAGAATAAAAACATTTTATTAAACGTTTCCGTGCAAATTATTTTGATGGTAGTAAACCAAAAGAATGCAAGAAATGGGATAGGGCTTCAATGGGCGCAAGAAATTATAAGCTAGTGTCTAAAAACTATACAAAGTCATAATTCCATAACTCTTCAGCTGCATAATTATGTAAATTATAAACCACCCGGATAGGATACGATTCGCGAGAACGAATAAGATAGGGGTTGAAACACAAAAGACGATATTGTCTTGATTTTCGACGGGAAATTGTATACACAACAGCGCACGGACAAGGGTTGGCCTAACGACAGACGCAAACTATTCAAGTTAGCTGATGATCTATGGCAATTCAATGGACCAAACGTCGATCAATACTATTAACACGGGCGCAAGAAAATAGAAAAAGATGGGGACGAAACATAAATCACCTATTCTCAGAATACACAGTCAATTCGCATAAAAGTGTGTCGCCCCTACATACAATACACATTTGCAGTTGCATGCTCTCTTTTGGTTGGTTTAAATGATGTGACATAACCCGACTTACTGTGCAACTGGCATTTGCAGATATTCATACAGTTGAAAGGCTATTTCTATTGGCTCAAATGTCAAAATATTGCGAAAAACGTGTGTCGCCAGTTAGGGTGCTTATATTATCGCATCATTATGTATGCTGAATTTACCTTTGTAAACATTTTATCGTATGTTGTGTTACACTACAAATGATGAATTTGAGGTTAAACAGCGAGTTTTTAAAATTTCTTTCATTCTTCTGATTTGTATTCCATCAAAATAGCTGTCGCACGAAATTGAGTAAGCTACGTTACTGATATTTACTGGATGACGCATCCATTCGTTTTTGCTGATTTTCTCAAATATATTGCATACTATACCGCATGCATGTCTAGCACATCATGCAAAGTGGTCATCTTTTGAAGACACAATTAACGTGATGCCGAAAATTGCTCGAAAACCCTCGTCAACCTGTGCGTATGGTTAAGAGTGTAAGCTACGTTACATACGTTTAACGTAGTATGCGTTTAGAATTCAGTTATTTCGTTATACTACAATATAGCTACAATGTCAAGGATATTGCTGAGTATATTGAATTAGAAAAATCTCTATTTGGATTTGTGTCTGGAACCTTTGATTTAAATAATGTAAGCTACGTGATGTAAGCTACGTTACTGATTTTCCGGCATTTGGTTTTGAATATGTAGAAAAATACACAATACACCTTTAGGAATTGACACAATACACTGCATAGCGATTTGCAGCCCTTTCTTTGCGTCTATTGTCGTTTGTAGAGTTTGTATCAAACGATAAATGTTAAACGGTAACGTAGCTTACAAAACACAGTTCTCTTGTGTATTCTGCATACATACATGTACCTGACATGGAAACGTTATTGTCTTGCACAATTGTGTGTAAACATGCTATTTGAAAAAAATGTCTGTAAATTGTTTGGATTCTATTTTTGTAATACTGTATTTATAAGTAGAGAAGTTTACTATTTATTATAAACCTATTCATGTCTTGGACAAAATCGTACAGTGCAATACAACCCGACAGATAACATCTTCCGTAGCATAGAATCTACATGTTAGGTTTTCTGAGTCCGCATCATGCATGTACGATGTGTTATATTCCGAACATATGTCAATGACGTCAAGACGTAAGTAAACGTATACCTTATTTAGAACGAACGTTGCGTTATATGTAAAAAATATGCCGACGTTCATGACGGTAATGAATACGCATTTAAAATTTACGCATTTGTGCGCGTAAAAGAGCTTTCCCCACTTTTGTAGTTATATAATTAAAGGAATATTACTGCAGCTGGTTTGATCGGTTTGGTAGTATTACATCTCGTTGCTTGCGTTATACCACATCCCGCGAGATACGGTATTAAACAAGCAACTATATGATATAGGTAATACAGCACTACGGATCAGCACATTGCAGTGATATTCTGTATGTATCGTAATGTTGCTTAAAGAATATTATGATCGTATCTTGTTTATATGAATATATACGTTTAGTGTATGTTATATAACTGTTCAGGGTAAATGACGAGTCCATGGATACATCTTCAATTATTTATACAGAAGTGTACAATTAAGAAGGTCTGCATATAATATTTGGGGTGCCATAATGAAATAAAGTTAGTAGTGACTTCTTCGTTATTTGTGACTAAAATTGATATTGTTTGTATAGTTGAGTACCAATATTTGTCACTTAAAAGTTATGAATTTAAAGTTATTGAACTGTTCATGGTGCCGCATTATATCATTTTCTGATTTACAGCATACTATTTAAAACAAACCGTTCGATTTTAACTTCATATTCCAACTAAATGTAGTTGAGTAAGCTACGTTACCACTATGTTTGAGATAATCTACATGTAATATATAGATTTCCAGTACATGTAAAAAGCTGCATTTTCGACCTGTAAATGTCACTTTAATGCGACGCATGCCAGTGCATATTTGATAGTCTAAGGAATATATTTAAGTGTTCAAACGAGAAAGAAACACGGTATACATGACAAGTAAAATGATTTTATTTCATTTTTATTTTTCTTATGTTAATGTCACCTGTAATAATATATTCAAAAATAATTTTGTTTCTTTCTTCATAATTGGTTTATGGTAGTGACTACAGTAAATAAAATCTTGCTTTTCTTTCATTTATTTTGTTATAGCATGACAGACATGACTTTGTAATATACGTTACTATTACGTGTAATATACGTTACCAGCTTCTCTGGTGTTATTGTGTCATATATATCATCGGGATGTAAAAATTAAAGTACATAGTAGTTAAAACACATCTGTAGAATTTGTTAACACAACTATTTCCTATATTGTATCAGTTTTGGTCATTTATCATTAAAGTCGTGATGATATTTTAATAAATTGTGTAAAACGGGTGTATTAAGACAATTTCTTTTCCGTAACATATTTCGACTGCTGTAGACAAAGTATATTTTAATATGATTACATGATGACAATACATTGACATAATAACACTTATCATACATTGTCATTTTTAATTAGCTCTGTAGAAACATATGTTTTGAGTATTAGGAACAAAATTAGGACTGAGAAGTTTGATCATCACTTAAAATGATAAAAACTCTCTTAAAACTATATTTCTTACATTTGAGTCCTAAAATTTTGGAAATGTCTTTGTAATATATGTTTGTACGGGAAAATAAATGATAGAAGTAGTGGCGAAGAAATTTTATTTTAGGCGTTCTGTCATTTGGAAATGACTGTGTATTCTGAGAATAGGTGAAATAACTCATATGGTCACGACTTTCGGCGGGAAAATTTATGTAACAACGCTTGGAAAAGGGTTGTTCTAACGGTAGATCCAAACTATTTAGCTGAAGATCTCTGGTAAGTTAAAGGATGAAATGTGGATTAATACTATCAACATATGCAAAATATTGTAAATAGTAAAGAACAAGCACACGTTAGATTAGGAGTTTCTAGCTAAACTGTAAAATCAACATATGCAAACTATTGTAAATAGTAAAGAACAAGCACACGTTAGATTAGGAGTTTCTAGCTAAACTGTAATATGAATGTTAAAACCACGAATTGTGAAAAGTTCGTCTGCTCAACGGGTTACTTTTAACAGTGACATTTTTATCGCCCCTCAAAAATCATTAGTCATTTTACAGCGCGTAGGAATTTATTCGCACAAATACATTGCTCATCCAAATAAGCTTTCAAATAGTTCACACAATACGAACAAATAAAAAAATTTAAATTGTTGAAAACAAATGTTCTCTTAAGTGGTCGAAAATTACGATATTGGTTGAGATTTGCAGGCACTTCTTTCTTGCTCGGATGATTTGGTCGTGGAGAAATTACATCGTTGAAGTCGTAGTGATTTCAGGATTGTATTTAATACAAATACTGGGGTTCCCCCAGTAATAAAATGACCTCCTAAGCGTTCATATTAGTTTTCAGCGGTAAGCCTTTGGTCAGACTTGTAGTTGTTATACTCGTATCCAACCCTGTTGCTGTCGATCTCAAATAAAGAGTCCTTCAATATGGCAAGCTCGTGTGCACGTTGATGTATATAGGGGCTCATAATTTACGATATTTTCGACGTGAATGTATTTGTAACAGCTAAAGTGACAAAGCTTGATTGAATATAAAGCTTGAAGGTAACTGTAGAATTTTAATGTTTAACCCTTGTCAGACTTTGAGAGGTCGTTTCGTCATAGGATTAGATTTCGTGGTCGAATTCAAGAACGAAATAAACGAAATTTCATCTTCTTCGAAAAATAATGATTTTACAGTATTTTGGTCTCCGACTTCGCGCATTATCACCAATTGCATATCACATTTCTTTGAAACATTCATACCAGTTGAACACAGCTTTAGACACGTTCTGTACGCTTTCAGTAAACATTATGATTGTGCCTCGTACAAGCAAAAGATTAACAGAAATGGTTTCACCTTACAATGCATACATACCCCACCTCGTTCTATAAAATCCACAACGTTTCTGAGATACGAATCGTTGTATCAGTTTGGCAGTGAAAGTATGCTATAAAGAAATATTACGCTAAATCAATAGAGTTTCGCCTTAAATTGCCATTTCTCACCGTCTTAAAGGAGATTATATGTCAATTGAGCTTTGATTACATGTCTTCAAGTAGGATGTACAGATAACAGTTTTATTTCAGAAAAACAAATTACACCAAGATTGCATTAGAGCGAACTGGATTAGAGAGTTCAATGATTTATCCCGGACGAAGAAAGTAAATTGGTAAATCAAGCAGGAGAGACTAAAGTTCACAAGAACAGTATTGTACTCGACGTCCTGTTAGAATAGGAAGTCTAGGATGTATAAACAATAAAATAACGAATAGCTTGTAATGCTTCGGAGTTTTAGAAATCGCAAACATTATTAGTTATTTCTCCATGGATAAAACACGCTTTGGCTCGCACTTTTGTTTACTGAATCTACTTTCTTCAATATCAGGTATACTTAGAATACATATTGTTTTTGTTGACTGTCCTGGACGGCTTGGATACTTTCTTAGCTAACTTGCCAAATGAATCTGAATCCAGCCGTCAAGTCACAGCCGAACGCACATTCACATATCACCGACGAAAACTATAAACATCACAAAACTTCCAACATTATATCTGGATTGGACTTTTCCTAGCCCGAGAATGCCCATACTACTCCGATACAGCACACCCGGACCACAGCAGACATCATAAACAGAAGAACAGAGCACCCTACCACAACAGACATAATCAAAAGACAACCAACAACAACAGCCGAAGAACATATTAATAATAACGACTTTATTTTTTGAGGCGACACAGTTGGGCAAGCACAGTCTTCCCTGTGAATTAACCACCACTGCAGAGAACCACACCATATGATACTAAACAAATCCCATTAGAGCAATCAGCCCGGGAGTGCTTGGCAGTTCGGTATCCACCGCCGAGGTAATAGCTGACCAAGATGAAAGGATAGTACCAGAATCCTAGAAGGCAGAGTGTACCTGCCAGTCGTCCTTCGGCCCCTTGGTTGTTGTTCAAGGTCGTACCCTCAGGCCTTTTAGAGAAGTCAATGTCCAGATAAGGTCGTACCCTCAGGCCTTCTAGAGAAGTCAATGTCCAGATTTGGTGGTGTACAAAGGAGGTACTTATTATATTGAGCCATGCCAACTCGGATAACGTGGACGTGTATTTTGAAGCCAAAAATTGGTAAACTACAATAGAACAAATTAATCTACCAGACGTTCGCATTATGACCTTTTAAAACAGCTTCGACACAAGGTGACGGATGCACGGTTAAACTAATACATTACATAGTGTAATCTTCATCTGTTTGAGTGTTGGTGGATAAGAAGAGTACTAAATTAAATGAATTATAATTATTTCACGTTAGTTAATATTAACTTATTAAATTAGGATAAGGTTATTTTTTTATTGTTAAGGTTGCTTTGTTTATATTGATAAAATCTTTCCTTGTCTACAATATAGTAGCGGCGCTATATTATTTAATATTAACTTGGTGTTAATTTTAACTCGTTAATTATGATGGGGATTCATTTATGGGAGGCGACATGCAACCTATGGAACCGTGGAGGGCACTTTTGACTTAGGTTTTGTGACTTGTAACTTAGGACTTGTGACTTAGAACTTGTGACTAATGATTTGAGACTTATGACTTGTGACTTACATTCTATAAATAAATCTGCGCGCACTTCCTTTGGCAGCGTCGATGGTAAAGGATGCTGTTTGAATCGGAATTACCTGATAATAGTCTATAGTGAGTCAGGTAAGTCGGTATTAGTTTTGTTTGATCGAATTGTCATTGGTGAAGGTCTCGAACCGTTATTCTGAATTGTTAACATCATTAACTAGAATACCCTTCATGTACTAGCATAATGTCCCTTGGCATAGTTGTGTGTTATACGTGTGCATGTGCATACATACTTATTATGATTTGCGTCTCATTTGCGGATAGTTAGGGTCATACATGGTGCAATGAATTAGATTTTAAGTTTTGTTAAAGTAATAATAATTATATGTTCATCTACATTTTTCCAGGTGAAGAAAATGGAATGTCCGTGCTGTATGTGTGTGTTCGGTGCGTTTGGTTCTACAAATGACGTGGCGGTGCAAACCTATTTACCTGTATTGTCTTAAAGCCCAGCAAAGCAACCTGCTCAAATGTTAACTTGGCAATTGTGTGACACAATGGGCTAGAATATATTTTGAATGTGATTGTGCAATGTACCATAATGGTGAAGTAGAACATTATAAGGTTTTGCGGACAAATTAAAGTTGTGGATATCAATACATTAACATTTATGGCTCCTACGACTAAGCTTTTCAAGATAGCTTAATGTTATCCGCATAGGTATAATTTTATAGATGTAATGTCGGTCAGACATGTTTAGAAATAAGACGCCATTTTGTCATGTTTTGAAATACATGTAATGCAACAGACTCAAAGTTGTCATTTGCAAATGTGTTTTTGTCTACCGTTCATCACTTACAACACAATACTGCATTAATTATTATGATTTCAGGGCTTTGTCTTGTCTTCATATTAAGATTGATGACATAGTGTAATCATTTTCATATATTGTGGAGGGAGTAGATCTACCCCTTTTAGTTTTTAATTGATACCAATTATATTTTCAGATACTAAAATTAGTTTATTTAATATTTCAATGCATGCATGGTAACGACGTTAGACTTTTTATAAATACCGAAACTAGACTTCGCAGTTTATGCACGTATTATTATATGAATTATGGTACCCCATTACAAATGAATACCTGTCATTAATTGTTTAAATCACGAAAGTGAATATCGTGTGGAATCTATACGTGATTCGAAAACCTTTAAACTATTAAACCTGGCTTTCTGATAAAATCATTCGGATGCCTTATAATGAGAAGATTTGTCATCTTGTAGATTGTCATAGCGAATAATTAAATAAATTGAAGGAAAAAATGCCAATTATTTGTGCTATAAAAAATTTAATGCGCTGTGTACAAAAAAGGCATTCATACTGAGCCTCATATGTGATATTTTAAGGTGTAAACCTAAAAGATTTCCTCTTAAATAAAAAAGAAATGCGCCTTAAGTTTTTACACTAACATGCGAGGATCCAGCCGGGGCCATTATGTGTGCTATTCGGACACTTACTTCACCAGGGAACCATGGAGTTTGATACCGGACAGCTCTATGAAAATATGTTCGACTATGACAAATATCTTTAATCGCGCGTGCATTCCGTCCGGAATTCGGCCTTTATCAACTTCTTCAAGTTCTTGCGGAGTTACTTCCCCTTTCGCGCTTTAGCTCAATATTTGAAAATTGAGAACGACGGAAGATTCCGGTGAAATTATACACAGAAATGGTTGCTTTATGAGGTAATTTCGTGTTAGATGAATTTGTTTTTGTAGTCTAGAATATACACTTTATTATTGCAAGAAATATGCTAGAATAAAATTTAAATTGCTTAAGAAGTGGAGACTTGACTCTTTGTCAAGTTGTGTTTTCAAATTCAATTCAAAATTGCAATCACAATGCCGCGAGAGCAGTAGATCAGACTGGCAGAATAGTTTGATGCTTATTGTATATCTTTGTGCTAACTCGATATATTTGTATGGTAACTTTGTTTAATGTAGAGATTCTATACTCTATTTAGCCAAGTGTCTCGACCGAGAATCGAACCAGCCACCTCGCGATCACACGTCCAGACTAATTATCCACTCGACGGGTTTCATGTTAAGTTAGATACCATACATGTTAGCTCAGTTGTTAGCGTGCTATACTAATATTGACGATAATTGCTACTGTGGGTGGCACAGTGGTCGAGTGGTAACGCACTTGACTACTGATCAAGGGGTCCCACAAGGCACAGACACTTGGGGTCTGGACCCCGACCCCCAGGTACGCACCAGGATATATTTTTATCGTCAATATTGTATACCCAGACCCATACATCAATCACATTAACATTATTAAACGTATTCGGGACTTATAATTTGTTTGTGTTTAACTCACTGCAAATTTCCTGTCTATATTTGGTGTCCTTCAATGGTCAAGTACACATTACTCTTCGCGATGATGATAGTGACAGAAACCGAAATCCACCCCTGCCTCCACAATTTGCGAGAAAGTTGACAATTTTCAACTGAAAACATGCCTCGCACATAATCTTTCGACGATGGTTTCCCGCCTGATCAATACGAAAGTATGGTGTCGTGCGTTGAACGTTGGAACCAGATATATATGTAAATAAACCATTCGGAATACCTCGTTTGGGTCCAACGTTCGAAGTGCGACACGGTTCTTATGTATCAGGCTGGGAACCACTGTTCAAATTGTCGAAAGATTATGTGCGCGGCGGAAAATGAGTTGACAATTGCAAACTTTCCTGATATTTTGTAAACAAGAGCGCTGATCAATCGAGTATTGTCAGTATAGTCATCGTAAAGATTAACTTGTTATTGACCGAAGGATACCAGAAATATATGGGAAAGTTGCAAAACAAGTTTTACACAATCAGTTTTTCTAGTTTGGTGTGCGAGAAAGTTCAGCAAAACATATTTATCTTTGTGTTTTGTAAGCAGTAAACGAATTACGTAGATTTTTGTATTAATATCACATACATCCCAACTCATGTTTGTGTGATTACTGAATGAGTCTGGATATATTAGAACTATAAAAAAAATCCATGCGCATAGCGGGAGGGGGCGTGGTCCAGACCCCAAGTGTCTGTACCACAGGGCCCGCCACTAACACTGGTCCGAGACCAGTGAAGATTCTGGAGGACCAGTAACTGTCCTATTTACAAATTGGGCGTTTCTGCCCTGTCGGACCATTGGCCAAAATAGTTCGTGTCTTGGCCTGTCACCGGGTCGAATCTCGGCTGGGGCACTTGTTCATTTCTAAAACACTTTATCAGTGTTTCCAACCCAACTAAAGATGTACTGGTTGGAAACCAAGAGGTAGTCTTGCATGTATCGGAACTATACACCGGGCACGTTAAAGAACCAAGGAGTCTATTCGGACCAAGCTAGGGTAACGCCCACAGGTATTCGGCATGTTGGCTGGGACCCCCCCCCCTAGTGACCCACTCTACGACCCATCCAGAGAGCTGAAACATGTCTAAAAATTGTTCAAACAACATACAATAACATTTCACTAAACATCTAAAAAACACCAGTTGGTGTCTATAACTTAAGAGAAAAGGTGAACAAGAATGGCACCCTCAGCCACCACTCAACTTCATAGAAACACTACAAACTTCTACAAATATAGGCCCAGCTTGACAAATACAAGCTATTTTCAAGCTGGAAGGATGCCTCTATATAAATAAACACAAACAACTACCAGGCCTACACCAATTCGCCAATCACAGAGTGCTAAACTCTCGACCTACATTTTTTTTCGTTGGTTTGCTTACATCTGATGTGAGGTCGGCGTTCGATTCGCACAACTAAACTGCGCATATGACGCAGGTGGCAACAATAACTAACACAATGCATATCGCTGAGTTTAACATTAACACTTACGATAAGTAATACTGGTGATTCGTGGTCTTATGAAGCTGATAACAGTTAATTTGTCGGTCGTATTTTCAATTATTTCCATTTGATCTGTATCACACTGCGCGCTTGCTTCCGTTTCATTCGGAATTCTCGGATCATTTCGTTACGCTCATTCTTGTTCCCCGCCGCTACGCTGAAAACAGACGGAAAGCCGGGAATCAAGGCACCGCCCACAAAACGCACATGCGTGGCTACATTTACGCAAAATGACACTAAACAAGGAGCAAACTATGGCTTTTCAGCACATTATTGACGGACATAGTCTAGTTTTATTGGGTCCGGCAGGTACTTGGAAGTCATACATTGTACAAAAAGCGGTTGACACGCTACAAGGCAACGGTAAAACGGTTTATGTTACAGCCACCACTGGTATCGCCTGTAGACCATATAAATCTGCAACAACCATTCATAGGTACTTTAATAACACATTCATTCATTTTAGTGTCTTTTTAAAGTATATTATATATTTTATCTATGCTAAAATTGTGTTTTGAATAACAAATTAAGCTTAATTACTTTTAATTAATTTGCTTTTGTTTTAATTTGTCGTTATCTTTTATTAATCATTACTACTCATTATCCCCCCCCCCCCCTCTATCTTTGATGAGGGAGTATATTGCTTTGTACATGTCGGTCGGTCGGTCGGTCGGTCGGTCGGTCAGTCGGTTTCCGTTTAATAACTCAAGGACGCTTAGACCTAGGATCTTCAAACTTTACATGGAGGTTGATCAGCAACTGTAGATGACCCCTGTTGATTGGTCAGTAGGTCAAAGGTCAAGGTCACTGAAACCTTCACCATTTCTGACTATTGGCCTGTCATGGGGCATACATGTTTTACAAACATCTCTTGTTTCATGAAATATGATGCCTGATAAATAAATAATTTTTATTCTTAGGTGGTCAGGAATTGGTGACGGGAGACATTCCGTGGAGGACATCCATTCCGTCATTTTAAACAATAAGCAGTATGGTGAGGTAAAAGAGCGGATCATTGGCACAGATGTTTTAATAATTGATGAGTGTTCCATGTTGAGTGTTAAATGTTTAGAAAGTGTAAATGCTGTGTGCCAGCTAAGAAATCCCAAATTGCTATTTGGTGGGATACAGGTAGTGTTGGTTGGCGATTTTCGTCAATTGGCACCCGTGCCTAACACTTTGTTAGGTGATGCTGGAGAGCTGTGTTTTACGTCTAAATTATTAGAGATGTTTAAACATAAAATTGCTCTTAAGCATGTCATAAGACAAAATGAAAGGGAACTTGTAAAGGCAATTGAAGAATGTTCCATGGGATGTGTAAGCCAAGAAACTGAAAATTATATAAACAGACTGAATAGACCTTTACCAGAAGAAATGGACAGACCAACCATGCTGTTTTCAACAAACGAACTTGTAGATGACTACAACAGAAGGAGTATAATTGACCATGCAGGGGTGATTTATGAGTTCAATGCAGAGGACAGTGGAGAGAAGCGATATCTGGATAGAATCACTGTGCCCAAAGTGTTGTGGTTAAAGCTTGGTGCAACAGTTATTCTAATGCGAAACCTCACGGACAAGCTAGTGAATGGACTACAGGGTTACATAGGAGACATCACTGAGAATGGCCCTGTAGTCAGGTTCCCACATGAGGAAATTCCTATTCCTAAAGTAAAATGTACAGGTATGTTGCTAAATTTTTATCCCCATAATGCAGAGATTCATCATAATATTTATTACAATAATATGACATATGTAACAAAGTTAAAGCAACAATACTTAAATAATCATCAACCGTGATAACCTGCAAATTTATCATTGCCACCTACCTCTACCCAGTAATAATATTATAATGGCAATGTTTATTGTTATAATTCCTATTAAATTTATATCAGTATATTCATGGTTATTATGTTAAATATCATTTTCATAATTTTAGCATTGAAAAGATAAATTTTTAGACTTGATTTATGATTGTTGACAATACATGTACTTTTATTATTACAGTTTTTCATCCGTCAAAGAATACAGATGTAGCTGTCAGGGAACAGTATCCTCTAAAACTTGCTTTTGCCATAAGTATACACAAGTCCCAAGGAATGACTCTGAATCGGTATGCATGTTACCAAATTGTGATATGTATAAATACTATAATTATTTTCTTTTTAATACTGGTGGTGTACAAACATACCATATAGGCCTATCCACCTATTAATAAGGTAGTTTGATGAGGGATTTATTATTTATTAAAACATGTGTATCCTACAAAGAATTAAACATTTAAAATGTTATTTTTATGAATATAGGTTTGTTGTATTAAAATGTGCCAATAAGTATTCATGTAGTAATGGGTTAATGGTTTTTTTTTAAATTACAGAGTGGAAGTGAACTGCAAAGGAATATTCAAACCTGGTCAATTTGGGGTAGCAATCGGAAGATGTCGCAGTGGTAACGGACTGAGAGTTGTGAACTTCACACCTAGTGTTTGCCTTGCACAACCTGTAGAAGTCCAACACTTTATGTCAAACATCACAAGTTCACCATGTCTACATGACAAAAGCTGCTGTCAGGTTAAAAGGTATGGATATTTTGTGAACTATTAAAACATTGTACAAATGAAGTTATTATATACATACCACTACATTTTGATGAACTGCTAAAAGTCTCAGAAGAAGGTCTCTTTCTGGGTTCTTTTTTCAATGTGAGGTTGTATGGTTGAGCTGATGCACAATTTTTCCCTGCATTTCCTTTCTGAGATACAACGTTCTGACCAAGTAAAATGCTGTTCAATGACCGTCTGTACTGTAGAGCACTTGGGTTTGTATTTGCACCATTATAAGTTGAACGTTGCTGATTGAATGTGTTCTCAACTACATAAGAATTAATGAGGCCTGGGGTAATATAGATTTTATTGGACGATGTTAAAAGCATTTCACAAAGTTCAATAAATCCGATGATACATGACTGTATATCCTCATGTGCTTGATGTGATAATATCATGGTTGTCGTATTTTTTCTGATCGTAGAGTATTTGGCCCATTTCTCCCAATCATCAAACCAATTAGCAATTACTAAAAGTTCTGACAATCTGTGGTCATCTTTGCTTTTAACTGGTCGCATGTCTCTAAATATTTCAATGAATTTTGATGTTTTTTTCAATAACTCCATAACACCATTAAGAATGGATCCCTTTTCTCCAAGGTATTGCTGATACTGCACAAAAAGATTTAACATTTCTGAATCCAACACTTGTTCTGCAAGGTGATTCCTCATTTTCGATTGATTTGATGGAAAGAGATGCTCGTTAGTTAGTTTTCTATGTAATTGTAGTGCATTTGTCTTATCCCAATGGTAACAATAAACATCTGCCACTGTACTGAATTTCCACTTGTTAGAATTAAATTTCTTGTTGATTTGGCTGAAATTCCACTTTTGATGATGTTATTTCTTTTTTTTTTATCACATGTGAAAAGTCCATCATGAATACCATACTTGAAAAATTACATGGGTTGGAACATTTGAAAGTTACTGGGTGCTGCCCAAGATTAATTTTGATGAATGACCGATTACTTTGTGCCCCATCTAAACATGTATACAGTACTTTGAATCCAAACATATGTAACTTATCCACAGTTTCCCAAAACAGTGAATATAACTCAGGTGCTTGTACACCATCAGATATGAAATGCGCTATGGGGAATCTGAAACCAGTGACCCCTAGAAAAACCAGCTGCAGTGCATGTGTTCCAATTGTTTGCTCATTTTTTCCTTTCCTCAACATATAAGATAAATTCCCTTCCTCACCAACATCTGTCAAACCTACCAACTCAACCACATCTCCACATTTTGTTATTTCAATGTCAGATTGAATGGCCATCTCATCAATAATCAGTCCACCCATATATCCTTCTTGGCATAACTGTTTCCCTTCAGCTTCATCATACATCCATTTGAACATATCCTCATCAAAACCTACTCCCTGCTTTAATTTGGTCTTATATTGAATTAATAAACTTTTTGATGGCAGCAAGAGGTAGCCACTTTCCCTAACACTTTCATAGGATTTTGGACTTTTACAGTACCACTGCAAACAAAATATTATGATATCTTTATTCCACCTTCTTCCCTTTGGATGTTTTGACACATTTTCTGCCTGACTAAGGAGCATTTGCACCATTTCTTCCTTAGCCCCTGGAACTAGTGCTTGGATGGCTTCTTTGGTAATTTTTGTATTGTCATTATTATTGCTCACTTTTATTGTCTGGTTGGTATGTTCAGGTTCGTTTTCTTTGTTTGATCTGTTTTGTTTGCAAGTGGATTTATAATGAAATGTCATATTCAGACACTTAATACATGTTCCAGAAAGTTTATTCAGAGGAACCACTCTGTTACAGACTACTGAGTGAATCCGTCTTGTTTCCCCATCTGTATTGCGCCATCGGTTGAGAACATGGTATCGACTTACAATAACTGTCTTGGTCACTTTTATTCCTTCGCAAAGCAATGTCATATCGCAAGCCCTTATGACATATCCGATGCTTTGCTCTGTTGGTGAATACTGATTACCTATATAATATAAAAGAAACAATAGTTTCCAATTATGGTGGATTGCTGGCATATAATCACACTTAAATTACATATTAGTATATCAGATAAGGCAAATACTATAACAAGGGCTAACTAATTATTATAAAGACAATCACTTTCAAATATGGAATGCTAAACATTATAACTAGTAAATCCAAATTATATCAATAACAGCTATAACATACCCTATAACCTGTCCATAGCTGCCCTCGGTAGAGCAAACACCTCTTTATAACAACACCTTCAAAACATTTCTAAGCCTATATTTACTATAAATTTAATTTCTTTCAAACAACAACCTCTACATTATGGCAAATATTTCCAGTTACCATAGTGTGTTGCTATATAGAGGTTACACTGTAATTTTAAATTATACTGAAAATTATTAAGAGGAAACAAAATTACTGGCTAAATTTTGATGTATTATATCATAATAATAAATGTCAAAATATACCTATATGTAGATAATCTAGGTCTATCTCCGTTCCACTGATATTAAGGGACCATGTACCATTGAAGAACAACGTAACTCTTTTAATAACTTCATTGCCATCACATAAATGACTGGTTCCAATTGAGAAGGTCACACTGTTTTTACTTGATTCAACATTTTGGACTCTTCCTGGTAGATATTTTTTAATTTCTTCTGCATTGTAACTCCCCTGTTTTAATTCTGTAATAGTACAAATACAAATGTCATAGTAATAAAAATAATATACATAATATAGTTATTCTATAAATTTTAAAGTTTGTAGATGATATCATAAGCCTTGTGTACAAACAAGCATTGTTGATTTATTAAAAAACATGAAGGGCCATGGACGGTTTGTTTCAAATGAAGTTTGTATGTTTATAGGGAGCATTTAACTGTCAGTTTTATATAACTTATACATGTACAAAATATCACATGTACCACCAACTGCCTCAGTAGCATGTACTTTAAATGTGTGATCCATTTGTTACACTATACCAAAGATGAAATGAGTATCAGGTACCAGTAATTCACTCTCTATACACTAAACATAACAATGAAAGACATTTAAAGACATTAAGGAATGATGTGTCGACAGGGATGTATATAAGTTTTCACTACCAAAACTGAAATAAATTATTATAAAATAAACAAGTACAAATGATAATTGCTTACCTATCACAGTCAATGCTCTTAAACAAATTCCTTTGTAATTAGTCACTGTGACATTGGTTGATATTCTTTCTTTCACAGCCTTTGGGTATACTCTAACAATATAGTCAACAAACAAGCGTTTACTGTATAATGTTTTAACTCCACTTTCCTTCATTTCGAAATCAAATGCGTTGAACAGTGTGTTCACCTCTACACTTCCATCATCATCTTCATACACCCTTGACAAAAGCCTGAAACAAAGATAAAGTAACATTAAATAAAAACAATTTTACAAGCATTCTATTTCCATTACACATACCTGAACTAGCGTGCATTATCTGCATACAGATGTGTGTTTAATTAATAGCATCTTAATTGAGTAAAGGGTTAATATTGCATTATCACATCCTTTTCAGCTCCAGAGAACATCCAAAGGTGAGGGTCACTGTGTCAGACATGTTGGACATATGTGATGTTGAATTGGAGAACACTGCAGATAGTGAAGTTTTTGATGAAGAATTCGACAATGACATAATGAATATTGATCAGCTTCAAACTGAAAATGACACAATTCAACTGCCAGAAGACCTAAACATTGATACAATACTACAAAAACTTCGTTGTGAACATGTGATAACTCCACAGCAATTCAATAACAACACAATTTTGGAGAATATCAACAAGAGTAAATTGAAATCATTTGTGAAAAATGAATTTGTTAAAATGAAAAATATTATACAACCTCAACAGAAAATGGCAGTGGAAACACATAAAGTAGCAGCAAATGTGAAATGCCAATTTTACAGGGAAGTGCATATGTCCCAGACAGGTGTTGAATTTCGAATGAACTGTCTGTCTTTGTTCAATGACTGTCCGTTCAATGAACAACATTTGCATATATGTTTCAACATTTCAAATTCAGTGAGAAAATACCTAATAGAAAAACAAGTTCATTTATTAACTCTGTCCAAAAGAAACATTTCCAACCGGACTGTCACCAATGCCTCAATGTCCAGGATTAGATATGTTGGGGGATATTGCATAGCTAAGGTCAATTACAAATTATCACTGAAAAAAAAGTCCACTATGTACAAAACGGATTATAAAAGTGTTAATTCATATGAGGAGGCAGATATTTTGTCAGAATTAAAAGTCAATGAACAGTATCTGTTAACTACTACAAGTCTTCCTGATACGCTCCTGGATACCGACCGCAGACAAACCTCAGTGAATAGATCATTAACCAATATATCAGACTCACTATTTCACTTTTTTAAAGAACTCACTGAAATATGTTTAACTTTGTTAACAGATGAAAATTTAAATAAGCAGGGTGAAAAAATATGTGAATATGTTAATCAGGAAATTGTCAACAATAAGGAAATGAAACAAAAGTTTATGGATGTAGTGAAAAAAAACAATAGTGTTTACAGTGAATCATGTCTGCAAAATCATTGTGAAGTAATATATAGGAAAATAATCAAACTGCATTCAATGGTAATGATGAATCAATTTCGGAAGGATCTGTTGGAAAGTTTTAATGTTGAGAAAAAAATGTCGCATAGAAAGCAAATTTTGGTTTCCAAAACAGGGGACAAAAGAAAAGTGGCACCAAAATCAAGGTGAGGTGGCGAAAAGTATCTGCTTCTGCATACTATTGTAAACAATGTCAGTAGGATAGATGTTGAACTGTCAATTAAAATAAATTATTTAAGTTTCTTCTGAATGAAATATCCCATTGTCAGATTGTTGTCGCATGTTGACACGTTCCGTTTATTACCATAAAAACATAATACAGTGTAATATTTATATTGTATAAGTTTCATAATCATTTAAACTTACCATGAGACAATAGACATCTTGTGACAGTGTGCTGTTCGTTAGAAATGAACAATTTATTTCTTCAACAATTTCGCTAAAATGTGAATTGCCCACAAAAATTCCGCGAAAACCCAACGGTACTGTCAGAATGAATCCGAAGCCGACGAAATGATCCGAGAATTCCGAATGAAACGGAAGCAAGCGCGCAGTGTGATACAGATCAAATGGAAATAATTGAAAATACGACCGACAAATTAACTGTTATCAGCTTCATAAGACCACGAATCACCAGTATTACTTATCGCAAGTGTTAATGTTAAACTCAGCGATATGCATTGTGTTAGTTATTGTTGCCACCTGCGTCATATGCGCAGTTTAGTTGTGCGAATCGAACGCCGACCTCACATCAGATGTAAGCAAACCAACGAAAAAAATGTAGGTCGAGAGTTTAGCACTCTGTGATTGGCGAATTGGTGTAGGCCTGGTAGTTGTTTGTGTTTATTTATATAGAGGCATCCTTCCAGCTTGAAAATAGCTTGTATTTGTCAAGCTGGGCCTATATTTGTAGAAGTTTGTAGTGTTTCTATGAAGTTGAGTGGTGGCTGAGGGTGCCATTCTTGTTCACCTTTTCTCTTAAGTTATAGACACCAACTGGTGTTTTTTAGATGTTTAGTGAAATGTTATTGTATGTTGTTTGAACAATTTTTAGACATGTTTCAGCTCTCTGGATGGGTCGTAGAGTGGGTCACTAGGGGGGGGGGGTCCCAGCCAACATGCCGAATACCTGTGGTAACGCCTGCCAATAATGTAGATATAGTGAATAGCAGATCCAGACTCCAGTGCCCTGATCAAGATTGGAACCTTGGACCTCTGGATTGGTAGTTGAGAGCGTTAACCACTATATTTACAGGCAAGGATAATGTTGATAACATACCTGTATTTTGAAGGGTACCGTGGCATAATTCTGCAGGAAAATTTGATAGATACAGATTCAGCTTTTGAAAATAGCAGCTGCAATTTAAGTTTAACTAAGACTTGACCCATTTGAATGTTTGTCAACTTTTAATTCTTTATCCTACTCCTAGAAAAGTGTTTTGTGCATGACAAATAGGAATTTTAGTGGTTTCATTTTGCATCAGTACTAATCTTGCATATACTATCAACATCACACTTCGGGGCATATGTCCCTTACAAATACAATGCCAGCTATTGTTGTGATATATGCTTGTACATTTTTTCTAATTATTTCCTCCGATTCTTGCAGCACATCGTTCAAGCTTTAATAGATACAGCACCAGGTGAGACTGAAAAACGCCATCATGACATATTTGGATGCTGTTTACGTATGGCAACTTGTGCTCTGCTCCATGAACAAATGTTCAACCAAGAATCCCTGCTGCAGAAAGAACAGCTATCATTGGTAATTTGCAGTTTTATTAATGATTTTTACTGAACTTGCACACAAGTTCAAGGGCTCGGTACAAACAAAACTATTGTACGTGGGGTGTCCCAGAATAGCGTATAATCACGTTATATCATGAGAACTATCATAATTCTTGTCTTCTCAAGAACCTCTGCTCAGATTTTAACAAAACTTCATAGATAGCTTCACTACAAAGTGGAGATGCGCATATCGTCGGCACTTTCCGGTTCGCTGATTATTTACACAGTTATGCCCCTTGGAAGATCGCACTACTAAATTCTTGTCCAGGCTATTTCTCAAGAACGACTGCTCAGATTTTAACAAAACTATTAAATTACTTCATGGATAGCTTCACTTCCAAGTGCAGGCTTTCCAGCGTTCCTAGTTTTGCCTAGTTTTCCTACTTTTTCCTAGTTTTTTAAATGCCCTTCTAGTTTTTCCTAGTTTTGTCTAAAACCTCCTAGTATTCCTAGTTTTTCATAAATTTGACAATTTATGGAGAAGATAAAACTGGTTTGGAGATTTTCTTTCAGAATAAGACCTTCAGGGTGCATGTCAATTATTTTTAAGCTCGCTTCGCTCGCAAAATAACTAGTAAATATCATTATGTTCAGATAAACAAGTATGATAAATAGTATCAAGTGAAGAACCAGTGAATACAGAAACAATTGATATCTATAGTCCATGCTGAATAGTATCAAGTAGAGAAAAGGTTTGTGTTGCAGTTTTCTGGATCGATCGCTCGCACAATAAGTTTAATTTCAAATAAAAAATCCTGGTTATGGCTATGGAGTGCTAAGCTGTCAGTATTTGGTATTCTTTGTGTGATCTGGTGTCACTAACTGGTGCAGAGTCTAGCCTTCTCAGGTGATAACTGAAGGTTGGACTATGCTCTATGATGACTGTACTATTGACAGCTTAACAGTCTGTAGTATAAAATGTGTACGGTTACTGCGTTAATCAGGTAGGGAAAACTCCTAGTTTTTGGCTCAACCTTCCTAGAATTTCCTAGTTTTTTGTAAATAATTTTCCTAGTTTTCTACTAGTTTTTTCAAAGATGCTGCTGGAAAGCCTGCAAGTGGAGATGCGCATATCATTGGCACTTGCCGGTTCGCTGATTATTTACACTGTTATGCCCCTTGGAAGATCGCACTATAACTATATACTAAATTCTTGTCCGGGCTATTTCTCAAGAACCACTGCTCAGATTTTTATGGACATGGCTTCCAGGGGGGCGGGGGGGGGGCATAAGCGTTTATTGAACGCAGTCCTGTTTGCAGCTTTTAGGCGCCAAAACGTAACTTCGTGACTTAAATATGTTATTTCTGATGTTGTTTTGGCCTGTTTACTCAACTTTAGTAATGTGATAAAAAGAATCTATGAAGATTGCATTTCTATCTGAGCAGCATATCACACAAACTTGTTGTCTACATGGCATATTCACTGATAAAGTTATTGTGTGAGCGAGGTGAAATGCGTTGATATTCTGAGCAGCATGTCACACAAAGTCATTCTCTACTTGTCTACTTGATGAAATTGAGAAAGTTATTGTGGAACGCAGCGAGCTAAAAAATGCACCTACAACACAAACTCGGTCTCTACCTGATAAGTTCATTTCAATGATTAAGTTACAGTATGCCCAGTCACGCAGAATCCTGCAGCAAACACGATGTCCGCGCAACTTTTTCAATGTCCGTGAGTGCCGTTACGCATTTTGTTGGTGCCGACTAATACACAATCTCGGCAAAACTTTTAGCAGACAGTGACCTAAAACCGATAAATGCTTGCTTTTTAATCTTAAACAACCTGCGTCAAACATCCAGACAATCTAGACTCATTTGTATCACGTGACATTTCCAAGTGCCGAGGCACTATTTCTACTAATCAATCAAGTGAACGAGGTCGTCATAACAGCATATTACTACAAGTGCGGCAGTAAACTGAAACAATATTGCGGGTGTTATTAATTTAGGATAAAACATTTAGGAAACAACGCGCAAATTGGCAGCCATTTAAGAATGTTTAAAACCCGGTATCCAGTCCGAAAATACGTTCACGAATCAGAAACGATTTTCCTCCCTTTCCACATACAAAAATTACGGTACCCACTTTCTTGGGCCTTTACCCACTTTTTCCAAAACTAGTGGGTACAGATACCCACTTTTTAAAATTCCAGTGGGCATACTGAGTTACTGTTACATTATTATGCTCCCCATCTTTGATGAGGGGGTATACTGTTTTGCACATGTCTGTCTGTGTCTGTCTGTCTGTCGTATAAAATGGTTTCCGTTTAATAACTCAAGAACGCTTTGACCTAGTATCTGTAAACTTACATGGAGGTTGGTCATCAATAGTAGATGACCCCTATTGATTTTGGGGTCAGTAGGTGAAAGGTCACTGTGACCTTCACCATTTCTGACCATTCAATTGGTTTCCGTTCAATAACTCAGGAACACTTTGACCTAAGATCTTCAAACTTTACATGAAAGTTGGTCATTTATAGTAGATGACCCCTATTGATTCTGGGGTTAGTAGGTCAAAGGTCAAGGTCACTGTGACCTTTACCATTTCTGACTATTTAATTGGTTTCCGTTCAATAACCCAGAAACACTTTGACCTAGGATCTTCAAACTTTACATGGAGATTGGTCATCAACAGTAGATAGCCCCTATTGATTTTGAGGTCAGTAGGTCAAGGTCACAGTGACATTTACCATTTCTGACTATTTGACTGCCATGGGGGCATACGTGTTTTACAAACATCTCTTGTTAAATCAGGTTTTGTACTGGCTATTTCAAAACTGAAATATGTATATTATATTATTGCAGATGTTATATCCGACAAGTTTGGCATCGCCAGATGTCAAGTCGATGAGAAGATGAGGGTATCGCTAAGACAACTTAGGATCATGTATTGGTAAAGACCTGCTTTCGTCCCAGCTTACCAGAACTTAACAGCCTGTTGTCCCTATACCGAGAATTACCATCCAACAAATTTGTAACGAGATTACTGCGAGATTACGCTTCATGTGAAGTTAAATTGGAAGAGACACGATGAATGCGATTTAGTAGCTACAAACCGAACTCAAGCGATGTGTCTTTAGAGAAAAGGGAGAGGCCGTTGTTGTAAAACTGGCCAATGATTTGTGCATTTCTGTCTGTAATCGAAGGTGATGATTTCTCTACCATGAAAGATCTTCTCAGTACTGGACGACCCTCGGTGAATGCTGCTGTTGACATGACTGCTACCCCAACCTCACAATCGAAAACAAATACACCGTGTGTGTGCATACATGATACAGGGGTGTCAATTTTCCGGATTTGTCTATCCTTGAAAAGCTATGCTTTCTGACCAAAATAAAAGTTATTTGATGAAAATATCTCAAGAAATGGCAAAGTTATGGTCAATTATATCTGCTCTGAAGGATTTTCTTCCATAAAAAGTTATATATGGTTGACAGCCTCTAGTTTGTCAAAAATGGTCAGCCGCATATGATTTTCAGGATTTCAACATCCTTAAGGATTCATTTAGCAGTCTTCAAGCTGACATGATGCTACTATTAAAGCAGTCAATCATTGCCGTTAAAAACTACGTTTAGATCAGATAACTGCTGTTAATGAATCCCGAACTCATCAATTGTAAAGAATCGGTGAACAATGACATTATATAGATAACCCAGCCAATCTCAGACGCTCGTATCACCTCTATTGAAAACCAGTTATCGTCAATCTTGAATAGAGTTGAAAAACTAGAAGTTGTTGTTGAACAGAATAACGCTTTCATTGCTGACAAAGTAGAGTTACCGGTACTGGAGTCATCTGCTACAGCCCAAAGTAGTGAAAACGTATACACATAGCAGTATGATAAATATACTACGGACATAGAACCATCTAAAGACCCCGATTGTAGTGAAATTCATTGTGCTCAAAACTGCAACTTTGAAGTAGTCATCGAACAAGAAAGGAAGACCGAATTCCACGAATAAGAATACTATTGACGAACTTTTATCTGGCATTACCCCAGTGCAAACAAGGGGATTCGACCCGATAAAAATATATTTTACATCTATACTATGAATATATGGACAGGGATCTGAGTTTATGTCTGGCCTTCATAAACCTAACTCACATAATGTTGAGTTAGGTATATGAGGGCCAGACATAAACTCAGATCCCTGTCTATATATTCATAGTATAGATGTGAAAGATATTTTTATCGGATCGAATCCCTTTGAGTGCAAACACCAGTTACATCCCCTCTTACATCAATAACTATGAATGAACATGCCTCAGGCTCGAGTATTTTCTTCGCACGAAAATTGGTGGATATTTGTGTGCCAATGCCGGACAATAGTCACAGACTCAGACACTTTACTAGCTCAGGTCTGAAAGATCATAATTTTATGGCTCGTGATATTCCTGCACAGGTCTCCAATCGTTACCTGACTCCAACATTCTCTGATTCTGACCCTGAAGATTTCAGCAACTACAGAAGGAAGAGATCCAAATTTTTCTGTGTAACTGGATTTATGTAACTTTGTCACAATGTTTGCCTCTTTGAAATCTATGTCAAGTTCATAACTGGGTCATCTGGGGTCAAAAACTAGGTCAAATCAAAGAAAATCCTTAACATTCTAGAGGTCACTTTTTTTTTATCTTAATTAAACTTGGTCACAATGTGTATCGTTATATACTCTAGGTCAAGTTCGCTACTGGGTCAACTGGGGTCAAAAACTAGGTCACCAGGCCACATCGAAGAAAACGCTTGTTTATAATCTAAAGGTAGCATTTTTTATCTCATCTTTATAAACCTGGCCATAAAATGTGCATTAATTTTAATTTTGTAAATTGTAAAATCTGCATCAAATATTAGTCATATGAATTTTAACACTAGAACAATGTTTGAACTGAGTTTTGGTGTGCGGGTGTGTGCTATTGATATTCAAAACAGACTTGCAACTAGTTTTCAGGATTAGGCATTATGCCTCAGTAGAACCCCTGATTGGCTGTATTAGAATCGAAATAATGAATATGTACCTGGGTTTTATCTATAATTAAGCACGGTCACTTGTTCGGATGCATACATTCAATAAGGTGTGCTATGCACTCGTGATTTAATTACTATGCATCCAAACTTGTGTCCGTGCTTTATTCTACGATAAATCACAGGTACATATTATTTCTTAATTAAATTAAGGGCCAATAAATTTCAACTTACTTTTATTGTATCTATACATTTCAATGCTTATTTTGATTAGTTTCCTGATAACCTTAAATCAGCTTTATATATGTTTGATTATAAAGTTGTTTGCAACAACTTATATAGCAAATTTATTTTTATTATGCACATACTTTATAACTTTCTGTCTTGAAGGGAACTCTCATTGTTTTTAATGTCCGTCTAAACATGTTTCCTCATTTCAACCTCTCCAGAGCAGCATTCAATAGAGCAACAACCTCTTTAAAGCGATATAACTATTTTACAGTAACATTTTCTATATATGTTACCACTCTAGGCACAACCTCTGTACAACAACCAAACTTTGTGTTTACCCAAAGGAGTTACTCTAGACGGGTTGTTCTGTGGTTTGGTCAAAATGTAGCAAGCTGTGATGTATTTAACAATGAATTTAATTTGCTTATTAATGTCAAAAAAAGTTATTATATTTATCTATTTATGCAATGTCTTTCTAAAGTTTATATTAATGCAATGTCTTTCTGTATGTATCTACATTATTGTTCACCAGGTCTTTCATGTTGTTTATATGTTAAACATTGTTTTGTGTTTTGATTGTATTGTTGTATATCAGTAAGAACATCTTTATTTTTTCAAGTAAATATTTTATTAATTGATATTTATTGTTGTATACTTTATTATATTTGAAAAGGTATGCCATTTCATTTTATTGATCAAAGTGAGTTTACACAGTCAAAACAACATTTAAACCTGGATTCATCACATTGCTTTGAAAAGGTATTCCATTTAATTTTAATTAAATAAAAGTGAGTTAAAAGCATGTTTAAACCGAGCTAAAGCTGGCTAAATACGGGTTAAAGCCGTGTTTAATGCGAGTTTAAAGCATGCTTTTTCACAGCTGAAACTCATTTTTAACTCTTCTACTGGGTGGAAAGGTGGTTTCTTAGTGAGTTAAACATGAGTTTAAAGCGAGTTAACTCACTTTTAGCTCACTAAAAAACCAACTTCCCATCTAGTAGAAGTGTGTTAAAGCGAGTTTTTTGACGCATAAAAAACTCACTTGCTGGGAAAAGGTTGGCTAAAGTGGGTTTAAAAACTTATTGAGAAAAAAACACACTAAAAACACACTTACTTGAAATAAGTGAGCTAAAAGTGAGTTTTAAAACCCACATAAGCGAGTTTTTCAGCACAGAAAAAACACACTTACAACCAACTTATTGAAAAACACTATAAACTCACTTTCTAGAAATAAGTGAGCTAAAAGCGGGTTTTAAAACCCACATAAGTGAGTTTTTCAGCACAGAAAAAACACACTTAAATACAACTTATTGAAAGAACACGCTATAAACCCACTTTCTAAAAATAAGTGGGTTTTAAAACCCACATAAAACCAACTTAAGTGAGTTAAAGCGAGTTAAAACTGTGTTTAAAGCGTGTTTTTCCCAGGTTTTGCTCAGAAAAAACCCAGTCGGTAAGCTAAAAGACTCGCTTTTAGCACGGTGCCAATACCGCAGGATTTAACACGGGTTTAACCCGGGTTTTGCTCGCTTTTTGGAGAAGGGACATACTGATTTTGAGTTCCAGTATCATTTTGCAACAAGGTTATCAGTACTTTACTGTGGATTTGCATATGTTTTATCTTTTATCAGCTACATTTAGTGAGAATTCTTCTAGAACCAAGAGAAATTCAGAAAATTTAAGTGATTTGCATGTTTGTAACATGTCGCTAATGTATATTCCTTTGTTTTCCTTATATGAAGTCATAATGACCTCATATTTCTTCTCAGCATACATATCGGACATTGAAAGAGAGATTAAACAATTTAATAATTAAGAAATATGAGAAAGTACAGGACTGCTTTACTTGGAAGGGTCCATGTACACCAAACGGCTATGGGGTCCTAAAGTTTTAGCTTGGGGTCCTAGCTTTAGAAGAAAAAGAATTAAAGTGAAAGTTCATCGCGCTGTGTACGTCCTTATGTTTGGTTATGTTATGTCGCCCAAATTACACGTGTCACATTTGTGCCACAATAAACTGTGTGTAATCATTAATCATAAATGTGACGAACATCCAAGTGTTAACAACAACCGACCGATGTGTGCTCATGAGGGTTTATGTCATGGCCACTATGGTTGCAAGATTTAAGGTAATATAAATAGTTTGTACATCTGGCACTGTTTAATTATAATCTACTTAGTGGAAATTATTTAAAGTGAATTAGACAGAAATAGAGTATTATAATTTAACTAAATAATATGTATTGTTTGCTGTTTATTTCTTGCTCTTTATTTAAAATTATTTTTCACCGAGAACGGAAGTTGTTTTAAATTAATAATACACTTTATCTATAAAAAGGAAACTATCGTAACTATCGATAGTTAAGCTAACTATAGGCGATAGTTATCGGATCGAGACTTTTACTTTCGATCCATTCTATCGAGGCAATCGGGATCGCAATGCATCGATATTTCGATTCATCGGCCCACCCCTTACTAGTTCTAACTTACTGTTCACAAGCAACCAGCAACTTCCCCACATGTGGAGGAAAATTAAAATCAACTTTGTTGCTAAATCAATATATGTATAAGTGTATTGTATTGTTTTAAATACATTTAACAGTAATAAATATAGCCCGTTTGCAGCGAAATAATTGGGTCTTAATTTTGAATTGTTAAAAATCTATTCATCAGAAGTTGATAAAACTTTACGTAGAATAATAATTACATTCTACCTACTCCCATTTCAAATTTCATAATTTTTCATTTAAGAAATAAAAATCTGTTCGTGTATTTTGTCGGTGAATAAAACATGGGCAGGAGTTCGGGTGCGGAAAAAATAAATCACGAGTGTGTAGCATCGCTGCAAACGGGCTATACGTCTTAGTAATTCATTTCATAATTGATCGTATTTTATCGTTTTCAGGATACTGGGGAGAATTAGCTGAGGTTGACCCAACATTTGCATCACAGTGAGTATTTTTTTTCATTAAATTATTGCATTTAGTTTAATATCACAGAGGTATAATTTAGTCATTGCTGGACTGCAGTAACATCATTAACATAATAGTTTTAAATGGATCAATTAAATGCTTGTAAATACATCCAGACGTAGTGAATGAAATTTATTTGGAGACTTGACGTAATAATAAGTAATATACAGCATCAGTATACTATAATCATAGTTTCGTTTCATGTATCACTACGTATTGATAAAATTGCTTGACATAACATAGTTTACATATGTAATGTTTGTAACTGCTTTGTTATTCAGTACATATATACATTTGTTCAACATACAATATATATATTAAAATAATAATTTAATACCCTAATTGATATAGATCTACCCAGATCTTATTCAGAAACATTTTATGACTAATCTATTATCTTACTTTTTGAAGTTTAGATATATAGTTTTGTTATTTTATGCAGATTGTATCCAATTGCGAGCTTTTAGGCTAAAAGCATTGAGTGTATGAAACTTTGTCAGGAACAAGTGTTTCAACAATATAAGAAGGTATACATATTTAGCTTAGTCTGTAGTCTATTTTAAGCCTGTTGTATAACAAATAGTATGTGAACAGTATTTTAAGCCTATTGTATAACAAACAGTGTTATAGAAAAGCGTTAGTCCTTTGAGTATTTATCTGATATTATATTGTTTGTGTATTCAATAAGATTAATGAAGTACATGAGCATTTTATGTACTTTACATTATATTATATTTACATTATATTTTTTCATGCAATTTGCTTATTGACAATTTGAGATTGAAATTGAGAGTTTCAATTAAATTAAATCCGTTATTGATCGTTCGCTTCGAGTGCGGGGGTCACTGGTTTGATCCCTGGTCGCGTCATACCAAAGATGAAATAAAAATGGTACCAGAAATTCCCTTGCTAGACGCTCAGCATAAAAGGGAAATTGGCTTCTCTTCTCTCATACCCTTGTGGCAATGGATAACATCAGGAAAGAGGTGTCGAGAGTGATTAATATGAGTTTGAAAGACTTGTTTCACAATAGACTTTAAATAAATTAGTATAAACTAAAAAATTAATCGGGCAAAAACTACATAAGCAGCTTATCTATTACACTGCTTTGTTTAGATATATATACCCTTTAGATTGGAATACATCCATCTATTTGTCACATCCTATATACATGTAGTGTATTGTGCTTTATAGACAGACTATTTGCTTAAACTTAATAAGAAATTAAAATACACACAAAGTATTGGGAAATAGCAAAATGTATTTGTTGAATAGAGAACTAATAGAAAGTAATAAATCCAGTGGACGAAAACAAGCCGCCGCGCTGTTGAAAGAAAAACATGGTAAGTCATGTTTACAATCTGCCAGCATTCGGAGCTACCAGAGAATAATAAATGATACTTATACAAAATAAAGAACGCTTAGAAAACACATATCAACAGTAATGGGCCTGCGCATTTGAGGAATTCATGAGCTAGTCCACCACAGAAAACAGTGAATTCACAAGGAAATGAAAATGAACTTCGACGAATGCAATTTAATTTAGCTAAAATCAAATTGCTGTTGAAAACCCAGCACTTGGAAACGAAATCATTGAAGATAATGAACAATCATTTAAATGTCTTGTAAAACACTAACTATAGCAAATGTACGATCGAAAGAACAGTTTTGGAACAAAGCATTGGCTATATCAAGAAGGAACATACAACGTAAATAAGATGAAATCAACAACCTACAAAGTCAACTCAAAACTTTGAAAGATGAAGCTTGTGAGCTTCACAAAGAATTTATGAAGGAACAAGAGGAAGTAAACGAGACCAAAGATGAGAATGAATGGTTCGATGATATTCTGAATGAAAGAAATAGTGAAGAAATAATTACATTTGATGACAATAGAAAATTAACAATGCCAAATTTCAGCAAGTTGTTTACACACTTCTAGAACATCATGTATCATCAAAACAAGTAGGACCTGTTGATCACCAGTTAGCAAAAAATCAAATAAGCTATCAAGTGTCAGTATTATTCATAATAGGAATCTACAGAGACTGGCTTTGAGCTACAGACAGTTGAGTGAGGATGTTCCTGGTTAGCAAAATACATCAATGTATACTGATGAAACTAGTAAATTTGGTAATAAAGTATGTGGATACCATATTAGACATGACGAAGGAACATACTACACATTATGACTTCGTGACCTGGCAACAAAATCAGCAAATGATAATTAGATACGACGGAGATATTGGCTGCCATTGACAATGCTGCAGATAATGTAAACATGGCGTCAAGAACTATACATGTATTAACAAATATATCAGCAACTATGTCTGATAGTGCATCTACAGAAATAAAATTCAATAGCACCCTTGAAGACTACCGCTCATCTATTCTTCCCTACACACTTGAAAACTACCATCAACTTAATGAAGGCGAAAAACAAAGCACCAACAAGCTGAACAATTATTCTGTGGTTTACACTACACTCCCTTGTACATTTGGCCGAAACCGGCTCAGTGTCAATTCATCAATTCGAGAAAAACAAAGCCCCACTTAAAAAAAGATCATACAGGAAAAATGGCGGATTAGGATTTTTACGTCTCATAAGAACCGCCAGTAAGTTATTTACTAGAGGAGCAGATGAGAAGTCCGGGTGCCACTTGCCATTTGTAACTGCTGTTTCTGACTTCCTCAAATAAACAATATAAAATCAATGAATTTAGTGACATTCGGGGGTCAGAGGTTCAACATTCTCTTCTATAATGCAGTGCAAATCTACTTTCTACATGGCAAGATGAAAGAGTTTTTTTATAGGTAATAACCTCAACAGGTTGACGCAGTCTGTGGTTTTTGACTTGGAAGTCTCTATGTATGTTGCAGCGTACGCAGCTCTTGGCCTAGTAAGTAAAATGACCATTACATGTACACCACTATGGAACATTTTAGAGGACAAAACAATTAACATTCGAGAGATGAACGGTTGAACCCAGAATGTTGCAGGTTTCATGGTACTTACAGCAGATCAAGATGGTTATTCCTAAAGACTACCATGCATTTTATGATGCACTTCAACATTGCAACACTTATAGCGATAGATTAGAAGTATCCTGGTACCTAAAGTGGAGAAAGAAGACGAACAATTCACATAAGACCCCGTTACGGGAGAACTATTGCCGGTACTTGCTGTTAGTGCTGTGGACAAGGAATTAAACACAGCTGTGTTAGAGATAGTCAATTCAATGGACAGATATGTGCGAAAGGTGAATGTGAGAGACGATAGTTTGGACGATTTGTATTCTACACTTCCACAACATCTTCATCTTCGTCCTCTTCATCATCGTCGTCAAATTCGTCGGTGGCACATAGGAATTGGAGGGAATTGACCCCGGCAACACGTTATTCGCAATGGAGCAAATGACACTTATTTTTGGAAAAAACAAATATCTTAGAATTCCAAAATATTAAAAAAAAAGAGTTATTTGACAAGTACTCTTTCTTCATGCTGGATTATAGTCAAACGCGACCAACAACCTGCGACAGAGAGGAAGAGAAAATACCAGACAAAATAAGACAATACAATACCTTAAGGCGATAGCAAAATGTGAAATACCAGACTCAAGACAGGCATGGTCGATCATCAAAGCCTTAGAAAATGCGGAACGTTGGACCGATGTGGTACGGGATTGAGCCATTGTCTGATTTGGCAGTTGAAATACCTGGATTCCACCCCTAAATGATCAACTTAACCTTTGGTGCTGCAGTAATTGGATACAAAAATGTACCTTGTACAGATAATATATATCTTAACTCAACAAAATAACACACAGTGATAATCACCATTTAAGGCTAACGTTTTACCACTGAATCATTAGGTCAGACAGAACTAAATATTTAGGGGGTCATTCAACACCCGAGTCAACGTGTATTCATTAGTTATTGGAACTAGGTCCGTGCGACGCGGAGGGATAAACTAGTTAAAGTGGCCGAACGGTTCCTTAATGGACGTTGGAAAACCAGTTTCGCGGGGTTTTGCCGTTTCTGAATGCCGATTTGACGTTAGGTCGGACTGATGAGCATAACTCTCTTGGAATCGATGATCTCCCTTGGAGACAAGTATCAGATGCGGGGAATTCGAATATATTGAGGCGCATTATTACTAATTAGGAATGCAAAACAACATTCGGACCAAAATTGTCTTGAACAACTTATCAACATAACCAGTAAACACCTGTTATCTACAGCATATTTACCCATTATTCTACACGACATTGGACATATCCGCTATTATGTAAATATCTGTTTTATTATGCTGCAGATCTATTTGTTTTAATATCTTAAGAAGTCTGAACTTGGAATATTTCGGAAGGATTCATTCAACTGGAACGATACTTCGGACACTTTATTACACAAGTAATTAACGTGTATCTACGTATCTAGATCTATCAGCATATCTTTATTTTGATCTGTGAATCTTCTTGCGTACTAAACTGCGCAAAAACCATAACTCTACCTTGCATTGTTTTTTAATTATTTCCCTTTGATATAGTTTAGAAGAGCATTCCTTGTCTTGTGCAAAACTTTGTTACCACGAGTTTGAATGAATCCCAAATAAACATGCATTTTTCTTGCAGTGACATGAAGTGCAGTGTGCAAGAGTCATAACTCTATCTTGTCCCGTTTTTAAATTATTTCCCTTTGATTAATTTTAACAATCATATGTATTGTCCGGAGCATAACTTGGCTACCGTAAGCTTGAATAACACGAAACTTGGCATGCATGTTTTTGCAATAATTCAAAGTGCAATGCACAGTATTCATAACTTTACCTTGTGCAGTTTTGAATAATTACCCTTTGATTGATTTTATCAGAGAATCTTTTGTCCAGAGCATAACTTATGTCATTTTTAGTTCAGATGACTCTTGTGAGTTGGATGTGTTGCCCAAACCTAAATGAAACTTGATCACAATGTGTGTCTCTATGAAATCTAGGTAAAGTTCATAATTCATGAAATAATCTTAATGAAACTTGGTCATATTGTATATCTCTACAATATCTAGGTCGAGTTTGCAACTGGGTCATATGGGGTTAAAAACAAGGTCACCGGGTCGCATTGAAGAAAAACCTTGATAACACTGTAGAGGTGACAATTTTAACCTAATTTTTATGAAACTTTGTCACAATGTTTGTCTCTATAAAACCTAGTTCAAGTTCGTAACTGGGTCATCTACGTAAAAAACTAGGTCACAGGGACACATTGAAGAAAAACCTTGTTAACACTCTATAGAGGTCACAATTTTTACCTAATCTTATGAAACTTAGTCACAAGGTATGTCTCTATAAAATCTAGGTAAAGTTTGTAACTGGATCATTTGGGGTAAAAAACTAGGCCACCAGGTCACATCAATGAAAAACCTTGTTAACGATCTAGAGGTCACATTTTTGACATACTCTAAATGAAACTTGGTCACAATGTATGTCTCTATGAAAATTAGGTCAAGGTTGTAATTGGGTCATCTTGGGTCAAAAACTAGGTCACATCAAAGAAAAAAACCTTGTTAACACGATATGTCACAATTATTAAATAATCTTAATCAAACCTGGTCATAATGTATGTCTCTATAATATCTAGGTCAAGTTTGCAAATGGGTCATATGGGGTACAAAAACTAGGTCACCGGGTCGCATTGAAGAAAAACCTTGATAACACTTTATGAAACTTGGTTACAATGTTTGTCACTGTTAAATCTAAATCAAATATTAAGGTCATATCATAACAAATACTGATTTTGCCTAAGCTGCTAGTTATCAGATGAGCGTTTTAGGGCCAATGACCCTCTTGTTACACTTAATTCTTGTCCGGGCCATAACTCATACGTTATTAAAGATATCAATTTGAAACTTTAATAGTGAATAGGTCGCTTGGAGAGGATTTGCAGTGCACAAAAACCATAACTCTTTATTGCATATTTTAAATTATTCCTCTTTGGAATTTTTCACACTTAATTCTTGTCCGGGCCATAACTCAAACAGTATTAGAGTTGTTAATTGATATTTCATATTAGGTGAATATATCTCATTAAGAGGATATGCAGTAACTATTTGTACTCCTAATTGCATATTTTTGGAGGACTAAACCCCATGGTCTCCGACGACTCTTTGTTTATTACAGCTGACATTCCTGTTTACAGAAAGAAGTAAAACTTGGAAACTATGCTTAGGGATTTAGTTCATGAAATGTTCACACCACTTGCTTTTTGCCAATTAATTCAAATTAATTTGTCAGAACATTTATATAAATTGTTTTTAACGCCACCGAATTGTTTTAATCTCCCATTTCAGATTAAAGACAAATACTACCAGTGTTGGGTATGACAGAACTTATGCCAATATGTAATATTCAGCGTTAAATATACCAGTGTTGAAAAATTGTACTAATTTGTCCCTTTTACAACAAAATCACCGCGCACACATCATTTTGTTCCTCGCGTATTGCGAACTAGAATTAATTAGAATAACCTTCCAAATAAGTACTTTACTTAATAATTATACCGTTATCATTTAAATTGCGTTGGACAGTACAATTTCCCCATTTAGCTACTAATGATATCACGTATTGACGTGTGGGTTTACATTGCCTTTGTTCGAGTTTCCTGTTGTGTACTGCGTTCTACGGATGCTAACTTACCACAAGGTCCAATTACGCATAAGCGATCTACCTGTTACTTTATTAAGAACTGACATTTGAACATGTCGCCTATGAATTATAAATACAAAGACATGCGTTTAAATTTGTCTGAGAAAATGTCAAGGTATGTTTTTGTCGCGATATAAAATGCCTGGGCATACGTAATCACAATCTCCTTTATAAATCACAGTCTCCGACATAAAAGTGTCCCGGAATAGTACAATCGTAAAATAACTTAATTGTTCTTGTGGTTTTGTACTCACGAACGCCCCTGCATACCAAGGAGAAATAAATAACAAATAAATGACCTGATTCAAAGATGAAGAGTCATTTCAATGATGTAAAAGCAAGTACATCATATTAATGAAATGCTGTTTTGCCATTCATCATCTGACAAAGAAGGAGTTGTTCTAATACCATCGGTTGGCGAGTCGCTTGCGAGGTAAGTAATGCCTACCTGTCTGATGCCTCAATTGAATGTAAGGAATTGGAGGTACTGTGCTCAAGACATTATATGTCTAATAAGCTATATTAACTGTCATTATGGTGACATTGACTTATTATTAATATGCTCATGAACGTCACACACTTTAGTACATTTTAATTTGGCAATAGAGCATGACTTTTGTATTAAACATAATAAAACGAAACGTTACAGGGTATGTTCTCTGCAAAATTCCATCAACATTGTTTATTCCAAATTTATAACGAATGCCCAATGTATTAATCAACCATAGTCAGTGACGTTAAAATTAGTGGTAATCGTCCTTGATTCAAAGTGTTAGATAAGTTGTGTAGAGAATAATTTAATGGAAATCCATTTACATGTCAAAGACAGATAAGTATTGTGTTTCCCCCAAAGTGATGTTTGATTAGTACAACCTTAATTTAGAGCAGGGGCAAACATATTGTAAGGCGGCCAATCAATAACATTTTTGTCGCCGTTCTACTAGAAGGTATATTTTGATGTGAATGCAAAATGCAAAACAACGTTTATTCGCGATTGTGTTGGGAAATAAGCAAATTATTGATCTGACATGGACACTTGTTAGTACCTATACATAAGAAAAATATTTTTTCTGGTACAGTCATATTGTATCGAAATTGTATATGTGCACCCGTCCTGTACGGTGGGAGTATTGTAAAGCAGAAATTGCGAGCATTCTGTACAACACTGTGTGGATTGAAAGGTAGTATTTCACATAGTGTTTATTTGTCCCCTACCGGTTTTTGGCCGGAGGGGACTATAGGTTTGCCCTCCGTCCGTCCGTCAAAAATATGGATCCTGACATAACTCTTTTATATTTAAAAAGGTTTGGTCGAAAACAAAATACAATTAACTTTGCTCGCGTTTCTCGTCTGTCTTTTTGAAATCTAGGTAGACCAATAACGTCTGTTTTAGATACTTATTTAATTGTTTATTTTAGGTATTTCTATGACTTTTTTATAGATATCTTAAAAATAATATATTGTCTTATCGTCAACGTTCCAAGAGAGAAATATGTTAGGAAAATATCAATATATTTGCCCTCTTAGTTTTTGCAGGTACTGAAAATACGGACATTGATGTAAAATGTGTCTGAGAGATCCTCGCTGGCCGTGAAGGCAACTTATACCTACCGACTGTTAGGACCTCAGGTAACTGTATTATTGATAAAGGGTAAAACAAATCTTTTATAGAATTTATGTTATCTTAGAAAGGTGCATTTGTACTAAAGTGATCAGATTTTCATGGTATCAAAAACAATAATTAGCTTTCGATTACTTCATAACTTAAATTACATCCATAAACAACATTGTTAGAACTTAGAACTACCTCCATGCAAAATACCATGGTGTCAGTAACTGAGGTGCATTCGATAGAAACGACAATGCTATTCTATTAAAAACGAACTGCAACTCGACTGTCTGGTCATTGTCCAATGTTATGAAACTTTCTAAACATAATTGTTTTTGTTTACTCTATATTTAATTAATGAACGATTTATATAAGTCGTCAAAACAACACAATCTTACTATTACTTTTTGTTGCTACTTTCCGTGTTGCCATTACAAAAGTTCGTACATGTACATGGTGAATAAAACGTTCAAATTTACGTTGAACGAGGCTCCATGTATATCTACACCATTGTATAGGTATGTTCTAATCACAACTGTGTTTTCAGCATGCATAAAATTACTACAAATAAAAGCTCCGCGAGTCACATGTGTCGCCTGACGACATGAACATTTGTCATGGAAAACTAACCAGTATTGGGCTACATATCCGACTCACAAGAGTTCTCTAGTCATCTTAACTAAAAACGACAAAGTTATGCTCTGGACAAAAAAATGCACTGATAATATCAATCAAAAGGGAATCATTCAAACACTACACAAGGTAGAGTTATGATTCTTGCGCACTGCACTTCATGTCACAGCAAGAAACATGCATATCAATTTTGGAGTTATGGTTACAAAGTTATGCCACGGACAAGAAATGCTTATAAAATCAATCAAAGGGAAACAATTAAAAAATGGCACAAGGTAGAGTTATGGTTCTTGTGTACTGCACTTGGACTTTTTGTAAAAAAAATGCATACCAAGTTGACTTTTCAAGTCATTCAACCTAATGGTGACAAAGTTATCCTCCGGACAAGAAATGCTCTAATTAAATCAATCAAATGGAAATAATTAAAAAACGATGCAATTCAGAGTTACGGTTCTTGCGCACTACACTTCGGCTTATTGCAAGAAACCTGCATATAAAATCTTGAGTCATTTGAACTCTAGGTGACAAAGTTATGCTCCGGACAAGAAATGCTCTAATTAAACCAATCAAAGGGAGATAATTAAAAAATGATGCATGGTGGAGTTATGGTTCTTGTGCACTGCACTTCGGCCTATTGCAAGAAACATGCATACCAAATCTTGAGTCATTTGAACTTAAAGTGACAAAGTTATGCTCCGGACAAGAAATGCTCTAATAAAATCAATCAAAGGGAAATAATTCAAAAACGATGCAAGGTAGAGTTATTGTGCTTGCGCATTGCACTTCAGCTTATTGCAAGAAACATACATACCAAGTCATTTGAGCTTAAGGTGACAAAGTTATGCTCCGGACAAGCAATTTGTGACGCCGCAGCCAACGCCAAAGTTTCTGGCGACACAAAAACGAGGAAAAACTATGAAATATGACAATGAAGATTTTGTAAATGCTTTAAAGGCTGTCGATGCGGGGATTTCGGTCAGGTCTGCAGCTGCGAAGTATGGCATTTCGAAATCGACTTATGACAACCGTAGCTCAGGAAAACATAACCTTAAAATCACCAACGGTCCTGCCTACTGGTGTCAAAACATAACATCGTCAGCAGTATACAGATGCTAAACTTGGAGCTGTAAGCAAATAAAACATAGAACAAAGGTGCTCTGTAATAGGATACGATTCAAATCGGGATATGCCTCTTTCAATGCAGATATAGAGGGTCTGAAACGTAGATACCCAGATCTTGTTCTCAGAAGAACTAAAACGTTATCGTCTGTTAGAGCTCGCATGCTCAATCCAGAAGTTCTTGTCAAGTATTTCGATTCCCTTGGATCCATAATTCAGGCGAATCAACTAGAAGATCCATCGGCTAGAATGTGGATCTTTGATGAATCGGGGTTCAACATGGAGCATAACACAGTAAAGGTGTATGCGGAGAGGCGATCGTTCAGTGGTTAGCAGAACCAACAACAATTCCCCCAACATCAACTGTTATGGCCTGTGTGAATAGGGCAGGTGACCGCATGCCACCAAAGCTTATAACAAAAGGTAAAACCCAACGTTCATTGCTGGGTTATAACGTTACAGAAGCCCCTTGCTGGATCTATATGGACATGTAAAAATAATGACAGGATTACCGACGATATTGCGGAACAGTGGTTTGCTCAGGTCTTTTTGACGCATTGTGGAACTGACCGTCCACAACCGCTTATCAACACCCGCCACGAAGTGGGAGGGGATTATAGGAATGGTCTCAGTCCGTAAAGATAAGGCTAACCTCTAGCCACTACACAAGGTTAATATGTACTATTTGACATTGTAACGAAGTTTTTGACGTCGGATGACACAATATAAAACTTGACCTAGATTTTGTTGAGATGATCATTGCAACCGAGGTTCATAATGATAAGGTCAAACTTATGGCCTGTAGTGACTACAAGGTTTTTCTATTATTTGACCTTGTAACGTAGTTTGACACAATATCGAACTTGGTCTAGATTTTGTTGAGATAACCATTGGTACCGAGTTTCATAATCAATAAGGCCAAAACAGTGACCTCTAGTGACTACGCAATGTTTTTTTCTGATTTGACCTAGTGACGTAGTTTTTATTCCGGATGACTCAATATCGATATTGACCTTGAATTTGTTGAAATAATCATAGTGACAAAGTTTCATAATGATTTGGCCAAAACTGCGACCTCTGGTATGTACGGAATCAAAAAGTGGACGGACGGACGAAGAGTGATCACAAAAGCCCCACCTGGACGGACGGACAGCAAACCAATAGTCATTTCAAAAGGGGACTTAAAACTTGTAATTCGATTCTTGATTAACATCTTTGTACATGACAGTAAAGGATGGAATATTCGCTGTCTTCTTTACCTGAATGGTGTACCTTTGGTATTTCCAATATAATTATAGTCCACAAGGCTAGAGAAATTGAAAAAAAAGATTATTACTTAAACTACTATTCCCCTCTCCCCATTTGAAAAGATATGTGCTATAATAGGGGCACCCGTGTCCCATGGACACTTTTCAAGTTTTTTTCCAAGTGGACACTACAAACATGAAGAGTTCACTTAAGGGTTATACCATCTAACTGCCATTGTCTTCTTGTTTGTAATGAATGCTTAGTTTACTGCAATTGTCTGTGACATTTAAGGGTACTCGTATATTCATGTTCTTAAAACCATAGAAACCGATATAATTTGCATAAACGGATTTATGGCATGCAGAAACAGGTTTCAAGATAAATGCACAATAATGTCGGAAACGATTACCCAGTGATATCTACTCAGTTTCCATATTGGCACGCACATTTGAGCTTGACGCATTTGTCTTTGGCATACCTAGGGTTGTAGTTTGTTCTTTGACATAAAATAGAGATGCTATAAATTTCTATAATAAATGCATGTTATTTGCAATCGTAAATTCCTTAACTGTTTTCTTGTAGCCACTCTGTCGTTGTTATTGTAGGATATACGTATAGGATATCGACCGAGTAGGAGGTCTATCTCCTCACGGTTTTCACGGGAACACCGAGACCAGGACTGTCCTATACAGATAGACCGATGTACGAGGTTGTTATTCGACTTGCATGCCATACGACCAATTGATATGTCGGACATGTCCGACGACGGTAACTCAGATATACTGGGACTGGCATTAGACTTTTGTGAAGAGTGTCGTAAGGAACAAGTAAATATAACGTTTTATAATTGACTAACATTAAAAGCTAAACCTAATTTTAGAATAATGGTTTAGCAACGCATGAAGCTTGAGGGCTAGCAGTATTTTGATTTGTAATCGTAATTTATCGCGCTCATTGAACACGTCTGTACGAGCGAAAATTACTCAACATTACAAAATATTAAATAAACAAGTCATTAAACAAGTAGCTTCTGCGTTGCAATGGTAAAGGTAAGGTCAAATACACCAAAATACTCTACTGTATTATATTTACCGAATGTTCATTTACCCCTGTCAATTTTATGTTGTTTTCATTAGGTGGAATAGAGGAAAATCTATTTTTGGATAGTGCATGTTTTTCAAATGTTTTTTTTTTCAAATTGAAATGTATATGAGCCAGTCTCCAGGAAAACCTATTTTGACAAAAAATTGGATTTTGAGATTTTTTATTATTTAAAAGAATAATCTTAATGAAGAAAAATACAAAAGAAATTTTGTTAGTATCTGAATTTTTAAGGAAGTTACAGCTGTTTTGTTGATGCCTTATTCAGACCCTTTTTGCGTGACGTCGAAAACGTCAATCAAACATTCGTCGTTGTAACAAGTAGTTTATAAATACTGGATTTTATCACATAATCAGGTCAAAATAGTTTTAAAAAGTTTCAAGTCTTAAAATATACATAAAAATTGTAACGGCTACGGAATTCCATTTTGGAGGGGGGGGGGGGGCGTTGCGTTCCTTCAGTATTATATATACGTATAGAGTGATTTGTGATGGACCGACTTGTATAATATTTTATAGATAGAACTTCAAATTCCTGTGCTCATTCTGATTGCCCAGACTATCGTATACATTTCACAAAACCTTACACTATTGATTCGCATTTAGTCCCAATAGTGTCTTAACGGTATTAATGTCGTTCAGAGTCTCATCTATAATAGGATAAAGCAAGATTTTTTCTTTCAATTGAATGTGACGGCCACAATAATCATATCATTATGACGCACTACGTATATCCTTGGAGTTAATAAAGGAGAAATATCAATAGAATGGCAAATCTTTCTCGTTCACAAACACTCATACTATCAAATTGTACATGCTTTCGTGCATGTATATCATTTTTACAATATAACTCTTATTTAGTTTATATCGGATATGTATGCTTTTAAAGATACATTTAGCTTCAAAATATGTACACAAACTTCTTTTCGCCTCCTTCGTTGCAATTAAAGTCCGTGGGGTCTCGGACTAAAATGCGAGAATGTATAAACAACGACTAGTATTCTAATTTTAGATTACGTAGTTATGATTTATGTTGGAAACTGATTTAATGCCTTCAAGTTATGTACGGCATAAATTGGAACATAAATTAATAAATGTTCGGTCTCGTTTGTGCCATTCTGTTTGATGAATTGTTTCCATAAAGGTTAGGTGCGTGCGTACTATTTATGTAACGTAATATTTAACCTAAAAGACCGAACATAGAGAATACTAGTGACTTATAATAGCGGACTATACGTTGGACGAAGCCCAACGGATAAGATCCGGTTTATGGTAACACCTGTGCACGTGGTTTGGTCAGAGTTTGAATCACTAATGGATCTAAAAATTTGTGTTAAAATCCCGCACTGAAGCAAAGATACTAGAAAATGGCTGCCAATAGAATAACAAAAAAATTTAGAATGCGATATTCGGCAGCTCATAAATTTTCTTTTATTTTTTAATGATGTTTAAAAATATTCCAAAAACTAGCGTAGGCTCCTGTCTAGAAAAGAAAATAATTATCAGTCTTCCATGGTTGCTGTGCAATCTTTTATATGGGGAGGGCTATTTCCTAAATATTTGGACACAAAAAGGCAGCCATTTTTTTGCCCGCTTCGGAAGGAAATTTTAGCATTTTCAGTGCATAAACGATGCTACAAACTGTTATGAGACACATGATTACTCTGAGATAACGAAGTAAGTCGAGCGGGAATCGTTCATATGCGCGAAATATCAACCAATCTTAAGAAAATCTAATAAAAAAGACACATGTTTCGGTTATTTCCCATCGCAAAGTTTGCAATACAATTAAGTAAAGTCCGTTTCGGGTATTTACGTATCTGGACCGGACGGTGATAATCCACATCGTAGTTGTAGGTTATTGTAAAGAAAGTAAACAAATGCATTTTCGTAATTCCTCGCCGAGATGTAATAAAATATCCCTCCAAAATCGTCAAAAAATATTCGCGGGATAAAGGTCGCGAAAACTAATTACATGTTGTTGTTGTCGTTATTGGATACATTAAAACCCGTAATTTTCCGTCTAAAACTCTTTTATGTTGTGACGATTTGCAGGGTTTATTTAACAAAAAAAAGGTGATTAAGATTACAGATGTTTGATATTTAATCGTAATATGATTAATTGAAATGAAAATAGCCTTTTCTTTTGAACAAAAGTACTATCTGGTATGCTCATGCAACCCATTAAAAAAGAAGGCCTATTTGAAATCAGTTGTTATCTGTGTTTATATCTAATTATTCATTTTTAACTTAGCTACCCCTGAATTAAGTAGACCTAGAATAAACAAATTGAAAAATGTGTATTATCCACAGACAGAAATATTTTCATTTTGATCGGGCTGACAAATGTTCCGAATATTCGGACTGACAAACGACAGCAGGTTTGTATCGTCTTTCGTTACTTGGTACCCAATATTTCGTATCAAACCGCTATCTAGCGCTTTCTTGTGCAACGAACCGCTTCGATAGGTTGCATAGACGTAGGAAAGCGCTCGGTGGCGCCTTTTGGAAACGGCTTGCTCCAGATTCGTAACTAAACAATTTTTTGTGAAGTTATGCATCACCAAAACATCCAGTACTAGATGAGCATGTTACAAATAATGTAGGACAACTGACATAGTCCGATAAAAATATGCTGTGCATTAGTTCATATTACCCCGCCAAAAAAACCGGACCGGATATAGTAATAGTTACAGTCCGAGGTTCCCGTATGTTGTTCATCATCATCAAGTACAGAGCGTTATTATTTAGGATATTGGCTTAATGCATGACATATAAAGAGAAAGCACTAGGAGCAATGCACTGACCCATAGCTCCATACACTTTTGAAAGTATCTCCATTTACTGACCCCGCGGCAGGCGGTATGGTGATAGTAGGCGTCATTCAGTCCGTCCGCCTGTCCGACACTTTGTGCGCTATTTATCATACATTTCTAAGGGATTTTCATGAAACTTTTATAGAAGTACAATCATGAGGTGCCTTAGCGCATATCGTCAGAGTTTATTTTGGGCTTATTTTGATAGAATTATATGGCCCTGGTTTATCTTGTAACTATAATTGAACATTCTTCTGTTTGGATTCTTTCTCTTACATTTCTTTAGCTTTATGCTGCAACTTTCGCAGATGTACCCTCATGGGGTGACAAAGCGCATATTGGCATGTTTTTAGCTATTGTGATCACCCTTTTGTCCGTCGTCCGCCGTCAACAATTGGACTGTTAACACTCTAGAGGTCATAATTTTCACTTAATCTTTTTTACACTTGGTCACAATGTTTGTCTCTATAAAATCTAGGTCAAGTTTGTAACTGGGTCATCTGGGGTAAAAAACTAGGTCACCAGGTCACATCAATGAACAAGACTGCGTTCAATAAACGCTTATGCCCCCTGTGGAAGCCTTGTCCATAAATAAGTCTAAGTCCAAAATTAGGTCAAGGTGAAGGTCAAAAAGGGTCAGGTGATACAGGTGTGTGGAGAGTGTTCATATACAACATCCATGCAAGTTTGGAAGCTTTGCAGCAAGCCATAATGATGCTAGAAGAAACGGTCAATTTGGGTTAACCAGGACGGACGGACGGACGAACGGACGAACGGACGGACGGACGGACAGGTGCATCACTATATGCCTCCCGATCTATCGATACGGGGGCATAAAAACCTTGTCAACACTAGAGGTCACATTTTTGACATAATCTTAATGAAACTTGGTTACAAAGTATGTCTGTATGAAATCTAGGTAAAGTTCGTTATTGTGTCATCTGGGGTCAAAAACTAGGTCACATCAAAGAAAAACCTTGTTAACACTCTAGAGGTCACATTTATAGTATAATCTTGATGAAACTTGGTCACAATGTATGTCTCGATAATATCTAGGTCAAGTTCGCAACTGGGTCATCTGGGGTCAAAAACTAGGTCACTAGGTAAAATTGAAAAGTCACAATTTTTACCTAATCTTTATGAAACTAAGTCACAATGTTTGTCTCTATGAAATCTAGGTCAAGTTCGTAACTGGGTCATCTGGGTAAAACACTAGATCACCGAGACATATTGAAGAAAAACCTTGTTAACACTCAAGAGATTACAATTGTTACCTAATCATTATGAAAATTGGTGACAATGTATGTCTCTATAAAATCTAGGTCATTTTTGTAACTAGGTCACATCAATGAAAAACCTTGCAAAGTATGTCTCTATAAAATCTAGGTCAAGTTCGTAATTGAGTCATCTGAGGTCAAAAACTAGGTCACATCAAAGCAAAAACCTTGTCAACACTCCAGAGGTCACATTTATGAAATGTAATGAATCTTGGTCACAATGCATGTCTCTAGAATATCTAGGTCAGTTTGCTACTGGGTCATCTGGGGTCAAAAACTAAGTGACTAGGTAACATTGAAAAAAAACTTGTAAACAGTCTAGAGGTCACCATTTTAACCCAATCTTTATGAAACTTAGTCACAATGTTTGTCTCTATGAAATCTAGGTCAAGTTCGTAACTGTGTCATCTGGGTAAAAAACTAGGTCACCGGGACAATTTTTACGTAATCATTATGAAACTCGGTCACAATGTATGTTTCTATAAAATCTAGGTCATTTTTGTAACTGGGTCATCTTGGGTAAAAAACTAGGTCACCAGGTCACATCAATGAAAAACTTTGATAACACTCTAGTGGTCACATTTATGAAATAATCTTAATGAAACTTGGTCATAATGTATGTCTCTATAATATCTAGGTCATGTTTGCAACTAGGTCATATGAGGTAAAAAAAACTAGGTCACTAGGTCGCATTGAAGAAAAAACTTGATAACATTGTAGAGGTCACAATTGTTATCTAATCTTCATGAAATTTGGTCACAATGTTTGTCACTGTAAAATCTAAATCCAATATTAAGGTCTTATCATAAAAAAATACTGATTCTGCCTAAGCTGCGAGTCATCAGGTGAGCGCTTTAGGGCCAATGGCCCTCTTGTTTATTTTGACATTTTTTGACTGAATAATGACTCTTTATTTCGTACGTGCGTAAGCTAAAGCGAATAAAAAATGTTTTTAAAGTTCTGAATTATATATCACTATAAAACTTGCTGGGTAGGTAGCCTTTGTGCAGAACAGCTTCACCCACTCTCTGTCGCTTGCGAAAATGCATACCCCTGTATGATACCCCTGACTCAGGTGTTGGTTTTGTTCCTTAGCAATTATATTTAACAATCTATAGCCGACATCTTCATGCATCAGAAGATCCTCAATTGATTATATAAAGATTATGCCTCCTGTGTTCTTAAAGGAGACAACAGTAGTTCCTGCGCTCCTGAAAGGAGATCATATCAAATACCAAAAACATTTTAATGCCTTGACAAAAGTATTATGAAAGTGACTACGACATTTTAATGCCTTGACAAAAGTATTATGAAAGTCACTACGACCCAAAACCTTTCGTAATGTGTCAAGCATATCATCAAAATTAATTTGTAAAACGTCTGTCACAAGTAACCAAAAATAACATGGCAGCAGGAACTGGAGCAGTTCAGTTATGTGTTGGGCATTGAAGTGTGATGTTTTTATCTGTGCTCGGCTGGTAACGTTGAGTGCTGCCTTGCCTGCCCCGACTTTCTATAATCTACTTGTACTCACTATATAATTACGTGACGTAACAACACGCATGCAAAAAATGACTAGATCAGTTTGGATGTGTCTCTGCAATTTTAAATATATTTTTATGACAGGTCAAAGCAATTCTGTAAGAAACAATATTGAACACATTAATCAAACTCGATAATACAATTTTAGCAATGTGTCAGGAGTCACTTTATATTAAGCATTGCTGGCATTTATTGTGCCCAATCAGGAAAATATGGCCTGTGTGTACCTAGTAGCACGAACTAATTAAACAAATGTGTTCACGTATCTATGTTTTATTGCAGTCGATGTCACTGTTATTATAGAAGCAAATGCTTACAGTGTCATCAGTGCTAGACTAACGTTAACATATATTTTAATTGGTGGATGAAATTTTAGTTCGACATTCGGTTATTGAGGAGTGTATTATTTTTGATATTGGGGAGTGTCATTTGCTGCGTATGCGTTAATAGCAATCGTCTTACATACGGGCTATTATTGTAATATGTGGGTAAAAACCCGGCGTAATATGGTCATTGAAATACATATAGTACTGTAGTTAAGTGTGGTTACAACGTGAGACCGAGTCAATGTTTTAACCAGTGTCATTTGACATGGAACTAGCGGTACAGACCCTGTTAGTAGCTATACTTAATTACTCGCGCCCTGGTAAAAATACATGCGCTTTACACACTAGACCAACCGGACAAGTTTCGTTTCTATTGATTGATAGAAACACTAGCAGTCCGTTGCCTAACCAAACCGCTACCGAGCGTTCGTCAGCGCTATGCTAGTAAACAGCGTGCTTAAAAAACAACGTTACGTAGCTGACAAAGCAAAATAAGCATATGCTTACGGCAAGCGCTTGCGAGTAGCAGACCTTTGCACGGTAGCGACAGTCTAGCAAAGTGCTGAGAAATGGTATGCTATCGGCAAACACCGCTCGCTGATATCGTGTCGTTGCATAGACAAAGTAAAGCGATCGGTAACGCCTTGGTTAGGCAACAAGCTCCATTTTAACTCACCTGTCTAAAAGCGACAGTGCGAGCTCTTTTACCGTTCTTAGTCTGTCCATCCGTCCTCAATTAGCATGCGTAGACACTAGAGGTCACCGTTTTGTTCTAATCATCATAAAACTTGGTCAAAATGATCATCTGTACAAAATCTAGGTCAATTTCGATATAAGGCCATCTGGGTTCAAAACTAGGTCACTAGGATAAATCATAGAAAAACCTTGCACGATTAAATGAAAACTAAGACATTTAGTGTCTACACAAGCAAATTGTGGACGGGCGGACGTCAGACGAAAAGTTATCACAAAAGGGTTAATAGCATAATTATGCCAAAGATGGATAATATTAAGCAGTTATAAAGCACATATCATATGCCAAACCCAAGTTTTAGACTTTGCACTGTTTGATGTTATTGGTGCCATAACACTCCATTGTTAAACTGACCTTTATTTATCCAGGCGCAAAAAGTGCAACGCAAGCACCTTGCTTTCCAGCTCAAAGCACAACACGTCAACACATACTAGTTGCTTGATAATGAGTCTTCGGAAATGGTTAAGATAGATGGTTTGTGTTTGCATTTGTATTGTAATTAATCAAGCCAGTAAACGCAAGTTATACTGGATGGAACACTGATTTTTTATGTTTATTACTGACCATAGTGAAAATATAATTATAAATAATATATCTTATCAATATTGTAGTATTACATGTGTTTGGAAACTAAAAGTTGTTTGATATAGACACAATTTGTTAGTATATTTTTTGAGCAATTATTCTACATTGACCATCGCTATTGAAAGAGACAAGTCGTCGAACCAGTGTAGATAACGATAGAAATAGATTCTTACAAGGTCACAGAAAAGATGAAAAAGATTGGTTGTACATAGCTTTAATTGCCACAGACACATTATTTACGTACTTTTAGTATTCACAAATAGGAAAACGACGTGGCAAGCCCTTACAAGTACAAATGTACTACTACTTCGAATATTCAGCTATGGGAAAAACGACTACAAGTACAAACGTACTTACTACTCCGTAAAGCCTACTTCATTACGTAGTTGACCTTTAAGCTATCATTCCTAATGTTTTACGACACTTCATGGCATTAACGTGGCATCTTTAAGGCGAGTGTTATTTTCATCCCAATGGAACGTAAACAAGATTGACTTCTATCGTTTCTTTTACTATAATACTGTATAACTCGAATGACTAACTTTGTGCCCATGATTTAATGCTTCACGGAAATTTATAACAGCAGTTAAACGACGATGAGTCCAATGTCTGAGCATATCTTTGCTCAATATCAAAGTTTAGTTTCATAATCACCTTAGCTCTTGTCATTTGGTCCGCTCTCTTACCAAAGGACTGTGACCTTATAGTTGCCGTTGACCATGCAATTGTTGTCAAGGGAATGGTTAATGAAGAACTAAAGGACCAATCGGTCTGGGACACATTGTTTGACTGAGAAAAAAACATAGCCGCACTGGTTGATGCCTAGAAATACAGGAGGGCAAGTGAATCGTCCGAACATAGCCGCCGCTGACGCATCTACATACTGGCCCCAAAACATGTACCTACCTTTTGTAGACCTTTTTATGTCCAAAATCGATATGCGTCTCCTAAATGCAGAACCTCAATTCTGCGCACAGCTGCCTATCCCGAAGCGTGCAAGTCAGATTTCAGAGAGCAACATGCCATTGCCATGTTCGATACAATCATACAGCCCGGATATTACATCATGTCGAATCATGTTCCACTTAGAAGTTTTGCGATGGAAAACAAGGTAAGTAGATATATCATCATTATTGCAATGTTATCGATAAATTATATACTGAAATTAACCTAGAACATATTTATATCACCTATAAGGTTCTTAAACAGTTGGGCGAACGATAGATATTGAATTAATGGTGAATGTTTAAATTTTCAGCAAGATATTACAATAATCACATTACACTAATCACTAACAACAGCGCCGCCTACAAGTGCTGGACGCTCGACTTTCTCGTACTTGAAAGTAGCCTTGTTCATCTGTGAGTGAAGATTCTAAGAGTAACAAGGACATATTGCTCATAAACATAGGTCAAAGGGTTATCACCCTTGTCAGTATGGACTCCCCCTGTGAGGGTAAATAACATGTATTTTGAGTTTCAAGTGGATACCTTTGATGGTCTAAAGTTGAGAAATAGACATTTTTGTGCAAATATTCAAAGTCGGAAAAGGGGAATAAGTCTTATGGTTCCTCTTGTCATTAGATGTAGGTCATCACTTTCCTCTTGTCAGTAGATATAGGTCATCGCATTTCACAAGTGTATTGACTTTCAAGCTAAAAGCTTTGATAGTGTTTGAGAAAATTCAGTTTATGTGTAAACTTTACTACTATTTATATGTTTTTTTTCTTTTTGGTAAATTTTATTTCAATAGCTCATAATAATAAATTACAGACAAGCTCTAGGGCTTTCGTAAAGACTATCTTAACATTTGGTAATTGAACTACTTTGACATAAACTGTATAATATGCTGAAAAGAGAGAACAATAAACAAGAAAAGATAGTCAATTTAAACATATGAACGTATATAGTAATGGTTGTTTCATAAGTTATTATAAATGTATCTTCAATTGTATAAGATGTTATAATTATAATTTTCAAGTGTTGTAAGTATTATATATTACATCAGATAGAATACATGTACATTACACATATATAAACATATACATGAAAACAAGACACATATATCATTATTTTGCTTACTAATGAAAGCATAGAGCGTATATAAATATAATTATTATTGAAAGTGTGTAAGCCAATCACATCATTGAGTTAGTCTAGCTAAAGTATAAGTCGAAAGCGAAAGCAGTCTAGATGAGCTCGATGTGTGGCTATAGGTTGAATGAGGAATAACAACTATTAACGCTTAAGAATTAAGCATGTAACAATTGATATGGATAAAAAAGAAGGGGGCGAGTTGATGTTAATGTTCAAATGTTATTAGGTTAGGGGAAGGTGTTTGTTAAATAGTGTTATGAAGTGATCTTTGACCTTTAGTTTGTTTAGGTAAATGGCCAAAGTATTATATTCGTAGGTGAAGATGTGGTATAGGTTGTTGGTTTTTGTCCAATTGTCACTTAGAAAATATGCTTTGCTAATGCAGAAACCTATTAGCGAAAGTATTTGATTCATATAGAAATATCTGGCGTTACTTATTTTGTATCCGATAACAATATATTTAAGAGTTCGTATGTTTGTGTTTATACCGCAGATATTAAAAACCGTTTGGATTTCAATCCAAAGTTTGTTTGTTTGTGGACATTCAATAAAAAGATGGTTATATGTTTCAGTGACGTTGCAAACATGACAATTATCTGTTTCGGAAATTTTCCATCTGTATCTTAATTCATTTGATGTAAATATATTTTGAAGGATTCTGTACTTGAATTGTTTAACTCTATTGTCAGGGATTGTATGTATAAAGGAATATACTGTATACCAGTCAATATGTACGTTTAGTACTGATTCCCAATGATTATGCGTATACGGTTTTGTGAATTTAAATGAGATTAGGTATTTATATATGTCGTTGCTTTGTTTTCGAGTTTTAAATTATTTAATTTTATTTCAAGAGAGGTGTTAACTATTGTATGCATTGATTCTGTCGATTTAAGGCTTTGTTTCCAAGTATTAGGAATCGATTGTAGTAGTTTGCTGTATTCTGATATCCAATCGTGTGTGTTTATAAGTTTGTCTCGAATTGTTTGTGAGTTTAGATTTCCGTTTGCGTCGAGCAAATCATTGATAAAAAGTATGTTAGAGTTTATCCAATGCGGGAATACAATACTTTTCCCATTATATTTTATATGTTTGTTTCCCCATATTATTTCTTTACGTATATCTCGGAAATGTGTGATGTCTTGACTATTTCTGTTATTTAAATCTAACCATACATTTACAATGCCTTCGTAGAATTCTGGTAGTTTTAAGTCTAGCATTTTTTTGTTGTTTAAATTCATGTGGAATAACAGAAAATTCGCACCGTATGGTTTAAAATAGACGTTTGGAATCAGTTTCCATTTTGCAGTGTTGTTATTATCACACAGAGCTTGTATCCATTTAATTTTAATGACTTTATATAAGACTTGATGTCGATAATTTGTAGACCACCTAGTCTTTTATCGCCGATGTTCGTGGTTCGTTTAATTTTGTCTCTTTTGTCGTTCCACAGAAAGTAATAGAACATAGTTTCCATTTGTTTTATCACATTATCTGGAACAACCAAGGAGTGGAAAAGATATGTAAACTTTGGCAGAAGAAGTGATTTTAAACCTTGTATTTTACCAAAATAAGTAAGATTTCTTTTGTTCCAGTTATTAATTGACGCTTTGCACGATTCTAGTTTTTCGTTCCAGTTTAGTTTATTGCATGTTGTTTGGTCTGTTCCAAAGTAAACGCCTAATGCTTTTATAGGCTTATTTTGCCATTGTATTCCACCAGGGGACCTATTACAATTTTTTAAGGAGCCTATCCAGACACCTATTGTTTTATTCTTATTTAGTTGTAGCCCTGACAGTTTGCCAAAATTGTCGATAATCGATAAAGAGGTATTAACTTCTTGTTCGGATTTAACGAATAGAGTTGTGTCGTCAGCTAACTGCGATATTTTTATATTATCTACTGCATTTAGCTGTATACCTTTAATGTCTGATGAGTTTCTTATATTAGTCGACATTAATTCAACCACAACAATAAATATCAAAGCAGAGATAGGGCATCCTTGTCTTATTCCACGTTGTGGATTGAAGCATTGTGATCTCCACCCATTATTTAAAATGCATGTTTTTATATTGGCATACATTGTTTTAATCCAGTTTATGAACATGTCTTTAAAGCCGAAATGTTTTAGAGTGTCGAACGCTTTTCGAAAGTCTAAAAATAGGATTGCGCCTTCTATCTGTAATTTTTCAGCGTAATCTATAACATCTTGAATTTGTCTAATATTATTTCCAATGAATCTGTTTTTAATATAGCCTTGTTGGTCAGTATTGATTATTTTATGTATTACCTTTTGTATTCGTATAGCTAAAACTTTTGCGACAATTTTGTAATCGTTATTTAATAGGGTTATTGGTCTCCAGTTTTCTAAGTTATGTGGATCTCCTTTTTTATATGAAAGAGATAATACGCCTAATTTCTGGGATGCAGATAATTCATTTTTTATGTATCCTTCATTTATATGTACTAAGATTGAATGACTAAAAATTGGGATGCAAATTAGACAAAATATACTTAATAGCATTAACCACATAGTGCATAGTGCTTGATCCTAAGTATTCAAAACTTCCCGTCTGATGAATAATTTTTCTTTAAAAACTCACTCCACTTCTACCTATTTTCATTGTTAAGTTTTATTCTGGCTACAATGTTAGTCCATATAAATTATAGGGTCATTTCTGGTGAATGTCTAAGTGACAATACTATGCAACCTTGTGTACATATGCAATTAGAAGCTGCATTAACCTAGGATTTTCACGAATCTTAGTCAGAAATTGAATATTTCAGGACTGGTGAGGGACTTTGCCTATCTTGTTTCCAGTTTAATTTATCTGAATGTCATTATGCTCTTATGTCACAAATGTCCATACTGTGTCTTCCACAAAAAGGTTGTTCTCGAACTTATTTTGAATGTTGCCTTAACCATACGTTAAAGCTAGAAACCGAAGTCACGCCAGAAAGTCAAACGTGCTAACTTATGTTAGGGGAATTTACTTAAAAAATATTAGAAAATACAGGCCACAATTAAATCTTGTACCATGACTTTGAACCGAACAAAATGGCTTTCAAACTTATCTCTAATTTTCGTTATGACAAAGTAAATTTCACAGTCCCAAAAACTTCGAGATAACTAGAGTAGACTGTATGAAGAATGTTAAACAAAAGTACACTGCGGCTATTGGATGTTTTATTTCGATACTTACATAATTGTAATGTACAATTATATCTTATGCCAGTGTTACTTTGCGAGAGTATTTTGTTAACTCCACGTGTATGACGTCATAAAAGGAATGACTGCATGATGTGATGTCACTTTTCTTGCTTTCCTTTATCTATAAAGCGTGCTGTAATTGTAGGCAAATTTGTAGGTCAATGGCTCAGCTCATGTTAGGTTGTATATGTAATATATGTTTTTTTCTTATTACACAGCTACAGGTGACATTGTGACCGAAAGTGGTGGTAATGATAATCTTCACAATAACTGCAGTCGCTCTATATGGCTTCATGTGCAGACCGTAGGACAAACAAGGAAACCTTCGTTTTAAAACACCAAAACATTGTTCTATAATAACTCTTGTCTGGCAGAGGGAGGTGTTGTATCGCTCCTAAAAGTATACGTGAAGGAGTTGAGTATATAACCATATATATGTTCAAAATCATATTTTTTCTTTCTTAATGCTGACACATCTCATTAATCTAGTAGAAACAATTCATCACGCAAGTGGAACACACTTCAAGCAAGTGTTGCATAACCTGGCAGTTATGAAAGACATGTACTTTGGCATTTTTAGCTCCAATATTCGTAGAATAAGGGGAGCTGTTGCAGTCACCCGAGCGTCGGCGTTTGCGTAATGCTATGTTAAAGTTTAGGTACAGTTGTTTCACCTATAATACCTTCAAAGTGCATTGATATATTGCTTTGATACTTTGCATACTAGTTCATCATCATGACCCCAACCCCTACACAGGAGTATTATGTCCAACCCTTACAAAGGAAAATTATGCCCCCTTTTGGACTAAGAAATGTTTATTTGTTCCATGACCTTCACATGATAAGGTAACTGTCATGCATTTTGTCCAAATTATCTCCCTTTCTCAAATTAGAAGCACTATTGCAACCTCTACTCAGCAGAGGGTAATGCTGCTGAAATGAAGCACCTTGTATTGAATATACAATGATTATACTATCCTAGCATGGGGCTGTGAATAGTGGAGCTCGCTGTTTGTGGACAGCTCTTGTTTTACAACCCGTAAATTTAAAATAATTGATAAAATAGTAACATTGTTTGATTACAGTTGAATGATCCTCTGGAAAGCAGGCAAATCTTCTAAGATGTCTACACATGGCCTGGATACGCTACTACGTGACACACCATGAACTTGGCCAATAACGATATGATGTGCATCTGGCCAAGAATTGCAATGAAACCAAAAGAAGGTAGGCAACGTCTGTGACCTCAGCGTTCCTCGCTCTATCTCACCCTTTACTAAGCCACACATGAATAAAATACTTCCCGGACGGAACCTGTAGCGCTCCTGAACCTCCTCTCCGTCGAAGACCTCTAACGGGTTGGTCCTATCTCGAAACACCCTCCGATCTAACGGTATTTCATAAAGAAACCGCAATCTCCCCTGTCTTTGGACATAGTCAGCCATGATTACAATGGATTATGGGATAGAGATTAATTCTGATCCTCCTCGTGAGCAGGATCAGAATCTAGCAAGATTAAGATCAAGTTGATCCCGATTTTCGGCTCAAGTTGGAGCTTAATACTTTGTGAACACCAACAGGGTTGCCAGCAACGTTGGCTTATAAAATTCCCTGAATTTTCACTGATTTTTCACTGACTAAATCAAACTTTTCACTGACCATTACCGTCACATTTTTCACCTCGCAGTCGCTCTATCACTCTTTTTAGCAGAATCAGTATTTGGCAAACAAATAGGACATTTCAACCATTTTTTTAAAGATTAAGGCCTTGTATACCATCTACAAACTTATAAACAATTGTGTAAACAGCTAGAGTCAGCATCTTCACTTTTCATCGTTACTCAATGAAAATATAGTAATAGTATGCGTCCGTCCGTCCGTCCGTCCGTCCCATATCTTGTCCGGAGCATAACTCTTATGAATAAATGGCAACTTTAATATTAAAAAATGGTTTTGTCCAGAGTATAACTCTAAAACTATTTGAGATATTGACCTGAAACTTGGTAGGTAAATAGACAGCAACAAGGAGAAGTGCAGTGACCAAGAACCATAACTCTATATGGCCCAGTTTTGAAATGATCTACCTTAAAAGTTTGTTTAATTTTGAAATAATGTTGACAAATTCCTGAGGGTCGAGGGTTTAATGTTTTCTGTGCTCGGCTGGTTAAGTTGAGTGCTGCCTTCCCTGTCTGACTATATCATCTTTTTTCAAACCCTAATTCTCTTTTGGTTTTAAGTGTTTATGTAATACTTTGTATCTAATCATGCATTTATACTGTTACATTGTATATGATGGAAAAAAATTACATTATAGAAATTTATTCATCGTTAAAGCATGAAATATTGTGGGTGGGGTCATACGAAATGTTATATCTTGATAATTTCAAGGTGAACCTGTATCTTATTTTGTCTAAGTATGTGTATAACAGTATAAAGAAAATATTTTGTTTGGGTAATTGATAGTGATATATACCAATTGATTCGAGTTTTATAAAGGAATTTAGACATTATATATTTTGTAGAATGACAAAACTCAAATGTTTTTACAACTATGTTGGTAATATAGTTATATGAAAATTACTATCCTAAATAGCATCTTCTGCTTGTGATAGATTTTGTTTTTATTAATATAACTATTAGGCACATGGGACCTCATTTCATTTTAAAAATTAAATTTGATGATTTCATAGACATTTTTGTGAGTATTATCCTCACATTTATGGGGGTGATCAACCAAAACAGTTCCCTTCTATGAAACTCTGTCTGGTTCCATTTCATTAATTAACTCTTTATTTATTTTCCCTAACATCTCTTTCCTTCTTTTTTATATCTAGTTCTGTTTCTATTTATACCCATAAGTGGCAATCATATACGGCGGGGGATGGCCATGTGATCATGGATCTTGTCTCAAAACCTCACTACATGATTTCAATCAAATGTCACTAAGCCTGGTTTTCCTGGGGAAGGCTCATTTATAAATAATAAGGAATTAAAAAATTGATTTTATGTGATCCATTGTGCAGAAATTTAATTTAAGTTATTCATTTCAAAACTAGTCAATATGACTGGTTTAATCTTTAAATAGTCAAACTGTAAACTTTTTGGAAGTAATAAACAAAACAAATGTCTGTTTGAACTGGCCTTGATACCTTGCTACAGCCATTTTCATTGATCAACTTCGTTCTGAGAAAAACAAGTTCCTCTGGATGATTCAATCGCCATTCATTCAACTATAATAATGTTACGATTACAATATTTCAATACACTTGGATAATGGATATAGATAGGAGCTGTATTGGAGTTATGCTTTCATTGGACAATTTTTTCTGCTGAACCCCGTATATTTGTCTGCAGTGAATAAACTTTAGGGAAAATCAACCCTAATTGATACCTAAACCCCTACAACGTTTTTGTTTAGTCAACATGCAGACTCGACCCAATGTGCCCGAGGGCATGGATTTCTAGCCCCCCCCCCCCCCATCTTTGATGAGGGGGTATATTGCTTTGCACATGTCGGTCTGTCTGTCTGACGGTAGACCAAACGGTTTCTGTTCAATAACTCGAGAATGCTTTGCCCTATGACATTCAAAATTTACATGGAGGTTGGTCATCAACAGTACAAAAATCTTAATGATTTGTAGGTCATTAGGTCAAGGTCACTGTGACCTTTACCATTTCTGACTATTTTCCTACTATTTGGCTGCCATGAGGGTATACGTGTTTTATAAACATCTCTTGTTCTAAATATGCAGAAAATACCAGTTAATAATATCTTACTTGTTACAGGACACAGATTAATATTATAGGATAAAAATACTTATTAGTTGAAGTTCACTGGTGTGCAAACACTCCATCTGAAATTACACATTGAGTAAATCCCGAAATAAGGCATGATCATAGAGGTAGGTGATGTAATATGTAAAACTTGAGCTACACTAGCTATTGTTCAGCTTGTGATGTTGACTACCCACTTTCTTCCCTCTTCCAAACATTAAAAATGGCTTCAAACCGCTAGGGGACTTCTGTATTGCTTGCTTGCAATTCCTAATTACTTGTTATACTAAAAAAAGTATTCCATACCATTTCCTTCAGATCATTTTGATCGTCTAAAGTTCTTCCCATTTTCCTATGGGAATAGGCCATATGGTTTCGGATAATAGAATTAGGTGGACAAAATGAACGGTTGTTTTTAGCCACGTCACCGATTGTCTCTTGGAAATGTCTTTGAATGGCCCTTCGGACCTCCGGAACACTTTCAGCCCCATCTTCCACCAGCGTTTTTATCTTATTACTTACATCTTTATTGAGTCTCTGTGAAGGTCCAGCCAACTGCAAAGTACATCTTTATTAACAAAAAAGTACATCTTTATTAACAAAAGCTATACTTTAACTGATATAGGCATCTGAATGTAAACTGGTATCTATGTTTATGGATACAGATATCAGCCCAAAATATCATTAAAAATTCTTGGAAGAGATCATTTGATTTGTGACAACTCGGTCTTTGCCATTCTGAGCTTATTAGCAACTTTACACTCATTCATACATATATATGTATATATAAAACTAAACTACTACTAGTACATGTTTAGGCATATACTTTTATTTTTGTGAATGTGTCGATTTTCAAAGCAAATGCCAACTGTGAACAAGTGTAACATTGTGCTTTGTGTGTTTTTAATGTTTTCTGTGCTCGGCTAGTTGAGTGCTGCCTTCCCTGTCTGAATTATTAAAATCTTATTCATTACTTTCACATTAGTAGCCTTTGTTCACATGTAGTTCTTAAATTTGCATACCTCTCCAATTTGGTGTCCTTTATGTTCCTCCAAAGAAGGAATTTGAAGAATAAACTTGCTACAACCCTTTCCCTTTAACGCCAGACTTCTAACTTCTTTTATCGCAGCTTTCCTCTCACGTGCAGACTCCTTTACCTGTTAGTATAGGGTTAAAAGACGATTTGTTCCAATTCAACAATTTTTAAACATCTGATATAAAGGAACAAATTGGGTGAGGCCCCGAAGCTGAACATCAACACACAGTCTTTTTAAACGACTCTCAACCATTATAAACAATGGATACATTGAATTATATATACATGGTATCATCATAACATGCCTTTAAAATGAATTCTGGATCAAGTATAACTGCAATTCAAGGGTGGATGCTGAGAACAGCTAATGCCAGAAGGGTAATGCCAGAAGGGCATGTAATCAAGTGTAAACAGCGGTTCACTGATGTATAAACACTTTTTCCATTCAAAATGCAGCGATATAAATAATACAAACTTTGAAATTATTAAAATAAAACAAATAAAAAATCCAATTTTATTGACCTGATAGTGAACACTGGTCGTTCAGTAATGATGACCATTGACCCAGAGACATGTTAAAATTTTCATGTTTTACAAAACATTACAAAATCATGACATAATGTCAATAAGCATTTTTTAACAGTTGTATATAGTTGTATGAAATATACTTATGTGCAGAGATCCTAAATGAGCCAGCTGCCAGCCACCTAGTTAAAAGCATTTTAGTTCAGTGTAAAACTATGTACCTCTAAATCTTCAAAACGCCACACATGTTTCAAGTAAACTTTGACCGGACATCCAGTCGTCTTTGTATTCTGGATATGGTCCCTTTTTCTTTTACGGCACCAGTTGTGGTCATTATGCGGATCACTCCCCTTATTAAAATACAAACAAGTTCTTTGATAATGATAGTCAATATACATGTAGGAAACATTTTATGTACGTGCAAGTACTTAATTAAGAACTAAGTTACCGCTCAATAATGTTTTCAGCGTTAGCTGTCTAGCTTAATATTTGACCTACTTTAAAAACCAATGAAATGTTTGTAAAAATAATAGAAGAAACGATTTTATTTATGACCATTGGTCAGAATATGCTATACTCATCACAAAAGATACATGGCGCAATCAAAAATATTTTTAAGATTTTTTTTTCGACAGGTCAACAAATCTAGTTTTTAGCTTAACAAAACAGACAAATTAGCATAGGTGACAATTCTGCTGCTGTTAAAGAGGAAAGCTTATCGTCATTGAATAATGTCTTTCTAAACACTTTAGATTTTGACCTGTCATGGCTGCCACTGGTCCTTAATACTCAAATTTAGGTAAGGGTCAACAAGTTTTCCTTGTTGATATTTTGTATATTGAAACTTACTTAATTTAGAATATGACCTACATTATGAGCCAATGAAAACGCCGAATTTTAGCGGTTAAATGAAAATTTAATCATTAAAATTTTCTCTTCACAGACTTGACGTCATGCGTTGGCGCTACTTTCTATCGGCCAATCAGAATGTAGAATGTTATATTCTAAGTTAGTTAGAACATATTAAGTAAATTTTAATGATTAAAAAGGGCGAAGCGAAGAATGAACAGAGGAGAATATTTTCCAATACCAATATTGCCACTTAGGTCCCTGCCATTAGGATTAATCAGTTACATTGACCCATTTTTCAAACAAGGTTGAAATGTTGTAAATTTTGAAATGTCTTTTTCAATGTCGCTCAGCTGTCGTAGTAGTTCGTGCCCCTTTGGTGACCTCATTTAAAATTATTTACAACTTCTAAGAACCCAAGTTAATGCAGCCTCTATTGCATGCACAAGGTTTCCATATTGTCTTAACTAACTACCTTATTTTCACCAGATAGCCTATATTAAAGGATAAGCCAAAATGTTGACCTCCAGTGACCCAACACCCTTAAATATTGCTATATTCTGTTGAAAATGACATGATACCAATCTTAGTTGGTTTTTATTCGATAGTTGTATTGGTTAAAGATAATATTAAGTCAGACAGGAAAGACAGCACTCAGCCAGTTGAGCACAGAAAACATAAAAAACATACAATGTACAATGTCCAACACACAACTGAACGAGTAAATAATCCGGCAAAGTCCCAGCTGTCGATAAGCCGATGAACTAGTTTCAGCAGTCAAAAAGCTGAATGTCCAAGCTGAATAACCTGATAAGATGATCAAAGTGGCGAAGTTTCATAAAGATTAGGTCCAAATTGTGACCCCTAGTGGCTACACAAGGTTTTTCTATGATTTGATTTTGCTACTTTGTTTTGACCCCGGATGACCCAATATCAAACTTGACCTAGATTATGTTGAAATGATCATTGCGACTAAGTTTCATAAAGATCGGGTCAAACTTGTGACCTCTCGTGACAACACAGGTTTTCTATGATTTGACCATGTGACCTAGTTTTCGACCCCGGATAACCCAACATCGAACTTGACCTAAATTTTGTTGAGATTATCATTATGACCAAGTTTTATAAAGATTGGGTCAAAATTGAGACTTTTAGTTACTACACAAGGTTTTTCTATGATTTGACCTTGTGACCCCAAATTACTCAATATCGAACGACCTAGATTTTGCGGAGATAATCATAGTGACCAAGTTTAACGAAGATTAGGCCAAAATTGTGACCTCTAGGGAGTGTCTACACAAGCAAATTGTTGACGGACGGACGAAGAGTGATCACAAAAGCTCACTCTGTCACAAGAGCTAAAAAGATAATTTCAAGTCAGACAGGGAAGGCAGCACTCAACACAGAAAAAAATACTAGAAATGTGTCCACAGGACACGAATGCCCCCGCTAAAAGCTGTCATCAGTCATATAAGTCTAAAAGTTATGCAAATGGAATAATTTGAAATAAAGTTTGTAATTGCTTAAATATGACATTGACCAGAAGACAAGAGCTGGGTATGTAAGTGTGACCTTGACATTTGAGCTAGGGATCCCAGGGTGTAAATGTTTCCGAGTCACATAACAAAGTAACAAAACAGAAAAAAATTGTTTACTTGGGCCTTTTAACTTTGTATACTTGGGCCTTTTAACTTTTAATCTCTAAGTATGAACTTGACCTATAAGCGAAGAACCTGGGTCTTGCGCATGACACATTGTCTTGATGTGGTGAACATTTGTACAAAAGTATTTAAATATCCAATTAAATATGACATAGTTACAGAATGGGCACAATTTGAATGACTATTTTGAACCTTTAACATTTGACCACTAAGCGTGACCTTTCAGTTAGTGACCTGTCTCTCCTGTGTGACCCATCGTCTTGATGTGAGGAACATTTATGCCAAGTTATATCAATATCCAATTAGAATTGACAGTTACAGACCGGACACAAATCACATGCCTATTTAACACTTAACCTTTGACCAGTAAGTGTAACCTTGACCTTTAAGCTAGGGACTTTGGTCTTGTGCATGACACATTGTCTTGATGTGTTGAACAATTGTACCAAATATTATAACTATCCAATAAGAAATGACAAAGTTACAGGGCGAACACGAATCACATGCCTATTTGAGCCTTTTTTTAAACCTTTGACTTCTAAGTGTGACCTTGAACTTTGAGCTAGGGGCCTGGGTCTAGCGCATGACACATCATCTTGATGTAGTGAACATTTGTAGCAGGTATTATAAATATCCAATTAGGAATGACATAGATACAGAGATGCCTATTTGAGCCTTAAAACCTTTGACCTCTAAGTGTGAAATTGACCCCTGAGCTAGGGACCTGGGGCCCGTTTCATAAACATATCGTAACTAAGATGCTATATTATCGTAAGTTTGGGAGATACGATAAACTTAACACTACGATAAGAGCGTTTCATAGACGCTGTCGTAACTCAACTATTTTTGCTACGATAAATTTCATCGTAAGTTAGGGAAAAACAGCGACACCGTCTAAATTATAGGCACGTCATCGCGCACCTGTCATAGCAGACGATTTAAAAATGGCCGCCAAAACCAGGAAGGCTAATTGGTCGTCCGGGGAAATTAATGAATTGGTGGAGCAATGCGTGTGCCACGATAGCATTATTAGTGGCAAGTTTTCGTCGTCCAATACAGCGGCCGACAAGACAAGATTCTGGGCCGATTGTGGTGAAAAGTAAGTATATATCTACTGTAGCTGCGGTAACTGTGTCATTTTGTGAATTGATGATTTCTTCTGACTTTAGTCATACCAGCGGCAAATTCATAGCCGTCGCGCAGTTTATACAGTTATCACCGATTGCATAAATGTAATTTAAGAATATGAGCTGAGCTATTAATGTGTTCCAAGATTGATAAAATTAATAACCAGTGATTCACTCGGTGTTCAAACTAGACCGCGCCATTGAACTTTAGATGTTGCCGGCGCACAAAAATTTAAGTATTTTTGCTACATTATCTTTTCGTTACTTGTTGTCCTTTAGCTTCAATCAGTAACTCTTCAGACAGGTGTCTGTTGCTATGGTAATGATGTCAGCCTCCAGTCTGGGAGATCAACAACACTGCAATTATTGACTGTAATTGATAAGACTTCAGTGGACTGAAATACTTGATAAAGGTGGAGTCTGTTGACAGATGGAACAAGGGAGAATTTATTTCATAATATTGTTTGTGATTTTAACTTTATTTGAGTTGGTATCATTGTGGTAAGTTAAGCTGCTAAGCATCTGCATGCATGAGGGCCTTTCAAGCCTGGTATGCTTTTATAATTTACCTGAATTATGAATGCTGGAATGTTTTGTTATTATTTTAAGGGCACCTATTTTTCCACAATGGCCCCCTGTTGCATAGTCTATGGGCTCGAATGAACCCCTGTCATGTAGACAGAGAAGCTGTCTGCAAGTGGCTGCTTTTAAATTCCGACGGTCCAGTCTGTGATACTGTATGCGTTGAGTAATATTTGACTAGTAATGTACCTATTGACTTTTTAGGATTAACAGCATTGGCGGGAATGGCCGGTCGGTCAGTGAAATCATTAAAAAGTGGACAGAGCTGAAGGTAATTTATGAACTTATATCTTGAAATTCTTGTTCTCATTAAAAACGATTTGTCAGGTTTGATGAAACTTCATATCAATGGTACTAGCCAAACGTACTATTAACATATAACTCCCTGTCAATCAATTCTGATTATAAATGGAATGCGCAGTCTGGAGCAGTGAGTTAAAAAAATGAGAAAATCACATTAGGTGCAAAGAGTTAAAAGAATATATAGAGTGCAAAGTTAAAAACAGGCTGATTGGTTAGTTTTGAGATACTGTGGCCAGCCGATCATGAAATATGTTAATGCTAGGGCTGGACTGCACAATGTAAGGAAGGCGGTTCCAGAATCTAATACTAGTTGTTAATATTGTTTGGAATTTTACTTTTAAGTTTTGATGGATGAGAAATTTTATCAGACATATATTGCAAGTATATAGATGGTAAGGCGTTGTAATTTATAGTTCATTCTAACAATACCAACGCTTTTGCCTTTATAAAAATAACAAAAATTGTACAAAGTTTGATATACCAATAAAAGTGACCTCATGTCATGCAAGTAAAAAGGTACAGTAAATGACAAGTGATGGATTCTTTTTATCACATTGCTATAGTTACAGGTCGAAAAACAACGTCAGAATAAACGAATATAAGTTGGCAATGTAGACTTGTCGCCCAAAAAAGCTGGTGACGTCATACGTTTGTTATCACACGTGTCGAAGAACATTGTTTTGTCATTTGTTCTCACATGGAAACTCACTAATGGCCCAATCATTTAATAACTACATGTTACTATTGTAGTTATCAAGTCAGTGCCCACATCAGTTAATAACTATACTTTATTGATTGCATTGTAGAAAAGTGCATTAATGTGCGATAAATTATATATATATATGTTCATTGTTGTCAATTATGTTTAACCAAATACCTAAAAGTGATTTTGGTCTTTGGTTTACCGGTAATTAAATTATATGTTTTTTAACTGTGATAGGCTTTATTACAGAGCAACACCAAAAAAAAGAGAGAAAGAGGAAGTACGAGGCTACAAAGACTGGTGGTGGGTGTAATCCCGTATCATTGATTGGTTGGGAGGAGAAGGTAATAACACTAGGGGTGACTTTTGAGTCCATTTTTGGACTATTGCAAATTTGCAATACTATTGATATTGCTGAAAGTACTATTGCAATACTATTGATATTGCTGAAAGTACTATTGCAATACTATTGATATTGCTGAAAGTCCTTGATCAGATGGATCTAAATCTACACTTATTTTCTAAAATTTAGACATTAAATCTGTGTTTACTAGATCTAGACAGATCTACGCGAATAGATCCAAGTTTGACAATTTTTAAAACGACGATGCTTTTGTCGATCAATTACGGAACATGTTATGTCTTGTAAATGTTTTCTTAAATGAGTAGTTTTATTGAAAACAACAACATAAATATTATACAGAACAATGAATGGCTGAGCAGTGCCATTGAATGATAATCGCCCCGGTAGATTATAATTGCCCTCGGGCTAGCGCCCTCTGGCAATTATCAACCTACCGGGGCGATTATCACTCAATGGCACTGCTCAGCCATGTATTATTCTATAAATAATTATCGAGCGGCTAAAATATTGTTCATATATCGACCAAGTGATAAAATAAGGGCTGATTGTACTGGTATTGTTCTAAATGACTGAATAAAAACATTTTTTATGTTTCCAGATTCTGTCTGTATTGCCGACTTGTGTTGTGGATGGTGTGTTGGGTGGAGTTGACACATTTCAGTCTGTGTCAGGTACTGTGCTAATTTCGAACCAATTTCAAAATATATACTCAACCAGACTAAGAAGTATCAATAGAGAAACTTTGTATTCCATTCATGCCACATTTGGAACTTTATCATTATGCTATCTAAGAGGATTGTCAAAAACTGAGTCAGGTTGGTTGAATGACCTGTGCTCCAAAGGGCTACTAAAGCAGACCATGACTAACATTTTCGTAAGGTTTAGTGTCTGAGAAAATTTATACAATTACTAAAAAATTTGGTATATTGAAAAACAAGTGATATTATGATATGTAGTGAACTCACATAGTAATGTCTGTACTTACTGGTAATTTTTTATATATACTTTTACAAATCAATGTATCGTCACAAATATAGCCCAAAGACGAAATAAAAATGATACCAGAAATTCCCTTGCTAGACGCTCAGCATCAAAGGGAAACTGGCCTCTCTTCTCTCATACCCTTGTGGCAATGGATAACATCAAGTATGAGGTGTTGAGATTGATTAATATAAGTTTGAAAAACTTGGTTCATAATCGACCTTAAATAAATTAGTAGAAACTAAATAAACCAACACTAGTTTTGTTCTTTGTCTTAATATGCAGGCAAATTGTTTTGTCATGTTAAAATAGGAATTCTACACTCATTCTTTTATAGAATTTACAATCAGTCTTACTTTGCAGGGAGTAATGTTGTAGAGCCGGTGATGATAGAAGGGGGGGAGGCTTCATCCGAAGCAATTGTGCAGGCTGTTGAGCCTAATGAAGGTATGTAATGCTACTGTCAAACAAAGTCAGTGTGGTAGTGTTTATTTCCCCTGTAGGTCAGAAACCACCATAAAGATGTGTTCTTTAATCCGGTGTAAATTGACCATATTCATTTCCTAAAAATGTCAACCTTTTGTTCATGGGACCCTCTACAAATATATTGAACAATATATAATAGCTTCCAAATGCTGGAAAAAGAAAAAAGGGGGTAATGTGTTATAAGAAAAATTTGATATGTCAAACGCAGCGAACATATTCATTTTCCCCAACTGCACAGATTTGCTCAAGTCTGATAGCTTTACGTAAACTTTTAACTGTTGTTATGTACTTCGTTTGTACACAATGTAGCTATTGATTGTAACTTCATATTGGCTTTCCCTGGTATGCACTCAATCATGTTAGATAACTCTTGATTGGATTTAAGAATTATATTTTGAATATTTTCTAGAATTGTCAGTAGATGGTCCATGCCTTGCTCAACCCAAGGAAAATCGGAAAAGGAAATGTAGGTATCTTCTGTCTAGCATGTTCATTTTGCATGATTGATCAGTACCAAGTCTCATTGTGCATATAGTCTGTCAGATTAATTTTATGAGAGTTACAGCCCTTTATTTATTAACACATGTAATTTTTTCCAAGCTATTTCTCTGCAACCATTAGTTGAATTTCAAAACATTTTTGCATGGCTATTCAGTACCAAGTTTGGTTGTGCATATCATCAGCGAATGCTGGTATAATGGATTGTAATGGATTTACGGCCGTTTGTTTTATTACACTTCAATATTTTGTCCTGGCTATTTCTCTATATTTACTGGTCTTATTGCATCAAAATGTTCCATAACTGATCAGAACCACGTCTAGTTATGCATATTGTCGTCGCATATATGTTTGATAAATTTATTGAAGTTATTGCCATTTGTGTTTTACACTTATAAAGTTTTCTGCATTATTTCTCTGTAATTATTGGTCACATTTGAACGTAACATTTAAAATCTTATCAGTACCAGGGCTAGGCATATATAAATATTGTCATGATTAAGTCGTCTCATACTAAGCCACTGTTTCAAGCAGTATCTGGCAGTATTAATCACATTCAGTTTAACTGGGTGCATAATTATAGAACATGAAATGATATATATGTATCATAACTGTGGCACGTTTTCCCTATGAACACAATTATATGTGTTTCATGAATCATATTAACTGTTTTCCATTATTTTCAGATATCATAGATGATAAATGTGGTTGTTCCACGAAAATGATTCATTGCCAAATGGAGATTCTGGCTGAGCAGAGGCTCACCAGAATTGCAACCGAGGGGACTCGGTTGGCTATGGAAGGCATTAATAAGTCAATACAACAATTTGTGTTAATTCAGCAAAATGCCATTGTGGAAGGACTTTTAGGGGAATTATCATAATTAGTTTTTTCGTATACACTTAGTCCCACTCCTAACACAACTCGGCTATTAATGGATATACAGCACTTTTTTAGGCTTCTTTGGGAGAGGGTCCGGGTCTGTTCAGATTGGGAATTTTCGCTTCGAGACAACTTGAAATTGGGAATGTTCATGAAGCAGAAAGGCCAAATAAAACCGAACAAGGGCCGTTACAGATGGGTGATGCTCCCCGTTGGGCTTTTGTCACAGAAAAAATGCTCAAAAAATATGCAAAAGAGAGTTATTATTCTTTGCCACTGAAAAACCTTGTGTAATCACTAGAGGTCATAATTTTGACATAATCTGTATAACACTTGGTTACAATGATCAACTCAACAAGATCTGGGTTAAGATTTATATTAGGTCATCTTGGCTCAAAAATTAGTTCACTAGATCAAATCATAGGAAATCCTTGTGTAATCACTAAAGGTCACTATTTTAGCCCAATCTTTATGAAACTTGGTCACAATGATCATGTCAAAAAAATGTAGGTCAAGTGCGGGGTGCACTTCTACGACAGATAAGCGACCTAGCGTTGTTATTTAGTTGCTGCTTTATTCTGATCATTCTAAACTAATTAGTAAATAATTGAATGTTATTGAACTGTACGATGCCTCAACATAACAATAATGAAAACAATAGATGTTTGTATAACACAAATGCCCCAATGGCAGCCCAATAGTAAGAAATTGTAATGGTCACAATGACCTTTGAACTCAAAATCAATAGGGGTTATTTACTGTTGATAACCAACCTACATGCTACGTTTGAAGATCCTAGGCAAAGCGTTCTTAAGTTATTGAACATTAACCATTTGGTCTACCAACAGACCCTCTTCATAGATGGGGGGCATAATACTAGGGTTGCGTTAGGAGTGTGGCTAAGTATATATTATGTAAACCTAAATACATTCATAGGACACAGATGACCCTACTTTCCATTTCATTATTTAAAGGCCATAACACTACTGATTTCACATGCTTCTGTACAATTTTATACATACGTAATATCACTGCAGTGTGTTGATCCGTTGAGCCGTATTACCTCGAGTTGCTTGTGTAATGTTGTATCTCACAAGACCACTAGGTCGAGTGAGATGCGGTATGGCGCAAGCAACGAGAGGTAATGCGGCTTAACGGATCAACACCACCGCAGTAACATTCCTTTTATTATATACCTTCAAAAGTGAAAAAGCGCTTTTACGCGCGAAAATGCGTTTAATGTGTATACATTGACGTCATGAACGCCGGCATATAACGCGACGCCCATTCATAAAAAGGTCAATGTTGACGTCATTGACGTTGGCATATGTTCGGCATATAACATGTCAGACATGCATGATACGGATTCGAAAACCAGACATGTATGATACGGAAAATGCAATTTGTCGCGTTGTATTCCACTGCGCTTATAGGCCTGTATTCGTGACAATACATTGTTAGGTATATAATAAAACTCTATATCTGTTCTTTTGTTTTACATATGGGTGGTTTCAATAAGAATGAAGATATTTCTTTTGGTCCAGGTTACATGTATAATATGAGAGTGTAAGACATACTTCTGTGGTCAGGATTTGTGTTTCAATGTTGTTACTATTGTCACCGAGTGTTGGCTTTATTGGATTATTGTCAGTGTCATTTTCTCAAAGGTTTCAACTTGAAACTCAACATAGTTATTCGCCATCAAAAGGGGAGTCCATACTGACAAGGCTAATTTTACAAGTTATTTGCCCTTGTTTATCTTAGAATTTTGACTCACAAATAAGCCAGGTCACTATCAAGTACTAGAGAGAGTCCAGCGTACAGCACTCGTAGGCGGTGCTCTTGTTTAATTGAGTTGAATTCAATTATTTTATTACTTACTGATGTTATTATCTTAATAGTTTATTAGGCAATTACAGTACATGAAAATTTTACTGATTCCCATTGTTTTTTCATTGATTTATGTCATTTATTATATAATATTTATTATGATTGTTTATTGATCTTTTTTGACAGTTGAATGTCTGTGGCTCTTGACATAACTCATGTCATCTGTGTAAATTGAATTTTAGATCAATATGTATTTTCAAATTAACATTTCTCAAAAATTGTTGAAGGTATAAATTGGAATATTGTAAGTACTTCATCATAAGAACATGTGAAAGGGCAATCCATATTATTGAGTTGTTTGCCCTTGTTTGACCTGTCTTGGAAATTGCCTTCATTTTTAGCTTGACTGTTTTAAGAAAATGGAGAGGTATTGTACCATTTTTCAGCATCACAAGTATGGCTAAGGTTTTTGGTGCAGGCTACTATGTTTGACCATATATTACATGTTATCCATTCTATAGCATTGAAACTTATGTTTGTTTACCAAAATTAGTCAACAATACTAAACAAGTGTAATAAATCCATTTTGATTTTAATTGGGAGTTATGCCCCTTTTCAATTTATGATTTTCTGGTTTTAAGTGCATTCAGACCAATTATCTCAAATACTATCAATTACAAACATTGCATTGAAACTAAGTTGTATAACTTATAGCCTGTTTTTTAACTGAAATTTAGACGAATGGCTGCTAATATTCGAGCTCGCTGTCTTACGAACATTAAATTTTTGCTTTACCCGTCAAAGGTTGATTTTTTTTTCATGTTTATCGAGTATTTAATTATTGAATAAAATCTTTTTATTGTTGTTGAAATACGTGTTGGCACTTGTTTGTCATTTATGCCCAACCAAATCAATTAAAAGTTCATATAGATTTGCCCTTTTCCTTCCGTCTGTACCAAAATGTTTTGTCCGTTAGACAATTCAACGTTGACACTGTAGCACGTTCAATTTATAATTTTCACCATTATCTCAATGAAATCTAGTTCAAGTTCGAAGTTGGTTCATGTGTGGTCACTAGGTCAAATAACAGAAAAACACTATGGGTGCCACATTTTTGTTTCAATCTTCGTGAAGTTTCGTCAAAATGTTTATTTTGATGATTTTCAGGCCAGGTACAAAGTTGGGTAAGGTGAATCGCACAATACCTGTGATCACATGTCTGATGCTTCAACTACTACTACACTGCCATCACATTGCCTTGATTATTATAGTGATTGCCCTGTCAGATAAGTGTGAAAACTTCCACTGGTGTATTAAATACAGGTCTTCTATCAAAACATACAAATGTATTTAAAAATTTGCTCATGTTTAGCAGGTGATCATTTAGTTATGAACATGCTTAACTTTTACCACATACAGGGCGTTAGAAACCGTTTTTCTCAAAATTTTAATTTCATTTCAAGTTTTATTTGAGCTAAGTATGTAGTAGACAATTTTATTTTTTGCTGTAAAAGATTTATATCATACCAGATAGATTACAACAATGGTAAAACCCCTCTGGATTTTAACATGAAAAAATTACATCCTTCTGAGGTCAGAAAAATAAAACTTCTGAAACTTAAACATTGGGAACAAACTTTTTTTACACCCTGTATATACACTTGGTCGCCAAAAAAAGTATCCAATAAGAAACTTATGTTTCGATTGACCCCTCTGTTTTGACTTATTTTAACTTAAAAAACAAAATTTGTTATATTGTAACAATTGGACAATAGCCAAGACATTCCAATGAAAAATTTACCAATTGAATCAACAAACAAACACATAGAATGGATACTTTTTTCATTTTGCTGAGTATACTTTTACACACACTAATAACTAATGGATATTGTTGAAAATACAAATAGAAGTCACACTAGTTTTTGCCTTTGTATTCTTCCTTTACAAAGAATTACAATAAAATGACTAAATATCACTTGCTCATCATCTTGTGCAGACTGTCTCTAGATCTGAAAATACATTAGTGGATTCAATTTTATATCCTGCACTCAGACATGTTGTAAGCAAAATAAACAAGAAATATCACTGAATGTGATGATTAACCCCCAGATACTGCTTGACACAGTCACTGACAACTAGACTTCACGCAAACGTTCATTGAAATCCAACCAAAGGTAAGAAAGCCTTTAAGGAAAAGTGTAGACAAAATTTATAAGTGTAAAAAAACAAAGGGCCATAACTCCCTTACAATTGATCCGACCAACGTGGGCCGAGTATATGCCAAACTAGACTTGGTACTGATCATTCATGCAAAGTTTCATTGAAATCTGAACCTTGGTAACAGAGAAATAGCGTGGACGAAATTTGCACGGACCAACCAACCATCCTCAAGCATGACTCCAATATAGCCTCCATATACTATGTATCTGGGGATATAACAATAAAAGACCGTAATACAATACAAAGTATGTTGTATTTAAAGGATAAATGCAGTTTTATGTCTCCTACATACAGTCTGGGAAGACACATGACTACTGTAAAATCATTAATATTTGTTGGGATTAAATTTTGTGGATAAGCTCAACCACTACATTAAATCTCGGATCAATAATATAGCAAATAGTATACCAAGCTTACAGCGGTTGCTTTGCTGCTTAATGACATTTAGATTTAAGAAATACATGTAAGAAATGTAATGAATATGTATTTGTGTTTATCATGGAACAAGAAATATCACTGAATGTGATGAATACCCCCAGAAACTGCTTGACACAGTCAGATATGCACAACTAGACTTAAAATTTATCTGACCAATATGTGCCAACAATATGCACTACTAGACTTGGTATTGATCATTCATACAAAGTTTCGTAAAAATGAGACCATTAGTAACAGAGAAATAGCGTGGACAACTTTTAAGTGTAAAAAACAAAGGGCCACAACTCCCTTAAAAATGATCTGACCAATGTGTGCCAATGATATGCACAACTAGACTTGGTACTGATCAGTCATGCAAAGTTTCGATGAAATATGACCAATGGTTACAGAGAAATAGTCCAGACAAATTTATACGGACCAACCAACCAACCTTCCTCAAGCATGACTCCAATATAGCCCCCATATACTATGTATCTGGGGGTATAATAAAGCACAGTCACCAGTTTGGGTGCATAGTAATTACATCACGAGTATGTAGCACGAGTGATTTAATGTACACATCAAAATAAGTCACTGTGCTTTATTCTAGATAAAAGACAGGTACATAATCATTATTTCTATTTTAACATAGCCAATATTCTGCATTTGACAACAAATCATGACACAGTAACAACTTCACTATTTTCTTCCTCTGAATGCTATGATGGTTAGTAACTCGGTTTTATCTGTAATTTATGCACATCTCAGTTTTCCATATATTTTATATAGGTGAAACTGCTGGTTTTGTTAGAATTCTAAATAATGCATACAAATACAAAGTCCATACCTGTCTTTGAAGTAACCGAACCAAATTATTTCTTGCAGCCACAGCATTACCATCAATTGGCTGTTGCAGAGCTTGTAAATTGTCATCCACCTGCACATCCACAGCTTGTGGAAGGGGCACATTTCTGTCTAGGCACAAGTTATTTAACTTCATACATGATGTTATTACAGCACAAGCTTTTGTAGGTGAAACCATTAAACAACCTCCTGATTTATGCAGACATCTGAAATAGGAAAAACATAAATTGTTATACCAAGGGTGTATGAAAGTCTTAAATCAGCTTATTTATTTTCAATAGAGATTCGTTATAAAATCAGCAATGTACAGGGTGTCCCATAACATGGTACACCTGTTGAATTTGTCTTTCAAGTTGCTTGGCATATGGAGATAACTAGGTTAGGCAGCAGATGAAACCGATGAATATTTTTTACAATTTAAGTCAATCAGGCTGTATTTCGAGGAAATTCAATAATGCTATGTACCTAAATCTGGATTTGAGGACACCAAATGCCCTTTCGACCACTACTCTTCCCCTTGAATGAAGGCCATTATATCTTTCTTCTTCTACAGAGTTGGGGTTAATGAATGGGGTAAGAAGGTTTGTCCTAAGTGGGTACCCACTGTCACCCAACAAAGTTCCAACATTGTTTGCAGCAAGATGTTCCTGAAAAAAGCAAAGATAATGACACATCACGTGATTAAAATAAAAGAGTAAGCAACGTTTCTTTAAATTTGTAAAGAAATTCTACAGATTTTTTCAATTACTGCACCAAAAACATTAAACCGTGTTTTAAAAAAATTAATTATCACGGTCAACAGAGTAAGGTGATGCTAGATGACCTGTTGTGATCGTTAGATGGTGCTCATTGAACGATCATAACAGCTCTTTTTCACATATCCATGTTAACCACATGTGTAAGAAACTATATCACAAAAATACATATTATGACTTTGGCAATATTTTTAATTCTTATAAGTATTCACACATTGCTAGAACGGTTCAACCTCTGAAGAGCAACACCCTTAGGCAGCTGGAAATATTGGCTGTTATGCATGGGTTGTTGCTCTTCAGCAGTTGTCACTTTATAGAAGTTTATTTTATAGTAAATATCAGCGTAGGGAAATTTTGAAAGTGTTGTTATAGGAGGTGGTTGATAAACAGAGGGTTGCTCTGGAGAGGTTGCACTGTACATACCTTTAAGTTACAGCTATCAAATATAGAGGCATCATGCTGGGAACCCGGCCACTTAGCCACAACATTCAAGAATCTAAAGAAACAATAAATGGTAGCTGAGCATTACATAATTTTCACGTCGTTGATTTTGAAAATTGGTTACTTAGAAAAAACTGATGATGATATGCACAACCTGGCATGGAACTGATATGTCAACCCAAGTTGCATTAAAGGCATATTCTTGAGCATAACACAACCGCGTATGCTTTATTTACGTTATTATTAATGATTGTTTTGAATGAGAACGTACAGCATAAAAGCATGTTATGATGACGCCATGAAAGCTAAATAATGTTATAAATTCCATTTATTCTCAAAATATGTGGGAGAAAACAAATCAATCATGAGACAGTCAATGTAGGATATACGGAATATCACTGCAGTGTGTTGATACGTTGGCCGTATTACCTCGAGTTGCTTGGGTAATGTCGTATCTCACGAGACCCCTTTGGATGAGAAATCCTTATCATACATAAAAGCTCATGATGGATTCTTATAATCTACCCTAAAGTTTAACAAACAAAACGGACAACCTGTGCAAATATACCACACATTGTGAATGAATAGCACCGTGGGTATGAAGAAGGGTAAATGTTCTATGTATGAATCAACCAAGTTATAGCAATATTATGGCACAATCAACAAGCATACAAAACTATAGCAGCACTTCTGAGTATGACAATTTAAGTTATTGAATAAAACACTTGCTTACCTTAACTGGCCATCAACAACAGCCTGTACGTTCATCGCATGAAACCCTTTCCTGCACACATATGCAGCTTCATCTGTAGTAGGGGCCATTATTGGAACTAAGGTCCCATCAATTGCCCCTACCACATTTGGTATCTTGCACTTCTAATAGAAGTCGAGTTTCACTTCTTTCAGCTTGGCATCTGTAGAGGGAAATCTAAAAGAAGCAAGTGAAATTTATTGTACTAAAGTTATAATATTTAAAACATAGTAAAATCTAAAATGATCTACATTGAAGCTCAAATTAATATATTGGGCATAGTTAATTGCAACAGAAATTTATCTTACATCACATAAAACTTGTGTGGATCCAGATATGATTATGAGTACTTAGTAACGTATTTTAAAAAGTTTAATGAAAACGTTTACAAAAGAACGTGTTCAATATGTATGTATGTACAGAGACCTTATGAATTTCAGCTTATTTTGGTCATATACTGTAACACAATGTCAAATTAAAATAAAGTTTTCATGTCATATTGACATTGTCAAATGTTGGTCATACAACACATCCTACATTGTAAATGCTAGTTGGTGAATTGGACAATCAAACTGTTCCAGTGGACATACATGTTACACACAAGCTAATGTATGATTTGGTCTTGATTTATATGCCATAACTATGATACATATAGGATCTGTCAAGAGTTGTCTTTAGAGATCAACATTCCTTAATCATGTCTAGAAAACACATTGACAGGTCATTAAGCAAGCCTTTGATCAGGGGTTCCACTAGCTTATGAATCTGAAGGGTCATTTTAATTTGTTTAACAAAATGTTCAAAATAGTCAAAATTAAAACTCATGAGTTTAAGAGAAAATGACCCTTCATACCAAAATCTTGAGGGTCAAAATATGATTTTACGAAAATTTCAAGGGTCTACTCAGGGGTCAAATAGAAAATCTATTTGATTGAAACTGCTTTTCTCCAATTTTAATATAGTGTTAAACAGTAACACTGATCATTTAACACGAGATAATTTGTGTCTTTAGATAGGGTGTGCGATAAATTGATATAATAAATTCCTGTGGGTTCGTATGGCAACACTCAGTCAATATCCTCTATTATATTATACTGCACATTGTAATATCATATAACTCTCAAATTATGTCAATATGCTGGTACTTTTTATCGTATAAAATACTGCTCATTCATTGCCTCATTGGATGGCAAATTTTTTATATGAAAATATACATGTAACACCATTTCTCCATGTTTGACAAAACTTTGATACCCACAAAAAAGGTCTACCTGATGGTGTCCAAATTCTGGTTGATGGCAGCCACACACCTTGCAATGATCCGACATACGGTACTTCGGCTGAGGCCTTGGCTGTCGGCAACTTCTGAGTAGAAGTCACCTTTGGCCAAATACCTCAAGGTGACCAAAACCTAAAAATCAAGTAGTGTAAAATTTTAATACATCAAACAGACAGTCCATATAAAGAAAAGTAAATCATGACAGACTCGCAACACCAACCTATAAAGGATTAACCCTTTCGCTGCCGACGTCGAAATGCCAAATTACGTCGACAGTGCCAAGCCTGTTTTGACGTGAACAAGTTGACGTCATTATATTGACGTTCAAAAAACTGCGCGGTATGGCGCACGTTACAACATAATTAGACGATAATTAAAGCGCCGTGTATGCATTCAAGATATGTATGTTTTAGTTTAAATATAAACACACAAACTGAACAAAATGACATAAGCCTGACTTAATTAAATCTTTCGAATATCCATAGTTTAATGCATATTTTATCCTAGGAAAGTTTTTCAAAATAATTTGTTCCAGTAAAAAAACATGTTACTTCATGAATAGTTACACACAATATGAGCACTCAAACCCTGTAAATAGTGCATCATAGATGCCTTAATTAACATGCGTTCGGATCATACATAGAACTATTAATCGAATGATGTGCGAGTATGCAGTCGAAATTTTAAAATTCTTTTAAATCTATTACGTATTTAACATACATGTACCATCGTTCATGATATTCTGCTAAAAGCCGCTATGAACTGTTCGCCTTAATGTAATGTTCAGTTCAATCAAGAACGGAGTAAATAAGCTAGGGCCCCTGGTTTAATGATTTTGTACTGTATCTAAAAATTGAACTAAAGGATTGGGTACGAGTACATATAGCCACGGCCATGTTTTAGTAGATAAAGTGCGCTGGATTTGTAACCCAGCAATCCGGGTTTGATTCCCGGTCGTAAAACGTTGACAACAATATTCATATTGATTTTCCTCCCCATGTTGAAATGTTGTTGGTTGCTTGTGGAATGGTAAGTTGGTGTTTAGTACGTGTTAGGGTAGTTTGGGTGACACTGTTAGAAAACTGGTTAGGAGAATTGGCCGCCGCATACAACATTTGTTATAAATCTCCTCACATAATATCAACGGAACCATAGCACCTACAATTAATGAACATTTTCAAAATATTATTTTGACACACATTGGTACTGTGTTTCATAGGGATTACAGTGGATGTTTACAAAGCACTCATATATACGAGAAGGGATTTGGGTGCGCACGAAAAATAGGTGCCTCGTAAGTCAAATTGGCTGTCCCTTTCAATAGGGGTGACGCTATAATAAACAAAAACTTTACCTTTACTTTTTATATTACACCATATAGTGTGACTTAGTTTACTTTTCAACGAGTGTGGTGTAATGTTCTCTACTCATTGTAGTGCGACTTGTTTGAGTAAGCACTGCAACCCACTTCATTTCATTCAATTAATATTTTACCAATACAATGTACATGTAATACATTCGTCAGTACATGTGTACTAGTAAAGAACACAAAAATATGAATTCATAAAACCTAATCAACACTACAAAGGGTGGTTGCAGCTTACATGTATATATTTAATTTTATTTATGGTTGGTGCTCTAGTTCTTGTCTTCTTCGTGTCTTGGTGATGCGATAAGCAATCCCTCAGTATGGCGATACAGTTTCACGGTGGTCGCTTGGGTATTGCTCTTGAGTCTTGACTATGGACTGAGACGACACTGGTTCGAATCTCGGCCGTGGCACTTGGTCATTTCTTATAGGCTTTTCAGTCAGTGTTTCCTATCCTATTACAGATAACTCACCACGTGTGTATCTGTGATGTTCACCGGGTACGTTGCTAACTTGCTGACTAATTCCATACCAAATGGTCTCCTCGTTTAGCGTCCATCCTAAGTTCGTAACATATCTAGCTATCCTGGGAGATCAAACGAAGCCCTCGAAAAAAAAACCAAGTCATACCGACTACTATCCTCATCATTATATGGCTAATAAATATAGCTTTTATGCATTGTCAATCATAATAACTTACTGAAATAACTGAAAACGTGATTGTGTGGGAAAAAATACTGAGCTTAAATTTAGAGTAAATATTTAAAAGTACACACAATCTTTACAAATCTCATTGAATAAGAGCTAAGAATACGCTAAAATGATAAACATTTATTACTTAAATATTGTTGTTTTTCCTTCTCAAGACGCCCAAACCTATCAGTCCGCGGACGCTAAACGAAGAAAAATTTGGAATGGCCAAATGAGTCCATTCGAAAAGAGATAAGGTATTGAACCCTGGCTGACCACGCACTTACGACTGTGACGTGTCTCATAAATTATATCTAGGAATCGAACTTTGTATGTGTGACGATATAATTAAGCGATTGGGGAGTGAATTAATTTTGTATGGATGTAATGTTTTATGTCGTAGGACGAGATAGTGATTTCCAATTTGAGGTAATAAGTTCAACGCACAACATCTTTTTAAGAAGAATGTTATATGCATTTCTGATACAAACGATTAGTTTAAGAAGTAACTCGGCTCTTTGCGGCCTTCGTAATACCGGTAGCATCATCTCGCAATCTCGATTTAATTAAACGCGAAGCATGCAGGAAATCAAATTAGCTCCCCCAGTTTACATATCCCGTACAATACCACTTCTTTAATGAACTGCTACTATACTTACAGTCTAGAATAAGGCCAGCAATTTTGTACGAATATAGCGACCATTGGGCGTAGGTCTAAGATCGAGACCAGGAATTAAGACCTACTCCACTGATAATAAGGCGTGACTTAGATATCCACGTATAGACCCCATCCCTCTGGTCAAACAATGACATTCATAAAATACCGATCGAAAATACGCTAGTACTTCAAGACAATGAATACGTGAATACTCGACTCGGATAGCGCTGGTTGAAGATCCAAAGCTCGCTCAAAATTAATAAGGATCATCACCACTGAATCTAGAACGAATTAAAGTCAAGGGGGCACTGGATGCCTACTAAAGGGGCCGTTGAACGAATAGCTAATGTATTTTGACCAACACAGGCTCATGCTAAAGTAAGGCTTACTATAAGGCTTTATAAACAGTAGGTCTATAGCACTTCCACTGGATAACAGAACAGATGAATGTGCCTTGGATCTGTCGCTTGGTTAAGACCGAATACTGTCTGTTTTATGGTTGAGCACAAGTCTAAGATCGAGTACAAACTAAGGACTAGAGTTGAAAGCCTATGATTGGGCGTCAAACAAACAAGTGGCACAAAAAGTACGTTGGACATAAAATGAAGTTCTATCTTTATGTGCGTAAATTGATCACATATGTTGTTTTTTCAAATTTATTCCGAGGAAGTACCTCATCTATATGCTGTCATTCATAATACAAATATGCAACTAAATACATCCTACATAAACTGTTCATTGGTTGGTTACTTATTTGGGACAGTCATAATATAGTTAATGGATCTAACGTGCGTTTAAGAACATGGTATCCAGTGTGATAATAATCGTTTAATTAGTGTCGGGTCTTGTTTCAAAGACGTAGATCTATATGGATGATGCACAATATATTTTGTTTTATTTATAATTGTTGAATAACATGTTCCACAGTGAACTTCCAACCCGGTGCCTAACTTTTTAGAAGAAAATATGAAGCAGAATGTGAAGACCGATATGATTTTTTTCACAAATGTGCGCAATTGTACTATTGATCCCCGGAAACGCCATGGCTGGACCTTCCTGTGTGTTATTTTCCCGCGGGTCGAGTTCGTGATTAAGGGGTACAATGTTATATAGAACATGTATGATAGCAGGCAATTTACGACATTCGTTTCAACAATATAGAGCCCTATATATATCAGTAAAGAAGTCGAGTTTGCTTCATTAATTGGTTTGACGTCATACAACGTTGCGTTGAAAATTAGCGTGTCTTGTGTGTATACAAGTATTACAAAATATACATTCATTTGTTAATTATTCAATGGAATTGTACCAAACTTTCAGTAGCAGACAATTAAACTCTATAGATTATGATTCTTTCCATAGTTTATGCCTAATTAACGATATCCCGTGCCAAAATGGAGTGAAAATTACGTAAATTTCGTAGCATAATTACTGAATATCAAACACGAATATGTAATTACTTTTGCAATCAGACAGAAGAGTTGTCATTTTTCAACTATTGTAAATAGTTTATTTTTGTGCAACCGTCTATTAACTGCATAATTAATCACTTTTCCGGTGGTCACTTTTGATGCGTGGTCCGCGAAATGGCGCCAATAATAACGTCGTCAGACGCATGACGTCATGTCCGAATTCCACCGGAAATGACGTCATAATGTTTTGACCCCTACTTGTTTACATCTTAACCCGTTCGTACGATGTTTAGATGTAATATTTCAAGGTTCCTTATGTGCATACAAAATAGGCCCAAAATAGGCCCGCGGCACTCAACGTAGTATAACAAAATAGGCCCAAAATAGGCCCGTGGCACTTGGGGGGTTAAACGACCATTTGTTGACGTTCACTGATGTGTAAACACCCGATCTGATGCAACACATTGAGTAAAGCCCCAAATGGTCGTTTAATCCTTATAATTCCAAACTGACGCTCAATCACATACATATCAATGAAAATATTGAATTTACTCCCGCGCTTTTTAAAAAATTTGGCTTGATTTAGTGACGTCGTAAACGTGACGTCACCATAACGTGACGTTTGGTGAATTATGTTAGCTAAGCAAAATGTGTTTAGATACTTTGTTCCTTACGTAAACACTAAATCAGGGGATGAACATACATGTAGGTAATATTCTATGTCAAATTTACGCTATAAGATCTTGTACAGCTGTGATAGGCCTTTGCAGTATGACTTATTCCACACACATTCGTCTAGAACGTATACGTCAGTAATGCTCGAGGGTCCACATTAGTCAATTAAGTGAAAACGGAGGTTCACTGATGTGTAAACGTCACGTCTTAGCCAATCAGAATGCAGGGATGTGCTGATTTTGGAATTATTATAATATATACATGTACTAATATTAAGCAATAAACCTATACTGTTGTCTATACGCCGGTCTATACAGCCCAATTATTGGGCAATACATGATACTGGATGGTGTATTCCGACCGTAATATCTGACAGTGGTCTGTGACCAGGTACAATTTGATTTGACGCTACACTGCTACAGTGTGACATACTGTATGTGTCAAGTTGGTTTGACGAACGAAAGGTCAAAGATCTAAATGTGTCTGTCTTGAAAGCAGTAGATCAAAGGTGAAAATCTGGTACAACAGCGAAAAAACATAATCACTGTATCATAGTGTATGACTTATTCGGGATACTATAGGGCCAATAAATCAACTTGTACAGTATGACTCCATGGGTCGCCCCCCATAATACACTGAACAGTACTACAATAGTCTGAGGTTGGACCGTCTTAGTTTGACAGAATTTAATAATCAGATAATAAGCAGCAGGTTGTACGTTGTAAAAAATCCACAAGCATAAATGGTATTGCCTGCCTTGTGACCTTGGGGAAGGGTTATAACATATATATAGTATCACACAAATTGAATAAAAATGAACTTATCCGTTTAAATATCCATGTATTATTAGTTATTTAGAAGGACATCTTTCTTCTCATATTCACAACAACATGCCGTATATTAAGGTCAAGGTCGGTGAACATGTTGATGATATGATCGTGAGAATAGCTCGGCATATCTCGCCAGTGCAGTATCTATTTCGATTTTCAACACAATTTTGTAACTGTGGTGTTTTTAATAAACAAACCTGTATTAACGGAGCAATTGGACGACCTCTGTTGTCGATCCTAGAGATGGACGGTTCAACCATCCTTACTATGTGATGAATCGTTTCTTCGTCAAAACGAAAACGCGTGAAAATGACCTCGGGTGACAGATTTTCCAATCCTATCCTTTCTCGGAACACCCGAGGCCTTCTAATAGCTCTTCTATGTATATCAAAAATCATTATGGGGGCAGCCATATTGGTTACGATTGCAGACGATACACTAAGAGAGGGTCGAGGCTCTCGTAAAGTTACGAGAAATTCTGGTGCTATTTGCGATAATCTTAGTTACGATAATTTCTATGAAACGCATTTTACGAGAAAATTTCTCTTACGATAATAGTTACGATAAGATTTGCTTAAGATATGTTTATGAAACGGGCCCCTGGGTCTTACGCATGACAAATCATCCTGATGTGGTAAACGTTTGTACAGGGTATTATAAAAATCCAATTAGAAATGACATAGATACAGAGCGGAAACGAATCCAATGCCTATTTCAGCCTTTTAACCTTTGACCTCAAAGTGTGACCTTGACCTTTTAGCTAGGGACCTGGGTCTTGCGCATGACACATCGTCTTGGTGTGGAAAACATTTGTACCAAATATTAATGTCCAATAAGATATGACATATAAATGTAGTTACAGAGCGGACACGAATCACATGCCTATATGAGCCTTTTAACCTTTGACCTCTAAGTCTGACCTTTGAGCTAGGGACCTGGGTCTTGCGCATGGCACATTTTCCTGATGCGGTTAACAAGTGTACCAAATATTATAAACATCCAATAAGAAATGACAAAGTTACAGAGCGGACAAGATTTCACAATTTTCGAACACACGCACATACGGTCAGGGTGAACACTATATGCCCTTCCGCCATTTCATGGCGGGGGCAATGCACAATGTTCCACATACAATTGAGCGAGTAAATGATCCGCCCAATTCCTAACTGTCTCGAAAAACTAAATGAACTAGTTCCAGCAATGAAAAAGTTGAATGCCTAAGCGGAATGAACCAGTTTCAACGGCTGAAATACCTAGTTTTAGCTGTCAGAAGACATAAAAGGTTGGAAAATAACATATTAATGACCTAGTTCAGCAATAAATAAGCTGCAAGCCCTTGCCGGATGATCTAGTTTCAGCAATAGTAATGCCTTAGCTGAATGGAGAGAGCGCAACGACCTTGTTCAAATTAGATGAATGTTGAATGACCTAATTTAAACAACTAGTACGCATATCCAAGTTGAATAACCACGTTTCAACAGCAAAAAGGCCGAAATACATTATTTTAGTTGTCTAAAGTACTAAAAAGTAAAAGTGCATTTGTATGACATTCAACAATGTAGGTCTAATAAGGTGAATATCATGTATCAGCAGAATGAACGTTAGTTAGTCATTTTTAGTCCCCTACCGGTTTTTGACCGGAGGGGACTATAGGTTTGCCCTCCGTCCGTCAGTCAGTTCGTCCGTCAAAAAATCTGGATCCTGACATAACTCAAACAATTTCCAAGCTAGGTTTATGAAACTTGGTATGTGGATAGAGGGCAATAAGGGGATTATGCATGTCTAAAATTATTTTGATTCTGACAAAAATTGTGGTTGATATGGCAACAGAAACATTTAAAATGGCTTCAAACCGGTAGGGGACTTCTGTATTGCTTGCAATTCTCAATTACGTGTTTACTTTAGTGTGGAACTGTTTTCAGAAAGAGCGTTCTCAAGGAATCACCATCAGTGGACCTATGTTACAAGAAAATGCACTTTCTTTCGCCAAAGATCTGGACATCACTTACTTCAAAGCTTGAATGGGTGGTTGATTCGGTTCAAACAACGACACAGTGTCACGTTACATTCTGTCTGTTGTGAAAGTCAAAGTGTGAATCAGAGTACTGCTGAGAGCTGAAAAAGTAGACTTCCGGACATAATTAAGGATATCAGCCATGTGACATATACAATATGGATGAGACTGGACTTTTCTTCCGTGCTATGCCAGATAAATCGTTGTCTGTACGCGGTGAGGAGTGTAAGGGGGTAAGAAATCCAAAGAGAGAATAACTGTGGCATTATGTGTTAATATGGTGGGGGACTTTGAAAAGCCATTGGTGATAGGAAAAGACCGATGTGTTTTCCGTAACTTGAACATTAACAACTTACCTGTTGATTGGAGACATAATAAGAAAGCTTAGATGACAAGTGCTATTTTTATTGACTGGATTAAATTGTTTGACCGGAAAATGATGCATGCTGGACGACATGTTCTTCTCCTAGATAACACCCCATCTCGCCCTCGTGAAATTAAGTTGGACAATGTGAAATGTGTATTTCTGCTACCAAATACCACGTCCGTGTCACAGCCGCTGGACCAAGGCATCATTTACTGCATGAAACAGCAATACAAGAAATGACTTCTTAGATCAGTGATAGCTAACATTGACGAAGATGGTGCGATCGCCACAGCCGACTCAGTTGTAAAATCTGTAAGTGTGTTGTATGCCATTTAGTGGGTTGACTCATCAGTGAAACAGATTAAACGCGATACGGTGACAAAGTGCTTTCGTAAATGTGGGCTAGTGTTCAAGGTCTCAGAACCCAGTGTTGATGATGATGACGATGACAACATCCCTATTATTGAACTTATGTGAGCTTCCCAAAGACGATTAGTGATAGGTGAAGAAATGAGTGCTGAGGAATATTTGGAGATTGACTGTAGTATACCTGTGTGTGATGATTTAGGCGACAACTGGGAACAAGAACCTGTTGACGCAGTCCGTAGTGACAATGGTTTCGCCGATGTGTTGGTTGAAAACGCTGATGGGGAATCTACTGAACCGGAACCTGAACCTTAATTGATCAAATCTCATCGGTATTCTTTGAAGTTTGTGTCGCAACTTAAGTTGTATTGTTTGAACAATGACATCAAGAAATTAATTTAGCCCTTTGAATTTGCTCAGGATCGATTAGAAAGTGACTTTGAAAACTAAGTGTGAATTCAAGAAAACGTAGCTTAACAAGTTTTTTAAGTAAACCATGTGTGTGTTTAGTTTGAGTCACAATACGTTGTGAAAGATTTCCTGATCAGAACTGTTGTGACGGCTAATATGGTCATAATCATAATGAAACTTTCGCTGAATAATTATGAGTTTGTTAGCTTGTGATTATTATCCCCCGCCAAAGGCGAATTGATATAGTAATAGTATGCGTCCGTCCGTCCCATATCTTGTCCGGAGCATAACTATTGAACTATTTAAGGTATTGATTTGAAACGTGTTATATGAATAAATGGCAACTAGGAGAGGTGCAGTGACCAACAACCATAACTCTATATGGCCCAGTTTTAAAATTATCTCCCCTTCTTTAATTTTAAAATATGTTTTGTCCAGAGCATAACTCGAAAACTATTTGAGGTATTGACTTGAAACTTGGTAGGTGAATAGACATTAACTAGGAGAAGTGCAGTGATCAAAATCCATAACTCTATATAGCCCAGTTTTGAAATTATCACCCTTCGTTTAATTTTGAAATATTTTTGACATATTCCTGAGGTCGTGGGTTCAAACCCCACTGGAGCGAATTTTGTTTAAGTCTTAATGTAATAGTTTGTATTTAAATCATGCATTTATACTGTTATATGGTGAACAATATTTTTTCAAAAAAAAATTGTTTTCATCATAGGAATTTATACATTAAAGCATGAAATATTGTGGGTGGGGGTCATACAAATGTTATATCTTGACAATTTGAAGGTGGACCTGTATTTTATTCGGTCTAAGTATGTACATAACACTATAAAGAAAATAGTTGGCTAGTTGATAGTGATATATGCCCATTGGTTGTAGTTTTATTTAGGATTTAGTCATATATATTTTGTAGAATGAAAAAAAACTCACAACTATGTTGGTAATATATATGAACATAACTATCTTAAATCGCATCTTCTGTTTGTTATTGATTTTGTTTTTATTAATATACTTATTAAGCACAAGGGAAATCTTTTTTTTTTGGAACTGGCATACGTACGTTTATTTTTCAGTTAACGTGAACAATAACAACATATACATAGTTCACAGATATAAAGAATTACGATGCATGTATATAGATACCACAAACAATACACAGTAGTTAGTTGTTGGTGTTTGCATACATACAGTATATGAGTTCAGTTGCTTAAGGAATTTTTCTAAGAATGCGTATGGTATTTTGCGTTTTGCATATACTCTAGTTAAAAGATTTAGTTCCCCTTGTAATGTCTTAATTATTTCACATTTGTTAGTTCTTTTTTCACTGCAAAAATGGGTTTTATATATAGAGAAGCCAATATATGAGAGAAGTATGTTTACAAAATGATATTCAGCGAAATTTATTTTGTATCCTATAATTATATATTTTAATTTGTTGAGCGGTTTGGCGAAGCGACACATGTTAAATGTGTCTAATATGGTATCCCAGAAGTTATTTAAGTAGTTAGATTCAACGAAGAAATGTTCTAATGTATCTGGTATTCCACACAATTGGCAATTAGGTGAATTCAGGATCTTCCAGATGTGGAGTTTTTCGTTGGTTGCTATAATATTATGTATTAATTTGTATTTATATTGTTTACTCTATTATCTATCAGGGCTTTGTTAATAATAAAGTAGAAATTTATCTTTCCAGTATTTGTGTAGGTATGGTTTAATGAATTTGCGTTGGGCAATGTGCTGATAAGGGAAATCATTTCATTTTAAAAATTAAATTAAGTTTGATGATTTTATAGACATTTTTGTCAGTATAGTCCTCACATTGTTTTCGACAAATAGCAATTATGGAGGTGATCAAGCAAAACATTTTCCCTTCTATTGAACTCTGCCTGGTTCCATTTCATTAATGAAATCTTTTTTTCATTTTCCCTAACATCTCTTTCGTTCTTTTTATATTTAGTCTTGTTTCTATTTAACACCCATTAGTGGCAATCATATCAGCCATTCCGCCGTAAAGGGCTCCATTACGGAAAATAATAAAAAATAAAGTTTCCTTTAAATGGTTTGTGATACATTAGTTTTAAAGAGTAATATGGTTGAAATAATTTACCAAAGTGTAACGCACACCACTCATACGGTTTATTTACAATGTGAATTACACGGCAGTACCTTAACCATTCCGTTACGGAATATAAATAGTAGAGTGGTTTACTTCTTAAAAACATTATTCGAGTTAAAACACACCTTATTATAGGGTGCAAGTCAATTTTAAACATATTTTATCAATGATTTTAGGAATGAAATACAATGTGTGCAATACTCATAATTAATAAGCATTTATGTAGAGTTCATTAAGAACTTTAAAACATGAATACTGGTGTCATGTAAAATGCATTCATTTCGATTGCTACTTTAATCTGAACACACCTTATATCATCATTATATTAATTGCGTTAGGAACAACATGGTATTACAAATCAGAAAATCGGAAAATGTTACGGATGTACATCTTTGTTCATTATATGCTCAGGAATTTTCTTTTGTATATATTTGTTACGGAACATAGGTAATAAACCCGAACATATTAATGTACTTGTTTGACTTATATATTTTGCCATTGACGCATCAAATCGATTGAAATTATAGTTTCTAGTAGAATAAACTTGTCGACAGTTTAGTAACTTTATTACTACTAAGTCTGAACATGTAAAACGGTAAACAGAACAGAAAGGTAACAATAATGATTTGTTTAAGCATAAACTACATATCTATACACGATAAGAAGTATTGTGGTGTGTTTTTTATGTTTTAAATGCTACAAATCTCAATTATGAACTTTATTAATGGGAATTAACCCCATTCAATGAACAGTTTGAAACGTATAGTTAAAATGTTTACGATATAATTTTGATATGGAACATAGGTTACGGAATATAGGAAACATGTTCATTGTTTACATATCAAGGAGTACATTTTTATACAACAGTTAAACAATTAATAACAGTCAATACAATTTTGGTCGCAACGATTTTGACAACTGCAACTTTAGTTTCTTTTGCTATCTTTAAACTTTGCGTAGTTTGTCAGAATACTGTTTTCCTCTTGTTTTGATAGCCTGTAACACTTTCTGGCTTTTCCAACTTCATGAAGCTCATGTAGAACAGACAGACTATCTGTTTTGTTAATCCAAATCTCATCTTTCTTTGGAAGAAACTTGAACGCATTCCCATACATTTTTGTATTTACCAGCACTTGTCAGAAAATTCATATTACAATCTTCCTCGTCTTGGTCAGTTACTTTACCAATAAACCAATTGTCCTCATATACCGCTGCCACCCAGTCATTAATTTGTATTTTAACAAGAACGACAGTGTTTTCCCTTTCCTCCTCTAGATAAGTTTTCTCTACGTTCTTCTTGACTTTAACTTGTGTCACTTCTCGTGGCTCATCCCTTCAGTGACGCATACACTCTCTCTCCCACGAACACTGCGTATTTTCAAAGTCCAATAAACATCACAATAGCAGCTTAATTCTCTTATTGCTATTGTTTTCGTATCTATCGTTACCACGGCATGTAATTTCATTGTTCCAGGGATAGCTCTTGCTGTTGTTTAGCTTTCAGTTTGATTGATGCCTCTCAATATCTTCTTCTGTGTATTTTATATACTTCACTTTTGTTTCATTTGCTCTGTCAATGGTCCATTTATAAAAGTCATAGGCTATGCGTCTTGAATTGAACATTTTTGTTGCTTTACCGTCATGTCTGCCATCCGTTTAACACTAGCCCCTAAACCATCGCATGGTCCTTTACCATGTCCAGTTTCTAGATAACTTTGGTCAAGATTTAGAGGTCGACGGACATCGACGTTCTCTTTCCAAACGTTTCTGAACCTTTTTTTTTGCCCTGTTGCATATCTTCGATTTTACTAGTAAGAAAGTCTATATCTGTGTATGCTTTTCGTAGCGAGTTTCTGTATCTCTTTCGGACTCCAGTTGCTTTACCTGTGAAAGGTAATTTTACCTTTAGACTTGTAGATTCGCGAGTATTCACACTTTCAAAAGACGTCTGTGCTTTTTGTTCTACAATTGTTGCTTCTTCTTTCTAACATAATATTTCTTGAAGTCTTCCCTGCATTTTCTTCGCCTTTCTTCTTGGCTTTGGTGTGACAATTGTTGTGTAGGTACGAGGGGTGTTCGATATGTATTGTCACTGTCCTTTAAATTTTTCTATGACAATATTTAGAGGGATTCTACGATTACTGTCCAAAAGGTGTATGTTTCTATTCTATATCTGGAAAATTACATAGCCTTTCGTCAACAATTAAGTAATTTATTGAACTTAGAAGAGGGTATATTCGAGGACACTGGTCTTATGTTTATTTTAAGCTAAATTTGTGCCATCTTTGCAGTAGTTGTTTAGAAAAGTAAATGTCAGTATTCGTTAAACTGCAACTGCAACATACGATACGATAACTGGATCCTTTTTTTTCATTAGAACTTTAAATCAAAATGAAATTATTTGTTGTCTACGAGTTAGACGGTAAAAACAAGGGAGATCACTCTTATTTATACCAAATGATGCTTGTTGGTACACGCGCCAATAACTTCATATCAATTGTACTTTGATCGCAAATTCTTCTCAGAAATCAATGGCTGATGCCATGTTATTAGTTTGCATTATTGAAGATAAATTTGCATTTGACTGTTGGTAATAAGTTACTGTATGTAATGTTATAAGATTTGTTTGTTAAAACGCAATAATAATGAAAAGAGAACGATTGTCTACGAATATATTGAATGACCCTCGTACATCCAATTATGAAGTTAATTCGATGGTCCCAGTATCAGTATCCCTCATAGTAAATACTGTTAATGGTCATTATATTCCGTAACGAAAACAATATGTTCCGTAACGGACTCCGATAGTTATAATTTAAAATTCAAACGGCATTGGACAACTGTGCTTGGCTTATTCGCAGAGACAATTGTGTTGCAATTAATCTCATATATTATATAATATACAGCAGGCAATAAGATACTTAAACCCAAGAACAATATTGAGCCAACAAAAACTATGCTTCCGGGACGTTTTTCACGTTAAAAAGCATTGATGGGTCAATGAATTTATTTAATAATAATGTTATCCGCACCAACAATGATGAAATAAAAACAAACAAACAACGTCGTGTAAAAAATATTTTTCATATGCGACCAAACACTGATCAGCAAAATTATCCCATTTTCCGTAACATATCATACCTATGCATTATGGTTTTGTTTGAAATTCATGAACATATCATGTTGTTTTGTTGAGGAAGCAACAACATTTTTGATGGACAGATACGTTACAAGATGACACACATACGTGTCCATACCCGAAGAAACTATCATTTTAAACGTTCATCTGTGTAATCCTGACAACATTGTGTTTACAGCTTGACGATTAGTATTTCTTCTTTAAAACCCTTTGCGACGAAGAATCTATGTTGCAGAGAACGTTATAATTATATGAACAAAAATGTACTGATAAACCACTCGAAATGAACCAATATGCTAACATTTTATGCATTTTAACATGTTTTGTCATCATGTTTATTATGGAATAATATGAACTAAGGCAAAGCCTATTTTGAGCGGACTATGTCAGTTGTCCTACATTATTTGTAACATGCTCATCTAGTACTGGAATTTTTTTATGATGCATAACTTTACAATAAATTGTTCGGTTACGAACCTGGAGCCCGTTACATAACCAAGCCGTTTCCAAAAGGCGCTACCGAGCGTCTATGCAACGACACGCTACGAGCGGTCAGTGCTCGCTGATAGCATACCGTTTCTTAACACTTTGCTAGGCGAGTGCTACCGAAGCGGTCCGTTGCACAAAAAAGCAGTTCGATAGTGGTTTGATGCGAATATTGGGTACGAAGTAACGAAGGACGATAGAAACCTACCGTTTTAAAGTTCATTGTATAACTACATTGATTATGTGTATAAAATGCGACTTTCCTTGTTTAAAACAAGTACTTTCGTGGTTTAAACAGTTAATTGAACTGACATTGGCAGCCTGCCGCGTTCTGTGATTTTCGCCGCTGTAGTTCCAAGATGGCGGTCAGATGATTCGTAGAATGTCCGAGGTGTCCTGATTGACTTAAAACCAGGGGAGGTAATACCTCTGTTACTAAGCAACAGAGTTCTTACCTCCCATACTGCCTTGATAATTATTATCTTTTTTATGTTTTCTAGATAGGGCGTATCTAGTTTTCGGAATATTTTTAAACATCATTAAAAAATAAAAGAAAATTTATGAGCTGCCGTATATCGCATTTTAAACAACTTTTGTTATTCTATTGGCAGCCACTTCTCAGTATCATTCTCTCAGTGCGAGATGTTAACACAAATTTCCCAATCCATTAGTGAATTCGAACTCTGACCAAATCACGTGACATGTGTTATCGTAAAGCGGAACGACATCCGCAGGCCTTACGGCCTGCGTATAGTCCGCTATAATATAAAATACCACTGACTTTACTGGTACAATACGTTTGATAACTATTTATATCACATAGTCAAATAATCTAGTCTTTAAAGCAACGTACCGTATCTGTCGGCTATAGAATCGTGGCATACTTAAACCATGTGCAATATCAATATCCTTCAATACCTAACCCTGAAATTTTACACAGACACTCTGAAAACATAGAACAACATAGTGAACCATCGAAAATAGTATTTTTAGACAATGCATGGCGGTTCAAATTTTCATCTCAAGTTGTTCATCTATCTGTAGAATGAACGGATAATGTATATAGCTAAATAGGTCAAGAATATTTAGAAGACACTGATTTACATTGTTTTTTTTGGTTTTAGATATGGTTTGAAATAATGTCCGTTCCTTTGGTTTTTTAACCCATTTTTCATTGCGTTTGAAGAACGGTTAAGCAAGATATGGCAAAATAGTTCCGTGTGTTGCGTCATCCTTTCAGTAAAACATATCCAGGAAAACCTGCGTAGCAGGGGCCAACGTATTGACGCAGATAAAATGTAATCAGTTTATAAATTCAATATGAGCCGGTGGTTAAACGCTCCTTGAACGAATTCAAGATTTAATGGATCTGATATTTTTAATATCCGGCAAATGGAATTGATAAAAAAAACTCAAGGTCACAATCAAAACGTGATTAAAGAACTTCTGAGACTTCACAGGGGGTTTAATGATATCATCGTGTGTTATTGTAGAAACGAATGTCTGATGCGAGCTGTGTGCAAATGTAAAATAACAAGTCACTAAGAATTGCAAGCAATACAGAAGTCCCCTGTCGGTTTGACGCCGTGACCTTTAAATTATTGTCAATGTTTCTGTTGCCATAGCGACCATAATCCTTGTCAGAATCAAAATAATAATGCATAATAAAGGCATAATCTCCTTATTGGCACTAACCCACACACCAAGTTTCATCAATATAGCTTGGAAATTGTTTGAGTAATCAAAGACATATAACTTTAGACCTCAAAGAGCCAGACCTACTTTCATTTAATGGAAATTCCAATTTTATCAGAAAATACTCAATTTGCCTCATTCAAACAATAATTTTCTGAGTTCTATAAGAGATAGAAAAAAATAAGTTACATCATGCAGGAGAAGAAACCTAGCTCTTCAAAATTAGATATTTGTCATAAAAAAAGGATGATTAACAAAAACGTTCATGCAAAATATCAGCATCTGCTGCATGCTATTTTGCATTTTCTCACCGTTTTCAATTAAGTGTCAAATCTTTGTATATTTAGGTCTTTATACAGATTTTATACATATGTTCACTCTTTCTGTCTCCATAGCAAACACATTTTTGTCAAAATCAAAATATTTTTTGACGTGCATTATACCCTTATTGCCCCCTATCCACGTAACAAGTGTCATAAACCCAGCTTGGAAACTTTTGAGTAATGTCAGGATCACGATTTGTTGACGATCAGGCAAACAGTGTCCTACGGACGGAGGGCCAACCTATAGTCCCTCGTCCCTTCCGGTTAAAAACCGGTAGGGGACGAATAACTACTTAGCATCACCAGTTTGCGACGATACGTTATTCATGTTTGGTTTTGTCTGTTTTATCTAAACGTTTTCTTTCGCATGACAGAGTCCTTCTATTTTATGAACAGCATGTTTCTTTGTGTAGTAATAATTTTTCGTCGTTTGATATTTCCTGGTACCACTGGTGACATCTAAGGCACATCTGTCATGGCAAGTATTTAAAATCACATCCTAGATCAGAAAGTGTGGAGCACATGCGTTCTGTGAACAATATGTAAGTAAAAACAATGCGTATTGTTATTTATTGCAATTGATATCAATGAACCGATGCTGATGATGTCATTTGTCATATGTGTCTAAACCGCAAAGACACGTGATATTTATAACCATGCAGTTTTGGAAAAAAAACTAAAAATAATGACTAAAATATACTCGTATATATTATTTATACACAAGAAAGAATGATGTCCGTCCCCAGAACGTATATATCAAAAATAAAAAATGACGAAATGAGTAATTAAAACTCCATAATTTGATTAAAAACCAAATGCATTTCGCCCTTATAGGCTCAACAGGGGCACCCCACCTGATGAGCCTATAAGGGCGAAACGCATTTGGTTTTTAATTAAATTATGGAGTTTTAATTACTCATTTCGTCATTTTTTATTTTTGATATATAATATATAACGGAAAGGAAAGGCAGCACTCAACAGAAACAGCCGAGCACGAGAGCCCCAAAGAGGAACACAGAAAATAAGCACGGGCCACATGCATGTCGTCACAAATGTTGAAGGCAAACACAAAACTGAAAAAGAAAATGAATCTAGACCTTTGTGAGAACCAAATTCTATTGAATTACTAGTAATCGTATTATGGCATTTTATTTCCACTAACGATCTCACAGAACTACGACCTAAGTATTATCAAAGCTTTCAACAAGTGTTTTCTGTGGAAATGGGTCTTATCTCGATCTCATATAAACTTGACTAGTTTTAATTATATCACGAATCAATCTGGTTGAAGGATTATGTCAACAAACACGATCATTTACGGTAACCAATTCGTTCCTGCTGGGACTAATCTCTGACGCATTATCTCATATTAATAAGTCCATTACAACAAGCTCATGCCAGTCACTATTATGTTGCATTTTATTAGAATCTCTAGAAGCAGTCACCTGGTGATAGTTTTGCCTAATTGTACAGCAAGTTCAGTGATTCTTAGATTATTATATCCAAAATATCAGTAATAATTTGTTGAAAAGTTAATAATTGAGATTTATTCACGTGAAAAAGACGGATGCACAAAACATAATGGATAACTTATTAACTTTGAGATGTAATTATGTGTCTCTGTCATCCTCATCTGTTAACGGATATGAAATAAAACAAGCAGATGAATATTGTTTCAAAAACATCAGGCTGTCGGTTGGCAGTAAATGAGATACAGCTTGAAACAAATTAGTCAATGTCATGGAAGTAGACAAATAATATCTGGAAACTAAAGGTCGCGTGCTCAATGTCATAGGATGTAAAGGAACAATTTTAAGATTGAACATTACTATGCACTCGTAAACCGTATAGCTGTCGTAACCATTCTGGTTTGTGTACGTATAATAAATGACACGTGAAACCAGTTTATTATAACCTTGACTCAATTGGTAGTGTTTTTCATGTATTTGCTTACGAAATTATGGTCAAGTAAGTCGACGTTCGAAAGGTGGTATAAAGTATATATATACCTTTTTTATATATTTAACAAATAAAAATGTCGAAAATATGAAGAATTAATCCAACTGTAAATAAAAACGTCAATCCTAATGACAATGGAGACTAGTACAATAACACCAGAAAATACAACATGTGATGTTACATGTGTAGGACAAGTAGAAAACAACATATACGTGGTGCTGACTGCTGTAATGGCGGGATTATCTATATTTGGTGGCACAAGTATATGTATACTATATGTCGTCTTCAAGGATCTCCGGACACCTGGTCGTAAACTATTGTTCTTTCTAGCATTGTCAGATGCTCTTTTAGCGTTTGGTAATCTGTTAGGAATTGTGTGGTTTTTATACAGTGACTCTGAAGCCATCAACAAAAGTGAAGGTTATTGTGACTTTCAAAGTGCAATGACTATATATTTCAGTATCACGTCATTTTCATGGACTGTTATCATGGGGATTTCATTGTTTGCAACTGTTGTCCTGAACAAACAAAATTTTACACCGACGTATATGAAATGGTTTCATATAATAGCCTGGATACCTGGAGGTTAATTTACTTTTTATTTTTACTTGTTCTCAATCCATGTGTTCATTGTTACCATACCACGTAATCTTTGACATCATTCTCGCTATTTCATGGTTACGTAATGAACATTGCATTTCGCGTCATTAATGTGCTTTCCGCGGTATCTTACAAACGTTCAGACATGTCGCGGGTGTTCAGAACCAATGTATCCAACGAATACGAAATATATAATTGTTCTTGTGTATGGCACATTATTCCGCTTAGTTTGGAACAACAATTCACTTACAACCACCAATCACATACCACGTGATATGCCAACTCTTATAGTAAAACTGATATACGCATATAAAATATAATGTATTCCATAAATCTAAAATGCAATTAACTAGTATTTGCTCAATTGGGTTCGTATTACAACTATCGTGTGCATTAAAAAACAGAATGTACTATCTTTGTACCTGATACCAAATAACACATTTTATATTTTCAGCAATAATAATTGTGATTGCATTGGGCGCCGATGTGCTTGGCACTGACACGACACTAGATCAGGCAAGCTGGTGCTGGATAGACCCCAGGGTTCCACACGCACTGGTTTGGCAATTCGCAACGGGGAAATTCTTTGAGATCCTGTGCTATATTGAAACAGTAGTTTTATATACAATAATAAAGATATTTCTAGCGAGACAGGTCAGTATGTTTGTTGTGGGGCCAAACTAGCGGTGAAATAAAACCGTGAAGTATAGGGCGGGGAATTTGCGGGGATTTTATCATCTGTATGACCCTGGGGACAGGGATTTTACCCGAGGTTTGAAAAAGGCAAAAGTAATACTTTTTGTCGGGGTACACGGGGTGAGAACGTGGTACCGAAAATAATTTTAGTATTAACTTTATTGTTACTGAAACAATGCTGGATTTATTTTAAAATAATTGTGTTAAAACATAATTCATATTTTCAATTAACATTGTATAAGATTTAGTATCAGTTTAGTTTGCATTATTATGAATTCTGCCAACAAATATTTCACATACAAATTTGTTATTAAGAGCCAACGTGGATTTAGAAGTTATGACAGCCTATATGGTACAAAACTAAACTCCACGTTCGATTAGAGATACATTCGTCATAAATAAGTAGTTATACCCATTATAAATCCGTCTACCATCTATAATTCATAATTCTATTTAAAGGTTTATTAATGATATTGTTTCGCCTGTAATAAAATCGAGTGATGGAAACACCATTCATTTGATTGTTTTTTTTTGTTTTCGCTCAATCGACATTTTGTCATCGTTTATGTTAAGTAAAATCACCGGATTGGTGTGTAGAAAATGGTTGCGGATTTCCACGTTCATCATATCTCAATGTGTGCTTGGGGACTGTGGAATGTACCACGTGACATTACTTAATTGATTTATGTACAAAAGTTAAGTCGGTCACCATGACGATATAAGACGTCATAAATTATGTTGTTTAGAACGACTAAAGACAGGATCTTTTATATATGGTTGCAGTATCAATATTTATCACATTCCTGTAAAGTTTCTGCGCTGTTAAGCAAACATCCCCCCTACATTTCAGCATGTTACCAGAATCGTTATTAATTTGGTTTTATTCAAGTGATATACTAGTATCAACTAGGGACAAAGCCATTATGATAAGTCTATATCCATTGAGTACTGAAATGGCTGTACATGATATGCCAATATTGTATTTCCTTTAAGTCCAGCAAAATGATCGGAAAAGGAAAGAAAAAATCAAAGAAGGACGTCATCGCTGATGCTAACCGAAAACTGACGTTTGTTCCTTTGGTATTCATTGTTTGCCGAATTTGGGGTACACTGAGGTTTCTTATAGGGAACTTTGGTCAAGACATTGTGAATGAGCCCTATGTGACCTGGATAAACCCCTTACAGGTAAAACTGTTAACAGAAACATGGTTTAATAAAACACTTCAGTCTATAATCAATCAATAGTCATCATATCTCATCACTAGTATTATTCCCTTTGGCAGTGGCCACTCTTACACAGAGCTATTAATTTTGTTCCTATAATGTTCCTTTTTGTGTCTTTCGCGCTCTGCTGTTTCTGTTCAATGCTGCCTGATATGTTATTATCTTGTCTAGGTGATTGGTTGAAAACCTACCGTAGAGAAACGGAAAATTGTATGGCTACAAGCTAACAGCCTTTATTGAAAATTACTAAATTAAACTATTTTAAATATATTTTATGACATACGTTTGTCGATCAATCAATACACAAATGTCAAGTGTCAATTAGACAATCTTAGATTACCGGGACCACCTGCCTAACAGTAGCTGTACCGGTATACTCCGGGGATTTACCGGATGGTAAAGGATTCATACCGTTCCTATCTATACCATTCTCTACTGGATGCAATCGGAACGGTCCGTTCGGCATTTATCGCTTCCTGACGTCTACCTCCAGTACATGCGTAACACCTCGTACAATTCGTTAGAAGGTCACAAACCACTAAATAAAATTGTTCTTAGCTCAATGTAAAGTGACAATTGTCAGCCCAATATTATATCATGTTAAAGTCTATGGCCAGTTCACAGACCTATATCATTGAAAAGCAGTATGTTTCAGCTACAAAATAAGACTAAAACAACAGGGGGTCAAGTTTAATATAAGAAAGTTTTTGTTCGTCAAAGGCTGTAGACGAATTTTAACAGACGCGCGGACCGATCCAATGTGGGTTTTAGCCTACTCTACTATCGCTATGTCAAATATGCCAAAATCTCAAAATATTCAAGTTGAAACACATTGAATTTCACTCATTCAACTACATGTATACAATACCTTTAAACTCAATAAGATTATTCTAGCTCCATTTTATCAAGGCATATCACTATTTCCAGGCAAACAGAAGTTTCCCAAAGAACTATTTGAGTGTATCCGATTTTGGTCCGCGTATGCTTTAGTGGTTTATAACCAGAATCGTACAGAATTGTACGAGGTGTTCCGAATGTACTGTAGGTAGACGTGTATACGTCATGTCGGTATTCTACGGTTTATCAGGAAGAGGGGCGATAGAGCAACGCGCCTCAGATTAATTTGGTTCTTGATATCGCTCTCAGTGACTCCCGGTTGTATTACACATTTTTAAACAACCGGGACTGTAAGCCGGTCCATCGCAGTTTATCGAGGTTCGCGCCCCGGTTTCAAGGTTCAACTAGGTTTACCCCCCCCCCCCCCCCGGTTATACACGGTTTTCCCCCAGATTTCATTTAAACGACCGGGACTGTAAGCCGGTCCATCGCAGTTTATCGAGGTTCGCGTCCCGGTTTCAAGGTTCCACTAGGGTTATCTCCCCGGTTATACACGGTTTTCCCCCAGATTTCAAAGCGGGACTAACCGGAATGCCAAACCTGGACAGTGAGAACGAGGCTTAAATACGCTCATGTAACATCCTCTATTTAGTCAATGATGTATTAATCTTCTTAATATCTGTTTCAGGGTATCGGTGATAGTGCTCAAGGCTTTGCTAACTTTGTTATATATTGTTTCTCCACGGAGAGTATTCGTCAAAGAATGTTTCCTTGCTGCAAAAACAAAATAGGCATCGCAGAAATAAGCGGACTCGATTCCAAAACAAATTCGAGAGTCACCCGAAGATCATTTGTCGCAGCAACTGTGGATATTAAGGATAAAATGCAAACAACACCATCTAACGTGTCACCTGGTGTATCTTTTGCAGTTACAGAAAAGTCAGATTTTAATGACAGTACAGTAAATCTTAGCAAACCACATACAGCTGACATAATTACAGGAATATGTCCTTCTTTATCTTCAGCGAGTGTTACCAAAGGTGAACGAGTTAATAATACATACAAAGTGACAGAGGTAGACAGGCAGGGTGTAACTGAAGAACTCGTTAATGTTGTAAATGAGACGGGTGAAAGTGTAAATGTAAGTGACTACGCTGGAAATACAAGGGTCCCTTCTACTGGGCTTCTTTATGTACATAAACCTGAATATTTAGACATGAATGGTGATAATAAACAAGACAGCGTTGACGTTAGTCACGACGAGGAGTTCTTACATGAAGATAAAGCTCATCAAGCAAGTGATAACGAAGCTGATGAGAATGACAGGAATGACGCTGGAAGTCATACACATGTTGTTAGGAGTGATGGTGATAATAAGGAATGTAAAACGAATATTGAAGATGGGCAATGCAATACAAATGATAGTGGTGGTGTCTACCTTGGTACAGCAGAGACTGACCCGACGCTAGTACAGGGAGGCATCAAAATACAAGTAACGCCTCCACAATTCTCCGATAACCACTTGGATTCTATTCGCAGCGATTCTGAACCACCACAGTCTAATCAAACTACAATTGCTGATATGTGCAATGCTCGTCGTTTGTCTGTTATAGTAGACATTCATAATAGGAATGCGCCCGGACTTGTGGAAATTTCAGATTGAAACAAGACGAGTGTCTGAAATAAGAAATCTATTTTCACTTGTATAGTTGAACCACAGCATGAATATGTTACACGTGTGTGATAAAATCGACGTATGTCTCACCTGTCAAATGTATAGTATTCGTCAGCTTAGTATGGCAGAAAAACCTAACCGTATATGTCAATATCACACGTGTGACATGTTCTCGTGTTACATATTCAATCCGTGACATATACGGTTTAACATGCAACTGATGGTGTTTCTTCACAAAGAAGAAATGCCGTTAAAACCGTGTAGCGGTATATATTGATCTTCTGCATACCACTTTTCTTTCATTTAACTGAAGTTTAGTCTGCCCTGTTGGCACTCTTAGAACACAAGCTTTTTTCGAACATTGGTTTAAGCAGATTCTGACCTTTCGTAACATTGACTATAGCTATGCCTTCCACATGTGGAGAAGTTCTCAGTCTTTTGTGGAAGGCAAGCTAGCTATGTGCCAAACTTCTATGAAGTTATCTCCCTTGCTACACAGTCTAGGCTAATACATCTGCAAATAGAACTTGCCGCTGTGAGAAGTTTCTACGCGATACTACACTCGTGTGCCAAATTAAACTTGCCGCTGTGAGAAGTTTCTACGCGATACTACACTCGTGTGCCAAATTAAAGTTCACAAAATACAAAATTCGCAAATATTTTGATAAATTTATTCAGCTAAAACGATATAACAAAGGTAAAATACCTAATATCTGACTGTATTTACTATCTTTATAATAAGTAGAATGATTAATTCCTTACAAAACTGTTATGCGTGTTACTTATCTATGCTGTACATTCTAGGTTGGCAAGCAATTCTAGAATACCACTAAAAATGTACCACCAATCCACTTGATAATGTTGCCATGGTTACACAAACCAACTAATATTTCTAATTTAAAGTTGTCTATGAAAACAACATATTGTAACTTTCAGTAAAGTTTATTTGAAGAAAATCTGAATTCTATGATGAAAATAACAAGGATTTGAATATTGGTTTCTCGTTTTTTAACAAAACAAAATGACAAAATTTGCGTTGGAGTCAATGGGAACCATGTCTTGTGTTGTAATACTTTCAGTTTTACAAATTTGCCATTTGACAACCTAACATCATAATAACAAATGATATAGGCTTAAATGAAGAACAATCATTCCTTTACAATTCTGTATGATATATCAACAAATTATGAAAGTTTGTAACCATGGCAACCAAACTCATATCGTAAGTCATGAATTTTCATTGACATTCTAAAATTGCCTAGCAACCTGAAATGTATTACACAAATTATTTGTCATAAGAATCAAATCATAATTAGAATATTCTAGCATATGGTATCTCATTCTAACTTTGTAGATTTCTTATAATCCTGTTATGCAAATTAAAATACAGAAAAAATGTCAAATTTTTAATGACATTTGTACTTGTGAACTTTAATTTGGCACCTGACTGTAGTAATTAATTACACGAATAATATATTGTTTGAGAAACGGCATATAACTCCATAATAAGTATATTTCAAAATGCATGATTTTGTATAATGCAAAAAGAATTGCTCATCATATTCAGTGGCAGGTTATGTATACTTGATTGGTTGTGATGAATCCGATACTAAATTTAATAATAAACCTTTCTTTTTTCAACATTAATTCCACCAGACAAGACTCTTAAGACTTCAACAAAAGCATTGACTCACAAATACATTTTTATATAAATAATACTATAATGATGAAAAGTATGCGTATAGATGTGACCTGAATGGATGTGCTTTACTGTTGGCACAGGGTCAAGTGTTCACATCATTACTGTAGATTGGCATTTTACATTAGATAAAAGTATATCATATACGTAAGCTTTCAAATGGTATATCTTTACTTGGTTAGTTGGGAATTGTGCCATGTATGTGTTTTATGTTTTCAGCAGTTGTGCATTGTGTCTTGTACATGTATGTGTTTTATGTTTGTTGTGCTCGGTTGGTTCAGTTGGGCATTGTGCCTTGTATGTTTTTATTTTTTTCTGTGCTCTGCTGGTTAAGTTGGATGCTGCCTTCCCTGCCTGACGTTATATTATCTTTTTGTACATTAACGAACATTTAAAATAGTCTGAAACTGGGACAGATAGTATTAATTACCCATTCTAACACGATCTGCGGATTAATCCATATACGCATAGAGCAAACCAAAGCATGTATTATTACCGCAATAAAACATATCTGTCAAATTGGCTGGTACTATGTACGCCTCGTATCACGTGACATATTTATGAATAAATAAACGTAAACTTTAAAGTAAAAACTTCAACCAGTCGCGAACAAGGCAAGTTGCACGATTATCCAGTGTTACAGTTATGACGCATCTATTTTTAGAAACTCCAATATACTCTCGAAACCTAAGTTTCATAAAAACTTCTGATAATCAAATCATTTATATTTTTCATTTCATGAAATAGATACTCTATACTCTGTTATTACAATTGTTTCAATGTTTAAAATGTGTTATTTCCATCAGAAAATTACGAAGGTCGTTTTCATTAACGAGGGAGGTAATTGTATCAGCTAAAAAGCCTCTCAATTTCAGCGTGGAACTATGTTTAATGTCAAATGGGTGAAAATGGAATGCGCGCAGTTAAATAGTACGGGATATTATCGTATTTAGAATCGAAATAAAAACTCTGTTCTTGTATTTTGTCGGTGAATATTCACCGACAAAATACGCGAACAGATTTTTATTTCTTAAGTACGAGGGGTGTTCGAAAAGAAATGCAATTTACTTTATAACTTTTTTATGACTGAACCATTTACCATGAAACTCATAGAAAGCCTTCAATGCACTCTCCTTTACACATAGCACACAAATTTAACCGTTAAATTCAAGATTAAAGATGCACTCATGCACTGTAATATGGCTGATCACATAGGTTTCCTGGAACCGTACTTATGGTCTTCTGTATGTAATTTTAGTTTAGGAACTGAAAATTATTCGCATAGGAATAGGTCTACAGAATAGACTTAGTGATAAAAGTATTCTCGTGCGTGTTTAGTTCAAAAACTACTTTACAGTAGAAGCCCTGTCCAAAGAGGCATTTTCATGAGAAATGTGCATATGGTCTATTACATTAACAATTTGACGCTATATGAAATATTTCTGAAGGTTTTCATGCATACAATGTATATTGAACCTTTTTGGAACATATTTGTCCATGGGGTGTTGTTTTTAAATTGCAAGACCTTTGTGGATGAAGAAAATCAAATGAAACATTTCCATCTGTGACTGTGTGTATTTTTACAATTACGGATATCTTAGAATCCTTGGTGGCACATATATGATATGTCTGCTTCATTCTTGGTAATGATAGTGAGCGTATGTTTCACGCTTTGTTATACTACATAAACACTTCTCTTGAAGTACTGGAGGTATAACTTATATATTTTCACGACATTTAAAATAAGATGACGTTTTTGGCACCACGTAATGAACATGGTATCCAGTGGATACAAATGTTGTTAACTTCAAGAATTTTATTCCAAATGAGGAGAACTTGGGATAAACTCGAGCTTGTACGAGCAGCTAACAGTCCAACTTTTAATATTGCAGCTTTGAGACGAATACCCTCCTTTAGATCAATATGTTCTGTTTGGTTGTTGTTATTTTCAGTTGGCCACTATTGTTGTTGACTTTTAGATGCTATTGACCTACTTTAAAACATGTAATAAAAGTGTTACAATGCTAAAGACACCTTACGATGTCCTTTTATCTAAAAAAAGTTATCGTGTATAAATTTATCACTTAAATTAAGTTTAGACCTTTCTTTGATATCAAGCATAATTTCAGTCAGTTTGACGATATGTATTTGGAACGTTTTTTAACTTAGTATAAATTAGTAAATATTTATTAAACATACATTATGACCAAACTAATGCATGAATGTCAACCAAATTTTACCCAAGTGTAGACAATGGTCTAATTGGTACACATGCCAAGTGTGAAGCACAAAACCCCTACAAGTACCACCCCTCGTATTCTGAACTGTACTGTCTGCATACGAGAAAATAACGTCACGTTTCTCATAGAAAATGATATACATGTATTGGTAATAATTCATTATAAATATAATAAAATGATATATATAATGAACCTAATTATTATAATATGAATACCATATTAGTCTCCACGCGTATCCAATAAATCACAGATAATAGGCCATAAATAAAGGACTTGGGGGGAATATGAAACTGATCTCACATTGGCACACGCAGGAAATACCAAGTACCATTTTTTTCAGATTTTAACGAGTCATCCTCTACGCTCAAATCAAATCCAGGAATGAGTACAATCGATGCAACTTAATGTGTTTCAACAAAAGGTCACAGTTTTTTGTTCGAAGCCGACAGCAGTTGAGTCGGTTTCGTGCAATAACTGTAAACATTTACACACAAATATTAAGTTACATTGACTGGCACATACATCAAACATACATGCATTCACCTCGGAGCAGACGCTCAATGGAGTCGACGCCAAATCAAAACTCCACAAATATTGGCTTTAAAAGCCGATATTAGACGATTATCGGTACCGATCGGTTGAGGTGCGGATGTATTCTGTATTGTTAATAGCCCCTTTAACTGCCTAGATCATGTGTTTTAACTGTCAAGTTGGTATAGAGAAAACATTTGTATTAGAATAGTTCGTGGGATACGATCGCATTGCACTCATGTCTATATTTTAATAGTAGACTGGAGAAAACAATATGTGATGAACTAATATTATCTAGAAGTTACAGGGCTGCTTGTTAAATTGGTGGTGATGCGATCTCGACACGAGTTCTTTCCCTGTATATAATATCACTGAATGAGAGATATACCCCTATGATTTATAGTCTAGGTTTTGGCGATAACTATGGTCTGGTCAAGTATAATGGTGTGTTTACAGGATGTCTATATACGACACGGTACATTAATGCAAATGCAAACGTAATACATGTACATATACGAGCGTAGTAATTTACTATAGATAACAAAATGCGATATCGTCTACAGTCTCTGCGTAAAATGAGTAAAGTACAAAAATGTTTTGGGGAAATTGTTACACTGTGTGACAGACTGAATACACGCATATATCCATGCTACATCAGTACACGAATTATGGTTCGAGGTGTTTGAAAAAATGTTTACTGGGGTTGTTATGTAAGAAATCAAGTGGTTAGCATTAATTGCAGGGCACATTCTGAAAGCAAATGTCTACCACAAAACGGTAAAGTATAAACTATTAATCAAGTCAAAGAACTGCATTAATCAGAAAAAGTTACGTATTTGTAACTTTACATCAATTGATTAGACTGAACAGATGCCACAAGTTTGCCGATATATCAAGACTTAATATTATATATAAATAGACATCTCGCTAATAATACAGTGACTTCATGTATTAATCTGTCTTTGACGTAAGTTAGTAATTGGACAAATATCCGGCAAGTTTCAAACATTATAAGACATGTTAATGTTCAAATGACTACACTACCGGAAGCGATTTTAGAATTAAACGTCTCGTAAAAACTGCCTATTTGTATAACAGAAGGAAGTATAATTAAAGTACATATCTATTAAAGGTTGAATCAACCTACTGCCCTTTCTTATATCAAACACGTGTATAAAACAACTTTCTTTATATTGCAAGTCATTCCAAAGTCACACAGCGGCCAAATGCAGACTTTACCTAATCCCACAAACCCGACACGGGACACAACCCTCATGCAGTATACCGGAATAAGTTGGCCAACATTTTGCCGTGGACCAAGATCGAGCCTAACATAAAGTATTAACTACACACTATACATGTATAACTGTATGAACACCTACCGAATAATCTACCCGGGTATTTATGCCAACATCAAGATATTTTATAAATATACTATAAGGTTCTGCAACATCGGATTAAATCCCTGCATGTTTGGATCTGACCAGAACTTTCGTCCCATTCTAAGCAGTGCAACTGTCCGGTATTACTCTACTTTATACTTTACAACCACAATAAATGTTAAATATGTACCTAACATCTGTCGAGGCCAAGTTCTGGTTAATGTATACCGTACGTGTACAAGGTCCCGAATTCCGGAATGTTGTAATGTTGCTAGCCACCAACAACATGGACATGTTAAGTAGTGTTGACTGTGTGTATTCATGAATGGTGTCCGGCATTAACATATCTGAGCCGGGAAAGCGGATTGACTAAATCTTTAAAGCATGGTCGGCTGGTTTTGATCGTTAGATTCTACCTTTTTACTAGTGTATAATTAAAGGGAGGAAACTCGTAAAAAATAAAATAATGGTCGCTCCTTTGAGATCAAATACTATCAGAAAATCCAACCCAATAATTACAAAACTATTTTATGTTCAAGTCGGGGCTCAAACTTCAAATGTTTCCAACAGTAAATGCGGTAATGAAAGTTCTAAAAAACAATAGATAGTAGTATGTCTTGCTGGGGTAGGATGATTTTATTGTTACATTGTAAATGATCGAGCAAATCAAGGTTCATGCTCAAACAATGTTGGGTTATACAACTCTGCAGTTATATTAGGCGTATACCGATTGAACGATTCGCATGATGCATGATGAACTTTGCATAAACCAGCTATTTTTTACCATTTGGGTGACCGACACAGGTAACTGTATCATTAATAAAGAGTAAAAGAAACATTTTTTTTTTCTAAATTTTAATCTTGGAAAAGTTCATAACACAGGAAATTGACCACACAGTCACTGAGGTGCAGTTTATTTTTAATAAACATTCAATTTTCATTAATACTGATGGTCTTTTCAATATATTGTCACGTGCTAGCGGTTGCGTATTGTCTACCGACAATATATTGGTGGCGTGTGCTGTTGCACGGACAAGTAACAATAAAATAAAATGGACTCTGGTTAAGAATAATTAAAGTAAAAAACGACAAAATATAAATTTCAGTCTCTACGATTTAATATGTGCAAATTATTAATCTCTTCTCATTTATCGTAACAATTTAATACAATTATAACAGTAATATAGAACAAATAAATGTGCAATGTAGATTCAATAAGTGAATTAACAATAGCCTAAATCTCTAAAATACTCTCAAAACATCTCATAAATAACCTAAGTATATGCACCATGCAGTCTAAAATACCAGCATAAAATACCTTTTTAAAGCTATAACTATTCAAATGTATCCTTAAAACCCAAATAATGTAAAATAATTAAGCCTAAGTTGCTAGAATTAAAGTGAAAGAAAAATAAGAAAAAACAAGTCTCGCACCTATAGCAAAATAATACAGAGTCCCAGAGTATGTGCAGACCTGGTCTTATATAGCGCACCAAGCGCACCATGGCGCACCAAAACAGGTGTGCGCTTTACAATGTAAAAGCGCACAACGTCGAATGAATTCACGTAGCGCACCAATAGCGCACCATAGGCGCACCAACTCAGATGCGCGCAAAGAAACAAGATTTACTCTTTAAAAATGAATGAAACAGGTTAAAACTAATACACAAACGTTAAATACAATAAATAAGATAATAGATCCTTACATAGTTCTCGGTTTCCAATGTGTAGATGCAATCAAAATATGAGGTAAAACAGAACGAACGCTGAGAAAATACTCGGATGTCTCTAATGTCAACTACCCACAAACCACTTTACTAGGTCAAAAATACAACTTCCGGTGAAATATTAATGGCGGAAGTACTCGACACATGTTTATTTACCACAGATATAATCACAGATCTCGGGTTCATTACGTAGAGTTCAGGTAAATAAGGAATTCAGATTAAGTGGAAATGTATCAAAGATCGTAAGGATCGTAATTACCGAGCTTGCCAGTTTGTACTTTAATAAATAAACGGGATAAAATAGCCGGGTCTAAATGTAAACAAACATACATGTACATAAAGTAAGACGAATCTAGTGCATTACATTACCCCCTCCTTAAAGCTTAAAGGTCCTCCTTTAATAAAAAAATAAAGATAATCTGTGACAATAAAACTTTAAAGACTGATATATCAAAGATACTTACAAGTACTAAAATAGTGGTATATGCTACCTTAAACATCATCATATGGTACTACCTTAATAACAATAATAGAATAATGGAATCTCACATCACATCAACGTCATACTACCTTAACAACAACAAAAATGAATACTGATATCTCGTATCACATTAAAATTAATATAGACATCTAATAGCACAGTAACAAAAAGATCATTCCTTAAATAAAGATAACATTACTCTTGACAATGAAGGATTAAGACAAATGAAAAATAGATAAATATCTATAGCATCTATGGCAGTCAGACTGGACTAATTCATAAATTACATACATAATAATAGCACCTTCAGTAAATGATGATTTTAACAATAACATTCTCAGATCTCACTAACAATAAAAATCCTAAAATCCTACTAACAATAACATTCTGAGATCATATTAACCATAAAATTCTGAGATAATATAAACAATACAATTCTGAGATCTTCAAAACTGCTAGATCAATACATTCAATTTAAAAACACTCAAGTATTAAGGATGATCTCGATACGGACTAGAGTGCCTCTATTACATAGCACAATATACACTATAAATGCACAATATAACAACAACATTAACTAATATGAAATGCGTAAATAACCTTACAATTACTGACTTTCGATTTACGTACAGTACAATAAATTCGACCACCAGCAGACAGGGAATGTGCATCCTTCCTTAAACATTAACAATAAATAAATAAATATTGAGTTAAACATAACGTCATCAGTGTCAAAGCCAAAATACATCCTGTTATTCAGATAAAGTTTTATAGCTTATCAATATTTAAAACTCTCCTATTTAAAATTTATTTAACATGTAAGTCAGACAACAAGTCAAAGGACAAAACATTACTTAACAAAGAGAGCAAAATTCTCCTAATTCTGACAGTGTTCCAATAAATCTATTCTCAAAACAACTGTACTTAAAACTTTTTAAAATATCCAAGAGTCCAAATATGATAATCCAAGAAAAAGTTTAAAGGTCAGTGGCCAGAATTTAAATAAAAAACGTAATTTTATGTTATTTTGGCTCCTAAATACGAATTTATACACGAAATGGTCGAAATATGCTTAAAAGTTGTCCAAAATCATGATATTGTGCGATATTTTTTTAGTCCGTACCGAGTACGTGTTGTACGGAATTTTCCGTGTCTAAACCGGAAATGACGTAGCAATAGTGCTACACGGTTCACAAGTACGCTGTAACTGCATGTGTAAACAATTAGCTATCGTCGTATTCGCCGAATTACGTTTATATTTCGAATTGACAACTGTGAACGATTCTTGGAATTACTTTATTATTCATTTTGTGAGTGTTTATCAATAAAATATCCGTAATTTCCGGAAGTTTTAGTTGAAGTTAGTCGCGATCATGGTGCATTGTGTCGCCTATGGTTGCATGGACGAAGGGTTTTTTCTTTTTCCAAAGGACGCTATTTTACGTGAGAAATGGACAAAATCAATGAAATCCATGAGATGGAAAGACGGCAAGTTAGTGCATTTCGTACCGACGAAAACTTCAAGACTTTGCGCGAAACACTTCACGGACGAAAGTTTTACTCGCAGCCCAAGCGTGATGAGAAGTGTGGGTGTTGAGTTTAAGCTCATGTTGAAGCATGGAGTTTAAGCTCATGTTGAAGCCTGGTGCTGTGCCATCAATATATAATTTCAACAAGAATGGACCAGCCTTAACAGCAAACGAAAATGTTGGTCCTGCCAAAAGAAAAAGGACATCATATGCTGCCTATGAGAAAAGAAACGGGCAATCGGTAAGCAACTTAGGCGTCTTAGCATGTCTTTGTTTTCAGTTTTTGTTGACAACTGTAGGGGCTTTCCCTAGGGGCCTTAACCTCATTAATGAAGTATGGTTTTACCAAAGATTTTCTGTGCTTGTTAAAGTTGTTATTAGTTTGACCTTTTGAAAAATAAATAATGGCCAAATGTGTTCTAAGTGGGAACCAGTCAAGATATACCCAAAACGTTCAGCCTTTTAGTTTCATTTTCTAGTTCAGTTGTGTATAAGGGGGCTTGTGTCCTGTAATTGCTTTCAAACTTTGCATACTTGTTTACCACCATAAACACCTTATAGAACTGTCTATGCCATGTGATGAATCAGTCTTAAGTATTGAAGCCACAGCCCCCAAACCCCCGCATCGATGGCCTGTGCACCCCCAGGACTACGCAGATGGTAAAACCCCCGCCCTAAAGGTAAAATCTCGGGGACTGTTTCTCGGCTATCCCCCGCCCTTCCCAAGGGTAGGGGAGCATTGGTTCCATTGACTAGTGCGTAGCAATTGCCTGCAGTTAAACAGAATTATGGTCTAAAGCCCTTCTAATTGGCTTTAATTGCTTATCAGGCCGAACTTAAAATATTCTTTGTTTCCCCATCCCGACCCTAGCAGATTTAGAATGAGTAGGTAGGTAGGGTAAATATTTTTTTTAATTGTTTCAGTATGATAGTTATTGGTTAAAGCATAAAAATAATGAAATTTAGAATTAACTCAAAGGTAAAAATCAACAATCCTAAATTTAATCGTAAGAAAGAAGCTAGTAAACAAAAAAATAAAATTTTCACTTCCAATTTTTAATAAAAATAATATTATTTTAATTTGGGCAATAAAATATTTTGGGTAGGGCCCTTTTTAATCGGGTAGGTAGGGGATGGGGAAACAAACAATATTTTATTTTAGGCCTCATCATGTTATATATAATTCATTTATAAGAAATAATGAAAATTTATCTAAGTTTTAACATACAATAAAGCAGTTACGAGTTCGGATGCGAAGTAACTAAATCACCAGTACGCATCACAGGTAACTGTATCATTAATAAAGGGTAAATCGAAAAAATTTTCTATAAAATTTAAAATATCTAAGAAAGGTTTATAACACGTGAAATTGACCACCCGTTCACTGAGGTGCAGTTTGTTTTTAATTAACATTTCATTAATACTGGTATAATTTTAATATTTTTATATACTAAGTAATCAGAAACTAGAGAGCTTCGTCTTTAATTTGATATAAATGTTTTTAAAATCCGTCCATGAATAAGAAAATAAACCCATAAGGCTGAAATCACTTTCTTTTGTCTGGTTCAGAATAGCATTGTCGTTTCTATTGAATGCACCTCAGTGACTGACTGGACACGGTGGTATACTTTCATGGTATAACTTTTTAACTAGTTGATCTATTACAATGGGATTTTGCATGGAGGTAGTTCAAACAATGTTGTCTATGAATGTAATTACTTTATGAAGATATCGAAAGCCGATTCTTGTCTTTGATACCATGAAAATCTGACTACTTAAGTACAAATGAACCTTTCTAAGATAACATAAATTTTGTAAAAGAAACTTTTTATCAATGATACAGTTACCTGTGGTACGCATTATTATATATGTACAAGTGACTGTGCTTTATTATAGATAAAATGCAGATACATATTCATTATTTCGATTCTAACATAGCAAATATTCCTCATTTGACAACAGATCAAGACAACCACATCACTATATTCTTCCTTTCAAGCTTACCGGGTACTTGCAGTTGGATTTATTCATCCTTAACTGTGTTTTATCGTTAATTTTAGCACATCTTGGTTTCCTCTTTATGTATATAGCTGAAACTACTGGTTGTGTTAGAATGTTAAATTATATGAGGTGAAGTCACCGTCCATATAGAAAACTGAATATGAATAGTGGTTGAGCTTTTGCTTCGAGTGCGGGAGGTCTCGGGTTCGATCCCTGGCCGCGTCATACCATAGACGAAATAAAAATGGTACCAGAAATTCCCTTGCTACACGCTCAGCATAAAAGGGAAACTGGCTTCTCTTCTCTCAGTCTCATACCCTTGTGGCAATGGATAACATCAGGAATGAGGTGTCGAGAGTGATTAATATAAGTTGGAAAAACTTGTTTCACTATCAACCTTAAATAAATTAGTATAATTAATAGAGTTACACAGTGGTCGAGTCAAAAACTTTTATGGTGAAAACCCAATTATTAAGGCTTATCCAGGCATGTATAATTTCATTGCGAAACTAAAAAAATTTACCTGGTCAGACAATAGTGGAATCTTTTGCATACAAATTATTACCCCAAAAAGAAAATTTAACTCACACATTATCATAACTGGACATGAGGTAATTAGTACCGACTGATCTTGACCTTTCTGCATGAATATATTAAAAGATTGAATTATATATACAGAATATATTAATTTCCCTGAGAAAATCGTGCCATATCAATCCTTCCGATTTGTGTTTGTAATAGCGTTTTCGACATCCCCATAATCCTGTCCACTTATTATTGAATTTTTAATACCGTAAGTATTTCAGTCCATGTATTAAAACTTATAGAACTGATGCGTGATTTAATAAACAGTATATCACGGTCGACATTTGGCTGTTTAATTTATCTCGCAGTACAGTTAGCGATTTTCATCAATGAAAGTTAGGCCAGAGTTCTTTTATTTTTCTTTACTCGGACCCTTCTGTCCAATTTTTTGGCATTTTCAAAAAAAATAAATTGAAAACTGGAAAAAAAATAAAATTGCATATAATGTTTTGATGATAAATGGACCAGCCTTGTATTATTATTTCATTAATTTGTTAATAATAAGTTTTATCATATTAGTGTTTCACTAGTGTCCTAGTCTTAAGATAAATTGGCTGGTTTTTTTAACACTAGTAACACTGTTGTTGAGTTTTGATTGCTTTAAATCGACCTTCATTGACTATTCTGCCACCAGCAGCAGTTTTTATTTTTATTCTTTTTCCCTCCTCTTGTGGACTTTTTTCTGAAAAATGTCTGAGTAACTAGTCTAATAATTAAAAAATTCTGGCCTTATGTTTGTTATTGCATGACAACATGAATGAATTTATATGCAGGAGTGAGGCATTCCTATGTTTGACCTATTGAGCTTTTTAGTAGATCTAGTTTCGGGCAAGTGGATTTTTCAGTCCAAATTGCCCATGGGCTAGCAAATAATTTGGGAATTTCCACACCCCTGATATGATGTTAACGTTAGATATGATAGGACATTTATATGCAAACATTTCTTTGAATTGCGTTGCTGTTTATTTAGTTAATTAAATTTACATTCTAGCAATTGCATTCATGACTTTGTATCAATTGGAATACGTATAAATGAAAGGCAGAACTCAGTATGAGTCCTAAGTAAAAATTAGTTTGAAAAAACTCTAACTTGAAAATTCCGGGGGTGGGGGTTCTATACTAGAAATAGCTGAAGTTGTCTATAGAAACATGAAAAATAACTTTAATCATTCTGCTAACAAATTATTAGTAGAATAATGGTATGCTCACAGGGAAACATTAATTTCCATGACCGTCTGTGATGACAAATTGTTATACTATATTAAAAAACTTTGTTCTTAATTCATTATTTTATACATTAGACAGCATTAAATGTGCAATTTTCCTATTGATCATTCAGAAAATAATGGGATAAAAGAAAGAGTCCACAAATTTATCATATCATATTATATAATTTGTAATATTGTTATACCCCTGATGAGCCTACAAGGCGAAATTCATTGGGTTTTCAATGAAATTATGAAGTTTTAATTACTCATTTCGTCATGATTCTTATATATCTCAGCAACATTGATTTACATTTAGTGAAAGGCTTACTACTGTTCTAAATAACTCACATCTAGTTTTTTCAAGTGACAAGTACTTTTCTGAAATTGGTTACCATGGTAACAAAGTTAGTGATGTCGACATAATTTTTATATGACTATAATTATGGATTATTTACTCAAATTGAATCAACAGCTTAGCTGCTATAGTAAGTCATTTTTTTATTATTTTAGGGCTGTTTTAAACCATGAAGTAGTTACATAATGTCACAATAGCAGGTTTTCCTTATTATTCAGCACTACTCGGAATTCATATTTTCAAATCAATTCGAAGGGAAGTATTGAAGAATTGTGATATTTTGGTATAGACCAGCATGGGTCTTTCTAACTTTTGGTATCATATTACCAGTATGTCTATCTAAAATATTTGATGTTTCACCAAAAGATCTCAATTTTATTTTTGGATAGTTTTTGTTTTACCGTATAACACTACTTGTTATACATGTATTACATGATAATGTGAATTGATGGATGAATGTAAAAATTGAGATGTTAAACTTTTATTTTCATGGAACTTTATTTCATGATCAGTATACATGGGTATTGATTTTTTATAATTTACAAATTCAATGTTCAACAAAAAATTACAAAATAATGAGGGTCTGTAGTATAAGATTATAATTAAATTGATCTATCTCTATGTGTCATTATCAATGATAAAGATCCAAACACTGTTATGCTAATTATGCACAGTATGATTTCCCTATCTATATGTTACATGTAAGTGATATATTATACATGATCATAAATCTCCAGCTGTGTACATTGGGATTATTTTGTCTGGCTTCCAGATCACAGTGGTATATTCTGTAGTACAGGGTCATAAAACCCTGATTGGACACAGTATGACATTTCCTGTATTGTCCTGGTGATTAGGCACCTGCTTATCAGCAATAGAAATCAAAATAAATTAATGAAGATGCAAATGTTTCATTATGATAAGTTATAATTTGTATTGAAATAAAACATGATATAACATCACAATATCTTGAGAATTTTTTATATAATTATTGCATAGATTTTTAATTGAGAATCTATTTTTAAGGTCATTGGTCACCTCTTCACATTTTCTGTTGGTATGACACAATCATCAAAATTTCAAATGAATTATTATATAGATTGCAGTGCATATACATGTTTTACTATTTTTACATTTCATATAATTATGGCATCAGCAATTTTTCCCCTTCTTTGTTAGGTACCCCTAACAGGTAGCTTCCCAATAAGAAAAATTATCCATTTTCCCAATTTCAGAGGAAAATAATTCCCAATCTGGTGCATCTTGGCTGCACAAGTCATTTTGTATAAGGAAATGAATGTCCTATCATGCACAAGCTTTTATGTTAGTTTCTATCATCAATAAGACAGATGTTGTTTTAAAAAAAATATAATACATTGACTCATTTTTTACTGCTGGTAATAATATGTAACACATGCAGGTACCCGGTATGTCTAATTCTAGTTGGGGTATGTCTTCATGCATATAAATATAAGTAACATAGTTTTATTTTTCTTATGCCATAGGAACTGTTATCAATAGTATTATCTAAATTTGAAATTGTGTTTTTTATAAAAATCGTTGTAATACCTGAACATAACTAAATCTAATTATTTATTAGCCCAATAGAAATAATTTTTCTTTTGTGACATTGTATTGAATATTATAGGTGATAATTGACTATAAAGTATAATATCCACCTTAGGTTGTCATTGATTTCTATTTCTAACACTATCAAAAAAATCATAAATTGGTTGATACCAAACCAACTACTGACTCTTTGACGTTTCAACTGACGCTGTCAGGCGACACATCAGACTTTATAATGATTTTGTAAAATTTCAGTTTAATTTATATAAAATCAATTGTGAAACAAGTTTTCCAACTTATATAAGTCACTCTCGACACCTCATTGTTGATGTTTAGTTCCACGAGGGTATGAGAGAGAAGCCAGTTCCCCTTTTAGGCTTCAGTAGCGTCTCAGCTAGGAAATTCCTGGTACCATTTTTTTTGTCGTCAGTATGACGCAGCCTGGGACTCGAATCCGGGACCTCCTGTACTCAAAGCGGAAGCTCTACCACTAGGCTATCAAGGAGGCCTTTTGTTTACTGACTAAAATTATATTTGTTAGACATAATTGCACACAGTAGGGGTGTAACGATACGCTCACCTCACAATATGATATGTACTGTTATTTTTTCTTATGGTTCGGTATATTTCGATTCAGTATGATATTCTCTAATATCTGCTTAAAATGTAAAAAAATTTAACTGAGAATTCAGACATCTAGACAATGACTTTGTTGCTATTATTCCAGCAAGCGTTATAAACCATAACATGTCGAACAACATTTTGAAATGAATTTTGACAATATGGAGTAAATTTTATTCCAATTAAAAAGACGGATACATGATATTTGTACACAATCAGCCGGCTGCAGCATATTTTTGTTGTCGGAATATTATTTTAAAAAAATCTCGTTGTTGTACCATGAACCGTGTGGAGTTTGCGGTATATCGTGGACCGGGTTATACCGTTACACCACTACTTATAAACAAACAATATTCCCGAGACCTGACTGTACTGTACATGTATGCAGAATGAAGCAGTGTATACATCTTTCTTTACTGTATTTTAGTTAATTGATGAACTCATAAAGTCACATGATCTGTCACATGAAGAGGTCGAGGAACAGGAAGAGGTCCAGTTGATACAAGAAGATGTTCAAGATGATATTATTAACAATGTGTCTTCAAAACAGAACAATTTTGTTGCTGGTACAGTTTCTCGTGCTTGTCAGACAGATGAGGTACAATAACTTTAAATATACTTTCCACCATAGTTGGTGTTGATTAAATTTCTTAGGATTTTTTTGTCCCAGTCTTGACAAACTAAATTACTATCAATATTCAACAGTACTGTCTATGCACTTTGCATAAATATATATTTATGATGACAGATTTTGACCTGAGTTAGAACTTGGATTTTTACTCTCAATGCTAAATAACATTGGAACTTGGCACACTGACTTTTAAATTATTAGCAGTACTAGAAAAGTGGCCTTAGTGCAGGATGGTATTTGGTTTAATTATTGTGTTGCCTGAAAAGGCGACATATAGGTGTTACTTTTGCGGTGGCGGCGGCTGCGGTGTCACAAATCCTTGTCCGGAGCATAACAACCTATAACAAACAGATGTTTATACCAGCTTGATGCTGCGCATCATTGATCGACATGTGTTATTGGTTGTGTAACTAACATAGTTGAGATGTATTGGTGCCTCTGTTAAAGAGAATGCTGTACTATTGTGACTCAACTAAACTTTGATATCTCTGTGGGACAAATGCATTTGTCTGTAGTAGAACTGGCTGGTATATCCATTACATTAAATCTATACAGCTCTATTTTTATGAATATCACGATCAGTACAACAACGCTGTAAGTTTTCCATGAAAAATGTCGTTATAACGAATATGTTGGTAAACTGAATAGGTTTTAATACTTTTGATCCTAAAACATGATGTCGGTATAATGCATTTGTCAGTCAATAATGATTATATCGAGACCTGACTGTATAAAGTGAACATTTGCCCAAAACATTTATCTTTATCAACAATTTTGCAGGTTCTAAGGCCCACAAAGAGGTGCAGTTAGTGCTTGGAAAGAACAGATTGATATCCGACATTAGGAAGTTGTCGCCAGTTGATCAGACCTCAGGTCTGGAAGCTCACCACTAAGTAGTATGCCAGTTTGCTCCAAAGTTTGTCTCGTTTTCATATGCAGTTATGAAGCAAAGGTAATTAGTAGTTAGATACATTTTTTCAGTTAAGTTTTCAGGAGTGCAACTTTTTCATTGCTACTTGTGCCATTATTTCAGTCACTTTTAGGATGGGGTGCCTGTGGGCCATTTTTTTCAGGGGACATGTTCTACTAAATTCTAAATATAATGCTTAGTCTAAGCTCTTTCTGACATTAAGAAAATACATTATGTACTATCCAGTTATGATCTTCAAGTATGCATAAAGCTGCTGCACATTCACAATATAGTTCTGCTATAATTATGTCTCTCGGCCTGGGAGACATTGATTTTGTGCTTGCAACAAAAGTTGGTATGTACTTGTTCTCATTAAGCACTGGTACAATTTCAATGAATCTTGACTTGGATTTGTTAATATCAAGCCAAGTTGTGCATATTGTCAGGAATTTTAGGTCAGTTGATTCTTGTTGGAATGAAGGCCCATTGTGTCAAAAACCCTTCTTGTAGTGGTAGTATTATACTAATCATTTTGCCTTGTCTGATTATTTGCTATTTTTTTCACAGGATTAATCTTGCAGCATTACACACCTGTTCAAATGCCGGTAGAGCACAGGCTGTCACTAGGGATGGTTTGTTGAGGTACAACTTGTCCTATCCAAAGTACAAAGGAGGCAAACACACTGTGAAACCAGTTATGGAAGCATGCAATTACGGTAATTTTTTTATTTTTATTGGAAATGAGAAGTACATGTTTTAACTAATGTTGAGAGCGGTTTCTGGAGGCACAAAAGGGCTCAATTTTCTCTGAGCAAGAATAACACACAATTGCTCCACTTTACTAGATGTATGTATGAGTTAGGTACCTCAGATGGTAATAGCCGACTTTCAACATAAGGATGAGGGTATATGTAGTCTGATGAAAGGACCTATGTCTTATAGCATACGTTGAATTTGCACCGGTACTTCTGTATAGAATTGGTCTTCATCAAACTACAGCACTGATTTCAGAATATATTTGTGAAAGTGCACGGTAACTGCTACAACTGCATTACTTCAATACACTTAGGAATACTGAAGTTAATACCATGTTATGAGCCCATGAATTAAATACTGTTAATTTCCCTCCTACACCTCATGTCATTTTTATTCAGGGTTGGCTAGGTAGTTCGAGAAAATATTACATGTATAGACAATTACAGACTAAGCTGACATACTACTTCTAATTTGCACACCCACCTCCATGAAAATAATTTTGACAAGTAGGGAAACAAACAATATTTTATGTAAAGGCCTGTCGTAAAGGTATTTTGCCAATTGTACAGTAACCATCATATTTAAGTCAGCCTTAAGTTAGCACCTATTCGTATACTTTATGATTGCTGTTGAAATACAGTAAGCAATATGAACTGACAACAATAAGCAAGTGATACTCAAGTTTAATGAAGAGAAAACTAAGTATTATTATCAATACAAATTATATCATAACATTGACTTTTTATTTCAGGTTACATTGATCAATTGAATCAAGAGCTGTTCCACCTGCGGAAGAAGTATAGTTCCCATTCAAAGGCACAAGAAGCGGCCAAAGAATTATATGTATGTCCTCCACCACTATCATCAGCAGCACGTCACATTTCAAAGACAGAAGCTGTGTTGGCACACAGAACACGTTTTTCTTCAACATAAAACAAGCAGCACATGGCGGTCATTCGTGTTAAGAAGACGTCAAATCTATTGATCCAGATTTCCAACATATCTGTACTCTGAAAAAAGTAAATACAGTGTTATTAAGTGTTAGGACTGCCAGTGTTATGTGCTATGTATTAGGGTGTGTTATGTGCTATGTGTTAGGGTTTCAAGGTTTACACAGCTATTGATGTCCTTGAATTTTGTTTCAATATTGAAAAGTACTTAAAATTATGTACTGTCTTGAAAAAAGCCCCAATGCACTTGAATTGACTGATAATCCTTGAATTTAGGTTAACTGCCTTGAATAACATAGAAGAGTAAAGATGTTGTCATAATGACTTACCTGTGTAAAAAATGAAATTGAATAATTTGTCTTCATGCACATTAAAAGTATGTAAATGTATGGGTATGAGATTGAGATATGAAGTGCTAAGCAGTATTTGTGATGACATTTTACTTATCCAGCGCAAATAGTTTAAATTGTGCATTTTACTGTGGTAAATGTTTAGAAAATATAAGCTTTACCTTGAAAAGGCCTCGAATTAGGGTGTGTAAATTGAGTATGAACAACGAGATGCCAATGTTCTGTGTTTTGTTTGAAAAGGCATAATATATTGCTGACCATGATACTGATATTAATTTGTATTCCATTCATGTATTTGTTGTCACTACTGCCATTCATTTATAGTTATTGCTGTCTAGTGTTAGCTTGTTTGTCATGTTTATATATACATATCTTCATAAATACATTTGTTACTGTTAATAAATTTTTATTAATTTCAGAGTGAGTAATGTTGTTACTACCCTAACAATTATGCAGATATGCAGTGTTCACCTTATTTTTTTCAGACAACTTGCCTATTTGGCATACCTAATAAGTCAAGCTTTTTATCACTTTTTAGCAGAGTGCAATTTATCAATTGTTCTACTTTTGTATACACCTGAATCTTGCACTATGAGGTATGTTGCTGTCAATGTTCACTTGCCTCTGTGAATATTTGCTTGCCCCTAGTATCCCGTAAATGGGTTAAATCAAAGACTGGATATGCAACAGAATCATGAGAATGTGATTAAATTGAAGTCAATGTTGTAAGAATCGCAATTTATGCATTCAGAATGAATTGTTCTAACAAGGCTAATGCTAAAGTACTGGCAATCATTTATGCATAATATGCTTACTTCACATGATAACTGTATATTATATGTATTTCTATATTATATAGAAATGCATGTAACATAAGGTTATCATGTGAAGTAATATAGTTATACATGTATACAAATAAATAGTAACATACCACTGAAAGTCACGAGAGTATTTGAACCCCTTATATTCATCAGAAGGGAAGTTGGCTCTTATTGCTAACACAGCACAAGCTGGAAGCACCCGACGGACATATTTGGAAAGGCGGTGCCAAATCCATCTGGCAAGTCTTCTATATGCCACATATCTGTACTCTGAAAAAGGAAAAATAAAATTACTAATGGTATCTGAACTTGTAGGATTATGCAGTAAACTATATACTTATTTTCCGAGGCAAAAATAAAGTAATATTGCGGTTCTGGTAACTCAACATAGACAGGATTCTCACGGCCAGAGAACAGTCAAGGGAAAAAATTCATGGTCAGGAAAGTCGGTGAATTTTTTAATTAGTCAGGGAATTCTGAAAATTGAGCAAGTCAGGGAATTCTTCATTATAGCTGTCTCGCAGTCATTTTCTATGAAGAAAATACCAAAGACTTAAACTTACTTGATGTCAATGGACAGCACTAAAACTGTTACCTTACAGTTAACATTTATTTTTAGGGGCTTATATTACAAGCATGATCATATCCATAGTATCTACAAGCAATATGTAATAAATGGAGACAACACAAAATTATACACACTCAAATGAAACTAGAAGTGTCACACAGTGACTTATAATACTCACAGCCCTGTATTGTCAAGTTGTCAGAGATGCCATGTTTTCTACTTTTATTAACAGTGACTTGACCCCACAGGCCCTAAGTTCGAACCTGAGCGGCATACACATAAGCTATCTACAGAGCATTTCATTAATAAAAAAATCAAAAGTTATCGCCCGACCAAACTCGCTCCTACAAACCCCAAACTTTGTTTTGTGTGTGTGTGGGGGGGGGGGGGATAATAAGATTGGTTAGTATTAGTATTTTATGACAAGCTGATATTTAATGTTAACATACTCATGGATAGGTTCTTCATTCCCCAATTGGCCCGTTAAACTGCAGGAACTCGTAAAAGGACACTTCTATCACATCCCTATTCAGACAGTTCCCAATAAAACCTGGGTGTTTGGTGATACAGTCAATCCCATCCAACTTCTCACTAAGGTCTAGATACTCTTGGCAGCACTTTGATTCGGAAGCTGTCTGCATAATGCCACATCTTCTGCAGTCACACCTGAAAAATAGATAACATAAAATATGACAGTTGAGAGTCAAGCTAGGGAGATATACAAGTGTCCACAGGGAAATTAGCGCCTTCAACTTTTAGTGTGCTAATAACCAGAGGTGTCATAGAATCCAGCCATATCGACATATTTGTGTGCCTATCGCTCATCAATTCACATTTTCAAAAAACGGTAAATGAATGTAAACACATCCATTTTGCTGCACAAAACACATTGTGAAAATGGGTAAATCACTGCCAAAAATGTAAGCTTCATCTGTACCCAATATGTACAACAGTAGTCAAACCACTTTGACGCAATCCATACAGGGATGCCTGTATAAATGTAGTGGCTGGACCGTCAGAATTTAAAAGCAGCCACTTGCAGACAGCTTATCTGTCTAGTACAACAGTAGAACAGTTAAATAAGTGACTTGTGACTGATAGGCCTATAAAAAATTATTAAAAAATATATTATTCCCTGCTCCTAACTGCACCTCCCATTTATAACCTGATGACAGATAGGTAACTGTGTAGATGTACTGAACTGCTGAGTATTTACACAAGGTCAAGGTGGTCCATGCCCAACAATCAATCAATACAGACAAGCCAGTCTGGGGAAAAAAATTATTTAAGTAGAACTAGACTCATGGTGACAAAAACATGATTAACTTTTGGAAGACATGTCGAGTAAAAAATGTTTGACGAGACCGGGCCGGCAATGGAGGCTTCAATTCAATGTCGGCACTGGTATATTTCATGATTACGCTTGAATTATCTAAACTTAAAATAAATCTATACTGAGTGATTTGTCGTATCTTTTGCAGTAATCAAAATGTAATTAATCATTAAATGCTAAAGTACCATGTTAAACGGATTCACCGAATTGCCGAAAAGCACCGAAAAGCACCGAAATGCCGGAAAGCAATTTTTTTCTGTATATATTTCAGTAAGAGTTGGTACAGAGTACATGTGTGGCTTCTGGGAATGCGGTGGTAATTGAATTAACCATTGCCCTTTCATCATCTGAGCCTATAACCAATTTATGCAAGGGCTTACTGCATAGTTTTATTTTAAGGTGGTAAAAGAAAGAAGAGTACGAATCGAAATCGCTGTTATCATGTATGTAAATTGGACCTAAGAATATTGGAGGTTGGTCAGTGCGTGGACGCTTCACACTAATTTGTTTGTAACATGTGGTAGTTACATGCATATCACACAAATTAAAGGTTTTATCAACCCCCAACACCGCATGCCCTTGAGCACATATATTCTGTAAGTCTTGTATCTGTTCGTCTGTATACAAAAAAATACACGGGGTCTTCGCGTTTTGGTGAACTACTTGTCGTACGTAAGGGTGATTTTGCGCTACCATATTTTGTAGAGCAACTACATGGTCAACCAAATTGTTACGTACATGTGGGTGGGGTGCATCAGACTTTTTTTTGTTAATGTATCTTTGTTTCGCTGATACACTATTAATGTCAGGAAATAGGACTCTTTCATATTTCAATGCTAACGTATCAACGACTGTCTTAGGTTTGTGTGATTTTAACAACTCTATCACTTCGTCATTGATTTGGTCATCTTTCCGTACGTAGTTGTCCTTTTTGGGTCCAGGCTTCGTATTGCCATGTAAACTTAGTCCTGGGAATTTGCCTACATACTCAACCAACGCTAAATCACTGGTTAACCCACCCTGCCCTAACCACGTAACTTTCTTTTTGTAATTGCTGTCAATTTTGAGCGCAGTATAATACCTCTGTAAGACAACCACATGAGACGGATCCGGTTGTGGAATTAAAGGTACATAGTCCCGCTTTCCCTGGACACGTTTTAAAGAGCAAAATGAGTCGTTCTTTTTGTATATGACTGTTAAATCCCCGTCCCCACCCTTCAAATAATAAGTTTTCGGTGAAGAACCACGCTCACTATTCCACACACCTAAGTTGTCTGAGAAAAAACTTTGCTTATTTTTAGAGCGGCGGTCGAAATTTCTACAGTTATTTACTAAAAAATACTTGTTTTCATGCCTATTCGGTGGTACAGAGTCTAGGCCCAGTCCTGGCGTACTTAATAGAGTTACCGCTCTTTGCGTATCCATAAATGCCTGTATATCCCCACTGTATTTTTTTAATTCTGACTCTAACCTTTTTGCCTTTGGATCGGACACCGGTGATTTACGTTCATTGACATGTAGATCTGCCTCTGTATCGGATGAAACCAACTTGCTTTCCGGTACAGAAATTAACGTTTAATTGATGCCGGAAAGCAAATATATGATATAATTTTTTATAATTTTCGACTAGTACACTCAGACAGACATACATGTACACTTTAATACGTAGTAAATACATGAACATTCTTGAAACCAACTTGCTTTCCGGTACAGAAATTAACGTTTAATTGATGCCGGAAAGCAAATATATGATATAATTTTTAATAATTTTCGATTAGTACACTTAGACAGACATACATGTACACTTTAATACGTAGTAAATACATGAACATTCTTGAAACCAACTTGCTTTCCGGTACAGAAATTGATGCCGGAAAGCAAATAACTGATATAATGTTTTATGATATTCGACCATTTACTCTAGTAGAAATATACATGATCACCGCCGAAAAGCAAATTACATGTACACTTTAATACGTAGTAGAATAGTAATTCTTTAAACTAATTTGCTTTCCGGTACAAACATTAACGTTTAATTGATCATCGAAGGAGCCGGAAAGCAATTTATTTATCTACTTTTTTAGGGCTGGTACTGTTGCTGTTAGACAGCCATACATGTATACTTTAAAACGTTGATACTGATTAATAAATTTGCTTTTCGGCACACCATTTACTGTAGTAGAAATATACATGATCACCGCTTGGGCCGAAAAGCAAATTCCTCTGATGGACTTCAGCTATTTATTCGACTGGTACAATATCGTAATTTATTTATTCGCTTATTTGTGTAATCACATAGCACATGGAGTAGTTTGTAACCTAAAATATGCGCATATATAACTCTTTATGACCTAGCAATGATAACAGTTAACCAAATAGAAATGTGCACGTTCACCGTTTTCATGCCGGAAAGCAATCGGATATACCTCAATATGTCTGCTTGATGAGGTTTGTAATTTTTCTTTTGTAATTATAGCACATAGAGGTGCCTAAGCCCATATTTAATGATACGCAACCCCAAATGCGTCTCTAAAACCAACTCTTACTGAAATATATACAGAAAAAAATTGCTTTCCGGCATTTCGGTGCTTTTCGGTGCTTTTCGGCAATTCGGTGAAGCGATGTTAAACCCCCAATTCGATCACAATTCTCTTCGTTTTCTTCCCGACCGTCCGAAATTTCGTCATCCGATTCCTCATCACTTGACGTGTTTTCGTCGTGAAAACAAGTTGGCTCCGGCTCATACATGTATGGCTGTACATTAAATTCACGTTCTTCATCAAAATCAGACGAAAAGGCCTCCATTATGATTACAAAATACCTTTTAATAGTACTGTGTAAGCGTTAACACCTATGTGTCAAAATCCGACCTCGCTATTGCTACGTCACATCCGGTTTAGACTGTAAAAATGCCGTACGGACCGTTCCTCCGGAACGGTGATTTACCGATGTTTAAACGTCGACTACATCGTTTTATAGTAATATTTTTTAGGGTCGTTGGATAAAATTTGATTTATAATTAACTTATTTGTGTTTTTAATGCAAAATATCGCCATGGAATAGGGCTGGCCACTGACCTTTAATGTTAATTAAGAAGGTGTTAGTGAAATAAAAAAAAATACTATACCAATTAAAAAAGTTAAAACTTCGGGGGAAACAACAACAAACTAAACTTAAGCACTAACGCAGCCATTTGAAGAAGGATATCATATTCTTATCGTCGGACTACACGGCGGTCCCTACCTCTATCCTCACTCCTTGGTGATATTCTTTTGTTCCTGTTTTCTTTTCCCCCTGTCCTTCTCTCATCCGTTCTAATCCGTATTGGTGATCTCCTGCCACGGCCTTCGCCAACTCTTCGGTCCCCTTGTACTGTCTGACCGACTGTGTATTTAAATCGTGGATGCTTTTCTTCATTTCTGCCATCGCCTTTAAGAGTTCTCTGTGCCTCTCCTCCGCCCTCTCCTCTCTCTTGGTGGATGACGTAGAGAACGTTGACGCAGATGAAGAGGAGGAGGAGGACACAGACCTTGTTTTCCCTTCCGGCGCCAGCGCTTGACACTCCTCCCTGGTGGGCAGGTTGCTTAAAACACCCTCCTGCTCGCTTGGTGGTATCGACGCTGCAGCAGTTGTGGTAGGCATTGTGGTGGACGGCTTTGGAGACGTAGCAGGTGGCTGTAGGGCTGCTGTCAGGAGACTCAACAGCTGCTGCAAGGGTTGTTGCGCTGGCTGCTGAATCTCCTGGTGAACTATTGGCGGTGTCCGTAATCTCTCCTGCTGTGCTGTATCTTTTACTGGTAGTCGTCCCTGCTCCGGCTGCATAGCCTGTTCAGCAAACTGTATACTGGCAGAGAACATCTCGTCAGGGTCACCCCCTGATCCAGCCAGTGGATCCTCCTCCAACCCACCAGAGAAGGCCACCTACACTGCCTGTGCGAGAGGGTCTGGTTTCCTCGACACCTGGCTCCAGTGAGCTACACTCTCTGAACTTGATAGGGCCGCTACATCCCTCTCTGCTATGACGTAAGGACTACGGTTCCTCACCAGATAGTCAGCGTTGGCATCCAACCCCTTTTCCAACATAACCCCCTGATCCAGCCAGTGGATCCTCCTCCAACCCATCAGGGAAGGCCACCTGCACTGCCTGTGCGAGAGGGTCTGGTTTCCTCGACACCTGGCTCCAGTGAGCTACACTCTCTGAACTTGATAGGACCGCTACATCCCTCTCTGTTATGACGTAAGGACTACGGTTCCTCACTAGATAGTCGGCGTTGGTATCCAACCCCTTTTCCAACATAACCGCTCTGTGAGTACGTGTTTTTCCATGTCCTCTTCTTTAGATGCCACGAACAAACACCACCGGCAGTAAAATGGCACCGCATCTAAACTAACGTGTTTCTTAATGAAGTGGTTGTATACCCGGTACCTTGCACCTATGAATTTCTTCTCATCACGGTGCAGGCACTTAAGACACTGGTACGCCAGCCTCCTCTGTCCATGCGTTGAACTTACTGAGGACATCCTGATGGCAGATTTGCGACTGAAAGTACACAGAAAAAACAAAAGATATAAAAGTTGAAGCTTTAGCTGCACATATGAATTCTTTTAATCAACTATGTGTTCTGCATTTGGTCTGCATTCCGATATCTGGAATAAAACATACTATGACAATGAAGATCCCCATATTTTCTACGGGTCCACAGTGTCGCCATCCTGTGCATCAACAGTCACTAGACTTCATAGAAATATAACGTCTGTCAGCTCTTAATCTCAAACCTTCTCCACTCGTTCTCATATTCTCTTCTATCTGCTTTCCCCTCACTGGTCCTAATCTTCTCACGCCCGACCCTACTCACGGTCAATCATTCACTTCTCGTCATCTATAACAAACAAAAAAGTTAAACAATATATAACCCGTTCTGTTTCTTTCAACTTCTGCTCACTGACTTCTTCTTTTACCCGTCTTCACATGACTTGGTCCTTTTGCTACAACACAGCAAAACAAGTATATCTATCCTAGTCTATCAAATCTTGACCAAATGCTATGTTTAGCTTCAAAATGCCTTATCCTACTTGATTGGTGCAAATACTTGTGAAAGGTTACTCAATATGGAGGGCGCTTCGATAATATCGTGTAATATAAAATACTTATACAATATACATGTATATACATAATGTTCCGCTGGACATACACTGTCCAACAACTCCTCTTCACATCCAAAGTTGTCGCATCATATCGAACAGCAACAAAATAACATCTGGTACAAAGATCCATGATAATACATAGTATTATATACAATATAACAATAATAACATTAACAGCACCCAGTATTTTGTGATCCACTATCACTGTCTCTTCAGTTTTCGCTGCGCTAATTGGATCCAACGTGGGACTTGAGTTCCTTCATAAGGCTTCAGCTTATTGTGATGCACCAGTCGTTCTTTTCCCTTGTTGTCCCGCTGTAATAGGAAGTTCACATCCGACATAATGCTTTTCACCAGAAATGGGCCATCATACGTTATTTCGAACTTTGGTGCCATACCCACCTTCTTAGCCTCAGCTAGGTACCATACCACATCTCCTGCAGCATATGTGTTGACTGAGATTTTCGTGTCATACATCGCCTTGTTTCTCTTCGCAGCAGTGGCTAAATGTTCGCGAGCTACGGCATGCGCATGCTGCATTCTTGATCTCAGCGTGTCTACATATTCTCCGTATGTGGTGACATCTTGACTATCTACGTTTGTTCTGCTTCCAAACACCATTTCAGATGGCAGTCTTACTTCACGGCCCATTGTCAGGAGGTTTGGGGTGAGTCCTGTTGATTCGCTCGGTGTTGCACGATACGCACCTGCCAAACATCCGAGGTTTTGATCCCATTGGTCTTGTTCTCCACACAGATACGCCTTTATCATCCTAACCAGTGTCTTGTTGAATCGCTCTGATTGTCCGTTGCATCTGGGATTTCTGGGGCTGGTACGAGACTTTCGTATCTCTAACATCCGGCACAGTTCTTTGAATACTTTGCTTTCATAGTTACGACCCTGGTCACTCAGGATGGACAGTGGACATCCCCATCTGGCTATTAAGTCATTCAATATTCTGCTCGCACAGGTTTCTGCTGTCTGGTCGGGAACGGCTAGGACTTCTTCATATTTGCTGAAGTGGTCTGTCAACACCAGTATATACTTGTTACCCTGCTGTGTACGGGAGAGAGGTCCCATATAATCGGTAGCGATCAGGTCGAAGGGTGCTCCTGTAGTGATTGTACCCATCGGTGCTCTTGGTGTCTTCATCGGTTTCTTGTCTGCAGCACATGCATCACACTGTTTGACATGTAGATTCACATCATCTTTCATGGCGTACCAGTAATAGCACTGTCTGACTTTTTCTGTGGTTTTCTTACAGCCAAGGTGACCTGAAATGACAGAATCATGATGCTCGAATAGAACATCTTTTCTCATAGCCAAAAGAACAACAAATTGTGTATAATCCCCCGTTTGGTTGTGTTTTACAAACCTTTTGAATAAAATGCCATCTTTGACAATGAGCATGTCCCATAAAACACAGCAATGTCGCGAAGCTGGACTGTATGCCCGGTCAACTTAGCATCTAAAATAGGCCGTGTATCGCGATCAGTCTCTTGCAGATTCTTCAAATCCAACAGCGTTTTACCCCCTTCCCAGGTTTTCACACTTCACCTTCACTTGGTCTGTTTTCTGATGATGTACTAGGCTTCTCATCCTGAGGGTCTGTTGTTCTGTCTCCATCGGAACTGTGGACGGCTTTGATTGGATTCTCATTTTTGCATGTCTCGGTTGGCTCTATCACATCCTGATGCATCATGTACTGCGCTCTCTTTAAACATTTCTTGCATGGCCCACACTTCAGGGGTTCGTTCATATCTTTCTTGTCACAGTCACAATCTTTCGGATTTTCAAATCTTGACAAAGCGTCACAATGTCCCTGCTTTGTTCCAGGTCTGTACTCAATTGAGAAATCATAGTTTGATAGAATTTCTATCCATCTAGCGATTTTCCCTCGAGGTGCCTTCAGTTTAAATAGCCACACTAGAGCTTGGTGGTCACTTCTCACCAAGAACTTTCTACCTAGTAAGTATTGTCTGAAATATTCCACAAAGTAGCGTATCTCCAACAGTTCCTTCTCTGTGATGCAGTAATTTCTCTCATTTTTGTTCAGGGCTCTACTTGCATACGCTATCACCTTCTCACGACCATCTTGTACTTGATGCAAAACACCACCAATACCAACGTCACTCGCGTCTACGTCTAGGACAAACTCACCACCATTTTCTAGCGGATATACCATGATGTCTGGGCTGACCAATATCTTCTTGACTGTATTGAATGCCTATTGACACTTTACATCCCACTTGAATTCTTTTCCTTTCATTGTCAAGTCTACCATGGGCCGTACAATCTTGGCAAAGTCTTTGACAAACCTTCTGTAGTACGAACCCATCGCCACAAACTGTCTCACTTGTTTGACGTAAGTTGGAATAGGCCACTCCATTATTTTGGAAATGTTCACAGGATTGGGCCTTACCCCGTCCTTTGACACCATAAGGCCTAGGAATATCACCTCTGTCTGTAGTATTTCGCACTTCTGTGGTTTCAGCTTTAAACCGGCTGCTTCTATTCTCTCTAACACTTCTTGTACCCTGCTCATGTGTTCTGTGAAATTCTCTCCAAAAACTATTATGTTATCTATGTAGATCAGGCATGTTTCCCACTGTAATCCTTGAAGAGCTAGTTCCATCGTTCTTTGAAATGTAGAACTTGAGTTGTTTAAACCAAAAGGTAGTCGTAGCATCTCAAACTGGCCATATTTGCAGACAAATGCACTCTTTGGTATGTCTTCCTCTTTCAAGGGAATCTGGAAATACCCGCTTGTAAGATCAAAAGTGCTGAATAATGACGCGCCCGCTACAGAATCTAAGCAGTCTTGTATGCGTGATTGTGGAAAGCCGTCGGGTTTGACTAAGGCGTTGACCTTCCTATAGTCTATACATGGCCTTACCTGTCCGTTTTTCTTCGAAACAAGAACAATCGGGCTTGCCCATGGCGATGTACTCTCGCGTATCATTCCCTTTGCAAGTAGTTCTTCTATGGCCTGCTTCTCAGCCTTCGCGTGCGCCATCGGAACTCTTCTTGGCAGTTGTCGTACTGGAGGGGCGTCTCCTGTCTTGATCGAATGCTCTGTTAAAGTTGTAAGTCCCAGGTCAAGGTCACTTTTCGAGAAACTGTTTTGGAATCTTATCAGCATCTTAGCAACCATTTGTTTTTCTTCTTCAGTGCAGTTCTTTATCCTTGACTCATATAGATCATGAAGATTAGGTGGTATATAGCATGCCTCCGGTGCTACTCTACTAGCGTCAGGTATGGTCGTATATGTGACTGTCTTACTCTTCAGGGCGACTCTTCTTACACTTCTGTTGTTATTTCTTTCCTCTGGATGCTCTTGTTGTCTGAGGGTACCACCCACTTGAGAAATATTTTCGGCCTGGCCTATGATCGCATCTTGATTAATTGAAGCTGATGAAGGAAAAGGATTTAACAGTCTTATTTTACTAGAAGGGCTTCCATTTATGTCTTTCAGGACAGATGCCATCTGTAAAGGGTAGGTTTCACGGAAATGTTCTGTGGGTTTTACTATGTATTCTGTGTTTGTCAATAAATCATCACTCTCTATTCTGTCTACTAACACATCTATAACTGTCTCGCTATGCCCGTGTATCCAGTAGTGGTCTGCTGCTCTAACTTTTCTTATCTCTTTCTTCATTCCCATCTGTATGCATGGAATGTCCTGGTTCTTGAATAGGATAATCCCTTTACTCAGCAGTATGTCAGCTGGACCTCCATCATCGTTTTGAAGGATATCTATACCCAGCAAAGCCTCGTCTTCTATTTCCGAAACAATAACTTCTTTCGATAGATTGACTGGTCCCAAACGGATGTCAAATTCTGCTTTTCCCATCTCTCTTAAGGGAATACCTCCAGCACCTGTGAGACATGCTGTCTTGTTAAGTCTCGGCCTGTTCTTCGGGTCAAGCTTACTGTATATTCTATATGATATGATGGTCTTTGTTGCCCCTGTATCAGCTGTAAATGTTACTGGGACATCTCCGATCATCCCTTTCACATACACTCCATTGCTACATGGTCTCCTCCTTCGTATGATATTCTTGTCCGGAACCCAACATTCTTTCTCATGGCCTTGTATGTCGCTTTCTTGGACCTCCCCTAGGCCTGGCGGCTTGGTCCATTGAAGTTTAAAGAATTTTTGAACTCTGGTGTATTGGCATTCAGTTGTTGACTGTTTCTATTTAAGTTGTAAGATCCTTGATTGTTGCCATTGTATGTGCTATTATACCGATTAGATGTTTGGGTCTTGTATGGGCAATTTCTTGCTATATGATTCTCTTCATTACAGGAATAACATCTAATCACTTTCTTTTGATGGTTTAGATTGTTATGTGGAACTTTTGGTGACTGTTTTTCTGCGGCTAGCTCATTAAGTTTTTGAAGAACTAACTGTAGGATTTCATTTTCTTTATTGGTTGTGCTTGTTGTATTTGGGCCAGTTTTAATTCCTTTCACTATACTCTCGTTCTGTGGTTGTAAACTTTTGTTATCCTGCTTAGCTTTTGATGGGTAGCTCTTTGTTGGCACTCTGTATGCATGCTGATCTCTTATTTCATCTCCACTTTCCTGCTCTTCATCACTAAACTGTGTCTCTTCTGGATCCCGTGTTCTTCTGAAAAACTTTTTTCTCTTATCTGGGTTTGCTGTATACATGTGCCGTCTTCTTGTCTGGATATAATTAACTACATGGTACACTGCTTCGTCAATATCTTCTGGTTCCTTGATATACTCAACTTCCCATCGCACCTCTTCATCTTTCAGACCATCCAAGAATCTACGCACCAGATCTTCTTTCCTGGTTCTATTATCTCGTCTGTTGTGTGCTTTATCATACAAACATTTCAGTGTTGTCGCATATTCTTCAGCTGTCTTATTCGCTTTCTGATCTCTCCTGCTAAATTTAGCTGCAAATGTCCTCGGTGTTTCAACCACTCTATACCTACTATTCAGTTCACATACTAGTTCCCTTTAGTCTCGCAACGTGTCACGTTTAAAAGCTGTGTGAAGTACCCTGAAGTTTAGGCAGCACATTATCTAGCCTCTGCTCGTCATCCCAGTTCTGGCGTTCTGCTATCACCTCAAATATGTTGATCCAGACCTTCTACTCATCGTTCCCCGTGAAGGCTGGTAATTTTATTTCGGTATTGTATCGGTGATTTTGTTTTGACTGTGTTTTATTCACTGACCTGGAGTATGTTACATTATTTTCATGTTCAGAATCAGAAAACATGCCCGTATTATATTGATTATAAGAGGTTGCTCTATATTGTGCTCGGTCACCTTCTGCATTGTGATGATTATAATTATTGTTTGTCTCAGGTTCTTTGGGACTTTGTGATACTTGATCTTTTTGGCATATATTTGTAAGTAGTGTTGTTACACTGCTGAGTGCTTGGGACATTTGACCTTGCATGCTAACCATGTCTCTCACTGCATCTTTCATCCAATCTGGTGAACCATGAACGCTGCTTGTACCTTGATCATCTATCCTCTGGTCATATTCGCATCCGTCTCTAGATGATACTTCCATTGTATGTTTATCCTGTCCACTTGATGAAGTATAGCTTGGTTCTTCCGTATCTTTCTGGTCAAGAGTTGACATTTTAATTCTTTCTTGGGGCGGCTGTCGATCACTGAATCTTTACTGTAAGTGTCGAAGATTCCACTATAAATTATGTCACATGCTAGCGGTTGCGTATTGTCTACCGACAATATATTGGTGGCGTGTGCTGTTGCACGGACAAGTAACAATAAAATAAAATGGACTCTGGTTAAGAATAATTAAAGTAAAAAACGACAAAATATAAATTTCAGTCTCTACGATTTAATATGTGCAAATTATTAATCTCTTCTCATTTATCGTAACAATTTAATACAATTATAACAGTAATATAGAACAAATAAATGTGCAATGTAGATTCAATAAGTGAATTAACAATAGCCTAAATCTCTAAAATACTCTCAAAATAACCTAAGTATATGCACCATGCAGTCTAAAATACCAGCATAAAATACCTTATTAAAGCTATAACTAGTATTCAAATGTATCCTTAAAAACCAAATAATGTAAAAGAATTAAGCCTAAGTTGCTAGTATTAAAGTGAAAGAAAAATAAGAAAAAACAAGTCTCGCACCTAGCAAATAATACAGAGTCCCAGAGTATGTGCAGACCTGGTCTTATATAGCGCACCAAGCGCACCATAGCGCACCAAAACAGTGTAAAACAATGTAAAAGCGCACAACGTCGAATGAATTCACGTAGCGCACCAATAGCGCCCCATGAGCACACCAACTCGCGCAAAGAAACAAGATTTACTCTTTAAAAATGAATGAAACAGGTTAAAACTAATACACAAACGTTAAATACAATAAATAAGATAATAGATCCTTACATAGTTCTCGGTTTCCAATGTGTAGATTCAATCAAAATGTGAGGTAAAACAGAACGAACGCTGAGAAAATACTCGGATGTCTCTAATGTCAACTACCCACAAACCACTTTACTAGGTCAAAAATACAACTTCCGGTGAAATATTAATGGCGGAAGTACTCGACACATGTTTATTTACCACAGATATAATCACAGATCTCGGGTTCATTACGTAGAGTTCAGGTAAATAAGGAATTCAGATTAAGTGGAAATGTATCAAAGATCGTAAGGATCGTAATTACCAAGCTTGCCAGTTTGTACTTTAATAAATAAACGGGATAAAATAGCCGTGTCTAAATGTAAACAAACATACATGTACATAAAGTAAGACGAATCTAGGGCATTACAATATTTACATAAACTAGAGAGCTTCATCTTTAATTTGGTATCAATATTTTAAAAATCCGTCCATAAACAAGAAAATAAATCCATAGGGCGTTAAAGCACTTTCATTTTTCTTGTTTAGAATATCACTGGAATAGCATTGTCCTTGTTTATGAATGAAATTACTTTATGAAGATATCGAAAGGCAATTCTTGTTTTTTATACCATGAAAATCTGACCACTTTAGTACAAATGCACCTTTCCAAGATAACATAAAATTAAATAAAATAGGCTAGATGTTACTCACGTACTAAATCCTAGCGTTTCAATAACCATGTACATGTAGAAGATTCCAGTAAACAAGTGCATGTTGCGCTGTATCACGCATATATGTCCTCAGTGAGTACTTGGTTTGCTTGATTAGGTTTAGGTAAATGAAAAGACCCATTAGCGCCACATAATGCATGGAAATGAATTTTTGCAACTTTGTGGCCATTCTTCATTGAATTAAAACAAACAAAAGGAGCTAGAACTTTTGACTTTCAGAGCATGTGATGGTGTATTAAGATATAAACCATGTTGTGCGTAGACTTTAATCAAAAGCGACATTAATTGCTGAATCAAGTCACATTTAACATCGTACTATGGTTAATATAGCTCAATATTCCGACAATCAATACCTTAATGCCTGACTGCAGCAGACTTTCGTTACGATATACGTTGTTTACGTCAAAAACAAACTATAAAATAAAGTTCCTTTTTATGTACTTTACCTACCGGTACGCCAATAACACACTACGAGGGGTGATCAACAAATACGCGGAAAGGTGTTGTTGTTTCTTTATTGGTCTTTTTAAGTCGTTGAAAATTTCCAAACATGATAAATTTATTTCAAATTGATTCACCGAGGACCATCAATATTAACCAAAGTCAGAACGAAAGCGGTTTCCTATGGCAACGTCACTCGACGTCATGCGGCCCATATTTTCCAACGTTGCACGTAGAAAATGATGTCGTATCATTCGTGTGTTGGTAATATTATAATTATCTAAAGGATGAATTATGAATATGCAATGATATCACATTACATTCATTATATTAAAAACTTGTTTTAACGTCAAAATTCCGTCTTAGAGCTAGTTGCTTTGAAGTAGTTGTCTGAAAATGAGTGCGATACAAAAATCGGCGACGAGAAGTCGTGTTGCGAGTGAAATGTCATTAAAAACTAATGACAACATTGCAAAATGCAACAGATATGTAATAGCTTACACAACAGGTGTGAAATGTATACCGACATGCGCCGTCAATAACGTTAAATTACGTCATGAATATTAATGTTCTCCAGCAGCTAATTATTACAATTTACATGCAAGTTACAAAGGAAAAAACATATATTTTTGTTGACATATCTATGAAGTGTATCTGGTTGTACAGCTACCATTCAATGCGTTATACATTACGAATTGCGCCACGAATGAATATTTATTCTGTTATATGAAACGACGTCGCGATGACGTTGGGCCGGTGTAGCCCTAGTGACGTTACGGTTTCTATGTTTTTTTCGACTAAATATTTCCTTGAATTCAATGTTTTTTATATTTATGTATGTGTAATACCCTAATCTATTATCTGACCGATTTTCTTCGGACAAGGAAAATGGGACGCCGCCGACACCACCGAAACCGACGATAAAAGCGTTCAACGACAAAGTGTATTCCGTAGGAAGATCGGATTAGAAGATAACCCATCCAACTTTAATTTCATGTCTGAGCTAGAGTTGTTCCCCTTAGCCGATTAAGTCATGCTTGGGCTATAGTAGTTTCCATTGGACTATTTTGCTATGACGAATGAAACTGTTTTTCATCATTTATAAATGCCTTTAGCCCGGTAACGCGTGCAAATTTTGATGTCAGGATTTTTCAGTTGAATACGTGTCTTGCGGTAGACTATAGTCCGATTTTATGATAAGTATCTTCAGCAAAACGTGTATCAAACTTCTAAACGATTCATGATGGGATTTAAAACAAACTGTTTAAGGTAGCGTTAGAAGTGTAGATGCTCAGCAATGCGCTACACTCTTCGTTGAAGGCAGATCAACAAGGTTTCTTCGAAATATGCACAGGGTACGTATTTGCAGTTCTTAGTTAGGTTTTCGTTGATTTTCCGGGTGACCACTTAGGGGTATTGTTGAAATGAAGAACACATAATTTGTACACACCTTTTGTATGTGCTCAAGTGCCATGTTAATCGAGAAAACAATAAAAATGAGTAGCTAGGCGATGTTCGCAAATGACATTCAATTCTCGCTTTTATTCGTGCTATTCGGAACAATTCCGAATAAATGGCTGTTAAAATGTTTCTTTTTGTTTCTTATGTTCCTTTTTATACGCCCGTCGAAAACGGGACGTATTATGTGAACACCCTTGGCGGGCGGCGGAGTCCAGTAATTTGTCTGTACTCTAACTCAAACAGTTTTCGTCTTCAAACTTGCTGACAATGCTTATGGACGTAATATCTAGGCCAAGTTCGATTATAGGCCAAATCGGCCCATGCCTTCTTTGGTTATGGTTCTTCATTTACCAAAAAAATCTGAAATTGGCCTTGTCTGTACTCTAACTGACCAGAAACAGTTTTCGTGCGATCGTCTTCAAACTTGGTGACAACGCTTATAGGCATAATATCTAAGTTTGATTCAATGAAAATAGAATGAACTCGGAATTTTAAAGATTTAATTTTTAGTTTAAAGATAACTGTTTAAAAATGTTTTGACATAATATGGGCTTTTATTTCACAATCAATATTTTTTGTCACTAGCACAACCAAGACGGGCGTATTTAGTGACATTTTGGCACTCTTGTTGTTTCTTATGTTCCTTTTTGTTTCTTATGTTTCTTTTTGTGCCTTTCGTGCTGTGTTGTTTCCGTCGGAATTCTTCTATATTATAATTCATTCTATTTATTAATAAGAGCAAATGCGCTGCATATAGCGGGGATTTCCCTGGAGGTCATTGAATGATCTGGCAGGCAAAAACTGAATGACCACACACTTTGTTTGCACCCTAAAAGCTCCGCATTGGAGGTTAGAAAAGTCCGGCCTCTCACGAAGGTCAACAAGAGCCCCATTTTAGCGAACAGCTGTCACCTTTAGTTCCACTTCGTCATTTTACTCATTTATAATACATTCTTCTTCAAAAACCCATCTTATTCATTTTATGAGGTAGCAAGGAGTTTTTAGGATCACAGGTGAAGAATGTTCTGGTGAACGAGAATGAGTTAAGGAGATAGAGCAAATAATTACTCTTGCAATAAGAATCACATGTACAAACAACTTGATTTGATTGGCTTGATATAAAACTATTATATTAAAGTAACCTGCTCCAACTCCTGAAGTTAAAACAGTATAAGAGTCAATTTTAGATTTATTTGATGGAAGTAGAGCAAATCATTACTGAGTGTCTTCGTTTATATTAGGCGGGTTTATTATTAGATTAGGCATTATTGTAGAGCTCGATGAGACGATGTCAGTGGTATAAAAATCTCAATTTTGACAAAAATGGAGATAGAGCACTTCTGTACCCAGGCGTTGAAATGTTCGTTTTAGATTCAAATTTCATTGGAATATAGTTTATTTGCATATTTTATCCAGAGTCGGTATTTCAATACCTAAATTGGGATTTGTGTTTACAGTCATATTTCAAAACTTCACTACTGTTCATCTTGAGTCAATTTCAGCATGTTATGTGTTTTTCAAGATCGGCAGTCATCAGTTATGCTGATTTTGTTCATGAACACGTGAATTTTGGATCACGTGCTTTGCCAGTACAAAATATGCTTTATTATGAAATACACTGAACTCACTAACATTAGCTGTAAAAACATTTTCGCTAGTTTTGGCGACCTTAATGACGCCCGATAGCATAGAGGGTGATTTTACAGTGAACACCGCTGTTAATATAAACAATTGCGTGGTAACGGCACCACTCGTACTTAGGTCAATTCGTACTTTTGTTCATTCGTATCTTATCATTTTTAGATCAACCTGTAACCATTTCAAAGTCAGCTGGCATCCCTGATTTTATAAGGTTGCTGTTACGACTTTTTAGCTCACCTGTCACAAAGTGACAGAGTGAGCTTTTGTTCTGTCTTCGTCCGTCCGTCCGGGCCAACAACATCCAATGGTTTATGAGGTTCCGTCCATAATTTTAATTAAATAAAGAAGGAAATCCACATAAACCAGTCGGTTTATGCGGAAAAAAACCACATAAAGATCAAAGGAAAAGCCCCGTAAACCCCAAATGTTGGAACGTCCGTCCGTCAACAATTGGCTTGTGTAGACACTAGAGGTCACAATTTTAGCCTAATATTTATGAAACTTGGTCACAATGATCATCTCAACAAAATCTAGGCCAAGTTCGATATTGGGTAATCTGGGGTCAAAAACTAGGTCACTAGGTCAAATTAGAGAAAAACCTTGTGTAGTCACTAGAGGTCACAATTTTGACTTAATATTTATGAAACTTGGTAACAATGATCATCTCAACAAAATCTAGGTCAAGATGCTCTCTAAGCGGTCCGCGCGTTCCGGAAATTACGTTTCAATTTTAACTTCCGTCATGAAGAGTAGTTACAAAGTTCGTAAGTGATGCGTCCGTTAGAAAGTTCGTACGAAGGTGTTACTGAAACGCTCGTAAGAAGTTAGTACGAAACCTTCGTAGGGCTACGCAAATAATTTTCGTACGAAGTTTAATGAAACGGCCCCCAGCATCTCCTTATCAAGAATCGGTAAGCAAGATTTCAGGAGAGTACATGTATTTTTGACAAAACAGGAAGGCGTTACGCACAAGGTTGCGACTATGTGTGGAAAAAACGCAAAAAGTGACGTAATATTATATGGGTCATCAATGATTGTACTGGAGCACTCGTATTTCGGTTGTGATGTGTGATTGTAGTACAGTATTTCGGGAAAATAAACTAGTTCATTGACTACGGATTATTGGGAATCACAAGTAAATGGTTACTTTTTAGGATACTGCCGTTACTCTCTATTTTCAAGTGTTTTATATTTATGTTGTTGTTGCGAAAGTCCGACAGAACTTGCACTGGACCGTGCAATGTCTTCTATACAAAATGTTTTTACATTTTCTTGTTCTCCTGACATAATCCGGATGATGCCACCTTGTCATCATTGAGCAATTCTTACAATGAGGCCCTGAAGGGGTACATGAATTTTCATGAATTAGGCAGTATAAGTACATTATCGTTTAGTCAAACGTGAAGCAATACACCGTAAATGTTATTTATATTGTATTAAATAATGCGTTGCATCAGTATATACAACCTTTGTTATAGAAACATGTGCAAATGATGTCCTGCTGGCTGTTTACGTCTTATATGAGGCCCGTTTTTAGACAAAGATATGAGTTAAACCAGTAAATGATACATGGTACCACATTTTTCATTATATTGATACTTACTATTGAATTCAGTATTACTGACAATTATCAACAACCTACATTGCATGACTTAATATTTTATTTCATTAAATTGAGGCCCTATCAACACACCGTACAACCCGCTGTGTGTAAGGCAGTTCTGTATGTTAAAGGCAGAGACACACGCGTTTTGCGCCACGAGAGTGGGGTAAGTATTTGTTATTTTATATGTGCTTTGTGTTGCTTTTGAGAGTAATCACTTACATATGTCGATGACGCGATTAATGAGCAATAAGCATATCGAGGGGTTAGAACCAAATCCATCTATCTGTGAAAATTGTCGAAATTGACTTTTTTGGCTAATTAAGTCTGAATAAGTCATTTACATATACTCTCTAATTTATCCTTGAATATATTACATAATTAAGAAAAAAATGATCAGAATCTTTTTGAGCTATCTTGTATGTCCATAAACTAGTTCAGCCAAAACCAGCTTTAAGTTCATAGCCTATGCATATGTCTAGTTTGGTAATATTGCGCTTCTGTTAGAATAGATCAAACTTGGATATCACTCCCCGATTGTAATGTTTTTGGGGCTTATGTTAATATTTATAGTGACGGAATGTGTCAGTTAACACAATGACATTTTACCTTTTGTAGATTACCCTGAATATGTAAATTTATGTTCTACAAGAACCAAGCGACTGGGAATGGCCTGTTGTAAATACCAATTCATCCAGAAAATTTAAATGTCAATCCGTGCTTGTTGTTTACATTACATTTCAACAATAATTGTTTTCCATGTTACTTATGACAAACGTTGGTTAAACACAGTTTATAAAATATAGTCACATTGATTGCAACAAAAATGTGAGAAGAAATAGTTTGTGAAGAACTACAAAATTGTTTTGATTATGAATAGCACTCTTTATCGTTAACAAGGTAAAGTAATTTGTTTTAATTCTTTGTTTGGTAAATAGATATTTATGTATTTGATTTTAATTATTGAATATAAACCAGAGTTCATTTCATGATAATAATAACTGATTAATTTCGGTGTTTTGTACGTATTTATTTAGTGGCATGATAAATAAATCCTTGCACTTTCCTAACGCGAGATTCCAACCAGATACCCCGGATTGGTAGTCGAGAGCAATAAGCACTTGACCACTATACCAGCCTGTGTATTACAATCGTCACTATTAACACTTAATTATTTCGATTTTATTACATGCAGTTAGAATTCGTTTCGTAAGAACATGCATACAGCTCTTCAGAATTAATTTATGATATGCTCTTTATTTGCAGATGGATATTGAGACTATGTGGTCAAGTGATTGGAGCGATGATTTTGTTGCTATGTTGCCTGACGAAACACCGTGTACATCAACAGAGAAACTAAGACAGGAAGATACGGGAACATCTGAATATACAAAAACTGTGGAGATTGATATCAGTAGTCCATTAGACACCAACAAGCAAGTTAATTCAGATAATAAAAAGAAATCACCAAAGAAAAGGAAACGTAGGACGAGACAGAAACTGAAGTATATATACACTTCTTCAAGCGATGATGATATTCCCTTATATCAAAGACAATTGCCATTATTAAACAGCCTTGTGCTGTTTTATAAGCTGAATAATGCGACATTTTCTTCATAATGTACTCATATTTCGTTGTCAAAAAAGCTCTATCACTTATTGAAGCTGTATAAACCCTAGTACAGTACTCTGAGTTATGTTGACATTTGAGATATACCACACTGTGTACTGTCGATTCAAAGATGTCTGTCAAAACCGCCAGAATGTTCCATTTCTAAATAGGTAAATGTATGTATTGACCAATCAGCGCTCTTATTTTACTCATACCATCTTTAACCTTAGCTTTATGTATTAAAATAAGCGAAGTATTTTCCATTAGCGTTCTTAGCGTAGTGCGTTAAATGCATGGTATCGGCATAAATCATTAGTGAAATCCAAGTAATGGTTCGAATCAAGTCTGAAGCCTTTTTAATACTATTTATGATAGTTTTGTCTGCTATTTTTATACCGACAAATTAATTTTATTATACTTTTCTTTGGGATAAAAGTAGCAGGCTTGATATAGACACGCTATGTTTTTTGTTGATATCTACTAGCAAACATTGCAGAAATGTTCAGCTTCGTAGTATGAACTCAATCCTGGTGTGCTGGAATACAAATGCGAATGTATCTAGTCATTCATTGTATATAATCTGACACCGGAATGAGAAAAAGCATTAATGTACATAGTTTAAGCAAAATTAAAAAAAAATCTAGGCATTGTTGGGATTGAACTTGCAGCAAATTGTATACATTTTCAAAAAAAGACTCACACAACCATAGGTGTTAACCACTCGGCTATAGTTCAGTTGAAGTTCTGATCATTTAAATATACAAGTGATGTTAGGATTTAGTCCTGACATACCTGTAATAATCGATCGTGTTGAATGTTTGTTTACGCGGTTGTGACAGAAAACTTTGAATCAACAGTACATATAACATTTTTGTAGATGTAAATATTCATTTATGAAAGTATTATTCTCTATAAGCAGTATACACCATCCCAATGAAAAGGAATAGGTTTACGCAAAAATTCATTAACACTGTCTGACATTTTAAATGTGTGTATAGAATGCTTGAAGTAGTTTATCTCGGTTAGTTATCATAATAAAGTGTGGTATAGAATTGACAGCCTATCTGTTGACATAAGGTATCAGGTTACAAACACGTCTGCCTCCCTTCACAGCATATCATACAGCGAGTGTTTCAGGGTTAAATAATATTTCGGTATTTAAATGACAAATATTCTTAACATTTGTCAAATATTTTATACAGTCAATTAGAGTAGTTAATTGTGTACCTTCTAGTAAAAACTTGTTATATTTAAAGAATAGTTATATTAAATAGCTCCCCTGAAAACATACGGAAATGGCATATAGCAGGTTCTGGCTCTAACCTCTCGATATACAATTTATGTGCCCACAAATCCCATATTAATCGAGTAAACAGGTTTTATGTATGCGATGTTTGCCAAAATTTCGAAACTTTCGCCTTTGGCATTACATTCTCAACTTAATTCGTAGTTAGGAACAATTCTATAACATTGACTACAAACTTCAATCCTTCCTCAATATGTCTGTCGTTTCCGTTTTGGAAAATGTACATTTTCTGTGAAGATACAGAGGTTTAAATTGAACGAGGTACAAAAAAAATGCTAGCAAAATAGGCAGTTCTGTTTTTCGAATGATAACGACAAAGGCAGTGCGTTAAATATGAATGCTAACGCAGAGACAGAGATAAGAGACCTATGCTAACGACTAAGGCAGAAATTCTAATGACTTGACAGGGCCATAAAACCCCTTTGTACGATTTGTATGTTATAAATATAACCCAGGTTCATGTTAGGCTGTATACCAAAGTCCATTTCGCCAAGAATCACGAGCACGGCGAGTGTTTAGTGGTTATTTTCGTCCAGTTGATTAACGGAATATATTACATACATGGTGATCGCTGACGCTGGCAATTGTCGGTTGTGAGTGGCCTTTTATGCCTGTTAATGACGAGTGCATGGCTTTTGGGGGCCTACGCTCTCCGGGCACTGTCTTAGAGTTTAGAAACGAGTGGTTTTCGTAGTATTCTATCGATAATATAAGTACAATGTTAACAAATTGACGGTGAAATATGCAGTTTTTGGGAGGCGCAATAAGTCATACAAGTTGCGACAATGCCCCAGAGTGGGCCCTGCAAATTATTCGGAAGCAGAAGAAGAGTTGAATTTTATAGTCTCCTAATCATTGAAGTCATACAATGGCCGGAAATCAAAGGTTCTTGCTCTGTCGAGGAGGTTGTACTTTACATCTTATTCGTGCTGGAGCTTTAATTCTCTTAAACTTAGTACATGTCCATGCACGTTTACATATTTAATAAATGTGGATCTATGACAGTAAGGTATAAATACAGCACTTGTTTACATAAACTGTAAGTCACCGACACTGTATTTTTACGTGTCACTCTAACTGCTTTATGTAATATAGATACTTTTTGGTTGTTCGAGAATCGACCAACTATAGTTATATACACACGTTTCTACAATCGACTATACTTTAGTTGATGAAACTACTTTTCTTCTTACACCGCCGCTAGGTAGCGCCACCTTTGCAATAGTAAACCGGTCAACAGGTATTGCATAACTATCGACACGGACGTAAACCGTCATGCAAAATAGTTCCATCAATTGCAGCATATAAATACTACAAAGCTATTTCATATTTCTAAATCTATAGGACAGTTGGATAACCCAATAAATAATTTAAACCTATTTCCAGTATTTATTTGTATTTACAAAGCAATTACCACTTTTGATAACTGCCTTCCGTACCTTTTTCGTCGGCATAAACTGTTACGTAATCATATACTGTGGTACAGACCCAGTATTTCTAATTATATCGAGGTCATAGTTCCATGCGTAATCAATCTAGCTACTCTCAACGAGCGGTACGCGGAATATCCATAACTCCGAGCATCACTCTATATAAATTGTTACACATACACGTAGTTGGTTAGGTTAGATTAATCAGACGGTAGTATCCGATGTTACACGTATCTGGATTATTTGGACTAATACATTTAAACATAAATCGGAATAAATTCGATCAGCATCCAAACTGCTGAACAATACTAGAAATTATCTGGCCGCAGAAAACTATCTGACTTGTACTTTCTGCATGCATTCATTCCAATCGTGAAAGCTCGGTAATTTCCGTTTGTCTCCGGTAAATAATTCAATGCATACATGCCGAGGTGATCAGAATGGTATTCATTCGAACAACTGATGCCTTTCAGCGCTTTGATTTTATATGAAATGTTATTGATAACAACTACATTTGTACATCGTAAATCTAATTATGCATGTACATAAAGAATTTACGCGTACTTGCGTCTCGTCTTATTGGTATTATGCTAGGCCTGGTTGCATAATTATCTGCGGTCCGGAAGACGTTAGATGATGTCATTTTTATTTTTACCAAACAACTTTTTTTTTTACATTTAAATCCACCTCGGATACGTATGATCATTTTCGTTTCTTTTCGTATTAACCACTATTGACGTGCAAATTGGACATATATACTAGAAACATGTACTATAATTAAGATAGTGCAATAAAAAGAAGTTCAACATATATTGTGTCTTCAGACGAAACTTAAATTGGCTCTTCTTCCAATCTTAATATATCATGTAAGCTGAATTGTCTATTTAGATTAAACCTCTTTTGTTCGTGCTTCTAAACAGCAGCAAAACAATCAGAAATCCGATCTTTGCCAGTTGTAACTATAACAAAAGAAAATATATCACACTACATATCGTCGTTTTAATCACTTTAAAATGATTGTACAATTGTATTAAGAAATATTTACCTATTATGAAATAATGGTTTGCTTAAACTTCGTCGTTGTAAAGTATACTTTTTTTAGGTGGAGTGATTGTTTATTATCCTCGTTAATAGGTGTGCCTGGGTCGAGGGCATCCCAGTACACACCTTACAAATTCTGAATTAGTGTATATGTATAAAATTAATGTGAATTAGTAAAAAAGGTAAGATATAATATATAGCACAGCTTGCAATGATAATCATGTAGTTATAACATTTTGAATACATTTAGAAGACCAAACAACTTAGCATGGAATAATATGTTACATGATATACGTGATGCTACATGAGCACGTGTTGCCGAACTGTTTTAAGCAGCCATAAATAGATGTTATACCGTATACTCTATGACTGTTTAAAAAACCTGACTGTTTTATTTATAAAATACAGGTAATTTTAATCAACATTGAATGCTAAGAAGATTAATACCAAGATCATATGTTCGACTGCACATGTATAGTAATGTATCGGGGCATTACAATGTTTTACGACATTATGTCTTATGTTCTTCGTGTGAGTTATTCACGCAAAATAGTCAAATAAAATTTGTAACATACAAATAACCTATATTTTTGTACAAACAAAACAATGAATTAAGTTCCCTGTCAAGTAATTTGAATTGCTGCATTTCGAACTTACATATTGATAGGGCCCAGTGTTTTCATGTTCTATTGTGTATTAATTATTGCTTGTCACATAACCTTATTCATGTTGGACATAGCCATTGATGATGATTATCTACATAAATAGTTAAACTTCCAGACTACTGTAAAGTCCGACTACCGGTCAAGATGATTCCTTCAACTAACCACATTTATACCAGTTTTCTCAAAGTGACAAGTTATATTTTTGTCATAAATAGTTGCTAGAACATTAACTTTAACTCACCAGACTAAATTAATGTGTTTATATTGTGTTAATCCTTAGAATCTACGAGTTTATTTAGAGCCTCATGCAACTTATTTACATCAGCAGCCATTTTGTCCATTGAATTGTAGGATTGTTATGCACTGTAACTATAGAGATTGGCTCCTGTAAAACTGTCAAATATGTCTAAACAGAATTGTTACAAGTATAAGTCTATTAGAGTATGTATTTCCTTAGAATATTGAGGTTTTTAAGTAGTAGCCATGTTTTTCAGGCTGGATGAATTGTTATTTTGAGTCCGAACATTGACGTTCGTTTTTGATCAATGACGTTCAATGACGCACTGTTATTTTGATCGTTATCGAACATTTTTTTGTCCGTTTTGATCATTTACGTTGTACGGCGTTTTGACGTCCTATTTTTTGGTTGCATCAACCAATTTTGTGTTCGTTTCGGCAATTTTTCTATAAATAGGCCGGAATTTCGCAGAACTTGATCAGTCTTATAACAAATTTTCGACGACAGGTCACGTTGGTCAGAGCGATTTTTGGCAATAAACTTCATTTTGTAAGCATTTTACTTGGCCGCTCTAGATCATTTTATTATTCCAACGAATAAACAAGACAAATTGTAGATGCAATGCATCAAAGTAGCCGCAATTTTGTGGTTTACATGGCATGAATACTGTTATAGCAAGCAACGCTGTTATAAATTATTCTAAACAACTAAATTCTCTAACGTTTAATTCAGATAGAATCAAATTGAGCGGAAAATATTCCAATATACACAGGTATTTGACATTATATACTGGGTTTTTCTATGATTTGACCTTGTGACCTAATTTTTGACCCTAGATGACCCAATATCTAACTTGACCTAGATTTTGTTGTTTTGATCATTGTGACCAAGTTTCATAAAGATTAGATCAAAATTGTGACCTCTAGTGACTATACAAGGTTTTTCTATGATTTGACCTTTTGATCAGTTTTTGACCCCAGATGACCCAATATCGAACTTGACTTAGATTTTATTGACATGATCATAGTGACCAAGTTTCATTAAGATTAGACCAAAATTGTGACCTCTAGTGACTGCACAAGGTTTTTCTATGATTTGACCTTTTGACCTAGTTTTCGACCCCGGATGACCCAATATTGAACTTGACCTAGATTTTGTTAGGATGGCCCTTGTGACCAAGTTTCATCAAGATCAAGTCAAAATTGTGACCTCTAGTGACTACACAAGGTTTTTCTATGATTTGATCTAGTGACCTAGTTTTTGACCCCAGATGACCCAATATCGAACTAGATTTTGTTGAGGTGATCATTGTGACCAAGTTTCAAAAAGATTAGTCTTAAATTGTGACCTTGAGTATCTACACAAGCCAATTGTTGACGGACAGATGGACGGACGATTCTTGAAGAGTAATCACAAAAGCTCACTCTGTCACTTTGTGACAGGTGAGCTTAAAATGTAAGTACATGTAGCATGCAACCCTCGCATATATACAATTACAAGCACATTATAAATCACTGAAACATTATTATGTGACCATTCTAAATAGCTTACTGGTATTGGAAACTAGTCATCATTCCTTTGACCAATTGAATGTGCAGTGTTGCAATGTCACCAGATTATTAACATAATTCAAAATAAATTTAAAGTACTTGATAGTTCCACATATTTATTGGATTAAAGTAAAAGTAGAATACAATGAATAGGTAAAACCGAAGTATGCTTCCCGAAGCAAGTGCTTGTCCCAAAATTGGAAATAACATATTACAGCAACAGGTAAAAAAAGAAAATAATGTAGAATTATGGTTCTTTGACACCGCACTTCCTCTACCATTATGTGAAGTTTCAATCAATTGCCATCAATACTGTTCAAGTTAGGGACCTGCCAAGCATTAATTTGTATGAAAAAGGGAGGTAATTAAAACACAATAACGGTACAGTTATGTTTTTGTGGCACTGCACTTCTCCTCAATGAGATTAATTCACCTATAAAGTTTCAAATCATTACCTCACATAATGTAGGAGTTATGACCTTGACAAGAAGTAAATATAAAAGTACAAAAGGCCATAACTCCAAAAATTTACAATAGAGAGTTATGTTTCTTGTGCACCGCACTTCTTCTCAATGAGATCTATTCACATATGAAGTTTCAAATTGATATCTCTAATACTGTATGAGTTATGGCCCAGACAAGAATTAAGTATAAAAAATTACAAATGGAAATAACACAAAAAATATATAATGTAGGGTTATGGTGTTTTCACACTGCACTTCCCCTCAATGAGGTCTAATCACCGACGAAGTTTCAAATTGATATCTCTAATACTGTTCAAGTTATGGCCCGGACAAGAATGAAAAATTACAAAGGGGAATAACTAAAAAAATATGCAATCAAAAGTTATGGTTCTTGTGCACTGCACTTCCCCTCAATGAGGTCTGTTCACCTAAGAAGTTTCAAATTGATATCTCTAAATTAGTCTAATACTCTTCAAGTTATGGCCCGGACAAAAGTGTGATGGACGAACAGACGGACGGACAAATGCTCACCCTTCGGGGAGCATAAAATATTTCGGGGAGCATAAAAAATATACAATTAGGCCCTCCTGCATTTTGAATGAGGACTTGGGATTCGATGACGGTGCAGTTACATTGTACCTAGGTTTTTTTCTACTTCACACTGGGAGCTGAAAATATTGGCTGTCATTTTGAGGTATTTCAGCTCTAGAGGTTAAATTTATAGCTATGCTCATTCAGGATATTGTAAAAAGGTAAACAACAAATTAGGTCCTTGGGCAATCACTTATTAAATATGTTAAAAGCTAAACACGCATTTCTAAATTATTTAGCTCTCAATAAAGCAATTAAAAAAGGTACAAAGGTCTATTTTCATTTTAATATTTCTAAATTATTTAGCTCTCAATAAAGCAATTGAAAGGTACAAAGGTCTATTTTCATTTTAATATTTTTTTCGAACTGACAAATATTCATACTGACAAATATTCATTCAGACTGACAACATTTTGACCGTCTTGTGGATAAGGAAAATTATTGGCTTGACTGTCGTGCGGATAAGGAAAATAATTGGCACAACCGACGTGCGGATAAGAAAATTAATCGATATTATCATCGTACAAATAAGGAAAATAATTTACAAGACTGTCGTGCGAATAAGGAAAACAATTCAATTATTGGCACAACTGTCTTGCGCATCAGGAAAATAATTGGCACGACCATCACGGCATAAGGACAATAATTGGTATGACTGTCGTGCGGATAATGAACATAATTGGCACGACCATCATGCGCATAATGAAAATAATTGTTACAACTGTCGTTCGGATAACCGAAGTAATCGGGACGACTGTCAGACGCCTAAGGAAAATAATAATTGACACAGAAAATAATTGGCACGACTGTCATGTGTGTAAGGAAACAAATTGGCACGACCGTCATGCAGATAAGGAAGATAATCAACAACATACTGTTATAAAGGATTTCACGAGCATATGTCGATTAACGATGCTCATCCAAGACTGCCCAGCTCGACTGAATCAATCTAATGTCATAAGTCTGTGATATTTCTTCATTTTGGTTACTAAACTTTTAAAAGATTTCAGATTTATTTAACAGTTTTCGATAGTGTTAAATTCGTACAGTCACAGTGTAGAACACGATGCCTTGTACTGATGTAAATAATCGGCGTGCAAATAGCAAAGCACAATAGATGCATAACATTGTTCAAAAGTTGTTTACATTTTTTAACATTTTCGGTCGAATCGGTACGAGTACGACATTGACTTACTTCAAGGTTTAAACTCTGTATCGGATGTTGATGAAATTGCATATCTATGTTCGTTGTGAGTATTAAAAAAGATTTTCCTTGTTCAACAAGTACTAGCGTCGTGTAATCAGTTATTTGCGGCTATTTTTGATAAGATTTTATCTAAACAATACATCTACTTCCGCCGTCATGTTTAAAACGCGGCCAAACTGCGGACAAGTGCGGCCAAATCAAGCAACTTTAAAATCATCAAGATATTGTTCATAATATATGAAAAATACTTATATAATCACAATAAACAGCAAAATATCACAAAAATTGCAAAAGTACTGATATGTTACCGTTAAACTTTTGGAAGCAGGTACCTGGGCCAAACCATTCTGTAGTCTGGTTCCCTGTCGTTCTATAGTTGTTTAGTAGTGATAGGGGAGGTAATCCAGACTACTCTTTCTGTGGCCGCAGATTCGGCCCACCGTAGTTTGACCGCGTTTTAAACAATTAAGTCTATTTATAGTACAGAATTTATGAATAGACTAATTCCGGCGACTCAACATTATTTTTATCAAATTGATGTATAAATTTCAGCAATTTCTTTTCTTTTCATTATCTATAATTGATAAATAAGAAAATTTATATGAAAATCTATATTATTGTTTTCATGCGAAAACATCAGCATCATTGGTAAACGAATACAACTAGCGATAAAACTAGCGATCAGTTCAGTAGTAAAAAAATAGACACCTCAGCTAGTCTACGCTAAAAGGGATCAGCAATTAAATTATTAAAACGGAAACATTTTTTATTTTAATTACGAGCATTATCCATCCAAAAAATGTCATTTATGGTGGGATCAATAAGAACTTAAATGTGTTTGTATAGGTATCAATTAATAGCGGACTATACGTTGGGCGAAGCCGGTTTACGATAACACGTGTGCACGTGGTTTGGTCAGAGTTTGAATTCACTAATGGATCTAAAAATGTGTGTTAAAATCCCGCACTGAAGCAAAGATACTAGAAAATGGCTGCTAATAGAATAACAAAAAAATAAATAAAATGCGATATTCGGCAGCTCATAAATTTTCTTTTATTTTTTAATTAAGAAATAATGAATACGTAGCTATGTTTTGTTGAGTAATAAAATATAGGCACGTGTTTGAATGCGTAGTAATTAAATCACGAGTGCGTATATTTTATAACACAACAAAGCACAACTCCTATTTATTATTTCGATTCTAACATCGCCAATGCTTTACCACTTATAGCATTACACGACAGGTTGACGTCAAACTACTTTCTTTCCTAGGAACGTTACCGTCAACTTTACGTCATTTGTCATTCTATATGACGTCAAACGTGACGTCATCAATCAGCTATATTTTATCGCGGTAATAAAATATGGTAAGCTCAATATACGCAAAGAAGGCAAATCTCACGTGCTATGTTAGAATGATGTTTAAAAATATTCCAAAAACTAGAGTAGGCCCCTGTCTAGAAATTATCAGTCTTCCGTGGTTGCTATGCAACCAATCTTTTTATAAGGGGAGGGCTATTTCCTAAATGTTTGGACACAAAAAAGGCAGCCATTTTTTTGCCCACTTCGGAAGGAAATTTTAACATTTTCAGTGCATAAACGATGCTACAAACTGCTATGAGACACATGATTACTCTGAGATAACGAAGTAAGTCGAGCTGGAATCGTTCATATGCGCGAAATATCAACCAATCTTAAGAAAATCTAATGAAAAAGACACAAGTTTCGGTTATTTCCCATCGCAAAGTTTGCAATACAATTAATTTTAAGTCCGTTTCGGGTATTTATGGGGAGGGCTATTTCCTAAATGTTTGGACACAAAAAAGGCAGCCATTTTTTTGTCCACTTCGGAAGGAAATTTTAACATTTTCAGTGCATAAACGATGCTACAAACTGTTATGAGACACATGATTACTCTGAGATAACGAAGTAAGTCGAGCGGGAATCGTTCATATGCGCGAAATATCAACCAATCTTAAGAAAATCAAATGAAAAAGACACAAGTTTCGGTTATTTCCCATCGCAAAGTTTGCAATACAATTAATTAAAGTCCGTTTCGGGTATTTACGTATCTAGACCGGGCGGTGATAATCCACATCGTAGTTGTAGGTTATTGTAAAGAAAGTAAAACAAATGCATTTTCGTAATTCCTCGCCGAGATGTAATTAAAAAATCCCTCCAAAATCGTCAAAAAATATTCGCGAGATGAATGTAGCGAAAACTTATTACATGTTGTTGTTGTCGTAATTGGATACAATAAAACCCGTAATTTTCCGTCTAAATCTCTTTTATGTTGTGACGATTTGCAGGGTTTATTTAACAAAAAAAAGGTGATTAAGATTAAAGATGTTTGATATTTAATCGTAATATGATTAATTGAAATGAAAATAGCCTTTTCTTTTGAACAAAAGTACTATCTGGTATGCTCATGCAACCCCTTAAAAAAAGATAAAATATCAAATAAGGCCTAGAAATCAGTGGTTATCTGTGTTTTATCTAATTATTCATTTTTAAATTAGTTACCCCTGAATTAAGTAGACCTAGAATTAAACAAATTGAAAAACGTGTATTATTCGTGTTCATTCGGACTGACAAACGATAGCAGGTTTGTATCGTCTTTCGTTACTTTGTACTCCCAATATTTCGTATCAAACCGCTATCGCGCGCTTTCTTGTGCAACGAACCGCTTCGATAGGTTGCATAGACGTAGGAAAGCGCTCGGTAGCGCCTTTTAAAAAACGGCTTGCTCCAGATTCGTAACTTCGTAACTTAACAATTTTTTGTGAAGTTATGCATCACCAAAAAATCCAGTACTAGATGAGCATGTTACAAATAATGTAGGACAACTGACATAGTCCGCTACATATGCTGTGCATTAGTTCATATTAGCTTCAATATCCACGCAAACAAATTTATTCATTTTAATAACTATCAGTAACTTGTCCTTTCACGTCCAGGGGAGAAATTTGGTCTGTACTACATAAGGGCGGCTATCAATAAAACAGTTAATTTCAAACCAAAATTATCTCAGAAGCAACTAAAAGTACATGTATTATTATTACTAAATTCGGGACATTATTCATAAAGGTTTAAACCTTACAGTATTGTTAAACCAAAGTATCTACCCGTTGTTGTATACGAGTGAATCGGTCACGGTCTACTGAACCGCATATTATTGTTCTATGGAACGCCGTTGTTTATCATTTGTGAGAGTACATAATTATCGTGTAAACATTAAATTGAATCAGTACTCATTTATTTGTTTGTTCACTGAATCAAAGGTCTACAACATTGTGACTTTGGGTCTGTCTAGTGTCTATACAAATATACTACATAATTATAGTGGTGAACATACACCACTGGTACTACATATAGTTACATAATCGACCAGATCTTAAGAAGTTGTCTTTCAACGCTACCACTACAACATATAGAGATCTGCGTAGGTCAACAGAAGGCGACAACACAACTCCGAAGTATTAATGAGTATCCATCTCAGTACACCACACATACATAACCGACCAGATCTACATAAGTTGTTTTCCAACGCTACCACTACAACATATAGAGATCTGCGTAGGTCAGCATAATGCGACAATACAACTCCGGTGCATTATACAGCATTCACACACATCCGTCAAATAGGGGTTACAGTATCATGGTCATTTACAGACATAAAGCGACACTCACAACCGATAATTGCCAGCGTCAGCGATCACCAGGTATGTAATATATGCCGTTAATCAACTTGATGAAAATAACCACTAAACACTCGTTATTCTTGGTTAAATTGGCAGTGCAATACAGCCTAACATGAATTTGGGTTATATTTATAACATACAAATCGTACAAAGGAGTTTTATTGCCCTGTCAAGAAATTATAATTTCTGCCTTAGTCGTTAGCATAAGTCTCTTATTGCTGCCTTTGCGTTAGCATTAATATTCAACTCTGCCTTTGTCGTTATCATTCGAAAAACAGAACTGCCTATATTGTTTGCATTTTTTTTGTACCTCGTTCAATTTAAACCACTGTATCTTCACAGAAAATGTACATTTTCCAAAACAGAAACGACAGATATATTGAGGAAGGATTGAAGTTTGTATTTAATGTTTTAGAATTGTTCCAAACCACGAATTAAGTTGAATGTAATGTAATGTCAAAGGCAAACATTTCGGAACTTTGGCAAACATCGCATACCTCAAACCTGTTTACTCGATTAATATGGCATTTGTGGGCACATAAATTGTATATACTTATTGTTCATTCATCACGTCATCGATATATGTAAGTGATCACTCTCAAAAGCAACGCAAACCACATATTAAATAACAAATACTTACCCCACTCTAGTGGCGTAAAACGCGTGTGTCTCTGCCTTCAACATACAGAACTGCCTTACACACAGCGGGTTGTACGGTGTGATCAAGTGTAAATCCAAATGTAGAAAAATGAGTGAAATTTTATAAAATCGACGTCAAGATATTTTTTATTCTCTTATACTTTAAGGAATGCCATTGTAACTTTAACTTATATTGTTATGGCCGTGTGATCTAAATATTCGTTTGGCACATTTTGAAAAAGTAAACTTTAGCAAAGAGGCCCTGCATGCGTGTTAAACTAGAAATAAGACAAAAATGGTAAATTTTCAATGTTCAATTATCCATTTCAACATATCAAACAATAGATGTTACTGTTAAATTGAATTATAGTATTGTTAAGAATACATAACTTAATAATATCTAGAAATAAAATCATCAACTGAGGCCCGGAATGGATCGATATAATGCGGGGTTCTGTCTTATCAATGCACTTACGGATATCAGAAACGTACGCTCAAATTAATATTCCTTATAATGATTTTACCGTGACAAACTACAAAGAGGGGAAGATTTTGTAAGTAGGAGTTCATTAACGAAAAATCGTTAAAATTGCACCACACTGTGTAGTAGTTAAATAATTATCATGAATTTAAATTTGGACGTAAGTTTAAGAATTCCGTAAGTGCTTTTATGAAACAGTACAAGGTAATTTTCATTTTGCATACTAGTATCATTCAAATGGTAGCAAAGCTTGGTTAATATAAAAAATATTTTAAGAAGGTTCGGGATATTTTCACTTCTGAAGATATCATCAATTTGGATATTCAATCTGCATTTTCCTTTTACACAAGATGCTGCCATGCTATTACCACTGACAACAATGCCCTATAAGGCACTCACCACCATCATCAAGGTCAGTGATTATATGCCCTACCCGGATGTAATACTTACCACAGCAGAGTACAACCGTTTTATGCCTAATGCCTCACCGCTATTAACTACAGACATTTCCAGCCATATTGGGTTCTCACAACAATGGTGTACATCTCTTTGATGTACTCGTCATTATCAAGTACAACCAGTTTAACCACAGGATGTACAAGATCCTTTTGGGATGCCAATCACAATTAAGTTATAGAAGTTCAAGCTGTTTTGGGTAAAATCATCACAACCTACTATATTGTGTACACTCCCTTATGTGTACATACGACCACGAAGTACAGTCACCGAAAGCCATGTGGAACTCATTATCTCAGAGTGCAACGACCCAATGCCCCGTTGTGTACTCACTAGTCACTACCATCGTTTACTGTAAGTGATTTAGTCCAGTCAAAATAGGACTAAAATGGGCCGAACCCAAAACAAATTGCAACAGAAACAGATTCACCACCAATTGCAAGTTTGAACCTTGGCAGACTTCAGAAAAAAAGTCCTCAAAAATTTGATGAGGGGAAAGGGGTAAAATCCAAGATGGCGTCCAAGATGGCCGCCATAAATCGCTAAAGCACTAAAAATCAAATTTCTAATGAAGTAGTGTCATATATAGATATAAGAACAAATATTTGCATGAAAAGTGTTCATGAAGAAGTGTGCATCAAATTTGGTGGCAACAGTGACCAATTTAAGGCCAAGGTCAAGGTAATTTCAAGGTCAAAATACAAAAAAAACATGAAAAAATGATTTTTCTTCTCCACTTTCCTTGATATAAGATATATTTCATATTTTATGTTGCTATTAAGGTGAGAAAACAGTTGGTAAGTGTATATTTCATTATTATAAATAATATTTTTAATTCAGAATATTGAAAGTATTTTAAAAGAGCCAGTTTTGTTCCAGTATGTGATGTCCGAGAGGACATTTTTAACTTGGTGCTTTGATCTTGATAATTTTTATCATCAGTTACGACATTCGAATTATCAATGGTATAACTAAATGTTTGTATAAATATAATTAATATTATAAGGTACTTCAAATTGAAATAAAACTAAGGCTACTTCAAGGTCATTGTCATTTGAAGGTCAAACTACAAAACACTACCTGAACATTTGTAACTTCCTCACATTTTTCGTAATATAAATATGCTGTACATACACTTTACTTGCAGCTGTAGTAAGTTTATGTTCTTAAAAGCAATCATCCTTCTAACTTAACTACATGTTCGTAAATTTTGAGAAATGAAAACAACATTATTTAATCAAATTAATTCTATATAAGTACTATCCTTACGGGGCATCTGTTTTTTTACTTTTTTCCTTGAGATAAGGTAATGTCGCAATGTGACAGACTTATTGTTAGCTGTACATAAAATATACATGTATACCATTGTTTTTATATGTTGGTATATGTAGTATTCATGATAATTATAGTGTACCTGGTTCCTGCAACACTAACTAATTAAGGGTCAAGGTCGAGGTCAAATATGCAATAACCAGACAACGATATTTCCACACACAGTATTCTTTTAAAGCCTACTTGCTATGGGTAAAATAATTTTCTTGCAGCAATGCTTAGAGTATAATTGTATTTAGGATATATATGTACTATGTGTTTGTATGCATGCTTGGGACATAAGTAAGTAACTCCTAGTACATAGGATGGCTATTCCCCATAGGGCCTATGATGGCTGTTTCGTACATATGTGAGTATCACATAGGCAAAACATGGTTGAAACAACACTGATGAAACCCCATGGAGCATTTTCGTGGCTGTTCCCGTACAGGTGAGTCCGGTATATAGCATTGGATGGCAGCTCTAAGCAGTGTTGATTTCACAATAGGGCTTGTCGTTACTATTCCTTATGATTCCTTTAATATGACTGTTCCCAACACTAGTGTGTACCTAGGGCACTTTCAATGACTGTTTCAAACACTGGCAAGTCCCAAGTAGGGTCTATGATAACTATTCACAATACACGCTAGTCGCCCATTGACTTAACCCTACACTGACGAGTCTTGGATTGTCTGTGTGCTACACTATTTCCATAGGGCCTACATTAATAGCTCAACGCTAGTTGGTCCCCGAGTACCTGAGATGACTGTTTCCTGCACTGGTGGGTCCCCGATAATACATTGGATGACTGTTCCCGACATTGCCGAGTCCCATAAAACCTAGGATGACTGTGTCACATATGGCCTAGGATGACTGTTCCCTGCACTGGCGAGTCCCTGCAGTACCTAGAATGACATTTTCCAACATTGTCGAGTCCCCCATAACATTTAGGATGACTGTCCCACATAAGGCCTAGGATGATTGCTCCCAGCTCTGTTGAGTCTCCCCTATGGCATAGGATGACTGTAGCTTTCACTTATGAGTCCTTCATAGACCCTAATATGACTGCCGCCAACACTGATGAGTCCTTCATAGATCCTAATATGACTGCTACTAACACTGATTAGTACTTCATAGACCCTAATATGACTGTTGCCAACACTGGAGAGTCCCTGCAAGCGCATTGGATGATTTTCCCCAGCACTGAAGAATCCCCCTTAATGCTTTAATTGATTCTCTCCATGACGTATAAACCCCCCAGAGGGCCTTGGATGGCTGCTTACAACACTGATGAGTCCTTAATAGACCCTAATATGACTGCTTCAAACACTGATTAGTCTCCCATTGGGCCTTAGACAACTGCTATAAACACTGGTGAGTCCTTGAGAGGGCATTGTATGGTTTCTCCCAGCACTGACGAGTCCCCTATAAGGCATTCATTGATTGTCCCAAACACTAGTGAATCTACAGCTGGCCTTGGATGACAGCTCCCTACACCGAAGGGTCCCCGATAGGGACTAGGGTGACATTTTCCAACACTAGTGAGTCTTCAATAGGGTCTAGGATGACAGCCCACAACATTGGTCCCCCCTTAGGGCATAGGATGATAGATCACCACACTGGTGGGTCCCCCTTAGGGCCTAGGATGACGGCTCACAACATATGTGGGTCCCCCTTAAATCCAAATGTAGAAAAATGAGTGAAATTTTATAAAATCGACGTCAAGATATTTTTTATTCTCTTATACTTTAAGGAATGCCATTGTAACTTTAACTTATATTGTTATGGCCGTGTGATCTAAATATTCGTTTGGCACATTTTGAAAAAGTAAACTTTAGCAAAGAGGCCCTGCATGCGTGTTAAACTAGAAATAAGACAAAAATGGTAAATTTTCAATGTTCAATTATCCATTTCAACATATCAAACAATAGATGTTACTGTTAAATTGAATTATAGTATTGTTAAGAATACATAACTTAATAATATCTAGAAATAAAATCATCAACTGAGGCCCGGAATGGATCGATATAATGCGGGGTTCTGTCTTATCAATGCACTTACGGATATCAGAAACGTACGCTCAAATTAATATTCCTTATAATGATTTTACCGTGACAAACTACAAAGAGGGGAAGATTTTGTAAGTAGGAGTTCATTAACGAAAAATCGTTAAAATTGCACCACACTGTGTAGTAGTTAAATAATTATCATGAATTTAAATTTGGACGTAAGTTTAAGAATTCCGTAAGTGCTTTTATGAAACAGTACAAGGTAATTTTCATTTTGCATACTAGTATCATTCAAATGGTAGCAAAGCTTGGTTAATATAAAAAATATTTTAAGAAGGTTCGGGATATTTTCACTTCTGAAGATATCATCAATTTGGATATTCAATCTGCATTTTCCTTTTACACAAGATGCTGCCATGCTATTACCACTGACAACAATGCCCTATAAGGCACTCACCACCATCATCAAGGTCAGTGATTATATGCCCTACCCGGATGTAATACTTACCACAGCAGAGTACAACCGTTTTATGCCTAATGCCTCACCGCTATTAACTACAGACATTTCCAGCCATATTGGGTTCTCACAACAATGGTGTACATCTCTTTGATGTACTCGTCATTATCAAGTACAACCAGTTTAACCACAGGATGTACAAGATCCTTTTGGGATGCCAATCACAATTAAGTTATAGAAGTTCAAGCTGTTTTGGGTAAAATCATCACAACCTACTATATTGTGTACACTCCCTTATGTGTACATACGACCACGAAGTACAGTCACCGAAAGCCATGTGGAACTCATTATCTCAGAGTGCAACGACCCAATGCCCCGTTGTGTACTCACTAGTCACTACCATCGTTTACTGTAAGTGATTTAGTCCAGTCAAAATAGGACTAAAATGGGCCGAACCCAAAACAAATTGCAACAGAAACAGATTCACCACCAATTGCAAGTTTGAACCTTGGCAGACTTCAGAAAAAAAGTCCTCAAAAATTTGATGAGGGGAAAGGGGTAAAATCCAAGATGGCGTCCAAGATGGCCGCCATAAATCGCTAAAGCACTAAAAATCAAATTTCTAATGAAGTAGTGTCATATATAGATATAAGAACAAATATTTGCATGAAAAGTGTTCATGAAGAAGTGTGCATCAAATTTGGTGGCAACAGTGACCAATTTAAGGCCAAGGTCAAGGTAATTTCAAGGTCAAAATACAAAAAAAACATGAAAAAATGATTTTTCTTCTCCACTTTCCTTGATATAAGATATATTTCATATTTTATGTTGCTATTAAGGTGAGAAAACAGTTGGTAAGTGTATATTTCATTATTATAAATAATATTTTTAATTCAGAATATTGAAAGTATTTTAAAAGAGCCAGTTTTGTTCCAGTATGTGATGTCCGAGAGGACATTTTTAACTTGGTGCTTTGATCTTGATAATTTTTATCATCAGTTACGACATTCGAATTATCAATGGTATAACTAAATGTTTGTATAAATATAATTAATATTATAAGGTACTTCAAATTGAAATAAAACTAAGGCTACTTCAAGGTCATTGTCATTTGAAGGTCAAACTACAAAACACTACCTGAACATTTGTAACTTCCTCACATTTTTCGTAATATAAATATGCTGTACATACACTTTACTTGCAGCTGTAGTAAGTTTATGTTCTTAAAAGCAATCATCCTTCTAACTTAACTACATGTTCGTAAATTTTGAGAAATGAAAACAACATTATTTAATCAAATTAATTCTATATAAGTACTATCCTTACGGGGCATCTGTTTTTTTACTTTTTTCCTTGAGATAAGGTAATGTCGCAATGTGACAGACTTATTGTTAGCTGTACATAAAATATACATGTATACCATTGTTTTTATATGTTGGTATATGTAGTATTCATGATAATTATAGTGTACCTGGTTCCTGCAACACTAACTAATTAAGGGTCAAGGTCGAGGTCAAATATGCAATAACCAGACAACGATATTTCCACACACAGTATTCTTTTAAAGCCTACTTGCTATGGGTAAAATAATTTTCTTGCAGCAATGCTTAGAGTATAATTGTATTTAGGATATATATGTACTATGTGTTTGTATGCATGCTTGGGACATAAGTAAGTAACTCCTAGTACATAGGATGGCTATTCCCCATAGGGCCTATGATGGCTGTTTCGTACATATGTGAGTATCACATAGGCAAAACATGGTTGAAACAACACTGATGAAACCCCATGGAGCATTTTCGTGGCTGTTCCCGTACAGGTGAGTCCGGTATATAGCATTGGATGGCAGCTCTAAGCAGTGTTGATTTCACAATAGGGCTTGTCGTTACTATTCCTTATGATTCCTTTAATATGACTGTTCCCAACACTAGTGTGTACCTAGGGCACTTTCAATGACTGTTTCAAACACTGGCAAGTCCCAAGTAGGGTCTATGATAACTATTCACAATACACGCTAGTCGCCCATTGACTTAACCCTACACTGACGAGTCTTGGATTGTCTGTGTGCTACACTATTTCCATAGGGCCTACATTAATAGCTCAACGCTAGTTGGTCCCCGAGTACCTGAGATGACTGTTTCCTGCACTGGTGGGTCCCCGATAATACATTGGATGACTGTTCCCGACATTGCCGAGTCCCATAAAACCTAGGATGACTGTGTCACATATGGCCTAGGATGACTGTTCCCTGCACTGGCGAGTCCCTGCAGTACCTAGAATGACATTTTCCAACATTGTCGAGTCCCCCATAACATTTAGGATGACTGTCCCACATAAGGCCTAGGATGATTGCTCCCAGCTCTGTTGAGTCTCCCCTATGGCATAGGATGACTGTAGCTTTCACTTATGAGTCCTTCATAGACCCTAATATGACTGCCGCCAACACTGATGAGTCCTTCATAGATCCTAATATGACTGCTACTAACACTGATTAGTACTTCATAGACCCTAATATGACTGTTGCCAACACTGGAGAGTCCCTGCAAGCGCATTGGATGATTTTCCCCAGCACTGAAGAATCCCCCTTAATGCTTTAATTGATTCTCTCCATGACGTATAAACCCCCCAGAGGGCCTTGGATGGCTGCTTACAACACTGATGAGTCCTTAATAGACCCTAATATGACTGCTTCAAACACTGATTAGTCTCCCATTGGGCCTTAGACAACTGCTATAAACACTGGTGAGTCCTTGAGAGGGCATTGTATGGTTTCTCCCAGCACTGACGAGTCCCCTATAAGGCATTCATTGATTGTCCCAAACACTAGTGAATCTACAGCTGGCCTTGGATGACAGCTCCCTACACCGAAGGGTCCCCGATAGGGACTAGGGTGACATTTTCCAACACTAGTGAGTCTTCAATAGGGTCTAGGATGACAGCCCACAACATTGGTCCCCCCTTAGGGCATAGGATGATAGATCACCACACTGGTGGGTCCCCCTTAGGGCCTAGGATGACGGCTCACAACATATGTGGGTCCCCCTTAGGGCCTAGGATGACAGCTCACAACATTGGTGGGTCCCCCTTAGGTGACAGCTCACAACACTGGTGTGTCCCCCTTAGGGCCTAGGATGATAGCTCACAACATATGTGGGTCCCCGTTAGGGCCTAGGATGACAGCTCACAACATTGGTGGGCCCCCCTTAGGTGACAGCTCCCAACACTGGTGGCCCCCCCCCCTTAGGGCCTATGATGACAGCTCACAAACACTGGTGGGTCCCCCTTAGGGCCTAGGATGACAGCTCACAACACTGGTTGATCCCCCTTAAGGCCTAGGATGATAGCTCCCAACACTGGTGGGCCCCCTTAGTGCCTAGGATGACAGCTCATAACACTGGTGGGTCCCCCTTAGGGCCTAGGATGATAGCTCCCAACACTGGTGAGTCCCTCTTAAGGCCTAAAATGATAGCTCACAACACTGGTAGGTCTAACGGCCTAGGATAATAGCTCACAACACTAACGGGTCCCACTTACGGCCTTATGATGACAGCACACAACACTGGTGGGTTCCTCTTAGGGCTTAAGATGAAAACTCCCGAAACTGGGGATTCCTCTTAGGGCCTACGGTGACTGATGCTAGTTTGATAAGTCCGCAAAGGGCCTATGATGACGGTTCCCTACAGTGGTGAGTCCCCCCATAGTACCTATGATGGTAGGTCCCAACACTATTGTGTCTTTAATATGACGTAGAACAATGATGAGTCCTCCATAGGGTCTAGGATGGCAGTTCCCAACAATGATGAATCCTCCATAGGGTCTAGGATGGCAGTTCCCAACAATGATGAGTCCTCCATAGGGTCTATGATGACAGTTCCCAACACTGTTGAGTCCTCCATAGGGTCTAGGAAGGCAGTTCCCAACAATGATAAGTCCTCCATAGGGTCTACGATGACAGTTTCCAACACTGATGAGTCCTCCATAGGGTCTAGGAAGGCAGTTCCCAACAATAATAAATACTCCATAGGGCCTATGATGATAGTACCTAACAATTGGAGAGTCCCCATAAGCTCTAACATGGCTTTCTCAAACTACGAGTCCAACATAACGTTATACTATAAGAACACTTATAGTTCCAACAAAATTGAATGTGTTTAGAAGTTTGACCTTCAAACCGAAATGGACCTTGACCTTGAGTTATTTGATATCAGTTTATCAGTTTATCAGTTTATCAGTATATGATAATAACAATTATTAATGATATTGTATCATCCATTTTAAAAATCTTTGATATCATGTTACTTGATTAAAAATGTCTGTTTTCACAGAACTGTTACGATCTAAATTAAACATATAACTTAAAGTGAAGAGAAACATACTAAACAACTCTTTTATCAACTTTATAACCATAGGAAAGGTGAAAATTCATGTTATGATCAGGAAAATAAAGAAAAAATGCCCAGCTTTTTTCGTATTTTGACCTTGAGGTGACCTTGACCTTGGCCTTAAAGTGGTCACTGTTGTAAGCCAATTTGATGGACATAACTTAATGAACATTTTCCACCCAAATATCTATCATTATATCTATATATGAAAGTACCACATTAATTTTTGGTAGTTATGAAATTCACGGCGGCCATCTTGGACGCCATCTTGGATTTTACACCTTTCCCCTCATATTTTTGAGGACTTTTTTCTGTTGATCAGCATATGGTTACCTGTCTGTAAAACACAAAATAGTTTCTGTTGCAATTTGTTTTACCTTTAATGCTAATTTGACTGGACTAATTATGAATACCAGATTTATGTAGCGCCATTTTCATGCGTTCAAAGGCGCAATACATAGTGTTTCAGCCACCGGGGTGCATATACATCCTCTATTAGCGCAGATACAGCATAATCTGACCAGAATGACAGAGGGAGTGAAAGCTCCACGGAATTAGATACAGGCATGTCCGGTGCTGCAGGAGTGTGTCTAACTTTTTCAAATAGACAGTCTGGTTCTATATTGTACCCGGTGTATAGCACAGCTTTCCAGTACCTTTATATTACAGCCCATACCGTCATACATAGCGGGAAATACCACAAATAGAATTTTTGAAATGTCCAGTTCCCATGCCGGAAATTGATCCCGCGACCTCTGTATTGACAGCACAGTGCATTACCAGGAAACGATTGCCTATATATAACCCGAAGCTCTATTAATGGCGAACTCACCGACTCACTAAGTAAATCCATTCAAATCTAATAGGATAAAGCACATGCATATTCCATCCTCAATTGAATCCAAGCACTACTGAGTGCAATATTGTATTCCAATTGTAAACTGCCACACAATTAATGTTGATTAATGGGTTATGTCACTGTTGAGTACTGCCTTCCCTGACAAATATGTTACTAGTATTGTCTTTTGGGGTCACAAGATAGCATTGGATGGCTGTGTCGGTCAATGTTTAGTACTTAAAGTCCAATGCATCTGTAGCTTGCAGTGGTATGTAGAGCCAGGAATGTACGTAACCGACAGTGGCAATTCCCTTTAAATATATGGTTTGACTGAACTAATGGCGGGTGCCTTACAGAACTGACTATACTGTATAGCTTTACACTGTGTTGTGTACCCCATCTATACATGAATGGCTGCACTAGACATTGCGAAAAAGTCATACTTGGTGGTGGCGTTAAGTTTGAAATGGCAATCGGAATGACAGTACGTAGTCGGCCGTCATTTGAACCTGATATATAACTTGGAATAAATTAATTGGAGGGGTGTTTTGTAGCTGTATTGTTAAATATGCCACGCTTTGTTGTTTCTGATGAGTGCAGTCTACCCTGTCCGACTAGTATTATGCTTTTTAAATTCCATAAAGGTATTCACATTGCAGTAGTTGGTGATGGTAAGGATCACTTTCAGTACATATAGATTGTACTGGTAAGAATATACCAGCCAAATGCATTGATATCTCACATAACGTTTATTCACCAATCCGTAATTGAATTTACCGTTATTCAGGCTTCAATGTCATGCCATGCAATTCAATTTGTTTATACTTATCTAAGCCACTTGCTTATAGGCATGATACGACATATAGATACTTCATTTTTGATTGTCAATACGAGTGTAATGAAATGATAACAATTTATTCTGATAAAAGTCTCATTTTTTATAGTTCAACTCACAAGCAGGGCCTCATTTCCCTAGTTTACCTATTCAGAACGTGGTATTTCTATAACTTAAATATACCAAGTCTTATATTACTTCCAGTTATGATTATTATAACGTTTCTTTCTTAAAATATAGGAGAAATAAAAACGTATTTGAAAGATTACATCCTTTTCATGCATTAACCCTTATCAGGGCCTCGATTTTCATTAAAAACATGTTAAGCAATGCATTGCAGGTTCCTTATACTTATCAATGCCATTGAATATACTATTAATTAGCAATATAAAGACATATGTTCTTTACATTTATTCATCTATTTAATTAATTAATAATTTTGTGTATTACCGGGCCTCATGTTAGGCTTAAACCACAAATGGGGCCTCATTTCCACATTCTATTATTACAAAGTTTGTATATATCGATATAACGCATTATCAAACACAGTAAAATTGCATTTAAGGTGTTTTGATTCACATTTGATTGAATAGTTATGTACATATAGTGATTAATTCGAGAAAAAATATGTACCCTTTTGGGGCCTCATTGTGAGAATTGATAAATGATGACAAAGTGGCACCATCCGGATTATGTTAAAGTATTGTCCAGAGAACAAGAAAATGCAAAAACATTTTGTATAGAAGACATTGCACGGTTACCCTAAAAATTGCCGTTTATCTGCCGGACTTCCCCTAAGGCAAGATGGTTCATAGTCTTTTCCATCTGACTTTTTCACGCTTAGTAAAAAGCGACTCAATAGTGGTGCTAGTTCAGTAACCGCAATTTCTTGCAGCAGCCTGGTCTCTCCAATCGCCGGTTCGTTGAAAAAAGATTTTAGCAATATTAGAGCATTCATCGTTTTTGTTAACGTATTTTTGTTGGCTTGTTGATCAATGAATGCGTTGATGGCGTCACCATCCACATGCTCGAACCTGGTGGTGTTAGTCCGGTTCGTCGTCTGCATGATCTCTCCACTGTCCGCTGGCACCGGATAGTCCATCCGTTTCAATCTATCCTGTTCTATTTCAAACACATACTCGGTATCACATAACCTCACCATGAAAAATGTTCTCAACATTGTGCGTAACGTCGAATGAAATGAAAAAAAACCTGGCGGTTTAGCACTTTTGGGGAGTGTATAATACCATTATACATGCTTCACTCGCACACTTAATATCATTATACATGCTTCAATTACACATATAATATCACTATACATGCCATCATCGTACATATAATACCACTGTACATGCCACCACCGCACAAATAAAGTCATTTTACATGCAACAATTTCATGTTCTTATAGTAAAGTGTATGTAATATTATACAAGTATGACAGTTCAAATTGCATGATTAAATAAGGCGATAAGAAGCCTTCATGCACATAAACGTTATAGATGGTTTTATTGCATTGTAAGTTGTTATACACGTAACCAAGTAAATAACGCAATAATGTATTGCCACTTATGTTACAAGTTAGCATGTTTGTTAGATTATCATTGAATAGCATGTTTGTTAGATTATCGCTGATATCTTCTATGTGAATTTGACGCCGTTTTCTAATGTCTGAGTTTTTACAATATATTACCATGCGGAAAGCCATACTAGTAGCTGTCTTATAAGCTAGGTCAGTGTAATTCAGGTTGCAGCTGATACAAGTTTTTTAGTTCACTGGATGGCTGTTTACAGCAAAAATCTGCTATAAGAACTGGAAGAGTGTGTTTCTTATTATGGATCATCACTGCACATTTGCTAGCATTATAGCCATAACGCAATTTTCTCGCATAAAGGCAGCAGATTTTCAGAAGATTTTCAAGACCGTTCTCTGTAAGTGACATTAGCACTATATCGTCTGCTTGCGTAGGTGAACTTATTGAGATAGTGTTAACCTTAAGTCCACGGTGTGATTGAGCAAGTTCATTCAACAGTTCGTCCATGAAAACAGTATACACAAGAAATATCTTTTAAAAAAGACATATAGCGTTGAGTTAAATGACATACTGCAAATGTTATATATGTATTTTTTTTTTCAATACATTAAATTTTGCGTAAGATGTCAAGTCAAGATGTAGTTTTAGACATGAAAAAGTGAATCTTCCACTCACAAATATATCGAAGCGCACACCTTTCTTAGAGACATCCATCCATCATGACAGATAAATGTCCAGCACAAATGTGATATGTTTCTCCCACAATATGTGGGAAACAGAAGTATGAGAACGAAAACAGAAGCCAATTGAAACTATCATATATTCTTTTCTGACCGTAACAAAAACCTTAAGTGTTATAACTTAAAAACGGGTTGGATAATTTGAAAATGGAGATATCTGACAATCATGTAAAGTAATATAAAATGGTGTAAGTTTAGTAATTGCTGTTACAATGAGACATGAAATCATATGCATATTCACATGTTACACAAAAACGAAGGAAATAAACAAAACAAAAATGGGTTTTACACAATCTTTGTTACATTTACAGAACAAAATGGCAAATTTAAACTGCTCATTTTCAAGTCAAATCGTTGTCTCTTGTATATTTTGCTTTATAACTGTTTCACATTCATAGTGACATGTTTCAGTTCTGTTGGTAAAACAGATGCACATAAATATAATTTATTGTTTGATAGATAAAATAATTAATGTCAGTGTTTTTATACTTCGGATGCAATGTACAGCCTTTGTTTGCTTTAATGGGTGTGTATTGATTTGGGTTATACTATATCCGTAACTTGGATTATCATAGTTAATTATTTACCTGCCGGTATAAGTAGCAGGCAAATTGATGACGTATGTTGAGAATCTCTCCTAGCCGATAACACGACTGGTTGCTTTTGATGAGTCACTGTGGTCAATGCAAGTTAACAGAATTATATTGCCTGGATAAAGTTAGCGTAAATAAGCGACGCTATAGACCACTGTACGTTTCAATACACTACGAATACAAACACATACGAAACTTTTTGTGTTAAGATTACTATATTCTATGCAGTATTTTTTCTTTATTTATTCCGTGCGTATTTATTTAGAAACATTTGATTGGCTTTTAAAGTAGGTCAATATTCCAACTAGACAGCTAACGCTGAAAATGGTGAGCAATAAAATACAAATGTTTACAAGTGTATAACAGTAAACTAAATAACTAGATCGTGCATACTTTTGTAATTTGAACTTATCCAATTACAGGTACATGTATACTAAATAAATACATTGATTTTTGTTTCAGTTGTGATAGATACCCCAATATAAAAGCATGTCTCCCCTTTTCAGAAAACGAGTCCGCGTTTAGATCAGGTCTGTGAAGTTGACAGGTAGCTGTTAGATGTTAACTCAGAAGTTAACTCAAAAAATAATTTTCGAGTGAACTTCTAGCAGAAGTTAACTTAAATGTTTACTCAAAAGTTAACTCAAAAATTAATTTTCGAGTGGACTTCTGGTAGAGGTTAACTCAGATGTACTCAGAAGTTAACTCAAAAATATTTTACGAGTAAAATTCTGGCAGAAGTTAACTCAGTAGTTAACTCAAAATATAATTTTTAATTAATTTTCGAGTGAACTTCTGGTAGAAGTTAACTCAGATGTTAACTCAGAAGTTAACTCAAGTTTTTTATTTCGAGAGAACTTCTCACAGAATATTTAACTCAGAAGTTAACTCAAAATTTAATATTCGAGTGAACTTCTGGTAGAAGTTAACTCAGATGTTAACTCGGAAGTTAACTAAAACCGTTTTTCGAGTGAACTTCTCAGCAAAATTCGAATGTCCAGCTTGACAATCTACATTCATTTCGACATTCGAAAACCAGACTGTATCGCCCTCATTGTTATGTAATTGCGAATGTCTAGCTGGACAATCGACATTCATCCAGACATTCGAAAATTAAACTGTACCGCGCTTACAGTTATGCAAACTTCGAATGTCTAGCTAGACAGTCGACATTCATCTCGACATTCGTAAAACAGACTGTATCGCCATCACAGTTATGCACATTTCGAATATCTAGCTAGACAATCGACATTCATCTCTAAATTCGAAGTAAGGACTGTTCCATCATCATTCTTTGCTGATTGTGACCACAAAGTAATGTTTCTATGTTTTCTGTGCTCGGCTGGTTAAGCTGAGTGCTGCCTTCCCTGACTTATATTATCTTTTTGTAATAATAATTACTATTCTAGTTTTTATTACAAAACTGGTTGCTACAGTGCTGCCAGGCAGCCAGACCCTAGATCTATAGTCTCTGTGGAGCAAACAAATTCCTTAGTCATTTTTTTCCTCTGTCAGATTATCCATATTAGTGTGTGTACTGATCTATTCATGAAAACCCCTGTAGCCGTTTGAGGCCTCATTGGTATTGTCCAGACAATAAGAAAATGCAAATACATTTTGTACAGAAGACATTCTACGGTCCCTTGCAAGTTCTGCGGACTATTGAGCCATTTTTCAGTGAGTGGTTGACTAGTTTGGTTTCTAGCTCAACTTCAAGGCGACCGATCCTATCGGTCTCCTTCCTATTTACAGTTCTCAGTTCATTAGCAGGGCCATCAATTCTACTTTAGTATTATATGCAGACCCCTCATATTTTCTTTTGACTTGGTAGGAGTATTGCCAGAAAGAGACCTACGTGCCTTAGCCAATCAACCAATCTGTATTGGGTTCGATCAGATTAAATGACACTCTAACTTTCTTTGGGGAGCTTACGTTAGCATTGTCTGAATAATGTCGTTTACGAGGTGTATTTACCGACGCTTTAACAGGCTGGGATCACGACATTATGATGTCGACATATTAAGATGCTTCGATAATACATTGACAATATATGTACAGGTACTTAAACCATTTACTCATATATACTAGCCAAAGAAGGTCAAAATAGTAATACCCTACACACTGTGGCACGTAAACAGTATGTTCAAGTGGTTTGTTCTTCGCTAAAAAACAATGAGCTACAGGGCCGGTATTTATAAAGCATCTTAGTAGAAAACTTAAGCATTTTCTTAAAATCTTAAAATTTCCTTCAGTGTATCAGCTAAATAATACAATTCTGATTATGAATTATTTACATACATTTTATGTATTATGTAGAGAGCTACTATAATCACAAAGGGAACATGAGCTATTCTTCAATTTGCAGGAAATATGTGCATTGTAAATTTTTTTACTTAAGTCAAAATATTTAAGTTTTCCACTAAGATGCTTTATAAATACCAGCCCAGGTACCAAAACCAAGAATAGAATTTGTTTGTAAATCTTATACCAAGTCATAATCGCTCAGCTGAAACGCATGCAAAATTCAAACAAGCCTATCTTCAATGGCACTTATCTCAACCAAAACTTACGTGTCAATATGCTGACCATATCATTTGAAGTTCCTACATATACAAACTTTAGTGTATGACAATATATAGTACATTTTATGAGTTCATGTTCAATTATGTATCACATTTATTCTATTTTGTTTTCATTTCATACTGGTTTCGTCGTATCCTTACCTAATTTTGTTGTATGTTTTGTAAAATATTGTTTTATTATTGTTTATTGTACATATTTATCAAGTGGATCATATTGGAAATTGGCTCTGCCAAATATGTTATCCACTATAAATAAAGTCGCTACTTACTTACTAACTTACAAAAATATCCATAAGTAGTCACTCGGAAAATCAACGAAAACCAAACGACAAACTGTAAATATCTACCTTACACAAACCTCTTAAGATGACGTTAGTTTAGATATTTGCCCTACGTAAATCACAGCCAACTATATCATTGATAAAGAGTAAAAAGTTTTTATGTTATCTTAGATCTCAAATTACATAAATTAAAAAAAACATTTTATTTACTCTTTATCAATGATACAGTTACCGTGAAAATAATTATAATTAGTCACTCGAAAGATCAACGAAAACCGAACAACAAACTGTAAATAGGTACCTTAGGCAAAGCTCTAAAAATGACGTTAGTTTAGATATTTGCCCTACGTAAATCACAGGTAACTATATCACTGATAAAGAGTAACAAAACTATTTTATTTACTCTCCATCAATGATGCAGTTACCTGTGACTGCAAAGTGTTATTATCTCACAATCAGAAGGCGACTATAACAACTTTATAGTAAAATACAGGGTTCTGTATACTGACTACAGCTTCTTTGCGTTTGGATATTCCAAAGGACACGAAGACACGGAACCGGGATGGCTAATCAGAAGGCGATGTGTGGCTCTATTCTTGTGATAGTGTTTCTACTGGGTGTTTCATACACACTGTACGTAAAGGAGACTACATATTTTAAGCATACACGTATAGCTGCAAATTTTCAAAACACACAAACAGGTCAAGTTCGTGCTCGCTCAAATTATTTTTTTCAAGTCTTGCATTTTAACGTGGAAAACGAGAAATTGAAATTGCGTGGAAACTTCAATGGAAGTGATTTTGAAGTTAATAAAACTCAAACATTGATTATAGGAGGACTTGAAAAGTTCATTAACAGTGTCAAACCTATCATAAGGCAGAGTAATAAGCTTGAAAAGAATACTTTTCCCAAACAACATTATTTCAATCATGGTATGCGCGTAACTAAAGATGTCAACTGTCTAGCAATAATCAATGGTGACAAAAATGAACTTGCGCGAGCCGACGAGTTAGATAAAACAAAGCCAAAGGTTCCTTATAGTGCAGAATGGTATACACATTTGACATCTAATTGTTCTAAATTCATCCACGATCGCGGTTATATAATGGATGCATTGACCGAAGAGGAGAGAAATTTTTCAGTGGCGTTTAGTGTAATTATGTACAAAGATATTGAACAGAGTGAGCGATTACTTCGTGCAATATACCGTCCACAACATTGGATTTGTTTTCATGTTGATTCTAAAACTGAACAATCAATTTATAAAGCAATGAGCAATATTGCTAGTTGTTTTGAAAACGTTTTTATACTTAATAAAAGGTATAACGTGAAATGGGGGACAATGACTGTTTTAGAACCGGAAATACGTTGTATGGAAAAAATGTGGAACAAGAGTAAAACATGGAAATATTTCATAAATCTAACTGGTCAGGAATTTCCGTTGAGAACTAATTCTGAACTAGTGCAAATTCTTCAAGCATACAATGGAACTAATGACATCACATTGTCCAAAAGGTAGAGTAGCAAATATTATATATAATATTTATATTTTAATAAATAATTGAAATATTTTAAACTATACGGTGGTGTAATAATCTATTATTGCACGTTCTACCTTACCAAGTCTAATAAATGGAGGATCTTGCATGAGTGCTCATTACATACGAGTTTTATTAAACGAGTGGACAAAATTGTATGACACGAGGCTTTGCCGGGTGTCATATTGTTTTTGTCGACGAGTTTAATAAAACTCGTATGTAATGAGCACGAATGTTAGATTCTATTTATCGCATAACCTTAGAACACGCTCATTATTGTTCAAAAGGATGATGTACGCTGCATATGTTTCAGCCACAATTCAGCGGTACAATGAGCGCGACGTCATGGCGACGTTGATATTATCCTGACGTCATTGACGGATCAATGCATGGATTGGCTAACGTCACGTCAAGCTAATTTAAATATTTATTGCACAGTCTGGGAGTGCCGAACGATATTTACGGCACGGCTTTACGCACTCCTGGACCGCAGGTTATGTGATAAAGGTGGTTTTGACTCGAACGTTTATGGTATACGTCTCTTCGATTCGAAATGGGTGGAATAGTTGTGGAGTGGATAACGCTCTTGACTACTGGTCGAGGTGTCCCTGGTTCGAATCTCGGCAGGGGCACTTGGTCATTTCGAAAAGTAAACTTCTTATGCTTATTGATGACATCCACCAGTATCTAAACTTGAAAAGCCAAGTTGACCTAATTCTTCTTGACTTTTCACAGGCTTTTGATATTGTTAATCATGAAACAAAACTACTCTACAAACTTCACTTCTATGGCGTCCGAGGTCAAACACTCTTATGGATCAAGGGATTCTTGGATAATATGTCACACTCAGTAGTTGTAAATGGTTCTAGCTCTAGCACTATAGGTCAAGTTCGAATATAGGTCATGTGGGGTCAAAAACTAGGTCAGGGAGTCAAATAATAGGAAAACCATATTAACACTGTGGAGGCCACATTTTTGCTTTGATCTTCATCAAATTTGGTTAGTAGTTGTATCTCAATGAAATCTATGTCAAGTTTGAAGTTGGGTCATGTGGAGTCAAAAACTAGGTCAATAGGTCAAATAATAGGAAAACCTTGTTAACACTCTGGAGGTCACATTTTTGCTTTAATCTTCATGAAGTTTAGTCAAAATGTTTATCTTGGTGACCTTAGGTAAAGTTTGAAGTCGGGTCATGTGGGGTCAAAAACTAGGTCAAAAGGTCAAATAATAGGAAAACCTTGTTAACACTCTGGAGGCCACATTTTTGCATTGATCTTCATCAAACTTGGTTAGTAGTTGTATCACAATGAAATCTAGGTCAAGGGTGAAGTTGGGTCATGTGGGGTCAAAAACTAGGTCAAATAATAGGAAAACCTTGTTAATACTCTGGAGGTCACATTTTTGCTTTAATCTTCATGAAATCTAGGCCAAATGCGAAGTTGGGTCATGTTGAATTAAAAAACTAGGTCAAAAGGTCAAATAATAGCAAAACATTGTTAACACTCTAGAGGTAACCAAACTTGGTCAGTAGTTGTATCTCAATGATATCTAGGTCAAGTTAGAAGTTGGGTCATGTGGGGTCAACAACTAGGTCAAAAGGTCAAATAATAGCAAAACCTTATTAACACTATGGAGGCCTCAGTTTTGCTTTAACCTTCATCAAGTAAAGTCAGTATGTTTATCTTGATGACCTTAAGGTCAAGTTCAAAGGCCATGTTTAGCAGGTGAGCGCCCCAGGATCTATGATCATCTTGTTATTTGTTCGTATTGTGTGAACTTTTTGAAAGCTTATTTGGATGAGAAAATGTATTTGTGCGAATAAATTCCTACGCCTGTAAAATGACTAATGATTTTTGAGGGGCGATAAAAATGTCACTGTTAAAAGTAACCCGTTGAGCAGACGAACTTTTCACATTTTGTGGTTTTAACCTTTATATTACAGTTTAGCTAGAAACTCCTAATCTAACGTGCGCTTGTTCTTTACTATTTACAATATTTTGCATTTGTTGATAGTATTAATCCACGTTTCGTCCTTTAACTTACCAGAGATCTTCAGCTAAATAGTTTGGATCTACCGTTAGACCAACCCTTTTCCTAGCGCTGTTACATGAATTTTCCCGCCGAAAGTCGAGACCATATGAGTTATTTATGTTTCGTCCCCATCTTATTCGTTCGCGCTATTCGTACCATATCCAGTTCGTACCCAGGTATAATTATTGAATAAGTTTTTAGTTTCTAGTTTTTTTCTATTTCTTGCGCCCGTGTTAATAGTATTGATCGACGTTTGGTCCATTGAATTGCCATAGATCATCAGCTAACTTGAATAGTTTGCGTCTGTCGTTAGGCCAACCCTTGTCCGTGCGCTGCTGTGTATACAATTTCCCGTCGAAAATCCAGACCATATCGTCTTTTGTGTTTCGACCCCTATCTTATTCGTTCTCGCGAATCGTATCCTATCCGGATGGTTTATAATTTACATAATTATGCAGCTGAAGAGTTGTGGAATTATGACTTCGTGAAGTTTTTAGACGCTAGCTTATATTTTCTTGCGCCCATTGATGCATTATTCCATTTCTTGCATTCTTTTTGTTTACTACCATCAAAATAATTTGCACGGAAACGTTTAATCAAATATTTTGTATTCTATTTACCTGCAAAAATATATATTAGGACTGGTACGTCTTGATGTCCGCAGGTACATTCGATGTTTGATAATTCATTTAATGAGCATCTTATGAAACTATATGTCAGTGAAGAACGAAAAACATGATGAAACACGTTGGAATCGAACACATATTGTGACATATTACTTAGAACTACAGCAGGTGCATTGCCTTCATGAGTTCTAGTATGGTGATGGGTCCGTTGGGGTGTGATTTGAATGATCAGCTGCTATCGCGTCTCAGAAACCTTGTCACAATATTAACATTTTAGTCCAAGAGCTGAGGGCCATTTATTTACAATTCTTGTCCAAATCTATAATTGGTATGAATGGAAAGCATATAGTGTCCAATTTACGAAAACTCATTTCTTACAAAAATCTGCTGTCACAACGCTGAGAAATCCAAGATGGCCGCCAAGATGGCCGCCAAATTTTCAAATTTCACTCCTGTGACATAATATATTTGCCGTAAGTACCAATTCTGTCTTATATCATGTTTTATGTGTTATTTTGATAGGAAACATGTTGAAATACACAAATCAAGCACAAATTATGATGTTTATTCATTGAATATTTGAAAATCATACTTTTATGACGAAAAAATGACGAAAAATCGGTAAAATCTGTCATATCATTTATTATAGTTAATATGATTGTGGTATTTTTGGCCAAATAACTATCCCAAATAGTTCTAATGATAGTTATACAGTTCTAACAACATCATATTCATTCTACTGTGGTGTGGTGGTGAGATTTTGTAGCATATTTTGTATTAAAGTGGGTGGGATAATAATTTAACCCCAAAATGAAATTTAGTTTGCCATTCAAAAATTGTTATTTTGAATGGGACATTTTATTGACGTAATATTTAACTGTAATATTAATATTATCCTGTATCTATATGCATGATTTATTTCAATTATAGTGCATACAAATGTTTTTTCCAAATAGGAGGGGGGCGTAAATCACCGCTGACAATGACGAAAAGTATGGACCAAATCAGATTTGTCCAATACTAAATGCCCCATGCGCGCAAAACATACGAATAGCTTGTTTTATCAGGAAACAATCAGCTCTTGCATAGTTTATTACATTTGTAATTAAGCGACCATGCATGTGCCTCCCTGGAATCTAAGATGGCCTCCAAAAATGCCATTTCTTTGGTCAAATGTTAAAATCGTTTAAAAATAGTGGGTATGCTACGGTTTTCCCCTTTTGTACCTAATTCTGCTTAGTATACATATGTTATATGCTGTATTGATGTATCTCAACACTTCTGGTCAAACTTATTCTGATTGTTTTGAGTTCAGTACACCTATTTCCGGCTTTATGAGGTATACCAACCATTGCCGGGCTCTGTACATATGCCTCTATGAGGTTCTTTTGACTTCTGGATAACAACCTTTTCTGGTTCTCTGAGATACCTTACACAATTGGGTACATCCTCTATGTAGTACTTGCAGTCATTCCTGGCTGGCTGTGGTGCATACCACTTCCAGGTACATATATTTCTGGCTCTACTAGGTACCTTACACAGCTGGAGACAGCCATATATGACTCTGAGGTACCTAACACTTCCGGGTATATGTTTAACTGGCTATTCGAGATAGCTTTCACTGCCAAGTACAGCCAATTCTTGCCCTCTTTGGTACCTAACACAGACTCTACAAGGTTCCTATCAATTTGAAGTCAAACCATTTCTGGCCCAATGAGGTACCTAACACTGCTGAGTAAAACCTTTTATGGTTCTATGAGGAAACTTATCCTGCCTAGTACGCCTATTTCTGGCTCGCTGAGGTACCTAACAGTGCCAGGTACAGTCAGATCTTGTTCTCTGAAGTACCTACCACAGCTGGATGCAGCAATTTCTGGGTTTTCAAGGTACCTACCACAGCATGATACGGTCATGTCTGGATTTCTAAGGTTCCTACCACAGCAGGTAACAGCCATATCTGGGTTTCTGAGGTACCTACCACAGCATGAAACAGCCATATCTGGGTTTCTGAGGTACCTACCACAGCATGAAACGGCCATATCTAGGTTTCTAAGGTTCCTACCACAGTCGGATACAGCCATTTATGGGTTTCTGGGGTACCCACCATAGCATGAAACAGCCATTTCTGGGTTTCTGAGGTACCTACCACAGTTGGATACAGCCATTTATGGGTTTCTGAGGTACCCACTGCAGTCGGATACAGCCATATCTGGGTTTCTGAGGTACCCACCACAGTTGGATACAGCCATATTTGGGTTTCTGAGGTACCCACCATAGCATGAAACAGCCATGTCTGGGTTTCTGAGGTACCTACCACAGTCGGATACAGCCATTTATGGGTTTCTGAGGTACCCACTACAGTCGGATACAGCCATATCTGGGTTTCTGAGGTACCCAACACAGTCGGATACAGCCATTTATGGGTTTCTGAGGTACCCACTACAGTCGGATACAGCCATATATGGGTTCTGAGGTACCCACCACAGTTGGATACAGCCATATCTGGGTTTCTGAGGTACCCACCATAGCATGAAATGGCCATGTCTGGGTTTCTGAGGTACCTACCACAGTCGGATACAGCCATTTATGGGTTTCTGAGGTACCCACTATAGTCGGATACAGCCATATCTGGGTTTCTGAGGTACCCACCACAGTTGGATACAGCCGTATCTGGGTTTCTGAGGTACCCACCATAGCATGAAACAGCCATGTCTGGGTTTCTGAGGTACTTACCACAGTCGGATACAGCCATTTCTGGGTTTTTGAGGTACCTTCCACAGCATGAAACAGCCATTTCTTGGTTTCTGTGGTATCTACCACTGTCGGATACAGCCATTTCTGGGTTTCTGAGGTATCTACCACAGCATGAAATAGCCATATCTGGGTTTCAGAGGTTCCTACGACAGCATGAAACAGCCATTTCTGGGTTTCTGAGGTACCTACCACAGCATGAAATAGCCATATCTGGGTTTCTGAGGTACCCACCACAGTCGGATACAGCCATATCTGGGTTTCTGAGGTACCTACCACAGTCGGATACAGCCATTACTGGGTTTTTGAGGTACCTTCCACAGCATGAAACAGCCATTACTGGGTTTCTGAGGTACTCACAACAGTCGGATACAGCCATTACTGGGTGTCTGAGGTACCCGCCACAGTCGGATACAGCCATAACTGGGTTTCTGAGGTACCCACCACAGTCGGATACAGCCATAACTGGGTTTCTGAGGTACCCACCACAGTCGGATACAGCCATTTCCGAGTTTCTGAGGTACCTTCCACAGCATGAAACAGCCATATCTGGATTTCTGGGGGTACCTACCACAGCATGAAACAGCCATATCTGGGTTTCTGAGGTACCTACCACAGTCGGATGCAGCCATTTCCGGCTTTCTGAGGTACCCACCACAGTCGGATACAGCCACTTCCGAGTTTCTGAGGTACCTTCCACAGCATGAAACAGCCATATCTGAATTTCTGGGGTACCTACCACAGCATGAAACAGCCATATCTGGGTTTCTGAGGTACCTACCACAGTCGATACAGCCATTTCGGGGTTTCTGAGGTACCCACCACAGTCGGATACAGCCATTACTGGGTTTCTCAGGTACCCACCACAGTCGGATACAGTCATTTCTGGGTTTCTAAGGTACCTACCACAGCATGAAACAGCCATAACCTGGTTTCTGAGGTACCTACCACAGTCGGATACAGCAGTTTCTGGGTTTCTGATGTACCTACAACAGCTGGATATAGCCATTTCTGGCTCTCTTTGGTACCTTTCACTGACAGAAACATCATTTTCTTGCTCTCTTGTGCATACACTACTGCCGGTTACATTCATTTCTGGTTTTATGATGTACCTACCATTGCCAGATACAGCCCTTTTTGGCTCTATAAGGTACCTTGTACTTCTGGGTAAAGCCTATCCAGGCTCTATGGGCTCTACCTAACACTGCTTAGTCACCTATTTTTGGTCCCACCAGGTATCACCCACCACTGCCGCATACAGCCTTTTCTGGATCAATAGCGTGCCTTACACTGCATGAACCAGCCATTTATCCGGTAATATTGGAATTATCTCCTAATCTATACTGCTAAGCCACGTATCAATTAAGAAGTCCACTGAAGTCCAAACCCATATCAATTCTTTCTCAGCCATCCCATGTCAAAGAACAATAACTTAAAACTACTCATGTGATACAACTATAATGATATCATTGAATACGATGCAATATTACTGTTACACATACATTGTATTTGTATTTAGTTACAAATATGAAACGAATCAAGTACAATTAATGGAACCAGTATAGCTCAGCTAGCTGGTTTACTGAATGACCGACCCACTTTTTAGTGACTACTTTTTCTATTGGTTAATTATATGGTTTTTGAGCTATTTATTTGTAATTCCTTTATATAGCCTGATCATATATAAAGTAAGAATCAAGATATATACATACATGTGTGTTTTTTTCATTGCATAAAAAACAAGAACAACATGCAACCCATTACATGTATTTCTAAACAATTTTGACGCGTTGGCCATAATAATGACCGTAGCCTTACCAAGCTTGGTAAGGTCATCATTCTTCATATTGTAGATACAATATACTAGTGTCATTGACACATTCAACCTTATTCAGTATCCAAAAGTCTACTAAAAAAATGTTATTGGCCATACAAGTAAGTTTCACTCTTCTAACTTGACCTTTGACCATTTGGTGGCCATCTTGGATTTCTAAGAGGCACATGCATGGTCTCTCAAGTAATTCTTCTGAACTTGATTAAATGGTAATGAATTAATTAAGCTAACAAAGTGATGATACAAAACTTTTTTGGCACAGGGACATTCATTATTGGACACATTTTAATAATCTGATGTAGTCCATATTTCGTCATTGTCAGCGGTGATTTACCCCCATTCTTATATTTGGAAGCAATATGTCAATATAGTACAATTGAAATAAAACATGCATAAAGACACAAATAATATCAATATTACAGTTATAATACGCAAATAAAATGTCCCATTCAAAATAACAATTTTTGAATGGCAAACTAAATTTCATTTTTGGGGTTAAATTATTACCCCACCCACCTGAATACAAATTAGGCTTCAAAATCTCATCACCACACCATAGTAGATTGAATGTGATGTTGTAAGATCTGTATGACTACCACTAGAACTATTTGGGATAGTTATTTGGCCAAAAATACAACAAGCATATTAACTATAATAAATGATATGACAGATTTTACCGATTTTTAGTCATTGTTTCGTCTTAAAAGCATGATTTTCAAATATTCAATGAAAAAACATCATGATTTGAGCTTGATTTGTGTATTTCAACATGTTTCCTATCAAAATAACACATACAACATGATATAAGACAGAATTGGTACTTACAGGATGTATATTATGTTACAGGAGTGACATTTGAAAATTTGGCGGCCATCTTGGCGGCCATCTTGGATTTCTCAGCGTTGTGACAGCAGATTTTTGTAAGAAATGGGTTTTCGTAAACTGGACACTATATGCTTTCCATTCATACCAATTATAGATTTGGACAAGAATTGTAAATAAATGGCCCTCAGCTCTTGGACTATTTGTTTTGAAATTCAGTACCATAAATGTGAAACCCTATAATACCCAGAATTGCGATTTCCCCCAGTAACAGTACTTCAATACTTTGATTGATATTAATAGCAATAAGCGTCCCATTTGAAATAAAATATATGATAACTACAATAATGCTATGTACTGAAAATAAATTGATTATAAATATGTTTTGACTTTAAGAGAAGCTATATGTGGACATTCAGTGCAATTGTAACTATCCAAAATTAAATCAAAATTAAACAAGAGAAAGATCCGCACAAGTCTTTTTATTTTTTTATTATTTTTCCAAATAAATCCAGGAAATGAGACCGTGCGCAGGCGTATTAATAGGCAGCTAGAGTAGTTCTTGTGTTCGGCTATTTTTCATTACGTTTTGATATGTACTTTGCTCTAATAGCTTTGGTTATGTGTTTGTATTCCAATTAATATACACATTGGACCATATAGGTTTAATCCGTTTTGCTAGAGCTTGCTCTCGGGTGGAGTACTTTAATACTCGAAATCTTTGTATTACTAATAAGTTACTGCAACAAGGCTATCGCTTCCATAAACTTCGTAAAACGTTTGCAAAATTCTATAGGCGTAATTCAGATCTCATTTCTAAATATGGTACTAATTTAAAGACACTTCTGCGACAAGGTCTGTCTCAGCCTGAATTTTATGGTGATGTGCTTTACAAATTTCGAAGGATTCTGGGTCATAGCCACTTTCATGATGTGTTTCTCAAGATCATAAAACGTTTTCTGAGTAGAGGATATGACCCTTTAATTTTGCAACGGACTGCATGCTTAGCAGTGGGTCCATCTACAGCTCACCGCTATGCTTCTTATTTCATTGTGCGATGACCGGAAAATATACAGACTCTATGATATGCCTAACCTCAAGCCTTTGTGGACGGCTGGCATTGATGCCTGTCTGTTACATTGTCTTGTCGTACCCTTAAATGTTTTGCTCTCTTGTTGCTCTGACTTCTGATAGGTCATTGAGTACTTTCTGTGCTACTCGATGGTTGTATTTTATATAATGTTTCATGTTTTACATTCTTTTATTATCGGTCACTGTGGCCTTTTTGTTAGGGGGCATTACATGGCGGGAAACATTTATTTACACTGTCCTGTTCTATAAGGTTGTCTATTGGGTAAGTGTGAGGTTTGGTGCACTGTAAAACGTTTAAGCCCCCAGTGACAAGTGTCACTGTCCGTTCCAAGGCGGAAGCCCTTTAGTCAACCTTCCTCTGTGTATGTACTGTCCACTTTATAGTATAATTGGAAAAAATACAAAAATATTTGGCCACTGTGCCTTTTGTTAAACTTTATTCATTTTGTATGTGCCATTCTGCAATTTCGTTGTCCAGCACAAGGCTGCTTCGTATCTTTCAATATTGCATATACTCAGTGTCTGTTGTGGATTGTCCTTGTGGTGTATGTTTTGTCCGGTTGTTAATTTCTTACCAACTGGCTCTTGTTCCGTTTTAGTTTGACTGACTTAAGCAGCAGACTTTCGGGATTGGATGCCCGGTTTTGTATTACATGTTCCTGTGCTAGTTTTTTATGTATGTTCCGCGCCTTTTCGAGTGAAGTTGTATATTTTCTGTGCCTTTTTGTTCTCGCGTGTCCCGCGGTTTCTGTTGGGGTCGGTACTACTTCCGGTAGTTTCGTATTTTGTTTAATTATTATAATATGGGTTTGTATCTGGATTTAAACGCCAATTCCGTTTACAATCGAGTTTTTCATTTTTAAATAATCGATAATATGCCATAATTTCTCAGTATTTAATTTTTTGACCGGGGCCAAAAGGAGCTAGGAGTTAACTATTTATTCGTATTTGCCGGTTGTCCTCTTACTATTTCGTCCCAGCGGTTCGCATCCTACCGGGTTCGTTCATGAGTCTATGTACAGCTGTGGAGTTACGGATGTAGTGTTCTGTCCCCTGAGGTCATTTAATGTAGTTTTAAGTCCCCTACCGGTTTTTGACCGGAGGGGACTATTGGTTTGCCATCTGTCCGTCAGTTTTGGTTCTGACGGAAATTGTTGTTGATATGGCAACATACATATTGACTATGGCTTTACACCGGTGGGGGACTTCTGTATTGCTTGCAATTCAGTACGTCATATCTCGATTTGTTCAATTACGTCATTTTACTTAATGAAACTGGGTCACTCGTTTTAAGGTTTTCAGAATTTTGGTGGTGAAATCGGGCCTTTCAACGTTTTAATACTGTTACTTAACTTTTAGACTGTAGGCTGCTAAAACTATGTAGTTCAGCAGTTTTACTGTTGTTACTAGGTCATTCAGCGTAGGCATTCCGCCTTTTGGTTGCTGTATCTTTTCTACTGGGTCATTCAGCTAGTTGTGGTTTGTTGTACTTTTCGACAGCTTGGACTTGGGCGGATCTGCGCTTGTTTAGTTGGGCATTGTGCTTTGTGTGTTTTTAATGTTTTCTGTGCTCGGCTGGTTAAGTTGAGTGCTGCCTTCCCTGTCTGACTTAATATACTCTTTTATCAGTTGCTAACCATGCATACATTTTGTAGATAAAATACATACATAGTGTACCGCATGTGTCGAAAACTACATGGTTATTTGTAACTATTTGAAAAGTTTCCTAGCTAAATTCTCACTTTAGTATATTGTTGACAATCATAAAAAACATGTTTTTGCTTAAATTGTATTTCTAATTTTATAGGGATAAACAATGTTTTACCAATATACACGCTAACATACATGTATAGTGGTTGAAGTCATTGGCCGCCCGTTATATTGTTATGAACGTGAAATTCCTACCATATGTAGCTAAAATAACGGCATTTTTGACGTTACGTAAAATACGAGGGGTGATCAACAAATACGCGGAAAAGTGTTGTCATTTCTTTATTTGTTACTGTTAGTCGTTGAAACCTTATAAACATGAATATACATTTATTTCAAATAGATTCATCGCTGACCATCAATATTTACCAAAGTCAGAACGAACGCGGTTTCCTATGGCAACGTCACTCGACGTCATGCGGCCAAAATTTTCATATTTTCCAAAGTCGCACATAGCAAACGATGACGTATCATTCGTGCGTTTGTAATATTATAATTTTCTAAAGCGTGGGTTATGAATATGCAATGATAAAACATGACATTCATTATTAAAAAAATGTTTTAACGTCAACATTCCGTTTAAGAGCTATTTGCTTCGAAGTATGTCTGAAAATGAGTGTGATACAGAAATTGGCGGCGAAAATTCGTGTAGCGAATGAAATGTCATAAAATACCAATGCCAATATTGCAAAATACAACAACTATGTAATAACATACACAACATGACTGTGTCTGTTTTGCATATTCTCTCACATGTTGCCATGTGAAATTGATACGTCATCGTTTGCTATGTGCGATTTTGGGTCATTCAGCTAGTTATAATGTATTATACTTTTCGACAGCTTGGACTTGGGCGGATCTGCGCTTGTTTGGTTGGGCATTGTGCTTTGTGTGTTTTTAATGTTTTCTGTGCTCGGCTGGTTAAGTTGAGTGCTGCCTTCCCTGTCTGACTTAATATAATCTTTTGGTAAATATTGATAGTCAGCGATGAATCTATTTGAAATAAATGTATATAGGCCAACTAATGAAAACGAATTGCGCTGACGTCCTATTCGCCAGTATTCGCAAGATGAATATTGGTACATATACTAAGTATTCGTTCCTTTTAAGTAAGACTATCTTGAATGTTAGTGATACGTTAGGCACACGCAGTCATAAAAGGATGCAAATCTTTTGGACGGACGAATACACCGTCGTATGGTTAGACAGACAGAAAGTAAAACAGGCAACGGTCAGATAACCAATGTTGTTGATCTTATAGATGGTTGTCAAGTTGATATTGTTATGTAAAATTAAGTATTTACTATTATCATTGTTGTAACGTTACAATATTATATTTTGCACCACAGCCAAGCGGAATACTCGCACAGGTGGAAGAGTAGTGCCGGAATTCCTCCACATGGCATAGTTCCCAGAAGGGGATCTGTTCACATTACAGCCAGTAGAGGTTTTGTGGATTATGTGCTTCACGATCGAAGAGCTAAAGACTTCTTAAAATGGACAACCAAGACTAAAATTCCAGATGAAACCTTCTTTGCATCTTTGAATTATAATTCTATTCTTACAGTTCCAGGTTCATACAGAGGTAGGTGCTTTTTATTACTGTTATTCTTTAACTTTTTAGGACTTCAGACAGCTAAAACTAGGTTTATCAGCATTTTTTTCTGTTGATACTGGGTCATTCAGCTTGGACATTCAGCTTTTTCACATTGTGCCTTGTGTGGGTTTTATGTTCTCTGTGCTCGGCTGGTTAAGTTAAGTGCTGCTTTCCCTGTCCGACTTAATATTATCTCTTTGAGCATGCTGTCCTGATGTATACAATTATCATGTCCCCAATACGGTATTAAGAGTACTATGATATGTATTGTGTTTGTTATAGCTGGGTCATATACATGTTAAAGAATTATACACACAGCATAATATATAAATACAAAACTACATGTATAAGAAACTTAATTTTAACACAAACAAATAGCTCAATCTATTATGTATTATAAAAAGGAAGTTGGACAGTTTTATTCGAAAATGTACGTCATGTGTAATTATACCACATTGGTATACTAATTAGGATTTCCCGTGTCTGTGTTCTAGTATATGCAATACGCAGCATGTTTTGCGTGTCATTATATATTTTCGTCGTTGATTTCTGAGTCGTACCCATTTTCGGACATTTATTTCATGTTATATTGTAACGTTTTCGGCCGTCGTCTGTTAAACTAGCAGTGTTGGTTGCCGGCTCCGATCGAATGTCATGTAGTTAAGACCGCGCCAATACTATTCGTAATTATAAGGCTTTACCATAGGATTATCACTGTCGTGACCAGGGCCCCGTGGTAGCATGCCAGAAGAGGGGGTGTAGAAGTATAGAAGTATAATGGGTTGCATAATTAGCAGAGCTATTAGTTGAACTTTTCTGTACTAAGACACAATAGTATAGTCATATCTACGCATGTACTGATGCCTGAAATAGAGTAATTCACTTCCTTCTAAAATAACATCAAAGTTGTTTGACAAGCACATGTTAAATTTCCAATATAGAAACCATGATGAATTTTGACTTTTAAGATGTTTGAACTTATTTTTGATATACTAACTTTACACATTCAATTCAATTTAATAATGCCATTGGTTTCATTGGCATTGGTCTGTTCCTACATCATCCTAATTGGTCAATATTGATTGAAAGATGGAAATACCGGTACACAAACAAAACTACATCAATATTGATTGCAAGATGGAAATACACAAACAGAACTACATTAATATGTTTGTTTTGTGTATTGTTGTTTGCTCCACAAACATGTACCTATTGTCGTTGTCAATATTAAAAAGTTTCATTTGAATATTTTGTACAGTTTTTGAACTATGGCCAATGTTTAAGATTTTGAAGCTGAAAAGGAGCGTAAGTCAAACTTTATCTAAGCTAGAGTTGTTGCCCTTTACTTTAGATATGTGTATCATCACTGGCAATAAGTACAGCAAGTTTCATATGCATATTTATTAATTAAAAAACAATCTGCGAGGCCCTAATAATCATTCTCTTAACTCTTTTGCAGCGTTGACAGACTGCAACGTTAGTGGGGATATCGAAACATTCAGTGTCACAAGATTCAAACAATGGGGTGCTTTGCCGTGTGCTGGTAAACGTGTCCGAAATATATGTATATTCGGAACAGGAGATTTACCACTACTGGCATCTCGAAGAGAGTTGTTTGCGAACAAATTTCATTTGGACTTCAAACAATATGCTTTGGACTGCATAGAAGAATTGCATTATAATCACACACGGGATGAATATCTTGGTAAAATGCAGTTTGATGTGCGATGGTACACTCAGCTAGGATTTGTATCAAATAACAATGGGTAATATAAATAGTATGTTAATGGTATTAACTAAACTGGATACCTGAAACACCGAAGCAAACTACGAGGAGTGTTCGAAAAGAAATGCAACTTCTTGCGTATCTTTGTACAGACAAACAGCAGACGACAAAACATAAATTTAATCTTGAATTTAAGTTAAATTAGTGTACAATGTGTAAAGGAGAGTTCATTAAAGGTTTTCTGTGAGTTTATTTTAAATGATTATGTCAATAAAAAGTTATAGAGTAAGTTGCATTTCTTTTCGAACACCCCTGCGAAATGCTGTTATTCGATTGACTTTGTCGACCTTTTCCGTTCGCTTTGAAAATATTATGTTCATAATAGATCTAAATATTTCCGTCGCTAAGAGGGTATGATAGAGGAACTAGTTTTCTTCTTATGCTGAATGCCTAGCAAGGGAATTACTGGTTGCATTTTATTTCGTTTTTGGTATGTGAATGCCCGTCTATATTGTTACTGCAAAGTCTACATCGATTTGGTTTGTTCTCAATCAATGTTCTATAATAAGTGTTTTGGGGAATAACTCTTTAATTACTCCTACACGACTACCAGGATCAGTCCATCAACTGTTTTCATTGACTTTCTTGGTTGTGTAATGCACATGTCGACACATTTCAAAACATGTTCTACTGATTTCAGATCCTGAAATCATGCGGGTCAGTCCATAACAACGATTCTGCCAAGGACAAACAAGTCAAATACCACTCTAGAGTAGAAGGGTGTGTGCTAGTTTTAATCTACAAACCAACGATACCTTATACACCTTCTTCTAAACTGATAGAAATCCGAACGCCCACCAAAGCACACACTTCCCAAAAACGTAACAAAGCCAATTTTTAACCCGTACCATACAACAATAGTACAGTCAGCTGGACGTTCCCCTGGGGTTTTTACACGCGTATACGTCTTTCATATGCATGATATGCACGGAACCTGTTCTTATCAAGGAACAAAATGTTTCGACTGACAGCCATTACCTAATTTGCATTGTCATGTGCAATTTTAACACGGGCTTTGTGTTGCCTTTTGTTCAACGTGGGACGTGCAGCGATCCTCTCATGATGAGGCCACCTTCCTAAAGCCTTTTTAAAACTAAATAACCAACAACCCACAAATTCGTTGCTCTTAAAGTTAATGTGGATTTTTATCTTTGATATAGGCGTCCACAACGTTATGGGTCTTAAATAACGGCATTGGATAAGGGGTTGTGAAGCATTTTCTATCGTGATGGAGTTTCATTATTGATATTCCGGTAACCTTAAAGTGATTTCACAGTTCCTGACATTACAAAGTAAAACGTCTCCCCCCTTGAATCATTTTTGGTAGTAACACCCCATAGTTTACCATTCTTGCTCTTTAATGCTTCCTGACAACTGTACTTATAACTACACTAAACAGAAGACAAAAACAAAACATTAACTGTCCAGGAACTGCATGTCCAGTGTAAGTTTTTGCGTTATCAAATTGTAACACAGTAAATAAAGATAATAGCTAAAAGATAGGGTGGCATAGCAAATCAAAGGGACGGAGCCAAAGGGTCAACCCAGTAACCAACATGTGTCTTAAAATCATATACAAACATGATAAACATTGAATTGTTAGACTAGGCTGTTTCCCTGATTTTAGATATTAACAAAAGTAGCAAAATTGCAAGTGTTCCTTTAATTATTTTGAGCAGTGAATATTTACTATATTACTCACCTTATCAGGCTAAAAACATCGTTACTCGACACCATGCTGCGTAAGTCCATGATTCTAGACACGTTTTACAACTAACACAGTAACGTTGAAGCCTAGCCCGTGAAGTTCCCCTTACAAAATAAACTTGCCAACATAGTACAGTTCGGTTCATTAAAGCTGTCGCGAGTCATTGCAACTATATTAAGATATATCAACTGTATACTGCTTTTGATTGTTGCTTCTTGTACACCTTCCTTATATATTCATGATATTTATTTTTTATTAAATTAAAGTATTATAATATAAATTGCATTTGGAATGACATGAATGAACTGGGCTGTTATTTTTCAGATCGCTTGACTTTATTAGTCTGATAATCACTGAATTATTTCATGAAGCTACTTATTTCGATATTTAACTGTTCAACTCTCGATATAAATTGTAACATTGAATATGTTTGTCATTAGAATGGTCACCTTTGTCGTATTGTTATTCTAACTCGTTTGTAATCACCATCACCACAACCCCGCCATTGTACCATACCATATTGTTTAAATTCATGTATATTTATATTTGTATATATGTTATTTAAGAAATAAAAAACTGTTCTTGTATTTTGTCGGTGAATAAAACATGGGCAGGAGTTTTCCGCACCCGAACGAGTGCCTGTGTTTTATTCACCGACAAAATACAAGAACCGAGTTTTAATTTCGATTCTAAACACGATAATAGCCCGTACTATTTAACTGCACGCATTCCATTTTCACCCATTGTATATTGAACATAATTCCACACTGAAATTGAGTGGCTATTAGCTGGTACAATTACCACCCTCGTTAATGAAAACGATCATCGTAATTGTCTTAAGTAAGTGTGGCCATACCACGTGGTATGTGACGTCATTTTTGGCTAAGACTGGCAGCCAAATAGCGTCGACTCGGAGCTAAAAAGACTTGTAAGTATCTTATTTTCCACGCGATTTTGACGAAATATAGCCGATGCTAAGGGGAAAATTGTTTTCTATCCCCGGTTGTTGATCAATTTCTCACCAATGGTTTACTTTTGTCTAACATTCGAGTCAAATGCCTGATCACGTCAGAAATGAAATGCTTAGACGGCAAGCCAATGGAAAATTCATCAAAATAGTTGTTATATCTGTTAGTGAGTATTGCCTGAATTTGTTTGGACGTCAAGTCACTCATTTTTAGTACATGTCGGGTGAATAGATTAAACACAAATGACCTAATAACAGTATTTTTAAAAAAAAAAAATTAAGACGGCACGTCGTATTTGTTCAGCTAAGACGGCACGCCAAAAGTGAAACAATCCATCGTGTACATTTTAAACATAATATGGGACATATTTGACAAAGCATTGGCATGAATGAACTATAATAATTGTCAAACAATACGTATAAACTCAACACTGAGCACTGCTAGTCGTATTGATAATTGTTTAAGGTCGTCCCGAGTTCTATATAACGCCATTGAAAGACATAGGCAGCTTTAAAATAATAAGAATGTTTCGGAAACTTCTTCCGTTCTCTACCATCCTGTTATTGTTTTTGTTTGTGTTCGACATTCAGTCGTTAACGTGTTGTGGTTGTGTTGGTCTTTCCTAATTGTCTGATGTACCTCCGGATTATAGGTTACCATTCTGAGTGAAGCAAAAAGCAAATGAGGCTAAAATGGAGAGTAGTGGAATTGATATCTATTGCAAGGGGATCGCTAAGAGTACGGTGAAGCTATTGTTCTATTGTTGTAGCTATTGTTTTTTTCTACATGTGTATGTTTAGTGTGAACAGTTATAAGAGTCACTCGGAGAGGATTAATTAGTTTAATACTCAATTAAAATGTATGAACGATGGCATTTTCTGAAAGAGCGAACCAATAAGACCTGCCGTCCACTAGACCCCGATGATATGCCGAAGGGTAGCCGATTACAGTTTGCTTGTTTCGGGAACCTTTCGGGATCATTTATCAATAAAAATGGGCGGATCTTAGACCTGCCGTCCACTAGGACCCCGCAGGGTTCCCGCAGGCTAAATTAAATTTGCCTAATCGGGATGGTTCGGCATGTCTTCGGGACGTTCTGGAACCCTTCCGTGTCGTTCCTGTACGCTTCGGGAAGCCTTCCGGACACTTCGGGACCGAAAAATCTTCGGCATCCAAATTTTAAAAGTTTTAAAATTTGGACGCCGAAGGTCTTGTTCGGGAAGGCTTCGGGAGCGCTTCGGTGTAATCGGAAACCCATCGTCAACAGTTCGGGGTGTTCGGGAATCCATCGTCATCCACTCGGCACCTTCGGGAAGCCTTCTGCGAGGCTTCGTAATCATTTTATCCATCCCGAGCGGTTCCCGAAGGAAGCTGAAGCAATGACGAAAGCTAGCTGAATATGACGAATGGATGAGTTATACACACGGAAGATATGCTGATCATGTTAAGACACACGCCGAATAGTTGCCGAAGGCGCCGATTGTGGACGGAAGGGATGCCGAGTCGAAGCAGTATTTCCCGAACTATACAAGAGCGACTGCGGAAGCGATGAGGTTAGTTTGTCGATAGTTTTTTATCTTGAATATATCGTTTTCATTATGGTCCTACAAACCAAGAACAGGCTATAAAATATGGTTGTGTCAGCCCCTATAGAAAACTATGACACAACCAGTGTCCCATGGTCTTCAGTTATTAAAGGAAAACACAGGAAATAGATTCTCGGTATATCTACAGTAGTAAGTTTTTTTCGTGAGCTTAATATGTCAGTGTTGTTTATACCTGAAACAAAGTCATTCAGCATTTGTGTAGCTGAAAATATGTCATTTAATTTTATAGCTGGAACTAGCGAGATTAATTGCGTCTTCCATCAATCGTATTCAACTGATAACAAGATAGTAGTTCGGCATCGTTTATATACATCGGCAACCTTTCAGCATGCTATCGGCATCGATTCGTAAACACTTCGGCATATTCTGCAATGCATCCGCAACCTTTCCGCACGATCGGGAAACTTTCGGGACACTTTCGGGACCATATCCTGAACTGTCGGCATTCATTCGCGTTGCGTTCGGCTACTTCGGAAAGGTTTCGGCGTTCATACTGCAACATTTCGTATAACAATCCCCGAATATATCCCGAACGATGCCGATGGCTAAAAGCACATAATTACAATCTGAAAAATATATTTTCACCTTTATGACATTAACCAGTAGGTGTATGGTATTCTGGACAAAAAAAGGCATATTATCAATCGAAGGGATTGATATTACTGATTAATTATCTTTTCCAAGTGGGTCTTATTTATTATTTCTTTTAATCCACAAACGGACAGAGAGTAAAATAATCCATCACGACCAGGTATATAGACTAAATTAATGTAATTATATTTGTAACGACTGTAACGGGATAAGTATTGATAACTTCGACCTACATTTGATGACCATCAAGGCATACAAAGCTGATGCCCGTCTTTTAATTTCAATGATTATTTTTGTTCTGGGGCGGAGCTCCAAGACCATAATTATAATACCAATTTCTCAGCCTGTCCGAATTCCCAAAATTCCCAAAATAAAAGTAGTTTTACTCCGCCTTTAAAAGTAGCAAGTGAGATAACTAGATAACTGCCCCAGGCCTTCAGCGCTTTGATTCTTACAAAGGTTTCAACACAATTGCTCCAGTTGATCAAACAACCTAAGGTGACACATATTCGTTGATGTCTGGGTCTCATTATATACTTACATTGGTTACTGATGTGTTACGTAATGTACAGTTATATTTGACCACTTAGCTGACTTTTGCTGTTCTGGACACTTAACCACCTGTACGTATTTACTCTGGTTTAGACTTTAAATGTTACATAGGGAGTAAATGCAAAATACACTTTTCTGTGGATCAAAAAAGCCGTTCTATTTTATTATACCAATTTTTTTCAAAGTACTTTGTAATATATGTTACGTTTATGTGGGTCCAACCTGATCGCAAACCGAATACACCTGGTTGTTTAGACAATCAATGCTGTAGAAAAATATACTTATACATGTACATGTATTTCGTCAATGTACGCATTGTAGAATTTTGGTAAGACAATCTAGTATTGGTATAGTATTAGTATTACATCTAATGTCAACGATGAGTATTAATGTTTGAGTTGATGAGTTTTGTTTGCCAATACTATATTATGATAAATAAACAATTGCGAAATGTATGTTGACTTTTTTTATTTTTGTTCAAATAAGTAACATATAATTTCAAGTATAAGTCTATATGTCGGCAACAACTTGCTCTCATTCCTAGTCGCACCGTCCCATCGTACTCATAGCGACACCCTTTGCAATAGCTTAGACTACTCTCTATTTTAACCTCATTGGCCTTTGGGTTCACCCTCAGTAGAAAAGGATCATCTAAAATTAAAACGATTACCGTTGAATGGAAATAAATAAATAATATTATTAAAACTGACATAAATAACTAAACAGGGACATCATTCTTTGATTATCTGGATAATATTCGAATTTGTTTTTTAATTGAAAATACTAACTGGTGATTAACGTAGGTAAAATAATATATGCTATTGTAACAGATAGTGTTTTAGCAATGGTATTCTAAGATTTCATAAAATAACCTAGGTTATTGACCCACGATAAAGAAACCACAGAGATACATAGTTTCATAGAGTGTATGCTAAATCTTGTTAACAAACACGAGTATTCGAAGTTTCTGTAAGCTCACGGTGAAGATTGTGTATTCATTCATTATTTCTTGCAACTTATGATTTGTTTGCGGTCGTATCATACAGGTTCGCCAATTACGTTTCTATGACCGTATTTTGTTTCTCTTTTGAATAAGACGAGTCAAACCGTTCTATACCTGACGGTTCCAGGTTCGTACCTTTGAAGTTCATCTTCGTTATTTTCATCAGTTTCATCATCCATATGTCTCCAGTATTGGAATTGCTTGCAACAAGTTCTGCACATCTGTTGGTCGGTTGACATTTTTATCTACAAAGAGAGTACACATTAACATTTAAATAAACTTAAAACATATTGTATATGGCTTTTTAATTACTTGCATTGTTCAGTGTGCGACAAGTTTCTTACTAAACTGTAATGCTTGATATCGAACATTTTCACACAACGAAACAATCATGACAGTTCCAACATTTGTGTCTAGATAATTATCAAATTTAGTATCTTATTTAGGTCGAATTCAACGAACATTTAAGAATTATGCGAGATTTTTGCGGCAGTTTTGTTCTGTTTAGACATAAAATACATATAACAGAATTGTTACCTCGAAGCCGGAGGTCATCGGACAATTAGGAAAGACTAACACTGGATAACCCCTCATTTACGTCTGTTGGTCGAACACAAACAACATAACATGATGGTAGAGAACGGAAGAAGTTTCCGCAACATTCTTTTAATTTTACAACAGCCTTTGTCTTTCAATGGCATCATATTGAACTCGGGACAACCTTAAACAATTAACAATACGACTAGCAGTGCTCAGTGTTGAGTTTACACGTATTGTTTGACAATTATTATAGTTCATTAATGTCAATGCTTTGTCAAATATGTCCTATATCATGTTTAAAATGTACACGATGGGTTGTATCACTTTTGGCGTGCCGTCTTAGCTGAACAAATACGACGTGCCGTCTTAGCATATTTGTGGTTTTTCTTAAAAATACTGTTATTAGGTCATTTTTGTTTAATCTATTCACCCGACATGTACTAAAAATGAGTGACTTGACGTCCAAACAAATTCTGGCAATACTCACTAACAGATATAACAACTATTTTGATATTTTCAATTGGCTTGCCGTCTAAGCATTTCATTTCTGACGTGATCAGGCATTTGACTCGAATGTTAGACAAAAATAAACCCATGGTGAGAAACTGATCAACAACCGGGGATAGTAAACAATTTTACCCTTAGCATTGGCTATATTTCGTCAAGATCGATTGGAAAATAAGATACTTACAGGTCTTTTTAGCTCCGAGTCGATGCTATTTGGCTGCCAGTCTTAGCCAAAAATGACGTCACATGCCTCGTGGTATGGCCACACTGGAAGTTAAACATTAAATCAATTTTAATAACACTCGCATAAGGTTTTTATTGCATGAAATGAAAAATATAAATGAATTGATTATCAGAAGTGTTTATGAAACGTAGTGTCGAGAGCATATTGGAGTTTCTAAAAATAGATGCGTCATTGCTGTAACACTTGAAACTCGTCAGCTTGCCTTATTTGCAACTCCTTTAAGTTTTTACTTTACAGTTTACGTTCATTCAGTCGTTAATATATCACGTGATACGGGCGTAAATAGTAACAGCCAATTTGTCAGGTGTATTTTGTTGAGGTAATAATATACAGCTTGTTTTCCTCTATGCGTATATGGATTAATCCACATAATATCGAGTTAGAATGTTAATAATGTTTTACATTCTGTGTCTCAAAATAAAAGATAATTTTGTTCCGTTCAATGCTGTTCCGTTCCTTTCTGTTCCGTGCTATGAGTAGAACTTTGAATTAATAATGTGTGATTAAACGACACCTAAATTAATACAGTCGACAATTTAATTTTTTTATAAAACTATTACGTGTTATGCCTACCACATCATGACAATTTTCTATAAGCGGCTATGAACTGCATGTTCGTTTAAATGTAGGTAGTGTTTAGTTTAATGATTATGTACTGCATTTGATAATTACGAGTATGCGGCCGTGATATACCGGTGAATACGTGTAGATCACGGTTTAGAGTTCATGTGCGAAGGAATTAATCACTTAGGCCTGAGTGATTAATAACTATGCATATGAACGACAAACCGTGATCCATTCACCGGTATATCACGCAAAACGTGGATTCATTTTAATTTTATGTAACAATAATGTCCAAGTACAATTTCACGAAATACATAATGAATATTATACCCATACTAAGAAAACAAAATACATATTATGTTATAATTAATATGTTAATTGTATTCTTCCTTTTCTCTCATTATATTATATGTATGATGCTACATTTTATTTAAAACCATACAGTCTCCTATTATAACGTATGTACACTCCTATAACAACGACATACTTCTCAGTTAAATGATTCCAATTGTTTCCTCGTGTTATGTTTAATTTGTATGTACATATTTTGTGTTTGACTATGAACATATAGTTCTATGTTGATAAACTTTATGTTATGTTATGCTATGTAATTGCATTCTAACATATTGAAGGCATTTCCCTGTGGCAATACACGGAACATCAGAACGGACCACAATGAATGGGTACATCGGGATTACCCTTGGGCAATTGTTTTATTAACGTTTATTGATCTAATGGTCAAACGGCCTAAAATGCATGACATATATATAACACATTTTAAAGGTGAAAACTAATCATTTATAATCATTATATCATATAGTCATGTTTATATCTCGTAACGGTACAAATATATAAACAAGGATAAAACAAGGATATAAAGTACTTGTTTGCAACAAATTAATTACTGTAGCATGTATTGTTCTTAATAGTTGTGGCATTTACCGTTACCAAGGTGCATTTGGTAACATGGCATATTTGTATTTTCTCATTACTTATCTGTTTTACTATTTAAACATATCTGTTTGTGTTTTATATATACTTCTTTACAACATATTGGTACATGATTACGTTTTGGACATCACAATAATAAAAGAAACCTCCGTTACTACCCTTAAAAGTTTCATAAAACAGCCAAATAAAAAAACAAATGACACAACTATTTGTTGTAATCTGAAACACTTTATGTTATTTCCAAAAGGGAAAAGCACAAAGAACTAATTTTGACAAGCAATTATGAATCTTCTAATACATTCATACTGAAATGTAACGTTCGTTACTGTAATTGTCATTCCTATAATTATAATGAACTACACACATGTCAGGTTTGTCTTTCAATACTTTTTCTGTACATACTGCACTTCTTTCATTGCATGGTTCCTATTTGAACAATGGCGTCGAATTGTGTTTTTTTCATATTACAGTCAATACCACCATAGCAAGCACAGCAAATGCGAAAAATGATTCATAAATATCAAACATACGTAACAAATGTTCTGATTACTTCATTCCTAATTGCGTTTTAAATAATGTAGGTACATGTTTTTTCAAATTGAGTCATCACTGATCATGATTAGTGTTATTGTCAAATGTTTGAACCAGACAAACCATTCCCAAATGAAAAAAAACAGGGGAATTCTATACTATAATTCAGCACTAATTGTGTACGTACTTAATTAGCATAGTATTTAGTACCGACTTTACCATGCAAATGAGCTAATTCTGTACTACAAATTTGTATCAAATAAGCACTGCTAATTCTGTATCAATTAAGTACTTGTAATTCTGTATCAATTATGTACTTGCAATTCTGTATCAATTAAGTACTTGTAATTCTGTATCAATTATGTACTTGCAATTCTGTATCAATTAAGTACTTGTAATTCTGTATCAATTATGTACTTGCAATTCTGTATCAATTATGAATTTGCAATTCTGTATCAACTAAGTACTTGTTACTCTGTACTAATTCTGTACTAAATCTATTATTAGGATCCCATTAACCTAGTGATATTTATAGACTTCTAGCATTTCACTCGAGATGACCCAGTTTCAAATTTGAAACAAAGAAACTTCAAAATTAACATTATTGTGACAAATTTTCTAGAATCTTAACTAGAATATCCCATACCTGGACATGTTTCTAATGTTGTTTAAAGTTAACAGTACAAATAAAAAATTTTAAAAGTCATGTATGAGAAAGCAAGTCTATAGTATTTAGTACAGTAAAGCTAAATTTTCCATTGGTTCTGTTGTACTGTAAAATGTGTGTTTATAATTGTAAGTAATGTATGCTACTTACCATGTATATAAATATGGAAAATGTTCCTTGAAACTCCAAATTTGATAATCCATGAGATATATATAGTTAGAAGTTAATTACAAGCTGGTTTCAGGAATGAGTCACAACGTATTTTCCTTGTCACATCATTATAATTATTTCCAATCTTTCCAATCAAGCAAATAGAGCAATGTATTCACTTTTGTCATTATTTGATGTAATATCTCTGAATATCTCAGAAAAATTGAAATTATTAGATGCATTATGATAATGCCAATATTATGCTGTGGTTCTGAAGTTTGGGGTTTCCATAAATCACCAGACATTAAAAAATTCATTTGAAATTTTTAAAACAAATTCTAAGTGTGCATGCTAAAACTACAAACGCTGAGCAGCACTATATACGGTGAATTCGGCAGATATCCTTTTGAAATTACACGAAAAATAAGAATAATTAAATATTGGTATAGAGTTATGAAAACCCCAGACTCATTGATGTATAAATTAATGCATGTCACAAATGATAATGGCATACTTCTTAATTCATGGGCATTACATGTGAAAAATTTGTTATCTAACCTTGGATTTGCTTTTATGTGGAATAATTTAAATGTTACTCCTTTGCAAATTAACTATGTTATACAACGCATTATTGATCAGTATGTACAAGGTTGGTTTGGTGAACTAAATGTTTTATCTAAATTAGATGTCTATAAAAGCTTTAAGGTTGATTTTGTACAAGAAAAATATCTTACTTGTATTTTAATTGATTCGCATAGAATAACATTAAGTAGACTACGATGTGCAGGGCATAAACTCGCAATCGAAGAAGGCAGAATAAGAAATATTGACAAAAATATGAGATTATGCAAATTTTGTAGAATGCAGCAAATAGAAACTGGGTACCATTTCCTGTTAATATGTCCTTTTTATAAAGAAATTAGAGAAAAATTCATCAAGCGTTATTATCACACTTGGCCAACTTAAATAAATTCCGCAATTTAATGAATTCACAAAACATTACAACCATAAAGAAATTAGCAACATATGTTTATTCAGCTACCAAAATGAGAAATACATATTTATCCCATATTTTCATACAAAATTGTTACTACTTTATAATTGAATTATTGTATCGATGTTAATACTAGTATATGTATAATTGTCTTATAAGTACCATGTATATTCGTCATTTTCACTTACTTACATGTATATATAACTTATACTTTTCTTCCGCCAATTTGATTTGTATATATGTTTACTTGGCGATGGATTTTGTTGTTTATGCCAATAAATAATTTGACTTGACTTGACTATTTATAACACTTACATGTAGCTGTGCAGAGTCTATAAAACGTTATGTGTCCACCAATCCTATCCTTTATGAGCTATACCATACAATCCCTCCAAAATAGTAATTATCCAATGTACACAACAAAATTGTTCTATGTATGTGTCCAACAGAAAGCACACGTTTTTATTCAAATTTCAAACACAAAAACATGTTGAACCACAGGTGAACTCGATTCAAACTAACCAATCAAATCCGTGGAGATCATGGGTAAAATAAGAGGCTGGCTTATCAGTTAATGTATTGCTATTGAGCATACAACAAGATAATTCAGTACTAATTTTGTACTATTGGACATGACCAAAGTATAACACAATACTAATTTTGTACTACTTGAAAGTTAGAGTTAAATGTTGTACTAATTGTGTACTGGACCTCATTTGCATAAAAGTATCACATTGAGCACAGTATTAAACGTTGCATTAATTTTGCACTGTAATTCTGCATTGAATATTACTTAATTGATGCTGAATTAGTACATATTTAGTACCGAATTGATTTTATCATTCATTTGGGTTAATCTTTCCCAACATTCATAACGTTATCAACTGCTTATGTTTGTGTTTTGAATATACAAAGGTACACTAATAAGGCTTGAATTTGTGTTGTTGTTTTTTTAAATCAAACCTTAGTTGAAAATTGTATTTTAGATTGTTAGATCCTAATTCTCATTCTTTTTTATATTGAAATTTTAATTTTTGCTTATTGTTATTAAAATGTGTTTAGTAAGGATTGTAACGGCCGGAGGTTTTGTTATAACTGAGCGTTTTTGTCTCTGCGATGTACTCCCGGTGGAAATTAATTTGGGTTCTAATTTTCTGACGGCAATACTCCTTATTTTCTGACGGCAATACTCCTTATTTTCTGACGGCAATACTCCTTGGCATCCATGTTAGGTATGCCTTGAGATAGTGTGAGCTTCCAAATAGCTATATGCATATGTACATGGTTAAGATTTAAATTAACACCTCTATTGTTGGCAGGAATGTGTGCAATTTTGAAGATGGTAATTTAGTTTTATCAACTTATATAACCAAAACATTGTGATGGAATTCAGACATTGACTCCATAAATTTGATACTTGATACTTTGATACTTTCCTCAATTTCAGTATCTGGCTCTCCAAAAAATGAATGGCATTGTCTTGCATATCTCCACTTCCATAACAATGTTTATTTAGCAATACCAAAAGTGAAACTTGGCAACGGTACATGAACGTGCATGAGTCTGCAACAAGTCAAGTTTTGAAAGATTGAATATTTCAACTCGATGTTTAATGTCAATTGAATAACGTTCTATAAGCTCCAACCCACCCAACATGAATTTAGATGTAGTTATGTTCTCACAAAATATGTATAGGTGATATATATACTAGTATGAGGTACAGGTGTAATCTATCTAAACTAACTTGGGCAATGCTATATGGGCTTTCTGGTGCTTGTTCTCTGTTATGGGATGGGAGAAGATTTTATATGTACGATTTCCATATTAAACAATGTTTGAGAAACATATTGTTTCAAAATGAAATAAGTATGAATCAGTTGTCATCAAAATTCGTTTAGTAATGATGGTACAAGGAATTCGAGAAGTAATACTGAATATACTCCATATTTCTTTAATGTGTCCTATGTATCATGTATAGCTGTGATACAAGCCAAACTTACAACCAGGGGTGTCAACAGCGCCAAATTAAAAATCCTGAAAATCATATGCGGCTGACCAATTTTGCCAAACAAGATGCTTTCAACCACATTGTTTCCATACTTAACTCAGTTTTCATCAATAAAAGCCTTAAGAGCAGATAGAATTGACCATAACTTTGCCTTTACTTGAGATATTTTCATTAAATAACTTTTATTTTGGTCAGAAATCATAGCTCTTTCAGGAAAGATAAATCCGAAATCCGGAATTCCGGATTCATCAGGAATATTGACACCCCTGCTTACAACCTCTGGGTAACCAACCAGATCATCTCTAGTTAGTTGGAAAACACTGAGAAATGTTTCAGATAAAAGTTCCGCGAGTCGCATGTGTCGTCTGACGACATGCACATTTGTCATGGAAAACTATCCAGTATTGGACTACATAACCAACTCACAAGAGTAAAAACGACAAAAAGTTATGCTCTGGACAAAACAACGTCCTGATGAAATCAATCAAAAGGAAATCATTCAAACACTACACATGGTAGAGTTATGATTCTTGCGTACAGCACTTCATGTCACAGCAAGAAACATGCATACCAATTTTGGAGTTATTCATACTTATGGAGACAAAGTTATGCCCCGGGCAAGAAATACTTATAAAATCAATTAAAGGGAAATAATTCAAAAACGGAATCAGGTAGAGTTATGGCTTTTGTGCACTGCACTTGGAATTTTTGTAAGAAATATACATACTAATTCTTGAGTCATCCATACTTATGGTGACAAAGGTATGCCCCGGACAAGAAATGCTTATAAAATCAATCAAAGGGAAATAATTGAAAAAATGTCACCAGGTAGAGTTATGGTTCTTGCGTACTGCACTAGGACTTTTTGTAAAAAACATGCATACCAAGTTCCAAGTCATTAAACCTTATGCTCCAGACTAGAAATGCTCTAATAAAATGAATCAAAGGGAAATAATTAAACAAGAGGATCATAGATCCTTGGGCGCTCACCTGCTAAACATGGTCAAACTTTGAACTTGACCTCATCAAGATAAACATTTTGACTAAACTTGAAGAATAAAGCAAAAATGTGGCCTCAAGAGTGTTAACCAGGTTTTCCTATTATTTGACTTTTTGACCTAGTTTTTGACTCCACATGACCCAACTTCTAACTTGGCATAGATTTCATTGAGATACAACTACTGACCAAGTTTGGTGAAGATCAAAGCAAAAATGTTACCTCTAGAGTGTTAACAAGGTTTTTCTATTATTTGACCTTTTGATCTAGTTTTTGACCCCACATGACCCAACTTCAAACTTGGCCTAGATTTCATTAAAATACAACTACTGACCAAGTTTGGTGAAGATCAAAGCAAAAATGTGGCCGCCAGTGTTAACAACGTTTTCTATTATTTGACCTTTTGACCTAGTTTTTGACTCAACATGACCCAACTTCGAACTTGACCTTAAGGTCACCAAGATAAACATTTTGACTAAACTTCATGAAGATTAAAGCAAAAATGTGACCTACAGTGTTAACAAGGTTTTCCTATTATTTGACCTTATGACCTAGTTTTTGACCCCACATGACCCAACTTCAAACTTGACCTAGATTTTATCACGATACAACTACTGACCAAGTTTGGTGAAGATCAAGGCAAAAATGTGGCCGCCAGAGTGTTAACAAGGTTTTCCTATTTTTTTACCTAGTTTTTGACCCAACTTCGAACTTGACCTTAAGGTCACCAAGATAAACATTTTGACTAAACTTCATGAAGATTAAAGCAAAAATGTGACCTACAGAGTGTTAATAAGGTTTTCCTATTATTTGACCTTTTGACCTAGTTTTTGACCCCACATGACCCAAATTCGAACTTGACCTATATTTCATTGAGATACAACTACTGACTAAGTTTGATGAAGAGAGTGCTAGAGTGTTAACGGTGAAAAAGCTAACGGACGGACAGACTGACAGACGGACGACGGACAAAAACCAATCACAAAAGGTTTGTGGCAGGTGAGCTAAAAAAGGGAAATAATTAAAAAACGGAGCAAGGTAGAGTTATGATTCTTGTGCACTGCACTTCGGCTTATTGCAAGGAACATGCATACGAAATCTTGAGTCATTTAAACTTGAGGTGACAAAGTTATGCTCCGGACAAGAAATGTTCTCATAAAATCAATCAAATGGAAATAATTAAAACACGATGCAAGGTAGAGTTATGGTTCTTGCTCACTGCACTTCGGCTTATTGCAAGAAACATGCATACCAAATCTTGAGTCGTTTGAACTGAAGGTGACAAAGTTATGTTCCGGACAAGAAATGCTCTCATAAATCAATCAAAGGGAAATAATTCAAAAACGATGCAAGGTAGAGTTATGGTTCTTGAGCACTACACTTCGGTTTATTGTAAGAAACATGCATACCAAATCTTGAGTCATTTGAACTTAAGGTGACAAAGTTATGGTCCAGACAAGCAAATTCGGACGCCGTCACCACCGCCGACAACAAAAGTAATCCCTATATGTTGCCTTTTCAGGTGACACAAAAAACAATCAAAACATTTTTTTCTAAATCTTTTATTCCATTTATCATAATTAAAAAACAAAGTGAAATATTCGCACAGCGAAATTTTTGGTTTCTTTATCCGAGTACAGTGTTTAATACAAAACAGACATTTTTCAGACATTGAATAACAAACAAAACAATGAAAATGACCGATAACAATACAAAATAACATTAAACAAACAAAACAATGGATAAACAAACACAATCTGTGGAACCAGAGTGAAAGTTCTTTTTGGAATAAACTTGTTTAAAGAATATACATGTAGTATTACTAAGTGATTTCTCAGAATAAGTCAGGAATAATGTAATTCATAGATGATCAACCCCATCCATTTTCTATTTTTTATGCCAATCCTCTATCAAAGCATCATCAGCATAATATAGATTAAAAGATTATCAACAACAGTTACACAATGAGGAAATCATCAACTGTCTTAAAATCACATGTAATAAAAGGAATATATGTCTTAAAATTACATGTAATAAAAGGAATATATGTCTTAAAATTACATGTAATAAAAGGAATATATGTCTTAAAATCACATGTAATAAAAGGAATATATGTCTTAAAATCACATGTAATAAAAGGAATATATGTCTTAAAATCACATGTAATAAAAGGAATATATGTCTCAAAATTACATGTAATAAAGCAAATATGTCTTACTCATATAATTACTTGTATCAAAAGGAAGATTTGTCAGGGTTCTTTGAAAATAAATCCCCCCCACCCAGACTGAATGAAAAATATGATGCAGCATTGCTAATTTTATAATGAGTTGATCTGGGCCTAATACTAGTAATACTTTCACATGCAGAGGTATAACACTCTATATCTTATACTCAAATGACAGTGATTGTGTCAACTTCAATTGGGCAGCTTATTTTTAGGAGTTGAATTGGTACCAATGTCATTTCAGTGCAGGCACTGGGGTCCTAGGGCCCATAGTTCATATTGCGCGTTAGGTTGTAAAATTCGAAATAAAATTAGAAATCAAAAAGTCGAGATATATAATCGTACAATTTTCATGTTAAAGTTCACAAACATCATACAGTTGTTATCTTGCTCAGTATTGTTATTCTCGTTCACCAGCATATTTCATGGCCTGTATCAAGTTGGTCTGAGGACTTGACTAACCGCTGATGAGCTTTGTAAACATATGCAATATTTCATGGTATAGCACAGGGAATTTGACATGATCCTGACCTTTATGCATGAATATATTACAAGGTTCTTGTGCTGAATATATAAATGTCCACAAACAAATTGTGCAATATCAGTCCTTTATAGATATGTGTTGGTATTACACCTCGAGCGTCTTCGTGATACTTCCCGCTTTTGGAAACATATGACAGGGATTATAAATATAGACAATATATCAGCTGTTTAATTATGCTAATAGAAGGTCAAGAGTCGGTTCAAATTATTTGCACAGTATCTTAGTAATAATCTTAAAAATATGAACAGTGCCAGACAAAACAACACAAAAACAAGTATGTCAACCAACATAGATACATGAAATACACATTAAGTTATCATAAATATGTCAATGTACTAAAAATTCTAAAACACAAGGCCAAAATAATAAATTCCTTGATAATCATCTCTCAAAAATAATTAATTATCTTTTAAAGTGTTTCAAAACGTATTAGAACATATATCAAGCACTTGAAAATAATTCTAAAAATAACTCCACCACCTAATTTTTTTTGCAAAGTTTTGATGATAATGTAACATTAAATTTATTACAGCCTCATTTTAACTTGTATTATATTCCACTGTTATGTGGACAAACATTTTGTGTCAAAGGAATGTATTGGTATCAGTAAGTATCATATTAACAACTCTCTCGCCCTCACTTCTATAATAGTGCATTTGACCACTGTACTTACATCTAAGTGCAAAATATATCTTTGCAGCACATAAAACTGGACCAAAGTTCTACAACTCTGTTGTGTCTTTACTGTTAAGATACAAGATTTGTTTCCCCTGATATTTATGCCCACCATGACATCAGTTTATCATTTTAATGCTAACATTCTATCAATGGTGATTAAAATGTAAATTATCAATTACCACAATTGTGATATAACATTATAATGCTTTCACAAAGATTTGATTTTTATTTTTGCCAGCATTTTAGCAATTGCCAAGCACCCCATATCAAATCTTACTTTTCAAGGCAGTCATAAACAAAGGCATAATTGACCTGCAGGGGCCAGGAGTAAATCAAGGACTCAATATTTCTGTATGTTGTCTGTTTATCGCTATTTTGGTCTCACATGTTCGACTGGTTAAAGTAACAAATATGTTTGGACAACTTATCAGCACAAATATTCATGGGTGCCATGTAAAAAGATTTTAACAATAACTGGTTTGTTGGGAACTCTCAGGAAATCTTTCAAATATAAGAAAACTAAAATTAACCAAGTGAAATGAATACATTTCAAATAAATATAATCCATATCAAAGAGATAGAATAGTTCAAGTGATATGTGTGAAGTTGTCTCCAACATTCCATCAGGCCTTGATCTCCTGAAGCACCTCAAGGTGAGTCTGAATTTGAGATAAATCTTAATAAATTCAGAATCAATGCTTCTTTTTTTGTAATGCCAATTTTGAGTCTAACCTCCCATGGAAGTTAACTCAATGACACAAAAAACTCATGACAATACTTGAGATAAGATTTAACTCAAATTGAGATGCTTAAGAAGCCTTCTGGGCCCGTTGTTTGCTTCATATTGAATAAAATATGAGTAAATATCATCCAATCTCAGTATTGAAAATAAAATGGCGTCCTTGGACAAGGTGAATGTAAATACAGGTACTAATCCAATCAATAAACATGATCTGATAAAATAGCAGAAGCTCTCACTATTCCCCTCGGACTAACCAATATGTATATTACTATCACATGACAGATACACACATTGTATATAACACTATCATATACTCGCATCATTTGAATACACAACACAGTCATATTGTTATAATACTTAACATATTAGAGGACATCAAGCCTTAAAAAGTTTATGTTTACAGATATGCACATTCGATCTGGCGAGGTTCAACCACGTAGGCGAACTCTGTTGACCTTGAAATAGTCAGATCAAACTGTCGGTGACTATTATATATCCTCCTACGTCTACAGCACATTGATCACAAAGTTAGTTCAGAGAAAACA